>OY856411.1:554469680-555897180 GCA_963693085.1 Alisma plantago-aquatica
TCAATGTGAAACCCTAGTTGAGGGTGATTCCACGTGAAACCCTAGTTGAGGGTGATTCCAAGTGAAACCCTAATTGAGGGTGCATCCATGTGGAACCCTAATTGTGGGTGATTTCATGAGAAACCCTAATTGGGAATGCATCCCTAATTGCTTATAGGACCAATGACTTGGTACCCTATGTTAATCATAGTTGTATGCATATGATTGAAGGGTTGATGTGACCTAATCAAGTTGAAAGGATCAAATAATAGAATTCATATATATATAAATATGATTCATGTGATGATCCTATGTAGCACGACCGTGCAAGGCAGCACGGCCGTGGCGACTTTACTCAGCACGACCGTGCAGGGTAGCACGGCCGTGGTAGCTTCACTTTGCATGACCGTGCAAGGTAGCATGGTCGTGGTGGCCTATGCTTTACTTAGAGCTGAATTGAAAGTGACCTAACATGGTCGTTTTGTTAATTCTCAACTTAAGGATGAGAGAGATACTCATACCTTGTGATGATAATCATTTAATGATAATTGATGAGAATAAATAAGTATGATTGAATACTTATGGTATAAATGTTGGCTCCTAGATGTGGGGAGCAATGAACTAGGGTTTGATCATTGATAATATGATCTTGAAAACCTAAATGGTTAATAATGGAAAACCCTATTCTTAATGAAGGGTAATGATATGTGAAAGAAAGCCTAATTGATGGTAAACCCTAACCCTGGTAAGGGAATAGTGGTGTTACCCTGTATTGCATGATGTGTTGTGAACTTGATAAGTCTATTATCATGTGTGACAATCATGCAGGTCTCATGAGGTGATGATCATAGCCAGGTATGAGCTATGATGTTTATTTGATAAGAATTTATTGGCCATATGTTCCATTATGTTTTTGTTACTTAGAAAGAAGTAACAAGATGAGTTGGGCTTGTAAGCCTTTGTTTTAAGTTGTTACCTAGTGAGAGGTGACAAGATGTGAATGGCCTTGTGCGCCATGTGAATAAAGTTGTTGCCTAGTGAGAGGTGACGAGATATGAATGGCCTTGTGCGCCATGTGAATAAAGTTGTTGCCTAGTGAAAGGTGACAAGATGTACAATGTTCTGATGAGCTATGTGTGATGGAAATCCAAATCCTGGTAAAGGATTAAGGGTAATACCCTTGAATTATTAATACATTGTTTTTGCATGGTATTGATAGATAATTGATGTACTGCTATTATATGTGCTAACCATGCAGGTATCATGAGATGATGAGCATAGCCAGGTATGAGCTATGATGTGTTATTAGTTTGAATTTGTTTATTGGGCCTTGTGTGCTATAATATACCTTGTGCCTGGTAAGAGGTGGCAAGAGAGTTAATGTGCATCAAGTTCCATGATGGATGCTTGTGTAGCAAGTATCATACTTACCTTGGTCAAATGACCTAAAGGTGTTAGTTACCTGAGAAAGAGGTAACAGTGCTCAAGTGATGAACAAAGGGTTTGAATACCCATGATTTCATGGTTATGGTATTGAAATTGTGAAAGGATGAGAAAAACCCAGTGGTGAAGTGAGGGATTAAGATCCCAACACTTATGAAAAGAGTATGGCTACGGGCCATGACTCCACATTGATAATGCCAGGCTTTAGATATATGATCTAAGCCTGAAGAAAGTTAATGCAGCGGTAATGATTCTGTTGTTTGAATAGATGTTATACATGTTCTTCCTATTCATTAAAGGATAAGTGACATGTTAATTCTATCAAGTAATAAATGCAATGCTTCCGATATAGAATAATGTTCTAATCTGTTAGACATTAAAATATTTGCTATCAAATAGATATGATTCTCATGTTCATATTCATCATCTCAAGTTGCAATAATAATGTTTCTGGCGGAGAGTTATATCTCTCGCTGGGGCAATTTTTATAATTGTCTCACCCCCGTGGGAAACATTTTTAGGTATGTATGAAAGGCAGAGCAGAAACCCTAGAACAGGGAAAGAGCAGCAGCAACAGCAACAACAGGGACAACAATAAGATCTCAGGTGGAGATATTGTCTGTCTAGTCATATAGATAGTAGTCCTATGTGTCGTCTCTGTACTCTCAGGTCCTCGGAGTTTTTAGTCAGTGTTTTTGATATATCAGTCTGAGATTTTGGCTTGATGCCTTGAGATTTGTATGCTGCCTGCATATATGTTTATAAGGCAGCTGATGATGTAGTCTCTGGAAAGAGATGGTATAGGATATGTACGTTTGAAACAGAATGTATATGATATACAATGGCATTTGTTGGAAAAGATTTCCTATGTGTGGATCTCTTTGCAAAAAGTTTTAATTTTTAGTGATTTTCACTAATACGCTGCTTGATGAACGCTTCCGCATTAGTTAATCTTATTTTCGCGAGACGATCGTCACAATTTAGTGGTATCAGAGCTCTAGGTTCGCTGAGTCTACAGAGACATAGGACTAAGGTTGTAGAGTTTGTTCTAAGCGTCTTCCAGTTTATTTGATAGTATCTTCTGCTCACATAGGAGAAGAAGAACTTGAAATTGACTGGAGAACACGAGGAACACAATGCTAAGGGCAATGTTGATGCACCGGGAGAGGGTGCATGGGACCAGGCAAGAGGAGAACAAGTGCCTGAGAATCCCCATTAAAGACTTGATCAGGATAGAGAATCCTATGATCATGCTCTTATTTGGCAGATTAGGGCAACAGTAATGCATATAGTGGACTGGATACTAGACTTACAACCTAGATTATCAGTCCTTAATATAGAAAGCTTGAGCTTTAAAAGAGTTCCTAAATGACTTAGTCATGTTGGAACAAGGGAAAATCATGTGTGTATAATGATATGAAAAGCAAGGAATATGATAGCATGTAAGTGCATACTACTTGATCTCAGTATTTGTAAACCCTGGCCAGGTATACAACTATTGATGATAAAGTGAGTATGGAAACTATTAGATTGGTATCTTTTTGATTGCCCTGATCAAGCAATCATTCTGAAACAATCTAGAGAGTATAATGAAATCAAAAGGGAAGAGCTATGTGAACATTCCCAACTAATAGGAAGAGCTATGTGAACATTCCTAATCAAAAGGGAAGAGCTATGTGAACATTCCCAACTAATAGGAAGAGCTATGTGAACATTCCTAATCAAAAGGGAAGAGCTATGTGAACATTCCCAACTAATAGGAAGAGCTATGTGAACATTCCTAATCAAAAGGGAAGAGCTATGTGAACATTCCCAACTAATAGGAAGAGCTATGTGAACATTCCTAATCAAAAGGGAAGAGCTATGTGAACATTCCCAATTAAAAGGAAAAGCTATGTGAACATTCCCAATTAAAAGGAAGAGCTATGTGAACATTCCCAATTACATAGAGTTTGCTAAGTGAATTATCTATGTTAGATATATATGTTTTTCCTTTTGATAAGTATTCTTGAGTGATTATTGAAGTATGTTCTTTTATGCTTCTTCCTTTCAATGATATGGACATCATATGTTAGGGGTTTATGCTCTGCATAAACATTGATGAGGTTGAACTAATGAAAGGAGCTTTGTGTGGAATCACAGAGTTCATGATATCTCCATGATATTAAGATGATATGTGGATACTTGAGGGCATGATTAATGAACAATATGTTCCTCCTTTTCCTGGGATTTCGAGGACGAAATCCTTGTTAGGGGTTTATAATTTGTAACATCCCTGACCTGGGTTATGATTTAACCCTAGATGTTTTGCCTAATAAGGTTAAGTAGATTCTTAATCTTATATTGGGAAAAGTAATTAGGCCTCATAAGAAACTTATGTTTCAATTTTGGTCCTGTTTGAGCAATGTTGAAGCAATGTTTGCTTATTTTGGACCAAAGTGCAAATTACCCAAGTTGAGGGGTTAAATTGCAAATGTTGCATGGTAAGATGTTCCTCTGATGTTGAGACATCATAATAATGAATATGATGTAGTGGTATGGTTTTCACAAGCTTGGGCACCAAGATTAAGCTTGTAAAGCAGTGTTGTGCATTAAAACCTAGTTTTGGTGAAAAGTGCAATTTACCCAAGACCTAGGGTTCAATATGCAAATTACCACTTCAATAAGGTCCCTAATGTTTCTTGGAAACATGTATAGCAAATAAAATGAGATGGGTGCCTCATTTGAATTAAGTTGGAGGAGAGAGAATCTTGATATTAAAATAATCAAGATTAATGCCTAATTGAAACCCTAATTTGATTTAGGGCAAAAATGAATAAAAATAATTGAAGGGCTTTCAACCAAAATGTTTTGGGTTGATTTTGAATAAGGATTAACGTTCCTTTGCCAAGATAAGGAACGAAAATATCCTAAGTAGGTGAAATTCCACTCACCTTATTACAAGAAAAAGAAAACCCACTCACATATGGATATTAATATAATAAGCATTAAGGTGCTTAATTTGATTTTCTTTAAATCAAGGATAATGAAGGAGAATTAAAGGCAAAGGAAGGTTCCTCGTCCTTAAGGGATTTGAGGGGGAAGAGGCGGCCATATTTTTGGAATTTAATGCATTTTTATAAGGCATATTCTCTCTCATCAATTTCTTTATAAAAGTGCCATTTCCAAGCCCAAACCAAGGCCATTTTGGATTTGCTTCTTCCCCTTGCTTGCAAAACCGACCAAGGAGCTAGGGAGGAGCAGGGAGCACGTCCCCAACCTGTGGGTGAGCCCTTGACCTTCGTTAACCTTGATTTCATGGTGGAAATCGAAAATAAATTATGGATTCCTTCTTATTTCGATCTCCTCTTCAACCCTAGCCAACTTTTGCAATCAAAAGCTTGAGGACGAGCCTAGGGGGAGTTGCAAGAGCTTCATCCACCATTAATGGTGTGAGCTTGGAGCTTTGGAGATCAATTGGAGGCGGGTTTTATAACTCAAACCCTTAAACATTGCTATTGCATCAATTCTCTATGCTTTGTTGATTGATTTCTTCAATTTGATACACTCTTGTTTCTTTGCTGCAATTTCCATCAAGAACGGTTGCTGTTCTTGGTTGTTCGAAGGAAGGGGATGATGACATCATCCTAGATGCTTATCCAAAGAAAATTACCAAGCAAAACCGTTTTGATAGCTACTCCAAATCGTTTTAATTTGATTGGCTATGCGGTTTCAGCAAACCGTTTAAGGGCAAACGGTTTGAGACCGTTTGGGAGCAAACGGTTTCAAGACAGTTTGAGATGGTTGACCAAGCATTGACCGTTTGGGAATTTTGTTCCTAATTATGTAGGCTGATAACACTCCAAATTTGAGGGATTAACTCCAAAGGAATCGAGATTTGAAGGCCAATCAATTAGGAAATCGAATTGAATTATGTGCTGATTTTCAACCTGATTAACTTGACCTGGTTGAGCAAACGGTTTCAAGACCGTTTGCGATGGATGACCAAGCGTTGACCGTTTGGGATTCCTGTTCATAATTATGTTTATTAATAACCCTCCAAATTTTAGGGATTAACTCCAAAGGAATCGTGAGTTGAAGCCTAATCAATTAGGGAAACCTAATTGGATTAAGTGCTGATTTTCAATCTGATTTAATTGAACGTTTTGGGCAAACGGTCTCAAGACCGTTTGAGTGCGTTGACCAAGCGTTGACCGTTTGGGATTCCTGTTCCTAATGATGTTGTTTAATGACCCTCCAAATTTGAGGGGTTAACTTAAAAGGGATCATGAGTTGAAGGCTAATCAATTAGGCAAACCCTAATTGAAAATAGTGCTGAAATTCCAATGAGTTAAGTTGAGATTTTGGGTTGATTAGCCCAAACGGTCTCAAGACCGTTTGGGGATCACCCAAACGGTCTCAAGACCGTTTGGGGATCACCCCAAGACCGTTTGGAGGTCTGGGGTCAAGTATAGTTGACCAATTGAAGGTCCAAAGGTACCAAATCATACTGCAACTAAATGCTGATTTGTTGATCAACTCGATAGACCAATCCATGATGATTGTTCACTAAAGTCCAAAGGTTGGATGGGCCAAACGGTCTCAAGACCATTTGGAGCTCATCCAAACGGTCTCAAGACCGTTTGGTGGTCACCCAAGACCGTTTGGAGGTCTAGGGTTGAGTATAGTTCAGTGGTTGAAGGTCTAAAGATATCAAGTTGATCTGCAATAGATTGCTGATTTGGTGAGCACTTCAATGAACCAAACCCTAATTAGATTGCTTGGATTTGAGTGATATGATGGGCAAACGGTCTCAAGACCGTTTGGAGGTCATCCAAACGACCTCAAGACCGTTTGGTGGTCACCCAAGACCGTTTGGAGGTCTAGGGTTGAGTATAGTTCAGTGGTTGAAGGTCTAAAGATATCAAGTTAATCTGCAATAGATTGCTGATTTGGTGAGCACTTCAATGAACCAAACCCTAATTAGATTGCTTGGATTTGAGTGATATGATGGGAAAACGGTCTCAAGACCGTTTGGAGGTCATCCAAACGACCTCAAGACTGTTTGGGGTCAGGTCATACCCCATTTGAATGGTGGTTCAATAGTTATGAAGTAACTAGTTACACATTGATGAATATTGAAGGTTCATTGATTCTAAACCCTAATTCAACTGATTCCAACCCCAATTGATGATTAATTGATGGTCAATTGAGGGTCAAATCAGTTGAAGGTTGACCTATTAAACTCAATTGAAGTATGAGGGTAGGTCCAATTGATGATTGGTTCCATGAATCCAATGATTGAAGGAATCAACATTGGAAACCCTAATTCATTTGGATACCTTATGTAATGGAGGTCCAATGTAATTCAATTTTTGAGAATTAAGATGATGAATGTTCTATTGATCCAATGATGATTAGTAATGGTAATAAATGAAGGTACAAAGGTTGAAACCCTAATAGTACCTAAGTGATTAAGTGTCAATTAAGGGATGAATCCCTAATTGCTTATAGGATCAATGACTTGATACACTATGTTAATCATAGTTGTAAGTACTCGACTGAAGAGTTGATATGACCTAATCAAGTTAAGAAGCTGATAGCATGAATTCATACATGAATATGAATCATGTGGTGTATAAGGGTTATGATCCTTAATCAAAGAGATCATGAAACCCTAAACATGAACATAAACCCTAATTGACAGGGTTATTGAATTCAACCCTAGTTGAGGGTGATTCCTTGTGAAACCCTAGTTGAGGGTGATTCCATGTGAAACCCTAGTTGAGGGTGATTCAATGTGAAACCCTAGTTGAGGGTGATTCCGTGTGAAACCCTAGTTGAGGGTGATTCCAAGTGAAACCCTAATTGAGGGTGCATCCATGTGGAACCCTAATTGTGGGTGATTTCATGAGAAACCCTAATTGGGAATGCATCCCTAATCGCTTATAGGACCAATGACTTGGTACCCTATGTTAATCATAGTTGTATGCATATGATTGAAGGGTTGATGTGACCTAATCAAGTTGAAAGGATCAAATAATAGAATTCATATATATATAAATATGATTCATGTGATGATCCTATGTAGCACGACCGTGCAAGGCAGCACGGCCGTGGCGACTTTACTCAGCACGACCGTGCAGGGTAGCACGGCCGTGGTAGCTTCACTTTGCAAGACCGTGCAAGGTAGCACGGCCGTGGTGGCCTATGCTTGACTTAGAGCTGAATTGAAAGTGACCTAACATGGTCGTTTTGTTAATTCTCAACTTAAGGATGAGAGAGATACTCATACCTTGTGATGATAATCATTTAATGATAATTGATGAGAATAAATAAGTATGATTGAATACTTATGTTATAAATGTTGTCTCCTAGATGTGGGGAGCAATGAACTAGGGTTTGATCATTGATAATATGATCTTGAAAACCTAAATGGTTAATAATGGAAAACCCTATTCTTAATGAAGGGTAATGATATGTGAAAGAAAGCCTAATTGATGGTAAAACCTAACCCTGGTAAGGGAATAGTGGTGTTACCCTGTATTGCATGATGTGTTGTGAACTTGATAAGTCTATTATCATGTGTAACAATCATTCAGGTCTCATGAGGTGATGATCATAGCCAGGTATGAGCTATGATGTTTATTTGATAAGAATTGATTGGCCATATGTGCCATTATGTTTTTTTACTTAGAAAGAAGTAACAAGATGAGTTGGGCTTGTAAGACTTTGTTTTAAGTTGTTACCTAGTGAGAGGTGACAAGATGTGAATGGCCTTGTGCACCATGTGAATAAAGTTGTTGCCTAGTGAGAGGTGACGAGATATGAATGGCCTTGTGCGCCATGTGAATAAAGTTGTTGCCTAGTGAAAGGTGACAAGATGTACAGTGTTCTGATGAGCTATGTGTGATGGAAATCCAAATCCTGGTAAAGGATTAAGGGTAATACCCTTGAATTATTAATACATTGTTTTTGCATGGTATTGATAGATAATTGATGTACTGCTATTATATGTGCTAACCATGCATGTATCATGAGATGATGAGCATATCCAGGTATGAGCTATGATGTGTTATTAGTTTGAATTTGTTTATTGGGCCTTGTGTGCTATAATATACCTTGTGCCTGGTAAGAGGTGGCAAGAGAGTTAATGTGCATCAAGTGCCATGATGGATGCTTGTGTAGCAAGTATCATACTTACCTTGGTCAAATGACCTAAAGGTGTTAGTTACCTGAGAAAGAGGTAACAGTGCTCAAGTGATGAACAAAGGGTTTGAATACCCATGATTTCATGGTTATGGTATTGAAATTGTGAAAGGATGAGAAAAACCCAGTGGTGAAGTGAGGGATTAAGATCCCAACACTTATGAAAAGAGTATGGCTACAGGCCATGACTCCACATTGATAATGCCAAGCTTTAGATATATGATCTAAGCCTGAAGAAAGTTAATGCAGCGGTAATGATTCTGTTGTTTGAATAGATGTTATACATGTTCTTCCTATTCATTAAAGGATAAGTGACATGTTAATTCAATCAAGTAATAACTACAATGCTTCTGATATAGAATAATGTTCTAATATGTTAGACATTAAAATATTTGCTGTCAAATAGATATGATTCTCATGTTCATATTCATCTTCTCAAGTTGCAATAATAATGTTTCTAGCGGAGAGTTATAACTCTCGCTGGGGCAATTTTTATAATTGTCTCACCCCCGTGGGAAACATTTTTAGGTATGCATGAAAGGTAGAGCAGAAACCCTAGAACAGGGAAAGAGCAGCAGCAACATCAACAACAGGGACAACAATAAGATCTCAGGTGGAGATATTGTCTGTCTAGTCATATAGGTAGTAGTCCTATGTTTCGTCTCTGTACTCTCAGGTCCTCGGAGTTTTTAGTCAGTGTTTTTGATATATCAGTCTGAGGTTTTGGCTTGATGCCTCGAGATTTGTATGCTGCCTGCATATATGTTTATAAGGCAGCTGATGATGTAGTCTCTGGAAAGAGATGGTACCGGATATGTACGTTTGAAACAGAATGTATATGATATACAATGGCATTTGTTGGAAAAGATTTCCTATGTGTGGATCTCTTTGCAAAAAGTTTTAATTTTTAGTGATTTTCGCTAATCCACTGCTTGATGAACGCTTCCGCATTAGTTAATCTTATTTTCGCGAGACGGTCATCACATTCATGTTGGACTAATTGGAACATAATTGCCAAATAGATATGTGATTGGGTAAAATTGGAAACGATCAGTTCACTAAGTGAACCGATCAGCTCGTGTGTGAATCAATTGGTATGGTTGCCAACTGAATAGTTTGGTGCTCATAGGCTACAATAATTTAGATCTTTAAGTCATATCCACTCCTATATAGATAGGGAACCCTGACCCAAATCCCTCCTATAAATAGAGGGGTATTGGGGGCTTCCCAAGACACACAATTGAGAATTAATTGCTCTAACAATTGTTGTCCTCTCTAGTTGTGATAATCGAGAGAGACCAAGCAAGTCCTACTCGACTAGGGAGGGATAGTGAGGGAGAGAAAAACTAAGAATCATTGTGGGAGAGCACATTGGTGACTAGTACACCAACGGGAGGGCTAATTCCTTCATGTCCATTCTAGTAGGACTACAGGAGTTCTAGACAGTCCATGTGGACTACTCTAGAGGAGAGGTGTCCTTTTCCCATCGCTAAGGAGGACAATGTTAACCATTAGTATGTGATAACAGGAGATTCTGAAAATGACGACTGTGATGATAGCTAGCAACTAACATCGTTATCACACAAAACTACGCTGAAATAATCATTAATAGTGGATTATCAAAAATCACTAAAAATGAAAACATTTTTACCAAGAGATCCACTACCAGGAAATTCTTTAAAGAAAGAACCAAAACATATATACATCATGGTTCACTTTATACATACATCATTCCATCACCTCGTAAGGATATGAGATATCAGTTTCTTTACCAAAACACATACAAAAACAACATTAGGCATCGAGGCTGTAAGGCCCCTAAACTTGCTTAATGAATTGAATAAGCTTAATTATCATAATTGAATTCTTGTAATCCTAATATAGCCTTGTGATATGTTTTGAAATCAGAAGACAAGCTTAAGTTTCAAATTTGGTCCAATTTGGACACTGTTTGAGCAAGTTATGCACATTTTGGACTTTTCTACAATTTACCCAATTGAGTGGCCTTCTTTACAATTTATCAATTGCATTATGTTACTTGGATATTATATCATCATTATTGAGCTTGTTGATCCATGGAGCACCTATTTAATCCTTGGTTTGAAGGTGTTTTCTCTAAGGGTATTTTAGGGTTTACCCCTTCACAGATGAGCTACCTTTAGTAGCTATCAACTAATGAATTATTTGATTGGCTTGGAAATTCGACAAAGGAAATCTAAGAAAGTCTATATGGATGGTGGGGGAGTTGTTTTTGTGAGTGCTTGTATATTCTTAATAGTTTAAGGCCATAGACACATGGGAAAGCTACTTTTACACCTCATGCTTGCTCCCATCCTTATCCATGGGCTATATTTACCTCTTCCTTGCCCAAGTAAAAACAATTGCTTGCTTTCTCTATCCTCTAACCGGGAGCAATGACTCCACTCTATTTTTCTGGGGAAACAAGTGTTCTAAGGTAGAAGACAACCTCTTTTTGGAGAAGAAGGTATCCTAGAACTCCATTTAGCCCTACCTAGGGTTTCCAAGGTCATCTTCTAGGGATTTCGACCAAGTCAAGTTATTTTCTTCCTTCCTTCTCCATTTCTCTTGCTCTTTTCCTTCCTTAGACCTTCCTCTAGGTCGGAACCTTATTGTTCCATGGTAGAAATTTCTCTAAAGATCTAAAACCCTATGGTGTTGTCTTCATGACAACTAATGGTCGAGATCAAAGGTGTCATATGATGGTGACAACCTATGGTCACCCCCCTTAGGTCATGTTTTGGATCAATTAGAAGTTTAATAATCAACCATTAGGTACCCTATCGATGTTATCAATCAATAATGACATTATCTTAATATTTGATGCTGATTAATGAATATAGTGTTGATCTAACAACCTATGGTGATTTAATGATCACTAATGATGGTGGATCAGGTCTCTACAACCTATGGTGAGTTAAGCATTGTAGTTGTAGCATCAATTTAGCCTTATACCAATGGTTTCTTGGGTCACTTGATGCAATGGTTGAAGCTATACTGTAATTGATGGTTTTACCATATGAACTTGACCCAATGGTCAAGATCTAATGTTTATTCCTCCAATAAAGTGGAATGATGGATAATGTAATATGTTGGTCATAATAATGTGATTTAGATGGTTTCCTTTATATGATCAACTTGAGGGGCTTACTTTTTTACAATGGATGGTTTTTTTAACTGAACAGTCGATTGTGGGTTTTACCCTACTCTCAGTGGAACTTTTTGTGTTGTTAATCAAGGGATGTCTAGGGTTAGATGGTGACTCTTTCTAGAGAACAAATCAAGGACTTCATAGGTGGTTTATCCAAGGTGCTTACTTATGTAAACAACCACTGGTCTTACCTTTTAAACATCCAATTGTTTTGGGTGACATTGTGGTAAGGTGATATTGGTTGAATGATGATGAAACAAATGGAGGGTTACCCTCAATAAGGTAGTCTTACCTATTCACTCATATTAATAGAAGGGATGATAATCATATTGTGTTCATATGAAACCCTAATGAGGTTTAGCTTGTTATACCTAGCTTTAATATAACTAAATGATGGTAATTGGGTATGAATAGTCCTTGAATGACTAATACAATCATGTAGTACTCTCTTATTGTTGTTGAAACCCTAGTATGCTATAACTTGATCGTTACACCTTGATTTATGTGTGGGTTCATGCTTGAGAATAGTATGGAATGTGATGGTGATGCTTCCCCTTATGCATCCATGATCCAATGGGGATGTCGTGAGTTAGGGTTTGGGTATGAGTGCTGACTAGTAACATTAATATAAATTATCTTGTGATCCTAACTCTAATGCAAATAGATAAAGATGAGTATTCATGTTTAACCTTCTTATATGATGGCATGATGGTGAAATAACCTCCATAATATGATCACAACCTTAATATGTTAATTGGTGGTTATCATAGCTACATGGTTGATACTTTCTTATGCTAAACATGTGCATTATGAATATGATGAGGGTAATCATATCCGGACTCCTTTCATGTTGATGAAATAAAGGAATGTTCTTAATGTTGATATAACCCTGCTATGATTGTTTATGAATATCTCCTAGCTCATAAATGTAATATTTTGTTGATCTGGTGTATTATATGTAAGTGATGTTGTTGAGCCTTGTTATAAAGCATGCAAAGATAATGATGATCTTGCAGGGAATAATATAATGGTCTTAATGACCTTTGGGCATGGTTGAGCCCTGAATGAGGTGTAATCCTCTTGTGTTGATAAGGGTTAATACCATGTGATATTGTGAAAATAATTTATATCATGTGATAGTATGATGGTATTAATGACCTTTGGGCATGGTTGAGCTCTGAATGAGGTGTAATCCTCTTATGTTGATAAGGGTCGATACCCTATGATATTGTGAAAAAGATTATTATCTTGTGATAGTATGATGACTAGTGTGGTCTCATGAATGGCAAGTGAATAGTACCATGTGATGATGAGATGAGAAATTATGTTTCATACATTTTACATCTTTTAAAAGTTGTGATATTTATATGCTTGCTAGAAGTGAATTAGGGTTTTTATGTCCACTTGTTTGATGCAGCCTTAATTCCCCCAATTGGCATAACTAATCAAGTGCAACTCTAATCATGTAGTGCCTTGTGCCATAGATCAATCTGAGTGTCAGAACTTGCCAGATGGTGAAATGAGTATTCCTAAAAGAAACTCAGAGCGCATATGGTTGAGTATGTGGGGGTGGCAAGTTGAGGATATGTCCTTATCATCCACAATGCAGATTGTAGAGGTTGGCTATGGTCATGCCTCATACATCTGATGTATTTGAGAATGGCTGCAGTCGTGTCTCGGTGATTATATATGTGACAAAATTAGAGGACAACTGTGGTTGTACCTCGGATGGTAGGGTATGTGTACCCACCTCCTTTCACTAGTGTCGAGACCTGTACTAAGGATAGGCTAGGCTATTAGTAGCTTGACCTTATATGTCGTTGTGGTGGACCCATACTGACCGGGGGTGGAGAAGATCTTAGGAGTTTGGCTCTTCCTAGATCTTGTATGGAACTAATTTCGACGTAGCAATGGTCAGTTGAATTTTGAGTGGTATCCTCAACTTCCTCAGGGCATAATAATAAAAGATGTAAGACAACTGTGTAGCATATCTATTTAGGGTTATACACAATGCTTCATATTAGATGAAAACCCTCGTTTGCTTTCTTTTCTCTAAGATCATGTATAGTACAATAAGAGATAATAGATATGATTATGTTGTAGTTATGCTCATGTTGTAAACATGCTTATGTTGTCACATATACTGACATTGATGGTTAAGATGTTGTTGCTATCTATCTTTAATATTGTTGGCCATGCTTTGTAACTAGAGATGCATATACTGCTAATCAAGCTTATCCAAATAGTTGTGGTTATGTTGTTAGGTCTTCTTATGATGTTGATTTGTTCAACCAATTAGAGATTATCATATTGTTAGATATGCTATGTTACTAGACTTGCTCATGATGCTAGATATGCATATGGTACTGAATTGCTTATATTATCAACAAGATAAAGGATGATAGTATGGCTAATGATGATAGTTATTATCTACTCGTTTATGTATTTTGTTAATAATCAGTACTGCTGATCTTATTTGTTATATCTGATTAAATTTCTTAACTATTTAATTACTTGAAAATGTTGTAATCAATAAACATTGTTGGAGGTTATATATCTTGCTGGGACATGGGTCTCACTCTTGTGGTTTGCCACATTTTTTTTAGGTAATCAAAAGTGACGAAAACAAACATGTGGCAGCAAAGAGGAGCTGTAGTAATGAATCTTTGAGAAAGATAATTAGATGTCTAGTGTGTCCTAGAGTCGTCCCTATACTCTCAGGTTCAGGCAGGAAAATTTTGTATATGGTGTTTCAAATTAATCGAACTTTTGTTAGCATATTAATGATTGTTTGTGTGGCATATATGAGTATTGTTCTCCTGTGCATATATATTTTGTGGCTAAGGCAATAGAATAATTTGTATCAAATTCTTGGCATAGTATGGATAAAATAAAGGTGTTGGGCACTTATGCAAATGTTTCTGAGTAGGTGCTGACGTTGAAATCGATTTTAATTTACCCATAATTTTTGGTATGTGATTAATTAGTGATTGATTATGCTTTATGCTTTGAGTAATCTCTTTTAGTGTAATGGGTTCTTACAAGCTGGCATCAGAGCTTTAGGTTCAATGAGTCTATAGGGACACTAGGACTTAGGACAAGGATGATGTCAAAATTAGGAATATAACATAAAAATATGGTACATACTGTCTAATCTCAGTATTTGGGTGCCCTGGCCAGGTATTCAATTATTGAAGAAAAGTTAAGTATGGAACTCTTAGATTGCTATCTTTCTGATTACTCTGATCAAGTAGTCATTTTGAGACAATCTAAAGACCTTAAAGAAGATGATAATTGCATCATTATATATCGATCAAAATTTGAATGTTTGTTAAATATAAGAGAAAGATACAAAAATCTAAATCTGAATACAAATAAGGAAAAGAGGAGTTCTTGAAGATGTGATTCAAGAAGATAATAAAGTAAAAGACATACAAGTATATGCATATAAAGTGAATCAATGTATGGAATCCACATAAGATAGAGAGAACTCCTATAACAAGTAAAAAATGAGAAGATGAATGGGAACAATGACAAAGAAATAAGGTGGAACCTGATTTAATCTCAGCCAACCTATGTGTGTAAGAAAGTGTTAATGAACAATCAACATGGCATGTGAAAGAAATTAAGGGAGATGATCCCGATTTAATGAAGAAAATGTAGAATATGATGATTTACCTATCAATAAGTGCTTGAAAAACATAATAAAATAAGAGAACATACCAAGTGTGATAAATAGTCATTAAAGAAGGAGTAATGAGATATGTTAATCATGATGATTCCTATGCTAATGGCAAGGAACCCAAAATGAAAAGGGTAAAATGATACATAAGAAGTTGTAACTCGCATAATGAAAATATAATTGGTTACCTTTTGCTAGTGACCCTTTAAAAATGTTGCTATGATGTGGGAAGTATGTTTCCCTTTGTATCTTTCCTTTCTAGGGAACAACTTTCAAGTGAATCATTGCCACTTGGTATGTGTGGATTCGTTGTAAACATGAGGGTGGATATCTTATTACAGCATAAGGTTGCTTGGACTATGGTTCCAAGATCATAAAGTTTGTGATGAGTTTTCTTTTGAGCCTTCCCATAATTAGGAAGACTCCTCTTATATAGCTTGAGATTTGTTATGTTGGTAAAAGTAGATGAGATAAGGATGTGAGTTCCTTATAGAAAATGAGGTGGATACCAAGGTAATGAATCCTAGTATCCAAGATGTATCAATAGTATGACAAATATGTGAAGGTTGGAGATGTTTATTAAATGAACATTCCAAGTATTCCTATACCGTAGAGAGAGAGACTTGATGATGATCCTATAAATGTTGTTTGGAAGGAAAAACAAAAGTTATTCTATAATGTTGTGTGGGCTCTGATCTCCAAAACCCGAGATAAACACATAAACTTCGAGGTAAACTCAGCAGAAGCGATTCGATTAGCAGCGGAATCCAAAAAAATATCACAGGAAATTTAAACTTTTTGTAATAAGGTATTGAAACCATAAAACTCCTTTCATAGATTCAAGATAAACTGTCTACATCTCAGTTAATTACTTCTTGAGTAATTAAACACAACATGATACAAAATCTCAAGAGACGAATCATAACTCAGACCATGACTCCAAGGACCTGAGAGTACAGAGGATGCATAGGACTGACTATCTATCTATATAACTCAGCAGTCTGAATCTCCACCTGAGATTTACTGTTGCTCTGGGTGCTGCTGCTGCTGATACTGGTCACCTGAAGATTGGTCCCTTCGTCCTTGGCGGCCACCTAAAAAGTTGAAATCTACGGGGTGAGACAATTTTAAATAATTGTCCCAGCGGGAGTTATAACTCTTCGCCAGAAACATGATTATTACAGAATGATAGAATAACAGTACACAAAGAAGTCATATATATTTTAGGAATAGTTAGAACAATGTTTCACAGATTGTAATCTATCCCTCCTACTAGAAGCAAAGCATCTCTAAGATAAACCCACATATCACTTTTCTTTTAGAAATAAAAGGACATGTATTACATCTATTTATTATAAATCCATCATCACCACACTGGCTCTATTCAGGCTTAGATCATATATCCATCACCTGGCATTATAATAAGGGATATCATGGCCTGTAGCCATACCCTTTTCTACAAGGTGTTAGGATTCCAAAACCACAACATAACTATATGATTAGTACACATGAAATCATACTTAACCATACTCAAGTGACACAAGGGTTATTTACATTCATCACCCATAAGTCTGCAGTTAAGCCTTTCATAGGATTATCTTGTAATAGAATTTCACATAGTAACACTCTATATTAGGATCACATTTCATAATTTAACATAGGGATATCAATACCTAAACATCTTATCACTAAGAATCTGGAAAGTGAGAGTCCAAACCCCTGGACTAATTATAACATTTATTACCAAGAACATCTTATTTTATCTGGTCATCTAAATAATATGACCTTTGATGATCATCAGCGCATATTACTCATGACTCATTCAACCTATCAAACTCATAAGTTATCACTTATCAGATAACATACATGTTCTTGAACATTAAACATTAGCATAGCAGCTAAGAAAGAAGGATACTAAATGTAACAAGTCTAACTTACATCAATTACCATTTCTCAATTCTCTCATCACAAGTCATCTGTTAAGCATGACCTTGATGGTACTCATGGCTCTCACAGACCATCAATCTCATAAGATGCCACTAACAGGGCACCAGGATATATCACTATTCATAAAGCTAAAAACATGCTTTCAATAAATATAGCATCATCATCCATACCTGGATATGATCATCCTCATATAGGAACCTGCATGGTCAATTCAACTGATAACAATAAATAACTCATTTAAAGAAGTTGTATCTCCCTACTCTTACAAGTGCTAGGTTTCCTTGGTTTTCATCGAATAGTGTTTACTATTCACAATACATGTCATCACCCTAGAATTAGGGTTTACTTTTCATCATACATGTCATCACCCTAGAATTAGGGTTTACTATTCATCATACATGTCATCACCCTAGAATTAGGGTTTACTATTCATCATACATGTCATCACCCTAGAATTAGGGTTTACTATTCATCATACATGTCATCACCCTAGAATTAGGGTTTACTATTCATCATACATGTCATCACCCTAGAATTAGGGTTTACTATTCACCTCATGGTGAATTGATCTCATAACATCACCATGTATGGGAACCACCACCATTAAAGCCCTCAGATAAGATTAAGATTCATCAGTTATCATAATTAGGGTTTCCATGATCTCACTTAGTGGATCATACCCTAATCATGCACATTCAAGTATATTGAAGGTATTTTACTTGAGTTTCCACCATAAATGGTACTTTCTCTCTCCTCTCACTAGTAGATGGTGATTACACCACTCTATATTAGGTTGGGTTAAGTCCCCTTTGATCTTCATAAACCAAATCACCACTATCAAGTGATTAGGGTTTGATTAGAACAAGGTATCACTGAATTGGACCTCTCAGGGGCATTTGGTAAAATTACCCATTGATCATCATCATGGGTCGATTCATTAGTCACTTAGTCCCTTAGTATTTTAAGTTACCATCATGGTTTAGATTAGATCATCATTGAACCAATTATACCTTTAAGTGGTTAAGTATAAACAACCATGAAAATCTCCAATTAGGTTAGGGTTTAACCTTCAACCTTCAACCCATTTGAACCCTCAAAAGAGTGTGGACTCACTGAGTTGAAACGGGTGTGAACCCATTTAAGATGAAATGTGTGTGAATTTGTTTGAGATGAAACAGGTTGAACTCGTTTGGATTGAAACGGGTTGAACTCGTTTGAGATGAAACGGGTTGAACTCGTTGGGATTGAAACGGGTTGAACTCGTTTGAGATGAAACGGGTTGAACTCATTTGGATTGAAACGGGTTGAACTCGTTTGGGTCTAAACGAGTGTGGACTCGTTTGGGTCCAAACCGCATGGATATGAAAGGTGATACAAAGGTTATGATTGAATAGGATTTCCTATGTTGAAGCCTTCAATTGGCCCAAGCCATGTTAACCACTTACAAATTGAGTCAAAAAGGATGAGCCTCAATCAATTGGACACCAATTTGACCTTCAATTGAAAGCCAATTAGGGTTAAGTCTAACTCAATTAAGGTTTCCAAACGGCTACTCATCAATTTTCATCAATTTATCAACATCTTGTGATTGGACCCTTAAACCATCAAATTTCTTTAACCCTAGACCTCCAAACGGTCTTGGGGTGTCACTAAACGAGTGTGAGATCTTTTGGATGAACCCCCAAACGGTTTGAACCCGTTTGGGTCCTTCAACCCAACACTCAACAAGATCTATATTGAAAATCAGCAATTTTAACCCGATTAGGGTTAGGGTGTTGAACTGCCTTCAACTCTTAATTGGTTATGAATTAGATTATGATTCTTTGTAGAAATGAAATTCAATATATTATGAATAGGAATCCCAAACGGTCAATGCTTGGTCAACTCATTCAAATGGGTTGGAACCCGTTTGCCCAAAAGGTTCAATTTGATTAGTTTGGAAAATCAACACTTAATTTAATTCGATTGCTTAATTGATTGGCCTTCAACCTACGATTCCTTTTGAATTATCCCCTCAAATTAGGTGGGTCATTACTCTACATAATTGTGAACAGGAATCCCAAACGGTCAACGCTTGGTCAACGCCCTCAAACAGGTTGGAACCCGTTTGGCCAAACCAACCTATTGAACCCGTTTGCCCTTCAAACGGTTGGTCAAGAAGGGGGGGGGGAATCATAAGATCGTTTGATAAAGTTGGATAAGGACCAACATAGGTATTAACGCCCTCTGTCTTGAACCTTGAACCAAGGTCTGTTCTTCACGAAAAATCTTGCAAGAGTGCAAAGAATGATGGGGAAGAAGAACTAAGCTTACAAAGCAAGAACAAGGATATGCATAATAAAGCTAGGAGTTTAGAATTATAAAACCCGCCTTAAGGTCGTTCCTTGAGCTCCAAGCTTCCAAGCTTCAAGTCTTTAATGGTGTGTTGAGCTCCACAGGTCGGCCAAGGGTGTTTCTCTAAGGAAAGGTTGGGAAAAGATGGCTAGAACGAGAAAGCTAAGTGAGTTATCCACAAAACCAAGCTTGCATGATGAATTCACCCAAGAATCTGAGCTTGAAGATGGTTCTTCTCACCATAGAACTACTTGGTCGCCTCCCTGAGCTCCAGAGCTTGCCTTAGACGTTTTGAGAAAGAAGAGAATTGAAGAGAAATGAAGGATCATTCACTTGGTTTACAAGGAAAAGGGCTTATATACTTTAGGCCATTTTACACCATAAGGACCTCTAAAGCATGGGATTTTCATCTAAGTCCCTTCTTGCTTCTTAGGCACGTCCAATCCATCTAAACTCAAACCAAGTTCATCAAAGCTCAAGATCTAAGGGTAGAAAAGGTCAACTTTCAACTAGGGTACACATATGAAGGTCTTCATACCCATACATGGTGAATTTTATGCACAAAGATTACTTTTCTTATCTGATTATTTATTGATGCATCTATTTCATCATTTCTACTCTAAATGATGCCAAGAGTCATATAAGATGCTCTAGAAGGTGTACTTCCCAAGTTTCACCCATAATTTGGGTAAATTGCACTTTACTCCAATTTAGGGTTTTTAAGCACCAGGATCATTCCACAAGCTGCATCTGAACGCCCAAGCTTGGAAAATCCATCATGCCTCATCAGATTCACTCTTATGATGTTTCATCATCAAAGGTACATCTTAACCTGTGAACTCTGCAAGTTAAACCTCTTAACTGGATAATTGCACATAGGTCCCTACATTGCAAAACAATACTACAACATTGTTCCTAGGGGACAGGAATGGAAACATATGTTCCTTAGGAGCTTTTATTACCTGCTAAAAGATGATTACATGTGTTTAATTACCTATTTAAGCAAAACTTCTAGGGTTAGGTTATAACCCAGGTCAGGGATGTTACATGTTGTGTATGGTTCAATGATAGTTGGGCAAGACCACTATCAAGGATAGATGGTTGTTGGTCAATAGATATGTGATACTGTGTTCCTTTAAGATAAACATATGATCAAATATCAATGCATAAGAGTTCGATTGGATGACATAATTCACATGACCATGATGAGTTTAGAGTTATGTCCTATAGACTAACCAATGTACAAATAGAATTTATGAATAGGAGGAATAGAGTGTTCCAGTCATGTCATACAAGTTATATCAAGCTTTAAATGATGACATGTCAAAGTATTTCAAATACGGTAAAAAATATGATCAATATTTCTTCAAAAACCTTAGGGTTGACGAAGCAACAATAGCTATGAGACAAGTTGAACAAGAGTGAGATGGGGCTGATTAAGTGTCTTTATGGGATCATGATATGTCGTCTAAGTAGGTTGTGTAAATCCTAGTAAGGTGAAGATAGTGT
Organism: Alisma plantago-aquatica; assembly: GCA_963693085.1. Lineage (NCBI taxonomy): Eukaryota > Viridiplantae > Streptophyta > Magnoliopsida > Alismatales > Alismataceae > Alisma > Alisma plantago-aquatica. The sequence goes on from OY856411.1 coordinate 554,490,932, forward strand.
TGTTGTTTCACCCCTAACAAGGTTGACTAGGAATGATGTTTCCTTGTATGGAATAATAGGTTCCATCATCAAAATTTCTTTTGATGCTGAAAAAGAACTCACAAGTATTCTAGTGTCAGTGTATCTAAACAAAAGATGGATACATCACCTTTTTTATATGCTTCAAAGAATGGTATGGGACACATGCCATGATTGGTAAAAAGCTAGCAAGTATGACTTTTTAGTAATGTGTTGATACAATAGATATAATTTTAGGATGATATCTAGAATTTAAAGTTGAACATTACTACTAGAGTTGTATAGATGACACAATAAGTTTCTACATTCCATATTGAGAATGTCTTCTTAGGTGGGGTTTTTTGTGCTGACCCAAGATGAGATATGTATGAATGATGTGAAATCACCATGATATATAAGTAACCATGTGAATATAATAGGATGAGGTGCAAAGTAAGTACATATCTTTGTTTACCTTGGATTTCAGGGGCGAAATCCATGTTAGGGGTTTATAGTTGTAAGGCCCCTAAACTTGCTTAATGAGTTGAATAAGCTTAATTATCATAATTGAGTTCTTATAATCCTAATATAGCCTTGTGATATGATTTGAAATCATAATACAAGATTAAGTTTCAAATTTGGTCCAATTTGGACACTGTTTGAGTAAGTTATGCAATTTTATGCACATTTTGGACTTTTCTGCAATTTACCCAATTGAGAGGTTTTCTTTACAATTTATCACTTGAATTATGCTCCTTGGATATTATCTCATAATTATTGACCTTGTTTATCCATGGGGCACCTATTTAATCCTTGATTTGAAGATGTTTTCTCCAAGGGTATTTTAGGGTTTACCCCTTCACGGATGAGCTACCTTTAGTAGCTATCAACTAATGAATTATTTGATTGGATTTGAAATTCAAAAAAAGGAAATATAAGAAGGTCTATATGGAAGGTGGGGGAGCTTTTTGTGTGTGTTCTTGTATATTCTTAATAGTTTAAGGCCATAGACACATGGGAAACTACTTTTACACCTCATGCTTGCTCCCATCCTTATCCATGGGCTATATTTACCTCTTCCTTGCCGAAGTATGAAACATTGCTTGATTTATCTTTCCTATAACCTGTAGAAACGAATCCACTCTATTTTTATTCGGAAACAAGTGCTCTAAGGTAGAAGACAACCTCTTTTTGGAGAACAATGTCTCCTAGAGCTCCATTTAGCCCTACCTAGGGTTTCCAAGGTCATGTTCTAGTGATTTCGACCAAGTCAAGTTATTTTATTCCTTCCTTCTCCATTTGTCTTGCTATTATCCTTCCTTAGACCTTCCTTAAGGTTGAAACCTTTCTGTTCCATGGTAGAAATTTCTCTAAAGCTCTAAAACACTACATTTCTTGCTCCTTATGCTTAGGGTTTGCTCATTTGATGAAGAAAGGTTCTAGATGGACGAGTTTACAACTTATGATTGGATTTCCTACCCTACCAGCTCAACTTTTTTTATGTTTGGGATTTCATATTCTCATTATAGGCAAGTTTTATAGCTTGCTACACGTTTATTGCTTACCATAAGCTTGCTAGCTCATTTTCTTGCTTGAAAATGACGATTCATGCACTAAAAAGCTATGCTTGACATGGATTTCGATTTTATAATGTTCCATGTTTTGATTTCAGTTTGAGATGAACATGTTATCACTTGTATGCTATTCCTAAGGTATAATATGACTTGGATTAGGTTGGTTTGACAACCTATGGTGCTAATCACCTCTCAACCAATGGTCAATTTTAGGGTTTAAAGTTGATTTCTTCTATAAACCCATGACCCGATGATGGTACCATTGCAACAACCCTATCGTGTTGTCTTCATGAAAACTTATGGTCAAGATCAAAGGTGTCATATGATGGTGAAAACCTATGGTCACCCCCCTTAGGTCAGGTTTTGGATCAATTAGAAGTTTGATGATCGACCATTAAGTATCCTACTGATGTTATCAATCAATGATGACATCAGCTTAATATTTGATATTGATTAATGAATATAGTTTTAATCTAACAACCTATGGTGATTTAATGATCACTAATTATGATGTATCAGGTCTCTAAAACCTATGGTGAGTTAAGCATTGTATTTGTAGCATCAATTAAGCCTTAGACCAATGGTTTCTTGGGTCACTTGATGCAATGGTCGAACCTATACTGTAATTGATGGGTTTAACATATGAACTTGACCCAATGGTAAAGATCTGATGTTTATTACTCTAATAAAGTGTAATGATGGATAATATAATATGTTGGTCCTAATAATGTGATTTAGCTAGTTTCCTTTATATGATCAACTTAAGGAGCTTACATGTTGACAATGGATGGTTTGTTTTAACTAAACAGTTGATTGTGGGTTTTACCCTACTCTCAATGGAACTTTTTGTGTTGTTAATAAAGGTATGTCTAGGGTTATATGGTGACTATTTCTAGATCACAAATCAAGGACTTCATAGGTGGTTTATCTAAGGTGTTTACTTATGTAAACAACCAAGTCTTACCTTTTAAACATCCAAATATTCTGGGTGACATTGTGGTATGGTGATATTGGTTGAATGATGATGGAACAAATGGAGGGTTACCCTTAATAAGGTAGTCTTACCTATTCACTCATATTAATAGAAGGTATGATAATCATATTATGTTGATATGTAACCCTAATGATGTATAGCTTGTTATACCTAGCTTTAATATAACTAAATGATGGTAATTGGGTATGAATAGTCCTTGAATGACTAATACAATCATGGAGTACTCTATTATTGTTGTTGAAACCCTAGTATGCTATAACCCAATGGTTACACCTTGATTTATGTGTGGGTTCATATTTGATAATAGTATGGAATGTGATGGTGATGCTTCACCTTATGCATCCATGATCCAATGGGGATGTCGTGAATTAGGGTTTGGGTATGAGTGCTTATTAGTAACATTAATGTAATTTATCTTGTGATCCTAACTCTAATGCAAATAGATAAAGATGCGTATTCATGTTTAACCTTCTTATATGATGGCATGATGGTGAAATAACCCCCTTAATATGATCATAACCTTAATATGTTAATTGGTGGTTATCATAGACACATGGTTGATACTTTCTTATGCTAAACATGTGCATTATGAATATGATGAGGGTAATCATATCTAGATTCCTTACATGTTGATGAAATAAAGGAATGTTCTTAATGTTGATATAACCCTTCTATGATTGTGTATGACTATCTCCTAGCTCACAAATGTAATATTGTGCTGATTCGGTGTATTATATGTAAGTGATGTTGTTGAGCCTTGTTATAAGGCATGCAAAGATAATGATGATCTTGCAGGGAATTGTATGATGGTCTTAATGACCTTTGGGCATGGTTGAGCCCTGAATGAGGTGTAATCCTCTTGTGTTGATAAGGGTTAATACCCTATGAAATTGTGAAAAGGATTTATATCATGTGATAGTATGATGGTCTTAATGACCTTTGGGCATGGTTGAGCCCTGAATGAGGTGTAATCCTTTTATGTTGATAAGGGTTGATACCCTGTGATATTGCAAAAAAGATTATTATCTTGTGACAGTATGATGACTAGTGTGGTCTAATGAATGGCAAGTGAATAGAACCATGTGATGATGAGATGAGAAATTATGTTTCACACATTTTATATCTTTTAAAAGTTGTGATATTTATATACTTTCTAGAAGTGAATTAGGGTTTGTATGTCCACTTGTTTGATGTAGCCTTAATTAACCCAATTGGCATAAATAATCAAGTACAACTCTAATCATGTAGTGCCATGTGCCATAGATCCATCTCAGTGTCAGAACTTGCCAGATGGTGAAATGAGTATTCCTAAAGGAAACTCCGAGTGCATACTATTGAGTATGTGGGGGTGGCAAGTTGAGGATATATCCTTGTCTTCCACAATGAAGATTGTGGAGTTTGGCTATGGTCATGCCTCATACATCTGATGTGATTGAGAATGACTGAGGTCGTGTCTCAGTGATTATATATGTGACAAGATTGGAGGACAACTGCAGCTGTACCTTGTATGGTAGGGTATGCGTACCCACCTCCTTTCACTAGTGCCATGACCTGTACCAAGGACAGACTAGGTTGTTAGCAGCTTGACCTTATGTGTCACTGTGGCAGACCCATACAGACCGGGGGCGGATAAGATCTTAGGAGTCCTGCTCTTCCTAGATCTTGTGTGGAACTGATTTTGACTTAGTAGTGGTCAGTTGGATTTTGAGTGGTATCATCAATTTCCTCATGGAATAATAATAAAAGATGTAAGATAGCCGTGTAGCAAATCTGTTTAGGGTTATACGCAACACTTCATATTGGATGAAAACCCTTGTTTGCTTTCTTTTCACTGAGATCATGTATAGTACAATAAGAGATAATAGATATGCTTATGCTGTAGTTATGCTCATGTTGTAAACATGCTTATGTTGTCACATATACTGACACTGATGGTTAAGATGTTGTTGCTAGCTCTATTTAATATTTTTGGTCATGCTTTGTAACTAGAGATGCATATACTTCTAATCATGCTTATCCAGATAGTTGCGCTTATGTCGTTATTTCTTCTTATGATGTTGATATGTTCAACCAATTAGACATGCTCATGTTGTTAGCTATGATATGTTACTAGACTTGCTCATGATGCTAGATATGCATATGGTACTGAATTGCTTATATTGTCAACAAGATAAAGGATGATAGTCTGGTTAATGATGATAGCTATTATCTACTCCTTTATGTATTTTGTTAATCATAAGTACTTCTGATTTTATTTGTTATATCTGATTAAATTGCTTAACTATTTAATTACTTAAAAATATTGTAATCAATAAATATTGTTGGAGGTTATATCTCTTGCTGGGACGTGGGTCTCACCCTTGTGGTTTGCCACATTTTTTTAGGTAATCGAAAGTGATGAAAACAAACATGTGGCAATAAAGAGGAGCTATACTAATGAATCTTTGAGAAAGTTGGTTAGATGTGTAGTGTGTCCCAGAGTCATCCATGTACTCTCAGGTCCGGGCTGGAAAAGTTTGTATATGGTGTTTCAAATGAATCGAACTTTTGTTAGCATATTAATGCTTGTTTGTGTGAAATATACGAATATTATTCTCCTATGCATATATGTTGTGGCTAAGGCAATAAAACAATTTGTATCAAATTCTTGGCATAGTATGGATAAAAGAAAGATGTTGGGCTCTTATGCAAATGTTTCTGAGCAGGTGCTGACGTTGAAATCGGTTTTAATTTACCCACAATTTTTGGGTATGTGATTAATTAGTGATTGATTGTTTTTTATGTTTCGAGTAATCTCATTTAGTGTAACGGGTTCTTACAGAGGTGTACTAGCCAAAATATCAGATCGATCATAAAAAATTTTACGCACTATATCCCAAAGACCTGAGAGTATAGGGACGACACATAAGACTATATCTACTTGACTTATAACAACATACTCAACCTGAGCTATTACTGTTGTCCTTGCTATTGCTGCCCGTTCTCTGTTGTACGATCTCTACCTCCTCGTGCACCTCTGCTTAAGAAGTGTAGAAACCTATGGGGTGAGATCTATATCTCAACGGGAGATATAACCCTCCTCCAACAATATTATTATCATAAGTAAATCTTATGAAAGAAAACAAAAGAAACCTTTATTGAATTAAACATGTATAAATACTTGTTATATGTAGAGTAGAGCAATATATATCATTTAAGTAGTTGAAGTAAATATGACTGAGCAATAGATCATCTAATCATTTTTAAAAGGAATATGAAGAAAATGTATAACATTTATCAACTAATAAATATAAAAGTAATTGTAGCCTCGTTCAATGTTTTCATATTTGATTCATAATGAAATACACTACACGGCTAATTACATATTTTAACAATCAATCTTATGCCCTGAAGAGATGCAGTATACTACTCATGCTCCAACTAACCAATGGTAAGTAGCATCAAAGCCATACAAGGTCCATGGAAGAGTTGGATTCCATGACCTCTCCTTTCTCAGTCAGTACGAGATTAATTGTAGTGACATTACGAGTCAAACTACAATTAGCTAGCCTCAGTATATAAGCTCATTGCTAGTGAGATACAACTTGTAGTTGTTCCCTTATCAGGGTAAGACCCGTAGTCAATCCTAATTATATCAGGGTGTGGTCTGTAACCAATCCTGATTGTATATTGAGTCACGGTACAACCATGCTCTTGTTAGGGTATGACCCAAAGCCAATCCTAATATTCAGCGTATGGCCCATAGCTAATCCTGTTAGTTAAGGATACAAGGGGATACCTCAACTTGCACCTTGCATATTCAATAATATGCACTCTGAGTAAAACTCATTTCCCCATTCAGAAAATCCTGACATTGAATGGATCTATGGCCAGGGAAACTATATTTTTAGATCACTTGATAGTTTAACGACTATTTTGGTATGATGCAGTAGGGTGTAGGGTTAGGATTTTAAAACCAAATCAAACATAATCATGGCTTATGCACTACACAAATTGTATTTGGTAGGATGCAATATATATTTGTTGTTTTTGTTCAGAAGTGTTTGGTACGTGAAAAAATAATGTCACGGATGCCATAGCCTGGTATGGTCGGCTGATATCTTCACTAGGTACTGGTCAGGTGATCATGCTCTTCACCGGATACCAACCATCTATTTCCGCTAGACTCTAGTATACACTGGTACAAGCATTCACTGGATAGTCAAGTTATAAAGCCGCTCGTCACCGGCTGCCAACTGCTAGTCTCATACACTTCACTCTCCATAATAATGGGGTGGGGCTAGCACTCCGTAACTGCATGCGACCATGCCCTATTTCGACGTGGTACATATTCCAGGAGTTGGTGCCCAGATGTGCAGTCCGATGATGTTACAAAACTTTGAACTCTAGCTACATCTTGCCATACCAAACAAAATTAATCATGAAAACACTAGTTTTGAACTCATTGAACCCGAGACTTACCCTACCAAACAGACCCTAAGTGCATTACTGCATCTTTTAGCATCAATCAAATTACAAGAATGACTTATAGATAAATGCTACATAGAAAGGTGTAACATAATTTTCAAGAAATCTTGTATGAATTGGAACACATCTTGTTACACTCATTCTGGGATCTCAATCCCCTGGACACTTTACTGAGAACCTCATCCCTTCAGCATTCTCATTATCATGATCACATGTTTTGAGTATCAAACCCTTAGTTCATTATTGAACAATGTCACCTTTTACCAGGCAACAATCATTTCTAGGTCATCAAACCCATATATATATATCATAGTTGTTGTACAAGTATATCACATGGATCACAAGGCCTTATATGATATGTATCATGCTAAATCATCATAGCTCATTCCTTTCTGAGCTCGTCATTTCATAATACGTGCATGGTTAGGAATTCATAGAAAATGCAATATCAAGTAAATATCATGACCATGCTTAAAGAGAATCATTCAAATTGCAACCCTCTCATAATTAGGGTTAGGGTTTCCCCTTGTAGCCGATTAGGGTTTTCAAGTTATATGTATCAAATAAACCCTCATTTGCATCATAAGAGCTATATTATTGCCATAAGTGTTCAAGCATTCTTCATCAAATATCATCAATTGATTATCAACATGAAGTATTACCTTTCTCATATGAGTAGCACAAGTTTCTCTCTCATCCTTACTAGGCTATTGACTTCAATATACTTATTACATTGATTTAATCCTATTTAGGGTTTATCGTCCTACACTTATTAAAGTGTATCTATATTATTACTTCATAGTGTATCCATTAATTGTATTCAAGGTGTATTAGCCTACACTCATCAAGGTGTATCAGCCTATACTCATCAAGGTGTATCGACATTCACTCTAATCCTTAGGTTGGCCTAGACACATTCACTTGTGTAGGCCTAGACACATGTACTTGTGTCGTCCAATACACATGTATCAGCCATGAAACTCTTCATTTGTGTTGGCCATGGCACCTCAAAGAGATATTGGTTTAGAGGTGCATAGGGTGATATCGGTTGTAAGGTGCTTAGGGTGATATCGGCCATGAATCACATCTTGGTGAATTTCCTTCACCATACCTTGGTGCATCACCTCCTTCATTATTTTGAAAATATTTTCACCTCACTTAGGAATCACAACTTGACCTCACTTTAGGGTATCGACCACCCTATCACTTTGGGTATCAGCCATAGTGCACTATCTAATGTGTCGGCCTAGCTATCTCTTTGTATATCAGCCATTGCTATCCCCAAGTGATATCGGCCTTGCCATTACTTGGTGTGTCAGCTATGACCTAAAGGAGTGTGTTGCCCACACTTCCACATGGTGTGCCAGCCTAGGTGTGTCGATTTAGCTCCACTTGAATGGTGTGACGGGCAACACCATTTGAAGTGTGATAGGTAACGCCACTTAAAGTGTCACAGGTTGATAGAGGTTAAGGCATATCAGATTGACTACATATCTTTAAGATATCGGGCTACCCTTATCTTTAGCAGGCTAGACAACTACAAGATCAATAGTCCTTTGCATGTAACAAACTTGTAAGGAGTTAGGACTCCTAGTGTATCGATTTCCCATCACATATCACCATGTTGGGTTAGGGTTCCCTAAGCCAATATCGATTTGTGCATAGATGATTCCATCATCATCAAGCTTCAACCCTTCGTCCATTAACACTTTAGTTCATGGAAAACAACCCCATATATCCATTAGATCTCATAAAATCATCATTTAATCAAGGAAAGTCAAGATTGAAAAGGGATCACCAAGTATTGCAAGATAGAAGGTTAATAGTAATAGAGTTGAGTTCAAGTTATATAGCCCACCTCAAGATCAACACAAGAGCTTCAAGATACAAAGCTACACATTCCCAAGGTTGAAGATGACTTATCAAAAGTCCAAGACTCGATCACAACACTTTTATATGAAAGAAGATACCATAGTTAGGAACTTGGTGAAGAAGAAAAGAAAGAAAGGAACCATGACTCGAGAAGCATAGTCCACCCAAGGTTGAAGATGACCATGGCTTCACCTTAGGGAAAATTCTTGAGCTCCTTCCCATTACTCAAGATTCTATGATCGTCCACCAAGAAAAGGATGATATGAGAGTCGAAAGTTTCACTTGTAGGTAAAAAGAGAGGCTTATATAGTTGAGGTTCAAGAGAGAGAATGTTTGTGAAGTGTCATCACCATATGTACTTAGGTGACATGTGTCCATGCATGGTGGCTTCATGCACCCATAATTATCTTGTCATGCAAAACTCATGAGGATAATCCATAGATAAGATATCAACCATTGGGTATCTTGTTTCATAAGATATCACAACCCAATATCACTTTATGTGCAAATCGATACAACTTTTGCAAGGAACATCTGATATGCTTTACCTACTTGAGGTGCTTAGCCTGAGATAAGTACTTTCAAAAGGATGCTAAACCAATATGGGACCTCCTCTAGGGTTATCCCAAAGCCCAAGTCAAGGGTGTTACAAGTTATCAACCCCTAACAAGGATTTCATCCCTGAAATCTCAAGAGAAAAGAGAAGGGTACTTCCTCCAGCTCCCATGTGGCTTCTTAACGCCACGATGATAGCACTATGTCTTTCTTTTTCAACTTCTTGATTCTTCTATCAAGAATCAACACTGGACCTTCTACATAGGATATATCTTCATATAATTCTACATCTACATGTTGTAATACAAGCTCTGTATTAGGGTGGCATTTTCTCAACATAGATATATGAAATACTGGATTTAGTCTAAGAAACTCAAATGGTAGTTCCAACTTATAGGCTACATTTTCAACACGTGCCATCACCGGATAGAGTCCCATAAATCTAAGAGCCAACTTACCCTTCTTCCAAATCTGAGAACACCTTTCCACGGAGAGACCTTGAGATACACTCTGTCTCCGACTTGGAATTCTAAAGGTCTATGGCGACTATCAACGTATGACTTCTGTCTGTCCTGTGTTGCCTTTAACTGTTGATGTATCACTTTAATCTTTTCTATTGTCTGTTGCACAAGTTCAGGACCAAGAAGTTGGTATTCTCATATTTCATACCAGCATAACAAAGATCTACAACGTCTACCATACAATGCTTTATATGGTGCCATATCAATGTTTTTTTATAACTATTATTGTAGGCAAACTCTATCAAACTCAAATGTATATCCCAACTACCTACAAACTGAAGAACACATGCCCTAAGCAAGTCTTCCAAGGTCTGTATAGTCCTTTTAGATTGTCCATCTATTTGAGGGTGGAAAGCAATACTAAACTTTAACTACGTACCCAAAGCTATGTGTAATCACTCCCAAAAGTGACTTGTACATTTAGGACCTTTATCAGACACAATTGTTGATGGGACTTTGTGCAATCGCACTATCTCATATACATTTACATGTGCAAGTTTCTCAACATTGTATGCTCTCTTAATAGGAAGAAAATGTGTCGACTTTGTCAACCTATCAATAATCACCCAAATAGAATCATGACCTTTGGCTACTCTAGGCAAACCAACTACAAAATCTATTGTCAGATGATCCCACTTCTGTTATGGTATAAGTAATGGTTTTAATGTTCTTGTAGGCTTCTAGTGCTCATCCTTAACTTGTTGACATACCAGACATCGCATAAAAAACTCAACTACATGCTTCTTCAAACCAGGCCACCAATACATATCTCTTAAATTGTGATACATCTTGGTACTTCCTGGATGCATAGCATACATAGATGAATGAGCTTCTTCAAAAACTATCTTCCTTAGGTCATTAACATCAGGTACCATGATTCTACTATGGTAACAAACTATTCCATCTTCTGACTCATGAAAGCCATCTCGCTTCTCACTGCCATATTCAGATCTGATTGGCTGTTTCATAGTATCAGCCTGTTGTACTTCTTTAATCTGTTGTCCCGACATAGGTTTTACTTGCATCTATGCCAAAAATCCAGATAGAAAAGATACTTCTAGCTGTACATTCATCTGTCGTAAGGAAACTAGCATGTCCCGCTTGTGACACACCAAAGAATTCAACTGTGCTTTATCTGTGAATGAAGATGAGGACTTTCTGCTTAGCACATTTGCCACCACATTATCCTTTCCTGGATGATAATCAATAGTGCATAGTCTTTGATTAGTTCCATCAAGAAATGATGTCTCATGTTTAAATTTTACTGTGAAAAAATGTACTTCAGATTCTTATGGTCTGTGAAAATCTAAGACTTCTCCCCGTACAGGTAATGTCTCTAGATTTTCAAGGCATGAATCACTGCAGTCAACTCTAATCGTGTGTAGGATAATTCTCCTTGTGTTTCTTAAGATTTCGAGAGGCAAAAGCAATCACTCATTTATCCTGCAACAACACACATCCCAAACCATTCTTTGAGGCATCACATAAGACAATGTATCCTTTCCCTTGCTCAGGTAACACTAACACCGGTGCACTAGTCAACTTTCCCTTCAACAACTAGAAAGAGCATTGACACTTGTCATTCTAAACAAAAGGAACATCCTTCCTGGTTAACCTAGTTAGGGGTTATACTACATAACTAAAGTCTTTGAGGAACCTCCTGTAGTAACCTGCCAAACCTAGGAAACTACAAATCTTTGTTGGTGTCTTAGGTTGTTCCCATTCTAGAACAGACTCCACCTTTTTAGGATCAACACAAATACCTTTAGCGTATATGATATGTCCTAGAAAAGATACTTCTGAAAACCAAAACTCACACTTGCTAAACTTAGCATATAGCTTGTGTTATCTTAAGAAAGTCAATGCTTGATGAAGATGTTGTTCATGTTGTTGTCTATCACAATTATATATTATAATGTCATCTGTATAGACCACTATAAATTGATCAAGGAATGGCTGGAACACTCTATTCATCAAATCCATGAATGTTGTTGGTGCATTATTTAGTCCAAATGACATAACTATAAACTCATAATGACCATACCTTGTCCTAAAAGATGACTTGGGTATGTCATCCTTCTTAATTCATAATTGATGATATCCTGACCTCAGGTCTATCTTAGAGAATATTGTTGCACCACAAGCAACTGGTCAAACAAATCATTTATCCTTGGTAGAGGATACTTGTTCTTTATTGTCACGTTGTTCAACTGTCTATAGTCCATACATAACCTCATAGATCCATCCTTTTCTTTACAATAAGTGCCATAGCATCCCACAGAGATGTACTTGGCTGGATAAAACCTTTTGTCAAGTAACCATTGTGACTATTTCTTTAATTCCACCATCTCAGCTAGGGCCATCCTATAAGGTTTTTGGGCCATTGGTTGTGTACCGGGAACTAGATTGATCTTGAAATCAATCTCTTGAGGTGGAGGAACATCATAAAATTCCTCAGGAAACAAATCCTTGAATTCCCTGACAAGTGGCACTTCTGGAATACTAGGACTTTCTATCTTGTTATCCACCACATGTGGTAAGAATGCCTCATACCCATGTCGCAACAGTCTCTCGGCTATCATTTTTTATACTAAACATGTTGGAAGAATCTTCATGTCTCCCAGAAAGATCCATGTCTCACCACCATATGTGAACATGGCTTGCTTGGAACTACAATCTAAGACTACCTTATACTTTTCCAAGGTGTCCATCCTAAGGACTACATCAAAACCATGCATCTCAATTGGTATAAGATCCACTTGAATGATGTGTTCTGAGAAAGAAAGAACACATGGGTAACATACCTCTTGTAACACTACGGAACCAACTAACGTGAGTTTCTAACAACAAGTTATCCATTCTACAACTAACAGGCAAAAGATAGTTATGAATCACTTCACAAGTGATAAAGGAGTGTGTAGCACCTGGGTCAATCAAAATAGATATGAAGCAAGATGAAGACATATCAGAATGAAATAAGTTTATCTGACCTATCACGGCTCATGAATTTACTACTGCTTATGGCTGACTCATATCATAGAATCTTGTCGTTTCCTGTTGTCGACCTCGTCCTCTATTACCTTGTACAGATGAACCTACTTGAGACGCTTGTCCACATCCTCATCCTCATCCTCATCCTCGTCCTCATCCTCGTTCTCATCCTCCTACACCACTATTGAATTGTTGCCTCTGAGAGCCTTGCTGACTTTGCTTTGGTGGTTGGGTTTCCTCAGTATCTCTTACTGGACAATCCCTCATCAAATGTCATGTTTGCCCTCACTTGTGGCAGGTTCTGATCTCTTATTGTGGCCTAGATGGCCTTGCCATTGACATTGATGCCGCACTACGGGCTCCAATAGGCAGAAAATTGTGGCCTCTTTCATTACTTATCGTCCACTGCGTCTGGACACTGAACCATTGTGGTGCTGATGACGCAAGAAACCTTGGTTTCTTGTAGCTTCTAGACCTCTGTCCTTGGAATTGGGCATGTCCTTTTCTAAAATTGGCATCACGTTTCTCAGTTACTGACCTTTCTATCCTCCTCACCGATTCCACAAATAAAGCAAATCTCTCCCTATTCTCTGAAGTAGTTGCAGATGTGGATAACTCAGCATTTAGACCCTTTTCAAAACACCAAATCCTCTCATGGTCCGTAGTATCCATGTGTGGACAAAACCACAGAAGCTCCATTAACTTAGCTTCATACTCATTAATCTCCATAGGCCCTTGACTAATCCGTTCAAACTGTGAGATTTTCTCATCTAGGTATGTATGAGGAAAGTACCTATTGGTGAGCTCACGTCAGAATTCCTCCCATCCGACCTCAACATCAGGCCTTTTCTCCTCTTCAATGGCCCACCAATGGCCAACACCTCCCTTTAATAGGTACACAACATGCCTAAATTTTTCAGTTTTGAGATGCTAAGGATCTTAAAAGCTTTTTCTAACTCAGTGAGTTAAAGATCTGCATCTGCTAGGTCAGTTGTTCCAACATATTCTATATCTCCCACATGACATAGCCGTTCACAAATCTTACCAGAAGCTGAAGATTCTACATTGGTGACGGGTTCCATAGGTGGTGGTATCTTGTCCGCCATATGCGTTATTGTCGTCATGAACTGCCCAAAAAGAGCATGAATGTAGGGTTCTCAACATAGTTTGATCTAGTTGGGGATTCTTAGGCACTTGTTATTCTCTCACCTATTCCCTTGCACCTCCTCCTGTCGTAGTAATGTTGCTCTCGACAACATGTTATTTGTGTTCTCCAGACATCTTTAAGCCTTACTTCTTCTTCTATATAAGCAGAAGTCACTATAAGATAAATTGGAAGACACTAGAACAGACTCAATGACCTTAATCCTATGTCCATGTAGACTTAACAAACCTAAGGCTCTGATACCAAAAATTATGACGACAACTATCAACTGACAGTGTTATCACACAAAACTATGCGGAAAAAAATCATTAACAGTGGATTACCAAAAATCACTTAAAATAAAACTTTTTTACTAGAGATCCACTACTAGGAAAATCTTTACAGAAATTACCAAACCATATATGCATCATGGTTCACTTTATATATACATCGCTCCATCACCTCGTAAGGATATGTGTAACATACTGAATTCTGGGAATTTTTCCTTTTGGTCCTCTTTTTCATCTTTACCTCTCATTTCTATCCTCTTTGGTCATTCTGTTTATTTTGTGGAGAATATAATGGCCTAATGAGCATTTGTTCACCTTTTCTGTCCAATATTTGGGTTTATGCACAAATACCTCAGTGGAAGCTTAGTAATGGGTCTAATATGTAAAATTCCCACTTAAGTGATAAAAATAATAAAGAAATTCATGATAGAACTTTCTAGTATCTTTTAGAGTATGAAAAAGAAAAGAAATCCCAAAATATACATAAAGGAGATGATAAATGTAATAATTGGGGATAATATGGGATATTGTGGATAAAAGAAGATAATGAGGAATATATTGTTCCAAAAATCCTAAATAGAAACCACAAAGAAAATTTGGGTCACAATCTCATTTTCTTGACCTAAAAGAAACTTAAGGGCCAAGTCTCACCTAATTTGGAAGATAAATGCATATATTAAAGTCTTTATTAAAATAAAATAGGAGATAATACAATAAGGTGAAATAAAATATCTAACATCCTCAAATTGGAAAAATAACTCCAAATTTGTAATCTACATATCAAAATGAGTCTATTTGTGAATTTGAATTTAATTTGATCAATATTAATATTTTATTTTATTCAGGAGAGAGAAAATGATTTAAAGACCAAAAATATTAAATATACATTGAAAAAAATTAATTAATGCCAAAATCATGTTCCACACATTTGATATTGCTTATAGGACAATGTTTACATTTTTAGAAAGTTTCTAGATGCCTCTAATAAATTAAAAGGATAAAATAAGTGATAAAATTTAAATGTATTAAATAAAATAATAGAAGTCTAAAAAAATAAAGTAATAT
Organism: Alisma plantago-aquatica; assembly: GCA_963693085.1. Lineage (NCBI taxonomy): Eukaryota > Viridiplantae > Streptophyta > Magnoliopsida > Alismatales > Alismataceae > Alisma > Alisma plantago-aquatica. Next base: position 554,506,402 of record OY856411.1, read on the forward strand.
CAAATTTGTGTTCTATAGGTTAAAATACATCTTTGACGGAATTTTGACTCAAATTGGAAAATATTTGATGAGAAGATAAATTTAGGAGAGAGACAGTGTGTAAAACCTTAAAATCATTAATTAAAATAATAAACAAGGCCAACAAATGAAAATAACGGCAAATTCGTATCCACCATACTAAAAAAATATTGGTGAAGTTTTATTATTTTTGGATAATCCTAGAGTCATTAATGAGAGAAGAAAGAGAAAATAGTAATTAGCTTGATTGACTAATCTAACTTTCTCAAAAGGCAAATCTAATTTTATATTCATATTCTTCACCCCAAAATTTGTTAAATTACCAAATTTGAGTTTATCTGGACTTTGTTTACTCCCTCAAATAATTATAGAAAGTTATATACATTAAATACAACAAAAGAACAAAGTTGGAAAGTTGTATTAAATGTTTGAGTCATCCCCTACCTCTATACTACTACAGAAATGGCTTACAATGTCACATTTATAGGCATCCGTTGTATATAAAAAATCGATGCCTAAATCCTACAACGTCGGTTAAATACACAAACCGACATCTATCAGTGAAGAGCGTCCATACACGGGTATCACTTTTAATTTAGTGTCGGCTTCTTAATAAGCATCCGACGTCTAAAACTGACCGCCAAATCTAAATTTTCCAGTGGAAAAAAATTCCTCCAAAATTTAACATATAGCATCAGCTATTAACTAATAAACAAACGACTAAAGGTTTTTTACGAGACAGAAATTGGACACATTTTTGTCGTCGGTTTTCTTACAATAACTGACGTCGATGTGTTTTCCCGCAATGTCCCCGAGAAAATTTTCACCCACCATGGGCATCGGTTTTCTACAAAAACCGATAAACTATGATCATTAATCGAGAACATTTTTTTGTCGGCATATGTAGATAGACATCGGTTTTTCTAGTTGAAACTGACAACTATCATTGAGCATAGGTGCCGCTTTTTTGGTGGGAACCGACACGTAATGTGTTAAGCGTCAATTTTTTTAATAACCGACACTTATTGTTAACTTAATAGCACCCGTGCGAGCCAGACTCTTCCCCTTTCTCTGGTCGATTCATTGTCGATTCTACCACTCCCTGCTTAGGTCTCGCGATTCTGCCGGTCCCTGCTCCCCTGCTCCCTGTGTGCTGCCGCCACTCCCTACACTACCGCCACTCCCTGCTTCCTGCTCCCTGCGCGCCGCCACCACTCCCTGCGTCGCCGCCACTCCCTGCTTCCTACTTGCTGCTCCGGCCACCACCGTTCGCTGCTTGCTACTCTAGGTCGCCGCCTGCTTGCTGCTCCGGCCGCCGTCGTTCGCTGCTTGCTGCTCCTGGTCTCGTCGGCAAGGGAACTCCCTACAACATTTAAGCTCTTCATAGGTACAATCACCTACCTCCAACCCAACCTTGCTGTCTACTTTTCATTCCATTGTTAAAATGTCTTCCCAATCACCTATCGCTATCATGAAACCCCATTCGTTCCCCCATTTCTCACTTCCTCTTCCCCAACTATCATGAAACCCTTGACTGTGTGCACTCTCTCCTTCCCTGATCCCCACGCTATCATTGTCGCCCATGCTTGCTGACTGCAACCCCTACCGCAAGCCTCCACCACTGCCTCTATGTCAGTTGTTGCAAGCTAATTCCGCCAACACTACTAATTCTTCCATCACCACCACTACTGCCATCCCTATTGCTTCGACTACTATCTCTTGAAAAAGAACTCTCTCCTTATACACTCTCTTCTTCCCATGTTGCATCGATTGTGCTCCTCTCTCTTTGTGATTTTTTCCCTTCTCGCCTGTCCTAATTGTCAAATGATGCTGGATGCTTGCAACATTTTTATGTTTTGGATGATGATAATCAATTCATAATGATAGATTAATGTGATTGATGATAAATTGATAATCTAATATTTTGGTTTTAAGTATTTGAAATTATATGTTGGAGTTATACATCCTAATTAGAAATGTGGAGAAATCCAGATAGGGTTTGTATGATAAATTATCTTTAATGTGTATTTGACTATTTATGTAACCTATTTCATAGGTATGTAACCTAAATTAAATATGTATTTGATTAGTATATATGTATGTATCATGTTGGCCTAGAAACCCATCCAAGATTTACTCATTATGAGTAAATCTTGGATAGTCCCCAGTTTGGGACTGTTCTTAAACACCTAATCTCCCTTAGGATGTAAGTGTATAATGTGTATTGGGTTTTCAATAAAATTTCAGTAGCATTTTCCCGTTTGTTCTCTAAGTACATATGTACTTGGAGAATAGTGGGGAAATGCTGCCAAAATTTTCTTGAAAATCCAATACACATTATACACTTACTAGTGAGATTAGGTGTTCAAGAATGGGATAGGTCGTACACATCTATTATATATAAGAATGACAACACATGTATTTGTTGGCCTAGAAACCCGTCCAAGATTTATTCATTAGGAGTAAAACTTGGATAGTCCCTAGTTTGGGACTGTTCTTGAATACCTAATCTCACTTAGGATGTAAGTGTATAATGTGTATTGGGTTTTCAAGAAAATTTCAGTAGTATTTCCCCATTTGTTCTCTAAGTACATATGTACTTGAAGAATAGCGGGGAAATGTTGTCAAAATTTTCTTGAAAACCCAATACACATTATACACTTACTAGCGAGATTAGGTGTTCAAGAATGGGATAGGTGGTACACATTTGTTATATATAAGAATGACAACACATGTACTTTTTGGTCTAAAAACCCATCCAAGATTTACTCATTAGGAGTAAATCTTGGATAGTCCCCGGTTTGGGACTTTTATTGAACACCTAATCTCACTTAGGATGTAAGTGTATAATGTGTATTGGGTTTTCAAGAAAATTTCGACAGCATTTCCCCGTTTGTTCTCTAAGTACATATGTACTTGGAGAACAACGGAGAAATGCTGTCGAAATTTTCTTGAAAACCCAATACACACTATACACTTACTAGTGAGATTAGGTGTTCAAAAATGGGATAGGTGGTACACATTTATTATATATAAGAATGACATCACATGTATTTATTGGCCTAGAAACCCATCCAAGATTTACTCATTCAGAGTAAATCTTGGATAGTCCCCGGTTTGGGACTGTTCTTGAACACTTAATCTCACTTAGAATGTTTTAACCATTAATTATATATAAGACCTTAAACCCTAAAGTTTTAACAATAAACTCTAATCTGTTAACCCTAGACCCTAATCTTGTTCTAATATATACTTGTTTTCTCTTTGATCATAGAATGGATAGATCATGAATGTCCATTCCAAATCGCTTCACCCCAGAGTTTATTTCTGGTCTTGATCAGTTTATTAGATGTGCCAAAGAACATAGGAAACAACCTGGAGATAGGTTCTACTATCCATGTAGGCATTGCGGTAACAACTTGAAAGTCAACATTAGTGATGAAATCAAAAGTCATGTCATGTGCAATGGGATTGTACAAGGCTATATAGAATGGCACTGGCATGGAGAGATTTCAAACCTAAAATCAGTGGATGTCGATAACAGTGCTTGTGTGGAAGAAGAAATTGCCTCCAATGATGTAGATGTGAACAAACCAGTTCCAGTAGACATCGTTGATGTGATGATGGATAGTTTTGGGGTAGGGCACACCGGTCCACCTCCCATGTTTAGAAACATTGTGCATGATGCTGAGATACCGTTATACACAGGTTGTAAGTTTACAAAGCTTAGCACTGTGTTGAGATTGTATAAGCTGAAAGCTAACAATAGATGGAGCGACAAAAGCTTCACGTCATTGTTGTCTTTTTTGAAAGAAATTCCTCCTGAAGGAAACGAGCTGCCAATATCAACATACCAGTTAAAGAAATTGTTGTTCCCAATGGGAATGGAGGCCAAGAAGATACACGCATGCCCAAATGATTGTGTATTATTTCAAAATGACTATGTGGATTTGAAAGATGTCTGAAATGTGGTGCGTCAAGGTATATATTGATGACTTCGGGGGAGTCCAAAACTGGTTCTCCTGCCAAGGTGATGTGGTATCTACCTATAATACCACAGTTTCAATGCTTGTTTGCCAATCCGATAGATGTGAAGAATTTGAGGTGGCATTTAGATGTTAAGAAAAATAATGATGGGATCCTACGACAAGCGTCTGATTCCCCACAGTGGAAGAAGATTGATTTATTGTACCCTGAATTTGGTGAAGAAGTCAGGAATCTAAGACTTGGGCTTTGTACAAATGGGATGAATCTGTATGGGACATTAAGCAGCCAACATAGCACTTGGCCAGTTATGCTTGTTATATACAATCTTCCTCCCTGGTTGTGTATGAAAAATAAGTATGTTATGTTTTCGTTGTTGATATCGGGCCCTAAACAACCTAGAAATGATATCAGCATTTATCTTGAACCTCTGATTGATGACTTGAAGAAGCTCTGGGGTGAAGGTGTGATGACCTATGATGCTTCATGAAGAGAGACATTTCGTTTGCACGTTATGTTGTTTTGCATTGTGAATGACTTTCCAGTATATGGGAATTTGTCTGGATATAGTGTCAAAGGATCTAAAGTGTGTCCTATATGTGAAAAGAACACTGATTCAATATGACTAAAACACGGAGGCAAGACTGTATATCTTGGTCATCGAAGGTTTCTTCCAAAATTCCATCTGTATTGTAGGTTGCACAAAGCATTCAATGGACGGAATGAGGAACGAAGTGCACCTAAACCTATACCAGGGGAGGATGTTTATGAAAGAGTAAAAGACATTGCCAATGAATTTGGTAAAAGATCACAATGTACGATGGCCACACAGAGTGACAAATCTTTATTCAAGAAGTCAATATTTTGGGATCTTCCTTATTGGAGTTCTTTGGTAGTCAGGCATTGTATCGATGTCATGCACGTTGAGAAAAATGGTTGTGATAGCGTCATCGGTACTCTGTTGAATATAGTAAGTAAGACTAAATATGGGATAAAATCCAGAATGGACCTATGTGAAATGGGAATAAGGACAGAATTAATAGAAGTAGTTAGTAGAGATCGAAGAACATACTTACCTCTCGCTTGTTACACATTGTCTAGAAAGGAGAAAAATACTTTTTGTGAATGCTTGGTAAATGTTAAGGTGCCATAGGGTTACTCATCCAACATCTATAGATTGGTATCAATGAAAGATCTAAAGTTGATAGGTCTTAAATCTCATGATTGTCACACTCTAATGCAACAAATATTGCTTGTGGAAATTTGATCTATATTGTCGAAGCATGTAAAGTTTGCAATCACCAGACTTTGTTTCTTTTTCAATAGTCTATATAGCAAATTTATTGACCCTGATACTCTCGATAAATTACAAAGAGAAGTAGTTGTTACCCTATGTCATCTTGAGATGTATTTTCCTCCTTCATTCTTTGATATTACGGTACATCTTGTTGTCCACTTGACTAGGGAAGTGAAAATATTGGGACCGATTTTCTTGCATTGGATGTATCCCTTTGAACGATACATGAGCATTTTTAAAGTGATGTTCGAAACTGTTATCGGCCTGAAGGGGGTATTATTGAGGGTTATGTGACGAGAGAGGTTATGGGTTTTTGCAATGACTTTTTGAGTGGTAATGACACTCCTATTAATGACAAGAATATTGAGGAGCATTTTGGCAAAGGAATTTTGGGATCACGGATGAAAGTAATCAGCCGTGAGAAGTTGGAACAAGGTCACTTGTATATTTTACACAACATCGACGAAGTGAGTGTTTATATTGAGGAACATACCTATTTCATCAAGAGACAATATCCTCGAGCCAATTCAATGTGGCTTGCTAGAGATCATAACAAGACATTTATTAAGTGGTTTGAAGATAAGGTCTTACATCAACTATCTCAAACACCAGATAATCTTAATGAAACTATCAAATGCCTCACCTTTCAACAAAAATTGAATGTTATGTCTTATGAAGGGTTTGACATAAATGGATTCTCATATTACACAAAGCATCAAGATTATAAGAGTGTCATCCAAAACAGTGGGGTCACCCTTCAAGCATCTTCATTATTTTTTGCAAGTGCAAAGGATAAGAGTCCACATGAAGCTAAAAGGTCATATTACAGTGTCATTGAAGACATATGGGAGTTTGACTACGTAGATTTTAGAATTTCGCTCTTTAAATGTAATTGGGTTGATAACACCAAAGGAGTTATAGTGGATGAATTGAATTTCACATTAGTGAACTTTGAAAAGATTGGCGAGAAGGGTGAACCATTCATATTGGCATCACAGGTGAAACATTTATATCGATGATCCTATAAATGATAAATGGTCGGTTGTTCTTAATGGTAAAAGACAGTTCATTGAAGATCCTATAGATGAAGAACAGTACTATGATAAGTATGATGACTCCAGTCCATTCTCAGTTGGGTTGCCAACACCACCAAACATTGAAGCTAATGATGACTTGTATGTGTGCGGAGATCATAATGAAGGATTGTTAATTGATAAAAGATCACAATATTAGAGGTATGCATGTTTATATTTTATTTTTCTGAATGTGAAATTTACAATGTGAATGTGAACTTTACAATGTGAATTACTTTACAATGTGAATGTGAATGTGAACTTTACAATGTGAATTACTTTACAATGTGAATGTGAATGTGAACTTTACAATGTGAATGTGAATGTGAACTTTACAATCTGAATGTGAACTTTCAGATGGTTGAGCATTCATATGATGATCGTGCTGATGATTACCATGAGGGTGAGGACGTCAATGCACCGCCTCACAATGTAAGTTTTTAAAATATATCCCACCTCACATTTATGTTTATATCCTATAAGTGGGTTTTTTTTATCAAATTTTAGTTTGGTGATGTACCCCTTGTAGAAATTGGGGCACTTTATGAGCAGCAAAAAAAATTGAGAAAGTGAGGGGCATCGCAATGATGAACAAGTTACTACAACAAAGGGGCAATGGACCCAAACTGGCTGTGGATTTCGATCATGCAGGAAATCCAGTTGGAGTGAACCGCAACTCATTTATTTCATATCTTGGGGTTCTTACTCACAGCCATTGTAGTCTTATTTTTGAATCCTGTCATAAAGTTCCTAAGGGGAAGAAATACTTAGTATGGAAGGAACTATGTATGAGTTATTATTATTTGCAATTCTATTTTGTAGATTTACTAATTTTTAGGATACTAGTTAATAGCAATTCTATTTTGTAGAGTATATTTGATATGGATGAAAAGTTGCATCGTAAATGCGTGATGCAACACTGTGAGAGGGTCCTAAGGAACTATAGGACAAATCTCACCCGAGATTACATACATGATGCTGAGAAGAGGTTCTTGATTGATTTCCAATTCTAGACATTGATCACTTTTTGACTAACTCTACACTAATAATTTTTGTTTGTATTCTCTTTAAAAAATAAATTTAGGAAGAAGGCAACCCCTGATCAATGGAACTACCTGGACCCCAAAGACTGGGAGGAGTTTAGTACCCAAAGAAAAATAGATGAATTCAAGGTATTAAGCACCACTCCCAATTTAATTAATATACATTCTTATGTATTCACCTATTTAAGATTAACCTTTAGTGTTACAAACCAAATCAATGTGCTTACTAATAAGGCTATCAACGATGCTCAAAGATCAAGGCGTGCACTAAATGTGCATGACCACACAATGGGTCCAAGAGGCTATGCAGGCGTTCCCTAAAGACTACAGGGTGAGTCTGCTGCTCAGTATGCTACTACTCAGGAGACTGCAGAGTCCTCTACTATTAGTCTCGCACCTCTACCTCACCATTCTATGTGTATAGTTGGGAGGCAAAACAAGAAGGGAGATATAACGAAGCCTGCAATTGCTGAGATGGCTAAAAAATGGTAAAATTCTTGACCCTTAGAGAAATCGGTCGATATTGATTATTGTTATGTTTACTGACCAATTTCTGTTGATGGCGATTAGAGGGAGCTACATGAGCAGAGGAAGGAAGGCAAGTTCATCCCTGAGGGCACAAGGGATGAATTGACAGCTGCTCTGGGTAACCCAGAGCACCCTAGATGTGTTAGGGGTGCAGGCGCTGGTGTGGGTATCAAAGCGTTCTTTGGGCCATCCAAGTGCAAACATATCCCAAAAGAGGGAATTTCACAAGCTGAGGTAACCTATTCTGTTTTTAGAATGTTATTGTGAAATGGAATTCAATAATCAAAATCTAGCATTTCTCTTATCCATGTATAGGTAGATTCGTTAATTGATAAGAGAATCCAAGAAGCAATGGCGAAGTGGAAGGCATCTCAGCCTGCCACTCAGACAGTACCTGTGGTGGGCCGCTCTTCTCCTACTGTAGAAGTGGTTGGGAGTAATCATGTAGACCCACCACCTAGCACGTCTGCTGTAAGTATTTTTATGACACAGTATCTAGTCTTTTCAAGGTGATATGTTTATGTATATATGTATATAACATTCTTTATGTAAATTTGTTGTAGAGGCCATGCTGTCTAAGACACCCGCTACATCTCGGCCTCCACCTCCATATCTTGAAGTACCAAATTGGCTTCCAAGGGACCTACATGCCTCGTTAGGTCCTAATTGTAGGGGCATGGTAGATTGGATAGGTGAACATGATCCAAATTGCCCTATACATGTTACTATTCCGGAGGAATCTGCACGTCAATCATACGAAAACAAGCTATTTATACAAGATATTTTGGAGATATTTCATTATGCTTGGCTGAATACATCTATGATAGAGTTATGGATATGGCGAGATCTTGTTTATACATCCATATACCTTGTTTTATATACGGTGATCTGGTTTCTTATATATTAATGCATACATAATACATGTTTTGCAGCCACTTACACATGATATGTATAGATTTTTCATTTCTCCATGTTGGATTTTTGGTTCCATCTTTGATTAGTCTTGTAGGTAAAAACCCTAGGGAAGTTACTTCATATTGCTGTGATGTTTTTAAATATTTTGGTAAAAACAAGAAGACGGTGATAATAGCTCCATTCAATGCCGAGTAAGTTTACTTTGCTTATAATTTGGACTTAAGAAAATTACATTTTTATTGTGACTTTGAGTTATTAATTTTTAACTTTCTTACCTCTAGTAGTAGGCATTGGGAGTTACTAGTTCATGCGGGGAAGGAATTGAGTATATATGGACACCCAATGAAAAGGCCATTATTCCTGTGAGAAATATTTTATATTTTTAGATCTGTTAACATCTGTTATTACATTACTATTTAATTATGCAATTTAATGTGTTACATTAACATGTAGGGCTTTAGAAGAGTTCAAAAAATATGGAGGAAAAGTCCCCAAGAAAAAGAACCATCCACTAACTTGGATGAATGTGAAAGTAATTTCCTGACTCCCATGTATATATTATTTATATGAACTGTGCTTATTTTTATTTTTGAATATTTTGTATGTTTCAATTTATAGTGTGCTACACAAGACAATGTTTGGGCATGTGGATACTATGTGAGGCAGTTTATGAGCATAATTATCGAACATGCCCCAATGGAAATCGATATTATACATCAGGTATTATATGTAGTCTCATTAGATAATATGAAATATATCAATCTTATTATATATTATTAATTATATATATACATCATTCTCTTTGATGGTGTTTAAAAATGACTTCACTAAAGGTGAAAAGTTATAAGATGTACATACTCCCTATACGATGGATGAGTTAAATGATGAAAGAGAACAATGGGAAGAAGCCCTACAAGTAGTGGAAATTTTTAAATATAATTGGGATACTCATGGAGATAATGATGATGATGAATAAAGAATGATATTTCTAAACTTTGTTCTCATAATTATTTTTTTGTGAATGTGAATGAATTTTTCTGAATTGTCATATGTGTGAATGTGAAGATGATTAATACATGAATGTTTCTACATGTGTCTGAATGTGAAAAGAGATTAAATGAATGGAACTACAGGTTGCTATTGGTTTCTACATGTGTGTGATGAAAAAATAATATGAATTAAATGTGCTTATACATGTGTGTGAATCACATATATATAATATTGTCCATCTTGTTAATTTTGCAGGTTTGTGGCCTGTTGTTGGCTGATATCAATGGATGTCATAAACCTACAGTTCAGAACTGAACTGTAGGTTCTGCATCCTGCTGACCAGCCATACAGCAGGCCTACAAACTGATAAGAAAAAAAATCATAACATAGGCGTCGGTTATTTGTATAAAACCGACACCAAAAACATACATCGTCAGTTATTAGTATAAAATTGATGCCTATTACGCCATGCATGGACGTGCTGGGAAGCACGGCCACAGGGATATAGTGTTGGTTGTCTATGAAAACCGACGCCTATTGTGTGGCGGGAAGGGTTATGGCGTCGGTCGTTAGTATGAAGCCGACGTCTTTTAGAGTGATATAGTGTCAGTTGTCCATCAAAACTGATGCCTATTGTGCCCTTGTTGGCACATTTTATCTGTGCAGCAAGGGTAACATCGTCAGTTTTTAGTTAACAACTGACATCTTTAACCAGGATATAGTGTTGGTTTTCTTTAATAACCGACGTCTATAGTTTCCTTGCTTTCGCATTTTGGGTGGTAGGAAGGGCGATGGCGTCGGTTATGGAACTGACGCTGAAGGGGTTGACCTTTAGCGGCGCCCACTTGGGTGTCACTTGGAAACCGACACTAAAGGCCTTAAATAACCGATGCCAAAGTCCTATTCTATAGTAGTGCTAGCCGCGTGAACATTAATTTCTGAATTATTTTGTGATTTTTCGTTTGGCATTATTTCATCGTTTCTCAACTAAATCATGAGTTCATAGGCTCGTTGGATTCTTTGTGAGACTTCGTGCAACATTATCTCAAGTTTTTTGTGTTTTCAATGAGTATCCGAGCTTTCCCAAACTTGCCAAAATCTCTCTCTCACCCTAATTATGAAAACCCTAAGTTTACTTCTCCCACCTATATATATCCCTACCCTCAGCTTCCTGGAGGTCCTTGCAACTTTCTTCTTCAACCAATTCCTTCTGTTCTCATTCATGTTGCCGTCGAAAGTCAATTTTGCACTTGGGTTTGCAGTGCCTTTCTTTCCCTCTTCTCTCCACCTTCGAGCAAATCGACAACACCATCAAGTTAGGAATCTTCCTGGCTTTCTTTCGCATATTTAAACGTCGAGTTTGGTTTAGTATACCAGTTTCGCCCAATCTTTCCCGAGCAAGCTGCTTGCTTCTACACAGCTATGGTGCAGGTGAAGGTAGGAGATGATTCGTTGCATTTTTACCTTTTTACCCCCGCTCGATCCCTGCTTGGACGAAGTGCCTACGTGGCAAATTGTAATTGGTTCATTTTCGAACATTCATAACTCCTAAAATGTGCATCCAAAAATAAAAATAAAATATGTTCTGGAATAAAAAAGTGTAAGATATCTAATAAAATAATTTCGACACTTGATTCTGAGGTTTTCATAAAAGTGTTTTTGATGATGATTTAATTAGCTAAAAATAACAAAAAATACATCTAAAAGTCCATATCTTCAAAATACATAATATTATATGTCATTTTGATCATAAAACTCTAATTAAGACTATGGTGATATTTTTAGAATCAAAATTGGAGTTTTATGCGAATGATCCTAAATATGGGTTTTCTTTACCTTTATGTATATGCAAAACCCTAATACATGACAATACATTGAAAATAGGAAAAGTGGAACTTTGAATCAATTAAGTGGTGCAAGTTGATAATTGGAGTCAATATTAAAGGTATGTGCATTTACACCTTAAGTTGGGAAATATTTTTTCCTTGTCCTACTTTTTCCACAATGAGGTTTATTTGAATCCTATATCCTATGCTCATGATTCTTTTATTATACCTGCCTCATAATTGGTTTTAGAATATTGTTCTTGGGTCTTGGTACCCCACTGCTATGCTCCATTTAAATGATGCTATTACTTGCCATTAATTATAGCATAATGAATTTATTAGACTAACTAGCTATAGTAGCGGTACTTATGTACAACCACCAATAGTTGGGGAATGTGTTATTTCTCCCCTGGGGAATGTTTTATTCTCCCCCCCCACATGAAATATTTGTAGGTGACTGGGAATGTGTTACTCTCCCCTCACCCTTTGGTTGAAATTCTGGTAGGTGCCTCAACCCTACTTAGTTAAAGTAGTCAATATTAATCATGCATGTAATTATTTTATTATACTCTGTTTATGGCAAGCATCTATTAAAAGCTTCTTTTATATATGGCCCCATTCTCTTGTTATCTTCATCTTATGATGAATCTTAGCCTATTTTTACATGTTTTGCTTATTTTGTTATCCTAGAATAGTTTTTGTGACATATACTTTTTTCCCTTTCCCTTTTTGTTGTGTGCTTTCCTAACCACCCAGGAGCTGAGCAAGGTGATAGATAAGGCGTAAAGATCTTAGCTTTGGCATGGACTTAGTTGATGGAGTTGATGCTTGGAGACAAGACTGTAGTAGTTGGACTTCCCTCTGTCTGGATCCTAGTTTATGTATGTTGATGTAACCCTAAGAGGGAGATTGTTGATGTAATATTTGTACAATCTTTTATGAAATTGATTTAGTTTGAAATTTTTATTTTGCTACTTTCTGATGTGTTTTATTTACCATATTTTAGTAAGGAGGTGATCTCACTTCTTTACAACATGGTATCAGAGCCCATGGTATTCAAAATATGGCTATTTTAGTTTTGTCTCCCTAGTTATAACCTTATATTTGCATAGTTTCCCTTAATTTACATGTTTGCCCTAGATTTGATCTATGATCATGATAGGTTTATTTAGGACCCTATAGTTTCACCTTAGAGTCTTGATGAATAAAACTCTAATATGCTCATAATTAAAATATGCATAACTGAATGTTGTTTAGGGTTGCCTTTAGGCAACTATTAGGGCATGAAGTTGAAGCAAAGGTGTCTAGAAAGGATCAGGGTTTTGGGGGTTGGCAATATTTTCCTCCGTTCCACTATCTTGGTTTACGAGGACTCCCGTGCCCATATGATACCGGTCTGGCCTAAGCTAATACAAATTTCCCAAAATAGTTTGCTTTTAGGCAATAATAACCTCAAACATCAATGTTGTATATCTTTGGGAACCCTAAGTTTTCGATGTATGATGACTTGTTTGAGGATGAATACCAAGATAGTTTCCTTATGTACCTTATAACCACATGCTTGGATAAGTTTATCCCTAGAAGCTAGACCTTAGAGTTTGGGTGTTTGGGAAGATATCAGAGTGCGCAGTGGAAACATGATGGATCTTGAGAATGGTTTAGTTAGACTTATCCTTTAACCCTAGTTAGTTTGGCTTGATAGGCCGAACTCTTTAAGGGGTGGGGTATAGTTAGTTGATGATGTTTAAGTGGTTATATTTCGAGGAGGAAATCCTCTTTAGGGGGATGAAACCCTATAACATTTTGAAGTCTATCCAATCTATCTTTAGAAACCCTAACTTCCTGAATAGGAGGTTAGTATGCTTGGATCCTCTGTTTTGACCAGACAAGTTATAGTTGTAACCCTAACATGTTTGTTTATATATTAATGAATATGTAAAGGTCATCTAAGGAATAACTCATATGCTTGAACCCTGATGAATATCTAATGCACATAATATGGATATCAATGCTAATTGTCAATATGTAAGATGTTGATCATGTCATGAACCTATAAACCCTAATGATATGATTAGAATGATAATTGTAACCTAATGCATGCTAAGGATGGATAAATGAAAATAATGGTCATGTTGACCTAAACCCTAACTTGCAATAGCCTAGCCCAAATGAATGCATCCTTAATGCTTTTCATGATACATTAATGATGTTAAGTACCATACTTTGATACACATAAATGATATATATAATCATCTGTTCACATATTTATCAAGTCATCTATATGAAATGCATGTTACCTTGTTATCTAATATACACGTGATTGGCCACCTAATGTGAATCAATTCACTAATATGTAATATGTTTCACCTTGATCATTGAAATACATGTAATGGCTTCAATGTGAATATGAAGTGATTGGATTCACATAAACATGCAAAATGAATAATATAAATGAATAATTATTAATGATGACATTAATGTGAGAAATAAAGATAATGTGACATTGTGACAACGTTAATATGAATATAAGTGACTAATGTGACATTAATTGGAATAATTGTATGCTTAACCACAAATTGGATAGAATGTCTTATTTCATGTAAAATCATTTTTAAAAATTAATACAATGATAATATGAGGATAATGAAGTGTAAATCCAAATTATTAATAATCAAATATATTGAGATAATTTAGTAACCTCTAATTTTGCGTAATAATGAAATATAACTCCCTTGATAATAAAGTGTATGCGACATGACATAATTAAAATAATGGTGATAATGTGTTATCATAATGAATATAATGTTAATGAGCCAAAAATGTAAATAATGTTAAATCTCGTAAAAAGAATATCTTAATAATGGACCCTAGGTGATCCTTGAGAACCCGACCTATGATTAGTTGATGTATGTGAAGTTTCTAAACCCTTAGGTGTAGTTGAAGTATAAATTTTGGTTGAAGTCGTATGGATGGAGGAACAACATGAAGTTTCGTGATGTGAGGCTGCACACTCACCCTTCCCTAATTGCTAGTGATTTTGGAGACGAAATCCTCTTTAAGGGGTGGAGTGTTGTAACATACTGAATTCTGGGCATTTTGCATTTTGGTCCTCTTTTTCATCTTTTCCTCTCATTTCTATCCTCTTTAGCCATTCTGTTTAATTTGTGGAGAATATAATGGCCTAATGAGCATTTGTTCACCTTTTCTCTCCAATATTTGGGTTTATGCACAAATACCTCAGTGACAGCTTAGTAATGGGTCTAATATGTAAAATATCCACTTAAGTGATAAAAAGAATAAAGAAATTCGTGATAGAACTTTCTAGTACTTTCAGAGTATGAAAAAAAATCCCAAAATATACATAAAGGAGATGATAAATGCAATAATTGGGGATAATATGGGATATTGTGGACAAAAGAAAATAATGAGGAATATATTGTTCCAAAAATTCCTAAATAGAAACCCACAAAGATAATTTGGGTCACAATCTCATTTTCTTGACCTAAAAGAAACTTAAGGGCCAAGTATCACCTAATTTGGAAGATAAATGCATATATTAAAGTCTTTATTAAAAATAAAATAAGAGGTAAGCAAATAAGGTGAAATAAAATATCTAACATCCTCAAATTGGAAAAATAACTCCAAATTCATAATCTACATATCAAAATGAGTCTATGTGTGAATTTGTATATAATTTGGTCCATGTTAATATTTTATTTTATTCAGGAGAGAGAAAGTGATTTAAAGGCCAAAATATTAAATTTATATATTAAAAAATTAATTAATGTCAAAATTGTGTTCCACACGTTTGGTATTGCTTATAGGACAAGTTTTAAATTTTTAGAAAGTTTCTAGATGCCTCTAATAAATTGAAAGGACAAAATAAGTGATAAAATTTAAATGTATTAAATAAAATAATAGAAGTCTAAAAAATAGTAATATAAAATTTGTGTCATACAAGTTAAAATACATCTTTGAAGGAATTTTGACTCATATTAGAAAATATTTGATGAGAAGATAAATTTAGGAGAGAGACATTGTGTAAAACCTTAAAATCATTAATTAAAATAATAAACAAGGCCAACAAATGAAAATAATGGCAAATTTGTATCCACCATACTTAATATGACTTATAGGTGAAGTTTTATTATTTTTGGAGAATTGTAGAGTCATTAATAAGAGAAGAAAGAGAAAATAGTAATTAGCTTAATTGTCTAATCTAACTTTCTCAAAAGGCAAATCTAATTTAATATTCGGATTCTTCACCCAAAAATCAGTTAACCTACCAAATTTGAGTTTATTTGGAATTTGTTTACACCCTCAAATAATTGTAGAAAGATTTATACACTAAATACATCAAAAGAACAAAGTTGGAAAGTTGTATTAAATGTCCGACTCATCCCCTACCTCTAGCCGCGTGAACAGTAATTTTTGAATTATTTTGTAATTTTTCATTTGACATTATCTTCATCATTTCTCAACTAAATCACGAGTTCTTAGGCTCGTTGGATTCCTTGTGAGATTTTGCACAACATTATCTCAAGTTTTTCGTGTTTTCAATGAGTATCCGAGCTTTCCCAAACCTACCGAAATCTTTGTCTCACCCCAAGTCAGTAAACCCTAAGTTTACTTCTCCCACCTATATATATCCCTACCCTCAGCTTCCTGGAGGTCCTTGCAACTTTCTTCTCCAACCAATTCCTTCTGTTTTCATTCATGTTGCCGCCAGAAGTCAATTTTTCACCTGGGTTTGTGGCGCCTTTCTTTCCCTCTTCTCTCCACCTTCAAGCAAATCGACAATACCATCAGGTTAGGAATCTTCCTGGCTTTCTTTCGCATATTTAAATGTCGAGTTTGGTTGAGTATACCAGTTTCTCCCAATCTTGCCCGAGCAAGCTACTTGCTTCTGCACAGCCATGGTGCAGGTGAAGGTAGGAGATGATTCGTTACATTTTTACCTTTTTATCCCCACTCGATCCCTGCTTGGACGAAGTGCCAACATGGCACATTGTAATTGGTTCATTTTCGAACATTCATAACTCCTAAACTGTGCATCTAAAAATAAAAATAAAATATGTTATGGAATCAGAAAAGCGTAAGATATCTAATAAAAATAATTTCGATACTTGATTCTGACGTTTTTGTAAAAGTTTTTTTGAGGATGATTTAATTAGCTAAAAATCACAAAAAATGTATCTAAAAGTCCATATCTTCAAAATACATAATATTATATGTCATTTTGATCAGAGAACTCTAACTAATACTATGGTGATATTTTCAGAGTTTAAATCAGAGTTTTATGTGAATAATCCTAAATATGGGTTTTCTTTACCTTTATGTATATGCAAAACCCTAATACATGACAATACATTGAAAATAGGAAAAGTGGAACTTTGAATCAATTAAGTGGTGCAAGTTGATAATTGGAGTCAAAATTAAAGGTATGTGCATTTACACCTTAAGTTGGGAAATATTTTTGCCTTGTCCTACTTTTTCCACAATGAGGTTTATTTGAATCATATATCCTATGCTCATGATTCTTTTATTATACCTGCCTCATTATTGGTTTTAGAATATTGATCTTGGGTCTTGGCACCCCACTTCTATGCTCTATTTAAATGATGCTATTACTTGCCATTAATTCTAGCATGATGATTTTATTAGACTAACTAGCTATAGTAGAGGTACTTATTTACAACCACCCATAGTTGGGGAATGTGTTATTTCTCCCCTGGGGAACGTTTTATTCTCCTCCATACATGAAATATGTGTAGATGACTAGGAATGTTTTACTCTCTCCTCACCCTTTGGTTGAAAGTCTGGTAGGTGCCTCAACCCTACTTAGTTAAGGTAGTCAATATTAATCATGCATGCAATTCTTTTATTATACTTTGTTTATGGCAAGCATCTATTGAAAGCTTCTTTAATATATGGCCTCATTCTATTATTATCTTCATCTTATGACAAATCTTAGCCTATTTTTACATGTTTTGCTTATCTTGTTATCCTAGAATAGTTTTTGTGAGACACACTTTTTTCCCTTTTCTTTTTGCTGGGTGCTTTCCTAACCACCTAGGAGTTGAGCAAGGTGATAGATAAGGCGTGAGGATCTTAGCTTTGGCACGGACTTAGTTGATGGAGTTTATTCTTGGAGACAAGACTGTAGTAGTTGGACTTCCCTCTATATGGATCCTAGTTTATGTATGTTGATGTAACCCTAAGAGGGAGATTGTTGAGATTGTTGATGTAATGTTTGTACAATCTTTTATGAAATTGATTTAGTCAGAAATTTTAATTCTGATGCTTTCCAATATGTTTTGTTTACCATATTTTAGTAAGGAGATGATCTCACTTCTTTACATTATGCAATATCAGTTGTTTTACCAAAACATATACAAAAACAACATTAGTCATTGAGGTGTACTATCCAAAATCTCAGATCGATCATAAAACTATTTACACACCATCTCCCAAAGACCCGAGAGTACAAAGATGACACATAGGACTCTATATCTACTTGACACATAACAACACACTCAACATGAGCTGTTACTAATAGCTTTGCTATTGTTGCCCACTCTATATTGTACAATCTCTACCTCCTCATGTACGTCCACCTAAAATGTGTGGAAACCCACAAGGTGAGATCCATATCTCAGCGGGAGATGTAACCCTCCTCCAACAATATTATTATCACATGTAAATGTTTTAAAAGAGAACAAAAGAAACATTTATTGAATTAAATAGGGATAACTACTTGTTATATGAAGAGTAGATCAATGTTTATCATTTAAGTAGTTCAAGTAACTATGATTGAGCAATAGATCTTCTAATCATTTTTAAAAGGAATATGAAGAACATGTATGACATTCATCAACTAAGACATATAAAAGCAATTGCAGCCTCATTCAATGTTTCTGTATTTGATCCTTAAGAAAATATGCTACACGGCTGATTACATCTTTTAACAATCAATCTTATGCCCTGAAGAGATGAGGTATACCTATCATGCTCTAAATGACCACTTCTAAGTAGCATAAGTTCCATACTAGGTCCATGGAAGAGTCAGAATCCATGACCTCTCCTTTCTCGGTCAGTATGAGATTATTGGCAGTGACATTATGAGTCAAATTGCAATTAGCTAGCTTGGGTATATAGACTCAATGCTAGAGAGATACAACCTGTAGTTGTTCCCTTATCAGAGTATGACCTGTAGTCAATCCTGATTATATCAGTGTGTGCTCCGTAACCAATCATGATTGTTTATTGAGTCATAGTACAACCACACTCTTGTTAGGGTATGACCTGAAGCCAATCCTAATATTTAGGGTATGGCCCGTAGCCAATCATGTTAGTTAAGGATACAAGGAGATACCTCAACTTGCACCCCACATATTCAATAATATGCAATATGCACTATGAGTAAAACTCGTTTTACCATTTAGCAAATCCTGACACTGAATGGATCTATGACCAGGGCAACTACATTTTTAGTTCACTTGATGAGTTAAGTGCATTACTGCATCTTTTAGCATCAATCAAGTTTCAAGCATGAATTATAGATAAATGCTACATAGAAAGGTGTAACATATTTTTCAATAAATGTTATATCAATTAGAACACATCTTGTTACACTCATTCTAGGATCTCAATCCCCTGAACACTTTACTGAGAATCTTATCCCTTCAACATTATCATTATCATGATCACATGTTTTGGGTATCAAACCCTCAGTTCATTATTAAACAATATCACCTTTTTCCAGACAACTATCATTACTAGGTCATCATACCCATATATATATATACATATATATATATATATATATATCATACTTGTTGTACAAGTATATCACATGGCTCACAATGCCTTATATAATCTGTATTATGCTAAATCATCATAGCTCATACATATCTATGCTCATCATTTCATAATACATGCATGGTTAGGATTTCATAGCAAATGCAATATCAAGTAAATATCATGACCATGCCATAAAGAGAATCATTCAAATTGCAACCCTCTCATAATTAGGGTTAGGGTTTCCCCTTGTGGCTGATTTAGGGTTTTCAAGTTCATATTTATCAACCAAACCCTAATTAACATCATAAGAGCTATATTATTTCCATAAGTGTTCAAGCATAAACATGAGGTATTACCTTTTTCATATGAGTAGTACAAGTTTCTCTCTCATCCTTACTAGGATATTGACTTCAATATACTTATTACATTGATTTAATCCTATTTAGGGTTTATCAGTCTACACTTATTAAAGTGAGTCCATCAAATTACTTCATAGTGTATCCATTACTTATATTCTAGGTGTATCGGCCTACACTCATCAAGGTGTATCGACCTATACTCATCAAGGTGTATCAACCTTCACTCTAATCCTTGTGTTGGCCTAGACACATTCACTTATGTCGGCCTATACACATCTACTTCTGTCTACCAAGGCACATGTATTGGCCATGACACTCTTCATTTGTGTCGGCCATGGCACCTCAAAGAGATATTGGTTTAGAGGTGTTTAGGGTGATATCAGTTCTGAGGTGCTTAGGATGGTCATGAATCACATCTTAGTGAATTGCATTCACCATGCCTTGGTGAATAACCTCCTTCATAATTTAGCAAAATATTTTCACCTCACTTAGGCATCACAACTTGACCTCACTTTAGGGTATCAGCCACCCTAGCACTTTGGGTATCGGCCATAGTGTACTATCTAATGTGTCAGCCTAGCTATCCCTTTATTTATCAACCATTGCTATCACCAAGTGATATCAGCCTCACCATTACTTGGTGTGTCAACTACGACCTCAAGGAGTGTGTTTCCCACACTTCCACATGGTGGGTCGGCCTAGGTTTGTCGGTTTAGCCCCACTTGAAGGGTGTGACGGGAAACACCACTTGAAGTGTGATGTGTGATAGGTTTATTGAGGTTAAGGCATATTGGATTGACTACATATCTTGAAGATATCGTCTTAACCTTATCTTTATCCTTAGGTGATAGAATAGACAAATGCAAGATCAATGGTCCTTTGCATGTAACAAATTGGTAAGGAGTTAGGACTCCTAGTGTATCGATTTCCCATCACATATCACCATGTTGGGTTAGGGTTCCCTAAGACAATATCAGTTTGTGCATAGATGATTCCATCATCTTAAAGCTTCAACCCTTCTTCCATTAACACTTTAGTTCATGGACAACAACCCCATATATCCATTAGATCTCATAAAATCATCATTTAATCAAGAAAAGTCAAAATTGAAAAGGGGTCACCAACTATTGCATTATATGTGAATAATAATAGAGTTGAGTTCAAGTTATATAACCCACCTGAATATCACCACACAAGAGATTGAAGCTCCAAAGTTCCATGTTCCCAAGGTTGAAGATGATTTATCAAAATTCCAAGACTCGATCACAACACTTCTATATGAAAGAAGACACCATAGTTAGGAACTTGGTGAAGAAGAAAAGAAAGAAGGAACCATGACCTGAGAAGCATAGTCCACCTAAGGTTGAAGATGACCATGGCTTCACCTTAGGGAATATGCTTGAGCTCCTTCCTATTCCTAAAGCTTCTATGGTCCTCCACCAAGAAAAGGATGACATGAGAGTCGAAAGTTTCACTTATAGGTAAAAAGAGAGGCTTATATAGTTGAGGTTCAAGAGAGAGTGTGTGTTTGTGAAGTGTCAACACCATATGTACTTAGGTGACATGTGTCCATGCATGGTGGCTTCATGCATCCATAATTATCTTTTCATGAAAAACTCATGAGGATAATCCATAGATAAGATATCAGCCATTGGGTATCTTGCTTGACAAGATATCCCAACCCAATATCACTTTATGTGCAAACAGATACAACTTTTGTAAGGAACATCTAAACTGATATGCTTCATCTACTTGAGGTGTTTAGCCCGAGATGAGTACTTTCAAAAGGATGCTAAACCGATATGGGACCTCCTCTATGACTTCCAAGCTGATAAGCATTTCCTTATAAACTTCATAACTCGACACAACCCCATCTAGGCTCAAAACACTCAACACTTCTTTGGTTCTTTCACCACAATGAGTGTTATCATTCAACCAAGACTCAAACAAGGGGCCTCCTCCTTTCGCTCTCCTTTAGATGATGATGAGAGAGAGAAGGAACACTCTATAGGTGATAATTTGCACATAAATCCCATGTTTGGATAAATTGCAATCTTTATCAAAGTTATCATATAAGGCACAAACAATTTGCAAATAAGTTCAGAATTGAGAATTAAAATCTCCTTAAGTCTTAATTACTTTTCAAAATATTAAGACAATATTCTAACCAACTTACCAACTTACTTGGGAAAAACTTCTAGGGTTATCCCAAAACCCAGGTCAGGTGTGTTACAACGACGTTCGGGTCTGCTGTCTGTGGAGGAGCACAGACGAGTCTCAATGCAACTAGAAGACAATTGTGCATCTACAACGATGAGGAATATATTGTTGGACTTTCTCTAGGACCAGATATATCCTTAAAAGTATCCTTTCTATTATATAGTTTTTGATGTGATTGGTAGGTTTATTGGGAATATGGCAATACAATTTTTTGTTTCCGCGACCAATTCTATCGCCCAATTTCTATATAGTGGTATCAGAGTCATGTCAATCTACTATATTGTTAGATAAATGATATGATTAGATTTTGGTTTTATCATTTGATTATTGCATGATATGCAAATAATTTCTTATCCAATCAAATACCACAATAATCATAAACTAATATATATATATATATATATAATGTATATATGCAATTTACACACATCGCCCTAAATGCAAGTTTTGATGGTGGATGTGTAGTATAGTTATGGCCAATAACCCATATTATCTATACATGGTTGTGTGGTTGGTTAATCCTATTTTATCTCAGTCTACATACTGAGCCTCTATCTTATCTTCCCAACGTAAAGTTAATTCTTTCCTACCCTTGCTCCCTTTGAATATAACTTGAAGTTTCTCTACAATCATGTAATAGTAGGATAGTTTACTTTCATGTTTTAACAAAGAAGAAAGACGTTTTGGCGATGCCAATTGGCCATCTCAGAGACAAGTTGACCGGATGGAGGCCAAGGAGGACCGGAAGGACGAGATGAACCGACCGGCTGGTGGACCCAACCGATCGACTGGAGGAGCCAGCAGATGGTGGACAGAAGAACCAAAATACCAAACGACCAGCCAGGAGGTGAGCCAATCAGTTCAAAGGTTGAATCGATAAACCCCGATTGGCAAGCATGGATCTTCATCAACAACATATTTCTACATGTGATGTAGACCTAGATTGTGGTGATTCCTTGTGGCTCCAAGGAATTACATTTAGGCTGGACATAACCATCACTTTTTTTTGGTGCATGTTTTGTTGTGGGATATAGAATGTATATGATATGTACTATATATGTGTTGATTGAATAAAGTATATATATTTATAAATACAAACCCCCTCAAATAAAGTATTAAGTCTAAGATGATTTTCATTAGCAACATACATGAAAAGCTTGATCGACCAAGTGTGGGCTTCTGAAGGGAGGTGCACCATCTATCTCATGAAAGTGTGATGGTAATAATGTGGGCCCACCAAGTAGGGTGCATTATAATGGTGTTGGCTATTGGATCAGACTTAATTGGTGATTCTTAGAGCATCTAAGCCCAGAGGCCTGATGATGATTATGGCAAAGAGTTATCTATTCAAGAGTTGCATAAGATGCAATTGGAAAGAATTTCCTACCTTAATAGTTGATAATGGACGCAGGTGTTGGTCGGGTAATAATTGAACTATTTTGCATTATGGCTCACTAGAATATTGTAGGTTGCAATATTCCTAATTGATATGAGGGTTATCAACATCAACAAAATAATGGGGGAGATAATAATTAAAGACCTAATTAATATCGTCAAATCAAGAGGTTTTTGACAAAATGCAAATTTTCTCTTGTAGAATCAAATGACGAACAAATCTGTATTGTGATCGGTCCTGAAGAAGGACAAACTTGACTGGACAAATTTCCATGACTGGTTTTGGACTTTAAGAAGAGTTCTCAATGAAGAGTGCAAGCTCTATGTCCTTGAAAAACTAGTGCTAGAAATGTCTACTCCTGATGCGCCTAGGGAAAAGGTGGATGCTTATTGGAAGCATGTCAACGATGCCATGGAGATAAAATACCTTATGCTTAGTTGCATGAACTATGAGTTTTATGAGAATTGGAGGACATGGATGTTCTTGAGATAGTAACACATCTTAAGAAAGTGAACGTAGGCCTTGCAAAGCAAGAAAAGGGATGATATCATAAAGGTGCTACTTGAGTCTAAGATGACAGAGGGAACCTCATTAGAAGAACACGTGCTCAATATGATTGGACATGTGTATCATCTTGAAGAATTGGGATTCACTTTGAGCCAAGAGTTGGCCACGTATATGATTGTAAAGACATTTCCAGAATCATATAGCCACTTTATTGTGTGTTATCACATGAATAATATGGCCAGAACAAATGTCATATTTTCTTGGTATGTTGATGCATGTCGAAGAAGGACTGAAGAAGGAAAAATTCATGATGATGATCAGTGGATATGTGTAAAACGATAAAAGCTAGGCTGTGAAGAGTTCTAAGGCCAAGCCCAAATCCAAATCTTCAACACTCAAGATGAGGAGAAATAAAAGTACAAGAGGAACTTATCATTTGTACTTAAAGACATTTCAGGAGGAAGAAGATGGGGATGGTGATATCCACTTCAGGTATATACATTATTCAGTTAAATGTATCTACTTCTTCATCATGAGTACTAGATATCGGATGTGGATCTCACATATGTTAGAACATATAGGATCTGAAAGGAAGTAGGCATTTGGAAAAAGACGAGTTGTTATTGTGAGTTGCAAATGGCACAAGAGTTGCGGCCAATGCAGTTGAAACCTATAGATTATCTTTTCCCACATGGATTGTAATAGAGTTAAAGAACTGCTATTATGTACCTTCTATAAATAAAAACATCATTTCTATATCTTGTATGGACAAGGGTGCATTTGAATTCCATATTAAAAATGGTCAATGTTCTATTTTGAAGATGGGATCTTTTATGGCAGTGCCCCAATGTCTTATGGTCTTTATTTGCTATATCTAAAGACATATGTATATAACATAAATACCAAAAGACTAAAACTCAATGACTCAAACAAAACATACCTTTGGCATTGTTGTCTAGGGCATATAAATGAGAATCCCATTTTCAAACTCCATAAAGATGGGTATCTAGACTCTTATGATTTCAAATCAATAGAGACATATGAATCTTGTTTATTGGGCAATATGGCAAGGACCCCTTTCACTGGAAACAATGAGAGGGCTAGTGATCTATTAGGACTCATGCATTTACATGTGTGTGGATCTTTTAGAACAACACCTAG
Source organism: Alisma plantago-aquatica (assembly GCA_963693085.1). Taxonomy (NCBI): domain Eukaryota; kingdom Viridiplantae; phylum Streptophyta; class Magnoliopsida; order Alismatales; family Alismataceae; genus Alisma; species Alisma plantago-aquatica. Next base: position 554,531,522 of record OY856411.1, read on the forward strand.
AGGTGGGTATCAGTACTTTGTTACCTCTACTGATGACTTTAGTAGGTATGGTTATATTTACTTGATGAAACAAAAGTCAGAAACTCTTGACAAGTTCGAGGAGTTTATGAATTGAGTATAAAAACAACATGGTAAAAGTATTAAGTCACGATCGAGGTCTAGAATATTTGAACCAAGAGTTTGAGGACCTTCTTAAAGGCCTATGGCATTGTATCCCAGTGGACTCCACCTAGAACACCTCAATATAATGGTGTATCAAAAAAAGGAATCACACATTGCTAGATATGGTGTTATCAATGATGAGTTTAGCTGAGCTTCCGACAACTTTCTGGGGGTATGCTCTAGAAACTGTCACGTTTACACTAAACCGAGTATCATCTAAATTAGTTCAAAAGATGTCATATGTGAAATGGTTCGGGAAACATCTGAATGTGTCTTTTATGAGGATTTGGAAACATGAAGCTTATGTTAGAAAAATGTTTTCTGAAAAGCTTGGTCCTATGTCTGATAAATGTTACTTTTTTGGGTATCCTAAGGAGACCAAATGATATTAGTTTTATTCCCAATCTGATAACAAAGTGTTTGTTGGTAGAGATGTTGTATTCCTAGAGAAGGAATTTATTTCCAAAGGAATCAGTGGGAGGAAAGTGGAACTTGAAGAGGTTTGAGACCAACAAGAAAGCACTGAATCGATACTTAAATTAAAGAATGACCGATAATTTATAATATTCAGAACTATTTCTGACGCTATATGTCTTTGGTGTCAGTTTTCTACAAATAATCGACGCCTATGTTTTGATTTTTTTTTCTTATCAGTTTGCAGGCCTACTGTATGGATGGTCAGAAGGATGCAGAACCTGTAGTTCAGTGTAGAACTGTAGGTTTACAACATCATTTGATATCAACCAACAACAAGCCACAAACCTGCAAAGTCATTCACATTCAGACACATGTATTGATCAGATACATGTAGAACCCTGCAAAGTCATTTACATTCACATTCAGTTCCATTCATTTCATTTCTTTTTCACATTTAGACACATGTAGAAACATTCATGTATTGATCAGAAAAAGTCATTCACATTCACATTCACACATATGACAATTCAGAAAAAGTCATTCACATTCACACAAAAATAATTATGAGAACAAAGTTTAGAAATATCATTCTTTATTCATCATCACCATCATCATTGTCATCAGAACCCCAATTATATTTAAAAATTCCCACTACTTGTAGGGCATTCGCTCATTCTTCTCTTACAACGTCTAATTCCTCCCTCGTATAGGGAGCATGTACATCTAATAACTTTCCACCTTTACTGAAGTCAGTTTTAAACACATGCAAAGAGAATGATGTATATATATAATTAATAATGTATAATAAGATTGATATATTTCATATTATCTAATGAGACTATATATAATACCTGATGTATAGTATCGATTTCCAATGTGACATGTTTGATGATTAGGTCCATAAATCGCATCACATAGTAGGCACATGCCCAGCCGTTGTCTTGTGTAGCACACTATAAATTGAAACATACAAAATATTAAAAAATACAAATAAGCATAGTTCACATAAATAATATATACATATTGGAGTCGGGAAATTACTTTCACATTCTCCCAAATTAGTGGCTGGTTCTTTCTCCTAGGGACCTTTCCTCTAGCTTTTTTGTACTCATTTAAATCCCTACATGTAAATGTAACACATTAAATTGCATAATTAAATAGTAATGTAATAACAAATGTTAACGAATATAAAAATATGAAATATTACTCACGGGAATAATGGCCTTTTATTGGGTGTCCATATATTGTGTCCAATTCATTTCCCAGAGGATCTAGATAATAAACAGTGAACGTCTTGGGGATAATAACCAGTAACTCCCAATTCTTACCACTAGAGATAAGGAAGTTAAAAATTAATAACTCAAAATCCACAATAAAAATGTAATTTTCTTAAGTCCAAATTATAAGCAATGTAAACTTACTTAACATTATATGGAGCTATTATCACCGTCTTCTTTTCTTCACCAAAATATTTAAAAGCAGCAGAGCAGTATCAGGTTACTGATGAAGGGTCTTTATCTACAAGACTGATCAAAGATGGAACTAGAAATCCCACATGGGAAAATGAAAAATCTTTTCAGATCATGTGTAAGTGGCTGCAAAACATGTATTATGTATGCATTAATATATAAGAAACCAGATCACCATATATAAAACAAGGTATATGGATGTATAAACAAGATCTCACCATATCCACAGCTCTACCATAGATATGTTCAGTCATTCATAATGAAACAACTCCAAAATATCTTGTATAAATAGCTTGTTATCGTATGATTGACCTGCATTAATACGTATGCAAAACTTATATTATGTATGCATTAATACATATGCAAAACTTGTATAAATAGATTGTTATCATCTGATTGACCTGCAACATCCTATGGAATAGTAACATTTATAGGGCAATTTGGATCATGTTCACTGATCCATACTGCCATACCCCTACAACTAGGACCTAACAAAGTGTGTAGGTCCCTTGGAAGCCAACTTGGTACTTTAGGAGGTGGAGGTGAAGGCCGAGATGTAGCAGGTGTCTTCCTTTTGACCTGTATATATAATTTTAGATCAATTGACTCATATATACACACACTTACAAATTAACATAATGTAAATTTACCATACAATATTAGTATAGATGGCATCTGCTTTGGGCCACATTATCACTCCGCCTTCTGTCTCACCAAGTGTTTCAGCATCTGGGTGGGCATATGGCAATGGAAGATTCCTCCAATCGAGGAGTACATGTATGGAGCTCACACGAACTGTGCCAGCTGGTACAGGAGTCCCATGAAACATGTCTCCTGGAAGGGTTGGGTAAGCATGTGCCTCTGCAATGATATATTCTTGACTTTTTAGACGACATGGCTTCAACCCCTACAAATTTATGTAAAGAATGTTATATACATATATACATAAACATATCATCTTGAAAAGACTAGCTACTATGTCATAAAAATAATTACAGTGGACGTGCTAGGTGGTGGGTCTACAAGATTACTCCCAACCTCTGCAGTAGGAGAATCAAGGCCTGCCACAAGTACTATCTAAGTGGCAGTCTGAGACGCCTACCACTTACTAATGGCTTCATGGAGTCTCTTATCAAGTGTTTCCTTGACTCTCCTATTAATTAGCTCATCTACCTATGCATGGATAAAATAAATGATAGCTTTTGATTATTGAATTCCCTTTTGCAATAACATTCTAAAAAAAGAATAGGTTACATCAGCTTGTGAAAGTCCCGCTTTTGGGACAGGTTTGCGCTGGGATGGCCCAAAGAATGATTTGATTCCCACACCAGTGCCTGCACCCCTAACACGTCTAGGATGCTCTGGGTTACCCAAAACAACTGTCAATTCATCCCTTGTGCCCTCAGGGATGAACTTGCCTTCCTTCCTCTGTTGGTGTAGGTTCCCGCTAATCACCATCAACAGAAATTGGTAAGTAAACATAACAATAATCAATATTGATCGATTGCTCTAAGAGTTGAATTTTACCATTTTTACTACCGCCTCAGAAGTTGCGGGCTTTGTTATATCTCCCTTCTTATTTTGCCTCCCATATATCCACATAGCATGGCGAGGTAGAGGACCAATAGTAGAGGACTATGCAGTCTCCTAAGTAGCAGCAAACTGAGCAGTAGACTCAACCTATAGTCTTTGGTGAATGCCTGCATAGCCTCTTGGACCCATTGTGTGGTCATGCACATTCAATGCAGCCTTATTAGTGAGCACATTGATTTGGTTGGTAACACTAAAGGTTAATCTTGAATAGGTGAATACATAAGAACGTATATTAATTAAATTGGGAGTGGCGCTTAATACATTGAATTCATCCATTTTTCTTTGGGTAACAAACTCCTCCAAATCTTTGGGGTCTAGGTAGTTCCATTGCTCAGGGGCTGCCTTCTTCCTAAATTTATTATAAAAAGATAATACAAACAAAAACTATTAGTGTATAGTTAGTAAAAAAAGTGATCAGTGTATAGAATTGGAAATCAATCAAGAACCTCTTCTCAGCATGCCGTATGTAATCTCAGGTGAGATTTGTCCTATAGTTCCTTAGGACCCTCCCACAGTGTTGCATCACACATTTACGAAGCAACTTTTCATCCAGATCAAATATACTCTGCAAAATAGAATTTCTATTAACCAGTATCCTAAAAATTAGTAATCTACACAAATATAATTGCAAATAACAATAATGCATGCATAGTTCCTTCCATACTAAGTCTTTCTTCCCCTTAGGAACTTTATGCCAAGATTCTATGTTAGGACTACAATGGTTGTGAGTAAGAATCCCAAGATATGAAATAAATGAGTTGTGGTTCACTCCAACTGGATTTCCTGCATGATTGTAATCCAAAGCCAGTTTGGGTCCATTGCCCCTTTGTTGTAGTAACTTGTTCATCATTGTGATGCCCCTCACTTTCTCAATTTGTTTTTGTTGCTCATCAAGTGCCCCAATTTTTCTTTAGGGGGTACATCACCAACCTAAAATTTGACAAAAACACACTGACAGGATATGACTATAAATGAACATATAGATAGAAACCTCAGGGATATATTTTTAAAACTTACATTGTGAGGTGGCGCATTGACATCCTCACCCTCACGATAATCATCAGCACGGTCATCTCCTGAATGCTCAACCATCTAAAAGTTCACATTCAGATTGTAAAGTTCACATTGTAAAGTAATGCACATTGTAAAGTAATTCACATTGTAAAGTTCACATTGTAAAGTTCACATTCACATTGTAAAGTAATTCACATTGTAAAGTTCACATTCACATTCACATTCACATTGTAAAGTTTACATTCACATTGTAAAGTTCATATTCAGAAAAATAAAACATATAAAAAATATAAGCATGCATGCCTCTAATATTGCGATCTTTTATCAATTAACAATCCTTCATTGTGATCTCCGCGCACATACAAGTCCTCATTAGCTTCAATATTTGGTGGTGTTGGCAACCCAACTGAGAATGGACTGGAGTCATCATACTTATCATAGTATTGTTCTTCATCTATAGGATCTTCAATGAACTATCTTTTACCATGAAGAACAACCGACCATTTATCATTTGCAGGATCATCGATATAAAATACGTGTTTCTCCTGTGATGCCAATATGAATGGTTCACCCTTCTCGCCAATCTTTTCAAAGTTCACTAATGTGAAACCCAATTCATCCACTATAACTCCTTTGGTGTTATCAACCCAATTACATTTAAAGAGAGGAATTCTAAAATCTACATAGTCAAACTCCCATATGTCTTCAATGACATCGTAATATGACATTTTAGCTTCATGTGGACTCTCATCCTTTGCACTTGCAAAAAACAATGAAGACGCTTGAAGGGTGACCCCACTATTTTGGACGACACTCTTATCATCTTGACGCTTTGTGTAATATGAGAATCCATTTATGTCAAACCCTTCATAAGTCATAACATTCAATTTTGGTTTAAAGGCAAGGCATTTGATAGTTTCATTAAGACTGTCTGGTGTTTGAGATAGTCGATGTAAGACTTTATCTTCAAACCACTTAATAAATGTCTTGTTAGGCTCTCTAGAAAGCCACATTGAATTGGCTCGAGGATATTGTCTCTTGATGAAATTGGTATGTTCCTCGATATAAACACTCACTTCATCGATGTTGTGTAAAATATACAAGTGACCTTATTCCAGCTGCTCACGGCTGATTACTTTCATCCGTGATCCCAAAATTCCTTTGCCAAAATGCTCCTCAATATTCTTGTCATTAACATGAGCGTCATTACCACTCATAAAGTCATTGCAAAAATCCATAACCTCTCTTGCCACATAACCCTCAATAGTACTCCCTTTAGGCCGATAACGGTTTCGAACATCACCTTTAAAAATGCTCATGTATCGTTCAAAGGGATACATCTAATGCAAGAAAATTGGTCCCAACATTTTCACTTCCCTAGTCAAGTGGACAACAAGATGTACCATGATATCAAATAACGAAGGAGGAAAATACATCTCAAGCTGACATAGGGTAACAATAACTTCTCTTTGCAATTTATCGAGAGTATCAGGGTCAATAACGTTGCTACACAGACTGTTGAAAAAGAAACAAAGTCTGGTGATTGCAAACCTTACATGCTTCGGGAATATAGATCGAATTGCCACGGGCAATATTTGTTGCATTAGAGTATGATAATCATGAGATTTAAGACCTATCAACTTTAGATCTTTCATTGATACCAATGTACAGATGTTGGATGAGTAACTCTGTGGCACCTTAACATTTACCAAGCATTCACAAAAAGCTTTCTTCTCCTTTCTAGACAATGTGTAACAAGCAGGAGGTAAGTATGTTCTCCGATCGCTACTAACTACTTCTGTTAATTTTGTCCTTATTCCCATTTCACGCAGGTCCATTCTGGATTTTATCCCATCTTTAGTCTTACTTGGTATATTCAATAGAGTACCGATGACGGTATCACAAACATTTTTTTTCAACATGCATGATGTCGATACAATGCCTGACTGCCAAAGAACTCCAATAAGGAAGATCCCAAAATATTGACTTATTCTTGAATAAAGATTTGTCACTCCGTGTGGCCATGGTACATTGTGATCTCTTACCAAATTCATTGGCAATGTCTTTTACTCTTTCATAAACAACCTCCCCTGGTAAAGGTTTAGGTGCACTCTGTTCCTCATTCCGTCCATTGAATGCTTTGCGCAACCTATGATATGGATGGAATTTTGGAAGAAACCTTCAATGACCAATATATACAGTCTTTCCGCCGTGTTTTAGTCATATTGAATCAGTGTTCTCTTCACATATAGGACACACTTTAGATCCTTTGGCACTATATCTAGACAAATTCCCATATGTTGGAAAGTCATACACAGTGCAAAACAACATAGCGTGCAAACGAAATGTCTCTCTTCGTGAAGCATCATAGGTCATCACACCTTCACCCCAGAGTTCCTTTAAGTCATCAATTAGAGGTTCAATATAAACGTCAATATCATTTCCAGGTTGTTTAGGGCCTGATATCAACAACGAAAACATAACGTACTTATTTTTCATACACAACCAGGGAGGAAGATTGTATATAACAAGCATAACTGGCCAAGTGCTATGTTGGCTGCTCAATGTCCCATACGGATTCATCCCATCTGTACAAAGCCCAAGTCTTAGATTCCTGACTTCTTCACCAAATTTAGGGTATAATAAATCAATCTTCTTCCACTGTGGGGAATCAGACAAATGTCGTAGGACCCCATTATTATTTTTCTTAACATCTGCATGCCACCACAAATTCTTCGCATCTATCATATCGGCAAACAAGCGTTGAAATTGTGATATTTTAGGTAGATACCACATCACCTTGGCAGGAGAACCAATTTTGGACTCCCCCAAAGTCGTCAATTTATACCTTGACGCACCACATTTTGGACAATCTTTCAAATCCACATAATCCTTTTGAAACAATACACAATCAATTGGACATGTGTGTATCTTATTGGCCTCCATTCCCATTGGGCACAACAATTTCTTTAACCGGTATGTTGAGATTGGCAGCTCGTTTCCTTCAGGAAGAACTTCTTTCAACAAAGACAACAATGACATGAAGCTTTTGTCGCTCCATCTATTGTTAGCTTTCAACTTATACAATCTTAACACAGCGCTAAGCTTCGTAAACTTAGTTCACCCTGTGTATAATGGTATCTCAACATTATGCACAATGTTTCTAAACATGGGAGGTGGATCGATGTGCTCTACCCCACAACTATCCAACATCACATCAACGATGTCTACTGGAACTGGTTTGTTTACATCTACGTCATCGGAGGAAATTTCTTCTTCCACACAAGCACTGCTATCGACATCCACTGATTTTAGGTTTGAAATCTCTCTATGCCAGTGCCATTCTGTATGGCCTTATACAATCCTGTCGCACATGACATGACTTTTGATTTCGTCACCAGTGTTGACTTTCAAGTTGTTACCGCAATACCTACATGGACCGTAGAACTTATCTCCAGGTTGTTTCCTATGTTCCTCGACAAATCTAATAAAATGATCAAGACCAAAAATAAACTCGGGGGTGCATCAATTTGAAATGGACATTCATGATCTATCCATTCTATGATCAAAGAGAAAACAAGCATAAATTAGAACAAGATTAGGGTCTAGGGTTAAAAGATTAGAGTTTATGGTTAAAACTTTAGGGTTTAAGGTCTTTTATATAATAAATGGTTAAAACATCCTAAGTGAGATTAAGTGTTCAAGAATAGTCCCAAACTAGGGACTATCCAAGATTTACTCCTAATGAGTAAATCTTGGACGGGTTTCTAGGCCAACAAATGCATGTGTTGTCATTCTTATATATATATATATATATATATATATATATATATATATATATATATATATATATATATATATATATATATATATATATATATATATATATATACATATATATATAATAAATATGTACCACCTATCCCATTCTTGAACCCCTAATCTCACTAGCAAGTGTATAATGTGTATTGGGTTCACAAGAAAATTTCGGCAGCATTTCCCCACTGTTCTCCAAGTACATATATACTTAGAGAACAAACGGGGAAATGATGTCAAAAATTTCTTGAAACCCCAATACACATTATACACTTACATCCTAAGTAAGATTAGGTGTTCAAGAATAGTCCCAAACCGGGGACTATCCAAGATTTACTCCTAATGAGTAAATCTTGGACGGGTTTCTAGGCCAACAAAATATAACGCCACTCATAAGTAGGTGGGTCTGATCACATTAAATTTTTAGGATCGAACCTAAGGACATTTTTTCTTAAGGCCAATTTGGATTTTAGTCCAATTAAGATATGATAAGTACCTAATCTATAGAGCATTATTAAATAATAAATCAAGAATTCAATAGTTTCAAACATGCAATAATTCACAATGCAATGTTATAAACTACAGGCAACATGGTTAATCCCCACACTCTAGTATAGACAGACTAACCTTAAATATAGTGATGTATAAGAGATTAAGAAGAAGCTTTTCTTAGGTAAGAGTAAGATGAAGCTCATTGATAATATAGAAAGGGGGGCGGGGGCTGACCTTGGGCCCTTAGTTGATATTACATCAATGTACTACTGATTTCCAAGAAAGGATAGATGAGAGTAGAGTTCATATTAGATGAAAAAATAGCAACTTAGGACAAAGTCCATCACTAAAATCCCAAACTCAACATATATGCACAATTAGCATCAAATATAGGAAAAAAGGGTAGATTAGAACCCTAATGTACTCAAACATGTATAAAAATTACTGATTTGAGGATTGGTCTAAGATCCAATGTTAGCATCCCTCACCCACTGCCCACACCCTAAGGGTAGGGGGCCAGCCAATGGTTGTCGGTGGAGGAAGAAGAGGAGGAAGAAGGGTACCTTCACAGTGGTGGTGGCGTGCGGGAGAGCAGGAGCAGGGAGCGGTGGCCGGAGCAACAAGCAAGAGAGCTGGCGGCCGGAGCAGCAAGAGGCGGTGGCGAGTAGAGGAGAAGCGAGCGGCGAGTAGAGGAGCAGCGAGCGACAGTGAGCAGAGGAGCAACGAGCGGCGACGAGTAGGGAATTGTTGGACCTAACCTCAATCAGGAATGAAACAGAGAAAGGGGAAGAGTTTGGCTCGTGCAGGTGCTATTAAGTTAACAATAGGCATCGGTTATTCAAACAAACCGACGCTTAAAATGATAGGTGTCAGTTACCACCAAACAACCGACACCTACGTTCAATGATAGTTGTCAGTTCCAACTATAAAAACCGACGTCTATCTACATATGCCGACAAAAATAAATGTTCTCAAATTATGACCATATTCATCAATTTCTATAGAAAAACTGATGCCAAAGGGAGGTGAAACTTTTCGTGGGGACAACGCGTGAAAACACATCGACATCGGTTATTATAAGATAATCGACATTAAAAATGGGCCAAATTTCTGTCTCACAAAAAACCTTTAGTCGTCAATTTCTGTGTTAACAACTGACGTTGTATATTAAATTTTGGAGGTAATTTTTTTCACAGAAATATTTGGATTTGGTGGTCAATTTTAGGCGTCGGTTGCTTATTAAGGAACCGACGCTAAATAAAAAGCAATACCTATGTCTGCTCGCTCTTCACAGATAGATATCGGTTTGTGTATTCAACCAACATTGTAGGGTTTAGGCGTCACTTTCTTGTATACAACTGATGCCTATAAATGTGACGTTATAAGCCATTTTTGTAGTAGTGATATTAATGCTAAAGCATTAAGTACACTAGGAAAAAGTATGTATATAGTTTAGGAGTAATATAAAGTTTCTTGTCTAGAAACATCATATAATCAAGAAGTAGAAACAAGGCATGAAACACTTAATGACATTCTTTTATACAAAGTGTGTTTTAAGTGTATTTCCATTATACTAGACAACATATTATGGCCATTGACCGACTTTCCATTGGAAGGGTCCGTAAGGGTGATCAACATTAGTTAACCCTTTTATCGACATGGTTCGCCTTATCTTGGCATCTCAAATAAGGATCCCAACCCCATGCCCTTACACTGAGAATACAGGTAGGTACACAAGGTTTGTATAATGGACAAGTTCAATTATATTCAAGGTATGTTCAACATGTTTCAAGACAAATGAATGTACTAATCATAGGGAACAACTTGCTCAAACAAGTAATTATCTAGACAATCATTCGCACAAGCATGCATACAAACAAGCCAATAACATAGTTCGGTCAAGAGATTAAGTGTACCTTACAAGTAGAGTACAAGGTTAACCATTGTTTTGGAAAACCTTAAGTAGAAACTTGGACTAGATCTCGGCAATCGAGTCATATTAGAGATCCTGACATTACAAATAAGTACATTTAATTTTAAAATCAACAATATTATGTTCATTAATCATTATCATGGGGGTTGGATGTGTCACCTAATTCTAGGTACTCATTTCCTTCAACATTGTTTTCAATATCTCAAACTAGGTCATGCATAGGCATTACCAAGAAACATAGTACATCATGGGGTCATTAGATATTATAATGACACATCACAACTATATCAGAAATAATTGATTACATCTTCAAGATCCTAAATAGATAAATCATAAGATTTGAGCAATCTTAGTCAACAGTAGCATCAACATTGTCATAGCAAGTCATATTGAGTCATAATCATGCATGATAAACATCATTAGAGTATAGAGACATACATTTGTATTAGGCATTATAAACATTAATAAATTATTGATTTCAAAGCATAAGATATCCTGGATGATCATTAGGGAAAGATTCATGCAAGATTAGAGATCTAGGCAGCAACATGTCCATTAGATCACAATTCAAGTCAAGTTTAATAAAATTGATCGCATTAGGGAACAAGAATGTTCCACAAGACATATAGGGATACAAGGCACTTAATGTTATTGATTTAGGAGTTCATGTGATCATCTTAGGCATAAAGGACCCATATGTCAGTTAAGTGTTGCGGTTCAACATCAATGTATCCACATAAGGAAAGTTTCAAGGTTTAAGGCACATAATCAAATAAAAAAGGTTTTTAGCATGAAAAAGTTTGAGACACAGTCTAACCTTCATAAAACAAATTGCTTATTTAGGTCAAGCATATTCAAGAACATTCAATCAAGTTAAGCATTAAAGAAGTAATATTTAGCATTAAAATACCATTTTAGGTCATATATGCAACATTAGACCATTCTAGGGTACAATGATGGATCAAGTTTGAATCTTGATGCATAAAGATGCTCAAGTTACCGATATCATGCTAACATCAAGGTTTAGGACATAAAAGATCAAGATCAAGCATACTAATAGAATAAACCTCTCAAAAAGACTTCAAAAGCATACATTTTCGAATATTAGTATAAATAGAAGTAGAATTATACTCTAGAAGTATTTTTATTGGAAATATCTCATTTTTCTAATTAAAAAGCATATATTACATGTTGCATTTGTCCCAGGGAGTTGTGAGATACAAAACTTTAAATGTTCACCTCAAAAAGACACATTCTTGACCCTTGGATCTGGATCTAAGGGCTTAGATCTTGGCCCCCGATGGCGCACCATTGATTGGGCATGTTGGACACTTGACCTGACCTAGGTAGGTGTGCTCCTGATCACTCCTCATCTTTAACTACCATCATCTAGCGACCACCAACCACTCCCGAACTCCACCCAGTATCGGCCCATGGTCAAGCACCGCACGAGGGTCATGCTCGTCTACTTGCTTCCGCGAACCACCCTCTTGCAGTTCCATGGTGGCATGACTATTGGAGTGAAGACCATGGAAAAGTGCCAAGCCTCGATCCAACCAATGAAGAGGTCAGTCAGTTCCACACGGCTCCCATGGAGGCATAGTTGATACCAATACAGGTTGAAGAAGAACAGGGAAGAAGCCCTAAAATCAAATGCCATGGTGGCGCCCATGGATGGAGGAAGAAGTAAAAGAATAAAGTAGGTGTTAGGGTTTGTGAGATGCCAAGAAAAGAGGGGCATCAAGTTAGGGGAGAAGTTTTATAGGTAAACAAGGTGCGAAGAGTGGTCTCAAAGTGGCGCCAATGGGTTGGTAGGTGGTCTCAACACCACCTTCTTTGACCAACTTACGAAGGTAGGAGGATGCACACTAGCCGTCAGATGGTGTTCAGATCTGAGGCCTAGGGATCCAAGGGTCTGAGATTGGTTGTTCTTAGATCCATGATTCTGATTGGTCGTCAAAGTATTGCTTGGATCGTTTCTAGATAAGAGAAGGGTAAGGTGGTATATAATGGGCATGACACTTAGTTCAAAAACTCAAGTTAGAGTCATACATAAGTACAAAGTGAGATTTAATTGAAGCTTGCATGCCAACTAAACATAAAGTGACTCAAGGTCATCAAATTTGGAGGTGAGGGAGGTTATTGATTATAATAGGGTATCTAACGAGTCAAGTTGTACATAAATTGAATGGGAGAAAATCTAGGTTATCACATCCTCCCCACCTTAAAAGAAATTTTGTCCCCAAAATTAAATCAAGTCATCCATCAATATGGGATTTCATATTTCATATCATAATTGTATGGAATTCTTTCAATATCAAAACTATTTCATGATTGAGTAATCAAGTATCTAGGTTAGATCATAGTCCCAATGATCATAAAAATGGAGATATCATTACATAAATCACAAGTTGGAGTGACCATCCTATTGATCCAAATTTGGAGAGGTCACAAATTTAGGTCAATCAAATAGATCTCTTCAATTAAGAGTACAACATGACTTTCAATCCCAACATTTCAGGTTCTAGCTTTTACATCGGCCTAAGTGGGGTTATACGTCCATGATTGAGATTCATATTTCAACAAATAGAGGCAAAAATCATATTTCAATATTGAGATTTTGTGTACAACATTGTGATTTTGTGTTCAATATCAATGGAAGGTCCCACCTTAGTCCACATGTAGATCACCCTTAAGTCATAAATTGAGTGAATATTCATAATAATCATTTCAACATTTTGAGATTTGGGAACATGAAATTCACTAGTCATATGTCGAGGGTGATCTCAAGATCCAAATGGGGGGATCATATGATTCAATTCAATATCAAGATCATTAATTAAGAGTCAAGATTTCATACATCAATATTGATAGTCAAGTTTGGACATCAAAGTCATAAGTACAAATATTTTGAAGCTAGGTTCCAGATTCCTATTTAGACCTTAGGGTTGACCATTCATCCATACACATAAATAGAGCAACAATCAAGCGACATTTTGATCATTATTCAAAATTTCATGGCATCAACATCGTGTTCATTTTCATGGTGTTCAAGGTTGATGAATAATTTAAACCTAGGTATTTATAGGAACTTTACCAAAATCTATAGTCAACATCATCATGTTTCAAGATCATCATCAAATTGAGATTCAAGATCAAGTATCAAAATCATCATGGGTGTGACCTATTAGAGACAGTTTAATAAATCAAACTAGTATGGGAGGGTTAACCTTTTCCAAGCTCTAAATTATCCGTAAGGTGAAAATTTAGGGGTAGTCAAATAGGGGTGTGATCTAGGTCAGTGAATTCACGAGTCAACTACCACCCTAATCTAACACACTAATCCATTTAATCTCGAGTCATCAAGCATATCTATATAGGGAGAGTATCAACTATCAAATCATATTATACAAGATCATGAGTCAAACATCAAGATCATTACTAGGCCAACCATATTACCATATTCTGTGATGTCAAGGTTGTAATTACATCCTCTCCTTTCATGGTCAAGGTAAGGGTAGATTTTAGAAATTGAGAATTTCAATGGAGAACTCAACAATTTGAGTATATAGTGCAAGAGTGATAACCATGTCCATCGTATTTATTCAAATTGAGCTTACAAAGAGGCATCAAAGTCAATAGGCAAATGCCTCTCATATACAAGTCATCACACCATGATTTGGGAATCCAAAGATACAGTCATATTAGAGTGTCGACCTAATGCATCTCGATAGGGTGAGTTTTCCTAAGATATGTTTGAGGTTTGATCAAAATAGGGACAACATAGGTTTAATCAATAGGGACCTCATCAAACATGAGGTGTAAAAAAAGATTTTCATCTTATTTCACCGTATCTAGAATTTACCTCAAACATTGGAAGCACTTTCTTTAAGTCGAGTGAAATTGAGTCCACGTGATCTTAGGTTTTGCATATGAGAAGAGTAATTTGTCTCATCAAATAGGGTTTTCAATTTAAGGTCATATTATGGCATTATCGTGTTAAACAATTTTCATGATTTAAAATGAGTTTTACTTTTCCCATGCATGAGCTGCCCAAAATCGAGGAATCATGTGATTAATAGTCATGAGAAAAATATCACATGAGAAGACTATCTAAACATCATCTACGTTGGTGGCTCAGGTGATCCTTAGAGAAAAGATGAGATGCTAGAAGGATCTCTAGGATTTAAGGAAAGGAGTTTAGTCCTCTTTGGGTTATTAAGATATGTTACGCCTTAAACACATATAGAGGCACATGTGTATGGATCTAATACTATTTGTCACAAAACTATTTGTTTCCCTAAGT
The DNA here is from genome assembly GCA_963693085.1 of Alisma plantago-aquatica. Taxonomy (NCBI): domain Eukaryota; kingdom Viridiplantae; phylum Streptophyta; class Magnoliopsida; order Alismatales; family Alismataceae; genus Alisma; species Alisma plantago-aquatica. Next base: position 554,546,724 of record OY856411.1, read on the forward strand.
TCACACTCTTAATGTCTACAAAGCCAAAGGCGAGTGGAATTGGGCTCCTGTCTGTAGAATGGCACAAATATGTCACACAGGTAGTACATATGTAAAAGCAATAACAACAATAAGATACGAGATACTATTATTGGAGATAAGAGATGTGTACCCAATTCTTGATTCAAGTATACCCATGAGTGATTCATTTCATATCTGAGAGTCTTGAGTGAAGTGCATCTTCATTTGACAACTAAAAATTTGATAAACACAATATATTAATGCTAAATAATTAAGTATGTGTCACGGAACCGTTCTTACCCCAATCCCAATCGCATTGCCTAGACAGTGATAAAGGGATTGAAGCGCCCATCCCTGAGTGGCCCAATAGGATCAATCACACTGGCATATACAATAAGAAATAAATAACTCAAAAACTAGATAAATAAAGAACAAACTAACCCAATATGGAGATATATTCGATTTATCTTTGTCATCAGAGTGTATGAGTGCGGAAGCGATCTTATTCAATATTCCATTTGTATTGTCTAAAATCAAGAAAATCGAGACACAATCATGCAATTGCACGGTACGCTATCAAAATCAAGTAAAACGATCTATAACAAGATAGTATACTTGGCAAGACTTATATTCAAAGAATAATAAGCAATTTTCAAAACCAACATTTATTCGACAAGTTTTTCAAGCAATTCGTATTTTATTACGAGTTCCCATTATGTTGTAATTCGAGAAGCATGCTTATATATTTTTGTGTGACTTTATCACCCCAACGCGATGGGGTAAGTCACTGGGCTCCTTCTCACCATAGGAACATAGGAGGCCAATGTACAAGTCACACCTCCAATGAGGGGGTTTTTGTACCCAATATCAACATTATCAACATTATCAATATCATCATCATCATCAATATACGGGCAGTCATAATGGGCATGCAATTTATGTTTTCACGTTTTTCAAAATATAGTATAGAAAAACAGAAGACTAATCATAGGGAACAGTAGCTCATCCAATTATATAGCCAAGTATACAATCAAGAGATACATAAAAGTATCTTCAATACCATCAAGGAGGAGTTATATAATAGTGTACCTTTCACCAAAGATTTTGAGTATGATTAATATTTGAATCAATATGTCAACCCTTCAAGTCAGATCCTAAATCATCAAGATTGGATCAAAGGTCAAGATCATGATGTTCAGAAAATCATGTTTTAATATTTGAGATTAGGGTTACACTTTTCCTATGTCAACATTAGGGTTGGGTCATTCACTTATAATCAACATTTCAACATGTCCAACATTATTTCAAGTATACAATATATTCGAGTGTGAATGACTTACCTAGGTTTTCTAGGATCATATGTGTTAACCCTAATTTATGATCATTATCCAAGTCATCATCAAATCTTTAGATCATCATCATGTTCTAACATCATTTGTATTCAAGATCAGATCAAGTTCTCATTAGTATTATGAGTAAAACAGAGATCAACTTTTAGGTCAATAGATCAAGATGTGCCACAAGATTTAGATCAATCATATTGTTAAGATGTCATCATCATATTCAAGATTGAATCAAGTCAACAAATATAGATCTAGATCATTAATGGGTCAAGTATGATTTTAGATTCTCAATATGAACATTAGAGTCGAGAATTAGGGTTTTCAGTGGTTTAGTCATTATTAACCATCAACAGAGTCATTTAGATCAATTATATAAGCAATAGATCAAGATTAAGACATATCAGTGAGAAACGTTTGGAATAAGGTTTCCAAAGTATTTTTATTCGATTCACTAGGTTTTGCTGATCAAGATTGACTACTTGTTCGAATTATTTGGAGTTAGGATGCATTTTCTACAATTAAAACAAGATCTGAACATTTGTTGCAATTTCGAGCAGAGAGGAGGCAAAAATACCTGAATACAGAAAAACAAGGGTAGTTGGATGTTAGTTGGATGGCCTAGATTTTCCCACATGGGAGGTGGCTTGCTCACTTGCTGGACCGGTTCAGGCCTGGTTCAAGTCCTGATTGAGTGGTTCATATGGTCCAATCATGGTTTGGTTGTGATTGTACTGGACCCAGTCGAAGTCCTTTGACCGGCAGTTCACAATGCTCGTTTCCCATCTGTGCAGGAGTCACGCAAGACTCAAAGACAAGGAAGCGGGGCTCTCTAGAGTAGAGGAGGTCTCAGATCAGGAGAGGGAAGGAGAGAGCACGATTAAGCCGACTGAGATTGCCTTGGCCTCGTGGATGTAGTGGTGGCCAGAAAGGATGAAAAGGGGGGTGAGGTCCCCAATCGCCCAACTGGGCTGGTGCGGCGGCGCTGCCAAGGAAGCAGGGAGAAGGGGCAAGGTTTGGGGTGGTCAAGACCATGAAACAACAGGAAAAGTGGTGGGTTTGCTTGGTGGAGTGATGACGGATCTAGAGGACGTATTTTTATAGAGTTTCGGGCTAGGTTTAGGGTTAGATCGACCTATGGTGGTCGCCATAGCCGCCGGGGTGAGAGGGGAGAGCGAGAGGATCATTTTGGCAGCGTTATAAGGCATGAGAGCTGGTCAAAGTAGGGTTGGTTGCGTACAAAATCGTGAGGGGAGTATTTTAGCTCGCTTCATTTTCCGAAAAAGTGGTCAAGAGAGGGAGATCGATCATTGCTATTTCTTAATCACCTTCCCGCTGATTGCGGAAGGTTGAAGATAATGTTTTGGCCACTTGATCGGGCCAGGATCCACAAGCGGCAGATCTGAGGGTCGTGGCTCGCCCCAGATCCTTTGCCCCGGATTGCTGACTTGGAAAAGCCCAATAAAAAGGTAAATGTAAAGGGATTTTGAACACAAAGCTTCCAAAATTCATAGAAATTTATAGGAATGTCCAAATGGCCTCAAATTTGGACCAAAGCTTAAAAATAATTTGGAGAATATCTAGAAAATGTTTGAGAATCAAAAGACAAAGTTTGATTGACCAATTAGATTCTTTGGACAAATTGGTGATTGAATCTAATTTGAAGTGTTATAATGTGTACAAAATCCACATTGTTCACCATATCTTGGATTTGAGTCTCAACAATGATTATGAAGCCAAGAAAAATAATTTGGGACCATTAGTAGGTATAATGAGGGCAAAATAGTAATTATCTCATTATTTTGCTAAAATCCACTTTGTCACATCCTTCCCTCCTTAAAAAGGAATTTTGTCCCCAAAATTCAAAAATATCCTCAAAAATTGGGATTACTCAACCTAAGTCATTTCCTCAAATACTGGGGTATCCTCAAGTATAAAATCAAAATCATGCCCTCAAATTGCAAGTAATCCAATAATCATAATTGGGATTCCATGTTCCATATCATAATCAACTTGGTACTAACACCATTTCATCATCAAGTAATTGAGTATCAATATCATCACATATATTGTCCAAAGTCATTATATGAGTCACAAATATGGAAAGCATCCTATTGTTCACAAGTTTGGACATATCATATTTTAGGTCAAACAAATAGAGTACTTGAATCAAGTATACAAGGTGACTCTCAATCCCAATATCTTAGGGTCTTAGCTTCTATGTTGGCCTAGGTGGGGTTATACATCCATGATTTGAGATTTCACATTTTAACATTTCAAAACAACATCATACTTTCAATATCATCATTTTGAGCTCAAAATCAATGGGAAGGTCCCACCCTAGTCCTAATGAGAGATAAACCCTAATTCATAAATCGAAGGAGTCAACATAGTCATCATTTCAAAAATTTCAAGATTTGGGATTTTGAAGTCATTATTCCTATATCTCAAAGTACAAATAGTGTGATCATAGGATTTGTATCATTATTTGAGATTGAAAATCCTGAGTCAATCCCATTAATCAATATCAGGAGTCGAGATTTTAAGAATCAAAAGTTATAGTTCCAAAATTTTGAAGCTAGGGTTTAGATTACTATTTAGACCTTAGTGGAGATCACTCATCTATAATCAATTTCGAACAACAATATTCAAGCAATATTCGAGCAACATATCAAGATTTTATTATCATTGTATCCAAGTGTGATGAATGATCTAGACCTAGGTCTATCTAGGAAGTAAACCACAAGTTATAGTCAAAATTGTCATATATCAAGGTTATTGTTAAATCAATATTCAGATCGAGTGTCAACCATAGTTTTAACCTATTAGGCTTAGGTCGACCAATCCAAAATCAGGTGAAAGGAGATACCTTTCAAAACTCTAAATAATCAATAGGATGAAAACTTAGAGGTAGTCATGATGGGGATGTGACCTAGGTTAGGGGAGTCATGAGTCAACTACCACCCTAATCTGGCACATTACCAACATTAGTCATTATCAATTGAGCTTATTCAAATAGGGTGAGTATCCATGATTAGATCGTATATATCCAGGTCATAAGATCAAAATTCAAGATAATAGGTCCATAATGTCAAGATTTGCAATTTTTTTTCTTTCATGATCAAGGTAGTGATATAATTTGGAAATTGAGGATCTTAATTTGACATTCGAGGAATTAGAGCATAATAGTGCAAAAACTAGCCCATCACCATCATACCAAAATCGAGATTGCAAAAGGCATCAATAGTCAATAGGGAAACTGCTTTTTGCATCATAGTCTTACATCATGGTTATGTTAGCCCAAGACTTGGTCACTTGATAGCATAGTCATGATGTGCATCAAATAGGATAAGAGTTTTTCTTAACTATGTTTGAGGTTTAGTCAAAATAATAGGGCAACACGGATTTGATCAAATAGGGACCTTATCAACAACAAGGTATACATCTTTCTTATTTCACCAAATTAAGATTTACCTCAAACATAGAAAACAAGTAGTCGGGTTTGGTTAAGTCAAGTTTTCATGAAGGGTCAAGCATGAGTATTTGATTTCAAAGTTCTAATTGATCAAAATCAAATTTTCACATTAAAGTCAGATCATGGTATCACCTTTCAAGATTTAGCAATATTTACTTTTCTCATTCATAAGCTATCCATAATTGAGACATCATGTGGTGAAAGGTCATGAAAAGGACCACATGATGAGATGAGAAGACTACCTAATTTTCATCTACATGGGTGGATTAGGATTGTCCTTAAAGAGGAGATGAGATGCCATAAGACTCTCTAAGGTTTCTCAAGAGAACCTTTAGGTCCAGTTCTGGATCAATTGAGGCCAGGTAGAGCGGGGGATCTCAACCACCATGAAGACGGATAGGAGAAATTATGCCAGGACCCCGAGCCTAGACACCTCAATTTTCACCATTATGGATTTTAGGGTTTCTTGGGGGTAAGAGACTTGAGAAATTATTTACTTAAAGTATATGGGAGTGTGTAAGCTCTAATACCAACTATCATGGAACCGTTCTTACCCCAATCCCAATCGCACTGCCTAGACATTGATAAAGGGATTGAAGCGCCCGTCCCTGAGTGGCCCAATAGGATCAATCACACTGGCATATACAATAAGAAATAAATAACTCAAAAACTGGATAAATAAAGAACAAACTAACCCAATATGGAGATATATTTGATTTATCTTTGTCATCAGAGTGTATGAGTGCGGAAGCGATCTTATTCAATATTCCATTTGTATTGCCTAAAATCAAGAAAATCGAGACACAATCATGCAATTGCACGGTACGCTATCAAAATCAAGTAAAACGATTTATAACAAGATAGTATACTTGGCAGGACTTATATTCAAAGAATAATAAGCAATTTGCAAAACCAACATTTATTCGACAAGTTTTTCAAGCAATTCATATTTTATTACGAGTTCCCATTATGCTGTAATTTGAGAAGCATGCTTATATATTTTTGTGTGACTTTATCACCCCAACGCGATGGGGTAAGTCACTGGGCTCCTTCTCACCATAGGAACATAGGAGGCCAATGTACAAGTTGCACCTCCAATGAGGGGGTTTTTGTACCCAATATCAACATTATCAATATTATTAATATCATCATCATCATCAATATACGGGCAGTCATAATGGGCATGCAATTTATGTTTTCATGTTTTTCAAAATATAGTATAGAAAAACAGAAGACTAATCATAGGGAACAGTAGCACATCCAATTATATAGCCAAGTATACAATCAAGAGATACATAAAAGTATCTTCAATGCCATCAAGGAGGAGTTATATAATAGTGTACCTTTCACCAAAGATTTTGAGTATGATCAATATTTGAATCAATATGTCAACCCTTCAAGTCAGATCCTAAATCATCAAGATTGGATCAAAGGTCAAGATCATGATGTTCAGAAAATCATGTTTTAATATTTGAGATTAGGGTTACACTTTTCCTATGTCAACCTTAGGGTTGGGTCATTCACTTATAATCAACATTTCAACATGTCCAACATTATTTCAAGTATACAATATATTCGAGTGTGAATGACTTACCTAGGTTTTCTAGGATCATATGTGTTAACCCTAATTTATGATCATTATCCAAGTCATCATCAAATCTTTAGATCATCATCATGTTCTAACATCATTTGTATTCAAGATCAGATCAAGTTCTCATTAGTATTATGAGTAAAATAGAGATCAACTTTTAGGTTAATAGATCAAGATGTGCCACAAGATTTAGATCAATCATATTGTTAAGATGTCATCATCATATTCAAGATTGAATCAAGTCAACAAATATAGATCTAGATCATTAATGGGTAAAGTATGATTTTAGATTCTCAATATGAACATTAGAGTCGAGAATTAGGGTTTTCAGTGGTTTAGTCAATATTAAACATCAACAGAGTCATTTAGATCAATTATATAAGCAATAGATCAAGATTAAGACATATCAGTGAGAAACGTTTCGAATAAGGTTTCCAAAGTATTTTTAGTCGATTCACTAGGTTTTTTCTGATCAAGATTGATTACTTGTTCGAATTATTTGGAGTTAGGATGCATTTTCTACAATTAAAACAAGATCTGAACATTTGTTGCAATTTCGAGCAGAGAGGAGGCAAAAATACTTGAATACGGAAAAACAAGGGTAGTTGGATGTTAGTTGGATGGCCTAGATTTTCCCACATGGGTGAGGTGGCTTGCTCACTTGCTGGACCGGTTCAGGCCTGGTTCAATTCCTGATTGAGCGGTTCATATGGTCCAATCATGGTTTGGTTGTGATTGTACTGGACCCAGTCGAAGTCCTTTGACCAGCGGTTCACAATGCTCATTTCCCATCTGTGCAGGACTCACGCAAGACTCGAAGACAAGGCAGCGGGGCTCGCCGGAGTAGAGGAGGTCTCGGATCAGGAGAGGGTAGGAGAGAGCACGATTAAGCCGACCGAGCTTGCCTTGGCCTCGCGGATGTAGTGGTGGCCAGAAAGGATGAAAAGGGGGGTGAGGTCCCCAATCGCCCAACTGGGCTGGTGCGGCGGCGCCGCCGAGGAAGCAGGGAGAAGGGGTGAGGTTTGGGGGTGGTCGAGACCATGAAACAACAGAAAAGTGGTGGGTTTGCTTGGTGGAGTGACGACGGATCTAGAGGGCGTATTTTTATAGAGTTTCGGGCTAGGTTTAGGGTTAGATCGACCTATGGTGGTCGCCATATCCGTCGGGGTGAGAGGGGAGAGCGAGAGGATCATTTTGGAAGCATTATAAGGCATGAGAGCTGGTCAAAGTAGGGTTGGTTGCGTACAAAATTGTGAGGGGAGTATTTTAGCTCACTTCATTTTCTGAAAAAGTGGTCAAGAGCGGGAGATCGATCATTGTTGTTTCTTAATCACCTTCCCGCTGATTGCGGAAGGTTGAAGATAATGTTTTGGCCACTTGATCGGGCCTGGATCCACGAGCAGCAGATCTGAGAGCCGTGGCTCTCCCCAGATCCTTTGCCCCAGATTGCTGACTTGGAAAAGCCCAATAAAAAGGTAAATATAAAGGGATTTTGAACACAAAACTTCCAAAATTCATAGAAACTTATAGGAATGTCCAAATGGCCTCAAATTTAGACCAAAGCTTAAAAATAATTTGGAAAATATCTAGAAAATGTTTGAGAATCAAAAGACAAAGTTTGATTGACCAATTAGATTCTTTGGACAAAGTAGTGATTGAATCTAATTTGAAGTGTTATAATGTGTACAAAATCCACATTGTTCACCATATCTTGGATTTGAGTCTCAACAATGATTATGAAGCCAAGAAATATAATTTGGGACCATTAGTAGGTATAATGAGGGCAAAAGAGTAATTATCTCATTATTTTGCTAAAATTCACTTTGTCACAGTACGCTATGAAAAGGCATGTAAATAGTTCAAGAGTAATATAAAAGGTGCTTGCCCAGAAAGATCATATAAGTAAGAAGTAGAAACAAGGCATGAAACGTTTAATGAAATTCTTTTATACAAAGTGTGTTTTAAGTGTATTTCCATTATACCCAACAACATATTATGGCCATTGACAAGCTTCAGACTGGAAGGGTCTGTAAGGGTGCTCAAAATTTATTAACCCTTTTATCGACATGGTCCACCTTATCTTGATATCTCAAGCAAGGTGCCCTACCTCATGCCTGTACTTTGAGAATACAGACAGTGACACAAGGTTTTTTATAATGGACAAGTTCAATTATGTACAAGGTTTGTTAAACATATATCAAGAAAAATGAATGTACTAATCATAGGGAACAAGTAACTCATACAAGAAATTATCTAGACAAGTATTTGTACGAGCATACATACAAACAAGAAAATAACATAGTAGGGTCAAGAGATTAAGCGTACCTTACAAGTAGAGTACAAGATTAACCATTGGTTTAGAAAACCTTAAGTGGCAACTTGAACTAGATCTTGGAAATAGTGTCATCATAGATATTCTAACATTGTAAATAAGTACAATTGGATTAAAATCAATAAGATTAGGTCCATTACTCATTATCATGGGGGTTGGATGTGTCACCTAAGTCTAGGTACTCATTTCCTTCAACATCATTTTTAATATCTCAAATTAGGTCACGCATAGGCATTATCGAGCAACATAGTACATCATGGGTTCATTATATATTAGAATGACACATCACAACTAGATCAGGAATAATTGATTACAGCTTCAAGATCTTAAAATAGATCAATCATAATATTTGAGAAACCTTAGTCAACACTAGCATCACCAATGGCATAACAAGTCATATTGAGTCATAATCATGCATTCTAAACATCATTGGAGTATAGTTGACTTCCACTTGGATTAGGTGTTATAAACATCAATAAGTTACTGATTTCAAAGCATAAGGTATCATGGATGATCATTTGGGAAATATTCATGCATGATTAGAGATCTAGGTATCAACATGTCCATTAGATCATAATTCAAGTCAAGTTTAGTAAAATTGATCACATTAGGGCACAAGAATGTTCCACAATACATATAGGGATGCAAGGCACTTAATGTTACTAATATAGGAGTTCACAAGATCATCTTAGACATAAAGGATCAATGTGTGAGTTAAGTGTTGAGGTTCAACATCAATGTATCCACATAAGGCAAGTTTCAAGGTTCAAGTCATGTAATCAAAATCAAAATAGGATGCTAGCATGAACAAGTTAGATCCATAGTCTAAACTTAATCAAAAAGTTATTGATTTAGGTCAAGCATTAGGATTTCAAGAACATTCAACCAATTTAAGCATTAAAGAAGTAGTCTTCAACATTAAAAGCCCATTTTAGGTCATATATGCAACATTAGACCATTCTAGGGTACAAGGATGGATCAAGTCTGAATCTTGATGCACAAAGATGATCAAGTTACTAATATCATGATAAAATAAGTTTTATGGACATAAAACATCAATATTATGCCTTATAATAGAATAAACCTCTTGAAAAGACTTAAAAAGTTACATTTTTGGATATCAGTAGAATTAGAATTTGGAAGTATATTTATTGAAAAAAACTCATTTTTCTGATAAGAAATCATATATTATATTTTTCATTTGGACCAGAGAGTTTTGAGATACAAAATTTTAAAGGTTCACCTCAAAAAGACACATTCTTGACCCTTAGATCTGGATCTAAGGTCTTAGATACAGGCCTCGAATGGTGCACCGTCGATTGGGCCTACTGGACGCTTGACCTGACCCAAGTACGCGTTGCATCCAGCTTGGCCGCTCCTAATCACCCCTCATCTCCAACTACTATCATCTATTCGGCCACCAACGACTCTTGAACTCCACCAAGTGCTGGCCCATGGTATAGCACCGCACGAGGGTCACGCTCATCCACTTGCTTCCGTGAATCACCCACCTCCAGTTCCATGGTGGTGTGGTGATCAGAATGAAGGCCATGGCGAAGTGCCTAGCCTTGATCCAGCCAACAACGAGGTCGGTTGACTTTGAACAGCTCCAATGAGGCTAATACCAATCAAGGTCGAGGAAGAGCAGGACAAAAACCCTAAAATCAAATGCCATGGTGGCGCCCATGGTTGGAGGAAGAAGAAAAAGAAGAAAGGAGGTGTTAGCATTTACAAGACACCAAGAAAAGAGGGGAATCAAGTTAGGGGAAAAGTTTTATATGTAAATAAGGTGTGAAGAGTGGTATCAAAGTGGCACCAATGGGGGTGGTAGGTGGTCACAGCACCATCTTCTCCGACCACCATATGGAGGTTGAAGGAGGCACATTAGCCGTCAAATGGGGTTCAGATCTGAGGTCTAGGGATCCAAGGGTTCGAGATTGGTTGTTCTTAGATCTGTGATTCTGAGTGGTCATCAAAGAATGGCTTGGATCGCACCTAGAGAAGGGGAAGGGTATGTGGGCCTCATCTGGATTTTCATCCTAAAAGGGATAAACTTGATTTTAAATCCAAGTAAAACAAGAGAAAAAGAGGTGAACTTGAAAGGCCATAACTGGGGCTTGGAATGTCCGATTGAAGTGATTTTTGTACTGTTGGATTCGTAATTGATTCCTATAAATCATGAAATACATTTGATAACAAGGAGAGTTTGTTGAAGTGGTTAAACTTTTATTGCAAGTTGGTGATATATAATGGGCATGACACTTAGTTCAAAAACTCAAGTTGGAGTCATACATAAGTACAAAGTGACATTTAATTGAAGCTAACATGTCAACTGAACATAAAGTGACTCAAGGTCATCAAATTTGGAGGTGAAGGAGGTTATTGATTATAATAGGGTGTCTAATGAGTCAATTTGTATATAAATTGAATAGGAGAAAATCCAGGTTATCATAGTGATACACTATCATTGTCTCTCCAAAAGGTCTTCAAACTCTTAATACTTTTATCAATGTCGTTATGTACTTATTTCATGATCTCATTAAACCTCAAGAGATTCATTTTTTTTATTTGAATAAATACAAACTACTATATCTACTGAGATCATCAGCAAATATAATTGAGTACTAGTAACTACCTTCAACATTTATTCTAAAAGGTACATCTAGTGAAAGGTGCTTTTGTCATGTTGCCCAATAAATAAGACTTATTATCTCTATTGGTTCAATAACCAAAAGAGTCTAGACAACCATCATTATGAATCCCAGAAACTCATCTCTCATTTATTTGATCCAGATGGCAATGTGATAGGTATCCGTTGTTTGAGTTATGAAGTTCAAATCTTTTGGTATTTATGTTCTAAACATTTATCTTATATCTGACAAATAAAGACCATTGGACGTTGGGGTATTTCCATAAAAGATTTCATTGAAAATAGAACATTGACTATTCTTTATATGATATCCATATTCATCCTTGTCCATACAGGATGCAGAAAATAAAATGTTTCTAATGGCAGATATGAAATAGCAGTTCATTAACTCTATTACAAGACCTATGGGCAAAGATAAATTAAATATTTAGACTATAGTGGCAGCAACTCTTGCCCCATTTGTGACGTACATTGTGACCTCACTCTTTCATAAAAGCTTACTTATTTTCAGATCTTACATATTTGAACATATGTGAGATCTACATTCGGTATCTTATACCCAAGATGAAGAAGTAATCAATTTATCTAAATAACGTATATACCTAAAGTGGAGATCTCTAACCCCTCCTTCTTTATCTCCTCCAAGTGAGAAGGCGATTCGTCTTCTAGTGTCCAGTCTATTAATAGTGGTGACAATTTCCTCCCTTATTAACCCATCCCATTGCTTTGAGCGCTAAAGACTTAGGCTTCTAGGCAGATCTAGAACTCTTCTTAGATTTGCCTTTACATTCAGACTTCCCCTTTGATATGTTGGTCAGCATCACATACATGGGATTGTATTTTTTCATTTGTGTCTCATTTGTTCTCAACATGCCAAGTAACTATGTCAATGGCTTGTCAAAGTCATTCATGTTGTAGTTCATGACAAACTGATTATATGACTCGGGAAGTGACTGCAAAATCACATTAGTGGCCAACTCTTGACCCAAGGAAAATTATAGTCTAGTAAGGTTCTCCGCATACCTAATAAGCTTGAGAACATGAGGACCTACTGGGTCTCCTTCTTCCATGTTGCCCTAGAGACATCATATCTCTCCTATCTTGTCTGATCTTGGAACATGTTCTTAAGATGTGTTACCATCTCAATAACATCCATGTCATCATGTTATCTTTGCAACTCTTAGTTCATGCAACACATCATTAGGCATTTGACATCAATGGAATCTTCAATATGCTTCTTGTAAGCATCCATGTCTGCCTTTAGTGTAGTGTGAGCAAGTTCATCTGACTCTGGTGTTTCCAAGACATAGAGCTTGTGATTCTATGTGAGAACAATCCTTAGCATCCTAAACCAGTTGTGGAAATTATTCCTATTTAACATGTCCTTCTTAAGGTCTTTTCGCAATGATAATGTATTATTTGTTGCCATTTTATTCTACAAAAGAAACTTGCAATTTGTCAAAACATTTATATTTGATTAAAATAAAATTTTGATGTGTTTAATTTGTCCTTTAAATAATTATCACGCTCAATATTTTTGTTCAAATTGATAGTCCTCACATATCAATTTGGAAGATTGCAACGTACAACCTTCTAGTGAGCCAATACCCAAAACAATTGAGTTATTACCTGACGAATTCCAACATCCATAATCAATCATTAAGGTAGGAAACTTCTGCCAATTGTATCTTATGCAATTCTTAGATAAATGGTATGCACAACTCTCTTCTATGGTCATTTGCATGCTTCTAAGTGCTTAATCTCATTAAGATCACTTAGTTAAGATTGACCCAAAAGGCAACACAATAGTAATGCACCCTGATTGGAAGGCCCACACAACTACCATCATACTTCCACAAGATGGACATCACCCCAAGCTTGGTATGCCTGCACATAGTCGATCAAGATTTTCATGTGTGTTGCTTATGGAAATAATCTAAGATTTAATATGTTTGGTTGAGGGATTTTATATATATACACATATCCGGTCACTATATACTATATTACGTATTATATACATGCTATATCCCACAAACAAAAACATTCCATTAAAACATAAGTGATGGTTATGGCCATTCTATTGCAACTCCTTGGGGATACAAGGAATTACTACCACCTAAGGTCTACATCACTTACAGTAACCTATTGTTATGGAAGATCTCTTCTTGAACCATTCTGGGTTGATCATATCAACACTTGAACCGATCATTTGGCCTCCTGGTCAGTTAGTTGGTCTCTGATCGGTCATCTAGAATCTAATTCAAATAATGTCTAGAAAACTCTAGACACTCGGTCTGGCCACCAGCTAATTGGTTCAACTCTCCTATCATTTGTCTTCCTTGGTCCTCCAGCCGATTGACTCATCTTCTGAAATGGGTGGCTCGTCTGGTGTTGAATGTCTTCTTCATCATTACATGAATTAAACTATCCTAATGCTATTAAACATAATACACAGTAATGAAGAAACCTCGAGTTACATTCAAAGAGAGCATAAGAAGGAGAGAATAATACTTTTACATATAGAAGAGAAGATAGAGGCTCAATATGAAAATCGATATAAATAGGAATAAAAAACCACAACCAATCAAACATAGACTAATAGGGTTATTGGCCATAATCATGCCACACATCCACCATTAAAACAAACTTTGAGGGCGACGCGTGTAAATAGCATATATATATATATATATATATGTATATATATATATATATATGCATGTATGCATGTATGTATGTATGTATGTATGTATGTATGTATGTATGTATGTATGTATTAGTCAGGATTGTATATGGTATCCAATCGGATATGCACATTAATCATTTTAAGTATGCACATTGCATGCAATAAATAAAAGATGAATATAAAAACAAATCATATTGATTAAATCCCAAAATATAGTAAATTGATGTGGCTCTGATACCACCGCAGGAAAATATAGCAACAAAACATGCAACAGAAACAAAAATTTAACTTCTATATTTCCCTTTGAACAGTTGGTCGCATCAATAACTATGTAATGGGAAGGATGGTTTACATGGTCATACCTAGCCCTAGAGCAAGTCCAGTGACAATTCTATCGCAGTAGTGTGTGCCTTTTGTCAAGTCTCACTCGGGTAGTGTCAACAACAGCCTCCAAGATCACTATGGACAACAGTGGAACTCATCCTCCTAGCGGTAGGCAACAGTCTCCTTGCCTCTTTAGTTCACATGGACCACCGATAACTCCTATCATTCTAGAATAATAGACACAAAGGAGTTGTCCCTTCTAATCTATGTACTAGCACCAACTTGTTCTCCCACAATTATTCTCCCTTGTTATCCCTCCCTTTTACGGGTAGGACTTTCTCAGGTTCTCTTGGTTATCACAACCAAAAAATACAACTATTCTCAAAGTTGTTGATGTGTCTAAGAAGCCCCCTGTACCCCTCTACTTATATGATGGGCAGGGTTCCCAGTCTGAGCAAGAGTCAAAGGGGACATATTTCACTATTTTTGCATCATGTGAGTGAAAAATGGTTAGTTTAGAGGTTAATCAATCGATTGGCATGTGAGTCGATCAGTTCAACCCTTGAACTGGTCGTTTCATTTCCCAATCATAATTATCTTGGAAATTAATATTTGACTAATGCACAACATTACATCAGCACCAATCCTTGATCCAATCGAATTGATCAACCAAATGACCAATACACAACCTAAACCGATCAGTTCATAGACCTGAACTAGTCATCTCATGGACCAGTGCCAATGTTGGTTCAATTGACCTGATACTTTGAAACGATCAGTTGAACACTTGAACTGGTTGATTCATAGTCCTGTCAGTCAGCAATTAACCATTGTTGTTTAAATTGAATACCTAACTATAACACCCGGGCCCACTGCCCAAGGCTCTAGTAGAGTTTCATGAATGATGATTGTCCCCACAGACCACCACTAGCCTTAACTGTGCGCTTTTTCCTCACTCACGTGCATGCCAGGATCAACTTCCCGCCAGGTCACCCATCCCAATACTACTCCAAGCTGAGCATACATAACTATGGAGTTCTCAGTGATGGGCTCCCAGAAAAGGAGGTGCACCTTGGTGATATGGGTAGTCCAATCATTCCCTTTAAGATCATGTTATCTGAGGCCTCAAATCTTGGGATGTTACAATCTCCCCCACTTAGACTCTTGACGTCCTCGTCAAGGCTCAACTATAAGGCCTCATAATCTCTTCCCCATTTCAGTGCAGACCCACAATCGCCCATGGACACCCAGCTCTCGATCACAGAATACCAATGTAAGGGTGGCTACGTCAACCATCGACAGCCCTTTCCTACATGCCTGGACCGTACAACTCAAGACTAGCATGCCATGCCCATGTGGGCCCCACCTACTGGAGGGGAATTGGCTTTGATACTGTATGTAACACCCATGCCCACTGCCCAAGGCTCTAGTAGAGTTTTAGAAATGATGATTGTCCCCACAGACCACCACTAGCCTTAACTGTGCACTCTATCCTCACTCACGTGCATGTCAGGATCAACTTCCCGACAGGTCACCCATCCCAGTACTACTCCAAGCTAAGAACACTTAACTATGGAGTTCTTAGTGATGGACTCCCAGAAAAGGAGGTTCACCTTGGTGATATGGGTAGTCCAATCATTCCTTTTAAGATCATGTTATCTGAGGCCTCAAATCCTGGGATGTTACACTAACTCTTTAGCAATCAATTTTAAACCATATTAATGAATAAATCCAATTCCAAGTGTATCATATGTGTGTGACCCTTTAGGTTCCAATTTATGTTGGCAGTGAATGTTCATAACTAATTTATGACATCACAAGCAATGAGCAGTATCTGGAAACACATCATTTCTAGCCAAGTAATCAGGAAGTTGGAGAACAACTTCAACCTACAATCTGTGATTGGTGTTACAGTGATTGTATAGTTCCTTTGTCATTGATATCCAGATTGAACTCAAGACATGGAATCATCATCCTCTCAACGATCAATCCATGTTCCTTGAACTAGATCAAACTTCTTGAGATATATGTGAACCCAATATCAAATATTGATTCACATCCGCATGTGCATGTTTGTTCTCAGTCTCGCTTGTCAAGTGCCCTAGATATCAAACTCTTATAGGAGGGAAAAATCCCATTTGCATTACTCACAGTCATCCCCATGTGTCATAATGCACCTGAGCACCACCTATATGGAAACCCTTATCCAAGGTCACGGTGGATGATGTCTAAGTACATCAAACGACATGTGATGAGTGTAGTGATTTTAGGTCTAAGAAACACAATCACCAACATCACTATAAGAGATGATTCTGACTACCAATTATGGTTTCCATGCATCACTCTTAAGGTGGGTCTATCTGATACACTGTTCTCCAACAAGTATATGTGTATTTGGTATGATATCACATATCATAACTTAATGAGATTCTATCATTAACCAACACACACTGTAGTTTTATGTGTTATTGATGAATGTTAACCTTCCACAATAACAACTGACTAGGGACATAGAAAGAATGTATATACTCTTCACATCTATATGATCTCATTGTTTAGGTCCTCAACCCAAAGACATAAGTCATTGAGTAATATCATTCTTTAGACAATCATGGTGTTTCTATTGGGTTTTGTGGAGAAAACATGCGCGGCGGAAGAAACTAAATTCACACAACCCGTAACAGGATCTCATCGATAACAGCGTATTCAGAAATAGGTTTGCGGGATATACCTTATCGCGGAGCAAGTCCGGCGATGTCCCACTGCACGACGGTGCAACGCTGCTTGTCAAACACGGACGGATCTTCTCTCCCGTTCACTGTCGCAGGTTGATCCGGCGATGCTCCTTTGCGGCGGTGACGTACGTTGCTCGCAGCACGTACAGGTGGTCGTCGACGTCCTCCGAACACAGGCGTCAAGGCGTCTGCATCTCTACTTTGTCCACGCGGATGGACGGAACTCCACGTCACGCTTCTCAAGCCGGCGGGAAGGAGCGTGTCTCTGCGGCGGCGTGCTAGCGGCGCGTTGCTCTCCTTTCTCTCCTAAGGACGGCGACGGCTAGGTTTACGTACGGATGCGTAAACGGAAAAGCGTCTATCTATCTTATATAGATATCGGTCGTCAATCCTCCTTTAAACAGGATACGAAGGGAAATAGGGTTTCCTAAACCCATCGGTAAACAAAAACGTTGTGTTAATTAAAATGCTCGTGGATTAATTAGAATATTCCGGAATTCATTAATTAACCAAATAATCACATTAATTGATTAATTAATATACGACTCCATGCAATCGCTTGGGATGGCTCTACGGGCATACATATACCAACAGACTCCCACTTGCACTCAGAGCCAGTCACTCCAATATTATTCTAATCCATTACATAAATATTTTAGTAATCAATGTGATTCAGAGCAATTCCAATCAAATCCACAATTATACTCCTATTCCAATACATCCTATGCGTGTGACCCGGTAGGCTCCAAATTACGTTGGCAGTGATATCCATAATCATATTATGATTTCACAAACAATGATTGGTATCTAGCAAAACTTCATTGCTACCCAAGTAATTGGAGAAGTTGGAGAACAACTTAACCTATCATTCATGATTGGTGTTATAGTGATTGTATAGTTCCTTTGTCGCTGATATCCGGATTGAACTCAAGTCATGGAAATGTTATCCTTTTCAACGTTCAATCCATGTTCCTTGAACTAGAGCAGACTCTCTGAGATATATGTAAGCTCAATATCACATATTGACTCACATCAGCATGGGCATGCATTTCTCAGTCTCGCTTATCAAGTGGCCAGAATATCAAACTCCCGTAGGAAGGACAAATTCCATCTACATCACTCACAGTCATCCCCATGTGTCACAGTGCACCCAAGCACCATCTTTATAGCAATCCTTATTCAGGACCACGGTGGATGATGTCAAAGTACACCGAATGACATGTGATAAGTGTAGTGACTTCAGGTCTAAGAACCACAATCACCACCATCATTATGAGATGTGACTCTAACTACCAATCATGGTATCCATGTGTCACTCTCAAGGTGGGTCTATCTGATACACTGTTCTCTAACAAGTATCTATGTATTTGGTTTGATATCTCCATATCATGGATAATGAGATTCTTCCATCAACCAACATACATTCTAATCTTATGTGTTATTGATGTCTATGGATATTTCCATAATAACAACCGATTAGGGACAAAACAAGAATACATACTCTTAGCATACATATGATCTCACTGTTCAGGTCATCAACCCGAAGACATATGTCATTGAGTATATTATTCTATAGACATCTATAAGTTTTATGGTCATCTCACAATATAAAACACAAACATATAGATTGGAAACTTGCCTTTATTGATATGATCAATGTAGTATTACAAATCATTTA
The DNA here is from genome assembly GCA_963693085.1 of Alisma plantago-aquatica. Lineage (NCBI taxonomy): Eukaryota > Viridiplantae > Streptophyta > Magnoliopsida > Alismatales > Alismataceae > Alisma > Alisma plantago-aquatica. The sequence goes on from OY856411.1 coordinate 554,565,532, forward strand.
CATAGTATCCCATTACAATCATTGAATGATAGTCTCTATGGGCATACATACCAACAGATTCCCACTTGCACTTATACCCAATCACTCATGAATCTCAATCCAAGTGATCGAACAAGTCTGTCATGTTTCTGCTGTGAAAGTGCTTTTGTAAGCGGGCCAGCCACATTGCTTTTTGTAGGTACTCTGCAAATCTTCACATCTCCTCGTTGTACGATCTCTTGTATGAGATGGAACCTCCGTAGAATATGTTTGGAACGTTGGTGTGATCTTGGTTCTTTAGCTTGTGCAATTGCTCCATTGTTGTCGCAAAACAACTCAATTGCATCACCAGCGCTTGGAACCACTCCAAGTTTATAAATGAACTTCTTGATCCACACAGCTTCCTTTGCAGCATTAGATGCGGCAATATATTCGGTCTCTATTGTAGAATCCGCAACCGTCTCTTGCTTGGAACTCTTCCAGCTTACAACTCCGTTGTTCAGGCAAAACACAAATCCATATTGCGATTTGTAGTCATCTTTGTCAGTTTGGAAGCTAGCATCGGTGTAACCCTTTACCACGAGCTCTTCCTCACCACCGTATACCAAGAATTGATCCTTAGTCCTTCTCAAGTACTTTAGGATGTTCTTTACGGCTGTCCAGTGACATTCACCTGGATCTGACTGATACCGGCTCGTCATGCTCAAAGCTTACGACACATCAGGACGAGTACATAACATTGCGTACATGATAGATCCAATTGCTGATGCATATGGAATCTTACTCATGCGTGCCCGTTCATCACATGAACTAGGACACTGGGCTTTAGAGATTGTAACCCCATGGGACATGGGCAAGTTACCTCTCTTAGAACCCTCCATGCTAAACCTCTTTAGCACCTTGTCAATGTATGTGCTCTGGCTTAGGCCTAGAAGCCTTCTAGATCTATCTCTATAGATCTTAATCCCAAGTATATAGGATGCTTCACCTAAATCCTTCATAGAGAAAGTCTTCCCTAGCCAACCTTTTACTGTCTGAAGAGTAGGGATGTCATTTCCCATCAATAGTATGTCATCCACATACAATATGAGAAATACGACTGTGCTCCCACTAACCCTTTTGTAAACACACGGTTCATCTTCATTTTGACTAAAGCCAAATTTTTTGACTACTTCATCAAAACGTAGATTCCAGCTCCGAGATGCTTGCTTCAATCCATAGATTGACCTTTGTAGCTTACAGACTTTATTGGCTTCCTTTGGATCGATAAAACCCTCAGGTTGTGTCATGTACACATCCTTGAGTAAATTCCCATTAAGGAATGATGTTTTAACATCCATCTGCCAAATCTCATAGTCATGATAAGCTGCAATGGCAAGCATGATTCTAATGGATTTAACCATGGCAACTGGTGAGAAGGTCTCGTCATAATCAACACCTTGAATTTGACGGAATCCTTTAGCAACCAATCTACCTTTATAGGTTTGAACATTTCCATCCATGTCAGTCTTCTTCTTGAAGACCCACTTGCACCCTATGGGTCTTACCCCTTCGGGTGGATCCACCAAGGTCCATACCTTGTTGGTGTACATGGATTCCATCTCAGATCTCATGGCTTCGAGCCATTTCTCAGATTCTGGTCCCTTAGTAGCTTCTAGATAGGAAGTTGGCTCATCTGCTATGCCCAATTCGTCACTATCTTGAGTCACGAGAAATCCAAATCTCTCAGGCTCAAGTCGTGTCCTACTAGACCTACGAGGTTCCTGTGTTACATTTGGAACTTGAAATTCCACAACAACTTGTGAGTCTTCATGTTCCTTATGTACCTCCTCAGGTTCTCTGCTTTCTTGTTGGTCTCAAACTTCTTTGAGCTCTACATTCCTCCCACTAATTCCTTTGGAAATAAATTCCTTTTCAAGAAATACAGCAGTCCTAGCAACAAACACTTTGTTGTCAGTTGGTGTGTAGAAGTAGTATCCCCGAGTTTCCTTGGGGTATCCAACAAAATAGCATTTTTCCGATTTGGGTTCAAGCTTTTCAGGAAATTGTTTCCTAACATAAGCTTCACATCCCCAAATCTTTAACATACACAAATTGGGATGATTCTCATTCCATATCTCATATGGTGTCTTTTGAACCGATTTGGAAGGTACACGGTTAAGTGTAAACGTTGCAGTTTCTAGAGCATATCCCCAGAACGATATTGGAAGTTCGGCTGAACTCATCATTGATCGTACCATGTCTAATAATGTACGATTCCTTCTTTCTGACACACCATTATGTTGTGGTGTACCAGGTGGAGTCCATTGTGATACAATACCACGATCTCTCAGAAGGTCCTCAAACTCTTGGCTTAAGTATTCACCACCTCGATCTGAACGGAGTGCTTTAATACTCTTACCAAGTTGCTTCTCTACTTCATTCATGAAAGTCTTAAACATTTCAAGAGTTTCTGACTTGTGTTTCATAAGATATACATAGCCATACCTACTGAGCTCATCAGTGAAGGTAATGAAGTATTGATAGCCTCCTCTAGCATTTGATCTAAAAGGTCCACATACATCAGTATGTATGAGCCCTAGCAGATCACTGGCTCTCTCACTGTGTCCAGTGAAAGGAGTTTTGGTCATCTTCCCTAATAAACATGCCTCACATGTCTCTAATGATTCAAAATCAAAAGAGTCTATATAATCATCCTTATGGAGTCTAGATATGCGCTTCTCGTTTATGTGCCCAAGACGACAATGCCATAAGAATGTTTTGTTTGAGTTGTCAAGTTTTAACCTTTTAGTATTTACGTTATATATGCTAGTCTCAAGTTCTAACAAGTAGATACCATAAGACATAGGGGCATTGCCATAAAAGATCTCATCTTTAGATATAGAAATAATTCCATTCTTAATGTGAAATTCAAATCCACTCTTGTCCATACAAGATACAGAAATAATATTTCTATTAATGGCAGGTACGTAATAGCAATTCTTTAATTCTATTACAAGGCCCGTAGGCAAAGATAAACTAATAACTCCAACTGCGGTGGCAGCAACTCCTGCTCCATTAGCAACCCGCAGCTCGACTTGGCCCTTTCGTAAAGGCTTACTTCTTATCAGATCTTGCATATTAGAACATATGTGAGATCCACATCTGGTATCCAGTACCCATGATGAAGAAGTATTTAAGTTTATCTCAATAACGTATATACCTGAAGTGGAGATCTCTATCCCCTGCTTCTTCTTCCTCAGTTCCTCCAGGTAGAGAGGACAGTTTCTTTTCCAATGTCCAGGCTGGTGACAATGGTGACAACTGCCTTCTTTGGAGATCCCACCTTTAGCTTTGAGCGCGGATGACTTTGGCTTCTGCCCGGCTTTAGAACTTTTCTTAGCCTTGCCGTTGCCTTTTGACTTTCCCTTTGTCTTGCTGATCATCATCACAGACTTGGGCTTGTCTTTCTTCATCTGTGCTTCAGCTGTCCTCAACATGCCCAACAATTCTGACAACGGCTTGTCAAAATTATTCATGTTGTAGTTCATGACAAAATGATTATATGACTCAGGCAACGATTGTAGAATCACATCAGTGGCCAACTCTTGACCTAGAGGAAATCCCAGCTTGGATAGGCTTTCCACGTACCCAATCAAGGTGAGTATATGGGTGCCAACTGAGTCTCCCTCTTTCATCTTGCTTTTGAACAACGCCTTTGAGACATCATATCTCTCCTATCTTTCTTGATGTTGATACATGTTCTTGAGATGTGTTACTATCTCCATGACATTCATGTTCTCATGTTGCTCTTGAAACTCATAGTTCATTGAGCACAACATTAGGCACTTGACATCCACGGCATCATCAATGTGCTTCTTGTAAGCATCCTTTTCAGCCTTGGGCGCATTTACGGCGGGCTCCTCTGGCTCTGGTGTTTCAAGGACATAGAGCTTACGCTCATGTGTGAGAACAATTCTCAACGTCCTAAACCAGTTTTGAAAGTTGGTTCCGGTAAGTTTGTCCTTCTCAAAGACCGATCGCAACGAGAAAGTGTGGGTGTTGGTTTCCATTTGATTGCTATAAAAGAAAATTTTGCATTTAGTCCAAAACATTTTGACTTGTAAAGATTTGATAAACGAGATTAATTAGGCCTTTAATTAATTACGCTCCCACTATTTTATTCAAATTGATAGCCCTCACTATCAACTCGGAAGATTGCAACGCACAACCTTCTAGTGAGCCAAGACCCAAAATAAATGGATCAATGCCCAGCCAACGCTGGCGTCAAAGACCAAATACTAAGGTAGGCAACTTTTGCCAATTGCATCATATGCAACTCTTGGATAGATGATCATGTACAACTCCTTGCCAGGATGCATCTGTGTGCCTCTAGGTACTTGATCCTATCAAGGTTCCCTAGTCAAGTCCAACCCATAATCCAACACGATGAGTGTGCACCCTGCGGAGGCAGACCCACACACCCACCATCACACTTCCACGAGATAGACAGTGTACCACGCGGAGGCGTGCCCACACATAATCGATCAAGCTTTTCATGTGTGTTGCTTTATGGAAGGCAACTAAAACTTAATATTATTAATTGAGGGGTTTTATTAATACATATACATATCCAAACACCACATACTTATAGTATGTATCATATACTACTATATCCACAACCACAAACGATAGACATGCAATCACAAACACAAATACATCGGTTATGGCCATACAATTGTAATCCTTTGGAGCAACAAAGGATTACGGTCCACCTATGGTCTTATGCATCTCATGCAACACCTGTGAATCAACCTGTAAGCATGTAATGATCAACATTACAATGAACAACTTCATGGATGCTTCGTGAGGTTGGAACTTCAAGTTGCTTCTTGGAATGGGATCTTCTTGTTGCTTCTCCATGGACGCTCCTTGGAGTTGGATCTTCAGTTTGCTTCTTGGAATTAGATCTTCATGGTGCTTCTCCGTGGACACTCCTTGGAGTTGGATCTTCAAGTGGCCTCCTTACATCAAGTTTACAAAGACTAAAACTAATCCTATCTCTATTACATCATATGAGTACAAACATAAAAGGAAAGAATTAATTACACTTTGAAGTAAGAGATGAGGCTCGGCATGCAAGCCGAATACTTTATACAAAGGATCCATATGTAACCATTATACATCCATAGAATTCACAAACAAACATATCCACAAGATCGACATCCACATTCATTCACAAAAGGGGATACTTGGCCATAACCGTGTATGCATTCACCACATAAAACATATTTTAAAGGCGATGTGTATGCTATCATAGGTATATCTACATATACGTATATACATATTTAAAATTGCAGTACTTTTAATGCGGGACATTCCCCATTAAATAATTTTTGACTCCCACGCAGACAATGCGGGGTACACAGGGGCAGCGCCCCTGAAAGGTCTACGGAATTTCACTTCCGTGTACTTAGGAAAATCTATATTTTCCATACTATATCCCATGACTCTCCTATATATATAGGGGGCTAGGACAGGAATGGATACTATAGCATACACATGCACATGATCAACCCAAAATCAAATGATATTGAGTCATTCATTCTTATTACATTATTATATCTACTCATTAATTAATATTGAAGTAAACATAAGAATTGCCTTTATTAATAATCAAAATGATAACAAAATGTGTCATTACAATCACTATATGATTAGCTCTTAGGGCATACTACCAATAATAATAAGCTAATGCACTATTGTCCTTAAATGTGATAAAAATATCAAATAAATCAAAAGATAGATAAAAGAATTCTTTGTTTGCTCTTGTCTCTATAATAAAAAGTAAGTGTAATAAAGGATAATGTATAATTCAAACATTTTTAATTAATTATAATCTAACAAGAAAGTATCATCCCTTCTCTCTTTCAGATTCTATCATCACCATGTGGATAAACTTCCCTTGAAAACTTTCCATAAGTGGAAAATATATCTAATAAGTATCTAGAAAATGATTTAGAAACCAAATACCACACATTTTTTAACAACTATGCAATTAAAAAAATCCAAATTCTATCTTTTTTTCTTCCCTCGTTAATGTTTTGGAGCACCATATAAGCTAGTTAATTACTATGAACCTACAAAAAGAAACCCATGTCTATATTCTAAAAATAATTTGTTTGAAACAAATAAATACCCTCAATCATCTCTAATTAACCATTTAGTCCCATATAGGAAATAATAACGACCTTAATCTAGTGTTTTTCCTAATAATTCTATTCCATGGTTAATTATTAAAAGGATAAATATACTAGGTAAACAAACTCCTCATCTCTCGACTATAAATATTTGAAAGAGAAATACCTAATCAAATATGCCCTAAAATCCTGATGTAGATTTCCATGTAAAAAATTAATGATATGCATTATTGGTACACTTAAGTATAATAGCATGTCAACATGTATATTAAATAAAAATAATTTAACTATACTCCTAGATAAATATATAGTAAGATCTTATATCCATTTATACTTTATTTGACCCCACAAAATAAGAAAGGAAAATACACAATTAGATAATATATCAATTACATACATATATATTGATAGTATATATTGTAGTTGGATTGTGTCAAAATATTTCTTTAGTTTTCTGGGTTTTCATTTAAGAAAGATTTTGTAATAATGTGTGATTTTGATCAAATGATTTCATGCCATAGTCTACCTTCTATGACTTTCACTTTTCACATGTAGAGTTTTTTATTCTTTCTTCTACCCATTCTTCCTCTATTATCCACTTCATCCTCTCCTTTCTTTCACATTCAGTATGTCTCACAAAATTGAAGCTAATATAGGATTTATCTCTCTCACTCTCTCCTAATCAGTAGAACCCTAGACAATTTTATTTCCTTTTTCCCCAAACCAATTGACCCCTCTACCCTAACTAATTCCTCAAACTTATCAATACATACCCAAAAAAACATCAATAAATGTTCTTGAGTCCCAATATATAGTTACTTTACACACTTTTTTATTTTAGTAGTCACATGAACCTTTTCTACATGTTGTGTTTCAACAAGGTTAGTCAATGTGCATTAGTGTTGTCAAGGTCCTCATAAGAATTGGAACCAATTCAGCATTTCACTTAATTTCAAGATTTTTTTGTTCCCAATTTTCCCAAACAAGGTAAGAAAATTAGTTCATCTTTCTTTATTCTTCTTTGGACTATTTTAATATTTGTGATGCAATTCCTCATTTTCACCGCCTTTTTAATTATTCCTCCATAAGAAGATTGATTTTAGATCTCAAACTCATACACTTAATTGGTTTCTATTGCAATTTACATTTCCTCAAGTATCAATCATCATATACACTGCTTTCATGACATGATATCCATGTTTTTCATTTTGGATCTCTTTACATTTCCTCAAGTATCAATCGTTATATACACTGCCTTCATGACTTGATTTCCATGTTGTAGCTTTGTTATATGTGTGACCTTAAACCCGATCTTGTTGGGTCCGTTTGACCCTGAGAACATGTTGAGATCATTATCCACCTTGTGAGTTTGGTAGGAATTGGAGATTATCTTTTTGGAATCGAGTACAGTTGGCTCTTATTGCATAGAGGATGGAGGGACCGATCTCCCTTGTAATTTTTTACCTTTGTCCTCATGTGTGTTGTATTGTTGTTGCGCATCTGGGGGAAAATATCATCTATCCACCCCTCAATATATGTTTTCCTACATGAGTCATTGTGGGAAAATGATTGTCCTTAGTCGTTTCATGCTTAATGTTCCAAGTTCTAGGGTAGGGAGTATTAGACTTTTAATTAAGATTTTCTATAATAAAAATAGCAAAAATAGTTAATGTTGGAGTTCAATAATTAATTGTTGGAGTATCCAAAATGTAAAAAATAGGAAGCATAATTAAAAATTAATTATCTAGATAGTTTCTACAACTTAAATCTATATAGGATTTCAATTAAAATGGCAACTTAACTTTGATTTTCCAATTTTCATAGTTATTTATAAACCCTAATTTGTTCATTTAGGATTGTTGGGAAAGTTTTAAGGTCAATCTAGAGGTATTTTGTTAATCTCTATTTAAATTGAGTGTTTAATGACTCTTTAATACTAATTTCTTTCTTAGATGATGCAAAAAATATTGATTTATATCCATTTGAATTATTTTTGAGTTTCCCTTGAGTGTGATCTAATTTCTCTCTAGTTAAATATCCAAAATTCAAGATCAGATATTGATGTCTCCTTTTTACCTAAATCACACTATTGTATGATCTCATTCTATTATACCCACAACTTGTTTGGAAATGACTACTTTTCTTGCCCGTTGTATTGAACAAATTGGATGGTTTTTACTAACATTTTCTATTCATAGTGGTGTATTGGGGGGTTAGGAACCAATGCACAATCATATATTTTGGGTTTATGATCTCTCACATGCTTTTATATTCATATACACAAGATTGAGGTGCTCTTACATCCTCTCCAAGTTTCAGAGTGTGATAATTCTCTAGCCTTACTCAGATGGTTCTAGTTTTGTAAGACTCTTGACTAAATTTATGCTTAATTGTAATTATTTTACATAATAAGATTCTTAAACCTTAATTTAATCTTTTAGGATGTCTTAATATCATGTGACAGGCATATCTTTTCATTTTGGTCCAATTTGATTGATATTTGAGTTATCTTTGCTATATATGTGCTTGTTTTGGACCAGATTGCAATTTACCCATGAGTGAAGGTTATCTTGCAAAATGTCAGATGTGGAGAGTCTTCTTTGTACCTTGGAACTATTAGAGAGAAGACAGTGTTATGGGTGCCTTGTTCGAAAGCATGTTTGGTGATTCTAGGGTTTGTTCAAATTGATAGAGTGACTAACTAAGGGTTTGATGTTATGACCTATACACAACTTTTGGTGAGGGTAGAAACTGAAACATATGCTTTGTATGTGTGGTCTTGACAGATACAACCTATAGGTGAGGATGGTTGAGACAGTTTGTCTTCTAGTGTCTCAACCATGAACATACAGTGACTTAGGGTTTCGACCTAGACAAGTAGATAGGAGTGTCTCGACCGAGACAAGGTGGTAACTGACCTAGTTGGTCGAGACACTTATGTTGGATAAACATAAACCTTTTGATTTATGCATGTGAGTGGATGAAAGGTTATTTTCTTAAAGGGCATATGTCCCTTAATAGTCTATCTTGTTGACAGCTCATAATGTCTTACTCCTCTCCTCCTTTGGTATATAACCCCTTCTATTCACAAGCCAGTAATATTTTTCGACCCCATACTCTGTTTTCTTCCTTGGATCCTCCTTGGAGATTCAGGAGCAAGGAAGTTAGCTCTTGAAACCTTATTGGATGATCTACCTTGCTTGGGGAAGATCTTGTGCGAGATCAACATCTTGGTGGAGATTATTGGAGATTCCTCTCTTAGTAAGTGGTCTTACTCTTGATCACATTTTCCCTATTCTAAAAACTCCATCGCCTTCTTCTTCCTCCTTATCCATATATTGTGGATTATCCATAGTGGCTTTTCTTGGAGACGTCTTCTTGAAAAAGGCCATAGATCATGTTTATGACATGATGGTACCTGAGTGAGAAGAAGACCTCTTCTTCTCTTTCTACTTCTTTGGTACAACCTAAGGTTGAGTTTTTCTTCCCCTGAGCTTTCCTTTGGCCATGACTTTGTTTTTAGTTTTGGAGGGGATCCTTTGGCCAAGGTGTTGAATCTTAGTTGAAGTTTTTGGAAGCTTGAGATCTTAGGAGGTTGTTTCTCTTCAAATCAGGTGGATTATATAACTTCTATCACTTCTATTATGTGCATCTTAAACATGATCTTATGTTGTTTATTTCAGACTTAAAATGTGATTCTTTATGGTTGGAAGCATGAACAGTTTAATATTGTAGTATCTTTAAACAATTACACTTCCTATAAACCCTAATTCTTTATCCACCCAATTTTTTCGTGATGGCAATATTGATGTGTTCCTTTGGATCATCATCTATTAAATTGTAACACCTGATATATGGTTCAGTTATCATTAATAGTAGTAGACTATGAGTATGTTAACATGCATAAGAATTATAAATTTCTCTCTCTACATAACTCTTTCTGGTGACCCTCTATGATCATGTTCTAGGATTTGAAGAACACCCTTGAATAGAGACTTCTCTATGGTTAACATTTGATGTTCCATGTTGTTACCCACCTTTTCCGACCTTGTTTAGATCTTCTGTGGTGTTCGACATGCGGTCGAGATGTCCTTTGGTATTCCATTATGGTTGAAACCCATGCAAGGGGTGTTTTCGACCATGACACCCCCTTAACCCCAAGGATGTTCGCTACACCATCATGGCCATGATGCAGCATTTCTACATGGTGTCGTTCAACTGGTTGATGTTATAGCTAAGATGGCTAAGTGATGGTCAGACACATGTTTCGGTTAGGTTGTGAACATAACAGGTCAAATCTAGTTGGTTACAATCGTAAAATAATGGGTTAAGGTTGTAACACCTTGTGAAAGTTGGGTCGACACCTTTTGTGTAACAATCGTGACACTCCTTGGTGGATTTCTGATCATAACGTCCCATTGCAAGTCATCTGGTGTCACGGGTCACGACGCCATGTCAGGGTTGTGTTGTGGTTGACATGTCTAGCGTCGAGACCATGTGGAAGTGTCTCAGTCGTGACACTCGATGTTTGAGGGGTCAAGACACATTTATGGAGGGTGATCGAGACACCTATATGTAGGGTGGTCAAGACACCTATGTATATGTATGAAAATGGGCAATACATCATGTAATGGTCTATCTAAAAGTGTTGAAATTGGGAATAGCTAAACAATAACGCTTAACACTAGTACTCTCCAACAATATGGGAGGTGACGGATTATAGTTTAGTGATGAATAGCATTATGGAACCCTAATTGGTCATGCTTGAATCCTAACCCTAATCTGATGATAACATGATAAGTGTGTTCACTCTATTTGAAGATTGGTATTCTACAATAGTGTTTTCTCTCTCCTACTTGTATAACATGAACTTGTAGGTGAGATGAATATCATATCTATGTGAATGCTATGGTGGACCCTATACAATATAGGGTGGTGATTATGAACATTATTGAGTCATTATGTGATATTCAATGTGCAGGAATTATGTGTTTGGGTCTAATAATCTGACAAGTGCCTTGAGCACAATTTGAGGTGAAATCCTTTAGATATGGGATTAAGGGATTGATATTCCATAGTGATGTGATATCGATGATTAAATTGTGAATGGAAGTATTACAAGTGCCATGTGATGATGAGACAAGTTCTCACTTAATACATATTATATCTTCTGAAGTTGTAATCAATCCTTAATTTTGTACAATTTATTTAGGGTTTATATGTTGTAACTTTATTGATGCATTAAAAGATACCCAATTGGCACATCTAATCAAGTGAAACCCTAATCATGTAGTTTCCATGTACCATAGATCCATCTTCAGTGTCAGTATCTAGCTAGATGGTGAAACGAGTAACTCCTATGGGAAACTTAGAACACATATTATTGAATATGTGGGGGTACCGGTGGGGATAACTCCATATAACCTTAAATTGTTGAAATAGTAGTATATTGTGTATTGCAGAATGACATGTGTGAGCCTATTCTCTAGTGTTATTTAGGGTTTATATGTTGTAACTTGAGTGATGCATTAAAAGATACCCAATTGGCACATCTAATTAAGTGAAACCCTAATCATGTAGTTTCCATGTACCATAGATCCATCTTCAGTGTCAGTATTGTAACACCCTGATTTTCATATCACATGAGCGGAAGCATTTTTTTTACTGGGGTGTCACAAACATGATTATCATTGTAATGAAAGAAAATGAAACACTTTGCATAACTTTAAAACTGATTCATACATAGTTTTTATCACAGAAAACTACATCATGTTAAACCATAAAATCTAATCTAATTAACAGCACAACTAGACATAATAAAAAAATGTCAAAACTATGGATCGTCGAGACAAAGGGAACCCCACTAGGTTGAGCTTGAAATATTCTAGTCCTCTACTTGTTATTTGATCTTCAGTTGCTCCAGACCCTGCGGACATCGTGTCCCCAGCCATGCATTGGAAGAAAAAAAATCATTAGAGTAAGTGGCATGAGTATTCTAAAATGTACATTACTGAAGAACTAAAGATGTTGCAAAATATTCTTGGACATTATAAAAGTAATATCAATGATGATTAAAATCTGGAAACATAATATCTCTTAGATTCTTTAACTCTTTTCTTTTTACTCTATCTTTTCTGGAGACCTATAATATGGGTCTCATGACCTACACCAAAGTGTCTGGATCATAAACATCTTATCTGAATTCCTCTCATCACACTCATGGATGAGATTACATACATGCTCTAATCTTAAGTATATTTTACTTATGATTTTTATCTATTTGTGGCCACCATTATACAATAAGTCCTCCTCTATTGACACCGAAGTGTCCTCTATGGTGCAACACACCCTCTGTTGGCACAATGTACCCTATGTTGACATCGAAGTGTCCTCTATGGTGCAGTGCACCCTCTATTGGAATAAATGCCCTCTGTGACACCCGCATTGTCTGGCACAGTGCGCCCTCTGAATTGTCCCGAGACTCTCTGGTGAGGACTTATTATAATGTATTATGTGAAGGTTTTGAATTAATTATCTTAAGTATATCTTTACTAAACTCTGAATCTAAACTTATCTGAAACTGAGTACTAAACATGTACTTAATTTTGAATCTAAAATTTGAAATCTGAATCTGAATCTTTTCTCTTTAATATCAGAATTGAATCTATTCTAAAATGTGGATATGTATCTCAAATTTCAACATAATTTAGATTGGGGTCTATAACCCTTATCTTGTATCTTTATTCAAAAATTGTCTACTCACACAGTGAGTAGTCTAAGTATGAATCTAAATCTCTTATTCTTAAGTTCTAAACTGAATTCATTGCTGGATTTGAAGATGTATCTCATTATCTGGGTAAACTTTATTCTAAAACTCTGATTTTGGTAAGATTACTTCGTTATACCAATTATATCATAAATGAGTCTAATGTCTTATGAGAAAGGAACTAAAATGAATATCGAAATACTAAGTATACCCAAAAGTAACTTAAGTAAAGTATAAAGATATATGATTCTTGGAAAAATAACTTAATCTCCGTTAAAATATCATCAAAATCTGATCTTAATGGACTTAAATATTAAATCATCAACCATAGAACAGAAATCTTAGAAAATTTTAACTTGCATCTTAATCATACTCAAAGTGTCATAATCTTATAATATTATCACAAGATGCATTTACAATGTATTCTAATCCTACAAGTATCTTTACTTTGAAGATTTGACCATACATTGATATGTCAAAACTCACATTGTACTTGACTCTTATATAGTACTCATTCTAAGGAACCTAATTAAATTCTTAGCTCATAGATCTCTACCTATATAATAAACCTTGGCAACATGTCCTTACTTGAAGCCCTAATGCATGGTTATACATGACTATGAAAATAGCATATTTGTACTTCAAATATTAATGTGTGGTTAATTCATGAGCATTAGGAATCCCAAGACACATCTCTAATTAAGACATTACGAATATGAAATATCAAAATCATAAATTACAAAAATCCCTGGTGACATATCTGGTTAGAACATTGGACATGACGGTCTCATTTAAGAAGCATATAAATGTACTTGGTTTGATAAGTATAAATACTCATGGGAATGAACCACTTACCTTTTGCGTTGATGATGTCCTTAACTTAGTCTTGATTCCTTGTTCCAAATCTTAATCACCTAATTCAGAGATTCATAACCTAACTTATCCTTCACCATCTAACCACATGCCAAACCTAATTAACAACAAGATCATATACATGCATTAGATTCTCATCATTAACTCTGATTATCTTCATTTTAGGATTTTGGCCAAGTTGGGCTCAAGGTTTGTTTATTAGTACATTACATAATTTCATATTGATTTATGGTCCATCGTAATAGTGGTTCAAGTTTTATATCCTTTTGAAGTTTCATGTAGACATGACAAGATTTAGGACATTTAAGCTCAAATTACGTCAAGAGACTCATAATAGAGTAATTCAAGGTCAAAGATCATTAAGGAATAAGAACCAAGCATAAGGTATGGTCTAGATCAGTAAGAACCACATTCAAAGTAAGGTGATGTCCACTAGGGTCTAGGAATCAAACCACCAACATAAGGTACCAACATTCAATCATACATGCAATTATGTGTCAAAAGAGTCAACCATATCAAGGGGAATATTATGGACAAATATTGGAGTCAAAGAGAGACATATATTACTAATTAAAAGTTGATTAGGCATTAGTACATCATTAAGTAGCAAGATTAGCATCAAAAGAGCAATGGACATCATTATAGTCCAATATGGTCACATATTTACAAAAAAGAGTCATTTATGAGCAATAGGGTGAATAGGACCTTCATTAGGGCTACAAAGACATTAGAGTTATTGATTTGGTATATATGCATCAAAGTTCTAAAATTCATCATGACAGTGCATTAATTATGTTAAGAGGATCAAAAGGTAGCATTTTTGGAAAAACATGAGAGCTAGGATCATAGTCAGGTCCTGAAACCATGTCCAAGTTGTAGATCTTTTTGAGAGGATCAGTTTGATATATAATGTTGTGTATTTCCGAGCAGCGTAGCTTTGTTAATGAGGTTTACTAAATAAAGGACAAAAGATGGAGACTAGAGCAAAACATAATCACCTGAATAGATGCTTGGATGTGGGCCTCTAGAATACCTTGTGTGGCCCAACTACTTCTACAAGAGCCCATGAGGTTAGGTGATCGGGTCCACATCGGGTCATAGGGAGTTCGTCTCCCACCCGCGCGTGGACGCTCCCCTGTTTTAGCACCAGAACAGGGGCCGAATAGGGGACGCCTCCCTATACTTCAGTGCACCTCCAACAGCGAGGCCAAAAGAGCAAGGGTGAGGGGATTCGAAGTGGAAGGGACCAGCAATGTGCTTAGTTACTTTCGTGGTGCTGCAAGGGGAGGGGTGTGAGATTGGATGGGCAGAAGAGCTTCGATGCCATCAGGATCTAACCCACTGGTTTCCCTACTACTACAGGGCTCGAAGATGAGAGGGAGAAGGGAGGAGGTATCCGCCTACCCTCTTCCTACCACGTTGTGGTTTCTAGCTCCGTCATCCTCCACGTTGTGGTAGCTAAGATGATGTCAAACGAAGGAGCAAGAGGAGGGTGTTGGCGACCTGACCTAAGGAAGAGAAAATAAGGAAAATGGAACACATGAGGGTTATAAGAGGACTCTGGGCTTAGGGTTTAGATGAGGGGGGCGTAGAGGGATACAGTCGCCTCCGTTACTCACTTTGGAAGGGAAGAAGGGGGGAATTACTGCCCTTCACCACTTTCCCGATCAGGAGAGGGGAGAGCCAAGCCATTCGGCTGGCTATGCTTTGGATGGACGGCTGGGCACATGGGTGGGCTGGCCCAAGAGTAATATCAAACAAGAAAAAGAGCACAAAAGGCATAAGATCATGTCATCTTCTAAAAGCCATAATTTTAGATTCATAATTCAGATTGGGATAATTTTTGTGTCATCGGAATCATAATTGCAATATCTATAACTTTATATACATTTGAGAGTAGTAAGAAAATAGTGACGAGGTCCAAAATGAGATGACCACTTATTACCCATTCTAATACCATGTTAAATACCTTTTATGACTTGTTAGGAAACTTTTCTTGGAGGAGAGAGAATAAGAGGGTTAAATGATACCTTCTTCTTATTTAAAAGCCTATAAAGGAAAGTAAACACCCCTCGATCAAGTTTCCTTATTTCATATGTTTAAATTCAAGTTCAACCACTTTTTGTCTTTCTCTTTTTATTTCTTTCAAATATCCTTAGTGGTGGAAGAGAGAAAAAGGAAAGGAAAGACTAACATTTATATTTTCAGTTAACTATAGTACTAGGTGCATGTAGAAAGAAAGGTATGCATTTTGAATCATATTTTGTATTTCCTGTCTCAATTTCTTATAATAAATATCACTACATGATCTTTTTGCATAAACAATTTCAACTAATTCTATTTGAGAAAATCTACATTGTTAGACTTAAATTAGCCTTGAAATTTTGGGATGTTACAATTCTACCCACCTTGAAATAAATTTCATCCTCGAAATTTATATAGGCTACTACCCACGTTAGGGTTCTTCTTACCTCTTCATTTAATCTAAGGTACACTTATGTTCAAATTTTTGCATGAAAAGTGCTATGTAATGTATTTTCATAAAATATTTATGTAAGCATTATCTATTACCTTGGTCTATTTCTCAACTCATACTTAGGGTTTATGAAACTGAACTTGGCTCTATACTTAGTGTGAAAACCGATTACACTAAACGATATTACTCAAAATATAAAACACAATCAATCACTAAATAATTACATACCCAAAAATATGGGTAAATTAAAACCAATTTCAACGTCAACACCCACTCAAAGCATTTGTATGAGAGACCAACATCTCTTATATCGATACTATGCCAAGAATTTGATACAAATTGTTTTATTGCCTTAGCCACAACATATATACACATGAGAAAAATATTTCTATATGCCACACAAAAAGCATTAATATGCTAACAAAAGTTTGATTCGTTTGAAACACCATATAAAAACTTTTCCTGCCCAGACCTGAGAGTACAGGGACGACTCTAGGACAAATTAGACATCTAATCGACTTTATTAAAGATTCATTACTATAGTTCCTATTTGCTGCCACATGTTTGTTTTAATCACTTTCAATTACCTAAAAAAATGTGGCGAACCACAAGGGTGAGACCCAGTCCCAGCAAGAGATATAACCTCCAACAACGTTTATTGATTACTACATTTTTAAGTAATTAAATAGTTAAGCAAATTAATCAGATATAACAAATAAGCTCAGCAGCACTGATGATTAACAAAATGCACAAGTGAGCAGATAACAACTATCATCATTAGCCAGACTATCATCCTTTATCTTGTTGATAATATAAGCAATTCAGTAGCATATGCATATCTAGCATCATGAGCAAGTCTAGTAACATAGCATAGCTAACAACATGAGCATGTCTATTGGTTGAACATATCAACATTATAAGAAGAGCTAACAACATTATCACAACTATCTGGATAAGCATGATCAACAGTATATGCATCTCTAGTTACAAAGGCATGGCTAGCATGCTAAACATAACTAACAACATGAGATAGATAGAATCATGATTATAATCAGCAGTAGCAGTATAGTTATCAACATAAGCATGACTATTGTATGTATGCATCTACAATCTTAAGAATATCCATAACATAAGTATATCTACTATCTCTTAACTGCACTAAGCATCATCTTTATGTAAAGAGAACAAACAAGGGTTATCATCCAATGTGAAACGTTGTGTATAACCCTAAAAAAATATGCTACATGACTGTATTACATCTTTTTTTTACGCCCTGGGGAATTTGAATCGTACCATTCAAAGTCCAACTGACCCCTGTGAAGGGCTATTTAGTTCCGTACAAAATCTAGGAGTGTCAGTATCCAAAGATCTCTTCCCCTCAGTTAGTACGAGTAAAAAGGTAGTGACATATCAGTCAAAGCTGCCACCACAGCGACATATAGTCAAGTTGATAACCGCTAGTCTGACCTTGGTACATGTCACGACACTAGAAACTAGGGTATTCAAACCCAATCACTGAGGTACAACTGCAATTGTCCTCTAATCACATCATGTTATAATCACTGAGACACGACCACAACCGTTCTCAATCACATCAGATGTATGAGGCATGACCATAGACAACCTCCACAATCTACATTTTGGATGACAAGAATATATCCTCAACCTGTCACCCCCACATACTCAATAGTATGAGCTCCGAGTTTCCCTTAGGAACTCGTTTCACCATCCAGCAAGTTCTGACACTAAAGATGGTTCTATGACACAGGGCACTACATGATTAGAGTTGCACTTGATTAGTTATACCAATTGGGTGAATTAAGGTTGCATCAAATAAGTGGACATACAAACCCTAATTCACTTGAAGCAAGCAAATAAATAAAAAATTTGAAAAGATATAAATTGTATATTTCTCATCTCATCATCACATGGTACTATTCACTGGCCATTCATGAGACTACACTAGTCATCATACTATCACAAGATATAAATCCTTTTCACAATATCAAAGGGTATCAACCCTTATCAAAATAAGAGGATTACACCTCATTCATGGCTCAACCATGCCCAAAGGTCATTCAGACCATCATACTATCACAGGATATAAATCTTTTTCACAATATCACAGGGTATCAACCCTTATCAACACAAGAGGATTACACCTCATTCAGGGCTCAACCAAGCCCAAAGGTTATTAAGACCATCATATTATTTCCTACAAGATCATCATCATCTTTGCATGCCTTAAAACAAGGCTCAACAACATCACATATATATAATACACCAGATCAGCACAATATTACATTAATGAGCTAAGAGATATTCATAAACAATCATAGTAGGTTATATTAACATTAAGAACATTCCTTTATCACATCAACATGCAAGGAATCTAGATATGATTAACACTCATTATATTCATAATGCACACATTTAGCGTAAGAAAATATCAACCATGTGGCAATGATAATGACCAATTAACACATTAAGGTTATGATCATGTTAAGGAGGTTATTCCACCATCATTCCATCATATAAGAATGTTAAACATGAATACTCATCTTTATCTAATTGCATTAGAGTTAGGTTCAACATGATAAATTATGTCAATGTTACTCATCAGCACTCATACCCAAACCCTAACTCACGGCATCCTCATTGGATCATGGATGCATAAGGTGAAGCATCACCATCACATTCCATACTATTCTCAAGCATGAATCCACACATATATCAAGGTGGAAACATCAGGTTATAGCATACTAGGGTTTCAACAATTAATAATAGAGTACTCCATTATTGTATTAGTCATTCAAGGACTATTCATAACCAATTACCATCATTTAGTTATATTAAAGCTAGGTATAACAAGCTATACCTCATTACGGTTACGTATCAACACAATATGGTTATGATTCCTTTTATTCATATGAGTGAATATGTAAGACTAACTTATTAAGGGTAACCCTCCATTTGTTCCATCATCATTCAACCCATATTTCCATACCACAATGTCACCCAGAACCATTGGATGCTTAAAAGGTAAGACTATTAGTTGTTTACATAAGCAAACACCTTAGATAAACCACCTATGAAGTCCTTGATTTTTTCTTTATAAAGAGTCACCATCTAACCCTAGGTATCCCTTTATTAACAACACAAAAAGTTCCATTGGAAGTAGGGTAAAACCCACAATTGACTATTTATTTAGAACAAGCCATCCATTATCAACAAGTAAGATCCTTAAGTTGATCATATAAAGGAAACCATTTAAATCACATTATTAGGACCAACATATTACATTATCCATAATTCCACTTTATTAGAGTAACAAACATTAGATCTTGACCATTGGGTCAAGTTCATATATTAAAACTATCAATTACAATATAGGTTCGACCATTGCATCAAGTGATCTAAGAAACCATTGGTCTAAGGCTTAATTGATGCTAAAACTATATGATTAACTCACCATAGATTTTAAAGACCTAATCTACCATCATTAGTGATCATTAAATCACTATAGGTTGTTAGATCAACACTATATTAATTAAACAACATCAAATATTAAGCTGATGTCAGCATTGATTGATAACATCAGTAGGGTACTTAATGGTTGATCATTAAACTTCTAATTGATCCAAAACCTGACCTAAGGGGTGACCATAGGTTGTCACCATAATTTGAAACCTTTGATAATGACCATGAGTTGTTATGAAGACAACACCATAGGGTTGTTGCAATGATACCATCATCGGGTCATGGTTTATAGAAGAAATCAGCTTTAAACCCTAAAATTAAGCATTGCTTGATAGGTGCCTAGCACCATAGGTTGTCAAACCAACCTGATCCAAGTAATATTATACCTTAGTAATAACATACACATGATCACAGGTTCATATATAACTGAAATCAGAATAGGGAACATTATACAAATCAAAATCTAAGTCAAGCATAGCTTTTTAGTGCATGGATCATCATTTTCAAGCAAGAACATGATCTAGAAAGTTTATGGTAAGAAATAAACATGGAGAAAGTTATAAAACTTGCCTCTAATGAGAAGATGAAACCCCACACAGAAGAAATCTCGAGCATGTAGGGTAGAAAATCCAAGAATAAACTATGAATTCATCCATCTAGCGCCTTTCTTCCTCAAATGAGCAAACCCTAAGCATAAGGAGCAAGAAAGGTAGGGTTTTAGAGATTTAGAGCAATTTCTAACATGGAACACCAAGGTTACGACCTGGAGAAATCTAGGAGGAAGGTGATAAAAGAAATAAATGTAGGAAATAATGTAAAACTTACACTTTTAGGCCAAGATCACTAGAAGGAAACTTTTTCAACCCTAAAATGAAGTCAATTTCAAACTTAGAGCCTTTCTCCAAGAAGATCCCCACTTTCTTCTTCCTTGGGCAGAAAAATTCATAGTTGAACATAGGGAGAACAAGTTTGGGAGAAGTAGAGAGGTGGTGGAGAGGAAATGTCTCGTTTTGTGCTTGTGGATAAGTATATGACACTTTAATATAAAGAAAAAGAAAAAGTTGAAATTCTAGTATATATCCAAGTGTCCATGGCTTTAAATTATTAAGAATATATAAGCACACACACAAGAATATCTCCCACTGTACCTCTAGACCTGCTTAGCTTTCCTTTGTCAAAATTCTAAGCTAATCACATAATTCCTTAGTTGATAGCTACTAAAGGTAGCTCATCCATGAAGGGGAAAACCCTAGAATACCCTTGATGAAAACACCTTCAAACCATGGCTCAACTAGGAGCCCATGGCTCAAAAATCTCAAGAATGATAATATAACATCTAAGGAACATAATTTATGTGACAAATTGTAAAGAAAACCCCTCAATTGGATAAATTGCATAAAAGTCCAAAATGTACATAATATTGCATAACTTGCTCAAACAGTGTCCAAATTGGACCAAATTTGAAACTTAAGCTTGTATTATAATTTCAAAACATATCAAAAGGTTATATCATGGTTTTAAGAATTCAATTATGGTAATTAAGCTCATTCAAATCATTAAGAAAGTTCAAGGGCCTTACAACTATAAACCCCTAACAGGGATTTCACCCCCGAAATCGAAGGTAAACAAAGACGGGTACTTCCTTTGCACCTCATCCTATTACCTTAACATGGTTACTTGCATATCATGGTTATGTACATCATTCATAAATATCTCATCTTGGGTCAACATAAAAACCCCCACATAAGAAGACGTTTGCAAATATGGAACATAAAAACTTGTTGTGCCACTTGTACAAAGCTAATAGTAATGTTCAACTTTAAATTCTAGATATCATCCTAAAATTATATCTATTGTATCAACACATTACTCAAATGTCATACTTGCTAGCTTTTTACCAATCATGGCGTGTATCCCATACCATTCCTTGAAGCATAAAAAAGGCAATGTATCCATCTTTTTTTTTATACACTAACACTAGAACTCTTATCAGTTCTTTTTCAGCATCAAAAGCAATGTTGACGCTGGTATATGTACTTCTATACAAGGAAACATCATTCCTAGTCAGCCTTGTTAGGGGTGAAACAACAACACTATCTTCACCTTACTAGGATATACACAACCTACATAGAAGACATATCATGATCCCACAAATATACTTAACCTACCCCATCTCACTCTTATTCAACTTGTCACATAGCTATTGCTATTTTGGAAACCCTAAGGGTTTTGAAGAAATATTAATCATATTTTGGACCATATTTGAAATAATTTGACATGTCATCATTCAAATCTTGATATAACTTGTATGACCTGACTGGAACACTTTGTTCCTCCTATTCATAAATTCTATTTGTATAATGGTTAGTCTAAAGGACATAATCCTAAACTCATCATGGTCATGTGAATTATGCCATCCAATCTAAATTGTATGCATTTATATTTGATCATAAGTTTATCTAAAAGGAACACAATATCACATATCTATTGACCAACAAACCATCTATCCTTGATAGTGGTCTTGTCCAGCTATCACTGAACCATACACAACATTATAGAATCACTTTTTTACAACATTTAGAGGGTCCTCTTTCTATAAGGGAGAGGAATACTTGGAATGTTCATTTAATAAACATCTCCAACCTTCACATACTTCCCATACTATTGACACATCTTGGAGACTAGGATTCATTACCTTGGTATCCACCTCATGTGCTATAAGGAACTCACATTCTTATCACATCTACTTTTACCAACATAACAAATCTCAATACATATAAGAGGAGTCTTCCTAATTATTGGAATGCTCAAAAGAAAACTCATCACAAACGTTATGATCTTGGAACCATAGTCCAAGCAACCTTATTCTATAATAAGCTATCCACCCTCATGTTTGCAGTGAATCTACATGTACCAAGTGGCAATGATCCACTTGAAAGTTGTGCCCTAGAAAGGAAAGACATAAAGGGAAACATACTTCCCACATCATAGAAGCATTTTTTTAGGTCACTAGAAAAAAGGTAACCAATTCTATTTTCATTATACATGTTACAACTTCTTATGTATCATTTTACCTTTTTCATTTCGGGTTCCTTGCCATTAGCATAGGAATCATCATGATTAACATATCTCATTACTCCTTTCTTGATGACTATTTATCACACTTGGGTATGTTCTCTTATTTTATTATGTCTTTCAACCACTTATCAACAGGTAAATCACCATATTTCACATTTTCTTCATTAAACATGGTTCATCTGTCTTAATTTCTTTCAAATGTCATGCTTATTTTACATTAACACTTTCTTACACACATAGGTTGGTCTAAGATTAACTCAGGTTCCACCTTATTCCTTTGTCATTGTTCTCATTTATCTTTTCATTATATACTTATCATTGGAGTTCTCTCCATCTTATGTGTATTTCATACCTTGAATCACTTTATAAGCATAGACTTATCTATCTTTTACTTTATTTTCTTCTTGAATCACATCTTCAAGAACTCCTCTTTTCCTTATTTGTATTCAGATTTAGATTTCATGGTGTTTTATCTTTCTCTTATAGTCACCAAACATTCAAGTTTTGATAGATTATGATGTAATTCCCATCTTCTTTAAGATAGGATTGAGATATTCACACCATGATTTGTTATTCGTTATGCTCTTTAGATTGTCTGAAAATGACTACTTGATCAAAGTAATCAGAAAGATAACAATCTAATAGTTCCATACTTGCCTTTTCTTCAATAATTGAATACCTGGCCAAGGCACCCAAATGCTAAGATTAGGCAGTATGCACCATATTTTTATGTCATATTCCTAATTATGACATCATCCTAGTCCTAAGTCCTAGTGTCCCTGTAGACTCAGCAAACCTAAAGCTCTGATACCAACCTATGGGGACCCGCTACACTAAACGAGATTACTCAAAACATAAAACACAATCAATCACTAAATAATCACATACCCAAAAATATGGGTAAATTAAAACCAATTTCAATGTCAACAACCACTCAAAAAATTTGCATGAGAGACCAACATCTCTTATATCCATACTATGCCAAGAATTTGATATAAATTGTTCTATTTCCTTAGCCACAACATATATATACATGAGAACAATATTTGTATATGCCCCACAAACAAGAATTAATATGCTAACAAAAGTTTGATTCGTTTGAAACACCATATACAAACTTTTCCTGCCCGGACCTGAGAGTACAGGGACGATTCTAGGACAAATTAGACATCTAATCAAATTTATCAAGGATTCATTACTATAGTTCCTCTTTGCTGCCACATGTTTGTTTTCATCACTTCCGATTACCTTAAAAAATGTGGTGAACCACAAGGGTGAGACCCAGTCCCAGCAAGAGATATAACCTCCAACAACATTTATTGATTATTACATTTTTAAGTAATTAAATAGTTAAGCAAATTAATTAGATATAACAAATAATCTTAGTAGCACGGATGATTAACAAAATGCACAAGGGAGCAAATAATAACTATCATCATTAGCCAGACTATCATCCTTTATCTTGTTGATAATATAAGCAATTCAGTAGCATATGCATATCTAGCATCATGAGCAAGTCTAGTAACATAGCATAGCTAACAACATGAGCATGTCTATTGGTTGAACATATCAACATTATAAGAAGAGCTAACAACATTAGCACAACTATCTGGATAAGAATGATCAACAGTATATGCATCTCTAGTTACAAAGGCATGGCTAGCATGCTAAACATAACTAACAACATGAGATAGCTAGCATCATGATTATAATCAGCAGTAGCAGTATAGTTATCAACATAAGCATGACTACTTTATGTATGAATCTACAATATTAAGAATATCCACAACATAAGTATATCTACTATCTCTTAACTACACTAAGCATCATCTTTATGTAAAGAGAACAAACAAGGGTTATCATCCAATGTGAAACGTTGTGTACAACCCTAAACAAATATGCTACACGGTTGTATTACATCTTTTATTACGCCCTGGGGAATTTGAATCGTACCATTCAAAGTCCAACTGACCCCTGCAAAGGGAAATTTGGTTCTGTATAAGATCTAGGAGTGCCAGTATCCTAAGATCTCTTCCCCTCGGTCAGTACAAGAAAAAAGGAAGTGATATATCAGTCAAAGTTGCCACCACGGTGACATATAGTCAAGCTGATAACCACTAGTCCGACCTTGGTACAGGTCACGACACTAGAAACTAGGGTATTCAAACCTAATCATTGAGGTACAACTGTAATTGTCGTCTAATCACATCATGTTATAATCACTGAGACAGGACCACAGCCGTTCTCAATCACATCAGATGTATGAGGCATGACCATAGACAACCTCCACAATCTTCATTGTGGATGACAAGGATATATCCTCAACCTACCACCCCTACATACTCAACAGTATGAGCTCCGAGTTTCCCTTAGGAATACTCATTTCACCATCCAGCAAGTTCTGACATTGAAGATGGTTCTACGACACAGGGCACTACATGATTAGAGTTGTACTTGATTAGTTATGCCAATTGGTTGAATTAATGCTGCATCAAACAAGTGGACATACAAACCCTAATTCACTTATACCAAGCATATAAATATCAAAATTTGAAAAGATATAAAATATATGAAACATAATTTCTCATCTCATCGTCACATGGTACTATTCACTTGCCATTCATGAGACTACACTAGTCGTCATACTATCACAAGATATAAATTCTTTTCTCAATATCAAAGGGTATCAACCCTTATCAACATAAGAGGATTACACCTCATTCATGGATCAACCATGCCCAAAGGTCATTAAGGCCATCACACTATCACATGATATAAATCCTATTCACAATATCACATGGTATCAACCCTTATCAACACAAGAGGATTACACCTCATTCAGGGATCAACCATGCCCAAAGGTTATTAACACCATCATATTATTTCCTGCAAGATCATCATTATCTTTGCATGCCTTATAGCAAGGCTCAACAACATCACTTATATATGATACACCAGATCAACACAATATTGCATTAATGAGATAAGAGATATTCATAAACAATCATAGAAGGTTATATTAACATTAAGAATATTCCTTCATCACATCAACATGAAAGTAATCTACATATGATTAACACTCATCATATTCATAATGCACAAATTTATCATAAGAAACTATCAACCATGTGGCTATGATAACCACCAATTAACACATTAAGTTTATTCTC
The DNA here is from genome assembly GCA_963693085.1 of Alisma plantago-aquatica. NCBI lineage: Eukaryota > Viridiplantae > Streptophyta > Magnoliopsida > Alismatales > Alismataceae > Alisma > Alisma plantago-aquatica. The sequence goes on from OY856411.1 coordinate 554,591,533, forward strand.
ATGTTAAGGAAGTTATTCCACCATCATTCCATCATATAAGAATGTTAAACATGAATACTCATCTTTATCTAATTGCATTAGAGTTATGTTCAACATGATAAATTATATCAATGTTACTAATCAGCACTCATACCCAAACCCTAACTCACGTCATCCCCATTGGATCATGGATGCATAAGGTGAAGCATCACTATCACATTCATAATATTCTCAAGTATGAACCCACACATAAATCAAGGTGGAAACATCAGGTTATAGCATACTAGGGTTTCAACAATTAATAATAGAGTACTCCATTATTGTATTAGTCATTCAAGGACTATTCATAACCAATTACCATCATTTAGTTATATTAAAGCTAGGTATAACAAGATATACCTCATTAGGGTTACATATCAATACAATATGGTTATCATACCTTCTATTCATATGAGTGAATAGGTAAGACTAACTTATTAAGGGTAACCCTCCATTTGTTCCATCATCATTCAACCCATATCGCCATACCATAATGTCACCCAGAACCATTGGATGTTTAAAAGGTAAGACTATTGGTTGTTTACATAAGTGAACACCTTGGATAAACCACCTATGAAGTCCTTGATTTGTTCTTTATAAAGATTCACCATCTAACCCTAGGCATCCCTTGATTAACAACACAAAAAGTTCCATTGGAAGTAGGGTAAAACCCACAATCGACTATTTATTTAGAACAAGCCATCCATTGTCAACAAGTAAGATCCTTAAGTTGATAATATAAAGGAAACCATTTAAATCACATTATTAGTACCAACATATCACATTATCCATAATTCCACTTTATTGGAGGAATAAACATTATATCTTGACCATTGGGTCAAGTTCATATATTAAAACTATCAATTACAGTATAGGTTCGACCATTGCATCAAGTGACCTAAGAAACCATTTGTCTAAGGCTTAATTGATGATAAAACTATATGATTAATTCACGATAGATTTTATAGACCTAATCCACCATCATTAGTGATCAATAAATAACTATAGGTTGTTAGATCAACACTATATTCATTAAACAACATCAAATATTAAGTTGATGTCAGCATTGATTGATAACATCAGTAGGGTACTTAATGGTTGATCATTAAACTTCTAATTGATCCAAAACCTGACCTAAGGGGTGACCATAGGTTGTCACCATTATTTGAAACCTTTGATCACTACCATGAGTTGTTATGAGGACAACACCATATGGTTGTTGCAATGATACCATCATCGGGTCATGGTTTATAGAAGAACTCAGCTTTAAACCCTAAAATTAACCATTGCTTGATAGGTGCTTAGCACCATAGGTTATCAAACCAACCTGATCCAAGTCATATTATACCTTAGTGATAACATACACATGATCACAGGTTCATATATAACTGAAATCAGAACAGGGAACATTATAAAAATCGAAATCCAAGTCAAGCATAGCTTTTTAGTATAGGGATCATCATTTTCAAGCAAGAACATGATCTAGAAAGTTTATGGTAAGAAATAAACGTGGAGCAAGTTATAAAACTTGCCTCTAATGAGAAGATTAGACCCCATACAGAAGAAATCTCGAGCAGGTAGGGTATAAAATCCAAGAATAAACTATGAATTCGTCCATCTAGCACCTTTCTTCCTCAAATGAGCAAACCCTAAGCATAAGGAGCAAGAAAGGTAGGGTTTTAGAGCTTTAGAGAAATTTCTACCATGGAACACCAAGGTTCCGACCTGGAGAAAGCTAGGAGGAAGGTGAGAAAAGAAATAAATGGAGTAAATAAGGTAAAACTTACACTTTTAGGTCAAGATCACTAGAAGGAAACTTTTTCAACCCTAAAATGAAGTCAATTTTATCCTTAGAGCCTTTCTCCAAGAAGATCCCCACTTTCTTCTTCCTCGGGCAGCAAAATTCATAGATAAATAGAGGGAGAACTAGGTTGGGAGAAGGAGAGAGGTGGTTGAGAGGAAATGGGTTGTTTTGGTGCTTGTGGATAAGTATATGACACTTTAATATAAAGAAAAAGAAAAAGTTGAAATTCTAGTATATATCCAAGTGTCCATGGCTTTAAATTATTAAGAATATATAAGCACACACAAGCAGATCTCCCACCATCCCTCTAGACCTTATTAGCTTTCCTTTGTATAAATTCTAAGCCAATCATATAATTCCTTAGTTGATAGCTACTAAAGGTAGCTCATCCATGAAGGCGAAAACCCTAAAATACCCTTGATGAAAACACCTTCAAACCATGGCTCAAAAATATCAAGAATGATAATATAACATCTAAGGAATATAATGTATGTGACAAATTGTAAAGAAAACCCCTCAATTGGATAAATTGCATAAAAGTCCAAAATGTACAAAAAATTGCATAACTTGCTCAAATAGTGTCCAAATTGGACCAAATTTGAAACTTAAGCTGGTCTTATAATTTCAAAACATATAAAAAGGTTATATTATGTTTATAGGTATTCAATTATGGTAATTAATCTCATTCAACTCATTAAGCAAGTTCAAGAGCCTTACACTTAGGATATCTACCTCAACATTGTCATGTGTTTCAAACATTAGGTGTACATGATTTTAGAATCTTAGGTTCTTTAGGTAACTCCTGCATTCCTAGATATGTGGTGATTAGGAACATGCCCAGAGATGTGGGATCCAGATATACTACCTCTCACAAACCTGCCAATACATGTGTCCCGTACCACATGTTATAGTAAGAAAGGAGATATGCATCAAAACTAAATGCTTATGACATCCCTCTTCCATCCTCAATTGGCTAACCATAACCATTGAGAATGGGTAAGAAACATCATTATCTAGGGTTAACTTGAAACATGAGACCTAGAATAGGTAAACATCTATCTCTGAAATCTCTAATTCTTCTAAGGTGAAAACACTTAGTCATTCTAGGTCATTGTATCTTGCTATGGGAATCTATCCCTAAACCCTAATCTCTTATCTTCATCCTAGGGTGACTATGTGAATCATACTTGCCTAGTGGCCATTTACCAAATTGCTCTGATACCATATTGTTACACCCTGATTTTCATATCACACGAGCAGAAGTATTTTTTTTACTGGGGGTGTCGCAAACATGTTTATCATTGCAATGAAAGTAAATGAAACACTTTTCATAACTTTAAAACTGATTCATACATAGTTTTTATCAATAGAAAACAACATCATGTTAAACCATAAAATCTAATCTAATTAACAACACAGCTAGACAGAATAAAAAAATGTCAAAACTCTGGATTGTCTAGGCAAATGGCACCCCACTAGGTTGAGCTTGAAATACTCCATACCCTGTGGACATCGCATCCCCAGCCATGCATTGAAAAAAAAAATCATTAGAGTAAGTGGCATGAGTATTCTAAAATGTACATTACTGAAGAACTAAAGATGTTGCAAAATATTCTTGGACATTATAAAAGTAATATCAATGCTGATTAAAATCTAGAAACATAATATCTCTTAGATTCTTTAACTCTTATCTTTCTACTCTATCTTTTCTGGAGACCTATACTACGGGTCTCATGACCTACACCAAAGTGTCTGGATCATAATTATCTTATCTGAATTCCTCTCATCACACCCATAGATGAGATTACAAACATGCTCTAATCTTAAGTATCTTTTACTTACAATTTTTATCTGTATGTGGCCACCATTATACAATAAGTCCTCCTCTGTTGACACTGAAGTATCCTATATGGTGCAACACACCCTTTGTTGGCACAATTTCACCTCTATTGACACCGAAGTGTCCTCTATGATGCAGTGCACCCTCTATTGGCATAAATGCCCTCTGTGACACTCGTAATGTCTGGCACAGTGCGCCCTCTGAATCGTCCTGGGACTCTCTGGCGAGGACTTATTATATAATGTATTATGTGAAGGTTTTGAATTAATTATCTTAAGTCTATCTTTACTAAACTCTGAATCTGAACTTATCTGAAACTGAGTACTAAACATGTACTTAGTTTTGAATCTGAAATCTGAATCTAAATCTCTGCTCTTTAAAATTTGAATTGAATCTATTCTGAAATTTGGATATGTATCTCAAATTTCAACATAATTGAGATTGGGGTCTATAACCCTTATCATGTATCTTTATTCAAAAATTGGCTACTCACACAGTGAGTAGTCTAAGTCTAAATCTAAATCTCTTATTCATAAGTTCTAAGCTGAATTCATTGCTGGATTTAAACATGTATCTCATTATCTGGGCAAACGTTATTCTAAAACTCTGATTTTGGTAAGATTACTTCATTATACCAATTATAACGTAAATGAGTCTAATGTCTTATGAGAAAGGATCTGAAATGAATATCAAAATACTAAGTATACCCAAAAGTAACTTAAGTATAAAGATATATGATTCTTGGCAAAATAACTTAATCTCCGTTAAAATCTCATCAAAATCTGATCTTAATGGACTTAATAAACCATAGAATAGAAATCTTAGAAAATCTTAACTTGCATCTTAATCATACTCAAAGTGTCATAATCTTATAATATTATCAAAAGATGCATTTACAATGTATTCTAATCCTGCAAGTATCTTTACTTTGAAGATTTGACCATACATTGATATGTTAAAACTCACATTGTACTTGACTCTTATATAGTACTCATTCTAAGGAACCTAATTAAATTCTTAGCTCATAGATCTCTACCTATATATTAAACCTTGGCAACATGTCCTTACTTGAAGCCCTAATGCATGGTTATACATGACTATGAAAATAGCATATTTGTACTTAAAATATTAATGCATGGTTAATTCATGAACATTAGGAATCCCAAGACACATCTCTAATTAAGACATTAAGCATATGAAATATAAAATCATAAAGTACAAAAATCCCTGATGGCATATTTGGTTAGAACATTGGACATGAAGGTCTCATTTAAGAAGCATATAAATGTACTTGGTTTGATAAGTATAAATACTCATGGGCATGAACCACTTACCTTTTGCACTGATGATGTCCTTAACTTAGTCTTGATTCCTTGTTCCAAATCTTAATCACCTGATTCAGAGATTCATAACCTAACTTATCCTTCACCATCTAACCACATGCCAAACATGATTAACAATAAGATTGTATACATGCATTAGATTCTCAGCATTAACTCTAATTATCTTTATTTTAGGATTTTGGCCAAGTTGGGATCAAGGTTTGGTTATTAGTACATTATATAATTTCATATTGATTTAGGGTCCATCGTAATAGTGTGGTTCAACTTTCATATCCTTTCAAAGTTTCATCTGGACATGATAAGATTTAGGACATTTAAGCTCAAATTACGTCATGAGAGTCATAATAGAGTAATTCAAGGTCAAAGATCATTAAGGAATAAGAACCAAACATAAGGTATGGTCTAGATTAGTAAGAACCACATTCAAAGTAAGGTGATGTCCACTAAGGTCTAGGCATCAAACCACCAACATAAGGTACCAACATTCAATCATGCATGAAATTATGTGTCAAAAGAGTCAACCATATCAAGGGGAATATTATGGACAGATATTAGAGTCAAAGAGAGACATATATTACTAATTAAAAGTTGATTAGGCATTAGTACATCATTAAGTAGCAAGATTAGCATCAAAAGAGCAATGGACATCATTATAGTCCAATATGGTCACATATGTACAAAAAGGAGTCATTTATGAGCAATAGGGTGAGTAGGACCTTCATTAGGGCTACAAAGACATTAGAGTTATTGATTTGGTATATATGCATCAAAGTTCTAAAATTCATCATGACAGTGCATTAATTATGTTAAGAGGATCAAAAGGTATCATTTTTGGAAAAACATGAGAGCTAGGATCATAGTCATGTCCTGAAACCATGTCCAAGTTGTATATCTTTTTTAGAGGATCAGTTTGATATATAATGTTGTGTATTTCCGAGCAGCGTAGCTTTGTTACTGAGGTTTACTAAATCAAGGACAAAAGATGGAGACTAGAGCAAAACATAATCACCTGAATAGATTCTTGGAAGTGGGCCTCTAGAATACCTTGTGCGGCCCAGTTGCTTCTACAAAAGCCCATGAGGTCAGGTGATCGGGTCCACGCCTGGTCACAGGGAGTTCATCTCCCACCCGCACACAGACGCTCCCCAGTTTCAGCCCCAGAACAGGAGCCGAACAGGGGACGCCTCCCTATCCTTCAGCGCACCTCCAACAGTGTGGCCAAAACAGCAAGGGCGAGGGGATTCGAAGTGGAAGGGACTAGAGATGTGCTTAGTTCCTTTTGTGGTGCTGCAAGGGGGGGGTGTGAGACCAGCTGGGCGGAAGAACTCTGGTGCCGTCAGGCTCTAACCCACTGGTTTCTCTGCTGATATAGGTCTCGAAGATGAGAGGGAGAAGGGAAGAGGTTGTTGCCTGCCCTCTTACTACCATGTCGTGGTTTCTATCTGCGTCATCCTCCACCAACGATGCCCCGGATAGCGCCCCCAAAGCAAGGGAAGGGAGGCAGCTAAGATGATGTCAAACAAAGGAGGAAGAGGAGGGTGTTGGTGGCCAGACATAAGGAAGAGCAAAGAAGGAAAATAGAACACATGAGGGTTATAAGAGGACTTTGGGCTTAGGGTTTAGATGAGGGGGCATAGAGGGCTACAGCCGCCTCTGTTGCTCACTTTGGAAGGGAAGAAGGGGGGAGATACTACCCTTCGCCACTTTCCTGATCAGGAGAGGGGAGAGCCAAGCCATTTGGCTAGCTATCCTCTGGCTGGACGGTTGGGCCCATGGGTGGGCTGTCCCAAGAGTAATATCAAACAATAAAAAGAGCACAAAAGGCATAAGATCATGTCATCTTCCTAAAGCCATAATTTTAGATTCATAATTCGGATTGGGATAATTTTTGTGTCATCGAAATCATAATTGCGATATCTACAACTTTATATACATTTAAGAGTAGTAAGATGATAGTGACGAGGTACAAAATGAGATGACCAATTATTACCCATTCAAATACCATGTTAAATACCTTTTATGACTTGTTAGGAAACTTTTCTTGGAGGAGAGAGAATAAAAGGGTTCAATGATACCTTCTTCTTATTTAAAAGCCTGTAAATGAAAGTAAACACCCCTCAATCAAGTTGCCTTATTTCATATGTTTAAATTCAAGTTTGAACACTTTTTTTCTTTCTCTTTTTATTTCTTTCAAACATCCTTAGTGGTGGAAGAGAGAAAAAGGAAAGGAAAGACTAACATTTATATTTTCAATTAACTATAGTACTAGGTGCATGTACAAAGAGAGGTATGAATTTTGAATCATATTTTGTATTTCCTGTCTCAATTTCTTATAATAAATATCACTTCATGGTCTTTTTGCATAAACACCTTCAACTAATTCTATTTGAGAAAAACTACATTGTTAGACTTAAATTAGCCTTGAAATTTTGGGATGTTACAAGTATCTAGCTAGATGGTGAAACGAGTAACTCCTATGGGAACTTAGAGCACATATTATTAAATATGTGGGGTACCAGTAGGGATAACTCCATATATCCTTAAATTATTGAAATAGTAGTATATTGTGTATTGCAGAACGACATGTGTGAGACTATTCTCTAGTGTTGTGACATGTACCAAGGCAGACTAGTTGTTTTACAGGATCACAACATTGACAATGAGTTGTTGTCTCTACAGGACTGTAGCCTTGACTATTAGTTGTTGTCTTTGTAGTTTGACTGTTATGTCACTACGTTGAAGACTCAAACTGACCGAGTAGTGTTGGTGATGATCATGGAGTCCGTCTCTTCCATTGATCTTGTATGGTAGTGATTTCAACTTAGCAGTGGTTAGTTGGATTTGATGGGATCTCACTCTTTGGTTTGGCATTTTGTGCTCAATCTCATATATGGATTGGTTCCACTGCGTAGCCCATATCTCATTACTGAAGAAACTAGTTCAAGTCCTTTCCCTTTGTTGCAGCTTTCACAGACCCACTCCTCCTTTGTTGCAGGTTGGGCTGCATTGCCTTCATACCTTCACCCCAATGTCCTGTCAGGAGCCTGAGCTAGTTTATTAAAGCAGACTTTTGCTCATCGTCTGTGTGAAAGTGATTTATTTTATGATTCCTTCTCTCACTTCTTAAAGACTTGATTTTGCATTCAATAGCCCCTGGTACACCTCAAATCCTCAGGGCATAATAATGAAAGTTGTAATGTAGCCGTATAGCATAATTGCTAGGGTCAAATACTAATCATATTGGATGATCTCATACCTTATTTCTTGTACTATTAAGTTTATATTATTTATACATATTCTTCATATAAATTATTTTACTGCTCAATTGTAATTGCTTAGAATGATCAATAGTAATATGTGCTTTATTTATCTCTTTTATTACATAGTTGTGTTTATAATAGACATTGGCAAAGAGTTATATCTCTCACTAGGATGTGTGGTCTCACTTTGTGGGTTCCACAACTTTTTAGGTGGTCATGGACAAGGAGGTTGAGGTCATGGTACAGGTGTAGAGCAGCAGGGAGAACAATAGCTATCAGAAGGTTGGACATGCTACTAGCTAGAGTCTTGTAGTAGATTCCTATGTCTCGTCCTTGTACTCTCAGGACTTTGGGGAGATTTTTTTTGTATATCAACACGTAGATTTCATCTTTGTGTCATGAGAGTATAGAATTGGCATGTACATATAAATAAGTTGTAATATGTAATAGTGATGACTTGACAACCTTTGAACATGAGATGTAATATCTTTTGGCATATATGGAATACAGATGGCCTGAGTTGAAGGCTTATGAAATACTTCCGCTTAACATATTATATTGTAAATAGTTTTTATTTATGTTGTTTTGTGGTAACATTTCTATTCGTGATAATTTCACACTTTGTTTTGAGTAATCTCACCTTGTGTGGAGAAGGGCATCACAGTTTTGTTGGTATCAGAGCTATAGGTATATTGTATATAGGGATATAGCACTGGGATTTATGTTTGTTCTAGTATCCTCCAGTATATCTCATGGTCACTTCTTCTTATTTTAAGAAGAAGAGCAGAAAAGATGTCTGGCAACATGAAGAACATGTGGCTGAGAGTGGCGTTGCTGCAACAGGAGGTGGTGCAAGGAGGCAAGAAAGGGATGAAGTTGGGCCTGAGATGCCTCAAGTCAACCCAGCCAATGCGGACAACCCTACCTTTGAGTCCATACTTGGATAATTTATGACTACAATGACCCACATGGTGGATAGGATGACTGCAACCCAACCTAGGACAACTATCCCAGGTACTGAAACACAAAGTTCTGGGAAGACTTTTAAGAGAATTTTGTAGGAGTGTTGTAGTATGTAGGAACATTTGATCTAGCTGATGCAAACATGTGGTTGACTGAGCTAGAAAAGGCCTTTAAGATCCTCAACATCCCTGAAGAGGATAAGGTGAAACATGTTGTATATTTGTTGAAAGGGACTGTTGGCCACTGGTGGGGCATAGAGGAAGAGAAAAAGTTGGGTATTGTTATTACTTAGGAAGAATTCCCACAGGAGTTTGTAAGTCGATATTTTCCAGAGACTTATTTGGATGAGAAGATTGTACAGTTTGAGAATATACTACAAGGATATATGTCAATCAATGCTTATGAAGCTAATTTTGTGAAGCTTCTAAGGTTTTGTCCGCACATGGCTACAACAGACAAGGAGAGGATCAGACGCTTTTGAGAAGAGTATGAGTTTTGAGCTGACTACTCCAGTGTCATATTTAGAGAATAGAGAAAGTTTTGTCACTTTTATGGAGTCAGTTAGGAGGGTGGAGAGGTCAGTTCTGGAGAAGCGTGAGGCAAAGTCCAAGAAGAGGCATGTACAATACTAAGGACAAACTTTGGGAGGCTTTAAGAAGCCTAAGTACTCGACACCTCAGTCTCAATAGAGGTTAGTGACTCAATCACAATGGACACAAAGAAGAGGCAGAAGCCATAGTTTTCTGTCTGTAGGAGCTCGCAATGCAACGTCAGTGTCTTTGACATGGTCGTCTAGGCCATGATACAAGGGAAAAATCTATTTCAAGTGTGGACACGTGGGGCATACTAAGTGGTAGTACCATGTGAAGGATGAAGGGGTGACTCAGCAGTCAAGGCAGAGTCAGCAAGGGTCACAGCAATGAAAACAACACAGTGGCAGAGGACGCAGACTAGCATCATAGGCTGGTTCTTCAGGACAAGTTGGTAGAGGAACAGGAGACAATAGGTGATGGCTTGATTTTATGTGATGAGCCAGCCAGAAGGAGTCGTTAATCCTCGGGTTATGATAGATCAGATGGAATTATATCATTTTGATTTGTCTTCTTCATGTTTTGTATCTGTTTTAATTGACCCAGGTGCAATGCATTCTTTTATCACTAGAGAAGTGATTTCTAGTTGTTCCTTACCTATTAGTCGTAGACAAGATAATCTTCATCTAGAAAGTCCTCTAGTTGGTTCTGCCAAGCTGCAGGAAGTATGTGCATCCTATGTTCTATCTTTCTCTGGATGTAGTATTCAAGTGGATCTCCTACAACTTGATATGCACGTATTTGATGTGATCCTTGAGATGGATACTTAGAAAAGTATTGGGTGGTCTTGGACTATAGTGCTAAGATGGCAATGTTTGTGGATGGTGATGTGTCATGGGTCTTTTAGGGTGATAGGAAGATTCTCCCAACATGTCTAGTTTCATCTATGACAATAGAGAACTGGATGAGATAGGGTTGTGATGCATTCTTGGCACTTGTGGTGGATACCAAGGCAAAGAGTCCTAGTATTGAGGAAGTGCCAGTTGTATAGTAGTTTGAGGATGTGTTTCTTGATGAGTTTTTAGGTGTACCTCCTCCTAGAGAGATTGATTTCAAGATCAATCTAATTTTGGGCGTAAACACCGTATAGGATGGCACCAACTGAGATGTAGGAACTAAAGAAATAGTTGCAAGAATTTCTTAAGAAAGGTTTCATTAGACCGAACATGTCTCATTGGACAACTCCTGTTCCATTTTTGAAGAAGAAGGCTGGATTGATGAGGTTGTGTATTGATTACCGATGGTTAAATAAGAAGATAATTAAAAATAAGTATATGTTTCCACGCATCGATGATTTTTTTTATCAGTTGTGGGGCGACACAGTCTTTTCTAAGATAGACTTGAGGTCAGGTTATCACCAGTTGCAAATTAAGGCCAATGACATACCTAAGTCGGCTTTTCAGACAAGGTATGTTCATTATAAGTTTGTGGTTATGTCGTTTGGGCTAACCATGCACCAATAGTGTTTATGGACCTGATAAATTGGGTGTTTAGGACCTATCTAGATCAGTTTGTAGTTGTGTTTATAGACAACATCCTGATCTACTCTAGAGATAACCAACAACATGAGAAACACTTATGTCAAACTTTGACTTTGTTGAGGCAGCACCAGATGTATGCAAAGCTCCATAAGTGTGAATTCTGGTTAAAGGAAGTGGCTTTCCTAGGACATGTAATATCTACTAAAGGAGTCTTTGTGGACCCAAAGAAAGTAGAGTCATTATTGCAATGGGTCAGCCAAAGACTCCTACGAAGGTTTACGACTTTCTAGTTTTGGAAGGATATTACAAGAGGTTCATTAAGAACTTCAGTGCAATGGTGTTACTGCTAACAAGTTTAACAAGAAATGATGTTTCATTTGTTTGGGATGACAAATGTCAACGTTATTTTATGATTCTGAAGGAGAGGTTGACCAGTGCACTAGTGTTCATGCTGCCAGAACAAGAAAAGGGTTTTATTGTCTTTTGTGATGCATCCAAGAATGGTCTAGGTTCCGTGTTGATGTAGGATAAGATCGTGACTTCTTTTGCTTCACGACATCTTAAGAAACACAAGGAGAACTACCCTACACATGATTTGGAGTTGGTCGTTGTGGTGCACACCTTTTTATGATATGAAGACACTACTTGTATGGGGAGAAGTGCTAGATCTTCACACTAACCACAAAAAACTACAATACATCTTTTGGAAGCAGGATTTGTACATGCGACAATGACGTTGGATGGGGTTAATCAAGGATTATGATTTTACCATAGATTACCATCCAAGGAAGGCAAATGTAGTGGCATATGATTTAAGTAGGAAGTCTTCTTTATCATCGTCCGCTAAGAAGGTGATGCAACCCTATTTGGGGCTTCATCTTGTGTCTGTTTGCATCTCAATCACATCTAAACATGTTAGAATGCAAGTTAATTCCCTCAATAAGCATATTACTATCAAATTCTCTTATGGATGTTATTTGCATGTTTTTCATGTACTTGGACCATGCCTTGGATGGGTAAGAGAGAAGGAAAGTGTTATTGGATTCCTCTAGCCATGGAGGGGTCCAAAGAATACCCCAAAGCTCCCTCAACCTACCCCTAGTGGTCAAGAGCCAAGCTCAAGAAAAGAATTCCATGGATCATGAAGTTTCAAGCTCAAAGTACTACGGAAGACCTCAGCACGGTCGTGGTGCCAAGGAACAGCCATCTTGCCAATGCAAAAGTATAACAACTCCACCAACATGGTCATGCTACTCAATGCAGTTGTGCCAAGAAGCCCCTAAAATGGTCATCCCAGCTAGCACGACCACGCTACCAAAGATCAAAATGGGTGTGTTGAAGAGAACGACCTCCACTGCACCTTGCCCACCATGGTCATGCTATCTAGCCCCCACCATTGCATGGCCACATTGCTAAAGATCAGAACAAGTGCGTTGAAGAGAATTACCTCCACTCCACCTTCCAACCATGGTCGTGCTACCCAGCACGACCGTTCTACCTAGATCCCACTACGGTCGTGTTGCCCAACATGGATGTGCTATCAACCTTCATTTCACCACTTCCAACTTGACATTTTCACTTCCCACCATGGTCATACTCTATCACCATGGCCTTTCTAACCTCCACCCACCACGTCTGTTCTAACCTCCACCCACCACGGCCGTGTTGCCACCTAAAACTTAGCTTTTTCTGCATTGAATTTCCAACAATACCCCTACTTATCCTAGTGCTTCTACCACCACCTATATATACATGGGTGGCGGCCACAGCACTAGGTTCGCATCCCTATCCACTCCTTAGCTACTCTAGAGCATTCATTACTCTCTTCTTTGCACTCAATCTATTCACCTACCTCCCACCTTCCATTTCCACTCCATTTCCACCATAGAACCCTAGGTTTCTAGATTTTCTACCATAATCCCCTACATTGCCATGCTCTTTAGCCATCTTGTAGGAGGGAGGACGTTCTACAATAGTTAGGAGGTGAAGGAGAAGAATCTTCCACAAGCTCCATGGCCTTCTATCTCTTTCTTCTTTCCTTTTTTCTCTTTTGCATGACCATGTCTAGTTAAGCCCTTGTAGTGAGTTTTTTGGGGTTAAAATGTTACTCTAATACCATGGTGGGGGAAATAACTTGTAATAAACATATTTCCATTCTGTGATGATTGACACTTGCTTCTATCTCATTTCCCATTATCTTGCTTGTGATTTGTACTTTTAAAAATGGATTGCTTGTTTTATGATGCTTGAAAACACATAGCTTCTAGGGGAAAATGGATTGTATTTGTCCATCTTAGAAATTGCTCCTAGGTCCAATTAGTGGATCTCTAGCTAGAACCCCTTTGTTCCTACATACAACTCCCTTCTCTTACAAGTGGGTGTGAGATCTAAGTAGCTAGTGTAAGAGTGATTAGTGCAATTTCCTAGAGTTTTCTAAAGGCTAGATGGTGAGTAACATGAGGTGAAACACACTCATCTCTACCCCCATTACTACCCTTGGCTCTCAATTTCCCTAATACCACTTACCCTAGAATCCTATGCTTGCCAAGTCCTATTAGAATTACACCTAGCCCTAGTTTACCAACTAGTAGCATAGGGTAGATTCAAATAGAACTTGCCTTATTGTTTGGATTGGCAATCTAGATTGAAGATATAAGACTTGGATTCTATGTAAACTCTCCCAACTAATATCAAAGTATAATTTCCAAACAGCCCACCTATCCATATCCTTGCTTGAAACCCACCTTGTTCTCTTAGCTTGTTAATGCTAGTTTAGTTAATTGTCTTTGTTGCTTCTGAGCTAATTGCTTAGTTTTTGATAGATAGGATTTGCTTGAGTAGTTATTACTCTTTTGAGATTTCTTGTGTTAATCTTGTTATCTAGTGATAACCAAGGTTCTTTCTTGCTCTTGTGCTTAACTTGCCTCTTAGTTGTTAATTTGAATTGTTAGTTTAGCGTAGATAGTTGTAGCTCTTTACTCTTGCTTAGTTACTTATTTAGCCTTGCCTCTTAGATTTAACTTGTTTACGATAATTTAGGGTATCTAGTAATCTACTTTTCTTCTTGACCTTAATTGCTTGCAATCTTAATGTAATTAACTAAAACCAACCTTTAAATCCTAAAAACCCTACACTCCACTTTGGGAATGTAACTCACATTAACTTAGCCATAGTGCCCCCCATCTCCTTGAGGATCAACCCTTATCTTTCCACTTGCCTATACTACAGCACAACCCCCTGCACTTGTAGGTGAAGTGTGAATAGTCTAATCTGGTGTGTTAGACTAGGTCCCTTATACAAATTTGAAAGATCCATGTGTGTTTTCCTAAGTTGCATCTAATCAAATCTAATTGGCTAATTGTAACCCAAGGCAGTCCAAAACGCACTAGAAGGCACAGTTGAGTGTTTTAGTATGTCATAAGAGATACATGTTGTTCTCTTTGCAAAAGATGAATGTACAGTTAGAGGTGTCCATGTTAGAAGGTCTGTTGGCACAGTTACAAGTAAAGTCAATTTTGAGTCAGCAGATTATAGATGCACTGTAGAATGATATTGTAGTTCAACAGATTCAGGCAGAGTTGGGCAGTGAGAAGTGTGATGGCTTCCATGAATTTAATGATTTGAGACTGTGTTATCATGGCAGGATAGTTGTGTCAGATATAGATAATCTGAGGACATTAGTTCTAGAAGAGGCTTCTCTTCTATGTACTCTATGCATCCAGGTAGCACCAAGATGTATCAGAATTTGAAGGATCTATATTGGTAGCTAGGATTAAATCTTGATGTAGCTGAGTTTTTAGATAAGTGTGTAGTATGTCAAGAGGTTAAAGTTGAGCATCAGAAGCATGTCAGGAACCTTGTGAACATTGCCTATACCTCAGTGGAAGTAGGTTCATATCATAATGGACTTTGTGATTGGACTTCCAAGGACAACCAAAGGTCATGATTCCATCTGGGTAATAGTTGACAGGTTGACAAAGTCAGAACACTTTTTATCAGTAGAGATGACATATATGGTTGAGAAACTTGCACATGTGTATGTCGATGAGATAGTACATTTACATGGAATCTCAACTACTATAGTGTCAGATAGAGGTCCACAATTCACTAGTCGCTTTTGGGAACATTTGCATGCAACGAAGGGTAAGCAGTTAAGGTTTAGCACTACATTCCATCACAGATAGATGAACAGTATGAGAGAACAATACAGACCTTGGAGGATCTGTTGAGAGCCTATGTGTTGTAATTTTGGGGCAATTGGGATATACACCTTCATTTGATAGAGTTTCCCTACAACAATGCTATTAGAGGAGAATCGACATGGCACCATATGAAGTGTCATATGGGAGATGTTGTAGATCTCTATTGTGTTGGTATGAGATGGGAGAATATCAGCTTTTAGGTCTTGAACTTGTGTAGCAAACAATAGAAACGATCAAAGTCATTGAACAACAGATGAAGGCAGCACAAGACAGATAGAAGTCTTATGTTGATAATCATCATAGACCTTTAGAATTCCAAGTAGGAGACATGGTGTACCTTCAAATTACTCCATAGAAAGGTGTTCTAAGGTTTGGGGAAAAGGGTAAGTTAGCTCCCAGATATATGGGACCTTATTTGTGGTTGCACGTGTTGGGAAGGTGGCCTATAAGCTAGAGTTTCCACCTGAGTTGCAAAGGTTGCATCTTATGCTTCATATCTCTATGTTGAGAAAGTGTCACCCTGATACAGAGTTGACTCTTCAACCTATTGAGATGGAGCTGGATAATGATATATCTTATGTAGAGCATCCTGTTCTGATCCTGGATAGAAGGATCAAGAAGTTGAAGAAGAAGGACATTGTACTAGTTAAGGCTTTGTTTCATCATTGTGGCATAGAATAAGACATGTGGGAGCTTTAGGATGAGATGTGGAAGAAGTATCCATGCCTTTTTGTATAGGATTTATGGGGTGAAATCCCTATTAGGGATTTATAGTTATAAGACTCCTAACCTAGCTTTATGCTTAATTGTAATTACTTTGCATAATGAGATGCTTCAGCCTTAATTTAATCTCTTGGGATGTCTTAATATCATGTGATAGGCTTATCTTTTCATTTTGGTCCATTTTGGTCCAATTTTATTCATATGTGCTTGTTTTGGACCAGATTGCAATTTACCCATGAGTGAGGGTTACCTTGCAAAATGTCACATGTGGAGAGTGTTCTTTGTACCTTGGCATCATTAGATAGAAGATGGTGATATGGGCTCCTTGTTTGAAAGCATGTTTGGTGATGTGATATCTCATGGTGATTTTAGGGTTTCTAGGGTTTGTTCAAGTTAATAGAGTGACTGACTTAGGGTTTTATGTTACGACAACTACACCACTTTTGGTGAGGGTAGAAATTGAAACACATGCTTTGGATGTGTGGTCTTGACCAAGACAACCTAGAGGTGAGGATGGTCAAGATAGGTTTTCTTCTAGTGTCTCGACCATGAACATATGGTGACTTGGGGTTTCAACCTAGACAAGTATATGGGAATGTCTCGATGGAGACAAGGTGGTAACCAACCTGGCTGGTCGAGACACTTTTTCTAGATAAAAATAAACCTTTTGATTTATGCATGTGAGTGGAGGAAAGGTTGTTTCATTGAAGGGCATGTGTCCCTTAATATTCTATCTTGTTGACACCTCATAATTTCTTACTTCCCTCCTCTTTAGTATATAACACCCTTTATTCATAAGCAAATAATCATGTTTAGCCCCATACTATTCTTCTTCCTTGGGTTGTCCTTGGAGCTTCAGGAGCAAGGAAGGTTAGATCTTGAAACCTTGGTGGTTGATCTACCTTGGTTGGGGGAGATCTTGTGCTAGATCAACATCTTGGTGGATATTATTGGTGATTCCTCTCTTGGTAAGTGGTATTACTCTTTATTACATTTTCCCTCTTCTAAAACCTCCATCACCTTCTCCTTCCTCATTGGACATAGACTGTGTACTATCCATAGTGGCTTTTCTTGAAGATCTCTTCTTCACAAAGGTCATAGATCATGTTTTTGACATGATGGTACCTGAGTGAGATGAAGACCTCTTCTTCTCTTTCTTCTTCTTTGGTACGACCTAAGGTTGAGTTTTTCTTCCCCTGAGCTTTCCTTTGACCATGACTTTCTTTTCACTTTTGGAGGTGAACCTTTGGCCGAGGTGTTGAAGCTTAGTTGAAGTTTTTGGAAGCTTGAGATCTTGGGAGGTTGTTTATCTTCAAATCAGGCAGGTTATATAACTTCTCTCACTTTTATTATGTACATCTTAAACCTGATCTTATGTTGTTTATTTAAGACTTACAAAACGTGATTCTTTATGGCTAGAAGGATGATAATATTAGGGTTTAAACTTGTAGTATTTTTTAAAGGATTACTCTTCCTATAAACCCTAATTCTTTATCCATCCGATTTTGTGGTGATGGAAATATTGATGTGTTCCTTTGGATCATCACATATAGAATTGTAAAACTTGATATACGGTTCAGTTATCATGAATAACAATATACTATGAGTATGTTAACATGCATAAGAATCATGGTTTTCTTTCTCTACATAACTCTTTTTGGTGACCCTCTATGATCATGTTCTAGGGTTTGAAGAACACCCTTGAATAGAGACTTCTCTATGGTTGACGTTTGATATTCCCTACAATTGTCCACCTAATCCGACCTTGTTTAGATCTAATATGGTGTTGGGCTTGTGGTCGAGATGTCCTTTGGTCTTCCGTTATGGTTGACACCCATGCAAGGGGTGGTTTCAACTGTGACACCCCCTGTAACAGACCGAATCTCAGGGTTCTTCTACAATCTACCCACTTTCAAGCTTTTTATTTCCTTTATATCCTTTTAGACTTTTCCCTAATTTTTACTATCTTTTCTATCCATTTTGGACTCAATGTTGAATTTGCGCTAAACTTGATGGCTTGAACCAGAATTACCCTCATTCATAGGTGTTTGCACAAATATCTCAAATAATGTGATAATTAGAGTTTAATAATGCTAAATGGCGCTCGTGCGGGGGTGGTTCTCTCGTAAATAAAAAAAAATAATGCTAAATGGCCATTTATGAGAGATAATTAGTAGAATGTATCAGTTTAAGGGTTTTATGGCTTTTTGGGACAAGAAATAATAATTTATGAATAATTGAGTTAATTAATGAGGATATAACACTCTTTTCTTTCTCTCTCCTCTAAGGTGACAATAATATATGAAAATAGAATATAATGGTGAGATACTGCTCTTGACATTAATAGGTATTGACTGTCTTAAATATTCACTCAAAATTTCACTAAAAGTGCCTCTTCATATTAACTCACTCATTTTAATACATTAATATATACATTAATGGCTAATATTGTGATTAAGGGCGAAAGCTTTTCCAAAATGAAAAACTAATTGCATATCATTAATCTAGACATCATTATTATCCTATTGTTAAATTTTGGGGTCATTTGGACCATGTTTGACACCCAAATCGAATTTATAAGATTTGAGTAAAGTATGACTAAGGTTTTGATTCGACTTCATAATGCACTGCATTAAACCTATATTTTCTGTTTCATTTTTCCTTTCACACATTACTGGAATCACTCACGAGCCATCGAATGGTTGTCACTCGATCATCTAGATTGTCACCCGATTCGACGGTCGCTGAGTCATCCTCTTCCTCCAGCTCCTTGCGAGTCAGAGCCATTTCACGGCCAATTCATTCTTTTTGCCCGATCTCCCTTATTGCTCAACCATTTCGAGTGATTTTTCTTCTTTCAGATTCGCCTCTCCCTCCCAGATTGAATGATCCCTAACTCCCCTCTTCTCTTGCCTTGTGCATGAAATGCCCAATAGGGCAGCAATAACCCCCTCCATCGTTGTTTCATAGAGGTGCCATAGGATCTCCTCCTGCCTATATAAGGGCATGTAGAGCACCATTAGACTGCACACAACTCTCCTCCATGCTCAATTTCACCTCCTATGCCCTAAAGGTCCTTGGCCTGATCATTCGTCTTCTCCGGTGATGAGGACCTTGCCCAGCATCCTCCACCTTTCTCGACTCAATTGGGCAGCATGTAATCATCTCGACTGCCTATCCTTTGTTTTCCTATTGTTTGTTCGCCCTAGTTTTCTCTGAGTCACCATATCCTATAGCCCAATTCAAGCCTCTACCGGTGCTAGGTTGCCATGGAGACTCAGTAAACCCATGAGGCCGGTAATTATTTGGTTTGTATCAGTTTGCATCCTCGAACATTTTGAGGCCTTAGTGGAGTCCTATTTCCTTGCTTTATGTGGTTTTGAACCTTTTGAATTCTCTTATGTTTTACAACTTCTCTCGATGAACCTGTGACCCCATGGCCTATCTTGCTTCAAGGTGTGGCGCCGCAACTTCGAGTTGCCGTCGCAAACCCTCTTGCAGAGTTCCCTTTCCCTGATCGTGGGTTCTCCCTCCTTATCAACATGACCCCGATGGCATTCCAGCCATGACTAGGAGATAACTGGAGCTCCAACTCATAGCTTGTGATATGGCTCGATGCATCGGCGGGATCTGAGGAAGCCACCAGGAGTTTGGGTTCTTACTCAAATGATCGTGTTTTCATGTTTTGTAGCACTGATCTTCCCTAAATATGGGAGCCCTCGCCATGGATGTGAGTAGAAGAAGCATGGTCATGAAAAGACTGAGGTGTCCTTCTTCGTTCAATTAAACAATTAATTTATCAAGGGTATAATCAGTATTTTATTTCTATTTTTTCTCATTCACTTAACGTTGGGGTGAGCCTCGTTGTACTAGCTGGTAGGTGTCGATTGGCCCAAGTCAGTGTGGGCCCAGGCCCTTTGACCCCTGACTAGTTTTTTTATATACACACATGGGTTTTTCTTGAAATATGATTGGTCAATTTTCAATAATTCCTAGTAATTCGTAGGTTTATCATAATAATATAAATAAATAGTCATTGGAAAGGATTTTTCATGTAGAATCTGAATTTATGGTTTTTGAGTCCTGATTCTAATTCCTTTTTTTATTTTTGTCTTGAATACCATTTTCATTATATAAAATGTTCTAAAATATGTAATTAATTCATTTTAACTCCAAATTAGGAAATTAACTATGTTTTCTTAATCAGTAAAGTCCAAGTAATCAATTGGTCCATGTTTTGAGTCCTAAATTGAGGTTTTGTCTTGAAGGTATAAAATTAGGGTTTTTAACCCTTAAATTACATCAAACCCCAATCCTTGTGATAAAATACTTGAATTTAGGGTTTAAGGATCTTGGACATCAATGAATGAATAAAATACAAATATAAGATAACTCAAGTGAGGTATGTGCATTCTAACCCTAAAGTTGGAATTATTTATCCACACCTATATTCCCATTAAGGAATGAGCCTATTTTATTCATTCTTGCAATTCTTCTATAAATGAATTAAGGGTCTTGGATCCCACTTGCAATTGTTGATAAACTTATTCTATCTACTATTGAATTACTTTATCATGATGATGAAAATGACTAGCTAACTAATATAGTGTACATGATTACAAACCACCCATAGTATTGGGCATGATCCCAGGGGAAGGTGACCACTTTCCCCAATTTATAAAATATTAGGGTGTTTGAGAATGTGTTACTCTCCCTCACCCATAGGTTGAGGTCTGGTAGGTGCCTCATCCCTATGTTAGTATAATTTAGTCATATTTAATCATGCATGCAAATTTATTATTGTTCTACTTGGTAGGATTTCCTATTTGATATATTTACCTCATACTCTTGATATCTAGTAGTTCGTGAACTTTTATTTTATCATACTTAAACTGTTGAATTGTCCTTTACATATAATTGACACATACATTTTATCTCCTCTTGTTGGGTGACCCCAACCACCCAGGTATAGTATCATATTCGCATAAGGAGCATGGTGAACCAGCCTAAGGCTAGGAAAGGAGTCCATCCTTCTCCCATGAAATGATTGGTTAAGTTAGTTTTTATTGGAGACATATTGTTGTAGTCATTTCCCTCTACTTAGGTCTTTTTCTTTGTATAAAGCATGTACACCCTTTTGGGAAAATTTTCTATGTAATCTTTATTTAAATTGAATATAGTAAAAAAATTATCTTCCACTGCTATCCAAATTGGATTTGTTTACCATTTTTTTTAGTAAAGAGGTGGTGATTTCACTTATTTACACTCCCCTAACCCTAAGGATGGTCGCTATGCCATCCTGGTTGTGATGTAGTGTTGCTGCATGGTGTTGTTCAACTAGTTGATGTTACAGCTAAGATGGCTAAGTGATGGTCGAGCCACATGTTTGGGTTAGGTTATGAACATAACAGGTCATGTCTAGTTGGTTATGGTCGTGACGTAATGGGTTAAGGTTGTAACACGTTGTGATAGTTGGGTCGACACCATGTTGTGTCTTGGTCGTGACACACCTTGTGGTGTAATGGTCGTGACACTCCTTGTTGGAGTTTTGATCGTGATGACCCGTTGCAAGTCTCCTGGTGTCACGATCGCAACTCTATGTCAGGGTTTCATTATGGTCGAGATGTCTAGGTTTGAAACCATGTGGAAGTGTCTCGATCATGACACTTGATGTTTGAGGGGTCGAGGCACATTTATGGAGGGTGGTCAGACACCTATATGGAGGGTGGTCGATACACCTATGTATATGTATCAACATGGGCAGTACATAGTGTAATGGTCTCTAAAGTGTTGAAATTGGGAATTGCTAAGAATTAACAATAATTCTTAACACTAGTACTCTCCAACAATATGGGAGGTGACGGATTAGGGTTTAGTGATGGAATAACATTATGGAACCCTAATTGGATATGCATGATAACATGATAAGACTCTATTTAAAGATCGATATTCTATGATAGTGTTTTCTCTCTCGTACTTGTGTAACACTAACTTGCATGTGAGATGAATATCATAGCTATGTGAATGTTATGGTGAACCCTATACAATACAGGGTGATGACTATGAACATTATTGAGTTATTATGTGATATTGAATGTGCAAGAATTATGTGTTTGGGTCTAATTACCTGAAAAGTGCATTGATCACAATTTGAGGTGAAATCCTTTAGAGATGTGATTGAGGGATTTATATTCCTATTGGGAAATACGGCATCAGATAGGTAGCAAAAAGATAAAAAAAATTATTAACATATTTCCCATTAATGAGCAGATCGTGTCAATAAATATGCAATGGAAAGGATGGTTTCACAAAGATATACTTGGTCCTAGAGCAAGTCCAGTAACAATCCTCATCGATGTAGATGTGCACTCTATCTTGGACGGTGTCTGTGCAGCTCCTAGATGTAATGGGATTGTCTGAATGCTCCTTCATGGATAGCAGACTCGGACAACTACGCTAGCGGAACCTCTAATCTCCCTATGGACTGTGACTTGATTTTGTGCTCCTAGAAGTAGCCAAAGGTCTCATGCCTCTAGAGTAGTCCACACGGACCAACTATAACTCATGTCATCCTACTAGAACAGACAGAAAGGAGTTTTCCCTCTCGTTGGTGTACTAGTCACCAACCTGCTCTCCCACAACAATCATCCTCAAATGTTTCTTTCCCTTACAAATCCCTCCCTAATCGGGTAGGACATCTGTGGGCTCTCATGGTTACCACAACCAAAGAGGAAAATGTTTTCTCAATTTTTTGTGATGTACCTTGGGAAGCCCCCAATACCCCTCTATTTATAGTAGAGTCCAGGGTCAGGGTTCCCAGTCTGTGCGGAAGTGGAAGGGACCAAAATATCTCAAATTTTCACAACAATTATGGGAGATTCGCAACCTATTACCATTGAGACGATCGTCTGGAACACCCATACAGTCGTCTAGTGCGTGAGACGATCATCTTGCGGTTTCCGAATCGCATGCAAGTTTGGTAATTCGATTCCGATTAATATCACATATTAATTCCTTACAATACAAGTAATGTGCAATCAAAACAAGTTCGGGAGACATACAGAACCTTCATTCTGCCCAACCGATCCATCTCACCCATATGAGACACCTGTCTCGCTCACCCAGATACTTGTCTGGTGTGTTGAACTGAGTCGATCTGTTCAAATCATAAGGAAGAACTAAGCCAATTCAATTTTGAACCAGCTTGATCTCCCAAACGGCCGTCTCAACTCTTGAGTTGGTCATTTGGTAGTCCAAATAGTTGTTTCACTCTATGAGAGAGTTGTATGGCAGTACAAACAACACATTCAACTAATTTGTTGCATGAATTGAGTACCTAAATTCTTTAGTAATCAATCCAATTGTCATTCAAGATCAAACTCCTCTTCTAGATGAGTTCTTATGTGTGTGACCCTATAGGTCCAATATGACGTTAGCAATGAATGTCTATAACTAGCTTATGACATCACAAGTAGAGAGTGGTGCCTAGTCACACATCAGTGCTACCCAAGTGAGTGGAAAGTTGGGGAGCAACTTCAACCTACAATGTGTGTATGTTTTTACAATGATTGTATAGTTCCTTT
This sequence comes from Alisma plantago-aquatica, assembly GCA_963693085.1. Lineage (NCBI taxonomy): Eukaryota > Viridiplantae > Streptophyta > Magnoliopsida > Alismatales > Alismataceae > Alisma > Alisma plantago-aquatica. Next base: position 554,615,340 of record OY856411.1, read on the forward strand.
GTCACTGATATCCAAATTGAACTAGAGGCATGGAGCAGCCATCCTCATTATTATTCAATCTTGTTTCTTGAATTAGAGCAGACTGCATGAGATATATGTAAGCTCAATATCATATAGTGACTCATGCGTCTGGACATACTATTCTTAGTCTCCCTAATCAAGAGGCCTTGGATATCATACTCCTATAGGAGTTACAAATCTCATCTTTATCACTCGTAGTCATTCCCCATGTGTTAAAGTCCCCCAATCATCACTTCCATAACAACCCATGTTTTGGGACTGCATTTGATGATGTCAAAGTGTACGCAACAACATGTGATGAATGTAGTGATTTCAGGTCTAAGAACCACAACCACTAATATCACTGTGAGAGCTAACTATGACTTCTATGATGATGGCTTCCATGTAGGGGTGGCAATCAGGATCGGGTTGAGCAGGTTTTATTTTAGGTCATTTTGGGTCAACACTTTTTGGCTATACCCTAAACTTGCAAATGATGGATTTTCAAGTCAAAACCCTTAACCCTAACCCGACCCGCAAATAATATCGGGTCTATTGGGTCTAACCCATAAATCCAATACCAAGAGAATAATTTAAGAAAATGTTATGATATGTCTAATCATTGATAATTTCCAAGCTTAATTAACAAATTTCATTGTGGTAAACTTACAATGTGATTGAGAAACACATATAAAGCTTGTTATAGTTTGTTCGAGAGTTATAAACACAAATTCTTAATATAATTAGTATAATAAAATATACAAATCAATATAATACTATGTAGAATTGCCAAAATAAACTTCATGCTTGATGGATTGGTAATCTAATAGGCCATTGGGTGTCTTAAAATATAGTATTTGTAATTTTATTTGAAAATATAATTCCATATTTTGGGTCAATTGGGTCAATTCGGGTCTAAAATCCAAAAAGGACCCAAACATAAATTATTTTAGGTTCTTCAGGTTGAGGTCAATTTTGGGTCGGTTGGAAAACCTTAAACCCTAAACCCACTTAGAATTTTAGGTTTGGGTCGGGTCCAGCGGGTCGGGTCTTGTTTTGCCAGCCCTACTTCCATGTGCCAGTCTCACAGTGGGTCTGTCTGATACATTATTCTCTAACATGTATCTGTGTGCTTGATTTATTATTTCCAGATCATGACTAATGAGATTTAGTCATCAACCAACCCACACTCTGATCCTATGTGTTATTGTTGTGTGTCAACCTTCCACAATAACAATAGATCAGGACATAATGAGAATATGTTTATGTACTCTTAACATCCATATGATCTTATCCACAAGGGTAGTAACTTGAATACATACATCATTAAGTAATATAATTCTCTAGACATTTATATTGTTACATCATTATCTCAAAACTGAATTAAACAAAATAAATTGGAAGCTTGCCTTTATTATTAATCAAACTGTTTACATGTTATGCCATCACAATCATCATATGATTGGCTCTCTGGGCATACATGCCAATATACTCCCGCTTGCACTTAGAGACAATCACCCATGGATCTCATCCCGAGTGACCTAACATGACAATCATGCTTCTTCTAAGTAAATGTTTTGATAGTGAGTTCAACAAAATTTGCTTTAAGTCAGTATTTTGCAATTTTCACATAACTTTGTTGTATGACTACTCGTATGATATGGGAGTGTTGTAGTATTCTATCTGAGATTCCCAACCTAACTAGTAGCTCCATTGTTGTCATCAGTATTTCTATTGTGTCATCAATGGTTGGAACCTCAAACGAGTTCACCCATTTTAACTTCTTGATCCATACAGTATCCTATACTATTATTATGACATGGAGATACTCAGATTCTTTTATATATTCAAACAACTACCATTATCTCAGAACTCTTTCTAGCTTACAGTTCCTATTTTTTTTGTCAAACATAAATTTAGATTGGGAGTATTTTATCAGTTTGGAAGCTTGCATGGGGGTAACCCTTTACATCCAACTCTTCTTTATCACCATAACCAAGGAACCAATCCTTTAAGTGCTTCACAAACACCAAAGGAAGTTATTTATGGTAGTTCAGTGACTCTCATTGGTAACTGACATATACCACCTTGTCATGTCCAATACATATGAGATTTCTAGGCATGTATATATATGTCTTGTCATCATATCAAATACACATGAGATGATTGGGTATCCTCTCATCACATCCAATACATATGAGATTACTAGATATCTTCTCGTCATGTCCAATACATATGATACAATGAGATAAGTACATAACATTGCATTTAAGATCTATCCATGTGTTCCTATTCTTCATAAGAATTGGGACACTAGGATCCTGAGAGATTAACTCCATGGAACGTGGACACATTTTATCTCATTGGGTCTTGCATGTTGAACCCTTCATCATCTTACCAATGTATGTACTCTTACTTAGGTTAAGAAGCTTTCCAAATCTATCTCTATAGACCTTGATCCCTATCACATAGGATGCTTTACCTAAACCCTTCATATAGAAGGCACTTTCAATGCCAGGTTTTAGCATTTGTAGGATAAGGATGTTATTCCCCATCATCATGTGGAATATAAATATGCTCCCACTAAATCTTTTGTAATCATAGATTCCATATTCATTTTGACTCAAGTCAAACTCTTTGACTGTCTTGTCAAATAGAAGATTCTAGCTACTTGCTTTAATCCAAATATTGACCTTTGTAGCTTATAGACTTTATTCCCATTAATGGATTTATAAAACCTTTAAGATGTGTCATGTACACATCCTTATAATTATACCATTTAAGGAATGTGGTTTTAACATGCATATGCCAAATATCACTAGTCATTATAAGATGTCATAACAAGTATGATCTCGATGGATTTAACCATGGTAATTGGTGAAAGACTTCGTCATGTTCAACACCTTGAACTAGTTTCAAACTCTTTGCAACAAATCTACCCTTCCATGTTGGTATTCTTAAAAAGACCCAAATGCACCTAATGGGTTTTATCCCTTCTTGGGGATCCACCAAGGTCCTACCTTGTCGATTTACATGGTGTTCATCATTGATCTCATGGTCTCAAGCCATTTTTCATATTCTAGTCCCTCAATAGTTTCTAGGTAGGTTTTTGACTCATCTCTATGATCAACTTTCCACCTTTTAATTTATAAGATATCATAAGCTTTTAAACTCAAGGTGAGTTCTACTAGAACTATCAGTTCTGTGTTTACATAACGAACTTGAGATTCCACAACAACTTGTGATTCTCCTTGTTCCTATTGTACCTCTTTAGGTTCTATGTTTTCTTGTTTGTCATGAACATTTTCAGTACTACTTTTACTCCCATTGATTCCTTTGGAACTAATTTCCACTTAAGAATTCAGACATCCTAGCAACAAACACTTTATTGTCGAGTTGGAATATAAGTAGCATTCAACAAGATAACATTCATGTGATTTGTGGATAAAGACTTTTAAGAAACTATTTTCTTATACAAGCTATCAATCCTAATTATTATTAAAAAAACATATCGAGACACTTCCCATGTCATATCTCATATGGTGTCTTTTGAACCACGATACATTGTTTTAGTGTAAATCATGTGCCAAAAAGAATATTGGAAAATTAGCTAGATATGTTGATAATCACACCATGACTTAACACAGTGTGATTCCTCCTTTCTTATACACTCTAATGATACATTATCATTGTGTTTTAAGTGGAGTTCATCATGATACACTATCATGCTCTTCCAGAAGGTCCTCAAACTCTTGGTTTACATATTTCAACTTCGATCATATCAAGGTGTCTTAATACTTTTACCAAGTTAGTTACGTACTTTATTAATGATCTTCCTGAACACTTCAAGAGATTAATACTTGTGTTTCATTAGATACAAATTTTAATATTTACTTATCGTGTCATTAAATATGATGAGGTACTTGTAACTACCTTTAGCATTCATTCCAAAAGGTCTATGTACATCAGTATGTACTAGTCCTAATATAATAATCACTTCTCCCACTACATCTAGTGAATATGCTTTTGTCACATTGCACAAAAATTAAGACATGCATGTCTCTATTGGTTTGATAACCAAAAGAGTATGTATAACCATCAAATGGATTCTAGAAATGTATTTCTCATTTATGCGCTTCAAATGAAAATGCTATAGGTATTAAATGTTTAAGTCATCAAGTCACTCAATATATGTGTCATATACATTTGTCTATAAAACTATCAAGTATATTTTGTGAGACATGGGGCATTTCCCTAAAATATCATATCTTTTAAAATGAAACATAATGTTCTTGTCATACAAGACATTTAATGTTTTTCATCAGTGGCATGTACATAATAGCAATTCATGAATTCTATTATGTGCCCATGAATGACAACTGCCAACTGTAAAGGCAGAAACCCTTGCTCCAGACAGTTTTAGCTTACTTCTTCTCATGTCTTGAAGTAGAGATCTATGTCTCTGTCTTCTTCCTGAGACCCTCCATAAGGAGGATAGTTCTTTCCAATGTTCGGACAAGTGACAATGGTGGCACTTTCTTTTCTTTATCCTTTATATGAAAGGACAAATTCCTTTTACACTTACCCTTCTCTATATATTGAGTGCATAAGATTTGGGCTTCAACATAGCCTCGGAACACTTCTTGGCCTTGCTTTTTTCCCTAGGACTCACTTTCACTGATCGTCATCAAATATTTGTCCTTCTTCATTTCTTTGGCATTAACATGTCAAGCATTTGATAAAGTGACTATATGATTCATGCAATGCTTGCATAATCATATTCATGGTCAACTCTTGACCTAAGAGAAATTCTAATCATTCCACATGTCCAATCATGTTGAGCGCATGGGGTTCTACTAGAGATCTCTTTGTCAGTTTGTACTCAATCAGTGCTTTGGAGGCATTATACCTTCTTTGCTTTACATGATTCTTAAGATGTGTTACCATCTTGAGAATGTCCATGTTTTCATGTTGTTCATGCAACTCATAGTTCATACAACTGATCATTAGGTATTTAAATGTCTATGTCATCATCGGCATGCTTCCAATAAGCATCCATTTAGCCTTAAGCACAACTAGAGCGGGTTCCTCCGACATTAGTCTATCATGGACATAGAGCTTTCTCTCATTGATGAGAATATTTCTCAAAGTCCTTCACCAATTGTGGAACTTTATCTCATTTTGTCCTTCTTGAGGACTTATTGCAATTAAAACATGTTTGTGTTTGACATTTGATTCTACAAAAAGAATATTACAACTTTTCAAAACATTTTTTATTTGATTTGATTTGATTTGATAAATTGATGATATTAATTAGGTATTTAATTTACTATCTCTCCCACTATTTTATTCAAATCAATATCCCTCAATATCAATTTGGAATATTGCAGCATACAATATTCTATTGGGCCAAGGTACACATTTCATCAAGTCATGAGTTGGCTTTTGTCGATCGCCCACAATCTGACTGCTTAGGTAGGCTATCATGCCAATTGCATCATATGAAACTCTTAGATAGATGATATGTACAACTCCTTATCATAATCATCTACATGCCTCTGGGCTTGGGCTCTCCAAGTCACCAGTTAAGCATGACCCGATAGCCAATATGATAGATATGCACCATGCTTTGTGCAAATCTACATATCTACCATCACACTTCCACAAGATGAAGATGCACCATGCTTTGTGCAATACATTTGGTCAATCAAGATTTTCATGTGTATTATTTATGGAAGGCATCTTAGACTTAATATTTAAGTTGAGGGAGTTTGTATAAATACATATACTTTATCCAATCACCACATATATAGTATGTATCATATACATGCTATACCAAAAATGAGAACATGCAATAAATAAAACACAAGTGATGGCTATGGCCATTGTAACATCCCAGGATTTGAGGCATGGTATAAGTTGATCTTAAAAGGAATGATTGGACTACCCATATCACCAAGGTGCACCTCCTTTTCCGGGAGCCCATCACTAAAGAACTCCATAGTTAAGCGTGCTCAGCTTGGAGTAGTACTAGGATGGGTGACCAGTCGGGAAGTTGATCTTGGCTTGCGCGTCAGTGTGGACAAAGTGCGCAGTTAAGGCTAGTGGTGGTTTGTGGGGCCAGTCATCATTCCTGAAACCCTGCTAGAGCCTTGGGCAGGGGGCCCAGGCGTTACAAATGGTATCAGAGCCATAACCCCTCCAGTAGGTAGGGCCCACATGGGCATGTGGCATGCCAGTTTTGAGCCATGCGGTCCAGGCAAGTTGGAAAGGGCTATCCGTAGAGACGAGATGGAGCCACCCTTGCGCTGGTAGCTGTGGACGGGAGCTGGGTGTCCATGGGCCATTGTGGGTCTGCACTGAAATGGGGAAGAGATTATGAGGCCTTATAGTTGAGCCTTGACGAGGACGTCAAGAGTCTAAGTGGGGGAGATTGTAACATCCCAGGATTTGAGGCCTGGTATAAGTTGATCTTAAAAGGAATGATTGGACTACCCATATCACCAAGGTGCACCTCCTTTTCCGGGAGCCCATCACTAAAGAACTCCATAGTTAAGCGTGCTCAGCTTGGAGTAGTACTAGGATGGGTGACCAGTCGGGAAGTTGATCTTGGCTTGCGCGTCAGTGTGGACAAAGTGTGCAGTTAAGGCTAGTGGTGGTTTGTGGGGCCAGTCATCATTCCTGGAACCCTGCTAGAGCCTTGGGCAGTGGGCCCAGGCGTTACAGCCATACTATTGTAATTCTTTAGAGTCACAAGGAATTACTACCACCTACAATCTACATAAATGCAACCTGTTGTTGGTGAATTTTTGTGCTCGAATCAATCGGGGTTGATTGGTTCAACTCTTGAACCGATCTGCTTGCCTCTTGGTCTCTTGGTTGGGCTCTTTTGAAGCAGTTGTATGGTTCTCAGGTCCAAGAAGCATTTGGACACCTCCAACTAATCGGTGTGGCCACCATTCAATTGGTTTTCCCTCCTATCATCTTTCCTCCACGTTCCTCCTGTCGATCGGGTTGTCTCATGAGCCTCTCATTTTGCCTTTGTGCAAATCATCATCCCACATCAAAACATAAATTAAAACTATACTATTTATTATTACATTATATATGGGGAAAACCTCAAGTTACATTTGAGGGGAAATAGGAATAAGAGAATTAATTTACATTTGAAAAGGAGAGGGAGGCTCGGTACACAAATTGATTAATGATAGGAACAAATAACCATAACCATGCACACACAAATCTGGGGTTTTGGCCATAACCATGCTTCATATCCACCATCAAAATTGATTTTATGGCAATGCATGTAAATTGCATACATATATATATATATATATATATATGTGTGTGTGTGTGTGTGTGTGTGTGTATTCTTAGGTTCTTTATGTGGTGATTAGATAGACATGCACTCAACCAATTTAAATATTCACATCGCATGCAATAAATAAACTTGATAAAACCAAAAATCTGATCATATTAATTATCTCAAAATATAATTAATTGATGTGTCTCTGATACCACTGTTGGGAAATACGTTATCAGATAGGCAGCAGAAACAAAAAATTTACTGACATAGTTCCCATTAACAACATATCACGTCAATAACTATGCAATGGGCAGGATGGTTTCACGAAGATATACTTGGTCCTGGAGCAAGTCCAGTGATAATCCTCGTCTATGTAGATGTGCACTCTATCTTGGACGATGTCTGTGTGCAACTCCTAGATGCATTGGGACTCATCTGACTGCTCCTCCATGGACAACAGACTCATAAAACTATTGTAGTGGCTCCTCTGATCTCACTGCGGACTGTGAGTTGATGTTGTCGTCCTAGCAGCAGTCAAAGGACTCCTACCTCTAGATTAGTCCACATGGACCAATAAGAACTCATGTCATCCTGTTAGAACAGACAAGAAGATGTTGTCCCTCCCATTGGTGTACTAGTCACCAACCTACTCTCCCACAATAATGATCATCAGTTGTTCTCTCCCTTGGTTGTCCCTCTCTGGTCGGGTAGGACATTCCTGGACTCTCGTGGTTACCATAACCAGAGAGGACAATGTTTTCTCAATTGTCTATGTTGTACTTTAGGAAGCCTCCAGTACCCCTCTATTTATAATAGAGGCAAGGGTCAGGATTCTCAGTCTGTGCAGGAGTGGAAGGGACCGGAAGATCTCAAATTTTTGCAACAATTCTAGAAGTTTCACAACCTGCGACAGTCAAGACGGTCATATGGCACACCTAGACGATCGTCTAGTATGCGAGATGGTCAGCTCACAATTTCCCAATCGCACATGAACTTGGCAATTCAATTCCAATTAACATCACATATTAATTCCTTGCACCACAAGTAATGTGCAATCAAAAAAAGTTTAGGAAACAATCAGAACCTTCATTCCGCCCAAATGAGCCAATCTCACTCATGTGAGACACTTGTCTCGCTCACCCAGATGTTTGTCTGGTGAGTCGAGTTGAGTCAATCTGTTCAATAGCTTGAACCAGTCGATTCATAAGGTTGAACTAAGCCAATTCGATTTCCAACCAGCCTGATGTCCCAAACAACCATCTCAACTCTTGAGTTGGTCATCTAGCACTCCAAATGGTCATTTCACTCTGTGAGACGGTCGTATGGAAGTACAGACAACACATTCAGCTAATTTTCTGCATGAATTGAGTACTGAAATGCTTTAGTAATCAATCCAATTGTCATTTAAGATCAAACTCCTCTTCTAGATGAGTTCCTATGTGTGTGACTCTATAGGTCCAATATCAAGTTAGCAGTGAATGTCCATAACTAGTTTATGACATCACGAGCAGAGAGTGGTACCTAGTCACATATCAGTGATACCTAAGTGAATGGAAAGTTGGGGAGAAACTTTAATATACAATCTGTGTATGGTGTTACAGTGTTTGTATAGTTCCTTTGTCATTGATATCTAGATTGAACTAAAGGCATGGAACATTCATCGTCATTATTATTCAATCTTGTTTGTTGAACCAGAGTAGACTGCATGAGATATATGCAAGCTCAATATCATATATTGACTCACATGTGTATGGCCATACTTTTCTCAATCTCTCTAATCAAGAGGCCTTGGATATCATACTCCTGTGGGAGGGAAAAATCCCATGTCTATCACTCACAGTCATTCCTCATGTGTCACAATCACCCAATCATCATCTTTATAACAACCCATGTTTCAGGATTGCATTTGATGATGTCTGAGTGTACCCAACGAAATGTGATGAGTGTAGTGATTTTAGGTCTAAGAACCACAAACACCACCACCACTATGAGAGTTGACTATGACTTCCATGGTGATGGCTTTCATGTGTTAGTCTCACGGTGGGTCTGTCTAATACATTGTTCTCTAACATGTATCTGTGTGCTTGGTTTGATATTGTCATATCATGACTAATGAGATTCAATCATCAACCAACCCACACTCTGATCTTATATGTTATTGTTGTCAATTAACCTTCCACAATAACAACCAATCAGGGACACAATGATAATATGTATATGTACTCTTAAGATTCACATGATCTCATCCACAAGGGTAGTAACTTGAATACATATGTCTTTGAGTAATATAATTCTCTAGACATTTATAATGTTACATCATTATCTCATAACCGAATAAAATAGAATAAATTGGAAGCTTGTTCTTATTATTAATCAAATAATTTACATGTTTTGCCATCACAATAATAATATGATTATCTCTCTGGGCATACATACCAACAATTTCATAGTGATGTGATATTGATGATGCCATTATGAATGATAGTTTTACAAGTGCCATGTGATGATGAGACGAGTTCTCACTTAATATGTTTTATATCTTCTAATGTTGTAATCAATCCTTAATTTTGTAGATTTCATTTAGGGTTTACACATTGCAACTTGATTGATGCATTAAAAGATGCCCAATTGGCATATCTAATCAAGTGAAACCCTAATCATGTAGTTATTCTATACCATAGATCCATCTTCAGCGTCAGTATCTAACAGGATGGTGAAACAAGTAACTCCTATGGAAAACTCAGAGCACATATTATTGAATATGTGGGGTACCAGTGGGGATAACTCCTTGTATCCGTAAATTGTTGAAATAGTAGTATATTGTGTATTATAGAATGACTATGCATGAGCATGTTCTCCAGTGTTGTATGATGTACCAAGGCATACTAGTTGTTTTACAGGACCATAGTTTTGACTATGAGTTGTTGTCTCAACAGGATTGTAGCCTTGACTACAAGTTGATGTCTTTGCAATTTGACTGTTATGTCACTGCGTTGCAGACTCAAAGTGACATATTAATGTTTGTGATGATCATGGAGTCTATCTCTTCCATTGATCTTGTAGGGTACTGATTTCGACCTAGCTATAGTCGACTGGATTTGAGTGGTACGCCTTAAATCCTCAGGACATAATAAAGAAAGTTATAACATAGTTGTGTAGCATAATTTATAAGGTCAAATACGAATCACATTGGATGATCTCATGCCTTATTTATTGTATCGTTAAATTTATAGAAGTTATACATGTTCTTCCTATTCATTTTAAAAGTATAAAATGTTCTACTGCTCAGTTGTAATTGCTTAGACTACTCAATAGTAATACCTTCTTTATTTATCTATTTTATTATATAGTTGTGTTCATAATAGATGTTGGTGAAGAGTTATCTCTCTCGCTGGGGCATTTGGTCTCACTTTGTGGGTTCCACAATTTTTTAGGTGGTCGTGGACGAGGAGGTCGAGGGTACAATAACTATTACAAGGTTGGATATGTTATAGTTAGAGTCTTGTAGTAGAGTCATATCTGTTGTCCTTGTACTCTTAGGTCTTTAGGTAGATTTTGTTGTTTTTTATATCAGCATGTAGATTTAGACTTTTTTCCATGAGTGTATAGAAATGACATGTACATATAAATAGGTTGTAATATGTAATACTGATGGCTTGACAACCTTTGAACATGAGATGTAAGATCTTTTGGCATATACGAAATACAGATGGCCTAACTTGAAGGCTTGTTTATGAAATACTTCTACTTAAAATATTACATTGGAAATAGTATTAATTTATTCTATTTTGTGGTAATATTGTTATTAGTGATCATTCCACACTTTATTTGGAGTAAGATCGCTTTGTGTGGTGAAGGGTGCCATAAGTTTTCTCATATAATCTACATGTAGTTTTTATTAATTTTACTATTGGGAAACATTTTATAGGCAAGAACCCATTTTGTTGATTATCTCTCTTTGAGGATGTCTCATCGACATTTTAGTTACTTGTTCTTCATTGTGCTTTGAAACCTTTTTACCTTCTCTTGAATAAAAACAATTTTCTTATTTGACTTAATCCTTTATTTCCCAATAATTAACTTTATGCAAAGACCTCTTTTCTATTGTATTCACTACATTTTCTACCTATATATGGGTGTTATTCCCAAACTACCAATGATAGATCACAAGGTGAAGAGAATTAGGAGAAACATTTGGCTGCATAATAGACATCAAAGATGCCTTGATATGGACATGTTTTCATCTGCAAGTGGCCCTTTTGTATAGGTTAGAGTATGCCTTCCTTTATCTTATGGCACACACCTATGTATATGAAGAATTGTGTTTTAGTTGCAATAATGTCTTAGTGATATTATTTTTCTAATGTTATATGTCACATTTCTTGGTATTTTATATTTAGGTGATACAAATGACATCTCCTCCTTCATATATTTTGGTGTATTTGGATTTGGATGTGCTTTTTAGTCCTCTAAGTAATAACGTATGCTCCTCTCAGGTCTAATGTTTACAAAATTCTTTATGCTTCACTGATGATGTGTGGCATGCTTGTTCTTACACCAAAACACCACCTTTATTAAAATATTCTTCAACATCATGTTAAGTAGCATCAAATTATAACAATTGTCATGAAATCTTTTGAGATACTTTAGATCAAAGGATCAAGCCTCCTTTGTCATATTTAGTGTTCATTTGGTGAAGGCCACAATGGACCACCATGGTAGGTGTCACACCCCTTAATTCATAGAGATGTGATGCAGTGAGGTTTGCCTTGCCTCACTTTAGCCTTACATGAATTCCACTAAGGACTTAGAGAAATCAACCCAAAAGGGACATAGTTGCGGCCCAAGGAAGAAGATAGAATAAGGAAGAACTTGTCGGAGAACGTTGTTACTCTTTATTGCTTCTCAAAGTGTTGTATAAAAACTTACACGAGACTTTGCACAAACTCAAGGTTGATCCAATTCCCCAACTGGACCGGCACTCTATTGATTCGCCTGAATGCACTCTCGTGCAATTGTGCCTTAGTGGCTCCACATATTGATCCCTATCAATCCCTTTGATTGTTGGTTGCTCCATGTGATCAATGTTGTGCCTTATGTGCCTCTCAGTCTGGCTAAGTCCCCCTTTTATACAAGTGTTGCCCGAGGCAATTACATACATAGTCGATTAGAGGGGCACGCGCCAGTTCCAACGGTACCCCAGGCACCCTCTAACTCCCAAGGAAACTCCCTGTAGCGTCCTTTGAGTGTAGAGGCAGTTGCTGGAGCCGTTGCGAGTAGTTGAGCCTCCTCTCGGACGAAGGGGTGTGTCCCCTTGGCACACTTCCATGCTTCCTCCCATGTTCTCCCCCGTTGTGGCGGGCGTGTGTCGCTTACCTTGAGCAGTTACACCATTGTTTCCTTTGGCAATGGGTGTGCTCGGCCCACATCCCATAATGTGGCCTTGTCACACCGCTTCGTTGAGGTCCCCAGCCTGGACGGCAGTTGCACACTCCACCTGCGTCCCCTCGGTCTCAACCGCCTCATGCATACATTCGCACGCAGTGCTTGGTCTGGTTGCTTGTCAGTCCTTCTTAATGTCCTTACGTGGGTCCAGTCCTTTGACTCGCTCTTGAGTCGAGTTTGAGCTAAGTCTGATCTTGCTCGTGGGTCAGCTTGGTCAAATGCTCTTTCCCCGAGATAGGCCTTTGGCCTTTTGAGATGCACGTTGCATTGACTGAGTTAGAGGTGAGCTAAGTCGAGCTCCCTCTAGTGCCACCGACCTGAACCAAGTTGTAATAGAGCTAAGTCGAGCTCATTCCTCCCCATCTTGAGCTAAATCGAGCTGGATGCAGCTCACATAGACTTAGGTCGAGCTGCTCCCGAGCTTTCCTGAGCTATATCTCACACGCTTTAGGACTTACAAGCTTGAATGGTTCACAAGCCCTCCCCCACTAAAAATGTTGCCACCCCCAGAGGTAGGGGTGTCCATAGAAGTCCTTAGCAAACATGTACTTACTCTCCCATGAGAAGTATTGATCTCCCAGAAACTTATCTCTTTGATGTGTCCATCTGAAACTCGAGGAAGAAACACCCCCAACGTCTTGTGATGCTCCTCCTTGGACAAAGTGTCAGAATTCCTCCCTTTGTGCATGATCAAATTCTGTCCATTTAAGGTCTCAATTGAGGCTAGGCGCTCCAGGCCGAACTGTCCTCCTAATAGTTGGTGATCAAGTTGATGAAGAAATGAGGTGACTAATACAGCTTGATGTTGATGGGTCCTCAAACCAACTCACTCCTGAGAAGGTCCCCACTGAAGCCATGTACAAGGCCTTTGCACTGCTCACTACGGATAGTCTCCCACTGAGGTGATGGGTTGTAGTCCCACCTCAAACCAACGTCCACCTGACGCGGTCTCGATCCATTGTGACTCCATCCACTGTTGAATAACTCTAGCAGTCATGCTTCCTCAACTTTCCTATGTGTGGATGCCACATGTTGGATGCTGAGGGGCAAGAGTCCTCCCTGACTCAAGCCCAAGGCTAAGTCCTTGGCCTTGGGGTTGCTCACACGTGGCCATTCCTAAAGGAACACTAGCATGTTGTCAATGTAGTCCATATTGGGCACTATCAAGAAAATATGCCTTCTTGCATATGAATTGTCGTCTCCAAGAAGTATCACTGCTTTCTCTAGTACACTGGCTCTCAACCATCATTGTTGAGTGCATTGACGCTTGCATCACCCTCTTCTTTAGGTTGAAAAGTGATTGTTGGACGAATTCGTCTGAGTCTTCGTCTGGCTCATGGAAGAAGACTACTACATGGGGGCAAGGGTTCCTTTCCATTGCGGAAAAGGATCCTCCCTTATCCTTTCGGGACGTAGGCCATCTCATACCTACACTGGGCAATGAGATCTCCTTAGGAAAAATCCCCATCATCTGTAACATAAGTCATCACTCCCAATGACCAACTCAAGGACTACGACTGTGCATAGAGTACCCCTACTCTCTAGCACTTTATCTTTTTAGAGGAAAAGATACAAGACTCCAATGGACTTGGACTTTTTCCCCTTCATACTCACTTGGACAGAGTGAGTGGTTACTACCCTTAGTAACTTAGAGGTTGATACACGCATACTCTACCTCTCATTTTTCTTTTAGATCGGTACCTCAAAAGTGTTATCGTCCCAACAATAACACTCTTGTTCAGAAAGGCAACATGATGGACCATCAAGAACCTACTCAAAACTAGTATAATAATCCATGTTCCATTCATTTGTAAAGTTGGTTGTACAATGAGTTAGTGGACTCCACTCGAAGAGTGACATGGGCATGTTTCCTCATATTCAGGCGACATTACATAATACAACTCCCACAACTTACACCTTTGACAACCATAACTGACTGGAACACCTAACCACTTGGGTTCATTAAAGTTTGAGGAATGACTACCTCCCTTAGTAATAGGTCAGTCCTTCATTTGGGAAGCACCCTCATTGGTGCTCTCATTGTGGAATGTTGCTCACTCGTGGTGCTTCCACCTTCTGGTTTGACTCCTTACTATTGTCGTAAAAGTGGTTACCGTTTCCAATAACCATTGCACAGGGTCACGCGCCCTTGCTTGTTGTTAGCACGTAGTAGAGTCATCCACTTTGCGCACCTCCCCCTTACGCGCGGGATCCTTCCTCCAAGTGTTGCGTGTGGTCGATTCCTTCCCACCAACTGTTGTTGGCGGTTACTTGGCCGTGGCTCGATCCCCTTCGTGGAACCATTGCACATGGTCACGACCGTGTGGTCGGAGCCACTCAATCCTCCAGCAGGACGATTGGGGATGAGGGGGTGCCTCCCACGATGTCTATTTCTGCCTTAACCATCATGTAGCTCGCGATTGACATAGGGGATAACCGAGCCTTCTTGCTTGTTTGGTCAGTGTCGATTGCAATACCTGAGTGGTACCAATCATTCTGGAACTCCTCCAATTGAGATTCCGTCTCTATGATCTCAACGTATAGTTGCACTTGTACCGGCGACAGTTGTTCGATCAGGATGGACAACACTCGTCCCCAATCAGTTTCGACAATCATGATGTTAAGGTATTGTAAGGGGGCAACCCATGAGGGTTCCTCCTCATTCTGTTCGAACACTAGGACAGAAAGCTTCTCCTTCTGAGGACACTCCGCCATTCGGTGTGGTCCTCTTCATAGAAAAAATTCATATAGTTTCTTTTTCCCATTATGGTTGAGAGGTTTGGATGGTCCATCTCCAACCTGACCCTTCCCTTTGTCCTTTTACCGTTGCCTTTTCCTATAGGGCCCTTCCCTTCCAGCTCTTTATCAGTGGTGTTGGAACGCAGGTCCAACAAAGCATCAGTGGCGGCCATTGCATTTTGGATGTCCCTGACTCCTTGGTGATGCAACTCCAGTTGATCCCACTCCTTGAGTCCATACATGAAGTTGAAAGCTTGTTGGCCTCGGACACGTGTTTCACATCTAGTATAAGAGATGAGAAATACTTCACGTAGTCATGCACCATTCCCATTTGCTTGAGGCATCTGATCGCATCCCTTGTGGTCCAGGCAGTGTTTGTGGGGAGAAACGCCTCACGAATATCCTTAGCAAACTCGCCCCAAGATTCAATGGCTAGATGGATGTTGTCCTCCAATCTGGTTCTCCACCAGAGTTTAGCATCACCCGTGAGATACATGGAGGCCAGTGTTATCTTCTCTCGGCCAGAAGTATGCAAGGCCCGTAGTAGTGGTCCAAATCCCACAGGAAATTCTCTACTTCCTTGGTGTTGTACACTCCAGTAAACGCCTCAGGTTCTGGGACCTTGGGCGGTTTTGGTGTGTCGCCACTTCCGACGGGTCGGTGGGCCACCTACAACTCCTCCTTGAGTCGGGAAATGTCCGCAACCGTCTCTTCACAGAGAGTATCTAGAGTCTGGCTGATCGGCTGTAAGGCATTTATAATTTGAGAGGTAACTGTCTGGTTTGACTCAGACGAGTCAGCTCCTTCAACCCATTATGCCAACTTGAGTAATTGATTGTTGAGTCAATGGATGAGATCCTCCACTACAGTGACTCATTCTCGCATTCGGGACTGTTCCTTCCTTTGTTCTTCTCCTACGACCATGGCAAATGTGGAACAAGAACCTGCTCTGAGGCCACTTGTCACACCCCTTAATTCACAAAGATGTGAGGTAGTGAGGTTTGCCTTACCTCACTTCAGCCTTACACGAATTCCTCTAAGGACTTAGAGAAATCAACCCAAAAGGGATAGAGTTGCAGCCTAAGGAAGAAGACAGAACGAGGAAGAACTTGCCAAATAACGTTGTTACTCTTTATTGCTTCTTAAAGTGTTGTACAAAAACTTACATGAGACTTTGCACAAACCCGAGGTTGATCCAATTCCCCAATTTTATCGGCACTCTAGTGATTCCTCTGAATGCAATCTCCTACAACTGTAGCACTAATATCAAAAACTAAAAAGATTTCATTGAAGCCTTAACTAGTGTGTGCAAATAACATCGCACACAAACTATAGTGCTAATAGTGAAAATCGGAAAGATTCCATTTAAGCCTTAACTAGTGTGTGCAAATAACATCGCACACAAACGGTAGAACTGATAGAGAAACCGAAAAGATTTCATTGAAGCCTTAACTAGTGTGTGCAAATAACATCGCACACAAACTGTAACACCGATAGTGAAAACCAAAAAGATTTCATTGAAGCATGAACTAGTGCATGCAAATAAAATCGCACACAAACTGTAGCACTGATAGAGAAAACCAAAAAGATTTCATTGAAGCCTTAAGTAGTGCATGAAAATAACATCACACACAAACTGTATCATTGATAGCGAAAACCAAAAATATTTCATTGAAGCCTTAAGTAGTGCATGCAAATAACATTGCACACAAATTGTATCATTGATAGCAAAAATTGAAAAGATTGCATTGAAGCCTTAACTAGTGTGTGCAAATAACATCGCACACAAACTGTAGCACTGATAGAGAAAATTGAAAAGATTGCATTGAAGCCTTAACTAGTGCATGCAAATAACATCGCACACAAATTGTAGCACTGATAGCAAAAACTGAAAAGATTTTATTGAATCCTTAACTAGTGTGTTCAAATAACATCGCACACAAACTGTAGCATTGATAGAGAAAACCGAAAAGATTTCATTGAAGCCTTAAATAGTGTGTGCAAATAACATCGCACACAAACTATAGCATTGATAGCAAAAACCAAAAAGATTTCATTGAATTCTTAACTAGTGTGCGCAAATAACATCACTTTCTTCTTTCATTGTGTTTTTGACATAATTTTTTATTTGGATGCATCCTATTATGCCACACTGTTTTCTATATAGTATATATTATAATACAAGCACTACTTTATAACTAAAAAATAAATAAAACATTGCATTCAACACCGTTAATTATCTTTCCTTTTTATCAAGTATGCTATTAGGTTATATATTTAAAAAATAAAGAAAATCAAGACTAGGATATCTTCAAGCTTTTCCTGGTGGGGTGCCATTTACCTGGATGATTCAGAGATTTAGACAACATTTACTTTATGTTTAGTCATGTTATCAATTAGATTAGGTCTCATGGATAATTATGATGTAGTTTTCTTTTACCAAGAACTATGTATAAATAAGTTTTAAATCACTGCAAAGTGTTTCTTTTACTTTAATTGCTTGATTAGCATATTGTGACACTCACATTGAGTAAAATGCTTCTGCTCATGTGATATGAAAAATAGGGTGTTACAGCCCGCATATAGTATATACTATTTTACACCTAGCTAGTGCCATGTTCTAATGCCACATGTGGAATTCACAAATACTTAACATATCAAGACCAAAATGTTGAGATAATGTCTCTTATCCTATTAAGACAATCAATATTTTATTAACAATATAGGAAAATACCAAACCGGTGTTAGACTTGGAGTCCAAAATATTATTTTCTTTATTTTTTCCTTCCTATTTAGTGTGGAATTGTATTCTCGTTATCTTTTCCTAATAGAATAGTTTTATCCTCTTTTCCTACTCCTAATATGGGTTTGTCTCATCTTTCGACTCTATAAATGAGTACCAAACATATGCCATAGGTGTGCTAAAAGGGGAAGTAAAAAAGATAGCAAAAGAGGAAAGGGAGCCAGAGTTGGTTACGAGATTCTACTGTGGAACACATGATTGCGAGAGAGTGACGATCCTTATGACCTTCTTGAAGTTGCTTAATAGAATTTTACTATCTTCTTCACCAACTTTTTACTCTTTTCAGTTATTTGCTTAACAGCTACTGGCTCCGTCAACAAGGTGTCATTATATATTGTTCTTCTGGTGCATGCTCAAATTGTATCTCACATAACATATTTTTTTGGGTTTGAAGATTCTGCATATTATTTCACAACTATGTGATGCCCAAATGAAAACCCACACCTAAGTGAGGATTGAGATGTAAAACTCCGTGATAAATGTATATTTATCCATTTTATTTGTATATTTTTTTATATTTGTTTAGGATTGTTTTGTCATTTATTCTCTTAATTTCATAATTAGTTTTGTTATTTTATATTTTTCTCTTTAATTGGAGTTTTAATTCTATTTTCTTGGGTTTTGTAGGAAAATCACACAATTTGCAGCAGTCCAGAAATTCGTATATACCCTCCACCAAAAGTGACATAACTCTTACATTCAAACTCCAAATTGAGTGTACAAGTATTCATTGGAAAGGGAATTTAATTTCCTAAAATAAAGTCCTATTATTTGGACCGTTTCTGTGCTTTTAACGGGAGAGAAATACGATTCGAAGTCGCTGCTGCGAGAATCTGCATTAAAGGGAGTTACATGGTCAAGATAATTAAAGACAATAAAACTTTCAATTTGACCAGATCCAGAAAATTCGAAAATTGGTCTCCCTCTCTTTTTTCCCTCTTTTTTTGAGGGCAGCCTACCCCCTACTCCTCCTATAAAAGGAGAGACTTTTCACTTGTAAAAGCATTCCATTCTTCATTCCATTTCATCGGATTTTTAGTTTGTATTTCTTCTGGTCTTGTTATGTTTGAGTAAATTTCTCTGGGGAATGGAAGTAGCCCCTTAGCCCGGTTCTATTCAATATAATCAATTATATTTCTCCATCGAACAAATGTCTTCTCTCTGTTTCTTTGTGGTTATTTGGATGATCTGATATATTCTTATCGAGTGATATGACCGTGGATCTCTGTAAGAATGAAACAATAGTCCCTTAATTGTGATTATCATCTTTTCGTCTATTTAATCTTTGTTGTAATCCTTGGTGACGTGACCACCTGATCCTTGGGTTTGAACGCCGGTTTGAATTCACATGCTTTTTGATATGACCGTGGATAATGGTATGTTGGACGGTTGGGCAATGATCTGTGAACGCCGGGACCAACGGGTTCACGGGAAGTCTGACCCTTGTGAGTTTGTCCGTAAGGACATGTAAACACAAGGTCCTGATTTGATCCATGGAGTTTAGAATTTGATTAGTTGAATAGGAACGTGGTTTTGGTGGTGATCTTCCGTACCCCAGATCTTTATTTCTTTGCTTAGTTAAATTTTATTTCAGCACTTTTATTTTTGTTCTTAGTATTAACAACTCTCTCAAATCGGAATTTAATTTTTGTACTTGCAATCGGATTTGGATTTCGAATTTTCCTTTCCGCCGTCCCTTGGATCGATACCTATCTATACTAAGTTGACTTGTTGTTCACAACAAGTTGACAACCGGGTTAGAAGGTTAAACTCTAGGACTTTTCCTAGTGATTGTTGCGTGTACAACGACGCGCATCACTCCGCACAGTAGATCAAAAAATAAGAAAATCAGAGAAGTCAAAAGGAAATATCTTCAAACTTATGCGGAAACTCTTACTTATTGGATGATAAATTTTGCATATGAACATACTACATCTTCAACATGATCTTGTATACAATAGGTCCATCTATACATCTACTCATCACACAACTCCCAACTATCAAACACATATCATAAAAATATTGTGTAGATCATATAGAAAAGACAACTAAAGTTATATAAGTTGTATAGGTCAACACAAATCTGTTGAGTACACATTGAGTTAAATCTTAAACCTCTTCATGAGATATGATTTGATAGTAATATACATAACAAAATCATGTGTTGAACATAAAACTCTATTAACAAAAGAGAACACATATTTTAGTGACATGATGTTCCATTATATCTTCCATGCATAACCACCTCAGGGATTTAATGCACTAAGTTAAACCTTTTTTTACTATCAAAGAGTTAGAGCATAGGAATAATGTGACATATTATCAAAGAGTTCGATCAGCTTTGGGTCGCTATACTACCAAGGATTTTTTGTGCCTATACATAATGGAACAAATGAACTATGTTTAATGTGTTCAAGGCTATGCATACACAAAAAATCAAACAAAGTAGCATACATGAATATATATATATATATATATATATATATATATATATATATATATATTTCATCTAATATCATATGTCATGTCTTTAGTACACATAATGTACATACATACTTATCATATAATAGGTCAAATAAGAGGTAAATCATATCTTGGATCATATCCTAACCACCACTGATTCCCAAAGTCAACTCTAAAACTTGGTCAATCACTGATTAAGACAATAATAGCACATTGTACGATCATTAAATTTCTCATCTTAATCCTTGTTAGGTCCATTTTAGGGGTCTTATTAGGTCACAAGCATGTCCTTATTGTCACTTAACTTTTGTCATGGAACCATGTTATTAAGTGTAATATTCCAACTCAATACTCTAAAGATTAAAATTCTAATTTCATTGTATGCATTAGTCCATAATATTGATTTATTAGTTCAACTGAGGTTCTCATATCATATATTGGATTTCATCATCATTTTAACATGATTTATATGTACCAAAAAGGTCTCAAAAATTGATATTATGTTCAATATGTTGTCACAAAGATATTATCTGAACTCCACTATTTGTTGCTCATTGTTGTATTTAGTACATTTTGTTTGGGCATTCAGTCCTAATTAAGTCACATGAGAAAGTTACACATTTTCATGTTTGAATATCATATTATTGTACATCATATGGATTCTACCTAAGATATAGGAGCTTGGTGTATTCTCATAGTTTTAGCTATCAGTTAATATTTATTACATATGAGATCAACATTTTACAACTTGCACAACGTTCATATGATTCCATCTTCAAAAGACTAATTCGGCGGTTTAATGCTATTCTAATTATTTTTCAGAGAATTTGGATAGCTTGTTTATGCGCTTTGGACAATTGAGGTAATTTCAATGGATTATACACAATTGTATGTTTTACTAAGTTGGGAATATTTACCCATTCTTTGAAATTATGGATGGTCATCCAATCCAGCACTAAGGTGTCTAGATCGGTGCCACGTTGCCTCCCAAGGGAGAAGGTCCCTCTACTAGGATAGGTGAGACAAATTCATGGACACATGCATCCCTCCCTTTCTCATTCTATGCCCACTTCTGATTCTCCTCTTTTACAAGAATGTTACTCGACTCTTTTGTCTCTAAAGTCACCACTGGGTTGATCAATTGTGAGGGATCAATGATGATTGATGCTACTTTTTCTTCCCCTATATCTTCTCATGCCCTCAACTACTCCATGCGACACTTATCGATTGTAAGACTACTCATAATATGCTCGTAAGATCCACGACTATGACATCACTGATCATGGTCACGAGGAAAAGGGAAACCATTCTCAAGCATGAAATACATTGGGAAAAGCTTTTTAAAGCACCATAATATCAACATGAAAGCATTGACATCCATTGATTTTAGAGAGTATGTTTTGTGACCCTCCTCCAAACTAGATCCTTGTTGTTGTGAAGGTGTCTCAGCCACCACTAAAAACATAAGGGAAACACAAGGTAGAACCTTGGTTGGATTCCCTTGACCCCATTCTTGCCTTAACCATACCCAACTCCCTCCATTATATCTTCTAACTTTATTTTCTACTTCCTATCCCACTTTCTAAGCTAGTATGATATGTGGAGAGTCTGAGTGAGAGAGGATCTCACTATCATCAGTTTCTTTCCTTTATGCTTCAAATGAGGGGTTTTATAGAGGTCTCCTCAAAGAAAACAAATTCCCTTACACAAAAATTGGTACCAAATATCAGTCTCAATGCGGGGGATGCTCTAAGCTCAACATCCTTGTTCATCACATCTGCTACAAAGAAGACGACCTCCACAATCATATGATGTATGGATCAAATGGTTACAAAGGAAACTCAATTATTCCTAAGGATTAAGTGGCTGATCACATTCCTCATCCAAAACAACCATAGTGTGTGGCACTAGAATATCAACAACTTTGGCTAAATAATCATGTATATTGGTTCAATATACATTAAAACATCAATTAATTCTTCATATTCAAAGCTATATATCTTCTACTAGAAACCTCTAAACTTCATGAAAATTTAACCATATCTTTACCAAAACTCATGCTACATTCTATTTATTTTTACATTGATGTTAGGAAAGTCCAATGATTTTTTTGGATTGGAACATATCTAAGTACATTGAACACAACCTACATCAAAAGATCTCAAAACTTCATCAATGTGAAAGATACACTTTGCCTGGACAAGATTCACATTAAGGATAACTATAACATCACAACAAAACATGTCTCCTTTAATGTCAATACCAACTTCATAATCACATAAAATAAGGTGAGTCAATGATCAATATCTCAGGTGGTCACACCACGGGTTCCCCTCACAAAGGGCCCTAGTTTCAACCCCCCTGGAGGCGCCACTCAAAACTGAATTTCCCATTGTGTCTGTCGGCCTATGATGCAACTTGTTGAGATACCGATGTGTGGGCAAAGGGGTATCCTGGGTTTATCCTACAAGGTTGGTCACAAAGTGGTATGTTTTGAGGAGGGGTTCCCAATAAAAAATGACATCATCACAATATATATATATATATAGTGACGATTTTAGTTTTTTTTATTGGGAACTCCTCCTTAAAATACACAATTGGTTGTGTGTATGTATATGTATATGCATATACTTTCAAAATACTCATCCAATTGGGTATTTAAGAACCCCAATAACATCTTACACACCTTGAAAGAGATTTTGTCCTCAACCAACCATTCCTCTGTCATCACATCAAGATTGCAGCATATACATTGCTAAGATTTTGATTTGCTTAGCACCATCATTATCTAGCATGATTCAACAATTTGCATATAGACCCTATCAACAAGAACCCAAACAGATTGCCACAAAACCACCACTACACCCAAAATTGATTGTCCCATGTCTAATGATGAACGATATTAAACTAGATAATTGGTGACAATCTATAATATATTTGAATCTAGATTCATATACTAGTCCTACATCGTTCTAGAACCTTTTCAACGGTGTTGATATCTAGTACATTTTCCCTAAATTAAAAACTAAATAAATTCAATAATAGGGTTTAATGTGAAAATTCACCAATAATTGAGCCTTTACCTTCCTTTTATGCTTGAAAAAATTACTAAGTCTATTTGAGGAAATGAAATTGATAGCTAAAAATAAATGTATCAAATTTCTAAAAGACGAAAAAATACATTAAATACCTATCACTCAAGTAAAGAAAAAAAATATTAAACATTCTCAAAAGGCAAAAATAATGATACAATTTGGTTCCTAATATTCTAATCAGTCTATGTGTAAATTCTCATTTCAATGGGGTGTTTCCTACGGCCTATCTCGCAACCCAGCCATGAAGAATCAAGGCAAGTTGGTCACACTCCCCGACTTCCTCACCTTCGCCCGCGTAAAAGCCGTCCCGAGGGTCCTCATCAACATCCAGAACGCCGCATACCTCGCTTCCAAAAGAGGTCTCGGAATCGTCGATGCCGTCTCGTCGGTGCTGAAGAACTCCAGCCTCAAGGGGGACGTCGTCTACATCCAGTCCGACGACACGTCCGTGCTCTCGACTTTCAAGCCCGAGGCTACTTACAAGCGCGTGCTGCTCATCACCGAGAAAGTCGGGGACGCGCCTAAACCTGCCGTGGATGAGATCAAGTACGCCGACGCCGTCAATTTGCCCAAGTTGAGTGTCATTGCCAATAACAAGGCTGGGTTCCTACAGAAGTTTACAGGGGTTGTTGATGAACTGCGTGCCGCGAAGATTGCAGTGTATGCGTCGACGTTTAATAATGAGAATGTGTCTATCGCGTTTGACTGCTTCTCGGATCCGATCATTGATTTGAATACACGTTCTAGAATGTATTCAATTAGTTTTCTTCTACTTTTGAAAAGAGTTTCTAATTAGTTTGAATATTCAGAAATGACATGTTTTTTTTCTGACACACTAACATAAAGATAGAGGCATATAATTGGGCAGAGAGAATGTGTCATATATATAGAAATAAAAAAGGGAGGCCATTAGATCATGAATCTTCAATTAATTTACCACAGCCTATTTATAGACAACGAAGTAGACTTATTGAACATGAAGTAAGACACAACACTCTTGAAATATGGAGTGTTCCTATACAACCACAAAAGCAGATATTGCACAAAGAGTTTCTAAAAGTTATGAGTACGAATTAAAATTGGTTTGTTTCTAACACACTATCAGAATATTTTATGGTTTAGATCAAATTCATGTAGGTAACAAATACTCTTAGTCAAAAAAGGCATACATAATGACATTAAAAGAAACTTACCCCAATATTGTGGCAGAATTTTATTTATCGTATGTTAATACATAGCCTTCTAAAGACTTTTCTGAAATAACCAGTCACGTCAATTGGCAGTTCAAAGACAAACACCATCAAAAAGTATTACAATAAATACAAGTAAATTTACCAAAAACTAAAAGTAAATATATATTTTCCTAGTTTGGGGATCATATCCAACACATCCTTACAAACATACTCCCAGAAAAGATCATAAATGAACCAAAGGAGTGAAAAATGAACTTAATACAATATAATTTACATTCCTTTTTCTTCCACGTGACACCAACGGGCCAAAAAACCAAGATGCAATGTTTTCTTTGACTTAATCTCTAGACTTTAAAAGTTGAAGTGGTGCAACATTGTTGAACATTGCACACATTTGTAGAATGCTTTAGAGGATTCTTCAAAGAAAATATTATGCAGTAATGCATCATCGCATGTTAATATAGTACTAAAAAATATAGTCTCATGGTTTTGGAGGTTTTGCATGCTACACATATTTATGGAAGGATTAGTAAAGAGAGAAATGCTACAAGTACAATATTCTTACATGAAATCATGAGATAGATACAACATTGCAAAGAAAAGTGACCTTAACGCACCTGTCTAAAAATCTCAAGTCTTTCTGACAAAAATGTTATAGGCTATATATAGAGAATGAAAGACAAAAAAATATTGCAAAACCCACAAATCTAATACAATAAACTTATTTAATGTTTATCCATTATTGTTTTCATCAATAAGAATATGTACTGTCTCAAAACTTACGCATAGCATATTTTTTAGGTAGGAACGTTGTTTCAAGTAACTTGAAGCTAATCAAATTGTACTTTTATGAACAGTTATATTAGTCAATGTAAAAGGCATACACAATGTCGAGTTTTGTTTTTGCATTCTCCTATAAAGTTATTGATTGTGTGACATCTTGATTGTTAGGAAAACTTCATATTTCACTTACATAATAAAGTCATCATCATGAGGTTAGATTAATTTCTTGTAACACTTCTATTATTGTCTCCGTGTAGGGGTTCCCTCAGCATGTAGTCTCCATCCTTGTTACATAAGCTATTTTTTTAAGCGAAGGAAAAAGTAACTTCAAAAATTCTTCTTGTTGTTGTAAGAAACAATTAAAGTGGCTAGTAACCTTTGAAGTTTATTAATTGTTTTTAGTGTAAGATTACATAATCTTGGTTTCTTTTCAGGTGTCAAGACATAATTTTGACAAAACTCACATGAAGATTCTCTAAATGAAGCATGGTAGTTGATGTAAATGATGATATATTCTTCAATATGTCACTATTTTGATTTGCGAGAACCCTATTAATGAGATTCATGTTGGCTAAATTGGACATTAGCATTCCTTATATTTTGATGATGACAAACATTTCGTACTTGTGGATCTAACATGCTATTTGAGTAGTTCAGGGTTCAAGGAAATAAGGAAATTCTACTAGGTTGAAAGTTGAAGATCAATGCAAATTGAAGATTAAAAAAATACTTAATTGTATATGTGTTTATAATTATACTCAAATGTAAATACAAAAATATAATGTACAAATACTTAGACATCATGTAAATCAAGCGTTAGATTTTTCTTATCCACTTACAACCCTTAGATAGGTTCCCCCAAAGATAGAGTCACCATCACTCATTGAAACACACACTTAGTAGGTGATTCAAAAGTCTGAAATAGGGATACCCTCAGTAGAAAAACTTATCGAACGAGACACACTCGGTGGAAGTTTTTGTCGACCAAGAACCACCTCGGTCGAAATTATGAGCATTGTTCAATAACTTCCATATTTGTGCTCTAAAATGGTCTTCGGTCGAAAATATTTTTGACTGAGCAAACTTTGGTCTAAGCTTGTGATTGTTAAATCAAGTGGCTGATAGTTGGGAGTTAAAAATAGATGAGGCAACACATTTTTCTTAAACCCAGGAGCAGTCGAAGAAAAGCTTGATCGATACACAGTTCGGTCGAAAAATTTGTCGACCAAGCAGGATTCGGGATTGTTCTTTTAAGCATGAACAAATTAGTTATTGCTAGCCAACTAATGTACACCTAACAGCTAGTTAAGCACTAAGAACACTCTAGAGACTCCCTAGAATGTCCCTAAGTACTTGCAAACCATTCCTATAAATAGAAGAGGCCTTAGGACACCCAAAGCACCTAATCTACACTTGAGCATTCACTATTGAGAGCAACAAAACTAAGATTCACTTGATATCTTCATACTTTGCTCTATAGTTGTGTCCTATAGCTACAATCTCCTAGACACCACATATATCCATGTCCATATTAAGTGGATAGGAGATCAAAACTCTTGATATAGGATCAAAGCACTATACTCAATTGTTGTACTTCCTTCTTCAAATCCCCCTTCACAGGTTAAATCTACTTGTGCTCCTTGGATACTCCAAGATTGTGGAGGCTGCTTGAGGGAACTTGGTTGAAGCTATGTATAGTGGTGAAGGTTGCTTCAAGAGGTTATTGAGATTACTTCAAGGAAGGTTTCTTTAAGGGAGGTTGGAGATACTTCAAAAGGAAGGCTATCTCAAGGTGTTGGAGCTACTTCTAGGAGGAGAAGTCTGCTCCAAGGGCTTGGAGTTACTTTAAAGAAGGATGTTTCAAAGAGGTTGAGGATACTTATAGGAGAAGGCTACTTCAAAGAATGTGGTTGTATTTTATTGTAACATCCTTGACAGGTAAATAAAATTAATCACTTCCAAAATCCCAAATGGAGACAATTGGGTAGTGGACTAACAACCTTTGAATTCAAAGGTTGTAACCACTCTAAACACAAGTGTCTTCCTTGTTTCCTCCTTCTTTGGTTGAGTGTTTTAATGATTTTAAATTAATAAAAATCTCTATTCACCCCCTCTATATCTTTCAATTGGTCTCAGAGCAGGACTTCAAGGATCCCTAACGAGTCTTGAAGAATGGGGGACAACATGCTTAGCAACCTCAACTTTCAAGGAACTCATGTGTCTTGGCCACCACCTTTTGATGGAAGAAACTACACCTACTAGAAAAGAAGAATTCAATTCTACTTTCAAGGAATAAGCTTAGAGCTATGGAGGATGGTGTCTGCCCCTTATGTGCTTCCCACAACTGAATATGTAATATGGGATCCAAACACGATAAAACAAGTTCAACTAAATGCAAAGGTGGTAAGCATAGTATATTGTTCTATTTTTGTAAGTGAGTTTAATAGATGTCTTCATGGATACGGCTTATGATATATGGCATAAATTGTCCATAACAAATGAAGGTACTACCAAAGTTAAAAATATCAAAATTAATATGCTTAAGCAAAATTTTAAACAATTTTTTAGGCAACTTAATGAATCCATTGGTGAAATGTAGCAAGATTTTCTTCTATTGTTAACAGTTTGAGTACATTAGGTAAGTATATAAGTGAAGAAGATCAAATGTCCAAAATTCTAAAATATTTACCTCCGAAGTACAAGCCAAAGGTAACGGCCATTGAAGAAGCTAATGATCTCACCACAATGAGGATGGAGCAGTTCATTGGTAATTTAGAGACTCATGAGGTCACCCTTGAAGAAGAAGAAAGATTAGAAGTTGAACACAAGAAGGAGAAAAGGAAGGATATTGTTTTTAAGGCAGCAACTAAAGAAAGTAATGAAACAATTGAAGAAGATGGTGAAGAGGAGGCACTCATTGTAAATGGTAAGCAATATAGAATATTTAAAACTAACAAAAAATTCTTGTGTTTCTTCCTCTTCTTCCTTAGGTGCTTTAAATGTGGCAAGAAGGGACATTTAAAAAATGAGTGTCCTAAAGTCAAGAAGGGAAAGTAATATTCTCTCAAGAAGAAAGAAAAGGGCTACAAAGCTTCTTGGGATGACTCAAGCGATGATAGCAAAAGTGAAGAAGAAGTAGAATGTCTCATGACTAAAAAACACAAGGTAAGTTATCTCATTGCAACTACCAATGAAGACAAAAATGAGGTAAGTCTTCTTGATTTATCTAATGAAGAATTAGTCACTAGTATTGAAGAATTACAAGATAAATATGTTGATTATAAAAAGAAATTAAAAAGTCTTACAATAACTAATGAAGATTTAAATGCTAAATTGAATTATCTTACTTAAAGTCTTATGTCTGAAAAAGCTACTTTGAAATCACCTATTAATGATTACAATATTAAGTTGCTTGCTTCAGAAACTAACAATAATTTTCTTTTCCAAGTAAAGGTTGAATTGCTTGCTAAGATAAAGGATCTTCAAACTCAACCTATTCTATGTAATCATCTAGATAATGATGTTATTGTCAAAGAAAGAGATAGTTTGTTATCCAATCTAGATCAAGCAAAGTTAGACATTAAAATAAAAATGGATAGAAATTGCTAAGTTGCAAGAAGACGTTAGTAGTTTGAAAAAGAATGACATTCTTAATAAAATCCTAACGGACTCTTCTAGTCAAATTGGGAGGAATGGTCTAAGTTATGTATCTAAAGAGAAATTCAACCAAAAGCCTAGAACTAGAAAAACCCAAAAACCCAAAACCAAGGTCATGTATGTGCCTAAAGACAATCTAGCTAAGAAGAGAAATGAAATTGATTCAATCTGTTGTCATTATTGTTTACGCCTTGGACATTATGCATTTTCTTGTCCATACAAGAAAAAGGATGTTGACTTGGTTTGGGTTCCAAAACCCCCCAACTTAAAAATATTGGTCATAATAATTGAGATTTGACCTAAGCTTCATTTTGAAATATATAATGTCTTATCTCAACTGAATTAAGCTTGAACTTGTATATCCTTGATTGCTTAATTGTGTTATCTAAAAATTATGACATGATATATTTACATTAGAAATGTTGAAATTATTGAATATGCACATAACTTCATTTCGGTCGACAAAATGCTCGATCGAGACCTCTTTCGGTCAAAAACAAGTTTAATCGAAGGTAGTTCTGTCAAAATTGGTTTTACTGACAAATCCTTTTGGTTGACAAATAGTTCAACCAAGAACTTTTCTGATCAAAGTTATGTTCGAGACAATAGTTTTGTCAGGTTTGTTCATTAAAAATATAATTATCAGCTTGCAATTGAATTTTCTGACCCAAATTTGTAATGAACTCTTCATAGAAAAGTGTTCTAAATATTTGATTAATCCTAAACAAAAGGACCACTATATGGGGACCAAAACTTTATACTTTGTAGGTTTTGATGGACTATAAAGATTGACCCAACAAGCATATAATCGGAAATAAGAAGATCTTCACGCACATGGAGAAAAGGTTAACTTGTTGGTCACATTTGAAGTAAGTTTCAAAGGTAAAACTACTGGCATAAGTGATGTTGGTACATATTTTTTTCTAAAAGAATTACATCATAAATGATATAAAAATGGTTATGACTCATAAGAAAATATAAAATTTGTGTATTCTAGAAAATCAAAAGTAAGATTTCTTGTTAAAACTAAAATTTTGCTCACTAGAACTCATTCACATAAATCTAGTTCTATAACAAAAGATGGTGAAGACAAATTTGATATTAAGTCACAAAAAGGCTTTATCCTGGAATATTCAACATCTAACAAAACATCTAGGATTTAT
Organism: Alisma plantago-aquatica; assembly: GCA_963693085.1. Taxonomy (NCBI): domain Eukaryota; kingdom Viridiplantae; phylum Streptophyta; class Magnoliopsida; order Alismatales; family Alismataceae; genus Alisma; species Alisma plantago-aquatica. Next base: position 554,645,987 of record OY856411.1, read on the forward strand.
AAGTCTACATCTACGAGAATTTTAGAATAAACTAAAATTTTACAAAATAAGATTTAATCATATCCTAAAAGGAGTTTATTATTGAATAATATCTATATGAGCTTAAATAATACATAAGTTTCAACTCCTAGACCTAAAAGCAAACATTCAATTGGAACTAAATTGACATGACAAAATAAATAAGGCTAGGATATAATGAAAGAAAATAGACTTTGATATGACTTATGCTTTAATGGGTAAAACTTGAGGACATAAGGACATCAAACTCTTCAAATGATTGTAAAAATTAAAATGATCAGTAAAGAAGAAATATATGTGATTAAACTCATGACTTGAAATAAAATTACACATGCATACAAAAAGAAGTTGACTGGTCACTTATGTTAATAAAATGTTATATCTTGGTTCATTCTAGATAAAGTTGCATTAATTTGAAATCTACAGAATAGTCTCTCGATCGTAAAAGAGTTCCACCGAGGAGCTCCCCGGTCGAAATCATGGTCGATCGAAAATAAACCTGAAAAAATTGCTCATTTGTAAATCAATTCATTCACTTACACACAGCATTGGTATATTAAATTTGTAATTTTCTCATTATGTTGAATACTTAGAATAAGAGAAATTTTTTAAGATAATGTAAGAAACAAGATTGCTTATAAAAATTGAGTCATAGTTCTACTTAATTTTAAAAGTTGTTTATGATTTAAAATACTTAGTATTTTTTTTATGAGATTAAGGGGGAGCTCACAAAAATTCTTGGATATAATGTATATATTTTTGATCTTGCTCTTAGTTGGATTCTCTACACCAATTTGGGCTTAAAATCCCTTATATTTGGTTAGAGATACATTTATTGATTTCACTATGATCCTAAAGGAATCGCATATCATTTTATGGCTTAACGTCCCTTGTAAATGGTTGAGAAATTACATTCATTGATCCCACCATGAGCCTAAAAGGAATCTCATACCATTTCAGAGCTTAACATCCCTTGCAAATGGTTTAGAAATAAATCTTGATTTTTGAAGTGTGGCTAAATTTGACATTATTTTTGAAGAAAACAATTAAGGGGGGGGGGGGGGGGGTCTTATTGACTTACACGTATGATTATCTATTTGAAAAGACAAAGGGAGAGAAATAAAATAAAGCAAACTAAAGTAAAATCTTATCATGAGTTTTAATGATCTCTTGGCTTGACATTAATTGGTGTTACATTGCCTTAAGAGATGGATATCGTGTTCCATATCTCTTTAGGAATATTAGCACGCATATTATAAGATAAAAAAAGATTCTATTCATCTCAGGTACATCACAGGTACGAAACTCATTTATATTCAAATATTTTGCTTATATTTTAGGAATGTTTGTCATCTTCAAATGGGGGGAGATTGTTGTCTAAATTGGACATTAGCATACCCTTTGTTTTGATGATGACAAACATTTCATACTTGTGGATCTAACATGCTATTTGAGTATTTTATGGTTCATGGAAATTAGGAAATTCTACTAATTGGAAAGTTGAAGATCAATGCAAATTGAAGATCAAAAATGCTTAATTGTATATGTGCTCATAATTGTACTCAAATGCAAATAGTTGTATAAAAATATAATATACAAGTACTTAGACATCATGTAAATCAAGTGTTAGATCTTCCCTATCCACTTATAACCCTTATATAGGTTCCCCCAAAAGATAGAGTCACCATCACTCATTGAAACACACACTTAGTAGGAGATTCAAAAGTTTGAAATAGGGACACCTCAGTCAAAAAACTTGTCAATTGAGACACACTCATTCGAAGTTTTTATCGATCGAGAACCACCTCGATCAAAATTATGAGCATTGTTCAATAACTTACACACTTGTACTCTAAAATGGTCTTCGATCGAAAATATTCTCGACCGAGAAAACTTCAGTCTAAAGCTTACGACCATTAGACCAAGTGGTTGGACTTTGGGAGTTGAACATAGACCTCACAACACATCTACCTTAAAACCATGCTCGGTCAAAGAAAATCTCGAGCAAGACATAGTTCGGTCGACAAACTTGTCGACTGAGCAGGGTTCTGGATTGTTCTTTTAAGTATGAATAAATTAGTTACTGCTAGCCAGTTAATGTACACCTAATGACTAGTTAAGCACTAAGAACACTCTAGAGACTCCGTAGAATGTCCCTAAGTACTTGCAAATTATTCCTATAAATAGGAGAGGCCTTAGGACACCCAAAGCACCTAAGCTACACTTTAGCATCCACTATTGAGAGCAACAAATTTAAGATTCACTTGCTATCTTCATCCTTTGCTCTATAGTTGTGTCCTATAACTACAATCTCCTAGCTACCACATATATCCATGTTCATCTTAAATGGATAGGAGATCAAAATGCTTGATATAGGATCAAAGCACTATACTCAATTGTTGCACTTCCCTCTTCCAATCCCCTTCATGGGTTAAAGCTACTTGTGCTCCTTAGCTACTCCAAGATCGTGGAGGCTGATTGAGGGAGCTCAATTGAAGCTACTTCTAGTGGTGAATTGTTACGACCCGCGTTGAGCTTACCCTGTAAGTATGTTGTTAAGCATGTGTTTAGCTGCTTTGCTAAGTTATAAGCCTGCTTTTGTTAATAACGTTTAAAACAGATAAGATATGTGTGTAGTGTGAATCCTAGCCCTTATAACGTGTAAGATCTTGCGCTTGAGGCGTTGCTAGAGAAATTGTATGAAACCGACTTTCGAGTCAAAAGTTGTATGTTTTTGGGCTTGCAGGGACCTGTTTGTAGTTTTTGAAAGTTCTTGGACTTTACATTTTGGTCCCTAGGTTTTTCCTTCTTATCCTTTCTTTCCTCTTTTACTCATTTCATTTATCAGAAATGAGAGAAATGCAGAGCGTTTCTTCTCTTCTTCGCGTGAGAGGGAAAGAGAGAGAGACCAGGGAGAGAAGACGGTTTGGAGCCCTAGCTTGGTTCCGGCCAGCAGTTGCGGCCCTTCATCTTCGCCTCACCGTTCTTCTTTGCCAGCAGAACCAGCAGTAGCTGGAGCTATTCTTACAGCAGGAGCTGCGCTAGCAGCAGCGGCGGCCAGGAGAAGGAAAGGGCGCGAAGAGCAGCCCTAGTTCGTCCTCCTCCTTTCCTACGACTACTTCGTGGTTGTGTGCATCGGTTGCAGGTGATTTGCTGCGCAAATCTATAGTTTTTCTCGCTGATTCGAGTGAAATCGACATCAGCAGGTCTGTTTAGGTTTTCATTCTGTACGCCGTTCGGTCGAGTTATATGTGATTCGGTCGAGTTTTCTTAGCAGGAATCGAACAGCAGGTTGATCGGTCGAGTTTGCAAGCTGATCGGTCGAGTTGTGCAGTGATCGGTCGAGTTTCCGACCAATCGGTCGAGTTTCTGAGCTGTGAGTGGCAGTTCATTCAGAAATCATTATTTAACTCAATTTAAGTGCTTAATTGCTTCATTATCAGTTGGTATAACTCCTAAACAGTGTAGCACATACAATAGAGTATGATAGATTCATTGGAACTTGAAATTCGTAATATGATTGATGAAAAAGATGGAATTTCTGTATTACAGTTACAATGTATATGCTGATTAAAGATGGTTGTTTAGCATTGAAATTGGATAAGTGATACTGAGTCATGTTTAAAAATGACAAATGATATATATATATATATATATATATATATATATATATATATATATGTTTTCAAGTGATGTTCAGAATGTGAAATAAGTATGAAATGTGATATTCCTGTTTAAATGTTTATATGTTAATCAGTTAATAGACTTAGGTGCCCTAACACCGTAGAACCCCTTTGAGAGGTCTGCTTCTTAGGGGTGAAACTCGTGTTCAACAATACTCTGTGCGGAGTCACAGTGGCACGAGGACAGAGAGGCAGTGTTCAACAATAATCCGTGCAGAGTCATGGTGGCACTGGAGTAAATAGGGGTTATTCAACAATAATCTGTGCGGAGTCACGGTGGTAACCCAGTGAGACTCTCCGCCTGTGTGCTCAGGTTAGAGGAGGAGTCTAGAGCACTCGGAGTTAGTGCAATGAGGCCGGAGAGCCTATGGTCCTGTAGCAGAACAGGGCTGGTAGTCAGACTTAGCATTTCCCGGGTGTGTCGCTAAGTCTTGTACGGTGGGATCGTAGTTCGCTACGGATCTTTATATGAAGAGTACACTGCATATGATTAGGGCATAATAATTATATAATTATGTAATCATATAGGATCACAGTAAATTTAATATGTTAAGAGATTTGAACTTCTGTGCCAATTCTCTATATCAGTTTATTTGTTTAAAATATCTGATGTTGCTTTGAAATGAGATTGTTATCTATAAATCTGTTATGTCATTAGAACTGCCCTGTTTAGTACTGCACTTATCTTTTATATAAATGTTATCTATCTGATGAGTTGATTAGTGATAGCTAAATGAAATGCTATTCACTGAGCGAGTAGGCTCATACCTCTACTCAAACATTTTTCAGGTCAACATCAGCAACAGGAATCGGAAGGATCTTTTCATCCTAACGCTTAGTCTGTAGAAGGTATATGTAGTTAGTTTAGTTAGAGGTCTCTTAATCCTTTCCCCTCGATCCTTGGAACATGGTGTGGGTGAGAGAGAGAGTGCGTATGTGGAATGTGTATAACGATGTAAATTACCTGTTATGCTTTACTTTATGTTGAACAATGAAATTTGTTGTAGACTTTGTATATATCTCTTGTCAGTTTAATAGAAATGCTTCTGCAGTTTGTTTGGCTTTAGTTTACAGCATAACTCAGGTTATCTTCTTAATGTCTTTAAGATGTTTTTAAAAAGTGATGAATGGTTTGGCTTGTGTGTAAATCCCTCCGTCGCACCCTAATCTCGTGGTCTGTGGTTAGTGTGAGATCGGGGTGCGACATCTTGGTATCAGAGCCTAGGTTGAGTACATAGTTACTCAGAGTCCAAGTCAGGGGACGATAAGAGACCAATAGGATTAAGGTTTAGGTGTCTTTCTTCTATCTGTAGTTTTCTAACAGGAAATATTCTGTTATATCATTGCAGATGGCAGAAAGAGGTTTTGATCGTGATGATCAGGCCGAGAGCCATGTTGGCCCTGATCCACTGTGCTTGGGTCCAGGTGGTGGTGACCATGTGGATGAAGCATCCTGTATGTACAGGATGTTTCTGGAGACCAGAGAAAGGTACAAGGCTGATAGGCGAGCTTCTACTTCTACCAGTAGTAAGGATATGATGCGATCTTATGAGCTTGTGAAGAAGCTCGGTGGCACAGAGTTTAGTGGCACTACAGATCTGCTGAGGCTGATGAGTGGTTGAGACAGATAGAGAAGGTCTTTCGTCTGATGGAACTTTCAGAAGAGAAAAAGATTAATCATGCAGTCTATCTTTTGACAGGCGATGCAGAGTTGTGGTGGCGTGGTGTGGAGGATAAGAGGAGAGGTACAGAGCTTTCTTGGCAGGATTTCTCTGAAGAGTTCCATCTTAAATTTTATCCACCTACTTTCATTAATGAGAAAATCAGGCAGTTACAGAACATTAAGCAGGGGAACATGTCAGTTACTGAGTATGAAGCGCTTTTCACCCGGTTAGCGAACTTCTGTCCGCAGCTTGTTCCCGACAACATAGAGAGATGCAGGAGGTTTCAAGAAGGACTGAGGCCATAGATTCGGCATACAGTTTCTGCTACTAGTAGGAGGAACAGAGAGAACTTTGGTGAGTTTGTTGAGGCTGCTAAACAGGTTGAAGAATATGTGAATGCTGACAAGGTGCCTGAGTCCAAGAAGAGATCTGGAGATTTCAGTAGAGGACAGTCCAGTAGTGGATATAGAGGTGGAGGTAGAGGTTTCTTTTCTAAACTCGGGCGTGGCTTTAGCTGTTTCAGTAGACAGAGATCTGAGGATGTTACTTCTTCTAGAGGCAGAGGGAGATACAACCCAGGGAGATGGGGCAGTGCCTCTAGTGGACAGTCTTCTGGGTCGTCAATGTCAGTGACAGGTCCCCAGAGACAAGAGATACCGCCATGTGACAAATGTGGAAGACCACATATTGGTCAGTGTTGGGTTCCAAGTTGTTTTGTCTGTGGACAAATAGGACACCTCAAAAGGGAATGTCCTCATCTTCAACAAGCAGCATTACAAGCTTTCCAGCCTCAGTACCATGATGTTCCGAGTTCTTCTGTGGCTTCTGGTTCCAGAGGTGGTGGAGTGCCCAGTGGCAGAAGTGGTCAGAGAGAACAGCATGGCAGAGGGAGAGCTTCAGCACGTTTCTTCTCTTTGACACCTCAGGAAGGTATAATCTCTTCACAAGTCGTTACAGGAGAGATGCTTTTGTTTAATAGTATACCAGTTTCAGTTTTGATAGATCTGGGTGCTACTCACTCTTTCATACGACGTTCTTTAGTTGGTGAACTTAATTTGTTAACTCAAGAGTTGGTAGATGAGTTAGTGTTGAGGGTTCCACTAGGTGGACCAACAGTTCTGACTGAGTTCTGTCCTGGATGCTTGTTATCTTTTGGAGGTTACACCTTTGCTGCTAATCTCATACCCCTGGATGTCAATACTTTTCAAGTCATCTTGGGTATGGATTGTCTTGAGTCATATCGAGTGCAACTCGATTGTTGGAAGAAGGAAGCTACCTTTCAACAAGGTGAATTTTCTTGTGTCTTTACTGGAGACAGGAAAGTTCTGCCTACGTGCATAGTATCAGCTGCTGTAGCTAATAAGATGCTACAGAAAGGATGTGAAACGTTCCTTGCTCATGTGGTTGACACTAAAGAAGAGAAGAGCACCGCTAGTGTTTATGATGTGCCTGTGGTTCGTGAGTTTTCTGATGTTTTTCCAGAAGAGTTGCCAGGCTTACCTCCTGTCAGAGACATTGAATTTGAGATTCAAGTATATCCAGGTAGTCATCCAGTAGCACTGTCAGCTTATAGAATGGCACCTGCAGTGTTATGACCCACGTTTCATTTTACCAGTAAGTACCTTGGTTAGTGCATAATTGAACTAGTTATGTTGAGATGAGTACTTACTTTTGTTAATAGTGTTTTGAGCTTTGAGCTAGTGTTAATGTATCATTATCTTGTTTTCTTATCCTGAGGTTGAGGACAAGTTTGTGCTTAATCCGTTGCCGAAGAAATCATGTGAAACCGACCTACGAGTAAAAAGATATAAGCCTTTTTGTGTGCAGGGACCTATGTGCAATTTCGGAAAGTTTTTGGGCAATTTGCATCCGGCCCCCTGGGCGCCCTTCCTTATCCTTTCCTTCAGTTTTTCCTTTTTAACTCTATTAACCGACTTTGGAATGAACGATAGTTCATTTCCTTCGGCTGCCGCTTGGGAAGAACAGAGAAGGAGAAAGGGAGAGAGAGCAAGCTAGAGGAGAAGCTAGGCAACCAAGCCCCTTCCTTCTCCGTTCTTCTTCGATTTCTTCATCTTCTCCAGCCAAACCAACCGGCTGCATCATCTTCTTCTTCTTCACCTTCTTCTTCCTCCTGCAGCCATGAAGAAGACGACCATGGAGATGGTCTAAGGAGCGAACGGTGCTTTCCCCTCCGTTCTTTCTTCTTGCCAACTGCTTGCTAGGTCATTCCGAAGCTATAGGAGTGATTCGGGTAAGAATCGTCCACCGAATCGACCCCAATCTCCTCTTTTATTTCTGCAATTTCCGCCCCTGCGCAGGTTGCACGGCGTGCAAATCCGTTTTGCACGGCGTGCAACATTGCAGAAAGCTAATTTAGGGGATTTCCGTTTCTGCGCAGGTTGCACGGCGTGCAAAGTCAGATTGCACGGCGTGCAAAGTTGCAGGAAGCGGAACGAGTTTCTGCCCAGGTGCACGGCGTGCAAAGTCAGTTTGCACGGCGTGCAAAGTGGCAGAAAAGTAGAACAGAAGTGCACTGAAGGTGCACGGCGTGCAGTCTGGGTGCACGGCGTGCGCGCTGCTGTAAAGGGCATAATTAGGCGTGTTTGTGGACGTTTTTCGGTGTATACGAACACACCGAAGTGGGTGAGTAGCAGTTCATTTAGAAATCATTATTTAACTCATTTTAAATGCTTATTTGCTTCAGTACCAGTTGATATGACTCTTAAACAGTGTAACATGTACTTTTTAGTATGATAAGATCATTGGAACTTGAAATGCGTGATGTAAATGATGAAAAAGAAGAAATTCTATGTCTTACAGTTGCTATATGATATTTCTGTTTAATTGTTTATCTGTTAGTTTATTAATAGACCTAAGTGCCCTAACACCGTAGAACCCCTAAAGGAAGGTCTGTTACTTAGGGGTGAAACTCGTGTCCAACATCAACCGGTTGAGTAATTCTGGTGGCACGAGGATAGAAAGAGAGGCAGTGTCTAACAACAATCGTGTGTGTGTCACGATGGCACTGGGGAAAAAAATAAAGAAAACTTGGTTATCTAACACCATTCGTGCGTGTGTCACGAAGGTAACCCTGTGAGACCCTCCGCCGGTGTACTCAGGTTAAAGGAGGAGTCTGGAGCACACGTGGTTGTGCATTGAGGCCGTAGAGCCTATGTTTCTGGCCGGAGAGCCAGGGGTCCTGTAGCAGAGCAGGGCTGGCGTCAGACTTAGCATTTCCCGGGTGTGTCGCTAAGTCTTGTACGGTGGGACCGTAGCATGGACTTGTTGCGGATCTTTATATGCAGAGTACACTGCATATGATTAGGGCATAATAAAAATGAATAAGTAATTATGTAGGATCACAATAAATTTATATAACTGTTTATTTACCTGAAATACATGTTGATGCTTAGAAGTGTGGTTATTATCTGTATATTTGTTATGCTAATAGAACTGCCCTGCTTGAACTGCATAAATGTTTATTTTCAGTTTATAAACCTGACGAGTTGTTTAGTGATAGCTGAGTGAAATGTTATTCACTGAGCGAGTAGGCTCATACCTCTACTCAAAACATTTTCAGGTCAGCATCAGCATCAGGAATCAGAAGGATCGTTTCACCCTAACACTTAGTCGATAGAAGGTTTGTTGCTAGTCTAGTTAGAGGTCTCTTAGTCCATTCCCCTCGATCCTCGGGACAAGGTGTGAGTGAGAGAGAGAATGTGTACACATATGTAAATTAATGTTATGCTTCCTTTATGTTAATCAATGTATTATGTTGTAGACTTTGCTTGTATCTTCTATCAGTTTAATAGAGAAGTTTCTGCAGTTTGTTTAGTTCTTGTTTACAGCTTAAACTTGGTTATCAATTAAATACTTTGGATTGTTTTAAAAAGCGACGAGTGGTTGATTATGTGTAATTTCCACCTGTCATGCCCTAATTTCGTGGTTATTCTTAATGTGAAATTGGGGTGCGACAACTCTTGGTATCAGAGCTTAGGTTGAGTACATAGTTACTCAGAGTCCAGGTCAGGGGATGATAAGAGACCAATAGGATTAAGGTTTAAGTGTCTTTCTTCTATCTGTAGTGTTCTAATAGGAAATATTCTATTATATCATTGAAGATGGCAGGAAGAGGCTTTGATCGCGATGATCAGGCCGAGAGCCATGTTGGCCCTGATCCTTTGTATTTGGGTCCAGGTGGTGGTGACCACGTGGATGAAGCATCCCGGATGTACAGGATGTTCCTAGAGACCAAAGAAAAGTACAAGGCTGATAGGCGAGATTCTTCTTCTACCAGCAGTAAAGATCTGATGCGATCTTATGAGCTTGTGAAGAAGCTTGGTGGCACAGAGTTTAGTGGCACTACAGATCCCGCCGAAGCTGATGAGTGGTTTAGACAGATAGAAAAGGTCTTTCGTCTGATGGGGCTTCCAGAAGATAAGAAGATCAATCATGCGGTCTATCTTTTAACAGGCGATGCAGAGTTGTGGTGGCGTGGTGTGGAAGAAAAGAGGAGAGGTACAGAGCTTTCCTGGCAGGATTTCTCTGAGGAGTTTCATCTCAAATTCTATCCACCCACTTTTCTTAATGAGAAAATCAGGCAGTTACAGAATATCAAGCAGGGGAACATGACAGTTACTGAGTATGAAGCACTTTTCACACGGTTAGCGAACTTCTGTCCGCAGCTTGTTCCCGATAACATAGAGAGATGTAGAAGGTTTCAGGAAGGACTAAGGCCAGAGATTCGGCATACAGTTTCTGCTACTAGTAGGAGGAATAGAGAGAACTTTGGTGAGTTTGTCGAGGCTGCTAGACAGGTTGAAGAATCTGTGAATGCTGACAAGGTGCCTGAGTCTAAGAAGAGATCTGCAGACTTCAGTAGAGGGCAATCCAGTAGTGGATACAGAGGTGGAGGTAGAGGTTTCTTTTCTAAACTTGGGCGTGGTTTTGGTTGTTTCGGCAGGCAGAGATCTGAGGATGTCACTACTTCTAGAGGCAGAGGAGGATACAACCCAGGAAGATGGGGCAGTGCCGATAGTGGACAGTCTTCTGGGTCGTCAATGTCAGTGACAGGTCCTCAGAGGCAAGAAATACCGCCATGTGACAAATGCGGAAGGCCACATACTGGTCAGTGTTGGGGTGCAAATCCTCGAGGTTGTTTTATCTGTGGACAAGTAGGACATTTCAAAAAGGAATGTCCTCAGCTTCGACAAGCAGCATCGCAAGCTTTCCAGCCTCAATACCATGATGTTCCAAGTTCTTCTGTGGCTTCTGGATCTAGAGGTGGTGGAGTGTCTAGTGGCAGGAATGGTCAGAGAGGACAGCGTGGCAGAGGGAGAACTTCAGCACGTTTCTTTTCTTTGACACCTCAGGAAGGTATAATTTCTTCACAAGTTGTTACAGGAGAGATGCTTTTGTTTAATAGTATACCAGTCTCAGTTTTGATAGATCCGGGTGCTACTCATTCTTTTATACAACACTCCTTAGTCAGTAAACTTAATCTGTTAACTCGAGAGTTGGTAGATGAGTTAGTGTTGAGGGTTCCACTAGGTGGACCAACAGTTTTATCCGAGTTCTGTCCCGGATGCTTGTTATCTTTTGGAGGTTTCACCTTTGCTGCTAATCTCATACCCTTGGATGTAAATACCTTTCAAGTCATCTTGGGTATGGATTGTCTTGAGGCATATCGAGTGCAACTCGATTGTTGGAAGAAGGAAGCTACCTTTCAACTAGGAGAATTTTCTTGTGTCTTTACTGGAGACAGGAAAGTTCTACCTACGTGCATAATATCAGCTGTTGTAGCTGATAAGATGTTACAGAAAGGATGTGAAGCATTCCTTGCTCATGTGGTTGACACCAGAGCAGAGAAGAGCACTGCTAGTGTTTATGATGTGCTTGTGGTTCGTGAGTTCTCTGACGTTTTTCCAGAAGAGTTACCAGGCTTACCTCCTGTCAGAGACATTGATTTTGAAATTCAGGTATATCCAGGTAGTCATCCAGTAGCACTGCTAGCCTATAGAATGGCACCTGCTGAGTTGAAGGAACTCAAGGTGCAGTTACAGGAGTTGCTAGATAAGGGTTTCATTAGACCCAGTTCTTCACTGTGGGGTGCTCCAGTCCTGTTTGTTAAGAAAAAGGATGGTACCATGCGTCTCTGTATAGATTACAGGCAACTGAACAAGATCACTATAAAGAACAAGTATCCATTGCCGAGAATAGATGATCTGTTTGATCAGTTGCGTGGAGCAACGATCTTCTCTAAAATAGATTTGAGATCTGGATATCATCAGCTTAGGATAAAGGCTTCTGATATTCCCAAAACAGCTTTCAGAACCAGGTATGGGCATTATGAGTTTTTGGTCATGTCGTTTGGACTGACCAATGCCCCAGCAGCCTTTATGGATATGATGAACCAAATTTTCAAACCGTTCCTAGATCAGTTTATTGTAGTCTTTATAGATGATATTCTGATCTATTCCAGAGACGATGAACAGCACAAGCAACACCTGAGAGTAGTGTTGCAGTTGTTGATACAACACCAGTTATTTGCTAAATTCAGCAAATGCGAGTTCTGGTTGGCCGAGGTAGCATTTCTTGGACATGTTATCTCGAGAGGTGGAGTTAGTGTTGACCCTAAGAAAGTTGATTCTGTACTTCAGTGGGAACAGCCTAAGACTCCTACTGAGATCAGAAGTTTCTTGGGATTAGCAGGTTATTACAGAAGGTTCATACAGAACTTCAGTGCGTTAGCATCATCTTTGACACGCTTGACAAGGAAGGATGTACCGTTTGTTTGGTCTGATAACTGTGAGAGAAGTTTTCAGATTTTGAAGAAAAGGCTGACTTCAGCACCAGTGTTGGTTTTGCCTGAAGCAGAAAAAGGCTATACAGTGTTCTGTGATGCTTCCAGGAGAGGTTTGGGCTGTGTACTGATGCAAGAAGGCAAGGTTGTGGCTTACGCATCTAGACAGCTTAAGAAGAATGAAGAGAACTACCCTACTCATGATCTGGAATTAGCTGCTATAGTTCATGCTCTTAAGACATGGCGTCACTACCTGTATGGTGAGACATGTCAGGTGTTTACAGACCATAAGAGCCTGAAATATATCTTCACTCAGAAGGATTTGAATTTGAGACAGCACAGATGGCTGGAGCTTATCAAGGACTATGATGTGACAATCGATTACCATCCGGGTAAGGTGAATGTTGTAGCTGATGCTTTGAGTAGAAAGTCAAGTTCAACAGCAAATGCATTTTCTATGGCATGTTTCAAGAGAGACTTGCTTGTAGATATGCGAAAATTGAACTTGGACTTGGATGTGACTGGACAAAGTGGGTTGATTGCTCAGATGCAAGTCATACCTACTTTTTATAATCAGATTAAGGAATTACAGCAGAGTGATGATGAGTTGTGGCAAATCATGCAGGATATGTCAGAAGGTAAGAGAACAGAGTTCAGGTTTTCTGATGAAGGCGTGTTGTATCTTCATGATAGGTTATGTGTACCTGGAAACAGTGAGTTGAAAGAGCAGATTCTTGAAGAAGCACATACTTCTATGTATGATATGCATCCAGGTAACACAAAGATGTACAGGAACCTCAAAGAGCTGTACTGGTGGTCTGGTATGAAAAAGGATGTGGCTGAATACGTGGCTAGGTGCGGGGTGTGTCAGTAGGTTAAAGCTGAGCATCAGAAACCTGCTGGTACTTTGCAGTTGCTTCCTATACCAGAATGGAAATGGGAACACATCACGATGGACTTTGTGGTAGGATTACCCAGGACGCCTAAGGGTTCGGACTTGATATGGGTGATTGTGGATAGACTAACTAAGTCTGCTCACTTTCTTCCTGTCAAGTCAACCTTTGACGTTTCAAAGTTAGCCAAAGTTTATGTGGATGAAGTAGTCAGGTTGCATGGGATTCCAGTTTCCATTATTTCTGATAGAGATCCAAAGTTTACATCTAGATTCTGGAATCAGTTACATCATGCGTTGGGCACAAGGCTGAAGTTCAGTACAGCGTTTCACCCACAGACAGATGGTCAATCTGAGAGGACCATTCAGACCCTAGAAGACATGCTGAGAGCATGTGTGCTACAGTTCAGAGGTAAGTGGGAAGAACACTTAAGCCTAATGGAGTTTGCATATAATAACAGTTACCATTCTAGTCTTGGAATGGCTCCATATGAAGCTCTTTATGGCAGGAAGTGTAGATCACCAGTTTGTTGGTACGAAGTTGGTGAGAAAGAAATTCTTGGACCTGAGCTAGTTGATGTAACTACAGAGAAGATATCTGTGATCAGGGATCAGTTGAAAGCTGCTCAGGATAGACAGAAAAGTTATGCAGAGAGACGACGTCGACCCCTTGAGTTTAAGGTTGGTGACGAGGTTTACTTGAAGGTTTCACCGTGGAAGGGAGTGTTGAGGTTTGGCAAGAGGGGTAAGTTGACCCCTAGGTATATGGGTCCATATCCTATTTTTGAGAGGATTGGACCTGTAGCTTATAGGTTGGATTTGCCGTCTGAGTTGGCAAATCTTCATGATGTCTTCCATGTGTCTATGCTGAAAAAGTGTCATCCCGGTACAGAAAAGATTCTAGATCCAGAACCGGCGCAGCTTAAAACAGATGTGTCCTATGTAGAAAGACCAGTGCAGATAGTTGATCACCGGATCAAAAAGCTTAAGAACCGGGAGATACCTTTAGTGAAGGTTTTGTGGAGGAATCACAATATAGAGGAAGCTACGTGGGAGCTTGAATCAGAAATGCGTAACAAGTTTCCTTTTCTCTTTTAGGAATTTTGGGACGAAATTCTTATAAGGGAGGGAGATTGTTATGACCCACGTTTCGTTTTACCAGTAAGTACCTTGGTTAGTGCATAATTGAACTAGTTATGTTGAGATGAGTACTTACTTTTGTTAATAGTGTTTTGAGCTTTGAGCTAGTGTTAATGTATCATTATCTTGTTTTCTTATCCTGAGGTTGAGGACAAGTTTGTGCTTAATCCGTTTCCGAAGAAATCATGTGAAACCGACCTACGAGTAAAAAGATATAAGCCTTTTTGTGTGCAGGGACCTATGTGCAATTTCGGAAAGTTTTTGGGCAATTTGCATCCGGCCCCCTGGGCGCCCTTCCTTATCCTTTCCTTCAGTTTTTCCTTTTTAACTCTATTAACTGACTTTGGAATGAACGATAGTTCATTTCCTTCGGCTGCCGCTTGGGAAGAACAGAGAAGGAGAAAGGGAGAGAGAGCAAGCTAGAGGAGAAGCTAGGCAACCAAGCCCCTTCCTTCTCCATTCTTCTTCGATTTCTTCATCTTCTCCAGCCAAACCAACCGGCTGCATCATCTTCTTCTTCTTCACCTTCTTCTTCCTCCTGCAGCCATGAAGAAGACGACCATGGAGATGGTCTAAGGAGCGAACGGTGCTTTCCCCTCCGTTCTTTCTTCTTGCCAACTGCTTGCTAGGTCATTCCGAAGCTATATGAGTGATTCGGGTAAGAATCGTCCACCGAATCGACCCCAATCTCCTCTTTTATTTCTGCAATTTCTGCCCCTGCGCAGGTTGCACGGCGTGCAAATCCGTTTTGCACGGTGTGCAACATTGCAGAAAGCTAATTTAGGGGATTTCCGTTTCTGCGCAGGTTGCACGGCGTGCAAAGTTGCAGGAAGCGGAACGAGTTTCTGCCCAGGTGCACGGCGTGCAAAGTCAGTTTGCACGGCGTGCAAAGTGGCAGAAAAGTAGAACAGAAGTGCACTGAAGGTGCACGGCGTGCGCGCTGCTGTAAAGGGCAGAATTAGGCGTGTTTGTGGACGTTTTTCGGTGTATACGAACACACCGAAGTGGGTGAGTAGCAGTTCATTTAGAAATCATTATTTAACTCATTTTAAATGCTTATTTGCTTCAGTACCAGTTGATATGACTCTTAAACAGTGTAACATGTACTTTTTAGTATGATAAGTTCATTGGAACTTGAAATGCGTGATGTAAATGATGAAAAAGAAGAAATTCTATGTCTTACAGTTGCTATATGATATTTCTGTTTAATTGTTTATCTGTTAGTTTATTAATAGACCTAAGTGCCCTAACACCGTAGAACCCCTAAAGGAAGGTATGTTACTTAGGGGTGAAACTCGTGTCCAACATCAACCGGTTGAGTAATTCTGGTGGCACGAGGATAGAAAGAGAGGCAGTGTCTAACAACAATCGTGTGTGTGTCACGATGGCACTGGGGAAAAAAATAAAGAAAACTTGGTTATCTAACATCATTCGTGCATGTGTCACGAAGGTAACCATGTGAGACCCTCCGCCGGTGTACTCAGGTTAAAGGAGGAGTCTGGAGCACACGTGGTTGTGCATTGAGGCCGTAGAGCCTATGTTTCTGGCCGGAGAGCCAGGGGTCCTGTAGCAGAGCAGGGCTGGCGTCAGACTTAGCATTTCCCGGGTGTGTCGCTAAGTCTTGTACGGTGGGACCGTAGCATGGACTTGTTGCGGATCTTTATATGCAGAGTACACTGCATATGATTAGGGCATAATAAAAATGAATAAGTAATTATGTAGGATCACAGTAAATTTATATAACTGTTTATTTACCTGAAATACCTGTTGATGCTTAGAAGTGTGGTTATTATCTGTATATTTGCTATGCTAATAGAACTTCCCTTCTTGAACTGCATAAATGTTTATTTTCAGTTTATAAACCTGACGAGTTGTTTAGTGATAGCTGAGTGAAATGTTATTCACTGAGCGAGTAGGCTCATACCTCTACTCAAAACATTTTCAGGTCAGCATCAGCATCAGGAATCAGAAGGATCGTTTCACCCTAACGCTTAGTCGATAGAAGGTTTGTTGCTAGTCTAGTTAGAGGTCTCTTAGTCCATTCCCCTCGATCCTCGGGACAAGGTGTGAGTGAGAGAGAGAATGTGTACACATATGTAAATTAATGTTATGCTTCCTTTATGTTAATCAATGTATTATGCTGTAGACTTTGCTTGTATCTTCTATCAGTTTAATAGAGAAGTTTCTGCAGTTTGTTTAGTTCTTGTTTACAGCTTAAACTTGGTTATCAATTAAATACTTTGGATTGTTTTAAAAAGCGACGAGTGGTTGATTATGTGTAATTTCCACCTGTCATGCCCTAATTTCGTGGTTATTCTTAATGTGAAATTGGGGCGTGACATGCAGAGTTGAAGGAACTCAAGGTGCAGCTGCAGGAGTTGCTGGATAAGGGTTTCATTAGACCCAGTTCTTCGCCGTGGGGTGCTCCAGTGCTGTTTGTTAAGAAGAAGGATGGTACTATGCGTCTCTGCATAGACTATAGGCAATTGAACAAGATCACTATTAAGAACAAGTATCCTTTGCCGAGAATAGATGATCTGTTTGATCAGTTGCGTGGAGCGACGATCTTCTCTAAAATAGATTTGAGATCTGGATATCATCAGCTCAGAATAAAGGCTTCTGATATTCCCAAGACAGCTTTCAGAACCAGGTATGGGCATTATGAGTTTCTGGTCATGTCGTTTGGGCTGACCAATGCCCCAGCAGCCTTTATGGATATGATGAATCGGATTTTCAAACCGTTCCTAGATCAGTTTATTGTAGTCTTTATAGATGATATTATGATCTACTCCAGAGATGATGTACAGCATGAGCAACACCTGAGAGTAGTGTTGCAGTTGTTGAGGCAACATCAGCTGTATGCTAAGTTTAGCAAGTGTGAGTTCTGGTTGGCCGAGGTAGCATTTCTTGGACATGTTATCTCAAGAGATGGAGTTAGCGTTGATCCTAAGAAAGTTGATTCTGTGCTTCAGTGGGAACAACCTAAGACTCCTAATGAGATTAGAAGTTTCTTGGGATTAGCAGGCTATTACATAAGGTTTATACAGAACTTCAATGTGCTAGCATCACCCTTGACACGCTTGACGAGGAAGGATGCACCGTTTGTTTGGTCTGATAACTGTGAGAAAAGTTTTCATATCTTGAAGGGGAAATTGACTTCAGCACCAGTATTGGTTTTTCCAGAGGCAGATAAAGGTTATACAGTGTTCTGCGACGCTTCCAGGAGAGGTTTAGGCTGTGTGTTGATGCAAGAAGGCAAGGTTGTGGCCTATGCATCTAGACAGCTTAAGAAGAACGAAGAGAACTACCCTACTCATGATCTGGAGTTGGCTTCCATAGTTCATGCTCTTAAGACATGGCGTCACTACCTGTATGGTGAGACATGTCAGGTGTTCACGGACCATAAGAGCTTGAAGTATATCTTCACTCAGAAGGATTTGAATCTGAGACAGCGCAGATGGCTTGAGCTGATCAAGGACTATGATGTGACAATCGATTACCATCCTGGTAAAGCGAATGTTGTGGCAGATGCCTTGAGTAGGAAGTCAAGTTCAACAGCAGATGCATTTTCTATGGCATGTTTCAAGAGAGACTTGCTTGTAGATATGCGAAAGTTGAACTTAGACTTGGATGTGACTGGACAAAGTGGGTTGATTGCTCAGATGCAGGTCAAACCTACTTTCTATGATCAGATTAAGGAGTTGCAACAGAATGATGATGAGTTGTGGCAGGTTATGCAGGATATGTCGGAAGGTAAAAGAACAGAATTCAGGTTTTCTGACGATGGTGTGTTGTATCTTCATGACAGGTTGTGTGTACCTGGGAACAGTGAGCTGAAAGGGCAAATTCTTGAAGAAGCGCATGCTTCTATGTATGCCATGCATCCAGGTAACACAAAAATGTACAGGAATCTCAAAGAGCTGTACTGGTGGTCTGGTATGAAGAGAGATGTGGCTGAGTACGTGGCTAGATGTGGAGTGTGTCAGCAGGTTAAAGCCGAGCATCAGAAACCTGCTAGTACTTTACAGTCACTTCCTATACCTGAATGGAAATGGGAACACATCACGATGGATTTTGTGGTAGGGTTACCCAGGACGCCTAGAGGTTCGGACTCGATATGGGTGATTGTAGATAGACTAACTAAGTCTGCTCACTTTCTTTCTGTCAAGTCAACCTTTGATGTTCCGAAGCTGGCCAAGATATATGTGGACGAGGTAATCAGATTACATGGGATTCCAGTTTCCATTATTTCTGATAGAGATCCAAAGTTTACATCTAGGTTCTGGAATCAGTTACATCGTGCGTTGGGCACAAGGCTGAGGTTCAGTACATCGTTTCACCCGCAGACAGATGGTCAATCTGAGAGGACCATTCAGACTCTTAAAGACATGATGAGAGCATGCATTCTACAGTTCAGAGGTAACTGGGAAGAACACTTAAGCCTGATGGAGTTTGCATATAACAACAGCTACCATTCTAGTCTTGGAATGGCCCCATATGAAGCTCTATATGGCAGGAAGTGTAGATCGCCAGTTTGTTGGTATGAGGTTGGCGAGAAAGAAATTCTTGGACCTGAGATAGTCGATATAACTACAGAGAAGATAACTGTGATCAGGGAGCAGTTGAAAGCTGCTCAGGACAGACAGAAAAGTTATGCAAAGAGACGACGTCGACCTCTTGAGTTTGAGGTTGGTGACGAGGTTTATCTAAAGGTTTCACCGTGGAAGGGAGTGCTAAGGTTTGGCAAGAGAGGCAAGTTGACCCCTAGGTATATGGGCCCATATCCTATTGTTGAGAGGATTGGACCTGTAGCCTACAGGTTGGATTTTCCGTCTGAGTTGGCAAATCTTCATGATGTGTTTCATGTGTCTATGCTGAAGAAGTGTCATCCCGGTACAGAAAAGATTTTAGATCCAGAACCGGCGCAGCTTAAGACAGACGTGTCCTACGTGGAAGGACCAGTGCAGATAGTTGATCATCGAATCAAGAAGCTTAAGAACCGTGAGATACCTTTAGTGAAGGTTCTGTGGAGGAATCATAACCTTGAAGAAGCTACGTGGGAGCTTGAGTCTGAGATGCGTAGCAAGTTTCCTTTTCTCTTTTAAGAATTTCGGGATGAAATTCTTATAAGGGAGGGAGATTGTTACGACCCGCGTTGAGCTTACCCTGTAAGTATGTTGTTAAGCATGTGTTTAGCTTCTTTGCTAAGTTATAAGCCTGCTTTTGTTAATAACGTTTAAAACAGATAAGATATGTGTGTAGTGTGAATCCTAGCCCTTAAAACGTGTAAGATCTTGCGCTTGAGGCGTTGCTAGAGAAATCATCTGAAACTGACTTTCGAGTCAAAAGTTGTATGTTTTTGGGCTTGCAGGGACCTATTTGTAGTTTTTGAAAGTTCTTGGACTTTACATTTTGGTCCCTAGGTTTTTCCTTCTTATCCTTTCTTTCCTCTTTTACTCATTTCATTTATCAGAAACGAGAGAAACGCAGAGCGTTTCTTCTCTTCTTCGCGTGAGAGGGAAAGAGAGAGAGACCAGGGAGAGAAGACGATTTGGAGCCCTAGCTTGGTTCCGGCCAGCAGCTGCGGCCCTTCATCTTCGCCTCACCGTTCTTCTTCGCCAGCTGAACTAGCAGTAGCCAGAGCTACGCTTGCAGCAGGAGCTGCGCTAGCAGCAGCAGCGGCCAGGAGAAGGAAAGGGCACGAAGAGCAGCCCTAGTTCGTCCTCCTCCTTTCCTACAACTAGTTCGTGGTTGTGTGCATCGGTTGCAGGTGATTTGCTGCGCAAATCTATAGTTTTGCCCGCTGATTCGAGTGAAATCGACATCAGCAGGTTTGTTTAGGTTTTCAGTCTGTACGCCGTTCGGTCGAGTTATATGTGATTTGGTCGAGTTTTCTTAGCAGGAATCGAACAGCAGGTTGATCGGTCGAGTTTGCAAGTTGATCGGTTGAGTTGTGCAGTGATCGGTCGAGTTTCCGACCAATCGGTCGAGTTTCTGAGCTGTGAGTGGCAGTTCATTCAGAAATCATTATTTAACTCAATTTAAGTGCTTAATTGCTTCATTATCAGTTGGTATAACTCCTAAATAGTGTAGCACATACAATAGAGTATGATAGATTCATTGGAACTTGAAATTCGTAATATGATTGATGAAAAAGATGGAATTTCTGTATTACAGTTACAATGTATATGCTGATTAAAGATGGTTGTTTAGCATTGAAATTGGATAAGTGATACTGAGTCATGTTTAAAGATGACAAATGATATATATATGTGTTTTCAAGTGATGTTCAGAATGTGAAATAAGTATGAAATGTGATATTCCTGTTTAAATGTTTATATGTTAATCAGTTAATAGACTTAGGTGCCCTAACACCGTAGAACCCCTTTGAGAGGTCTGCTTCTTAGGGGTGAAACTCGTGTTCAACAATAATCTGTGCGGAGTCACAGTGGCACGAGGACAGAGAGGCAGTGTTCAACAATAATCCGTGCGGAGTCACGGTGGCACTGGAGTAAATAGGGGTTATTCAACAATAATCTGTGCGGAGTCACGGTGGCACTGGAGTAAATAGGGGTTATTCAACAATAATCTGTGCGGAGTCACGGTGGTAACCCAGTGAGACTCTCCGCCTGTGTGCTCAGGTTAGAGGAGGAGTCTAGAGCACTCGGAGTTAGTGCAATGAGGCCGGAGAGCCTGTGGTCTTGTAGCAGAACAGGGCTGGCAGTCAGACTTAGCATTTCCCGGGTGTGTCGCTAAGTCTTGTATGGTGGGATCGTAGTTCACTACAGATCTTTATATGCAGAGTACACTGCATATGATTAGGGCATAATAATGATATAATTATGTAATCATATAGGATCACAGTAAATTTAATATGTTAAGAGATTTGAACTTCTGTGCCAATTCTCTATATCAGTTTATTTGTTTAAAATATCTGATGTTGCTTTGAAATGAGATTGTTATCTATAAATCTGCTATGTCATTAGAACTGCCATGTTTAGTACTGCACTTATCTTTTATATAAATGTTATCTATCTGATGAGTTGATTAGTGATAGCTAAATGAAATGCTATTCACTGAGCGAGTAGGCTCATACCTCTACTCAAACATTTTTCAGGTCAACATCAGCAACAGGAATCGGAAGGATCTTTTCATCCTAACGCTTAGTCTGTAGAAGGTATATGTAGTTAGTTTAGTTAGAGGTCTCTTAGTCCTTTCCCCTCGATCCTTGGAACATGGTGTGGGTGAGAGAGAGAGAGTGCGTATGTGGAATGTGTATAAAGATGTAAATTACCTGTTATGCTTTACTTTATGTTGAACAATGAAATTTGCTGTAGACTTTGTATATATCTCTTGTCAGTTTAATAGAAATGCTTCTGCAGTTTGTTTGGCTTTAGTTTACAGCATAACTCAGGTTATCTTCTTAATGTCTTTAAGATGTTTTTAAAAAGTGATGAATGGTTTGGCTTGTGTGTAAATCCCTCTGTCGCGCCCTAATCTCGTGGTCTGTGGTTAGTGTGAGATCAGGGTGCGACATGAATGATGCTTCGAGAGGTGCTTCAGATTACTTCATGGAAGGCTGCGTCAAGTGAGATTGGAGCTACTTCAAAAAGGAAGGTTATCTCAAGGTGGTGGAGCTACTTCTAGGAGGAGAAGGTTGCTCTATGGGCTTGGAGTTACTTCAAAGAAGGCTACTTCAAGGAGGTTGAGGCTACTTCTAGGAGAAGGATACTTCAAGGAAGGTGATTGTATTTTATTATAACATACTTGAGAGGTAAATAAAATTAATCACTTTCAAAATCTCAATTGGATACGATTGGGTAGTGGACTGATAGCCTTTGAGTTTAAAGGTTGTAACCACTCTAAACACAAGTGTCTTCCTTATTTCCTCCTCCTTCTTCGGTTGACTATTTTAATCATTTTAAACTATCAAAAAGCTCCATTTAACCCCCCCACTCTAGATCTTTCAATTCAAAGTTAAATTTTAAAGAATAAATTAAAAGATACATATAAATCAAGTAGAAGAATAAGGTGCTTGATATAAACAAACATTGGTTAATGTCATCATGCCAATCTGGTAGATTTTTATGTAGCTACATGAAAAACAACAGTGGAATCATCATCAAATAGAAATTACAATCACAAAGTAAAATTTGGGTTTCAACTTCTTGATGTTTCTCTATTTCTTATTCTATAAAAAACAACACTAGTCTTGATGAGAGCTCACCAATGAACAACAATTTAATGTAGATTTGAGCCCAAAACTACTAATGTGATGTAAAATACACCAGTTGAATAAATATTTAATATTTCGAGCAATGGCGTCATATAAAAAAACAACTAAATTTGTAATTAAATCTCAAGGAGAATTACTTATGTTGCCGAAATTATCCACACGACATATATATAAAGACACCTGAGACAACAAAAGGTGCACCAAGCATTGCATACAGTTAGTATATAAATGTTATTACTTTCAAAAGATACAATGCATAAGCTGATCAATGTATTGGCTAAAGCAAGCAATTTAAGTAAGTGAAAACCAAACAAACCACAAGTTTATCCTTTATGGAGAAAATTCACATAATTAGCACTAATGGTAAATAATTTATGGAATGAGTAAATATATAGAACAAATTGTTCATTTTATATATGGTGTGACGATGATGAAAAGCACAAACAACAAAGATCTTAGCAACAACCTGAAATGGTCTTGGCTTACAGGCTCATGAGGAGAAATAAAGATGGCATGTTAGATGTTTAAAAAAAAAATCAACGTCTAGCTCTCTTCTTACAAAAACCCAAGAAATCAATAATGAACAATGCATGATTTTATAGTGGATCTAAGTATATCTTTTGTGTTAAGAATAAAAAGTGGAAAAACTTCTTGAGAATTTTAATAAATTACATCTAGCTTACTAATCACACAAAGATAATTTTACATAATATTTTTTAATCTACAAAATTATTAAAACCAGCTACTTGACATAAATGAAAGACCAAGAGAATTGATATCACATACCATATATGAATACATAAGGAGTAGATAGAAGGAAAAAACATAAGGATCGGTTATAATCATCTAACATGATATTGAATAGTTTGTTTAATAAAACTGATATAATTGAAGCCTTTACTAGTTTGTGCAAATAGCACGGTTTCTTCTTTCATTTGTCATTTTTTTAAGTTATTTTTTTAGTTTTGCACATGGTAATTGCTTCTATTGTATCTAAGGGAATGGCATAACCGCCATCGTTGTGCATGACCACGATCCTTGGTTTACTTGGACGAGACGGAAGGAGGAAGAATGAAAAGGAGTGGTGGTGCGTCAAAGCATTGACTGGGAAATTGGTGAGGTGATGTCGTCATGCAGTATCTTCGAGGAAGTTGATGTCGTCATCGTCGCTTCCCTGCTCCTTCATCATCACCCTCTGCCTCCTCACAGCCACCGCTATCCTTAATTGGAATGACGATTTCCCCACTAAACGACATCACTATTGTTATTATTCTTAATATATCATCTAATTGGACTTACAAGCCCATGGCCATTGTAAGGACTACTTAATACTCAACTAACATGATATTCAATAACCTTATACTAAAACCAAGAACAAGAAAAAATTGCTACATTCATGTGATGATAACCAAAAAGGTTTTGTTAGTAAGAAAATAACATTGTCTCTTCTTTCGTTGTGTGATTATTTTTCCCTTTTGGAACATGGCAACAAATTATACACTAACATACTCAGACGTTAACTAAATACAGTATTTTTAGTCACGATTCAAAAATGTAAAATTTTTATATGGTGGAAGTGGTTACACTTAGTAATATAAACTCCAACTTCATAAATAAATTGTATGAAGTATGCATTGAATTCAAAATCCAAACGTATTTGTATTGATTGTAATTATATAAAGATCTAATTTTGTTCATCGTGTTGTAACTCTCTCATATTTTGTTATATCATTAGGTTTTGTCATATAAAGATTGACGGTGCAATTTATAACTCGGGCCTCTATAAAGACGTTTATTTAAAGATAAATTTTTTTTAGCAAAAATGATTATTGTTATTTAGAAATGTAAATAACAGGAATGTTTATATCTCCCTCTTAAGCTAATAACAAATTTTCTACTATTTTACAGTGAAATTATTCTAATAAATATATGTATACATGGAGAGTAGATAGAAGGAAAAAAACATAAGGACCGGTTATAATCATCTAACATGATATTGAATAGTTTGTTTAATAAAACTGATATAATTGGAGCATTAACTAGTTTGTGCAAATAGCACGATTTCTTCTTTCATTTGTCATTTTTTTAAGTTATTTTTTTAGTTTTGCACATCGTAAATGATTCTATTGTATCTAAGGGAATGGCATAACCGCCACCGTTGTGTATGGCATTGATCCGTGGTTTACTTGGACGGGACGGAAGGAGGAATAATGAAAAGGAGTGGTGGTGCATCAAAGCATTGACTGGGCAATTGGTGAGGCGAGACTAGAGTCCCCCCTCGTTGGACCCGTACATGTGGTGGTGGTGTTTTGGGCGTGAATACTCCCGGACCTCTCGTTATCAACCGCATCTTTGGGGGGTGTCTCTCTTACATCTTCCTGTTGTCTCCCTATTCTAGATTGTTGGAGATTTGTTCTCCAATCTCCCAACATCCTGACACCCCGTTCCTTTAGTTTGATGATCACGACGAAGAAGGATCTTGCTGAAGGTAGGTGTTTTTGTTGCATTTCCGCAATCTCCCTCCAAATGTCTAAAAATGCAACAAATTATTCGTCGTGGTTTGTCACCACATCTGGGCGCCGGAATGGTTTCTTTTAGGAGACCTGCAACTTCCTGATCTCATATTGTGGTCCTGGAAAAGGATAAGACCCGTCGGAATGGTTTTCCAAGATGTTGTTTTTGTTTGAACATTTTAGAAACGGACGGCCGAAATGATCGGCGGTGGAACTAGGGAAATGCGGCTCTCCCCATTTGTTTGGCTCCGAGGAGCCCGCTCGTTTTGCTCTCTTCCAACTGTCGCGTAAATGCCTGTTTCTCTTTCCTAATTCGTCTCCTCTCAATTCTCCATGTAGTATCTCTGAGGAAGCTGATGTCGTCATCGTCTCTTCCCTGCTCCTTCATCATCGCCCTCTGCCTCCTCACAGCCACCACTATCCTTAATTGGAATGACGATTTCCCCACTAACCGACATCACTATTGTTATTATTCTTAATATATCATCTGATTGGACTTGCAATCCCATGGCCATTGTAAGGACTACTTAATACTCAACAGACATGATATTCAACAACCTTATACTAAAACTAAGAAAAAAAATTGCTACATTCATGTGATGCTAACCAAAAAGGTTTTGTTAGTTAGAAAATAAGATTGTCTCTTCTTTCATTGTGTGATTATTTTTCCCTTTTGGAACATGGCAACAAATTATACACTAACATACTCATTCGTTAACTAAATATAGTATTTTTTAGTCACGATTAAAAATGTAAAATTATTATATGGTGGAAGTAGTTACACTTAGTAATATAAACTCCAACTTCAGAAATAAATTGCATGAAGTATGCATTGAATTCAAAATTCAAACGTATTTGTATTGATTGTAATTATATAAAGGCCTAATTTTGTTCATCATGTTGTAACTCTCTCATATTTTGTTATATCATTAGGTTTTGTCATATAAAGATTGACGGTGCAATTTATAACTCGGGCCTCTATAAAGACGTTTATTTAAAGAGAATTTTTTTTAGCAGAAATGATTATTGTTATTTAGAAATGTAAATAACAGGAATGTTTATATCTCCCTCTTAAGATAATAACAAATTTTCTACTATTTTACAATGAAATTATTCTAACAAATATATGTATACATAGGGAGTGGATAGAAGGAAAAAAATATAAGGATCGGTTATAATCATCTAACATGATATTGAATAGTTTTTTTAATAAAACTGATATAATTGAAGCCTTAACTAGTTTGTGCAAATAGCACGGTTTCTTCTTTCATTTGTCATTTTTTTAAGTTATTTTTTTAGTTTTGCACATCGTAACTGCTTCTATTGTATCTAAGGGAATGGCATAACCGCCACCGTTGTGCATGGCCACGATCCGTGGTTTACTTGGACGGGATGGAAGGAGGAAGAATGAAAAGGAGTGGTGGTACGTCAAAGCATTGACTGGGCAATTGGTGAGGTGAGACTAGAGTCCCACCTCGTTGGACCCGTACACGTGGTGGTGGTCTTTTGGGCGTGAATACTCTCAGATCTCTCGTTATCAACCGCATCTTTGGGGCGTCTCTCTTACGTCTTCCTATTGTCTCCCCTGTTCTAGATTGTTGGAGATTTGTTCTCCAATCACCCAGTTCCTGACACACCTGTTCCTTCATTTTGATGATCACGAACAGGAAGAGTCTTGCCACAGGTGGGTTCTGTTTCCTCGATATCCCTTCCTCCTGCATGGTTAGAAATGCAACAAAGAACATATCCGAAAACCCGCCAATGTTATTGCTCATTCAGATGTCCGTTCATTGTGGTTTGGCCGTCCATAGCGTAGGAATGGTTTTATTTGGAGACCTGCAACATCCTGAGGACCTGATCTCATCATAAATTGTGCCGCAATGTTTTTCAAGATGATGCTTTCTTTTTTTAATTTATGAACGAATTCGAAACGGAGGGCCGAAATGATCGGCGGTGGAAACAGGGAAATGCGGCCCTTCCTAGTGGTATAAATCGAGGCATAGATGAGCAGGCTAAGAAAGAGCAAGGTTGATGATATGGGCATTGGAGGGGTGGTCGGGCTAGCTGCTACAATCTAGGAAGCAAAGATGCCAATGCTGGCTGGAGCGTCCATGGGGAGGGAGTCAACGAAGGCGGAGGGTATTGCAACGGGATTGAAAAGTTATCGACCCTTCATCTTTGTTTGAATCCATTCACATGCATTATTAGTTTTCGAGTATTTAATTTAAGCATATACACAAGCATTGTTGTAGTACTCTATTGCCGTGATTTAATAATTGTTATCATAAAGTTTATAGCCGGTAGTAATGACAATCAGAAAATTTAAGAGTTTTTAAGGTGTCGTTCATTTCCTATTTAATACAAACAAAGATCTTTTGCCATGTTTCTTACGTTTTTGTTACTTTTCCAATAAAGTATGCTAGAATTAGTTGTCATTATCTTTTAATTTACATGTCATGACGGGGAAGAATTTTTTTCTTCCAATGATGAGGTACATTGAATGATATTCAAATTTAAAGCATTTACTGTTAATATTCCTTCATGTAGAGATTTCTCAATATACTTTTGTATGTCATATCTATTCATCAAGTTTAGTTTTTAACTTTACGACTACTTGTCATAATGGTTGCTTGTTCCGTTTCTAACAATTTTAATTGTCATTGTATTTATATATTTAGTGTGCAAATATTCTCTTTTTCCTAATTTTTAATATTCCAATTGGGATTTTGATGGCAAAATTTTTTCTATTTGTATTGCAAATATTTTCGTTTTCCTAATTTTTAGTATTCAAATATTCACTTTTTTCTATTGCTATTGTTATTGGTGGATCTCTAGGAAACTGAGGTGTTGAAGATAAGAGTCCCATTACTGGAAAAATATAATTAAAGAAATAGTTAAATGATGTTGATTAAATTATTTCAAAAATAT
This sequence comes from Alisma plantago-aquatica, assembly GCA_963693085.1. NCBI lineage: Eukaryota > Viridiplantae > Streptophyta > Magnoliopsida > Alismatales > Alismataceae > Alisma > Alisma plantago-aquatica. Next base: position 554,673,863 of record OY856411.1, read on the forward strand.
TTAAAGAATTGGAGGCCAAAAATCCGGGAGCGATAGTATAGTATAGTATACTTGTACAAAAAAAAAATTGGGATATCTTTCCCTTTTATCTTGTTACGAAAATTTGATATCATGGTATGTGTTCAATTTTACCCTTCAAGAAAAATAAAAAAATACACCTGTTACTTTCCGTTAAAAAGTGACGCGGACAAAGGAAAAGAAAACATAACACCAGTTACTTTCCGTTAAAAAGTCGATATCAAACACTTTCTATCGACAACAAAGTGTTACATTAATAAAAGATAACCGAGAATGTTTAATGGTAAACCTTAAACTAGTTTGTAAATGATTCAGTTTCTTGGCACATATTAACTGCTTCTATTGTATCTACTTTCAAAAAAAAAAAAAACTGCTTCTATTGTATCTAGAGAAGGGAATGGCATAACCGTCACCGTTACTAGCGGAGCCACTTGTGGGCCTGGTGAGGCACGTGCCTCACCCAGTATTGGTAAAACACGCTGCAGCAAGTTAAACTGGTAGCCTTCTGACTTCAATAGATCTGTACCGCAATACCCTCATGAACATCTGCTTTGGTTCTTCATTTGATAGTTGTGCCGCCATCTTGTGCCCTCCACACCTATAGCGACGGGAGTCTGGCATGAAATCCAGTGGTTGTGCAGAAATGAAGACAAATGCTTTATTACGTTTGGTAGGCTGGAGGCAGAGGGCCTCTCGCTTCCAAGGTGATCTCCAATTTGGGGATTCCAGATAACGTTGTTCTAAAACTAATAACTTATACATCTCGAACATTGTTTCAGATCCCCGTAACTGTTATTTGGACTTCCATTTTGACCAAACCGGCGATCTTTAATTGTTTCTTTTCCATTTTTCAATAGTCTGTAAATATACTTATCTAGTTTCCGTAATTGCTTCTTATTATCTCTTATTTCTTCTTCTGTTCGCTAATAAAAGTCATAATTGCTATAAATCCTAGTTCGTTCTCTTTAGTTCGTGTTGTTTACTGTAAGTGGCAATAAATTATATTTATATATGTCCTAGTAGTCATTATGTTTACACATTTTTAATTTACTATACAGATTAATTTTTATGTAACTTTTCGTAACGTTCTGTCCAAAAGTCAAATGAAAAAATTCATTTGCACTTGGAGAATCTGCATACTTGTAGTCATTATGTAATTATGTTTACACATTTTTAATTTACTATACAGATTAATTTTTATGTAACTTTTCGTAACGTTCTGTCCAAAAGTCAAATGAAAAAATTCATTTGCACTTGGAGAATCTGCATACTTTTAGACTTTAAAACGACTTCAACACCTAACAAAGGTACTGACAAGCATGGTTGTATAAACTTTTGCTACAAAAACGATGAAAACTTATAATGAATGGTTTTATTTGGAGACCTGCAACATCCTGAGGACCTGATCTCATCATAAATTGCGCCTTAATATTTTTCAAGATGCTGCTTTTTTTTTAATTTATGAACGAATTCGAAACAGACGGCCAAAGTGATCGGCGGTGGAAACAGGGAAATGCGGCCCTTCCCATTTGTTGGGCTCCGATGAGCCCGCTCGTTTTGCGCTCTTCTCGCGTAAACGCCTGTTTCTCTTTCCTAATTCGTCTCTTCTCAATTCTCTGTGCAGTATCTCCGAGGAAGCTGATGTCGTCATCGCCGCTTCCCTGCTCCTTCATCATCGCCCTCTGCCTCCTCACAGCCACCGCTGGCGCACAGAAGCAAGGCGGCCGCGGACCAGGAGCCGCAGCAGGAGGTGTGGGCGGTAAATGGCAAACCCTAACCGGCAAGGCCCCACTCGTAGTCGCCCGAGGCGGTTACTCAGGGGTGTTCCCCGAATCCAGCGGTCTCGCCAACGACGTCGCCATGAGCACGAGCCTTCCAGGAACCGCCATCCTCTGCGACTTACAGCTCACAAAGGACGCCGCGGCGATCTGCCACTCGAACCTCCAGCTCGACAACTCCACCACCATCGCCTCCGTGTTCCCTAAAGGCCAGAAGACGTACCCCGTCAACGGCGCCGACGTCCGCGGATGGTTCTCCGTCGACTACACCGCCGACCAGCTCCTGGCGAACGTGTCGCTCGTCCAGAGTATATTCACACGGCCCACGACCTTCGATGGCCTTGACCCCGTCCCGGTCCTCGACGATGTCGCGGGGGCCACGAAGAGCCTGTGGATCAACGTCCAGTACCCCGGGTTCTTCCAGCAACATAAGCTTGATGTTACTGGGTACGTTCTTGCGGCTGCGGGTGATGGCTTGCCTATCGATTTCGTCTCGTCGCCTGAGGTTGGGTTTCTGAGGAGTCTAAATGGGAAGATCCGGAAGAAGGGTGCTGGACCTCCAACGAAGCTCGTATTTAAATTCATGGAACTGGACATCCAGGAACCGTCTACCAAACAGACGTACGGCTCGCTGCTTAAGGACCTATCCGCCATCAAGGAATTTGCGTCGGCGATCATTGTACCCAAGACCTTCATCTGGCCAGTGGGGAAAGACCAGTACCTTCTTCCCTCGACGTCACTCGTGAAAGACGCCCATGCGGCGGGGCTCCAAGTATACGCTTCCGGATTTGCAAACGACTCCCCTGGGAGCTACAACTACACCTACGACCCTACCGCCGAGTACCTCAAGTTCGTCGACAACGGGGCGTTCGCCGTCGATGGTGTCGTCTCCGACTTCCCTTCCACGGCCTCTGAAGCAATCGGGTGCTTGGCGCATGTAGACAAGAACGCCAAACCTGCCGTTCCCGCAGTGCCGCTCGTGATTTCGCACAATGGTGCAAGCGGGTCGCTACCTGGTTGCACCGACGTGGCGTACCAGAAGGCCGTGGAGGACGGCGTCGACGTGCTCGACTGCTCCGTGCAGATGTCCAGTGACGGGATCGCGTTCTGCTTGAACTCCGCGGATGTTAGCGGCGCCACCAATGCCATGGCTATGTTCATGGCCAAGGCTGCTACTGTGCCGGAAGTACAGGAGAAGAGCGGGGTGTTCTCGTTCGATCTCACGTGGAATGAGATCCAAACACTAAAACGTAAGAATCATTTCAGTACATCTGATCAATTCCAGAAAAATCGATTCTTTGTTATCGTCGTCTAACGTGTTTCTTCTATTCTTCTGTCAATATAACAGCCGCGATCACCAGCCCGTTCACCTCCTACGGCCTATCTCGCAACCCAGCCATGAAGAACCAAGGCAAGTTGGTCACACTCCCCGACTTCCTCACCTTCGCCCGCGTAAAAGCCGTCCCAGGGGTCCTCATCAACATCCAGAACGCCGCATACCTCGCTTCCAAAAAAGGTCTCGGAATCGTCGACGCCGTCTCGTCGGCGCTGAAGAACTCCAGCCTCAAGGGGGACGTCGTCTACATCCAGTCCGACGACACGTCCGTGCTCTCAGCTTTCAAACCCGAGGCTTCGTACAAGCGCGTGCTCCTCATCAACGAGAAAGTCGGGGACGCGCCTAAACCTGCCGTGGATGAGATCAAGAAGTACGCCGACGCCGTCAATTTGCCCAAGTCGAGTGTCATTGCCAATAACAAGGCTGGGTTCCTACAGAAGTTTACAGGGGTTGTCGATGAGTTGCGTGCGGCAAAGATTGCTGTGTATGCGTCGACGTTTAACAATGAGTATGTGTCTATTGCGTTCGACTGCTTCTCGGATCCGATCATTGATCTGGCGACTTATATGGATGCTGGACTTGATGGGGTTGTTACTGAGTTCCCTGGAACTGCCAAATCCTACATAAGTGAGTAATGCTTGCATCATCATCATCCCTTCCATCTCTATCTGCTGCTTATTCTTACTAATGCTCACAGGGAGCCCTTGCTTTGACCCCAACGCCAAGCTGCCTTACACCATCAGCCCCGCCAGGCCAGGGGGTCTCGTCGAAGCAGCGCCCAAGGAAGCCCTGCCACCAGCTGAGGCACCAGCACCGGCGCTCAAGCCTGCCGATGTCGTCGACCCTCCTCTGCCCCCTGTCGTCAAGATGGCCCAGGACGCACCGCCAGCAGATTCCGGCACCCCGGCCGGAGATTCGTCTCCTCCTCCTTCCGCGCAGCCCAGCGGCCAGGACACTCTACTACCGATCAGTACCGCTCTCACCTTCGTCGTCGCCGCCTTCAGCTTGATGTGCCTGCACCGGTCATAAAATATATACAGTTGAGTTTCCACCATTGCTGCTGGGGATGTGTTATGGATCGAGCTCAAACTGTTGACGATCGGCGCTCGACCTTGTTGTCCATTAATATTTTTTCATCCCATTGCTTGTTAATTACACATACTGTTCGCTTTGTATACTTCTAAATTGATCTGATACCGGAGATTGGTTGCAACGGCATTTCCTCTATATATTCTTCTCGTGGAGTTGTTTTTCATCATAATGTATGAATTCGTAGTATATATTCTTCTCGTGGTGTTGTTTTTTATCATAATGTATGAATTCGTAGTATATGTTTACATTACGAATCTACACTATACAACACAACCAAACTAACACTAGCAATGTGTTTGGTACCAAATGACAGAATAGATAGTGAAGGGGAAAGGAAAAGAGAAGAGGAAGGGACCTAGAGAGGGAAGGGAAAAATATTACAAATCCTTTGCATGGGGAAAAGAGACGGAGAGGAACAAATACTATAAAAAAAATTAGGCCAAAAAATCAAAATGCCATATTTAACCATTTTAATTACTAAAATGGCATGTTCTTAAACTTAATTCCCAAAATGACATAATTGCACAGACCAATACGTCCCAGCTGGAGACGTATCGTATCTGGCAGAGCAATACGTCTCCAGTCGGGATGCATTGTCATGTTGTGGGGTCAATACGTCCTGATCTGGGACGTATTGCTCTTGTGAGAGAGCAAAGCATCTCGGGGTTGGACGCATTGATCCCACCGCAGAGTAATGCGTCCCGAAACGGGACGTATTGCCTGTCGGTGGGACCAATATGTCGTCGGGTGTGACGCATTGCTCTCTGCACAGAGCAATACATTCAGAGAGCAGACGTATTGACCCCCACGGTAGGGCAATGCGTCCAGGTCCAGGACGTATTGCTGACACATCAGATCAATACGTTTACATGCAAGATGTATTTTTTGTAAAGTAAGCAAATACGTCCCATGCAAGACGTATTATTTTTTTATCGATATTTTTTTCTTGTAATTATTATTTGCTGCTTATTGATTTTAATAATAATAATAATATAGATTATATTTTGACATCTGTAATTAGATCACTTGTATATGTTCAATTATTATAAATTTATTAATTTGAATAGCTCTAAAAATATATATGTATTATAGAAGTGTTATTGCAACCAACAATTCATGATTATTACCTAATTAGATAAAAGAAAATTAATCCAAAAACATGAGATATCAATTTAAAGTAAGGTTACAACATTAACTAACATGAAAAGAAAATAATACATTTTATGTCTAGATCCAGATGATATCATAAACCAACATAATCATCGATCAAGAACCACAAATATATACCATAGGTGGTGGACATATATGATATATCCAAATACAAGCTAGATAAATGCCTTCACAAAGACATATATACAAAATAATATAAATGTAATCAACTAAGCACGTCCTCCACACCCATATCGCCCTCGCCCACCTCCTGGTACCTCCGACTCCTGAGTAGGGATCTCATCTGGAGATGCCTCAATGGGGGACAAGTGTGTAGCAGTAGGCTGGCGAGGTCCATGATAGAAATGGAAAGGTGGAGGTGGGGTGAGGGGTCTTGAAAAATAGGTTGTGGGGCCTCAGGTGGGCTGCAAAGTGAAAAATCAAATGGAGTCAGTGAGTATGTAACATAAAATGGTGGTCGATTCTCATAAACAACTAGTGGTGGGACTGGAGTGTAAGGAATAGAATAAGAACCTACTCCATACTATGCTGCGGGTGGAGGAGGTAGAGTGATGTATGAAACAGATGTACCAACTCCTGAAAAGTATGGTGATGTAGGTCCCCATCTGATAATGTGTCAAAGTGTACTATAATCACTAAGATAATTATCCTAGAGTTTAATCCTTTTTCTAGCTTCTGATTAAGGTTAGTATAGAAGGGTCGGTCTCATAGGACAACATTTTTAAGGTTGTTAACTCTAATCCCAATTGTTTTGAAGAACGTTTTATTTCTTTTTGGTATTTTTATTTTTAGAACAGAAGGTAAAGATCGGGTTTGGAGTTTGGTGATTATCACTAAAGCAAGAAGGAAACACAAAAATAAGATTGCACTTAACAAGAAATAAATTTGCCCTATCACAAGGAAAATTGAGATGATTGTTAGCACAAATAAAACTATTATGAATGAAAGGACTGAAAATGTAAAGAGAGCATATCAAACGGTGATTGAATCAAGTGATGGGGAATCGAGGCTTTTAGAGGTTTTCACCACCTTAGCCTAGGTGAGAATAAAATAAATCCTTTAAAATGACGAATTCGATGAAGGCATGTGAATTAATTAAAACCCACAAAAGATAGACTCCACATGAGCCCATTGCTCCTGGTGCTCATGTTTCTTAGTTCATCATCCCAAAAGAGGAAGATCCACGGTCGTTTCAAAACCTCTATGCAATTGGTTTTAGTGTTCTAAACCTGGTCTTCCATGGTCTTTTCCACCCGGATTAACGTATGACCAAATCGATTAATTACTCCGATAGATCATTAGTTCTATTACCAAAAGCCATTTGAAAGGAGTCGTTCTTAAGGATTAAGTCAACTCAAACCATGGCCAAAGGGCTATTCCCCTTGCCTCGATAGGAAAACTACTCGCTCATGCTTGTAGAGGAAAGGGAGATAGAGGAAGAAAGTGTTCTAGCCATAGTCTAGACTTATCAAAGGATTAGTTCCTTAGGCTAGAGACATTTAAATAGCTGACACTTAATTCCTTGCTCCGGTCTACAGAAGAAGAAGAAGGAGAAGAAGAAGACTAGATCTAAAACAAGTAAGGTAAAAGAACAATAATTAAAAGGGATACTAGCTTGCAAATAATTAAACTTTATTGATGAACAGAACCCAAGAACATAAGAATGATTGCTCGGAAATCCTTCATACTAAAGATGATGTGTAGTGAGGAGGAAGTTCCCCTCCTTTTATAGGAGAAGGAGGGGCTTTTACAACTAGGGTTGTGAGCAAAAATGAGGCTGGCGGGTGGATTTGTGAACTGGCTACGCACAGCCAACCAATCAATTTAGGTGGGAGCCGATCGGTTGGGGCCGGAGTAAGTGGGAACCGAGGGAACCGATCGGCTCATGTCTTGAATTTGCCAGAATTGCAAGTTTTTAGTGAGAATAAAGTTAAATTGTGATGAAAGGAAGCAGATAGCAATTTGTTTCTTTTCACTGGATAAAGATAGGAATTTTCATGTGATAAGACTTAAAAAGTTGTAAAAAGGGGTGCTAAATTAGCACACATAAAAATACAACGGACTTAAGCCTTTTCCTATACTCAAGCAATAAAAATATCAAAATAATTTTAAAAAAATTGAAGCAACATCTTCATCCCCCCTCAATTAGCAGTATCTTCTATCTTTTTCATGGTCAAGCAACCCATCTCCTAGAATCACAAAATACAAGTTTTATATCTCTTACAACAAACATTTTTCATAACTTTCTCTTTCAAACCTATACTTTGCAAAAAATAGTCTTAATCCTACTTGCACTTCAACACTCAAAAAAATATTTTTTTCTTTTTTTCTTTTATTTTTTTCAAATAAGTTGGCAAGAGAATGAGAAAAAAGTGAGGTGTGGAAGAAGGATCCCTCCTCTATTCGACTCGATATTTTAATTTCATGGACTTGTGGTTACATTGACCATAATTTTTTTTGTGCCCCTATTACATTTACGAGGGGTGTGGAAGAATGATCCCTCAATTCGACTCAGGATATTGACCACAATTTTTTTAGTGTGTTCTTTTTTTTGGCATCTTTTGGCAATATGCCCCTATTAAATTTATGAGGGGTATGGAATAATGGTGAGAAGAGGAGCATGCCACCTCAGACTTAGGGTTTGACGTGCGGATTATTTTCCTGTGCAATGTTTTTTTCTGAGTGTTGTTGCATCAGTAAGAAAAATCATGTAAATAAATTGTATGAGAAAGATTGATCAGTTAATATAATGTTGAAGATAAGAAAGGTTGCATTTGATTCTATTTGATGCTCTAAGGCTTGCCATATTTCCCAAGAATATTGCTAATTTAGGTATGGAGAACTTGGTATTTTCAAAAAAAGAAATGAAAATTTTGAACAATTTGTGAAATAATGATTTATCTAATTTTTTGAAAAAGAAGATACATCGATTGGCCGACTAGGTAAAGGCCAAAGATTGAAAAATAAAAATGCACTAAATTTTGAAACACAAATGTAAAATGCTAAAAGGGAAGATAAGGAGTGGAACACGTACCACCCACCCCACCCGGACTTAGAGCTTTGATCATCCCGAGCAAACCCTTAGACTGAGATGGAGGGAAGAAGATCACTTTGGTGGTGGATGCTACTGGTGGGATGAGGAGTAGTTTCCCCAGTAAGGGGAGTGGGGGTCTGGGTAGGCCTGTTGGGCCCCATACTCCTCATAGGATGGGCGACTAGGGGCATAGTGGTCGCAGTCCACATGCCAAGACTCCTATGAATGATGCATGAGATACATGTGGTTGAGCTGGTGGTCCTGGTGCTGCTGCTCGCGCTGAATCTCATCCAACTGTTGTTGGACCTCATAGAACCCATGGGCTCCTGCATCGTCATCTGATCGCCACCTTGTGCGACAGTGGGATGGTGGCGGTGGACTAGAGGCATCACTGTGAGCCTCCAAAGAAACACTCCTCATGTGGGCATGTGGCTTGGGGATGTCGTCTGGGTCTGGGTGCTCTAGACTGTACCTTTGGATGTGTCCTAGTAGATCGATGAGGTCGTAGATGAGGTTCACTACTGCAAACCTTACATGAAGAACCTCCTGTGAATCTTTGAAGAGAATGTAGTAGACACCATTGGCACCCAAGCAAATGAACTTGCTGCTCTTTAGGTAGTAATTGTCGATTAGGTGGTTTTTAAGCAGGAGTGGTGTGAAAGGAATGTGGGTGTAGCCAACAAAGATGGAGAGTTGGGTGATGAAATGGCTGATGTGGGGTGATGATGAGGTGGTACGACTGGCTTGGGTGCTGAAATGTTCCAGAATGACATTCCCCCAGTTGAAAGGTACTTCATTCAAGAGGCACCAGAGGGCGTAGAGTTCAATATACGTAATGGCTCCCTGGGTACCTTCTCTATTGAATATAGTGTAAGCAAGGATGCGATGGAGGTAGTAGACCACTGGGTTTTGAATGTTGGACACCTTGGGCCCACTAGGAAAGTAGGGCATGAGGCTGGTGATCTCAACCCAGAGCTTGTCTCTGTCATACCAGTCAAGGTAGGAATCATGGGGTCGCTCCATACAACGATCTAACCAGTAATCGTCGTCACCATTAAGGATGAAAGAAGTGAACTGGCAGGCAGAGATCTCTAGATTTTCCCTTAAAATCCAGATCTTGTAACTGGAGTTGCCTTGGGAATAGTGATAGCGGCGGAAGGTAGACATGAACTCAAGAGTGAGATTGCTATACACTGAGGTAACATGGTAAGGAAAGAGGAGAATGTGGTTTTTGTAGAGAATGTTTTCAGTGGCTTCACGGATTCCTAGGGCGTCGAGGGTAGTGCCACATGCCCAATGGGGGAGGGAAACACCTATTGAAAACAAATCTTCATAGCATCTGAGGTGTTTGGTCTGGTGAATTGGACATAACTACCAGGAATGAGGGTTATGCATGGTGGATGGGGGTAGTGGAATCCGGGTCATTGCTTTCCTTCTAGTTGCTCTCCATCTCACAGAGAAGAGCCTCTGCATCATTGATGTCAGTGAGAATTTCCTCATTAATCTCAGGGGAGGAATCACCGGTGGGGGAGGGTGTGTGGAACTAAATCCCAGGGTGGGATCTAGATCAGCGAGGTGGGTCCCGAGAGGAAGAGGCAGTGGACTTCCCTTTGTTCTTACGGAATCGGTTGAACATGGCTACTATGGAGTGCGAGCCGATCATCTAGAATAGTGAGAGGATCGGTTGGGGAAGGTCGGGCAAGCAACTAAAACTTGAAATGATCATTTTGTAGGCTAAAGAAGGGGGAAGTGGTGCTTGCCGATGTGGAACGAGGGGGAAAAGGGTACAGGCTGGCCGAGCGGTTCAACTCCTAGGTGCTCGACTAGAAAGGTGAGGATGGCGGCAATGAGGGCGTGAGGCAAGCAGAGGGGCGTGAGGCAAGCGGCTCGTAGAGAAGGTGAAATGAGCGGGGCGAGCGGAGCCGGTCTCCCAAGGTGGCAAACTGATCGGTCGGCATAGGAATCGGTCAGCCGAGTAAGCAGTCGGTCAACGATGCGAGGAACCTATTTGTGGAGGAAGATCTCAGCTCTTTGAACATGCGAGGTGAGCGGCTCGCTTTACCATCGGTCGGCTGATGTGGTGAGGCACGTGATGGGGACGTGAGGTGAGTGGTGAGTGTGCGAGGCGAGTGGTGAGTGTGTGGGGCAAGAAGCTCACTTTACCACCAATCATGTGAGGCGCGTAGTGGCAAGAGGGGGAGCTCGACTGGGCAAAAGCTCAGGTGGCAAGAGGTGGCTAAGTTTGGATGAGGGTGAAGCTTGCCACGGGGGTGGTTATATAGCCATGTGAGGGTGTCAAACCAATTCAGCTGGAGAATGAGTCGGTCGGCCCATGGTGTTTGGACGGTGCAAGGTGGAGGGCGGAATTCAATGTGTCGAGACACCTCACATTCAAACAATGGTCGACTCGATGTGTGAGGGAGGGGGTCGGGTGGCTGGGCGGATCGAGGGTTGTGTGATTGAATTGAACTGATCGATTGAGATGTCAAACGACTATTTGGGTTGCATAAGGGGCCATCGTTTATGAACCCAAACCGATCAGTTGGTGCAGTGAGCCGATCGGTTGGCTTGTCAGAGAAAAAGGATACAGAATAGGATGAAGTAACAAGGTAAAAAATGCAATAGATGGAAGATAGGGTTGGGATGCCTCCCAACAAGTGCCTTATTTTACGTCAGAGGCTCGACAGATGAGAGACCAGTTTATTGAGATTTTGGGGGAGGTTGAGGGTCAGATAAGTTAAGATCTTCTGAGGATGATCATTTATTGGTATCTAAAGTGACAAGGTCTTCGGTGGTTATGTATCTTTTGAGTATATGCCCACTAACCTTAAATTCACCCAAAACTTTATCCCAAAGAAGAAAGGTACCATGTGGATAGGAACACTTGATGAGGTAGGGACCATACAATCTGTATTTAAGCTTTCCAGGAAAATGTCTTAGTCTTGAATTAAACACTAGAACCTGGTTACATTCTCTAATGTCCTTGAGTTTGATGTGATTTTCATGCTATAGTTTAGTTCGGTCCTTATAGATTCTCGCATTTTCATAAGCGCTCATTCTAAATTCGTCCAGTTCATTCATTTGGAGAAGACATTTTTCTGTGATTGCGGAAAGGTCAAAATTAAGGCTTTTGATGGCCCAGTTGGCCTTGTGTTCTAATTCTATCAAGAGGTAGCATGATTTGCCATAAATCATCCTGAAAGGGGTGGTTCCTATGGGCGTCTTGTAGGCAGTTCGGTATGCCCATAGAGCATCATTGATTTTCAACGCCCAATCTTTCCTAGTGCGACCAACAGTCTTTTCTAAGATGGATTTAATTTGTCTGTTAGATACTTCAACCTATCCACTAGTCTGAGGATGGTAAGGAGTGGCAACTTTGTGGTATATTCCATATCTTTTCAATAAGGCCTCAAAACTTTTCTCTAAAAAATGGGATCCCCCGTCAAAAATAACGGTGCATGGGACTCTGAATCTAGAGAAATTATGTCTTTAAAGAGTTTCTTAATAGGTTTGGAGTCACATGTTTTAGTGGGTATAGCTTCAACCCACTTTGACACGTAATCGACTGCAACTAATATGTAAGCAAACCCATAAGAAAGAGGAAATGGGCCCATGTAGTCGATTCCCCAGACGTCAAAATTTTCTATTTCCTGCCAAGAGGTTAGGGGCATTTGGTCGCGCTTGGAAATGTTACTTGTCCTTTGACATTGGTTACATGAGAGAACATAAGCATATGAGTCTTTGAAGATGGTGGGCCAATAGAAACCACACTACATGACTTTCCTGGCTATTTTCTGGGAACTCATGTGTCCACCATAGGGGCCAGAATGACATTGTTCTAGAATGTTAGTGCTTTCTTCTTGAGAAACACAACGACAATACAGACCATCGGCACAAAGTATAAATAGATAAGGTTCATCCCAATATTTGTTTTTGGCATCATGTAAAAATTTAGCTTTAGAATGTCCCTTGTATTTAGGGTGAAGTACACCGGCAGCTAAATAATTTACAAAATCAGTGAACCAGGGAAATTGGGAGTCTACCTTAAGCAGTTGGTCATTAGGAAAAGATTCGTTTATGGGGGTTTCATCGATTGGGCTGTAGCTAAGTCGACTTAGGTGATCAGTCACGACATTTTCAGACCCCTTTTTTATCTAAGATCTCTAGATCAAACTCCTGCAATAGTAAAATACATCTTATGAGTCTAGGTTTGGCATCCTTTTTAGTCATGAGATAGTGAATGGTTGCATGATCAGTGTAAACAATAACTTTGGAGCCAACGAAGTATGAGCTAAATTTATCAAATGCATAGACAATGGCTAGCATTTCTTTTTTGGTGACAGTGTAATTTCACTGAGCTTCATCTAAGGTCTTCTATGCATAGTATATGGCATGATGCTTCTTATCAACTCGTTGTCCTAAGATGGAACCTACATAAAATTCACTAGCATCGTACATGATTTCAAAGGGTAGGGCCCAGTATGGCGCACAAATGATTAGAGTGGTTGTGAGAGCATTTTTCAAACATAGAAAGCTATACATGCATGCCTTGTCAAATTGGAAAGACACCTCTTTTTGAAGAAGGTTGGTGAGAGGTTTTATGATTTTGGAAAAGTCCCAGATGAATCGCCGATAGAAACTGGCATGTACTAAGAAGGCTCAGATGTCTTTGACTAAGGTTGGAGGCGGAAGCTTGGTGATGACCTCGATTTTAGTCTTATCAACTTCTATGCCTTGGTTGCTTACCTTATGGCCCGGAACAATGCCCTCCTTAACCATGAAGTGACATTTTTCCCAATAAAGGACTAAGTGTGACTTAATACATCTATCAAGAACAAGGGTGATATTTATAAGGCATGAGTCAAAGCTATCTCCATAGACGGAGAAGTCATCCATGAACACTTCCATGATGGTTTCGTTAAATCCTGCAAAGATGGCTGACATACACTGTTGGAAGGTGGCCGGTGCATTGCACAAGCCAAAGGGCATTCATCTAAAAGCATAGATGCTAAAGGGACATATGAAGGTGGTTTTATCTTGATCTTCAGGATGGATAGGAATCTAATAAAATCCTGAGGAGCCATATAGATAACAAAAGTATTGTTGATGGACTAAGCGTTCAAGAACTTGGTCTAGGAAGGGAAGTGGGAAGTGGTCTTTCCTAGTTGCTTTGTTGAGCTTCCTATAGTCAATACACATTCACCATCCTGTGACGGTGTGGGTGGGAATGAGTTCATTCTTCTCATTTCTAATGACAGTGGTCCCTCCCTTTTTGGGAACAACTTGAACTGGGCCAACCCATGGGGAATCAGAGATGGAGTAGATGATTCATACAGTCAAAAGTTTGATCACCTCTAGATGAACAACTTCCTTCATGTTTGGGTTGAGTTTTCATTGTGGATCTCGGGAAGGTTTGTTGTCTTCTATCCTTGGGATTTTGTGAATGTGGATGGATTGATCTATTCCAACTAGATCTATCATTTTGTACCCCAAGGCAGTTCCTCTTTTCCTAAGTTCACCCATAAGTTTGTTTTCTTATTCAAGAGTAAGGTCAGAATTTATGATGATAGGGCACAATTGTTGTTCATCAAGAAAGACGTATTTCAAACCTATGGGAAGAGTCTTCATTTCTGGGGCCTTGGGTGGTTCAGGTTTTTCTTCCACAATGGAGATCAATTCAAGGTCCTCAATTTCAGCATTAGATATCGCCTCAAAATTATCTAAATGAACCTTACATTGATTGAATTTTTCATTATCAAAGTCACATTCATGGGGGTTAGTGAGGGTTGTGTGTAGGGGGTCACCAACTAACTCCCATTCCTACCTCAGTTGAGATAATTTATCAATGCAGTCAAGGAGATAGACCTATTCCTGGAAACTAGGCCCTTTCATGCTTTTTAACACCCTAAACTCTAGGGTTTTCTTCCCTAATATTAACATAATGGTCCCGGCCTCAACATCAATCAAGGCTCGGGCTGTGGCTAAGAAAGTACGACCGAAAATGAGAGGGTAATGCAAATCTTCCTTTATGTCCATGATCACAAAATCACAAGGGACATAGGCATCTTTACCAACCTTAATTGGAATGTCTTCTATGATTCCCATGGGTTTGGTCATGGGTGAGTCCACCTGTTGGATGGTCATGGCAGTGGGTAACATGTCATTGAATACTAATATTTTGCAAAGGATGTAGGGCATGATGGATATATTGGCTCCTAAATCATCTAGGCCCTTTCTACAAGCATTATCACCGAAGTAGCATCCTAATCCAAAAGAACCAGGGTCCTTCTATTTTTTAGGCATTTTACTTTGGATTATGTCTGCAGTGGTCCTAGCAAGTTTGACAATCTCGTATTCTTCAATAGAATACTTCCTAGTCAAGAGGTCTAACGTGTTTTCTATTTTGAATGCATGGTTGGGGGCGCGATGCCCGCAGGTAAGGAGAAAGCTTAGGAGCAAGAAGTGCAAGGGATAGCTCAAGGAATCTTCAAGAAGAAAAGACCTAGTGGGGTTCCATTTACAAAGATGATTCAAAGTTTAGATAGAATGTATATCATGTATGGTCTTGCTACCAAAGTAGATTTTGTGTATTTGATGTAGTTTCCTTTTGCCAAAAAGCTATGTATGAATCAGATTTACATAATGCAAAGTGTTTCATTTATTCAAATTGTAAATGAATATCATGTTTGTGACACCCCCCTTGAGTAAAGTGCTTCCGCTCAGTGATTTATACATGTGATGAAAAGTGGGGTGTTACATTATGGTATCAGAGCAATTTGGTAAATGGCCACTAGGCAAGGTATGATTCATATGTTCTAATCCTAGGTATAGAGAGATATTAGAAATCAAAGTAGAAGTCTAAGTTAAGAGACATAAGTTTAGATAATGATTAGGGTTATGTTCCTAGATGTTTTGGATTTTTATGTTAACTCTAAAATTGTATGTAGCATTCTCTATCTTCTTCCCATGTGTTTGTGGTATGGGACATAGGCTTGTGGGATTTTGTAGAGAGAATATTATGTGCAAGGATCATGGTTGTCTTGTCCTTTCAAGTGCATGTGGTATGGGACATGTGTACGACAAAGGTGCTAAGATAGGTGTGATAAAACTGTCACCTCTGCATACATGAGCGACCGGCATGTATCCAAAGGAGACAAGAAATTATGATTTGGCATTAAAAGTTTGAGACATATAGTCACCTAAACTTACGCATATACGTAGTAAAACCAAACATGCATACTAGTGTAGATAATTTGACATAGACAGGTGAGTTGAAGTCAATATAATACCAAGAACCTAGATTTTGTGTGTAAAACAATGAAATTTAGTTAAGAGGTAAGAAGAACCCTAAGGTGGGTAGTAGCCTAAGGAAAATTTCGAGGATGAAATTTATTTAAGGTGGGTAGAATTGTAACATCCCA
This sequence comes from Alisma plantago-aquatica, assembly GCA_963693085.1. Classification (NCBI taxonomy): domain Eukaryota; kingdom Viridiplantae; phylum Streptophyta; class Magnoliopsida; order Alismatales; family Alismataceae; genus Alisma; species Alisma plantago-aquatica. The sequence goes on from OY856411.1 coordinate 554,689,712, forward strand.
AAATTTCAAGAATAATTTGAACCTTAGAATGTGTTTTTTCTTAAATAGAATTAGTTGAGGGTCTTAATGCAAAATGACCATGAAATGAAATTTTTAATGATAATAGAGTGAAAAGAACAAAATGAGGCCCAAAAAATGTTTTCTCTTTCGTATGTGTATTATGTGTCACATTTAACTCAAATATATAAAATGTTGATTTTCTCTCTCTCCTCTGTCCTTGAAAACATTTAAAAGAAATAGGAAATAATTGGAATCCGAAATATATAAATGTGAAATAGATTTCTTGCACATAATGTTGTCCTTTTTCCTTTTTATAGTCCTAATATAAGGGAAGGTATAATTACTCTCTTTTTCTCTCTCCTTCCTTGATAGTTGTTCAAAAGGGTAAAGAATATATATGACATGGATAATGAGTTATTATCTCAAATTTTGGATCCAAGTTTCACAAAGGAAAGTCATTTTCACAATATCTAATCAATTAATGTATTAATGTTAAAGTTAATTGACTAATAAGGAATTGTGTGGAAATTTCTAGAAAAATGTAGGATGAGAGTAACTAATGAGTATAATTCGATCCTAATATGTACCCAAAAGAATTAATACACCCAAATAGGGTTTCTTGCCAAGTTTGGATAAAAAAATACATTAATTAATGCCTTAAATAAATCAAATAAGTCTTTTTCTTAAGGGGCAAGAAAACAGTATTTAACTTTCGTATTTTGGCCCCAAATCTTTCCCACGCAGATATCTAGGTGTTAAAAGCTTTCCCTTAAAATTTGGGATTAAAATGATTAATAGAGTGAGAGATATTAATTAAATAAGGTTTCTTAAAGTGAAGAGGATTATGAGATATGTATTAAATGTCACGATTTACATAATTTTCAGAAACCTTGGGCCCAGCCTTATATCTGTCACGCGTGCCTACTGACCGTTAGATTGTTAATCATTGGTCAGGAGACCATCCCTAACCTCCAGGATCAGATCAGGAAACCGGCACAGTCAGACCTCCCTCCTCTTGCGCTTTTCTCTCACATTGATCAATAAGAACGCTTGGAAACCTTTCCTTTGTGATCAGGAGATGATTCTAAGTACATACATCCCTAATTTTACCCTCTTTTGGATGGTACACAAGAATCCCCAATCTTTGTGACTCCCATCGACCAGCCTCCTTGGTCTGGGCTATATATATGGGGTAATGATATCCTTTGAGACCTTGTTTTGGTCCGCAAGCCTCCGTGAGAACAGACTCCTCTTTTTCCCTACGTTAATTTCTCTGCTAGCCCTTCTTTCCCCTATGTATTTTCTCTCTGTAACTGCTCTACGTTCTCACTGCTCTGGCCACGAAACTAGACAATCGAAGCCACCAACGAGTTCAGTGCGGTGAGGCGAAGGTGATCGCACACTCAGACGCCGCTCAAAGGTTCTGCATCCCGGAGTCAACTCTGGTGTTGACTCACATAGGAGAGAGTTCGCAAACACAGATGACACTAATGAAGAAGATGAGATGCAAGGAGATTACATTTTTGCCCCCGAATCTTCATCATGAGGTGAGGGTTATTTTTGCCTTTTTCACTTACCTCACCTTAGCCGCGCGGGCCACCGACAAGGAACAAGCCAATCAACTTTCTGTGTACCCGCTCTGCACCCTGGACCAGCAAGCTGCCTATGTGGCAAGTTGTGATTGGTCCAGAGGGTTTTAATTTTTGAAAATTCTAGTAATTTATTGGTAAGTCTAACCCAGCAAACATATATATGATTTTGATCAGAAAAATTCAGGGAATGCAATAAAAATATAATCAAGTCCTAATTTTGTCTCAAAGTACCTAAAGTTACCAACTTTAATATGATAAATGTATTAAAACCCTAATTCCTTAGTTTTAACGATCATAACATATTTAGATGATCCTAACAGTCAAAGTTTAACCTATTTGGATAAAAAGATCATCTTGGATCTAATTCAAGTTTAATAATTCACTAGTTACCAAAATTAGGGTTTTAGGTGATGAATGGAATATATATTGATATATTGAATGTTATGAGCAGGGTGTTTAGGGTTTTCAAACCTCAAGGACGTGATTAGGGTTTACTGAACCTAGGAAGGAAGATCATATCTCCTCTAAGTGCAAGGTAAGTGGGTCCATGCACTTTGAGTATTTAAGTAATGGTTCTCAATCACTTTAAGATTATTGTATCATGATGATCAAGTTAAACCATATGATAGCTATGTGTTAAATTTTTAGAAAGTCTTAAGTTAATGCTTCCAAAAGTTATTATATGATTCCTATACTTTTAAGTTTTATGTTCAAGAACTTATGTCATGATCAAACAAAATTCAATTAAAGTGAAGAACTGCCAATTAAAGTGAAGAACTGCCAAGTTATTGATTAATCATGTAATTGATTACATTATTTTGTCCTCATTATGTTAATGTTGAGCCCTCATGCCTTATGAGTTCAAATGGAACATTATGGCACTCATGTGCAAATCATGAGCTCAAGTGGAACATAGTTATTGTTGGCTAAATTGACATTATTGTTTCGATGATGACAAACATTTCATTCTTGTTGATCTAACATGCTACTTGAGTGTTGCAGGAATGAGGTGGATGACAAAGCACTAGGGAATCTATATGCTTGAATACTTGTAAATTTCATGAAATGTAATAAATTGTAAACGTGTACAAATATATAATGTACAAGTACTTAGACTTCATGTAAATCAAGCGTTAGATCTTCCCTAGCCAATCACTATACTTAGATAGGTCATCCCCTTTAATAGTTTCACATATGCACACTCACATATACACTTAGCACTTTATTTGAAACATTGAAACAGGGTCAATCTCGGTCGACAAACTCCTCGACCGAGACACTCTCGGTCGACAAACTTCTCGACCGAGATTGACCCAAGTAGCCGTTAGACTCAGCTGACAAGGTAGTTGGCAGTTGGAGATGAACGTTGATCCAGAGAGCCTGTCGGTCGACAAACCTCGACCGAGTAGGTGTCTCGGTCGACAATTACTCGACCGAGATGGACTCTGACAGCAACTGCAGAATTAATTAACTAGCTGTTGCTAAAGCAACTAAAGTGTACCTAACAGCTAGTTAAGCACTTAGAACCCCCTAGAAAGTGTCTAGAACGTCCTTAAGCACTTGTAGGTCATTCCTATAAATAGGACATGCCTTAGGACACCTAAACTCATGAATCTACACTTGTGATACACTTGAGCTTACACTTGCAATTATCAATTTGTTTTGAGAAATTGAGCAACACTTGCATTGGCTATTTTTCTCCTTGCTCCAATTTCGTGTCCTATAGGCTAGCATCTCCTATCCACAACACTTACACTTATATATACATTGGTTAGGAGATCAAAATGCTTGATATAGGAAATCAATCCTTGAGCTGCAAAGTGGTATTGTAATTTCTATTTTTCCTTCTTGTTCCTTTTATCCTTTGTATTCTCCTTGCTACTCCTAGGGTTGGAGGCTGCGAATTGGAGAAGGTTCTTCTCGGTGGAGAAGGTGGACTTCGGACTACTTCAAGAAGGCTGTTGCAACGGGAAGCTACTTCAAGAGGAAGGCTACTTCAAGGGGGAGCTTGAAGTTACTTCAAGAAGGCTGCTTCAAGGTTGGTGCAACTACTTCTAGGTGAAGGCTGTTCGAAGGGTTTGGTGAAAGAATTGTAATTTTATGTAAAGTCCTTGTGAGGTAATAAAATTTGATTCTTTCAAAATCTCGGTTGGGTAAGCAAACGGGTAGTGGACTGACTTCCTTAGTATTTGCTAAGGTTGGAACCACTCTAAATCCTTGTCCCCTTGTCCAATATTCTTGTTGTTGGTTGTTTGAGTTAAATAATTATTAAAATTATTATAAAACCCTATTCACCCCCCCTCTAGTAGTTTTTCAATTGGTATCAGAGCAGGCTTCAAGGAACTCTAACCAAGTCTTGAAGAATGGGTGATGGGATGCTCAACAACCTCAATCTTGAAGGAACACTTGTGACTAGGCCTCCTATGTTTGATGGAACAAACTATACCTACTGGAAGAGAAGGATGCAATTCTTCTTCCAAGGGATTAGATGGGATCTATGGAGGATGGTGTCAACCCCCTATGAGCTTCCCCAAATGGAATATGCATCTTGGGACACCAATACGGTAAAATCGGCTCAAATGAATGCAAAGGCTGTAAGTATTCTCTATTGTTCAATTTCAGTAGGAGAATTTAATAGAATATCTAACTGTGAAACAGCCTATAAAATTTGGCATAGACTTTCCATAACTTATGAAGGGACTGTTCGAGTCAAGAATTCCTAAATTAGTATGCTTAAACAAAAGTTTGAACATTTCCGTATGGATCCGAATGAATCTATTAGTGAAATGTATGCAAATTTTCTTCTATTGTAAATGGTTTGAATGCTTTAGGTAAAGTTGTTCTTGAGGAAGATCAGGTGTCAAAGATCCTTAGATCACTTCCTCCCAAATACAAGCCCAAGGTGATGGCCATTGAAGAAGCAAATGACCTCACTCGACTAAAGATGGAACAACTGATTGGCAACCTAGAAGCTCATGAGGCAACTTTAGAAGAGGAAGAAAGAAGAGAACGTGAACTTCAAAAAGGGAAAAAGAAGGACATTGCATTCAAAGCATCAACCAAGGACACAAGTGAAGATAATAGTGAAGAAGAAACTCTCATTGTAAATGGTAAGTAATATAAAAGTTTTAAAACTAATAAAACTTCTAGTGGTTCTTCTTCCAGGTGCTTTGATTGTGGCAAGAAGGGACACATGAAAGGTGATTGTCCAAAACTCAAGAAAGGGAAGAAATCATCTCACAAAAAGAAGGAAAGAGCATATAAAGCTGCATGGGATGATTCAAGTGATGATAGTGATGATGGAAAAGAAGAAGTAGAATGCCTCATTGCTACAACAAATGAAGAAGAAGAAGAAGAGGTAAGTCTTTTTTATCTACCAAAAGAAGATCTAATTGCTAGTCTTCAAGATACTCATGAGAAATATATTGAGTGCAAGAAGAAACTTAAGAAATCAAATAAAGTAAATGATGATTTAAATGTTAAACTTCTTGCTCTTTCATCTAGAAATGAAGATCTCAAAAAGGCAAATGAAGATTATGATCTTAAGTTAAAATCTGTAGAAGATAATTGTAATCTTCTTTCCTTAGAAAAGTTAAACTTGCAAACTCAAGTGAATGATCTTCAGAAACAACCTATTTTATGTTCACACTTAGATTATGATGAGGTTGTAAAAGAAAGAAACTCTCTATCATCTGATTTAGATCAAGCAAAGAAAGATATAAACAAGAATATGGATGATATTGCTAAGCTACAAAGAAAAATAAATGAGTTAAGAGGAAATGACATCCTTGAGAATATTCTGAAAATTTCCTCTAGTTATAATGGAAGAAGAGGATTAGGATATGATCCAAAGAGAATTCAACCCAAAAGAGCTAAAGCATCCAAGACTAAGACTATGTTTGTACCTAAGAACACAATTCCTAGAAAGAGAAATGAAGTTGACTCCATTAGTTGTCATTATTACATGTGCCTTGGACATTATTCATTTTCATGCCCATATAAGAAAAAGAATGATGATCTAGCATGGATTCCTAAAACTTAGAAGCTTAAATTTAACTAGTTGAGATTTGACCTAAACTGATTCTTGATATACAAATGTCATATCTCAACACAATCGAGCTCTAACTTGCATAATTTTGTTTTACTTGGAAACAATTAACAGTTCTACAAACAGTACAGAAACCTTATCGGTCGAGAAACTGTCGACCGAGAGAATAGTCGGTCGAGAAATCGTCGACCGAGCAGGTTACTGATTTTCAGTCTGCAATAAATCTGCTGAATATGTTTTCAATTGGTCAAATTGCTATCTATTTGTTTTTACATGCAAAACAAAGAATAAATTCTGGAAACCATCCTTTTTTTTATTTACAAGGGGAACCACTCTCGCACGAGCGCCACTTTTTGTGACCCCCGCGGACAGCGTAAACCCCTTGGGGCTTGAGAGGTGTGGTCCGGTCACCCCCTCCCATGCCCGGTAGGCGTGGGATGCCGTTCGCAGCATGCCTCGGTCGTGATTCGAACCTGTGACCCTTTGTTAGGGGCCCCCGAGCCGCAACCAGCCGGGCTATGCTGGCCGGACCTGGAAACCATCCTTGAAAACTTATATGAGATTATTTTGATTTATTCTTTAAATTTTTTAGGTTAAAACTGAAAATTATGAACCATGTTGATTTAAGTCAAGGAAAATTACTACTTTCATGGTCTATTATAAGTATTCTTTGATCTATCTACATAGAAACCATGTGTTGAATCTCATGCTTCTATTGTTCTATCATTCAGCTTTCTACATATAAAAATGATGCTATGTTGCATAAAAATAAAACTCTATGGCACAAAAAGATAATGATTATTGAGTGCATGAATTATGTCATGTAACACATGAATGATTCTTGATGATACATAGGCAAGCAAAATGATTCGTTGTTGATATGTTGCTTAGAACAAGAACTTCAATGCTTGCAAGAGCAAAATGTCATAACACATAAGATAAAAATTTCTCAATTGGTATCTTTAAGAACTTGAGATATTCTTGCTTTCAAGGATATACATATATTTTCTTGAAGAATCTTATGATTAATCTGAGTACAAGAAGAAATAGGACTTGATATTCATGCACCCACAACAAGGATTAGGGGACATCATTCACAATAGACATCACTCAATGTGCTTCAAATTGATATTTTCATGCTACCTGCAGAAATTATATTTCACATATGAATGTGCTATCTGCAGAATTTGCCTCTTGGTTGAAATTAAATTTGACCAAGGGGCGCTATGGTCGTAGTCAAGGCCGACCTAAAATAAGCTTGACATTATGCTTATTTGTATATCATTTTAATACACTAAATCTTAGTATCTTGATTTAAAATGAGTTTTAGTGCACAACTCTCATAAAAAGACAACTCATTATGATCTAATGATTGTGCCCTCAAAATCCTTAAATTCTCTTGACTATAAGATTAAGGGGGAGCTCACATAAATCATCTTGACTAAGAAGGTTACAAAACTTTTTAAAACATCATTTGAAACTTGTTATGACCTTAGTATTTTTACTCTTAGACATGAAGAAATATACAAATTTTGTTCTTAATGGAATTCTCTAAACAAATCAGGGCTTAACATCCCATGTTTTTGGTTAGAGATATTTTTTCATGTACTCTAAGCTTAAATGGATCTCATTTCATTTTTAGGGCTTAACATCCCGTGTAAAATGGATGAGAACTCAAAATATATATGCCATGAGTCGGCTCAAATGATTGAGAAACAAATTGTGGCTAAATTAGACAAAAATGATATTTAATCCCTGTTCTTAATAGAATATCTATCTAAGGGGGAGCAATAGTTTAAAATTAAGAGGGGAAAATGAAAGTCACACAAAATGATTTTCTTTGGATATCTTTTTGAAATGAAAAAGGGGGAGAAAGAATATAAAATCAAAAACATAAAATATGAGTTTCATAAATATCACGGCCAGCACTCATTTGCAAAACAAGAATGACTACAAAAGGTAATCTTCAGGTATGAAACTCACATGCTTTATATTTCCTTATTTTATATTTAGGAAATGTTTGTCATCTTCAAAAAGGGGGAGATTGTTGGCTAAATTGACATTATTGTTTCGATGATGACAAACATTTCATTCTTGTTGATCTAACGTGCTACTTGAGTGTTGCAGGAATGAGGTGGATGACAAAGCACTAGGGAATCTATATGCTTGAATACTTGTAAATTTCATAAAATGTAATAAATTGTAAACTTGTACAAATATATAATGTACAAGTACTTAGACTTCATGTAAATCAAGCGTTAGATCTTCCCTAGCCAATCACTATACTTAGATAGGTCATCCCCTTCAATAGTGTCACATATGCACACTCACATATACAATTAGCACTTTATTTGAAACATTGAAACAGGGTCAATCTCGGTCGACAAACTCCTCGACCGAGACACTCTCGGTCGACAAACTTCTCGACCGAGATTGACCCAAGTAGTCGTTAGACTCAGCTGACAAGGTAGTTGGCAGTTGGAGATGAACGTTGATCCAGAGAGCCTGTCGGTCGACAAAACCTCGACCGAGTAGGTGTCTCGGTCGACAATTACTTGACCGAGATGGACTCTGACAGCAACTGTAGAATTAATTAACTAGCCATTGCTAAAGTAACTAAAGTGTACCTAACGTCTATTTAAGCACTTAGAACCCCCTAGAAAGTGTCTAGAACGTCCTTAAGCACTTGTAGGTCATTCCTATAAATAAGACATGCCTTAGGACACCTAAACTCATGAATCTATACTTGTGATACACTTGAGCTTACACTTGCAATTGTCAATCTGTTTTGAGAAATTGAGCAACACTTGCATTGGCTATTTTTCTCCTTGCTCCAATTTCATGTCCTATAGGCTAGCATCTCCTATCCACAGCACTTACACTTATATATACATTGGTTAGGAGATCAAAACGCTTGATATAGGAAATCAAGCCTTGAGCTGCAAAGTGTTATTGTAATTTCTATTTTTCCTTCTTGTTCCTTTTATCCTTTGTATTCTCCTTGCTACTCCTAGGGTTGGAGGCTGTGAATTGGAGAAGGTTCTTCTCGGTGGAGAAGGTAGACTTCGGACTACTTTAAGAAGGTTGTTGCAACGGGAAGCTAGTTCAAGAGGAAGGCTACTTCAAGGGGGAGCTTGAAGTTACTTCAAGAAGGCTGCTTCAAGGTTGGTGCAACTACTTCTAGGTGAAGACTGTTCGAATGGTTTGGTGAAAGAATTATAATTTTATGTAAAGTCCTTGTGAGGTAATAAAATTTGATTCTTTCAAAATCCCAGTTGGGTAAGCAACCGGGTAGTGGACTGACTTCCTTAGTATTTTCTAAGGTTGGAATCACTCGAAATCCTTGTCCCCTTGTCCAATATTCTTGTTGTTGGTTGTTTGAGTTAAATAATTATTAAAATTATTATAAAACCCTATTCACCCCCCTCTAGTGGTTTTTCAGTTATGGCACGTTTGTGCAAATCATGAGTTCAAGTGGAACATCAGTTGAGCCTACGGGCCTTATGAGAACAGTTGGTGCATAAGAGTAAAAGAAATTATAATTAACCAATTAAGAGCATATTGTGTGAATCAAAGATTTATTGTTTAATTACTTTTATGACTTTTCTTATTGCCCAGTTATTATGATATTATAACAATACTGAATGTCGCTTACTCTAACGTGTTTCTGTTTTGAATGCATGGCTGGGGGCACGATGCCCGCGGGTAAGGAGAAAGCTTAGGAGCAAGAAGTGTAAGGGATAGCTCAAGGAATCTTCAAGAAGAAAAGACATAGTGGGGTGCCATTTACCAAGATGATTCAAAGTTTAGATAGAATGTATATCATGTATGGTCTTGCTACAAAAGTAGATTATGTGTATTTGATGTAGTTTCCTTTTGCCAAAAAGCTATGTATGAATCATATTTACATAATGCAAAGTGTTTCATTTATTCAAATTGCAAATGAATATCATGTTTGTGACACCCCCTTGAGTAAAGTGCTTCCGCTCAGTGATTTATACATGTGATGAAAAATGGGGTGTTACAGAGAGTGTGTCGATGACTAGTACGTCTACAGAAGGGGACAACTCCTTCTATTCCATTCTTCAGTACGACTAGAGTTGTCGATAGTCTGTGTGGACTATCTATAGAGGCGGGAGACTTCTTCTGTTCAAGAAGATGACAGTCAACCACAGTCTGGGTCAAGACCAGGAGTTGCACAGACACCGTCAAAGATAGATGGTTGAAGACCACACTTGCTGTGAGGTATAGTCATTGAGAAAGCCTCAGGACTAGGTATATCTCACTAAAACCATCCTTCCTATTACATAGATGTTGATGTGATCTACTGGTATGGGTTTATGATCAAGTAAATTTTTGTTTTCGCTGCCTACTCCGACTATGTAAAACCTAACAGTAGTATTAGAGCCACGTCAATACTCTGTGTTTTGGGATAATCGATATGACCGAATTTTGGTTTTACCATCTTTTATTTATTGCATATGATGTGAATATTTAAATGACTAATATGAATATCCGATTAATACGAAATGATCCCAAACTAATATATACATATATGATATGGTATATATGCAATCGATATGTGTCACCCTAAAACGGTTTTGATGGTGGATGTGTAGCATGGTTATGGCCTATAAACTCTATGTGCATGTATGTGGTTTATTATGGTTGTTTGCATCTCGGTCTATGCACCGAGCCCTCTTCTTCTATTCTGAATGTAACTCGAGATAACTCAAGATTCTCTTCTACCTTTGCTCCCCTCAAATGTAACTCAAGGTTTCACAAAGATTATGTAAAATAGGATTAGTTTTATTTCTTGTTATGACGAAGACTGAAGATGACCGCTTGATGGACTGAGATGGCCGACTAAGGAGCAGTTGATGGCTTGACGAGGAGCCTGATGACCCGACGAACTGACTGTCTAGAGGAGCCAGATGGTCAGTTGGTGACAACCAACTGACCAGCCAGGAGGCGAGCCGATCAGTCATTGGATGAGTTGATCAACCCAGAACGGCCTAAGCACAGATCTTCATCAACAATAGGTTGCATGTGATGTAGACCTTAGATAACTGTAGTTCCTTGTGGCTCCAAGGAACTACAATAGGATGGCCATAATCATTGCTTTATCATTATTGCATGTTTTCATTTGTGGGATATAGCATGTATATGATACGTACTATATATGTGGTGATTGGATACATATATGCATATATAAGCATATTAAAATCCCTCAAATATAAATATTAAGTCTTAGATGCTTTCCATAAGAAGCACACATGAAAAGCTTGATCGAAAAGTGTGGGCATCCCAAGGGTGGTGCGTTGTTTATCTCGTGGAAGTGTGATGGTAGTTGTGTGGGCCCGCCAAGCGGGGTGCACTCCTATCGTGTTGGCTTGGGCTTTTGGTTCAGGCTTAACTAAGTGGTCTTAATGAGATTAAGTACTTAGAGGCATGCATATGACTATGGCAAAGAGTTGTGCATATCATATATCCAAGAATTGCATATGATGCAATTAGTAAATGTTACATACCTTAATAATTGATTATGGACGTTGGCATTGTACGAGTAATAACTCAATTGTTTTGGATCTTGGCTCACTAGAAAGTTGGACGCTGCAATCTTATGAATTGATACATGAGGGTTATCAATTTTATCAAAATAGTGGGAGCGATAATTAATTAAAGACCTAATTAAATATCGTCAATTTTCAAATCAAATCAAATCAAAATAGTTTTGGACTAAAATTGCAAATTTCCTTTTTGTAGAATAAATGGCTACCAACAACAATCACTTTTCATTGCAATCAGTCTTTGATAAGGACAAGCTAAATGGAAACAACTTCCACGACTGGTTTAGGACGTTGAGAATTGTTCTCACTCAAGAGAAAAAGCTTTATGTTCTAGATACACCAGAACTAGAAGAACCTGCTCCCACTGCACCAAAGCCTGAAACAAGAAGCATATTGAGGATGCCATTGATATGAAGTACTTGGTGTTGTGCTCAATAAACTATGAGTTGCAAAGACAACATGAGAACATGGATGTCATTGAGATGGTTCAACATCCCAAGAACATGTATCAAGATCAAGCATGACAAGAGAGTTATGATATCTCCAAGGCACTATTCAAGTGTGTCATGACAGAAGGAGATCTAGTAGGCCCTCACACACTCGAGATGATTGGGTATGTGGAGAACCTCACTCGACTGGGATTCCCTCTGAGCCAAGAGTTGGCTACTGATGTTATACTGCAATCCTTTCTAGAATCGTACAGTCAGTTTGTGATGAACTACAACATGAATAACTTTGACAGGCCACTAACAGAGTTGTTGGGCATGTTGAGGACAAATGAGGCACAAATGAAGAAAGACAAACCCAAATATGTGATGATGATCAGTAGAAAGAAGGGAAAGTCTAAAGACAAGGGCAAGTGCAAAGCAAAGAAAGGTTCTGATGCTAGCCAGCAACCAAGTCATCTTCAACTCTAAAAGCCAAGGGAGGGGTGAACAAGGGAGGCAAATGTCACCATTGTCATGAGCCAGGACATTGGAAGAGAAATTGCCCTCTCTACATAGATGAACTAAAGAATAAGAGGGAGGGGATGGAAGTCTCCACCTCAAGTATTATGAAATAAAATTTAAATGCTTCTTTATCTTAGGTATATGATACCAAGATATAGATCTGACATATATGATGTGTAGAATCTGAAAAGAAGTGATGGCCTTTATGAAAGGACCAAGAAGGAACATGCATCAATATTAGAGCAAGTGTTGCTGCCATAGATAGTAGTACCTTTCAGTTTATTTTAGCCCAAAGTGCATGTAACAGAGTTATGAACTGCTATTTCATTTTGCCAATAAATAGAAACATTTTATTTCTACATCTTGTAATGACAAGGATGTATATCAATAAAGTTCATGTTTCCATTTCAAAGATATGATTTTTTATGGCAATGCCTTATTTATCTTGTGGTGCTTAGTATGCATGAGATAAAATAATAATAATACCTAAAAGTTATTGATGACTCAAATAATAAATTAGCATTATCATCTAAACAAATGAATGAGAAATTCATCTCTAGGTTCCATGTTGATGGAGAAACTAGATTCTCTTGGTTAATGAACCATTAAGAGATATGAATGTCTTATTTATTTGGAATGGTGACAAGTCAATCTTTACTAGATGTAATAGGAGAATGAGTATCGTATTCATAGTAGGTACAATACATATTGATGTATATATATACCTATGGTAATAAATGCTAATACTTCATATATGGTGTTTACTGAAATACCAATATGAATATCTTGAAGTGTTCAAGAATATAATAAATGAAGAACAAACCTGGTAAAAGTATTAATTCTTTGATATGATCAATGAACGAAATACTTAAACCAAATGTTTGAGGATCTTGTAGGTAACTATGATAGTATATCATAGAGAACTCATGATTAAGGCATAATGATGTATAAATCAAAGAAGGAATCATGCTCTATATAGTAAGAGAATGATCATGAAATAAATAACTAATCTTCTAGAATTCTTCTAAAGAACATGCTTTACACTAAATAAATGTACAAAGGAGATTAAGAATCACAAGTGTTGTGGAATCTCAAAATCCTTATGTAACAGATACACCTCATATATCTAGTATATTACACCTCGAGCTTGATGGATAATGATATCCTACATTAATTGGTCATATGATGATGAGCCAATAATCTATGTAGATGATGTTGAGGAACCAGATTTTGAGTTATAGCTTGAGGCTATAATATCCAAAATGACTTCCATGTGAACCAAATAAGGTATGACCTTACTGGTAGCACTTATAGGGATAAAACCCATAAATGCAATTGGGTCTTAAGAGTTAAGACTGACATGGATGACATTTGAAGAGTTGATTGGTTGAGATAAATTCAAGTGAGTTCAAGGTGTTGAACCTGATGATTTTATTTAACCAATTACAACGGCTATAGGCCATAAAGGATCATGCTTGCTATTGGAACTTAAAGACTAAGAAATTTGGCATATGGATGTTAAAACCGCATTCCTAGTAGGAATAACATGAGGCTATGTACGTGACACAACCTGAAGGGTTTTATAATTCCATTAATGCAAATGCAGTCTATAAGTTACAAGATATTAATCAATATGATTGATTAAACACAAGCACCTCAGATTTGGAGTCTTTAATTTGATTATATAGTCAAAAGGTTTGACTGATATATCGAAATAAAGAAGGGATATGTGATTATAAAGATTTAGTGGGAGCGTATTCATATTCCACATGATGATGAGGAATAAAATGAAACTGGTGTGGAAATACCTTCTTTAGGGGATAAAGAGAAATATCTTGTGTGATAGGAATAGAGACCTATAGATATAGTTCTTGAAAGTCTCTTGACCTGATAAAGAGAGAGCATACATTAGCAGTTTGTACTGAAGGGTTCAGTATGTAAAGATTCAGTGGGAGAAAACTTAGCCATGTTGCATGGAGTTAGTCTCGCAGATGCCAAGTGTCCCAAATTCTTATGAAGAATAGGAACACATAACATAGATGCCTTATGTATTCATAATTGGATCTATCATGTATGTAATCATCCCATTATCTTGTATGTATCAGACATGATAAGAAAATATATATGCATTCATCATCTTGTATGTATTGGACATGACAATATGATATGCTCATCCAGTTATCTCATATGTAGCAGACATGACGAGTGGGTGTATGTCTACTTCCAATGAGAGTCACTAGAATACCATAAAGAACTTATTTAAGTACTTATGAAGTATTAAAGGGCTAGTTCTATGGTAATAAAAGGAAGAGTTGAGTGTAAATGAGTTACACTAATGCAAGCTTCTGAAATAATAGAAAATGACCGCAAAATATAAAATATAAAAGTGAATATATGTTGTTAAATGGAAACGTTACAAGTAAAATTAAAATCCATTTAATTCTAAAAGGGATGTCGAGTATCCTTGTGTTACGAACAACATAGGATACTACATGGATCTAGAAGTTCATATGGATGAACTTATAGATATTCCAACCATTGATGACAAAGTAGAAATAATAAGTCAAACAATGGAGCTAATTGTTAGGCAAGGAATATCAGATAGTATATTAAGACAACTCCATCTCATACAAAATGTCATATAGTGAGGAGATGTAAAACATGCAATATACCAAAGTGTTGCTAACTCATGGGATTAGCACTAGCGTAGCAGAAACATGTGTGACATGTTTAGAGATCACTAAGAATATGATTCAAAGGTGGTTGTCTCTATGTGCAAGTGGGAGTCTGTTGGTATGTATGCCCTGAGAGCCAATCATATGATGATTGGATTGGCATACGTCATGGATGATTTGATAAATATTAAAGGCAAGCTTACAATTTATTTTAGCTCAATCGATTATGAGATAAATGATGGAGCGGAATGAATGTCTAAAGAATGACAATACTCAATGATGCATGTCTTTAGGTTGAGGACCTGAACAATGAGATCGTACGGATGCTAAGAGTATGTACATTCTTGTTATGTCCCTAGTTGGATGTCATTGTGGAAGGTTGATAGACAATAATGACACATCAAGACTAGAGTGTGTTGGTTGATGACAGTGTCTCATTAGTCATGATATATGATATCAAACCAAGCATGTAGATACATGTTGGAGAATAGTGTATCGGACAGACCCACCATGAGAGTGACGCATGGAACCATGACATGGTAGTCAGAGTCATCTCTCATAGTGATGGTGGTGATTGTAATTCTTAGACCTGAAATCACTACACTCATTGAATGTGATTGGGTACACTTTAACATCATCAAACGCAGTCCTAAAACATGGGTTGTTATAACGGTGATGAATGGGTGGCTTTGATGCATGACGCAAACTGTGAGTGATAGATATGGGATTTGTCCCTCCTAAGGGAGTATGATGTCCAGGACACTTGATAAGTGAGACTGAGAAAGGCATGTGCATGCACACATGAATCAACATATCATATTGATGTCACATGTATCTCAGACAGTCTGCTCTAGTTCAAGAAACTTGAATGAACGTTGAAAGGATAACAACTCCATGCCTTGAGTTCATTCAGGATATCAGAGATAAAGGAATTGTACATCCACTAGAACACCAATCACATACTGTAGGATTGAGAGTTTTTCTCCAACTTTCCTTTTCACTTGGGTAGAACTGATGTGTGACTAGGCACCACTCTTTGCTTGTGATGTCATAAGCTAGTTATGGACATTCACTACCAACGTGAAATGGGACCTATAGGGTCACACACAAAGGAATAAACTGGAAGAGGAGTTTTTCAATGAATGATATTTGGATTTATTACTAGAGTGTTTAGGTACTCAATAAAACTTTCAACCAATATACTTGACTTAGAATAATCAAGTTCAAGTGTTGAACCAACTGATTTGAGTGTCAGATTGATTGAGAACTGAATTGTAAGGCCCCTGAACTTGCTTAATGAGTTGAATGAGATTAATTACCATACTTTAATGCATATAACCCTAATCTAACATTTTTATATGTTTTGAAATCATAATAAAAGCTTAAGTTTCAAATTTGGTCCAATTTGGACACTATTTGAGCAAGTTATGTAATTTTCTGTACATTTTGGATTTTTCTGCAATTTACCAAATTGAGGGGTTTATTTGCAATTTGTCACATACATTATGTTCCTTAGATGTTATATTATCATTGTTGAGATTTTTGAGCCATGAGGCTCCTAGTTGAGCCATGGTTTGAAGGCATTTTCATCAAGGGTATTTTAGGGTTTACCCCTTCATGGATGAGCTACCTTTAGTAGCTACCAACTAATGAATTATGTGATTGGCTGGGAAATTCGACAAAGGAAAGGTAATTAGGTCAATATGGATGATTGGGGAGATTATTGTGTGTGTGCTTGTATATTCTTAATAATTTAAGGCCATAGACACATGGGGAAGCTACTTTTACACCTCATGCCTGCTTCTATCCTCATCCATGGGCTATATTTACCCCTTCCTTGCCCAAGTACGAAACTATTCTTGCTTTATCATTCCTCTATCCTGGAGCAATGAATCCACCCTATTTTTCTACATAACCAAGTGCTCTAAGGTAGAAGACAACCCCTTTTTGGAGAAGAAGGTCTCCTAGAGCTCCATCTAGCCCTACCTAGGGTTTCCAAGGTCATCTTCTAGGGAATTCGACCAAGGCAAGCTGTTTTCTTCCTTACTTCTCCATTTTTCTTACTCTTATACTCCTTAGACCTTCCTCCTAGTTGGAACCCTATTTTTCCATGGTGAAAGTGGCTCTAGAACTCAAAAATCTATCCTTCTTGTTTCTTTTTCTAGGGTTTTTCTTTCTTGTGGAGAGAAGTGCTTATTTGGCCAAGTTCAGATCTGAATCCAAGGTTTTCTTGCCCTATTTGCTTGAGATTCTTGCTTTTTGGGATCTTACCTACTCTATAGAGGCAATTTATATAACATTCTTCACTTATATTGCTTACTAGAAGCTTGTTAGTTCATTTTTATGCCTTAATGTGTTTATTTAAGCATAGAGAAACCATGCTTGTTTAGAATTACGAATTTTTGTGGTGTTCCCTATTTTTTCCAGTTCTATATGAACTTGTAAACATGTTTATGACCTTTATAAGGTGAAATGTGATTTGGGACAGGTAGATAGAATCAACCTATGGTGCTAAGCACAAAATAGTTGATGGTTCAAATTAGGGTTTTCAAGCTATTTCATTCCCTATCACACCACTGATGGTCATACCATTCAATAGCCAATGGTTTTGCTCTTTTGGCAACTGATGTTTGTGATAAAGGGTGTCAAATTTATGGTGAAAACCTGTGGTCACCCCCTTAGGTCAGGTTTTGACTCAATTAGACATTTAATTATCTTATCATCCACTAAGTATTCTAATGATGTTATCAATCGATGATGATATTGGCTTAATATTTGATGGTGTTAACTGAATGTATTACTGATCTAGAAACCAATGGTGACCTAATGATCACAATTAATGGTGGATCAGGTCATCACCATATATGATGAATTAGGAATGTAATTGTATATTTGACTAAACCTTAAACCAATGGTTCATTGGTTCAATTGATTTAATGGTTAGACTTATACTTCAATTGATAACCTTGAACAATGAACCTGATCCAATGAATAATATTGGATGCTTCAACATCCAATTTATTAGAATAAATCACATGGTATTATATGTGGTTCGTAGTGAATATAATTCAATGGTTCACTACCATTAATTTGTAGTCTTACCTTTGCCATTATATAGTTACATTTGATAAATCACTATAATAAACTCCCATGCAATCTAGCTTGTTATACCTAACCTTAATGTAATTGTATGATGTTGATTGGCTATAATCAGACCTCTTGAATGATTAATGTAATAATGAATTACACTCTTCTTGTGTTGAAACCACATTGTAGTACTATTTGAATATCATAGTGCCTTGCCATGTTAATATCTATGGACACATATGTGCTAATGATCTTTTGAGCCTTGTTTAAGGTGTGGAATGATGATGATAACCTTACTATGAATAATGTGATGGTCTTAACGACCTTTGGGCATGTTTGAAGCCATGATTGAGGTGAAATCCTCTTCATGTAACAATAAGGGTTAAAACCCTGGAACTTGGGATAAGATATTGGCATCTTGTAAAAGTATGATGATAAGTGTGGTCCATTAATTTGCAATGAATGATAGCATGTGGTAATGTGATTAAGATTTATATCTCAAATGTTTTATATCTTTTGAAGTTGTTATACATATACTCTTGTTAGAAAAGAATTAGGGTTTGAATATCCATTTGTATGATTTAGTCTTAATTCACCCAATTGGCATAACTAATTAAGTGAAACTCTAATCATGTAGTGCCCTGTGCCATCGATCTATCTGAGTGTCAGAAATTGCCAGATAGTGAAACGGGTATTCCTAAGGGATACTTGGAGCACATATTGATGAGTATGTGGGGTGCTTGTCATCCTGAATTCAAGTGTTAGGGAGGATGACAGTGGTCATACCTAGCCCTCAATTTGAGAACGGCTACAGCCGTATCTCAGTGATTATATATATGATGAGATTGGAGGATAATTGTGGTTGTACCTTGGATGGTAGGGTATGCATACCTACCTCCTTTTGCTAGTGTCGTGACCTCACTAGTACATAACGCACCTTTAGTGTCAGTTATTTAAGACCTTTAGTGTTGGTTTCAATGTGACACCTATGTGGGCACCGCTAAAATGCAAATTGTTAGGCGTCGGTTTCCAAACCGACGCCAGAAACCTTCGTGCGCCACCAAAAACGCACCAGCAGGGGGATATAGGTGTCGGTTATTATTACGGAAACTAACGCCATAAACCTTCGCGCTACAGAAAGGGCTCCATTTAGGACACCATCAGCGTCGATTTTTTATTGATAATCGATGCCATATCACCTGCTACCACGGCCGTGCTGGCCAGCACGGCTGTGGTGTCTGGTCTCATTAGGCATCGATTTTAGCTATTATCCAACGTTGTAAGCATTTGTCATCGGTTTTTTCAAATAATCGACGCCTATTGTATGTGTTTTTTTTATCATTCTGCAGGCCTGCTGTGGATGGTCGCAGGATAAGAAACCTGTAGTTCAATTATGAACTACATGTTTTATGACATCCATTGATATCAGCCAACAACAGGCCACAAACCTATAAAATTAACAACATTAATTTTCACACATTTAGCAACCTGCAGTTCCATTCGATTTTCACACATGTAGAAACATTCATGTAGCAATCTGTAGTTCCATTCATTTTCACATTCACACATGTAGAAACATTCATATAGAAACCAGCAGTTTCATTCATTTTCACATTCACACATGTATAAACATTCAGATACACGTAGAAACATTCACACATATTACAATTCAGAAATGTATTTACAAAATATCATTCTTTATTCATTATTTGCTATCAACATCCCAATTATATTTTAAAAACCCCACTACTTGTATGGCTTTTATCCATTCTTCTCTTACATCATTTAATTCTTACGTCGTATAGGGAGCATGTACATCTAGTAAGGCCTTTCCTGTAGTGTGGTCAGTTTTAAACACCTGCAAAGAGAATGATGTATATGTATAATTAATAATATGTAAATAAGATTGATATATTTCATATTATCTAATGAGACTATATATAATACCTCAGAAATGGTATCGATGTCCACTACGGCATATTTGATAATCATGTACATAAATCGCATCACATAGTATGCACATGCCCATCCGTTGTCTTGTGTAGCACACTATAAATTGAAACATACAAAATATTAAAAAAATACAACTAATTAAGCAATGTTCACATAAATAATATATACATTGCATTCGAGAACTTACTTCCACATTCTTCCAAATTATTGGTTGGTTCTTTTCTTGGTGACCTTTCCTCCAGCCTTTTTGAACTCATATAAACCCCTACATGTTAATGTAACACAGTACATTGCATAATTAAATAGTAATGTGATAACATATGTTAACGGATATGAAAATGTAATATATTTCACCAGAATAATGCCATTTTCATTGTGTGTCCATATTTTGAATTCAATTTAGTCTCCTTAGGATCTAGATAATAGACAGTGAACGTCTCGGGGACAATAACTAGTAACTCCCAATGCATACCCCTAGAGTTAAAAAAGTTAAAAATTAATAACTCAAAATCCACAATAAAAATGTAATTTTCATAACTCCAAATTATAAGAAAAGTAAACTTACTCCACATTGAATGGAGCTATTATCACCGTCTTGTTATTTTGAGCAAAATTTGTAAAAGCATCACAACAATATTGTTGAACTAACAAAGGGTCTTTAGCTACTAGACTAATCAAAGATGGAATCAAAAATCCTACATGTTCGAATAAAAAATCTGCACATATCTTGTCTAAGTAGTTGCAAAACATGTATTACGTATGCATTAATATATAAGAAACTAGATCACCAGATCCTACACAAGGTATATGAATGTATAAAGAAGATCTCACTTTATCCATAGCTCTATCACAGATGTATTCAGCCAATCATATCGAAACAACTCCAAAATATCTTGTATAAATAGTTTCTTTTCGTATGATTGACCTGCAGCATCCGCATCTATAGAAACAGTTATAGGGAAATTTATATCATGTTTGCCTAACCATATTGCCATACCCCTATAATTAGGACCTAACAGGACAGGTAGGTCTTATGGAACCCAACTTGGTAACGTAGGAGGTGGAGGTGGAGGCCTAGATGCTATGGGTGTCTTCTTTTTAACCTATTTATATATATAATTTCATATAAATTGACATCATATACACACACTAACAATTAAATGTAATGTAAATTTACCATACAATTTCAGTATAGAGGACATCCGCTTTTGGCCACAATATCACTCTGCCTTCTACCTCACCAAGCATTTCACAATCTGGGTGGGCATATGGTAATGGAAGATCCATCCACTTGGGGAATATATGTAGCGGGCTCACACGAACCCAACCAGCTGGTAATGGAGACCCATGAAACATTTCTCCTGGTAGGGATGGGTAAGTTGACGCCTCTGCAATGACATATTCTTTACTTTTTAGATGACATGGCTTCAACCCCTAAAAATTTGTATAAAGAATGTTATATACGTATATACATATCATCTTGAAAACATATCATCTTGAAAAGACTAGTTACTGTGTCATAAAAATACTTACAGTGGATGTGCTAGGTGGTGGGTTTACAGGATTACTACTCCCAACCTCTGCAGTAGGAGTAGAGCGGGACGCCATAGGTATTGTCTACTGAGTGGCAGTCAAAGATGCCTGCCACTTGCTCATTACTTCATGGAGTGTCTTATCAACTGTTTCCTTGATTCTCTTATCAACTACTTCATCGACTCTCCTATCAACTATCTTATCTACCTATACGTGGATAAAAGAAACGTTAGCTTCTGATTATTGAATTCTCTTTTACAGTAACATTCTAAAGAAAGAATAGGTTACCTCTTCTTGTGAAATTCCCGCTTTTGGGACACGTTTGCGCTGGGATGGCCCAAAGAATGTTTTGATGCCCACACCAGCGCCTGCAGCCCTAACACGTCCAGGATGCTCTGGGTTACCCAGAGCAACTGTCAATTCATCCCTTGTGCCCTCAGGGATGAACTTGCCTTGTTTCCTCAGCTCGTGCAGCTCCCGCTAATCACCAAAACAAAAAAATTTAATAAACACCACAAATAATCAATATTCGAACGATTGCTCTAAGAGTTGTATTTTACCATTTTTGCAGTCGCCTCAGCAGTTACGGGCTTCCTTATTTCTCCCTTCTTATTTTGCCTCCCAGCTATCCAGACATCATGGCGAGGTAGAGGTGTGGTACCTATAGTAGAGGACTCCTGAGTAGCAGCAGACTGAGCAGTAGACTCAGCCTATAGTCTTTGGCGAATGTCTGCATACCCCTTTGGACCCATTGTATGGTCATGCACATTCAGTGCACGCCTTGCTCTTTGCGCCTCACCGAGGGCCTAATTAGTATGCACATTAATGATTTGGTTAGTAACACTAAATGTTAATCTTGAATAGGTGAATACAACATATATTAATTAAATTGGGAGTGACACCTAATACCTTGAATTCATCAGTTTTTCTTGAAGCAACAAATACGTCCCATTCTTCTTGGTCCAGGAAGTTCCACTATTGAGTGGATGTCTTCCTCCTCTTGTCACCTTCTTTTATGTATTCTCAGGTGAGATTTGTCCTATAGTTCCTTAGGACCCTCCCACAGTGTTGCATTACGTATTTACGATGCATCTTTTCATCCAATACAAATATACTCTGCAAAATAGAATTGCTATTAACTAGTATCCAAAAAATTAGTAATCTACAAAATAGAATTGCAAATTAATAATAACTCACACATAAATCCTTCCATATTATGTCTTTCTTTCCCTTAGGAACTTTATTCCAAGAATCTATCTTACAACCGCAATGGCTACGAGTAACATACCCAAGATATGAAACAAACGAATTATGATTCACTCCAATTGCATTTCCTGCATTATCAAAATCCACAACAAGTTTGGGTCCATTACCCCTTAGCGCTGTTAACTTCTTAATCATAGTGATGCCCCTTCTCTTGTCAACTTTTTGGTGTTGCTCATCAAGTCCTTCATAGGGTGCATGTGCATCATCAACCTAAAATTTGACAAAAAATAAACACACTTACAGGATATAACTATAAATGGACATATAGATATAAATATATGATATATTTTTAAAACTTACATTGTGAGGCGGCGTATTGATGTCCTCACCCTCACGGTAATCATCAGCACGGTCATCCGGAGAATGCCCAGCCATCTAAAAGTTCACATTCCCATTGTAAAGTTCACATTGTAAAGTAATTCACATTGTAAAGTTCACATTCACATTGTAAAGTAATTCACATTTTAAAATTCACATTGTAAAGTTCACATTCACATTGTAAAGTAATTCATATTGTAAAGTTCACATTCAAAAAAATAAAACATATAAAAAATATAAACATGCCTCTAATATTGCAATTTTTTATCAATTAACAATCCTTCATTGTGATCTCCGCGCACATACAAGTCATCATTAGCTTCAATATTTGTTGGTGTTGGCAACCCAACTGAGAATGGACTGGAGTCATCATACTTATCATAGTACTCTTCTTCATCTATAGGATCTTCAATGAACTGTCTTTTACCATGAAGAACAACCAACCATTTATCATTTGCAGGATCATCGATATAAAATACTTGTTTCACCTATGATGCCAATATGAATGGTTCACCCTTCTCGCCAATCTTTTCAAAGTTCACTAAAGTGAAACCCAATTCATCCACTATAACTCCTTTGGTGTTATCAACCCAATTACATTTGAAGAGCAGAATTCTAAAATCTATGTAGTCAAACTCCCATATGTCTTCAATGACACCGTAATATGACATTTTAGCTTCATGTGGACTCTTATCCTTTGCACTTGCAAAAAACATAGTCGATGCTTGAAGGGTGACCCCACTGTTTTGGATGACACTCTTATCATCTTGGCACTTTGTGTAATATGTGAATCCATTAATGTCATACCCTTCATAAGACATAACATTCAATTTTGGTTTAAAGGTGAGGCATTTGATAGTTTCAGTAATATCATGTGGTGTTTGAGATAGTTGATGTAAGACTTTATCTTCAAACCACTTAATAAATGTCTTGTTATGCTCTCTAGCAAGCCACATTGTATTGGCTCAAGGATATTGTCTCTTGATGAAATTGGTATGTTCCTCGATATAAACACTCACTTCATCCATGTTGTGTAAAATATACAAATGACCTTGTTCCAATTGCTCACAGCTGATTACTTTCACCTGTGATCCCAAAATTCCTTTGCCAAATTGCTCCTCAATATTCTTGTCATTACCAGGAGTGTCATTACCACTGAGAAAGTCATTGTAAAAATCCATAACCTCTCTCGCCACATAACCCTCAATAATACTCCCTTCAGGCCGATAACGGTTTCAAACATCACTTTTAAAAACACTCATG
Organism: Alisma plantago-aquatica; assembly: GCA_963693085.1. Taxonomy (NCBI): domain Eukaryota; kingdom Viridiplantae; phylum Streptophyta; class Magnoliopsida; order Alismatales; family Alismataceae; genus Alisma; species Alisma plantago-aquatica. Next base: position 554,713,967 of record OY856411.1, read on the forward strand.
TATCGTTCAAAGGGATAAATCCAATGCAAGAAAATTGGTCCCAACATTTTCACTTCCCTAGTTAAGTGGACAACAAGATGTACCATGATATCAAAGAACGAAGGAGGGAAATACATCTCAAGGTGACATAGGGTAACAACCACTTCTCTTTGCAAATTATCGAGAGTATCAGGGTCAATAACTTTGCTGCACATACTGTTGAAAAAGAAACAAAGTCTGGTGATTGCAAACCTTACATGCTTCGACAATATAGATCAAATTGCCACAGGCAATATTTGTTGCATTAGAGTGTGACAATCATGAGATTTAAGACCTATCAACTTCAGATCTTTCATTGATATCAATCTACGGATGTTGGATGAGTAACCCTGTGGCACCTTAACATTTACCAAACATTCACAAAAAGCTTTCTTCTCCTTTCTAGACAATGTGTAACAAGAGGGAGGTAAGTATGTTCTCCGATTTCCCATTTCACATAATTTTGTTGATTCTGACCTTATTCCCATTTCACGTAGGTCCAGTCTAGATTTTATCCCATCTTTAGTCTGACCTGGTATATTCAACAAAGTACCAATGACACTATCACAAACATTTTTCTCTACGTGTATGACATCGATACAATGCCTGACTGTCAAATAACTCCAATAAGGAAGATCCCAAAATATTGACTTCTTCTGGAATAAAGATTTGTCACTCTGTATGTCCATAGTACATTGTGATCTCTTACCAAATTCATTGACAAAGTATTTTACTCTTTCATAAACAACCTCCTTTGGTATAGGTTTAGGTGCACTCTGTTCCTCATTCAATCCATTGAATGCTTTGTGCTTCCTACGATACAGATGGAATTTTGTAAGAAACCTTTGATGATCGAGATATACAGTCTTACCGCCATGTTTTAGTCTTATTGAATCAGTGTTCTCTTCTCATGTAGGACACGCTTTATATCTAGATAAATTCCCATATGCTGGAAAGTCATTAATAGTGCAAAACAACACAGCATGCAAACGAAATGTCTCTCTTCGTGAAGCATCATAGGTGATCACACCTTCACCCCAGAGTTTCTTTAAGTCATCAATCAGAGGTTCAAGATAAACATCGATATCATTACCAGGTTGTTTAGGGCCCGATATCAACAACGATAGAATTATGTACTTATTTTTCATACACAGCCAGGGAGGAAGATTGTATATAACAAGCATGACTGGCTAAGTGCTATGTTGGCTACTCAATGTCCCGTACGAATTCATCCCATCTGTATAAAGTCCAAGTCTTAGATTCCTGACTTCTTCACCAAATCCAGGGTACAATAGATCAATCTTCTTCCACTGTGGGGAATCAGACGCATGTCGTAGGATCCCATCATTATTTTTCTTAACATATGCATGCCACATCAAATTCTTCACATCTATCGGATTGGCAAACAAGCGTTGAAACTGTGATATTATAGGTAGATACCACATCACCTTGGCAGGAGAACCAGTTTTGGACTCTCCTGAAGTCGTCAATTTATACCGTGACGCACCACATTTTGGACAATCTTTCAAATCCACATAGTCCTTTTGAAATAATACACAATCATTCAGGCATGCGTGTATCTTCTTGGCCTCCATTCCCATTGGGCACAACAATTTCTTTACCTGGTATGTTGAGATTGGCAGCTCGTTTCCTTCAGGAAGCATTTCTTTCAACAAAGACAACAATGATGTGAAGCTTTTGTCGCTCCATCTATTGTTAGCTTTTAGCTTATACAATCTCAACACAACACTAAGCTTCGTAAACTTAGTACAACATGTGTATAATGGTATCTCAGCATCATGCACAATTTTTCTAAACATGGGAGGTGGATCGGTGTGCTCTACCCCACAACTATCTAGCATTGCATCAACGATGTCTATTGGAATTGGTTCATTCACATCTACGTCATCGGAGGCAATTTCTTCTTCCACACAAGCACTACTATCGACATCCACTGGTTTCGGGTTTGAAATCTCTCCATGCTAGTGTCATTCTGTATAGCCTTGTATAATCCCATTGTACATGACATGACTTTTGATTTCGTCACCAATGCTGACTTTCAAGTTGTTACAGCAATGCCTACATGGACAGTAGAACCTATCTCTAGGTTGTTTCCTATGTTCCTTAGCAAATCTAATAAATTGGTCAAGACCATAAATAAACTCTGGGGGTGCAGCAATTGCGAATGGACATCCATGATCTATCCATTCTATGATCAAAGAGAAAACAAGTATATATTACAACAAGATTAGGGTCTAGGGTTAACAGATTATAGTTTTTGCATGGTTAAAACTTTAGGCCAACAAATACATGTGTTTTCATTCTTATATATAATAAATGTGTACCACTTATCCCATTCTTGAACACCTAATCTCACTAGTAAGTGTATAATGTGTATTGGGTTTTCAAGAAAATTTCGGCAGCATTTCCCCGTTGTTCTCTAAGTACATATGTACTTAGAGAACAAACGGGGAAATGCTGCCGAATTTTTTTTGAAAACCCAATACATATTATACACTTACATCCTAAGTGAGATAGGGTGTTCAAGAACAGTCCCAAACTGGGGACTATCCAAGATTTACTCCTAATGAGTAAATCTTGGACGGGTTTCTAGGCCAACAAATACATGTGCTGTCATTCTTATACCTACAATCCTAGTTTCATCATGCATATCCTATGTTTTGTGTAACATCATTTAATCATGCTTGTCAATAAATAATAAATAGTAAATAAACCATGATTCCATATATCAAAGATTTGAATCAAAATGGAGCCTAATGGAACATTGGGAGAGTGAGAATATTATACCTCACTTGAAGGCTGAAGAAGAAATATATGCAAATCAACAGCAAGTCAACAACACCTGCAACAACACAAATGCACACAAGTGTAGATGCATGTTGATCATCAAGATAATCATTACACACAAATGTAGGTGCAATATAGCACAAAAGCAGCCACCATAGTCGTGCTGCCCAGCACGGCCGTGCCAACCTGCGATTTCACAACATGCACCATGATCGGTCGCGGAGTAGGGTACTTGCTTGAGGGCAGAGGAAGAAGAGCAGGAGTAGGTACCTGCTTGAGGGCAGTGTGGGGGGCAACTGTGGTAGGATCTCCAGACCTAACTGATCAACCAATGAAACAGAGAGATAGTGGGGAAGAGTCTTTTGCGCGGGGGCTATTAACTGCACCATCGGTGTCAGTTGTTTAAAAAATCGACACCTAAGAACAAATGGTGTCGGTTACCAAAAAACACTGACACCTATGCTCAATGATAGTTGTCGGTTTTTACTAGAAAAACCCAACATCTATCTACATATGCCGATTAAAAAAATTGTTCTCGATTAATTACCATAGTCATTGGTTTCTTTAGAAAACTGACGCCCAAGGGGTATGAAAGTTTTCCCGGGAACGGCGCAGGAAAACCCATAGGTGTCGGTTATTGTAGTAAAACCGATGACCAAAATGTGCCCAATTTTTGTCTCACAAAAAACCTTTCTTCGTTGGTTTAAGAGTTAATAACCGACGTGATATGTTAAATTTTGGAGGTATTTTTTTCACTGGAAATTTTGGATTTGGCGGTTAATTTTAGGCATTAGTTTCTTATTAAGGAACTAAAACTGAATAAAAGTGATACCAGTGTCTGGTCTCCCTTCACAGATAGATGTTGGGTTTTTTTAACCGACGTTGTATGTTTTAGGTGTCAGTTTATTTATACAATCGACGCCTTTAAAAGTGACGTTATAAGTCATTTCTATAGTAGTGCCTGTACCAAGGACAGACTATGTTGTTAGTAGCTTGACCTTATGTGTCGCTGTGGCGGACCCGTACTGATCGGGGGCAGAGAAGATCTTAGGAGTCCGGCTCTTCCTAGATCTTGTATGGTACTGATTTCGGCTTAGTAGTGGTCAGTTGGGACTTGAGTGGTATTTCTCAAATCCCTCAGGGCAATGTAATAAAAGAAGTGATATAAGTCGTGTAGTATATTGGCTATGGTTAAATATGTCTCACATTACTTGATTAGTCTTTAACTTGTCTTTATACTATTCAGTGTTTACAAGATGATATCATATGACCTTTGAGTAATTATACTTCTTGTCAAGTTAATTTGCTTAATGGCTTAGTATGCTTAACCTATTCAATCTGCTTAAATTGCTTATTCATTTCTATATATGCTCAGTTCATTTACTGTCAATCAATATGTTATAATCAATATATGTTGGAGAGAGTTATATCTTTCGTTGGGACTGAGTCTCACCTATGGGTCACCACATTTTTTAGGTGGCTGCAGGAAACAAGGTCGAGGTCGTGCTGTGGAAGAGAACCAACCTGGTGATCAATAGATTCAGAAGGTTGGGTAGTTGTAGATGTTAGTAGTAGTGTCCTAGTGTCATCCCTATACTCTCAGGTCCATGTATGGGATGTGTTTTCTAGATGATATACTTGTATCAACATGAGATTTTGGTAGTATGACAATGTTTGTAAATATATGGCATGTACATGTGAAATATCTTTTGTATGCAAGATGTGATAGAGGTCTTTGGACCCATATGTAAATACTTGAATAGTATATGAGATTGGAATGATGGAACTTTTATAAATGTTCTAGAGTTTATTTACACTGTTGGAATCGATTTTAATTATTCTGCATTTTTGACAATGTGATTAATTAGTAGTTGATCGTGTTTTGTGTTTTGAGTAATCTCATTTAGCGTGGTGAGGTGTCACAGTTAAGTTGGTATCAGAGCCAGGTTTACTGAGTCTACAGGGACATAGGACTTAGGTTTGAGTTTGTTCTTATGTATCCAACATATCTGCTCATAGTTTATGCTTATGCAGATATGTCTGGAGGATATGAAGAACATGTTGAGAGTAGCTATGTAGCACCAGGCGGAGGTACTAGGAGGTAGGCACGTGATTAGAGAGTGCCAGAAGTAGGGCCAGAGCAGCCCGTAATGCCTCATCTAGACCCCAAAATGATGGCCAATCCTAAGTTTCAACATATGTTTAGACAGATGATGGCTACAATTACACATATTGCTGACAGAGCGCCAACACCTCAAGCTAGGGCATCCGCCTCTAATGTGGAGTACTAAGGTGTCGGGAAGACATTTGAATGTCTTAGACGTGTTGGGGCGATTGAATATGTAGGTACTTCTGATCTAGTAGATGTTGACATGTGGTTGACTGAGCTGGAAAAGGCATTCAAAATCCTAAACATCACTGAAGAAGACAAAGTTAAGCATGCAGTATACTTGTTGAAGGGTAGTGTTGGCCACTGGTGGGCCATAGAAGAGGAGAAAAGGCCAGGAGTTGTGATAGGATGGGAGGAGTTTCAAAGGGAATTTGTTAGCTGATATTTTCCAAAGACCTACCTAGATGAGAAAATTTATCAGTTCGAGAAGATTCATCAGGGAGCTATGACTATCAATGAGTATGAATCAAAGTTCATGGAACGTCTAAGGTTCTGTCCGCACATGGCAGCAACGGACAAGGAAAGGATCTAGAGATTTGAGAAGGGCCTAAGTATGGAGTTGGCTACTACAACATCAGCCTTGGAGAATAGGGAAAGGTTTTCCACCTTTGTAGAATCTGTCAGGAGGATTGAGAGGTCTGTCATAGAGAAGCATGAAGCTAATGCTAAGAAGCGACCTATGTAGTTTCAAGGGCAATCATCTGGAGGCTTTAAGAAGCCAATGTTTTTCCCATCATTGTCACAACCAAGGTCAACCTTCACTGAACCAAGATCACATGCACCGTCATAGTGGACCCCGAGTAGGGGTAGAGGTCACAGTTTTCCACCAACAGGAGCTCGCAGTTCATCATCAGTCTTAGTTACAGGGCCTTTTAGACCACATAGTGATAATCGAGTGTGTCATCAATGTGGACAGACATGGCATATTAGATGGAATTGCCCAATGAAGGTTGAGGAGGTGACTCAGCAGCCAAGGCAGAATCAATAGGGATCACAACAATGATAGTTTGATACTGGTAGTGGCAGAGGACTTGATCAAGCGTCCCATGCAGGATCCTCAAGACAGGCAAGTAGAGAATGTGGGCAGCAATAGGTGACAACTAGGTTCTATGACATGACCCAGTCGTAAGTAGTGGTCAATCCACGAGTCGTGACAGGTCAGTTGGAGTTATTTCATTCTGATATGTATGCTTCTTGTTTCATATTTGTGTTAGTAGAATCGGGTGTGACACACTCTTTTATCACCAGAGAGGTGATAGATAGTTGTTATCTACCTATTAGTATTAGATCTAATAGCCTATGGCTAGAGACTCCTTTGGTTGATTCCACTGAGTTACGGGAAGTGTGCCCTTCTTGTGTTATTTCTTTCTCTGGACACAACATTCAATTGGATCTTTTGCCACTTGACATGCATGGTTTTGATGTAATCCTAGGAATGGATACCTTGAAAAAATACAAGGTAGTCTTGGACCATAGTACTAAGGTGGCGACGTTCCATGATGGAGATATACAGTAGATTTTTCAGGGTGATAGGAATATTCTTCCTACATGTTTGATGTCAGCTATGACAGCTGAGCGGTTAATGAGACAAGGATGTGAGGCTTTCTTAGCTCATGTTGTGGATACCAAGGTGGTAGGTTCTAGTATCCAGGAGGTACCAGTGGTGCAAGAATTTGAGGATGTCTTTCCTGAGGAATTTTCTAGCATTCCTCCTCCTAGAGAGATTGAGTTTGAGATCAATCTTGTTCCTGGAACACAACCCATAGCACAGTCAGCATACAGAATGGCACCAGTCGAGATGTAGGAGTTAAAGAAATAGTTATAAGAACTGTTAGAGAAGGTTTTATCAGGCTTAGCACTTCCCCTTGGGGTTCTCCTGTGTTGTTTGTTAAAAAGAAGGATGGTTCAATGAGGTTGTGTATAGACTATAGACAGTTGAACAAGGTGACAATAAAGAATAAGTATCCTTTGTCGAGGATTGATGATCTTTTTTATCAGTTGAGAGGTGCCACTGTGTTTTTAAAGATAGATCTGAGGTCAGGTTACCATCAGTTGAGAATGAAGGCTGATGACATACCCAAGTTAGCTTTTAGGACTAGGAATGGTCATTATGAGTTTGTGGTTATGCCGTTTGGGCTAACCAATGCACATGTAACTTTTATGGATCTAATGAATAGGGTGTTTAGACCTTATCTTGATTAGTGTGCTGTCATGTTCATAGATGATATCCTGATATAATCCAAGGATAGTCAACAACATGAGCAACACCTTCGCCATGCATTGACTTTGTTGAGGCAGCACCAACTATATGCTAAGTTCAGCAAGTGTGAATTTCGATTATCTGAAGTGTCTTTTCTGAGTCATGTTATATCTGTAAAAGCTGTTTGTTTTGATCCCAAGAAAGTGGAATTTGTACTAGAATGGGAGCAACCAAAGACACCGGCAGAGATCTGTAGGTTCCTAGGTCTGGCAGGTTACTATAGGAGGTTCATCAAAGACTTCAGTTATATAGCATTACTCCTAACTAGGTTAACCAGGAAGGATGTTCCTTTTCTTGGAATGACAAGTGTCAACGTTCTTTCCAGCTTTTGAAAGAAAACTTGACTAGTGCACCAGTGTTAGTACTGCCAGATCAAGGAAAAGACTATATTGTCTTTTGTGATGCTTCAAAGAATGGGTTGGGATGTGTGTTGATGCAGGATAAGAATGTGATTTCTTTTTCTTCACGACAGCTTAAGAAAAATGAGGAGAATTACCCAACACATGATCTGGAGCTTGTAGTGGTGGTCGATGCCTTAAAGATCTGGAGACACTATCTTTATGGAGAAAAGTGTCAGATCGTCACTGACCACAAGAATCTATAGTATATCTTCTCAAAATGGGAATTGAATATGAGACAGAGGAGATGGATGGATCTGATTAAGGACTATGATTGCACAATAGATTACCATCCAGAGAAAGCTAATGTGGTAGTTGATGCATTGAGTAGAAAGTCATCTTCATCATCAATGGTAGATAATGCATAATTAAATTCCTTGATGTGCCATAAGAGAGATATGCTAGTGTCTCTTTACCAGATGAATGTACAACTAGAAGTTTCTTTGCTAGCAGGATTGTTGGCATAGTTACAAGTGAAACCTACCTTAAGATAGCAAATTCATGATGCACAACATAATGATACCGTGATACAGAAATCCGATCAGGGATTGGCAGTGAAAAGTATGATGGATTTCACGAGGCAGATGATGGTACAGTTTGTTACCATAATAGAATAGTAATTCCTGATGTTGATGGGTTGAGGAAGATGGTACTTGAGGAGGCTCACTCCTCCATGTATGAAATGCATCCTAGAAGTACCAAGATGTACCAAAACTTGAAAGACATGTATTGATGGCCAAGTCTAAAATGTGATGTGGCAAAGTTCATTGCCAAATGTCCAGTTTGTCAGCAGGTGAAGGCTGAGCACCAGAAGCCTGTAGGGACATTAAAACCCTTACCAATACCACATCGGAAATGGGATCATATTACTATGGACTTTGTGGTTGGTCTTTCTAGGATAGCCAAGGGTCATGATTCCATATGGGTGATAGTAGACATATTGACTAAGTCAACTCATTTTCTGCCAGTTAAGATGACATTTACAGCAGAGAAATTGGCACAAATATATGTTGATGAGATAGTCTGTCTACATGGCATTCCAGTGACTATAGTTTCCAAAAGAGGTCCATAATTTACAAGTCATTTTTGGGAGCATCTGCATTCAGCCATGGGAACACAGCTGAGATTCAGCACAACTTTTTATCCACAGACTGATGGCCAGTCTGAAAGGACTATTCAGACTTTAGAGGATCTATTGAGGGCATGTGTGCTGCAATTTATTGGTAGTTGGGATATACATCTGACTCTAATAGAGTTTACGTACAACAATAGCCATAAAAGAAGCATAGATATGGCTCCTTATGAGGCTCTATATGGGAGACGATGTCGGTCTCCTCTTTGCTGGTATGAAATAGGTGAATAACAACTTTTGGGTCTTGAGCTAGTATAGTAGACTACAGAAAAGATTAAAGTGATACAACAACAATTGAAAGCATCCCAGGACAGGCAGAAATATTATGTAGATAATCGAAATAGACCACTTGAGTTCCAAGTGGGAGATAGAGTATATATTAAGGTTTCTCCTTGTAAAGGTGTGTTGAGGTTTGGAAATAAGGGTAGGTTGGCTCCTAGATTTATGGGACCATACCCTGTCCTAGCTCATTTTGGAAAGATAGCATATAAGTTGGAGCTACCACCAGAGATATATAGATTGCATAATGTCTTTCACATCTATATGTTGAGGAAATGCCATCCAGATACTGACCAGACAATCCAACCAATAGAGGTTGAGTTAGATGAGGATATCTCCTATGTTGAGGGTCCTGTGTTGATCCTAGATAGAAGGGTGAAAAAGCTGAAGGGAAAAGATATAATACTAGTGAAAGTTTTGTGGAATCATCATGGCATAGAGGAAGCCACATGGGAACTAGAGAATGAGATGCATAGAAAATACCCATCTCTTTTTGCATAGGATTTCGGGATGAAATCCTTGTTAGGGGTTTATAGTTGTAAGGTCGCTAAACTTGCTTAATAAGTTGAATGAGCTTAATTACCATAAACGAATGTTGATAACCCTAATATAACCTTTTTATATGTTTTAAAATCATAATACAAGATTAAGTTTCAAATTTGGTCCAATTTGGACACTGTTTGAGCAAGTTATGCAATTTTCTATACATTTTGGACTTTTATGTAATTTACCCAATTAAGGAGGTTTCTTTGCAATTTGTCACATAAATTATGTTCCTTAGATTTTATATTATCATTCTTGATATTTTTGAGCCATGGGGCTCCTAGTTGAGCCATGGTTTGAAGGCGTTTTCATCAAGGATATTTTAGGGTTTACCCCTTTATGGATGAGCTACCTTTAGTAGCTACCAACTAATGAATTATGTGATTGGCTGGGAAATTTGACAAAGGAAAGCTAAGCAGGTCAATAGGGACGGTGGTGGAGCTGCTTGTGTGTGTGCTTGTATATTCTTAATAATTTAAGGCCATACACACATGGGGAAGCTACTTTTACACCTCATGCATGCTTCTATCCTTATCCATGGGCTATATTTACCCCTTCCTTGCCCAAGTATGAAACTATGCTTGATTTCTCATTCATCTATCCTGGAGCAACGAATCCACTCTATTTTTTTGCATAAACAAGTGATCTAAGGTAGAATACAACCCCATTTTGGATAAGGTCTCCTAGAGCTCCATCTAGCCCTACCTAGGGTTTCCAAGGTCATCTTCTAGGGAATTCGACCAAGGCAAGTTGTTTTCTTCCTTCCTTCTCCAATTTTCTTGCTCTTATCATTCCTTAGACCTTCCTCTAGGTCGGAACCCTACTGTTCCATGGTGAAAGTGGCTCTAGAACTCAAAAATCTATCATTCTTGTTTCTTTTTCTAGGGTTTTGCTTTCTTGTAGAGAGAAGTGCTTATTTGGCCAAGTTCAGATCTGAATCCAAGGTTTTCTTGCCCTATTTACTCGAGATTATTACTGTTTGGGATCTGACCTACTCTATAAAGGTGAGTTATATAACATTCTTCACTTATATTACTTACTAGAAGCTTGTTAGTTCATGTGTATGCCTTAATGTGTTGATTTAAGCACAGAGAAACCATGCTTGTTTAGAATTACGAATTTTTGTGGTGTTCCCTATTTTGTTCCAGTTTTATATAAACTTGTAAACATGTGTATGACCTTTCTAAGATGTAACATGATCTAGTACAGGTAGATAGCATCAACCTATGGTTCTAAGCACAAAATAGTTGATGGTTCAAATTAGGGTTTTCAAGCTATTTCATTCCCTATCACACCACCGATGGTCATACCATTCAATAGCCAATGGTGTTGCTATTTTGGCAACTGATGTTCATGATCAAGGGTGTCAAATTTATGGTGACAACCTATGTTCACCCTCTTAGGTCAGGTTTTGACTCAATTAGACGTTTAATTATCTTATCATCCACTAAGTATTCTAATGATGTTATCAATCGATGATATATTGGCTTTATATTTGATGGTGTTAACTGAATGTATTACTGATCTAGAAACCAATGGTGATCTAATGATCACAATTAATAGTGGATCAGGTCATCACCATATATGATGAATTAGGAATGTAATTGTAGATTTGACTAAACCTTAAACCAATGGTTCCTTGGTTCAATTGATTTAATGGTTAGACTTATAATTCAATTGATAACCTTGAACAATGAACCTGATCCAATGAATAATATTGGATGCTTCAACATCCAATAGATTAGAATAAATCACATGGTATTATATGTGGTTCCTAGTGAATATAATTCAATGGTTCAATACCATCAATTTGTAATCTTACCTTTGCCATTATATAGTTATATTTGATAAATCACTATAATAAGTGGATGTGTAACTCCCATGTGATCTAGCTTGTTATACCTAACCTTAATGTAATTATATGATGTTGATTGGTTATAATCAGACCTCTTGAATGATTAATGTGATAATGAATTACACTCTTCTTGTGTTGAAACCACAATGTAGTACTATTTGAATATCATAGTGCCTTGCCGTGTTAATATCTATGGCCACATATGTGATAATGATCTTTTGAGCCTTGTTTAAGTCATGGAATGATTATGATAACCTTACTATGAATAATGTGATGGTCTTAACGACCTTTGGGCATGTTTGAAACCATTATTGAGGTGAAATCCTCTTCATGTTCCAATAAGGGTTAAAACCCTGGAACTTGGGATAAGATATTGGCATCTTGTAAAAGTATGATGATAAGTGTGGTCCATTAATTTGCAATGAATGATAGCATGTGGTAATGTGATTAAGATTTATATATCAAATGTTTTATATCTTTTGAAGTTGTTATACATATACTCTTGTTAGAAAAGAATTAGGGTTTGAATGTCCATTTGTATGATTTAGCCTTACTTCACCCAATTGGCATAACTAATTAAGTAAAACTCTAATCATGCAGTGCCATGTGCCATAGATCTATCTGAGTGTTAGCAATTGCCAGATAGTGAAATGGGTATTCCTAAGGGATACTCAGAGCACATACTGATGAGTATGCGGGGTGCTTGTCATCCTGAATTCAAGTGTTAGGGAGGATGACAGTGGTCATAACTAGCCCTCAGTTTGAGAACGGCTGCGGCTGTGTCTCGGTGATTATATATATATGATGAGATTGGTGGACAAATGTGGTTATACCTCAGATGGTAGGGTATGCGTACCTGTCTCCTTTCACTAGTGTCGTGACCTGTACCAAGGACGGACTGGGTTGTTAGCAGTTTGACCTTATGTGTCATTGTGGAAGACCCGTACTGATCGGGGGCAGAGAAGATCTTAGAAGTTCGGCTCTTCCTAGATCTTATATGGCACTGATTTCGACTTAGTAGTGGTTAGTTGGGACTTGAGTGGTATTTCTCAAATCCCTCAGAGCAATGTAATAAAAAAGTGATATAAGCCGTGTAGTATATTGGCTATGGTTAAATACACCTCACATTGCTTGATTAGTCTTTAACTTGTCTTTATACTATTTAGTGTTTACTAGATGATATCATATGACCTTTGAGTAATCATACTTCTTGTCAAGTTAATTTGCTTAATGGCTTAGTATGCTTAACCTATTCAATCTACTTAAATTTCTTATTCATTTCTATATCTTCTTAGTTCATTTACTATCAATCAATATGTTATAATCAATATATGTTGGAGAGAGTTATATCTCTCGCTGGGACTGAGTCTCAGCCGTGGGTCACCACATTTTTTTAGGTGGTCGCGGGCAACGAGGTCGAGGTCGTGCTGTGGAAGAGAACCAACCTGGTGATCAATAGATTCAGAAGGTTGGTTAGTTGTAGATGTTAATAGTAGTATCCTAGTGTCATCCCTCTACTCTCAGGTTCGGGTATGGGATGTATTTTCTAGATGATATACTTGTATTGATACAAGATTTTGGTAGTATGCCAATGTTTGTAAATATATGGCATGTACATGTGAAATATCTTTTGTATGCAGGATGTGACTGAGGTCTTTGAACCCATATGTAAATACTTGTACAGTATATGAGAATGGAATTATGGACCTTTTATAACATTCTAGAGTTTATTTACACTGTTGGAATCAGTTTTAATTATTCCGCAATTTTGACAATGTGATTAATTAGTAGTTGATCGTGTTTTGTGTTTTGAGTAATCTCGTTTAGCATGACAAGGTCTCATGTGAATTGACTATGTTATGCACAATCTGGACCACCAACCGACCAGTTTACTGGGTGAACCTATCGACTCATGGCCAGTGAGATGACTGGTTCACTTTGGTGAACCGATCGATTTTCTTGTCCAAACGAGCAGTGTTGGGTTGTCTTGATTTGTTAGAAAAAAGTTTTCCATTTCACTTGTTCAATTCGATTGGGACAAGAATTAATCTTTGCATTAATTAGAAACGAATAAGGAAAGTCAATTGGAGGCAAGTCTGGGAAGTGAAACGATCGGTTCACTAAGTGAACTGACCGGTTCACACTCCCAACCGATTAGTTCACGAGTGAACCGATTGGCTCACCTTGCCAAACGACCATTTCAATTGTGAAACGACCAGTTCGCCTGCCACAATGAAAATTATTTATGGAAATTATGGACCCTTCTACTCCCGTACAGACTGAGAACCCTGACTCTGCCCTCTACTACAAATAGAGGGGTACATGGGGCTTCTCTAGAGATACAACTCAGAACATCAGTTTCTCTGTAAAGTTGTTGTCCTCTCCTTTTTTGGTAACCGAGAGAGCCCAAGCAAGTTCTACCTGTCCAGGGAGGAACAGTGAGGAAAAGACAAATGTAGAAAAACAACTGGTTGTGGGTGAGTGTGTCGGTGACTAGTACGATGACAGAAGGGGACAACTCCTTCTAGTCCATTTTTTAGGATGACTAGAGTTCTCGATAGTCTGTGTGGACTATCTATAGAGGTGAGAGACTTCTGCTATTCATGAGGACGATAGTCAATCGCAGTCTGGGTCAAGACCAAGAGCTACACATACATCGTCAAAGACAGGCAGTTGGAGACTGCACTTGCTGCGAGGTATAGTCACTAAGCAAGCCTCAGGACCATGTATTTCTCTTTTTTTTGTCGGTAAAAAGTCACGTTGCTATTAAATGAATCCAAAACTTAAGGTACAGAGGTCTGTGCCCCTACAAAATTGGAATGATAAACATCCAAAAAATCCTAGAGAGTCCTGATTTGGACCTCCTGAAGGATAAGAAATAAGAGAAAACAAAGATAGCCAGCAAACAACTAACTTCAGTCGAAAACTGAAGAGTCCAACATCCATACCACCAACACTAATCACTAGCATTATGCACACCTTCAAAGAGTGACGTCTTTGGCTTCTGGAGGTTGTGTCAAAAATTATAGGAGAACGTCAGTAGTGATAGAAGCTAAGGATCAGCTGCTTCTCATTCAATCCTAATATATACATCACAAGAGGTGAAAATCACACAAGAATCCATTAAAATGCTGCATTGCACACTAGGATCCTGCGATTAGTCCACCTACTAGGTCTTCACTGGAATTAATGAGCACCCACAAATTTGTGAAGAACAAATAGATCTGTAACCCCATTCCTCCCGTCAATAGTGAAACGGATCTTTGAATCCAAGTAGGACCGAAACACCTACAATGATGTATTCAACATGTAGCCAGATAAGCAAGAACAGAGTCAAGGTCTATTCGACTTTTTTTGAGCTGGCTTTTTCTTTCTTTTGATCCAAATATGTTCAAGATCTAGGACATTAGAATCCTAATGATCAGAATCAAAATTGGAGCCATTAGAGTCTTCTTCTTCCTCAAAGAGCTTTTCCTTTTGGTCCTCATGCTCAGCCGAGGAGCCACTCTTCCATATCCTATTGATTTTCCATGACTCTGGGCCAACATCTTCCTTAAAGCTCCTAGCAATTTCCAATTCCCATTCTAAATTGATATTGTCTACATTGCAAACCGGTGTACTTCCAAACATATCAGGTTCCCCCTGTTGTAGACTTGAATCACCTGCGGCTGCTCACTGGTGGCAGTACTGACAATCCTTTGAGCACATGTCATCTTCCCCACATGAACCTAGACATCCCTCTCTGGAGGGGGCTTTCTCATCTTCATCGGGTAGGAGATTGCCCTATGATCGAACTTTTTGTAGCTGGGGCAGTGAGCAGGTTTAGCAACCATCGCCGTCTTCAAAAGCTTCAGTTCAGAGTTCACCTCCACCATTCTGGACTTCAGAATTTGGGAATCGCAGTCCATTTGGATACAAACCAGTGCATCCCCGAGACAGACAGAAGATAGAGAATTGTCGTCGATATCTACATGCTTACCTATGGTGCTGGTGACAGATGCAATATGCCTGCGCGTCCAAGGCAAACCTGTGTTCTCGATTTTGAACCATATGGGAACATGGGTGAAGGAGAGGGGTTGGAGCGGAGCACCAGGTTTCCACGCATGGACCACAACCAAGGATCCATCCATGAACCATGGAGCTTCATCTAGAACTTGTTCCCTCTCACTGTTCATCGGCATCTTGATGGTATAGCCCTCACGCTCTTCAGCTATGATCTCGACTGGACCGCTTGGTCTCCGTAGATGTCGGATCCAGCCACTGAGTTGGCCTCGGAAAGGCTTCCTTCCCACAAAGCGAATTGACAGGAACTCTTCCCAGGCAGGGATAGAGCACTCCTGGCTTGAAATAGAGGCGCACCTCACACCGTTGTGGAGGGCAGGCTCTATATACTCGAATAGATCTGCCACGATCTCCTCTCTACCCAGCCTGCTAGATTGAAGCCAATCAGCAACCGAAGAAGAGGGAGCCGCTCTTTTGGGACTACAGGGAGGGGAAATTGGGGGTTTGGTGGAAGATGTGAAAACGCCTCCTTCCCTTTTTGTGAGGAAACCCTAGACGAAACTGTGGAATTGGCTTAAAGCGTGTTGCTACCTTCTCCATTTACCCCTGATTGGCAAATTGGAGTTGTCACGGATGACTCTACATCACCGTCTTTCCCTCTTCCACCTCTTTTGCCGGGGAATCGCCCACGCGCTCTCCCCCGACCCCCGTGCCCACGAGCCATCTAAAGCAAAGTAATTTTAGAAAGACAGACACTGTTTTTAACCATCCTTCCCATTACATAGATGTTGATGCGATCTGCTGGTTATGGGTTTATGGTCAAGTAAATTTTTTGTTTCCGCTGTCTACTCTGACCATGTAAAACCCAACACAAGCCCCTAGTTGTGCTCTTCTACTCTCCTTATATAACTTTTTGTTATCTCCTTTCTTTTAATAAGTGGTGTTTCTTATTTCTTCATACCCCCACTTTTTGAAATGACAAAGGGGGAGAAAGGTATGTATTCTTTTGACAAAAGAGGGAGAAGACATGCCTTACATGAAGAGGAGAAACATGCCCATGTAAAGGGGAGAAGGTAAAGGGGAGAAGACATATATGTGTAGAACATATATTAGTAGAAGACATAGTATTCTATAAATGTTATGAAAGCTAACCATGTAGGAGAAATAGCATCAATTGAGGGGGAGTATGAGAACTCGACTAGCATCAATTGAGGAGGATCATATGAACTCCATTCTATTGAAACCCCTAGGTTTCTCCAAAGGTATGACTTTACTTAAATGCTTTCAATACATTTATGGAATGGTTTGTCATCTTCAAAAAGGGGGAGAATGTTGACTCTAGGTCAATGTTGACTCAAGGTCTAAATGACTAAACCCTTGTTTTAATGATGAATAAACCATTCCACTTATTTTTGTCTAATGTCTCTACTTGAGTGATTTTATATTAGGTATAGACACACTCCAAATGCCCTAACTTGCGCATCTCAACTTGGAGAAAAGATAATTCAAAGTCAATACAAGTGCATGTTTATGGAATATGATGTAAATCCATTAGAATCATGTTGTAAATAACTTGTAATGATTTTATGACTTGTAATTAAGCTTAAAAAATCAGGAGTACTTAGATTGAATATTTAAGCACTCAAAAGCCATTTTCCAAAATTCACATCAGGTTGTTCTTTTCACAGAACTCGACTTATCCCTCTGCAGACCAAACTGATTTATGTGGATAGGTCAAGTTACCCCAGGACAAACTTAATCGATGACTTAAATTAGTCTTTTCGCATAGTGGAATTGGTCGAGTTACATTTATAGAAACTCGACTGATTCCACTGAACGGAAAAGTGATGAAAAGTGTTTCTAGCCGTTGTGGAGTTGCAACAATTGAAAATATATCCGTTGTAAGCCACATAACGACTAGTTTTCATTCTTAAGTGTTCCCAAAGGCTAAGAGGCATCCCCAACTATAAATAGGACCCCTTGTGCTTCATTCCAAGGTTGAACATTCAAGCTAAGCACTATGAAGGTCCCTATTCTATAGTTGAGTGATCCTACATCCTCCTCTCTCTCTCTCTAAGCTTAATCACTTGCTACATTCATTAGAGTGAGTAGGATATATGTAAGAGAGCTCGTCCTACATGTATATCTTATGAGGCTCTCACTTCCACCACCTCACTATCTCTCATTTCAACCATGAAGATTACAGTTCTCTCTCTCTCTTGGCTAAGAGAGGTGAAGAAGAATAAGGGAAGGAGTCCCTTGGTGAAGAACAAAGCTACAGACTTGGAGCAAGAGTGGGTAAGCCCTTAGTGAAGGCATAAGACTCCTTGCTCAAGTGGGTAAGTCCTTGGTGGAAACTTCTCTGAGTGAAGGTGAAGTCAAAGGCTGAAGATCCAAGAAGAGTGGGTAATTCCTAGAAGGCTGAAGACTTGTGTAAGAGTGGGTAAGTCCTTGGAGAAGTCCGAAGACTCGTTGCAAAGTGGGTAAGTCCTTGGTAAGGTTGAAGACTCTTTGTATTAGATAGGTAAGTCCTTTGGTGAGTCATGTATTGCAAGTCTTATGAATGAATATAAGAGTGTAATGGTTAATAAATCCTAGAGGTTGACCTCTCTAAGTAGTAGACTGACATACTTCTAGTTTGAAGTGTGGAACCACTCTACATAGCTTGTCAATTAGTGTATGTTCAATCTCTCTCCCTTGCTATGCATGTTTTAGTTACACTCAAATTTCCTATTTTAACAACCTTATGTTGTGATATATCTTGAAGGTCTAATGAATTTTGTTTAAGTACATTCAACTCTATTCACCCCCCTCTAGAGCATCCAATCACCCATCAAGGATCCAACATGTGCCAATCCTTGTGCTCATCTTGTCTGTAGCTTGCCACAGTTGTGGCAGACACCATAGGCGAGGTCGCCTTCATGGGCCACGGTCGAGTTGATGGCCACGACCATGGCCATTCATGTGTATTTTGAGCTGGGTTTGTATGACTTTTGGGGTCCTTGTGCCACAGGCATGGCATGGCTCCACGGGGGTGATGGAAGGCTTCGCCCACGGTTGTTTTGCTGGCCACGACGTGTTTTCTTTAATGGCCATGGCCATTTTGGTGCTCCACGGTCGTGGGTGTTCATGCACAAATCTTGTAACTTTACTGTGACTTTTTGGGCCATTTCGCCATGACCGTGGTGATGTAGCACGACCGAGGTAGGGGGCCAAGCTGCTGATCTTGGCTCCAAACTTCTTCAAATGACTTCTTTTTACTCCAGGGATCTTGTACATCTAAAGCATGCTCAGATCAATTCGTGTACATCTAAAGCATGATCAGGGAAGATTTGAACCCATCTCCCTCCTTTGCATCAAATGCATGCACAAATGAACTAAAAAATATGCAAAAAACAACCATAAGTGCATTTGATATAATAGTTCATATTGGGGAAAAGACTTGCAATCTATATTGTTTATATGTGATTATAATGCAAAAGGACACCAAATGAAGCTCTAAAATAGGACTGCATCAGTGTGACACAAATAATGTAGGAGGAGATGAAGCGTGTCAATTGGAAAGATCTAAGCAATGTCAAAGACGTTCCATTTTGTGCTTTTTTGATACTTTTTTTTGACATTGTATCGTAGTCAAAACAAGGTTTAGTATGTCCTTTCTTTACAGCCTATCTTACGGCAACATTTCTACATATTAGCTCTAATTTTGTCTTCTATTTTGTTAACTAGATATTATCAAGTAGACAAAGTGATGCAAAAAACTTGTATTGTCAAGTTCGATAGGCCCCGTAATTTAGTAGAATAGTGATTCTTTATTGAAATCAACTTTTTTAGAACTGCGATAACTAATTCCACAATTTGGTAAAACACTACAAAAAAAGGGTCTTTAACTATAAAAAAATTGTAGCAAAAATCCCATATTTTGTAGCTAAAGGCTTTAACTACATATTTCTTTACACATACAAGTTGTAGTATATGCTCGTATAGCTAAAGCCTTTAACTATATTTTTCAAATATGTAGTTAGATAGTCTATTCGCTACAAATTCATATGTATCTGGAAGCGTAGCTAGATATTGTCCTTGCATATTTAAATATAAGTATAATTATAGCTAAATGTATGACTACAATTGCATATATAGTCAGTATGTAGCAAAAACATGAAGTTAATACGTTTTTTATGTATTTCGTGTGTAGGGAAAGGCAGCAATTACTATATACATATATATGTAGTTGATTATGCATCCAGCTACATATGTAGTGCCATTCAGTACACATACATATATGCTTAGCTCGACTATATATATATATATATATATATATATATATATATATATATTGTAATTTTTTAGTACACAAGCTCTTTTAGTAACAAAATTGTAGTATCTAGAGGAAATTATGCTCATTATGCCAACAATATTACTTTCATTTATAATGAAACATGAATGTACATGGGGAGGACGTATACCTTGCCCCTATTACACAATGTGTACAAAGAAAACTATATACATATATCAATGATTCTGTGGACTACTAACATCTTTGTGAAAGAGTTGTGTCTTTCTTAGCCAGTTTTAACATCATTATTGTCTTCTTATTTTGTTCGAGCTCTTGTTGTTTGGCTAGCATCGTCCAAAAGCACCCGAGATAAGAATCTGAAAAGAACCTTCCAAGCAGAGATAGAATGAATATTGTCCATATGAAGTTGGTTGCTAGCTGACAGTGGTTGTTCAAATATATACATAGGTCTATGAAATGCAACCTTCTCATAGCAGCAAAAAGCCATATCAAATTGCAACATATCATGATACATTGTTGCATATGTGGTTGTTGCTGTAGGTGTGACTGGGTGGGCCTGAGCTTCAAATGGAGATGCATCATCATGCTTCATAGGAGAGCACCTGTTGCGCTAGGTCTGTCTTAGATACTTCTTATACTCTGTATCTACATTCTTGACGTTGTTAAGCTCAATCTCTAATTCAGGTAATGGAAGTTTCTACGATGGCGAAGCTTGTACTTCTCTTAATCCTGAAAATAAGGTTTTACAAATGGGGAGGCATTAAAAATAAGGTAAAGATCATCCAAATAGTTTAATAAAGATATATAAGCATTCATACATGGCATAAATGAAGGTTTCTATGAGAATAAGATGACAGAATTAGTACCTTGAAGAGACGAGAAGTATCTAGGCAGCTCATCCATGTTTTTTTACAGCCCAAGTATTGTATGGGAGACAAAAATAAAAGTTGAAGTCCTATCAAATAATCTCATTACATACTCCGTGCATAAATGGATGAAGTTTTACATTCTATAAATGTATATTTTGGTATTCTCATTTACTGGTATTTGACTATTTTCTAGAGTATGTGAAATCCAGATTGAGCACTTTATTCTCGATCACTGGGTTAGAATAATTGAAAAAGTAAGCATGTTATTGTAGACTTCTATTGAAAGTGCGCACTCTATTTGTGGAAATGACAATTTGTTAACTTGGTGGCCTAGAATTTGAAGGGAAAAAAGGAGTACAAAAACTTCTTGATTGAACCTGGACTGCGTGCCTGAAGGCACCATAAGACATGAAATGTCAAACAGCTAACTGAATCCAAGTAAGAGAAATTCATCAGTGTTATGGTTGATAAAATCTGGTAATAAAATACTAAAACAAATTAGAGTGCAGCTATGACCAATCTAGTTGATAAAAGAGATCATATTTACATGATATTTGACAAAACATAAACCTCAACTCAGCATGAGGATGAGATGCTAAAATCTACATATACCTTGGTTAGTTTTGGAACCATCATCTCTTATTAGAGTTGTTGATCATCCTCATGATTTTGCTTCTTTCCTGTCTAGCAATTCACTGATAGAAGAATAATGCAGTTATTAATTCACATATAGAAGAATAATGCAGTTAGCAATTCACTGATAGTCACTTTATCAATTAGACTACCGGCTTGGCGATATAAATGCTTCACCTATAAAACCAAGAGTATGTTGTACCTTACACCTGAAAAAATCAAAACCATATTATTCAGGAATTGTAAATGTGCAGATATGAACAACTCAATACTAAACCATGACACTCTTGTGGGGAAATCTACTGAAGCAGATTAAAGGGCATCCAATAAGACCTTAAAGCTGCAACTAAAGGTGTAGGGCTGGTGGAGTTCGTCCATGTTGGCAAATGCTTCACCTATAAAACCAAGAGGATGTTTTACCTTACACCTGAAAAAATCAAAACCATATTATTCAGGAATTGTAAATGTGCGGAATTGTAAATGTGCAGATAAGAACAACTCAAATAATCTATTTAATAGGCAATAGAAGGCCATACCTTTACTTTTCCTTGAACAAGTGGTGTGTGTTCTGCCACTGAATCCCACCTAGCCAATAAGCAAGTCATGTATGTGAATGGTAACTCATTAGATCCACTTAATACAACATGTGTAGAACTTCGCCAGCCGCATCATTACAGAAATTTGAAGGAGCACAATTTTCAATATCTGGTCTAGAATTAGATCATGTAGTTATCTCGCTAGTGTTTGCTCTAGCAACTGAGAGATCATTATCAGGGGCAATGTGGATTTTAGTTGTCCATTCTGAACGAGTAGAAACTTCACTCATGGACCTCCTTTCTGTGCTACCTGGAGAAACGTTATGTGCGATAGCTCCCACATGCAGAGCAGATGGTTCCTCTCCTGTGGTTCCGCTAGAACAGAAAGTGGATTGATCTGTCCTTAAAACTGGAGCTCAAGGATTATGGGACGCAACTCCAACTCGTGGAACAAACTCACTGGCGGAGCCTCTAGAATGAACACTAGAAAACCTTTCAGTAGTGACATTGCTAGATAAGGGAGCTAGAAAAATACAAACATAGTTAAAAAAAATTACAAATTCAGATACACAACTACAGTAGAACAAGATATTTTTATTTGAAAACAAACCTCTAGAACAGAAAGTGGATTCATCTGTCCTTGAAACTGGAGCTCGAGGATAATGGGAGACAGCTCCAACTGGTTGAACAAACTCTGTAGTTGTTCCTCTAGAATGAACACTAACAAACCTTTCAGCAGTTACATTGCTAGATAAGGGAGCTAGAAAAATGGAAACACAGTTAAAAAAACTACAAATTCAGATACATAGCTACAGCTGAACAAGATGTGTTCATTTGAAAACAAATGTCATATAGATGTTATTTGTGGGGCTTGATTTGGCTAGATTTAACCAATGCTAGTTTGCATAAGCAATTTTCCAATATCTAGATTAGAAAAATAGTGTTTAGCCACTACGACTGTATTAAATTGTGTGTATCCTTTTGAAAAGATGAATCTAGAAATGTATCTATATTTCAGGTTGTTAGAGCTTTGGTTTGTTTGGTACCATACAAGGTTAAATGAATATTCCCCCTACACCTATATGAAAATGGGTCCTAGGAAAGCATAGATGTTGATTAAACTCAGTGGTAGAATGATACTGAAATGTTAACATTAATTAGCTTTGACATTGTAAATTCATCTATACTTTCAGTTTTTAGATATGTACACATATTGATAGATCTTCTTTTTGAAGGCTTTAAGGTACATCATGTTAGATAAGCAGTGATAGGGTGTTACCACTGTTTTAAAAAGCACCCAAGGTGGACTTAAGTGCCCAAGCCCTGGGCTCTAAATTTGGGCAGTAGGCGCCCGCTTCCCCCCCCCCCCAGGCCGCAGAGTGGGCCCACTTTTTAATGTTTAGGCTGCTTTATGGGCCGCCTTTTGGGATGTTTCCTGCTTTTATACATGTTAGGTTGAAAAAACCATCTAAGTATGCTTAGTTAGTAGTTTCCAATTCATGCACATAGTACTCATCAAAATCTATAGAGATAAGAATGATCATATATTCATTATGAATATTATTTATATATTAACTTACACATCTGACATGAAGTATGTAGATCATGAATAATTTTGTGTATGTAATTACATATACTATTTGGGGTCTACTGCAGATGATATAGATTACTATTCCGGGTCGAATTTGTATGTAAATAACTATAAGAGTTCATCTTGTATTGTATAATAACTATATAATATATTATACTAATTTCATAGATTTTTTTTACTTTATTGCCAATTATAAAGGTGCTGGCTAGTAGTTACTAAAATATGACACACAGTTAACATGAATATCATGTTATTCTAACTGTACCGTATTACCAAGTACAAAAAGACACTAATTGACTAATATTTATAATTAGAATATAGACACTAATTCTAACATAGTCACATATTATATTATACTACTAGTCATTCCAATTAAACTAGATTTAATGAGTTTTGAGTTGATGATATGTACCAGGTTTAGATATAACTAAATTTCAATCATTAGTATTATATATACACACATGTATATAAGTATAGGTATGTGTGTAAATTTCATCACCCACTTTCTGAAAAAACCAGCTATAGCATTGCACGGGTCGATACGCATAACGCTTAGTATCCATCGTTACGGCTAGGACTACTGGGGTATCTAATCCCATTCGCTCCCCTAGCTTTCATCTCTCAGTGTCGGCCCAACAAAGTGCTTTCGCCGTTGGTGTTCTTTCCGATCTCTACGCATTTAACCGCTCCACCAGAGATTCCCTATGCCCCTACCTTACTCCAGCTTAGTAGTTTCCACCGCCTGTCAGGGTTGAGCCCTGGGATTTGACGGCGGACTTGAAAAGTCACCTACAGACGCTTTACGCCCAATCATTGTGGATAACTCTTGCATCCTCTATCTTACCGCGCTCGCTAGGCATAGAATTGAATTTCTGATTTTAATGTGGTGTACGATGGCCCAGAAATAGAAATTTTTCCAAATTTCGGCCGAAATTTTGATATTTATAGCCCTAACAATTTCGACGACCAAATAAGCAAATTAAATCATGAAAATTTACCATGACAATAAACGCCAAGATCTACACAAATATGCAATTCTTGGTTAGCATCCTTGGATCAAGCATCTAGAATGATAAATGATAATAAAGCAACATCATTAACAATTGTTGATGATAATCCTTATAATAAGGAAATTTAAAAGGGAATGATGGTAATCTACTATGCATAAGCAATGAAAGAAGACCCACAAAGTCAGATACCTGAAACATAAGATGTTAGATTCAAATGATATCCATAATCGTGAAGCAAGCCACCTCATTAACAATCGCATGCCTCCTTGTCAAACTGATATCATGAGTACTAGAGAAAAGAGGAATCAGAAAAATTCCAGCCCAACTTCAAACAAAAATGATAAACCACCAAATCAGGAGCAATAATTAGGAAACAAATTACCATGATTTTATACTCATTGATTTGACGAGACAAACAATACTGACACAACAAAATGTTTTGGTTTTAGTTTCATCTCAAATTCCAAGGATTCGGAACAACTCTACTACATAAGCAATATTAGAAGTGTTGGAAGATGTTGCCAACAAGGAAAACCCTTCGACAGAAGAAGTCGACCCTTCTGACCATTCTACTAGTCTTAATGGTTAGTATCCTCTGCTAGAATGTTCGAGGCATTAGCAAGTTGGAAACTAGTAGAGTCCTTAAAGAGTACATATCTCTCTTCAAACACTCCATTACCGTCATTCTTGAGCCTAGGATTAGTGGTGAGAAGGCTGTTAGGACCATTAAATGACCAGGTTTCTCCAACTCCCACAAATCTGAGGCTCATGGTTTCTCAGGTGGTACCTGGATATGCTGGAACACTTCCAGATGCCAAGTGGAGATCATGGAGACCCATCTCCAGTTTATCACATGCAGAGTGAATAATGTTTTTCTTTCCACCTTTGTCTACGCCCACCCTCGTTTCCAAGTGAGATTGTTTCTATGGAACCATATACAGGATATGAGCAACATAGTCCATGAGCCATGGATCTTGGTAGGTGATTTTAACACCACAACCTCACCAGGTGAAAGAAGCAGCTATGACTCTGTAGGTCACTGAGATTCTGTGTTGTTTGCTTATACTCTTTTTGAAGCTGGACTCTCTGATCTTGGTTTCTCGGGGCAGCATTTTACCTACCGGGAAGGACTGAAACAAAGCTGGCTCGATAGGGCGGTCGCAAATCTGGAGTTCCTTGATTTGTACCCAGAAACCACGGTGACTCACCTGCCCAAAATGGAGTCGGACCACTACCCAATACTGATAAGAAGGCAAACCCAGGCCAGACAACCGAAACGTTTCATCACCAAAGCCTCCTGGAGTCGTGAAGCTTCCTTTACTGAATGTCTAAAAGCGGTCTGGGATAACTCTCTACCATTTAATGAGGCTCTTGAAAAATCCATAAACAACATGGAGTGCTGGGATAACAAGTTGCAGAAAGATCGTAGAGCTAACAAAGATTGTCTTCTTCGTAACATTGATATGTTACAATTTGCTTTGGCTGATGGTTATGACAACATTTCTGACTGAATGTGTTAGGACATGCAGTTTGAGTTGAACGCCATTCTTCTTAAGGAAGAGGAGGACTGGAAGCACAAGTGCCATGTTAACTGGCTAAGAGACAGTGATAATAAAACCATATTTTACCAGATATTTGTCAACCAACGAAGAAGGAACAATACTTTTAACTCTATCAAATGTCCTGATGGTAGTATGGAATTTTGCTCGGAAGAGATCTTCAAAATTGTAAGTGAACATTTTATCAATCTGTTCACCTCACCAAGTAGCGTTGATCCCTCTGCTATTAGTAGTACACCTGCTTCCTTCAAACCTATGACAACAACCCAATTCCAAACACTGATATCAGAAGTAAGAGACACTAAGATTGACCAACTTGTGAAGACTCTGGATCCGTTCAAAGCAGATGGTCCAGACGGAATCTCATACCAGTTCTTGAGAACCAACTGGTCCATTCTGAGGACTTTTGTAATAAAATATATCAACTTCGTTCTAGGTGGAGGGTCATTGGCGAACAACACATGTGATTCCACGATCGTTCTAATCCCGAAATGCTCTAGACCGGAGGTCAGTAGCCACTTTAGACCCATTTTTCTCAACAATTTGATCCTCAAGTTGACGTCTAAGGTGATTGTGGAAAGACTAAAACCATGGATCTCGCGATGGGTGAGTCCTGCTCAGAGTGCTGTCATACCAGGCCGTAGGATAACGGACAATATTGTGGTTTATTAGGAAATCATCCACGCTATGGAAAGGAAAAAGGCAGCTAAGACCATGGCCATAAAGATCGATCTTTCAACGGCATACGACAGAATGGATTGGAACTTCATCAGAGATATGCTTGAGCAAACTGGAATGCTGATAAACATCATCAATTTCATCATGTGTTCTGTATCTAGTAGTTTGGCTACCATAGCCTTGAATGGGAGAACTTCAACCCCCTTTAAACCTTCCCGGGGTCTCAGGCAAGGAGATCCTCTCAGCCCGTATCTGTTTGTGTTGTGCTTGGAGAGACTGAGCCAGATGATCCAGGAGTGTGTCCATAAATGTGAGTGGCAACCAGTCTACATGGGAAGAGGAGGTTCGCACATTGCCTACTTGTGCTTTGCGAATGACATTGTTGTGTTTGCTAAATCCGATAAGAAGAATATGTCCACAATACTGAGATGTTTTAAAGAGTTTGAAAAGGCTTCGGGGCAAGCTATTTCCATGGGGAAAATGTGGGTTTTCTTCTCCAAGAGTGTGCAGAGAACAGAGGCTGATAGCATTTGCAGACTAAGTTGCATAGAGAGAACTGAGAACTTGGGTAAGTACTTGGGAGTCCCCATCATACACTCTAGAGTCACAAAAGCTACTTACAGTGAAGTGCTGGAAAGAGCCTCTAGTAGAATTAACTCTTATGGTGATACCACTATCAACCTAGGATATGTGTTGCACATGTACAACTAACTAAAATGATGACCAGTTCTTATTTAAGTAGTGCTTAATAGTGAACTTACATGCTTAACTAATATCATGATTTTTTGTTAGTGCATTGAGTTATGACTTGGTAGGTCGAATGGATTGAGGAGAAGGGTAGGTGTCCGGTTGGTAGAAATAAATGCGTCATAAGTAGAAACACTGACCTCAGCATGCATACGTTGTGCGGTAGCCTTGGTGTCGGGTGCTCCCAGGAGCAGGTAGAACTTCTTCACCTCGGCTGGACTCTGAGCACCTTCTCCACAAAAACTGCACATACAAGTCATTATGTGGGTGCACTATATATGATGGGAAGAAAATCAGAATTATCTAATTGATCACTCAGGCCGTTCGATCATCTGTTGGATGCTTAAGTAACAAGCATATCTCTTTCAACCTAGTAATGTAATAAGAAATAACCTATTCAATCTGGTTGGTTCAGTGATTAACAGCTTCACTCGAGCCATATGCTCGTTTCAGTTGAAGGGGATTGGGGTGTGGTAGCTATTTTTTTACTGGTTTGAACCTTTACTGTGCCTAGTGTTGATCCACTATAGGGCTACATGCTCGTGATGCCATCTGTGTTGTCAAGCATGTGACCAAAACAATGATATTTGTTGTGCATAGCTGCACATTGT
The DNA here is from genome assembly GCA_963693085.1 of Alisma plantago-aquatica. Classification (NCBI taxonomy): domain Eukaryota; kingdom Viridiplantae; phylum Streptophyta; class Magnoliopsida; order Alismatales; family Alismataceae; genus Alisma; species Alisma plantago-aquatica. Next base: position 554,741,963 of record OY856411.1, read on the forward strand.
TTTTAGTGTCTGTTCTAATCAACGATGGTTGTCCTGGTATTGGATTTATAGGCTAGTTGGCTTTGCAATGATTTGTACATGCTGAATGAATGATGGTTGTCCTGTAAATCATTCATCATATTAACACTTGAAATAAAATTTTGAGTTAATCCTTGTCATATCCTAATTCATGGATAGTTAATCCTTCTAAAGGTGAGGGCTATGGAGCTACCTAGGAATATGTTATAGGTTGTGTCAAATATAGCAAGAGTTCTTGTTAAGACCATAACAAACAACACAAAACTAAGTGCTAGGGAAGTAAGCACAACTACAGAAAGTAAAGAAGCAGGGGAAACACAATTTCCCTATCTTAAAGTTGCAAAATAATATAATGCATACGTATAATAATATGCTTAAATGTAATGCCTTTAGCTTAGCACTTATCAGATTTTATTTGACTGATAACTACTATCTTTGCAAAACTTGATTGTTGACCAAGGTGTTGAGATATTACATATTTTAGTAAGGTAGTTGACAAATATAGAATGATGTAAGAAGTGGCTACTGCTGCACTATAGGATATTCAATATGATTCGCCCATGATGAGTCACTGACCTTTGCCATCCACTCATTATATGAACTAATGGTTGTTTCACAATGAAGGGAGAAGCTCTGCAACTGACAGTAAATGACACATGTTAGATGATGACATGTGAAAAAAAAATTGAAAATACTAAAAGAAACAAACTTTTGGTCATCTACATCATGGCTCCCCTGTCATTAGCACTGCAAACCTGGAAAAACCATGTATGACTAGCATGTAAGCACATAAGTCTAAGAAGATGCAATTAATTGCATAAACAAATTGCACAAATGATAAAAAAAATCCCGATTGCAAATGAATCTGGATATGAAGTTTCATCACCATCCAAGAGAATCTGAATTGAAGGCACATGACATACGAATTCTAGCAAAATCATTATGTCCAGTCAAAGTATCCCACTGAGTACTGACATGCATAATGTATTAGAAATAGTTGTATTGTGCTTCATATCATGATGGCTATATTTCTCAAATAATAAGGATTTGTTATGACATTCTAGAAAACCATGTACTTACATTCATATAGTAAATAACAAGGATTAGTTATCAAACCCTTAACGGAATATTCTAACACAATAGTTCTCAAATCAGAGACAAAAGTTTGGCACATGCTCGAACAGACTTCTCATACAACAATAGCCAAATCATGCATCAACCAAATTGATAATTTCAACTCCTTGATAGAACCTAAAAGGAAGGAACTGAACAAGGTGAACGTAGCTTCAACAATGCTTCAAATGTTTCTAAAGGATCACAACAAATGACTTAAGGTATGAATGCAATATTATGTTGTCTCACCTGTAATAATTAACAATCAGAAAGGTAGGATATTGAACTTGAAGTTCATATGGATGAAGAGAGAAATCATAGAAGGGAAGAATGCAACAAGGCCACATTAGATTTACAATATGTATTTCAGAAAGCTAGAGAGGAAGCTCATGAGGAAGTCAATCGGAAAGCTGAGGTCAATTTTGACAGAACAAGGAGAAGGAGGAAGGTGATGCAAAAGACTCATGGTCTTTGGGAGAGTTGTGACATCAATTAGTTGCAATCCTTACTTTGTGCTAATGAAACATGAATAAGTGTTTGCCTCATTCTCGCCATACACTGACTTGTAGAAGTATTGCCGACACGGGAGTGGAGAGAGCTCCTAGTTCTTCAGGTGTAGTAAAGACATGACCCATAATAGTTGATTCAACAAGTAATAAATTCAGACCAACCGAGAAGCATGATTTCCATATTGAAACCCAAGAAACAAACAACCACGAAGGCAGTGAGAATACTCAAGAAATGCATGCTCAATTCCTAGTAAACTAAATAGGGTTTTATCTTAGATATTGACGATGTTGGTGCCATACTTTTGGAATTGGGTACTGCAAGAGTGAACAATACAAAAATTTTGATGGTCAATGGTGGGTAGAAGAATAAAACACTCATTTGCACAAATGATGTGTTCTGGCAAGAAAAACCATGCAACATCATGAAGTTCGGGTCCAAGATAATACAGAATAATCATGGTGGTCTCCAGAAAGGGGTGACTACCGCCCTTAGTCAAGGCTAGAGGATATTGAAAATGAAGTTGAGAGAAGTATCAATCTCTCGACTTCAGAACTTCCAGGGAATTGGGAAATAAATACAAATCCTTCAATTTGTGGAGAAAATTTTCTTAAGAGTCAGGATAGCTTCCATGGTAGTGACTAATGCAGCTGAAGTTATAGCTAAGGCAAACTTGGTTGATCAAGGGACAAAGAAATTCAAACAAATGATATTCCTTCAGTTTCCCCCAAGTTGAATAATGAGTATGTAGCATCAAATAACATGATTGGCATCATGGCACCTGATTAGAAGCAGCAGTAGTTGGAAACAATGAGTTTGTTTGTGATGTTGAACTAAAGATTGTAGTAACCAAAGATCAAGCATTGCTAGTGATAGTAAATATGATGAGTCTCCTGGTGTCTATTGACTGATATGATTGCCGAATCCATTGGATGACCAGTAAATGAGTTAGTCATCTCTCAAATTTTGTTGATGATGTAAAACGATATTGTGTCTACATTGCATTTTCTGGCCATTGTATGGCATGTTAGTGTATAAAGCCTTCACATGATAAACTTTAGAGAAGAAAAATGCAGCCAAAGCATCCTCCTCACACACTTTATGGTGCAAACCTACATAAGAATCAAATTGGTTCACTTGATAGACTTTGTTATTCAGAGAAGTCTAGTATTCTTAATAGCACACCTCCATAGCAGCAAGGTCAATTTTTTTGTACGGAAATTATTGTCTTTCATAATACTAACAAGTTACTGCTAGACTAGAGGAGTGAGGACCATACACTTTTGAAAAACTGAAGCTCCTAATCTAGTAACATATTCTTATATATAGTCTTGGAATGACTTCTTCAAGCATAAAGAGAGTAAACTACACATAATCTTTATGATGCTAGAAAATGCAATTGATGATTCTTTCTACAGAACAGTGACTTGCATTTGCATTCAAAACATCACTATCAGAAGCTGGTGGGGTACAGAGAACTGAAATCTTTTGAAATCTTCAAAAATCATATAAATAAAATGACAAATATTGTAAAAAAGATTTGATCATAAGAGATCCCCAAGAATTACAATCACCAAGGAACTGATAATAATCAGAAAGTTGCACGTTTTGCACATCCGCCTATATAGATGATGAAATTCATGAAAGCTCTATGGATGTTCACAATATAGGATTAGATGTTGATGCTAACAGTGAAAATTAATATGGGTTTCTCAGAACCCATGGTACCACAGAAGATGAAAATTATGGAGAAAGATGGATGGAGGAGAACCTCTCTTGACTCATAACACAAACTAAAGGTCATTCATAAATTTTTATAATAATAGGCCTACTTTGTTTCGAGATGTACAACATGTTCTTATATGTAGTTTTGTTCCTAGATTATCTAGGGATCATTTGATGAAATATTAGTGGGTTGAAATCCAAAGGCCAACTTAAGCATACATTTACATGTTATTGATGTACCAAGAAATAAGAAGGAACATGTAACCAAAGATACCATGTTATGCCTATTACCAAAAGAACATGACTACATCCCATAACAAACATCCTAAAGAGTGTATGTTTCCACATGAAAGTCTATCTTGAATTGCTTATTATCTCATTTCTAGGATAGTGCATAAGGTCTTTGTTTTTGTTCTATAAATGAGGGTCATGTTCTTTCTGTTTGCTTCTAACCTGGCCTCCTTTATGATGTAATTTGGAGTATTTTCATCAGTCATAATGTTCTGGATTCTCAGCTCATTAGTTGTTGGGTTCTTTGATTATGGGCATTGCTAATTCCCTTGAAGTGTGCCTTTGACGTGTCCTAAGATGGTTTGATGTAGTGATGGAGCTGATGAGATCTTCAGTCTCTACCTGATTCTCATGAATCTTTTCAAAACTACTTGATTATCTGCTACTATTCCATTATTCCAAGATATATGGTAAGTTGAAACTCGAGGTTGCAATAATCCATCTTGTTAGTATATATTGCATGGACAACGTTTATAATTTTTTTATACCAATTTTGCAGTTCTTTTATCTTGTAGATAGCTTATATTTATGTCACTACTACAGAAATGGCTTATAAAGTCGGTTTTCTAGGTGTCGGTTGTATACAAAAACCGAAACATAAACCCTACTGTGTCGGTTTTTAACAGAAACCGACATCCAACCCATGAAGGTCGACCAGACACGGGTACCGCTTTTATTAAGTGTCGGTTAATTAATAAAGAACCGACACCTAAACTCAACCGCCAAACCCAAAATTCCAGCGAAAAAATTGGCTCCAATATTTTACATATTGCGTCGGTTCGTAACTAAATAACCGACGACTAAATGGTATTCGTGAGATAGGAATAGTTGTCAGTTGTCGTTTAATCAAAAACCGACGACTATAATATAGTATAGGTGTCGGTTTTTGCAAACGAATCGACACTGTTGGTTTAGTTGTCGTTTTTTTAAAAAACCGACACATATTTTCAACTTAATAGCTCACCCTGCCCGAACGATTCTTCCCATTTCCCTATTTCGTTCTTGATTTCCCTAGCTCCGGCGATTTCTTGCTCCCTGCCGCCGCCGCTCCCTGCCGTTCGTGCTCCGTCGTCGTGCTCTGTCGTCGCCGCTCCTTCCTCCGTGCTCGCCGCTCATCGTCGTCGAGCGAGAAGCAGTCGGTTCCCGCCCGCCCGCCGGCCTCCCTCTCCGCCGTCACCGGTAGCAGCTAGGTCTCCTAGCCTCGCCGCCCTCTCCGCTGCTCCTCTCTTCGCCACCGGAAGCTGGTAGGACTTGCTCCGGCCGCTGCTCCTCTTCCCTCAAGGTGCCCGCCCTACCTTCTTCTTCTTCCTCTGCTCGTCTTCCCTCAAGGTGCCGCCCTACTGCTGGGCATTTTTTTTTAAATTTATTTACTTCCTATGAGAATCAGTTTTAATTAGGGCTCATACACATATTGATGTCTAACACCTAAATGAATATCTAGTTAGTGTATTTTCCTAGTATCGTGAAAGATTCTCAATCGTTTGTATCAAATGGGATTCTTATATATATTCAGATCTTAATGTTATAAATGGAAGACTCGAATGCTATAAAATCCCATCAAAGTAGGTAGAAACAACTTATATATATTCAGATCTTAATAATTCCATGAAGTGCACATTATCTTACTCAGGAAAAGTATGTGTATAATGTAGGATTAGTTCCATATAATGGTTCTATTTTAGTAAGCACCTAGAAACCCGTCCAAGATTTACTCATTAGGAGCATTTCCTCGTTTGTTCTCTAAGTACATTTGTAGACTTCTTTTCAAGCTATCATGTCTACCACAAAAAGTTGGTTATGACAAGAAATAAAAGGTTAACTGATGTTATACAACTTTTTCTGAAAATATATAACATCGTGTACTTACACTTTGTTAATACTAATATTGTGCAGTCTCTGTCCACCCATAACAGTCACTATGAACTGGGCCTCTATGTCAATGTTAACATTCCCTATTGAAGAACAATTGGACATCATCCTAGATGATCGTTCCTTAAACCAATTGGTCATACCCAAACATTGGCATTTTCTAAAAGGAAGACACTACATGCCTGGTAAAGTGACCATAACTTTTGGCAATTATTCACATGTTATCGAGGTTGAGTATGATTTGGCGGGAAATCTTGTATCAAAATCCGGTTGGCGTGATTGGATTGGAGAGATGCATGTGGTCCGTTGCAACAGGCTTTTTCTCCGTCCAGTTGGCCATAATTCCATCAAAGTTTGGATAACTAACAGCAACTGCGAGACCCCCAATCATCTACTGCGGTATGAGCGCACGGCGTCGCATATCAGCTCAGACGAATTTGAATATGAGGCCCCTGTCAGTTCAGATTCGTCTAAATACAGTGAGGAGCTTCGTGACACAGCTTCATCATCAAAAAGAAGTTATTGATGCGGGACCATGTTGGTGTAGTATTTAGTTGTCTATCTATCTAGACTTGTCTGTATTAATAGTTTTTTTAATTATGCGCATGTTTAGGGGTACACCAACCCCTTTGTTTAGTTATTGTTTAGGGGTACACCCATGTGTGTGGATGTAAAAAGAGATTAATGAATGGAACTGAAAGTTGCTACATGAATGCTTATAACTGAAGTGTGTGTTCCCATGAATGTTCCCATTTGCATGATTACACTACTATTTTCTCATATTGTTTAGTCTATTTTAATATGACATACTTGCTTATATCTTACTTAATGATGAACTGTAATGCACACATGTGACATGCTTGGAATGTAAATGATGAACTTTTCCCTAAATTGCCAATCATGCTTTTAAAGACATCAATAATCACCCTAACTTGAAGAACTAGGATTTTAGGTATAAGAATGACAATACATTATTTGTTGGCCTAGAAACCCGTCCAAGATTTACTCATTAGGAGTAAATCTTGGATAGTCCCCGGTTTGGGACTGTTCTTGAACACCTAATCTCGCTTAGGATGTAAGTGTATAATGTGTATTGGGTTGTAAAGAAAATTTTGGCAGCATTTCCCCGTTTGTTCTCTAAGTACATATGTACTTAGAGATAGGTTCTACTGTCCATGTAGACATAGGAAACAACCCGGAGATAGGTTCTACTGTCCATGTAGACATTGCGGTAACAACTTGAAAGTCAACACTGGTGACGAAATCAAAACTCATGTCATGTGCAACGGGATTATACAAGGCTATACAGAATGGCACTGGCATGGAGAGATTTCAAACCCGAAACCAGTGGATGTCGATAGCAGTGCTTGTGTGGAAGAAGAAATTGCCTACGATGACGTAGATGTGAATGAACCAGTTCCAGTAGACATCGTTGATGCGATGCTGGATAGTTGTGGGGTAGAGCACACCGATCCACCTCCCATTTTTAGAAACATTGTGCATGATGCTGAGATGCCGTTATACACAGGTTGTACTAAGTTTACGAAGCTTAACGCTGTGTTGAGATTGTATAAGTTGAAAGCTAACAATAGATGGAGTGACAAAAGCTTCACGTCATTGCTGTCTTTGTTGAAAGAAATGCTTCCTGAAGGAAACGAGCTGCCAATCTCAACATACCAGGTAAAGAAATTGTTGTGCCCAATGGGAATGGATGCCAAGAAGATACACGCATGCCCTAATGATTGTGTATTATTTCAAAAGGACTATGCAGATTTGAAAGATTGTCCAAAATGTGGTGTGTCACGGTATAAATTGACGACTTTGGGGGAGTCCAAAACTGGTTCTCCTGCCAAGGTGATGTGGTATCTACCTATAATATCACAGTTTCAATGCTTGTTTGCCAATCCGATAGATGTGAAGAATTTGAGGTGGCATGTAGATGTTAAGAAAAATAATGATGGGATCCTACGACATGCGTCTGATTCCCCACAGTGGAAGAAGATTGATGTATTGTACCCTGAATTTGGTGAAGAAGTCAGGAATCTAAGACTTGGGCTTTGTACAGACGGGATGAATCCGTACGGGACATTGAGCAGCCAACATAGCACTTGGCCAGTCATGCTTGTTATATACAATCTTCCTCCCTAGCTGTGTATGAAAAATAAGTACGTAATGCTATTGTTGATATCGGGCCCTAAACAACCTGGAAATGACATCGATGTTTATCTTGAACCTCTGATTGATGACTTAAATAAACTCTGGGGTGAAGGTGTGATGACCTATGATGCTTCACGAAGAGAGACATTTCGTTTGCATGCTATGTTGTTTTGCACTATTAATGACTTTCCAGCATATGGGAATTTGTCTGGATATAGTGTCAAAGGAGCTAAAGCGTGTCCTATATGTGAAGAGAACACTGATTCAATAAGACTAAAACATGGCGGTAAGAATGTATATCTCAGTCATCGAAGGTTTCTTCCAAAATTCCATCTGTATCATAGGAAGCGCAAAGCATTCAATGGATTGAATGAGGAACGCAGTGCACATAAACCTATACCAGGGGAGGTTGTTTATGAAAGAATAAAAGACTTTGTCAATGAATTTGGTAAGAGATCACAATGTACTACACGGAGTGACAATTCTTCATTCAAGAAGAAGTCAATATTTTGGGATCTTCCTTATTGGAGTTCTTTGACAGTCAGACATTGTATCGATGTAATGCACGTTGAGAAAAATGTCTGTGATAGCATCATTGGTACTCTGTTAAATATACCAGGTAAGACTAAAGATGGGATAAATCCATACTGGACCTACGTGAAATGGGAATAAGGTCAGAATTAATAGAAATACGTGAAATGGGTAGTAAAAGAACATACTTACCTCCCGCATGTTACACGTTGTCTAGAAAAGAGAAGAAATGTTACACCCCGAACTCACAATTTCCTCAAATCATGAGATTAGGGCGTAAGATAGGATTTATATTTAACACAAAGAACACCCTCAACTTTTTACTTTCCTTAAATACTCTTGTTTCATCGCATTGAACCACATAACATCTTAGCAAGGAATCTGAACACTTCTTCTACTAATCAGACTTTAATAGTAAAGATACATGTATAAGCATTCACGATGTCTTTCACACATTATGCATATGAAACTAGCTAACTAGCATACATATCAAAGAGGAACAATATTACACATCGTATTTACAACTCTCTCTCTTATCTCTTACTGAGGATCTAGAGTGACAAGGACCGACTGACTCAACTAATCTCATACTTGACTCATGTGGCAGATCTACTCTGACGCTCTGATCATCTTCAAGTCCACGCGATTAACCTAAAATGTTTGAGTAGAGGGGTGAGCCTACTCGCTCAGTGAATGAGTACTTCATGGAAACAGACTAATGCACTAATGTGATCAAAGATATAATTTGATTAAACGATATGAAATTTAACAACAATAATTACTACACTGAGCAGTTCTAAAGCAATATAATTGAAATAGCAAAGAATATAAATATTGCATCCAAAGAATAACTACTAGAAAACTATGCTTTAGTCATTCTTAACTCTTTCATTTATAAGTAACTCTGTGAACCTATATGATCATATTTTAGATTATGCCCTAAATATATGTAGTGTACTCTGCATATAAAGGTCCGCAACAAGTCCATGCTACGGCCCCACCGTACAAGACTTAGTGACACACCCGGGAATGCTAAGTCTGACGCCAGCCCTGTTCTGCCACAGGACCACAGGCTCTCCGGCCTACAGGCTCTCCGGCCTCAATGCACTACTCCGAGTGCTCTCTCGACTCCTCCTACTAACCTGAGCACACAGGCGGAGGGTCACAGGGTTACCTTCGCGACTCCGCACGAATGGTGTTAGATAACCGTGTTTTCTGGTGAAACCGCAGTGCCATTGTGACACAAGCACAATTGTTGTTAGACACTGCCCTTTTTCTCTTTCCTCGTTTGTCCGCGACACACGCACGGATGATGTTGCAACACGAGTTTCACCCCAAAGCTGCAGATACCACTTAGGGGTTCTACGGTGTTAGGGCACTTAGGTCTATACTTGATTAACAATAAACAATTTAACAGAAATATCACATAGCAACGTCAAAACTCATGTATTCAACATATATCATATCTCAGTAACATCCCTTTCTAGGGCATGTCATATCTCATCACCTGCAATTTACGAGATATATATTGAAATATAAGAAGTCCTGCAGTATGTAGATATCATTTCAGAGGGAACAAGCATATAAAGTTAAATGCACTAGAAACATACAATTCAACAGTTAAGCATCACCACATCTCATATCGAGACCTTTCATATTACCATAGCATGATTCATTGAACACCCTATCCTTAGGGTTTCATTTACCATATTCATTCATCACATGCCAACACCCTACTCTTAGGGTTGCATTTGCTTCATTCACCTTTTCATTTACCTCATTCACTTGTCACATGGCTCTCATAATGATTTCATAAGATATAAGCATTCACTAAATAAAGATTGTATTCAACAAATCGTATGCAATCAATTTAGACATGAAACCATGGAAATTTAACTAAATTTAGGTTTTCCATATCATCACTGCGATATCATGTATCCAGAATAAGATTCAATTAAGATAACCCACGAGGTACATCCTAACCACTTATAGGATTACTAGTCCTTTTCAAACAGGTTGAAACTCTAGCGATATCCCAATTAGGTCAAACCCTAATTACATCATTTGATATAAATCTAAAAGCATCCTCAATAGGGAGTGTTGCATACGTATCTGATATGAATCTACCATTTAGGAGTCATTCAAACAGAGAAGGAATCCATATCATATCAATTTACAATAACTTAAATCAAATGGACATTTCAGGATTTAGAATTCACATGCTAAGCATTTAGGGATTTGGATGTTATAATCAAATTCGTGCATTAGAATGTTTGAAGGAAGAACCCACTCACCCTAAGGTGTGAAAACACCTCACAACTGCAGCTCAACTCAGGGAATCTCGAATTCCTATCAAATCCCTAGCAAATCTCCCAATTCTTCTTCCATTCAACTCGGGAACCTTGAAAAAGAGGGATTATGAAGAAAGGGTGAGAAAAGAGGGGATTTTGACATCATCTTGGATCAAATCAGAGAAAGTACGGAATCTTGACATGAGAGGGAAGATTCACTATAAAAGTCTATGCAAGGAATCTGAACTTACTTGATTTCACCCTTCCTGGAATCGCAAAACCCTAATTCAGCAATTCCCCCACTTTCTCCACTCAAGCCCTAATTCTCCCTCTCTCTCTAGGAGCTCGTTTCTCTAGAATGAATGACGAAGAATGAGAGCTGCTTGTGTGTGTGGTCGTTCATATAAGTCAATTGAGCTGCTTGGGTCAATTGCATATTGACCCAACACTTAACTTTAATTATCTTGGCTGAATATTCAGTTATACAAAAGTTACTGTAATTCGTTTATTTCAGAGATCAAACCTTCTCCAAAAATTATGAGAATTTAGTACGTTGTTATTAATTGATCTATAAAGCTTCATTTAAAATTTGAGATCATTTGGAGTTACCAATAATTAATTAAAAATCGAACAGTGCACTGCTATATTGCAGTCTGCAGAATATATTCGGCCGAGTTTGTCCTGCACAAACTCGACCGACACCCTTACTGTAGGGATTCAAAAGTCATCCAAAAATTATGCCAATTTAACAGAGTGTCTAAAATTGTATTTATCAAATACTGTTAAAATTTGAGATCAATTGGATATACCAATAAAAAGATAAAATTCAATTACCACACTGCTGTAAAATTCTGGAAATGTGATCGGTCGAGTTTGAAACTCGGCCGACAAACAGGTCAGAGCATTCTTCAAAAATTCTGATATTTTCCAATGTTGTTCACATTTTATATATCTAAATCATATCCAAATTTGAAGTAAATGAGAGTTACACATAAAATACTAAAAATCATTTAGTGAGACATTCTACTTATCAAATTCTGTATTCATGCATCATCAAAACCCTATTTGGGCCGATTAGGGTTTATGCTTCTCAAACCCTAATTCTCAAGACCAAAGAACATTTAGACTTCTTATCATAGTTAAAACATCCTAATTGTGTTATTGTCATTTATTAGATTTCAAGAATGATTATTCCAATTAATCTTTGCAATTGTCTAGGTAAATCCTAGTTTACCAGTTAAGCTCAGATGGGGTCGTAACAAGAAAGCTTTTTGTGAATGCTTGATAAATGTTAAGGTGCCACATGGTTACTCATCCAACATTCGTAGATTGGTATCAATGAAAGATCTGAAGTTGATAGGACTTAAATCTCATGATTGTCACAGTCTAATGCAACAAATATTGTCCGTGGCAATTCGATCTATATTGCCGAAGCATGTAAGGTTTTCAATCACTAGACTTTGTTTCTTTTTCAACAGTCTCTGCAGCAAAGTTATTGACCCTGAGACTCTCGATAATTTGCAAAGAGAAGTGGTTGTTACCCTATGTCAGCTTGAGATGTATTTCCCTCCTTCGTTCTTTGATATCATGGTACATCTTGCTGTCCACTTGACTAGGGAAGTGAAAATCTTGGGCCCGGTTTTCTTGCATTGGATGTATCCCTTTGAATGATACATGAGCATTTTTAAAGGTGATGTTCGAAACCGTTATCGGCCTGAAGGGAGTATTATTGAAGGTTATGTGGCGAGAGAGGTTATGGATTTCTGCAATGACTTTCTCAGTGGTAATGACACTCCTGATAATGACAAGAATATTGACGAGCTATTTGGCAAAGGAATTTTGGGATCACGTGTGAAAGTAATCAGCCGTGAGCAGTTGGAACAAGGTCATTTGTATATTTTACACAACATGGACGAAGTGAACGTTTATATCGAGGAACATACCAATTTCATCAAAAGACAATATCCTCGAGCCAATACAATGTGGCTTGCTAGAGAGCATAACAAGACTTTTATTAAGTGGTTTGAAGATAAAGTCTTACATCAACTATCTCAAACACCAGATGATATTACTGAAACTATCAAATGCCTCGCCTTTAAACCAAAGTTGACTGTTATGTCTTATGAAGGGTATGACATTAATGGATTCACATATTACACAAAGCGCCAAGATGATAAGAGTATCGTCCAAAATAGTGGGGTCACCCTTCAAGCATCGACTATGTTTTTTGCAAGTGCAAAGGATAAGAGTCCACGTGAAGCTAAAATGTCATATTACGGTGTCATTGAAGAGATATGGGAATTTGACTACATAGATTTCAGAATTCCGCTCTTCAAATGTAATTGGGTTGATAACACCAAATGAGTTATAGTGGATGAATTGGGTTTCACTTTAGTGAACTTTGAAAAGATTGGCGAGAAGGTTGAACCATTCATATTGGCATCACAGGCAAAACAAGTATTTTATATCGATGATCCTGCAAATGATAAATGGTCGGTAGTTCTTCATGGTAAAAGACAGTTCATTGAAGATCCTATAGATGAAGAAGAGTACTATGATAAATATGATGACTCCAGTCCATTCTCAGTTGGGTTGCCAACTCCAGAAAATATTGAAGCTAATGATGACTTATATGTGCACGGAGATCACAATGAAGGATTGTTAATTGATAAAAGATCACAATTTTAGAGGCATGCATGTTTATATTTTTTTATTGAAGCTAAATGTTTACTTTTTTAATATCAATATCATTTTCCGATTTGATGTTTCATTATCTTCTAGTTAATACAAATGCTAAACATTGTGGGAGGGTGCTAAAGAACTATAGGACCCATCTCACCCGAGATTACAGACGCGATGCTGAGAGTAGGTTCTTGATCTATTCCAATTCTAGACATTGATCAGTATTTCACTAACTCTACACTAATAATTTTTGTTTGTATTCTCTTTGAAAAATAAATATAGGAAGAAGGCTATGCAGGACGGACATGACATAGCTATGCAGGATATGCAGGATATGCAGGAAGAAGCCCCAATGAAGAGAAGCAGGATACAGATACAATACATAAAGTGCATCACACACAAGTGGTTCAGATTCATATAACAACATGACAGACTAACACATATATAGTGCATAACAACAGCAGCGCCGAATTTACATACAACACTAACTTAGTACATATATAGTGGGACTAAGGTGACGATACCACCTGCTAAAACAGGTTACCGACTACATGTTACGACTGGAAGGTCGTGATTCAGCAGCATATGCATTAGCAGGAGGACAAACAGATCACCATATGAGGACAAACATATGGTGATCTGTTTGTCCTCCTGCTAATGCATATTGTTGCTGAATCACGACCTCCCAGTCGTAACATGTAGTTGTCGGTAACCTGTTTTATCAGGTGGGATCGTCACCTTATAAGTCCCACTATATATGTACTAAGCTAGTGTTGTATGTAAATTCGACGCTGCTGTTGTTATGTACTATATATGTGTTAGTATGTCATGTTGTATTGACATCGATTGTATTGCTCAGGTATTATATAGTCTCATTAGATAATATAAAATATATCAATCTTATTTATAGCTCATTAATTATATATATACATCATTCTCTTTACATGTGTTTAAAGCTGACCCCACTACATGAACGGACTTACCAGATGTACATGCTCCCTATACGATGGGAGAATTAAATGAAGTAAGAGAAGAATGGGCAACAACCATACAAATAGTGGGGGCTTTAATATATAATAGGGATCCTGATAGCAAATAATGACTAAACAATGATATTTTGTAAATGAATTTCTGAATTATAATATATGTGTGAATGTTTCTACATGTCTGGATGTTTCTACATGTGTCTGAGTGAAAATGAATGAAAGTGTTGGTTGCTATATTAATGTTTCTACATGTGTGAATGTGAATGAATGGAACTACAGATTGCTAGCTACATGAATGTTTCTAAATGTGTGAAAATAAAATGGAACTACAGGTTGCATTACTAAATGCATGTGTGAATATTTTTGTTGTTAATTTTACAGGTTTGTGGCCTGTTGTCGGCTGATATCAATGGATGTCGTAAAACCTGCAGTTCATAACTGAACTGAACAGGTTTCTCATCCTGCGACCAGCCACAGCAGGTCTGCAGGCTGACAGAAAAAAAATACAATAGGCGTCGGTTATTTGTAATAGAAACCGACGTCTATTTCCTTAACACCACGGCCGTGCTGTCCAGCACGGCCATGTTGGGAGTTATATGGCATCGGTTATTAGCTAATAACTGACGCCTATAGTGCCCAAGTTGGCGCCCTCCTGTGGCGTGAAGATATATGTCGTCGGTTATTTGTAAAAACCCGACACTGATAGTGCCCAAGATGGCGCCCTTTCTGTGGCGCGAAGGGTTTGGGCGTCAGTTGTGTATCTAATAACCGACGCCTATAGTGCCATGATGGCGCATTTTCAGTGGCGCGCGAAGAGTTTGGGCGTCAGTTTTGGAACTGACGCCTAATGGGTGAGCTTTTTGTGTCGCCCACATAGGTGTCGCTCAGAAACCGACACTAAAGGATTTAAATAACTGACACTAAAGGTAGGTTATGTAGTAGTGTGTATAACAATTGATTATGGGCTAGCTACTCCAGTATTTATTGGAAGTACAATTGTGGTTATTAATGTAATTCATGTATGTGTGCGTTTGGTGCAGGATGTTATTGATTGCCACATACAATTACTCAACTTTTCATTGTTTATGGAATGAGGTGTCGTTCCACATCTGAAAAGATTCTTTTCATGTTTATTGGTCACTCTGTTTAGAGGCTCAAAACTATATAATTATTGTTGGTACAAATATCGTGATTGACATTTTTTGTTCAGCAACTTGGTAAGACTTTTAGAGATTTGTTTATATTTACTATAGTGCTAGGATTTATTGTATAATGTATTATATGAGGCTTGTTAACAAAAAGTATTTTAAAAGTTTGTGATGCTTCAAAGAATATAGAGCAATGACAACTACAATCCTACTACCATTAATTATGTTACAGTATGATAAGTGAAATAGACTGTGGCAATATTTTAGCACTCACTTGAATGTTGTGTGCCAATTAAGTAGTATGAATACTTCCTGGAGGGTTCGGACAATATGAAACGCAGAAGTGCAGAGGCTTTTCCAAGAGCCAGAAACTAGCAATTGATCATGTCACTAAATTCTTAGATGACATTGCTCGAACCGACTATAGAGCTCTCATTGAGGACCATGTTGGACTCTGAGGTGTTATTATTCCTACTCTTTTAAGAGTGAGTATGTCATATGTGATGAGCCCCTATAATAATAGAAAAGATAACAACTAAGTCAGCTACCCTGCAACATAAAAAATATTTTATGATCAGACTAATGCAAGTTGGCTTTGAAGCCCACAAACAGAAAGTTCTGAAATGAAAAAAGGATACACCATAAGAAATATTTCATGATCTGACTGATGCAAGTTGGCTTTGAAGCCCGCACATAGAAAGCAAGTGTAACATGCAATCTTGCTTATGGAATATTAGAAGAAACTCAAGTATGTTGATTGGACAATGCTACTCAGACTAGAAATGATCAACACAACCAAAATAGATTACCTTTGGTTGAAAACCATGCTTCTTCAGCAGTTTAGCTAAAAAGTAAGAATGCCTGGAGGTTGGTGGAGCTTTATGAAAGGAGTAGCATAAAATATATTGGTTGCATGGATTCTCTATAATATCAAAAGTGAAGGCAAATTTAAGTCTAATCAATAAAATCGATGTTTGATCATACGAAAACAGAGGGAAAATGATGCCATGGTTGCTCTAACGGAATGTGCAGTAGACATAATAACTAATGTCCCCATAGAAATATGTATCTTGAATAACTTGCTTTCAAAACAGTGGCAAGTGAAATGATCAATATATAAAAGTACAATCCATGATGCACCCACAATGCTCCTCTAAAAACCATAAATATATGCATACATAATCATATCCCATAAAATTTGTCATCTATATAAGAAATGTGATACCACTAGAAATACACAAAGATAGGAAAAAATAATCATATCCCAAGCACCCACAATGCTCCTCTAAAAACCATAGACAACCAAACCATAAGTCCTCAATGTGTGTAGATTAATGCCCACTATGAACAATAGCAATATTTGAATGTATGGTTGAAAGGTAAGCTAAAGTTGAAGCACTATTTGGAATGTGGGAACCAGCTACTCTAGAGAATGGAACATATTAATGTTAAGCAATCAAAGGTTCAAACAATATTAAATATTTACCAAAAATATGTGTTGGCACAATATACCATCCACATAAACTATCAATTAAAAAAAGAATACATTTTTGGATGCCCTACCTTTCTCGGATGCATTTCTGGACAGACCATCATGTACTAGATTTCCCTCCAAGTCCTTATTGTGAAAGCCTTAGGTTTATTTTCATGAACTTGTTTTAATTTCATATAAATTGATGAGTACCACCCATGGCATATAAAGAGTTGCAGAATCTTCATATACGCCAGCTGGGTAATAAGACATGAAACTACTCCTACACAGGAAACTCAAGACAGAGACAAAGAAGTAATGAGGGTGAGTAACTTAACTGATAGAGACCAACATTTATGGAACAATGAGGTCATCCAAACTATTTCCCAACTAAAAAGATTTTATCAAGTCCCATCAATTTGCATTTTCCAGAGGATTGTATGTCTTGGGTGTAGATAATGGTGTGCGTCCACTTTGATCATCCTATTGGCTAGCAATGTTGAGGAGCACACCATATTGGTCTCCATACTGACCACATAGAAACATTGAAGATGGAATATGGAGAACAATAATAGAAGGAAATTGGCCATTGAAACTCAGTTATATATTGTGGATAGGATGCACAATGAAAGGTACCTATTTCAGGGACACTGTGTGGAAGAATCATCATGTAGTATTTGCTCAGATCAGCAAAGATTATAAAACATTAAACTTTGTATTGAAAATACACTAATGCATCCTTGACCATTACTCATTGAAGGATATTATACTAGACATTCCAGATCAATACTTTGCATTGACATTTCAACAACTTGTCTTACAGATTGAAAAGATTAGACTATATGATTTGTGACCAACTAGTGGACAATCTGGAGGTGACACAATGACACTATGTTCATTGAAAAGGAACCAATAGTTCAGTATAAATTAAATTGGTTAAGAACCTGATTACTGATTACACAAACCATAACCATTCGTCTGGCAACACAAATAGATCGAAACAGGGAGAAGATAATGTCAATTAGCAACGTCCAATAGAAGGAATGATGATAGTATACTGTGACTCCACGATTCATGTTGCGTTGTCATGTTAGAATGTCCTCTCTGTTAGTCTGCGAGGTGACAGCAGACGGGGAAGCTGATACACACGGGGCCCTCCAGATAGCTGGGACCAAACGTGCTCCACCCACATTTCCTGTGGCGGGGATGACAGACGACAAGATGAGGCACTACACACAGTAGCTGGTCATTGTGGCTAATCATTAAAGGAATCAGGTCGTTGGGCCTTGCAATCGTGAGCATTCACGTAGCAATCGGTGTGATCTGTAGACACTACTACAGAAATGGCTTATGAAGTCACTTTCCAGGCGTCGGTTATTAACTAAGTACCGATGCCTAAAACATACAGCGTCGGTTTAAAACACAACCCGACATATATCGGATAGGAGTGGACAGACACGGGTATCGCTTTCTATTTAGCGTCGGTTCAAGAATAAACAACTGACGCCTATAAACACCCGCCAAATCCAATTTATGCAACGAAAAAAATTAGGTCCAAAATTTAACTAACAGCGTCGGTTATTAAATACATAACCGACGACGAAAACCTTTTCGCGTGGGACATTTTTATCGTCGGTTATATTCCCAAAACCGACGCCGATTTGTTTACCCGCGCTGTGCGCGCTAAAATTTATACACCCCTATGGCGTCGGTTTTTTCTTAGTGACCGATGATGTTATGTTGTAGCGTCGGTTTGTTAAAGAACCGACTCTTAAGGTTAACTTAATTGCACCCGTGCGAGGGACTCTTCCCCTTTCTCTGTTTCATTCCTGATTCTTCAGTTCGCGTAACTACGTCCGGCGATTTCTTCTCTACTGGTGCCGCCGCCGCTCGATTGCTTCTCTGCTGGTGCCGCCATCGCTCGCTGCTCGTCTCCTCTCCTCTCCTCACCGCCGCCCCCACCGGTGGCTACTTTGGTCGCCCGTCTGCTTCTCTCCTCTCCTGCTAGGTCTCTGCTCCTGGTCGCCTGCTCACTGCCACCGCCCGTTTGTTGCTTGCTGCTCCAGAAACCCACCCTCTCGCTCGCTGCCGCCGCCGCCCTCTTTCCTGCTCGCTGCTCCTACAGGTATATCCTTTTCCTCCTCTTCTCCGCCATGTTGTAAAATCACAGGTCGGCACGGTCGTGCTGCGTAGCACGACCGTGGTGGCTGATTTTGTGCTATATTGCTCAATTATGTGTGTATATTTGTGTATTTACTATTTTGTGCTATTTTGTGCTATTTTGTGCTTGCATATATTTGTTTTAGGATTTAGGGTCACATGTGGGTCTTCTATTTCTAAATTGATTATGTGACCCTAATTAATACATTATAATAGAATTGAATCGTGTATTTGTGTTGTTGTAGGTGTTGTTGACTTACTGTTCAAATCTTTGATATATGGAATCATGGTTTATTTACTATTTATTATTTACTGACAAGCATGATTAAATGATGTTACATAAAACTTAGGATATGAATGATGAAACTAGGATTGTAGGTATAAGAATGACAACACATGTATTAATTTGTTAGCCTAGAAACCCATCCAAAATTTACTCATTAGGAGTAAATCTTGGATAGTCCCCGGTTTGGGATTGTTCTTGAACACCTAATCTCACTTAGGATGTAAGTGTATAATGTGTATTGAGGTTTTGAGAAAATTTTGGTAGCATTTCCTCGTTTGTTCTCTAAGTACATATGTACTTCGAGAACAGCAAGGAAATGCTGCCGAAATTTTCTCGAAAACCCAATACACATTATACACTTACTAGTGAGATTAGGTGTTCCAGAATGGGATAGGTGGTACACATTTATTATATATAAGAATGACAACACATGTATTTGTAGGCCTAGAAACCCATCCAAGATTTACTCATTAGGAGTAAATCTTGGATAGTCCCCGGTTTGGGGCTGTTCTTGAACACCTAATCTCACTTAGGATGTAAGTGTATAATGTGTATTGGGTTTTCGAGAAAATTTTGGTAGCATTTCCCCATTTGTTCTCTAAGTACATATGTACTTAGAGAACAGCAGGGAAATGCTGCCGAAATTTTCTCGAAAACCCAATACACATTATACACTTACTAGTGAGATTAGGTGTTCAAGAATGGGATAGGTGGTACACATTTATTATATATAAGAATGACAGCACATGTATTTGTTGGCCGAAGTTTTAACCATGCGAAAACTCTAATCTGTTAACCCTAGACCCTAATCTTGTTGTAATATATACGTGTTTTCTCTTTGATCATAGAATGGATAGATCATGGATGTCCATTCACAATCGCTGCACCCCAGAGTTTATTTCTGGTCTTGACCAATTTATTAGATTTGCCGAGGAACATAGGAAACAACCTGGAGATAGGTTCTACTGTCCATGTAGGCATTGCAGTAACAACTTGAAAGTCAGCACTGGTGACGAAATCAAAAGTCATGTCATGTGCAACGGGATTGTACAAGGCTATACAGAATGGCACTGGCATGGAGAGATTTCAAACCCGAAACCAGTGGATGTCAATAGTAGTGTTTGTGTGGAAGAAGAAATTGCCTACGATGACGTAGATGTGAATGAACCAGTTCCAGTAGACATCGTTGATGCGATGCTGGATAGTTGTGGGGTAGAGCACACCGATCCACCTCCCATTTTTAGAAACATTGTGCATGATGCTGAGATATCGTTATACACAGGTTGTACTAAGTTTACGAAGCTTAGCGCTGTGTTGAGATTGTATAAGCTGAAAGCTAACAATAGATGGAGCGACAAAAGCTTCACGTCATTGGTGTCTTTGTTGAAAGAAATGCTTCCTGAAGGAAACAAGCTGCCAATCTCAACATACCAGGTAAAGAAATTGTTGTGCCCAATGGGAATGGATGCCAAGAAGATACACGCATGCCTGAATGATTGTGTATTATTTCAAAAGGACTATGTGGATTTGAAAGATTGTCCAAAATGTGGTGCGTCATGGTATAAATTGACGACTTCGGGGGAGTCCAAAACTGGTTCTCCTGCCAAGATGATGTGGTATCTACCTATAATATCACAGTTTCAACGCTTGTTTGCCAATCCGGTAGATGCGAAAAATTTGAGGTGGCATGCAGATGTTAAGAAAAATAATGATGGGATCCTACGACATGTGTCTGATTCCCCACAGTGGAAGAAGATTGATCTATTGTACCCTGAATTTGGTGAAGAAGTCAGGAATCTAAGACTTGGGCTTTGTACAGACGGGATGAATCCGTACGGGACATTGAGCAGCCAACATAGTACTTGGCCAGTCATGCTTGTTATATACAATCTTCCTCCCTGGCTGTGTATGAAAAATAAGTACGTAATGCTGTCGTTGTTGATATCGGGCCCTAAACAACTTGGAAATGACATTGATGTTTATCTTGAACCTATGATTGATGACTTAAAGAAACTTTGGGGTGAAGGTGTGATGACCTATGATGCTTCACGAAGAGAGACATTTCATTTGCATGCTATGTTGTTTTGCACTATTAATGACTTTCCAGCATATGGGAATTTGTCTGGATATAGTGTCAAAGGAGGTAAAGCGTGTCCTATATGTGAAGAGAACACTGATTCAACAAGACTAAAACATGGCGGTAAGACTGTATATCTCAGTCATCGAAGGTTTCTTCCAAAATTCCATCTGTATCGTAGGAAGCGCAAAGCATTCAATGGATTGAATGAGGAACGGAGTGCACCTAAACCTATACCAGGGGAGGTTGTTTATGAAAGAGTAAAAGACTTTGTCAATGAATTTGGTAAGAGATCACAATGTACTATGGCCACACAGAGTGACAAATCTTTATTCAAGAAGAAGTCAATATTTTGGGATCTTCCTTATTGGAGTTCTTTGACAGTCATGTGTTGTATCGATGTCATGCACGTTGAGAAAAATGTCTGTGATAGTGTCATTGGTACTTTGTTGAATATACCAGGTAAGACTAAAGATGGGATAAAATCCATATTGGACCTACGTGAAATGGGAATAAGGTCAGAATTAACAGAATTTCGTGAAATGGGAAATCGGAGAACATACTTACCTCCCGCTTGTTACACATTGTCTAGAAAGGAGAAGAAAGCTTTTTGTGAATGTTTGGTAAATGTTAAGGTGCCACAGGGTTACTCATCCAACATCCGTAGATTGGTATCAATGAAAGATCTGAAGTTGATAGGTCTTAAATCTCATGATTGTCACACTCTAATGCAACAAATATTGCCTGTGGCAATTAGATCTATATTGCTGAAGCATGTAAGGTTTGCAATCACCAGACTTTGTTTCTTTTTCAACAGTCTGTGCAGCAAAGTTATTGACCCTGATACTCTCGATAAATTGCAAAGAGAAGTGGTTGTTACCCTATGTCAGCTTGAGATGTATTTTCCTCTGTCGTTCTTTGATTTCATGGTACATCTTGTTGTCCACTTGACTAGGGAAGTGAAAATGTTGGGACCAGTTTTCTTGCATTGGATGTATCCCTTTGAACGATACATGAGCGTTTTTAAAAGTGATGTTCGAAACCGTTATCGGCCTAAAGGGAGTATTATCGAGGGTTATGTGGCGAGAGAGGTTATGGATTTTTGTAATGACTTTCTCAGTGGTAATGACACTCCTGATAATGACAAGAATATTGACGAGCAATTTGGCAAAGGAATTTTGGGATCACGTGTGAAAGTAATCAGCCGTGAGCAGTTGGAACAAGGTCACCTGTATATTTTACACAACATGGACGAAATGAACGTTTATATCGAGGAACATACCAATTTCATCAAGAGACAATATCCTCGAGCCAATACAATGTGGCTTGCTAGAGAGCATAACAAGACATTTATTAAGTGGTTTGCAAATAAAGTCTTACATCAACTATCTCAAACACCAGATGATATTACTGAAACTATCAAATGCCTCGCCTTTAAACCAAAATTGACTGTTATGTCTTATGAAGGGTATGACATTAATGAATTCACATATTACACAAAGCGCCAAGATGATAAGAGTGTCGTCCAAAACAGTGGGGTCACCCTTCAAGCATCGACTATGTTTTTTGCAAGTGCACATGATAAGAGTCCACGTGAAGCTAAAATGTCATATTACGGTGTCATTGAAGACATATGGGAGTTTGACTACATAGATTTCAAAATTCCGCTCTTCAAATGTAATTGGGTTGATAACACCAAAGGAGTTATAGTGGATGAATTGGGTTTCACTTTAGTGAACTTTGAAAAGATTGGCGAGAAGGATGAACCATTCGTATTGGCATCACATGCGAAACAAGTATTTTATATCGATGATCCTACAAATGATAAATGGCCAGTTGTTCTTCATGGTAAAAGACAGTTCATTGAAGATCCTATAGATGAAGAACAGTACTATGATAAGTATGATGACTCCAGTCCATTCTCAGTTGGGTTGCCAACACCAGCAAATATTGAAGCTAATGATGACTTGTATGTGCGCGGAGATCACAATGAAGGATTGTTAATTGATAAAAAATTGCAATATTAGAGGCATGTTTATACAATGTTTTTTATATGTTTTATTTTTCTGAATGTGAACTTTACAATGTGAATGTGAACTTTACAATGTGAATGTGAACTTTACAATGTGAATTTTACAATGTGAATTACTTTATAATGTGAACTTTACAATGTGAATGTGAACTTTACAATGTGAATTTTACAATGTGAATTACTTTATAATGTGAACTTTACAATGTGAATTACTTTACAATGTGAATGTGAACTTTACAATGTGAGCTTTACAATTTGAATTACTTTACAATGTAAACTTTACAATGTGAATGTGAATTTTCAGATGGCTGAGCATTCTCCTGATGACCGTGTTGATGATTACCGTGAGGGTGAGGACATCAATGCGCCGCCTCACAATGTAAGTTTATAAAATATATCATATGTTTATATCTATATGTCCATTTATAGTTATATCTTGTAAATGTGTTTATTTTGTCAAATTTTAGGTTGATGATGCACATGTACCATCTGAAGCACTTGAGGCACTTGATCAGCAACACCAAAAAGTTGACAGGAGAAGGGGCATCACTATGATGAAGAAGTTAATAGCGCAAAAGGGCAATGGACCCAAACTTGTTGTGGATTTTGATAATGTAAGAAATGCATCTGGTGTGAATCGCAATTCATTTGTTTCATATCTTGGGTATGTTACTCGTAGCCATTGCGGTTGTAAGATAGATTCTTGGCATAAAGTTTATAAGGAGAAGAAAGACGTAATATGGAAGGATTTATGCGTGAGTTATTATTAATTTGCAATTATATTTTGTAGATTACTAATTTTTTGGATACTAGTTAATAGCAATTCTAATTTGCAGAGTATATTTGAATTGGATGAAAATTTGCATCGTAAATGCATGATGCAACGCTGTGGGAGAGTCCTAAGGAACTATAGGACAAATCTCACCCGAGAATACATAAAAGAAGTTGACAAGAGGAAGAAGACAACCACTGAACAGTGGAACTTCCTAGACAAAGAAGAATGGGACGCGTTTGTTGCTTCAAGACAAACGGATGAATTCAAGGTATTAGGCGTCAGTCCCAATCTCATTAATATATGTTGTATTCACCTATTCAAGATTAACATTTACTGTTACCAACCAAATCATTAATGTGCATACTAACTAGGCCCTCAGTGAGGCACAAAGATCAAGGCGTGCACTGAATGTGCATGACCACACAATGGGTCCAAAGGGGTATGCAGGCATTCGCCAAAGACTACAGTCTGAGGCTACTGCTCAGACTGCTGCTACTTAGGAGTCCTCCACTGTAGGCTGCACACCTCTGCCTCGCCATGATATCTGGATAGCTGGGAGGCAAAATAAGAAGGGAGAAATAAGGAAGCCCGCAACTGCTGAGGCGGCTGCAAAAATGGTAAAATACAACTCTTACAACAATCGTTCAAATATTGATTATTTGTGGTGTTTACTTAATTACACATTTTTGTTTTGGCGATTAGCGGGAGCTGCACGAGCTGAGGAAACAAGGCAAGTTCATCCCTGAGGGCACACAGGATGAATTGAAAGTTGCTCTGGGTAACCCAGAGCATCCTAGACGTGTTAGGGCTGCAGGCGCTGGTGTGGGCATCAAATCTTTTTTTGGGCCATCCCAGCGCAAACATGTCCCAAAAGTGGGACTTTCACAAGAAGAGGTAACATATTCTTTCTTTATAATGTTACTGTAAAAAGAGAATTCAATCATTAGAAGCTAACGTTTCTTTTATCCATGTATAGGTAGATAAGCTAGTTGATAGGAAACTGGAAGAAGCACTGAAAAAGTGGCAGGCATCTCAGACTGCCACTCAGCAGACAATACCTATCATAGCATCCCGCTCTACTCCTACTGCAGAGGTTGGGAGTAATCCTATAGACCCACCAGCTAGCACATCCACTGTAAGTATTTTTATGACATAGTAACTAGTTTTTTAATTCAAGATGATATGTTTTCAAGATGATATGTATATATGTATATAACATTCTTTACAGAAAAATTTGTACGGGTTGAAGCCATGCCGTCTAAAAGATAATGAATATGTCGTTGCAGAGGTGTCGGCTTACCCATCCCTACCAGGGGAAATGTTTCATGGGTCTCCATTACTAGCTGGTTGGATTCGTGTGAGCCTGGTACATATATTCCCCAAGTGGATGGATCTTCCATTGCCATATGCCCACCCAGATTGTGAAACACTTGGTGAGGCTTTAGGCGGAGTGATATTGTGGCTAAAAGCGGATGTCATCTTTACTGAAATTGTATGATAAATTTACATTATGTTAAATTGTTAGTGTGTGTATATGATGTCAGTTGATCTGAAATTATTATATGTATATATACAGGTTAAAAAGAAGAAATCCACAATATCTAGGCCTCCACTTCCACCTCATACATTACCCAGTTGGGTTCCACAGGACCTCACTGTCCCGTTAGGTCCTAACTGTAGGGGTATGGCAATATGGTTAGGCGAACATGATATAAACTGCCCTATAACTGTTTCTATAGATTCAGATGTTGCAGGTCAATCATACGAAAGCAAACTATTTATACAAGATATTTTGGAGTTGTTTCAATATGATTGGCTAAATACATCTGTGATAGAGCTATGGATAAGGTGAGATATTCTTTATACATCCATATACCTTGTGTAGGATCTGGTGATCTGGTTTCTTATTTATTAATGCATGCGTAATTAATACATATTTTGCAGCTACTTAGACAAGATATGTGCAGATTTTGCATTCGAACATGTAGGATTTTTGATTCCATCTTTGATTAGTCTAGTAGCTAAAGACCCTCCGTCAGTTCAACAATACTGCTGTGAGGCTTTTTCAATTTTTGCTCAAAAAAAGAAGACGATGATAATGGCTCCATTCATTGTAGAGTAAGTTTACTTTGCTTATTAAGAAAATTACATTTTATTGTGGATTTTGAGTTATTAATTTTGAACTTTCTTACCTCTAGTGGTATGCATTGGGAGTTACTGGTTATTGTCCCCGAGACGTTCACTGTCTATTATCTAGATCCTAAGGGGAGTAAATTGAATACAAAATATGGACACATAATGAAAATGGCATTATTCCGGTGAGAAATATTTTATTTTCATATCCGTTAACATATGTTATTACATTACTATTTAATTATGCAATGTACTATGTTACATTAACATGTAGGGGTTTTGATGAGTTCAAAAAGGTTGGAGGAAAGGTCCCCATGAAAAAGAACCAGCCAATAATTTGGAAGAACGTGAAAGTAAGTTCCCGACTGCAATATATGTATATATTATTTATGTGAACAGTGCTTAATTAGTTGTATTTTTTAATATTTTGTATGTTTGAATTTATAGTGTGCCACACAAGACAACAGATGGGCATGTGGATACTACGTGATGCGATTTATGCACATGATTATCAAATATGCCGCAATGGACATCGATTGTATTGCTGAGGTATTATATAGTCTCATTAGATAATATGAAATATATCAATCTTATTTATAGCTCATTAATTATATATATACATCATTCTCTTTACATGTGTTTACAACTGACCACACTACAGGAAATACCTTACCAGATGTACATGCTCCCTATACGACGGGAGAATTAAATGAAGTAAGAGAAGAATGGGCAACAACCATACAAGTAGTAAGGGATTTAAGATATAATTGGGATGTTGATAGTGAATAATGACTAAAGAATGATATTTTGTAAATGAATTTCTGAATTATAATATATGTGTGAATGTTTCTACATGTCTGGATGTTTCTACATGTGTCTGAGTGAAAATGAATGAAACTGTTGGTTGCTATATGAATGTTTCTATATGTGAATGTGAAAATGAATGGAACTACAGATTGCTAGCTACATGAATGTTTCTAAATGTGTGAAAATCAAATGGAACTACAGGTTGCATTGCTAAATGTGTGAATATCTTTCTTGTTAATTTTGCAGGTTTGTGGCCTGTTGTTGGTTGATATCAATGGATGTCATAAAACCTACAGTTCATAACTGAACTGCAGGTTTCTCATCCTGCGACCAGCCATACAGCAGGTCTGCAGACTGACAGAAAAAACAAAAACAAAAAATAGGCGTCGGTTATTTGTATAAAACTGACGCCACATCGTTACAGTGTCGGTTTTTATCTAATAACCGACGTCTATGTACTTAACACCACGGCCGTGCTGGCCAGCATGGCTGTGGCAGCGGATCGGACACCACGGCCGTGCTGGTCAGCACAGCCGTGCACTACTATAGAAATAGCTTATAAAGTCACTTTTCAAGGTGTCGGTTGTATACATAAACAGACACCTAAACTCTATAGTGTCGGTTTATAACATAAACCGACATACAATCTGTGAAGGTCGACCAGACATGGGTACCGCTTTTATTAATTGTCGGTTAATTAATAAAAAACCGACACCTAAAATCAACTGCCAAAACCAAAATTCCAGCGAAAAAATTACCTCCAAAATTTGACATATGTCGTCGGTTCATAAATAAATAACCGACGACTAAAGGGTATTCGCGAGACAGGAATAGTTGTCGGTTGTCCTTTAGTTAAAAACCGACGACTATAATCTAGTATAGGTGCCGGTTTTTGGAAAAGAACCGACATAGTCGGTTTATTTGTCGGTTTTTTAGAATAACCGACGCTTATTGTCAACTTAATAGCTCACCAGCGCAAGCTTCTCTTCCCCTTTCCCTTTTTCATTCTCGATTTCAGTTAGGTCCGGCGATTTCTTGCTCACCCCCGTCGGTCGTTGCTCCTCCGCCGCTGCTGCCGTGCTCCTTCTCCTACCCTCACCGCTGCTCCGTGCTCACCGGCGGCCGTGCTCCTGCTTCTGATCCTGCCCTCTGTGCTCACCGGCGGCCGTCCATGCTCCTGCTCCGTGCCCTCGCCGCTGCTCCGTGCCCTCGCCACCGTTGCTCCGTGTCCTCGCCGACGCTTCTCCTCTCTTTGTCACCGCCTCCGCCGGTGGCTGCTGTGCTCCGGCCGCTGCTCTCCTCTGCCCTTAAGGTATGCCCGCCTGCCCTGCCTTCTTCCTTCTTCCTCTGCTCCGGCGGCTGCTTGGGCGGTGCCAAGGCACGCCCAAGCAGCTGCTGGGCGTTTTTTTTAAAGTTATTTACTTATTTGTGTTTAGGGTTTAGGTACTGATTTTGTGCTTCTACTGAGTTGAATCCTCTATTGTCTATACAATACATGTAATTTTTGATCAAGTGATGATATGTAAATGTAGAAATAAGTTAGTAAGGTATCAATGATAAGTCTGCTGTAATGTGATACAAAATAGTTATTGTATCATGCATATCTTAATACTTTTTTGTTTTATAGTTGTATAGGGTGTTTTATGTGTGACAAGTCTATTGTTTAATAGTTTAGCTATAATCATTGTTTTATAGTTGTGTTATAAAGTATTTGGGTGTTTAGTATGGTTCCAAAAAGTATGTATATATATGCATACATGTGCATTTTTTTATAAAATTGTATAGAAAATCAAAACACGTTCTTGGTGAGAATCCTAATCACCCTTCTTGCTTAATGATGAACTGTAATGCACACATGTGACATGCTTGGAATGTAAATGATGAACTTTTCCCTAAATTGCCAATTGTCGCCTACTTGTCCGCCGCCGCTACCGAAAGGTATGCTTCCTCCAGTACTGCTCCGCCACAGTTGTCTAGTTGTGCATACCTGTGAGTTATCAGGAACACCTAAATGAATGTCTAACACCTAAATGAATATCTAGTTGTGTATTTTCCTAGTATCGTGAAAGATTCTCAATCATGTGTATCACATGGGATTCTTATCTCAACACAATGGACTGCAATATATGCATATAATGCCTTAAATGGAAGACTCGAATGTTATAAAATCCCATCAAAGTAGGTAGAAACAACTTATATATATTCAGATCTTAATAATTCCATGAAGTGCACATTATCTTACTCAAGAAAAGTATGTGAATAATGTAGGATTAGTTCCATATAATGGTTCTATTTTAGTAAGCACCTAGAAACCCGACCAAGATTTACTCATTAGGAGTAAATCTTGGATAGTCCCCGGTTTGGGACTGTTCTTGAACACCTAATCTCACTTAGGATGTAAGTGTATAATGTGTATTGGGTTTTCGAGAAAATTTCGGTAGCATTTCCTCGTTTGTTCTCTAAGTACATATGTAGACTTCTTTTCAAGCTATCATGTCTACCACAATAAAGTTGGTTATGACAAACAATAAAAGGTTAACTGATGTTATACAACATTTTTTGAAAATATATAACATCGTTATATGTACTTACACTTTGTTAATACTAATATTATGCAGTCTCTGTCCACCCATAACTGTCACTATGAACTGGGCCTCTATGTCAATGTTAATGTTCCCTATTGAAGAACAATTGGACATCATCCTAGATGATCGTTCCTTAAACCAATTGGTCATACCCAAACATTGACGTTTTCTAAAAGGAAGACACTACATGCCTGGTAAAGTGACCCTAACTTTTGGCAATTATTCACATGTTATCGAGGTTGAGTATGATTTGGCGGGAAATCTTGTATCAAAATCCGGTTGGCGTGATTGGATTGGAGAGATGCATGTGGTCCGTTGCAACATGCTTTTTCTCCGTCCAGTTGGCCATAATTCCATCAAAGTTTGGATAACCAACAACAACTGCGAGACCCCCGATCATCTACTGCGGTATGAGCGCACGTCGTCACATATCAGCTCGGACGAATCTGAATCTGAGGCCCATGTCAGTTCAGATTTGTCTAAATACAGTGAGGAGCTTCGTGACACAGCTTCATCATCAAAAAGACCACGGTAAGTCCAATTAACAAATATAATTGTCAAGCAATCAATACTCATAGCTGCTTTCTATTCTGAACTTCAGGAGAAGATCGCCACAATGATAAGTCCTCGAAGTTACTGATGTGGGACCATGTTGGTGTAGTATTTAGCTGTCTATCTATCTAGACTTGTCTGTATTAATAGTTTTTTTAATTATGCGCATGTTTAGGGGTACACCAACCCCTTTGTTTAGTTACTGTTTAGGGGTACACCCCTGTGTGTGGATGTAAAAAGAGATTAATGAATGGAACTGAAAGTTGCTACATGAATGCTTATAACTGAAGTGTGTGTTCCCATGAATGTTCCCATTTGCATGATTACACTACTATTTTCTCATATTGTATAGTCTATTTTAATATGAAATACTTACTCATATGGTATATGTTGGGTAAGTTTACTTTACTTATATCTTTAACTTAAGTATAGTATATATATGCATACATGTGCATTTTTTTATAAAATTGTATAGAAAATCAAAACCCGTTCTTGGTGAGAATCCTAATCACCCTTCTTGCTTAATGATGAACTGTAATGCACACATTTGACATGCTTGGAATGTAAATGATGAACTTTTCCCTAAATTGCCAATCATGCTTTTAAAGACATCAATAATCACCCTAACTTGAAGAACTAGGATTTTAGGTATAAGAATGACAACACATTATTTGTTGGCCTAGAAACCCGTCCAAGATTTACTCATTAGGAGTAAATCTTGGATAGTCCCCAGTTTGGGACTGTTCTTGAACACCTAATCTCGCTTAGGATGTAAGTGTATAATGTGTATTGGGTTTTCAAGAAACTTTCGGCAGCATTTCCCCGTTTGTTCTCTAAGTACATATGTACTTGGAGAACTGCGGGGAAATGCTGCCGAAATTTTCTTGAAAACCCAATACACATTATACACTTACTAGTGAGATTAGGTGTTCAAGAATGGATAGGTGGTACACATTTATTATATATAATAATGACATCACATGTATTTGTTAACCCTAGACCCTAATCTTGTCCTAATATATACTTGTTTTCTCTTTGATCATAGAATGGATAGATCATGGATGTCCATTCGCAATCGCTGCACCCCAGAGTTTATTTCTGGTCTTGACCAGTTCATTAGATTTGCCGAGGAACATAGGAAACAACATGGAGATAGGTTCTAGTGTCCATGTAGGCATTGCGGTAACAACTTGAAAGTCAACACTAGTGACGGAATCAAAACTCATGTCATGTGCAACGGGATTATACAAGGCTATACAGGATGGCACTGGCATGGAGAGATTTCAAACCCGAAACCAGTGGATGTCGATAGCAGTGCTTGTGTGGAAGAAGAAATTGCCTACAATGACGTAGATGTGAATGAACCAGTTCCAGTAGACATCGTTGATGCGATGCTGGATAGTTGTGGGGTAGAGCACACCGATCCACCTCCCATTTTTAGAAACATTGTGCATGATGCTGAGATGCCGTTATACACAAGTTGTACTAAGTTTACGAAGCTTAACACTATGTTGAGATTGTATAAGTTGAAAGCTAACAATAGATGGAGCAACAAAAGCTTCACGTCATTGCTGTCTTTGTTGAAAGAAATGCTTCTTGAAGGAAATGAGCTACCAATCTCAACATACCAGGTAAAGAAATTGTTGTGCCCAATGGGAATGGATGCCAAGAAGATACACGCATGCCCGAATGATTGTGTATTATTTCAAAAGGACTATGCGGATTTGAAAGATTGTCCAAAATGTGGTGCGCCACGGTATAAATTGACGACTTCGGGGGAGTCCAAAACTGGTTCTCCTGCCAAGGTGATGTGGTATCTACCTATAATATCACAGTTTCAACGCTTGTTTGCCAATCTGATAGATGCGAAGAATTTGAGGTGGCATGCAGATGTTAAGAAAAATAATGATGGGATCCTACGACATGCGTCTGATTCCCCATAGTGGAAGAAGATTGATGTATTGTACCCTGAATTTGGTGAAGAAGTCAGGAATCTAAGACTTGGGCTTTGTACAGACGGGATGAATCTGTACGGGACATTGAGCAGCCAACATAGCACTTGGCCAGTCATGCTTGTTATATACAATCTTCCTCCCTGGTTGTGTCGAGAGAGGTTATGGATTTCTGCAATGACTTTCTTAGTGGTAATGACACTCCTGATAATGACAAGAATATTGACGAGCTATTTGGCAAAGGAATTTTGGGATCACATGTGAAAGTAATCAGCCGTGAGCAGTTGGAACAAGGTCATTTGTATATTTTACACAACATGGACGAAGTGAACGTTTATATCGATGAACATACCAATTTCATCAAAAGACAATATCCTCGAGCCAATACAATGTGGCTTGCTAGAGAGCATAACAATACTTTTATTAAGTGGTTTGAAGATAAAGTCTTACATCAACTATCTCAAACACCAGATGATATTACTGAAACTATCAAATGCCTCGCCTTTAAACCAAAGTTGATTGTTATGTCTTATGAAGGGTATGACATTAATGGATTCACATATTACACAAAGCGCCAAGATGATAAGAGTGTCGTCCAAAACAGTGGGGTCACCCTTCAAGCATCGACTATGTTTTTTGCAAGTGCAAAGGATAAGAGTCCACGTGAAGCTTAAATGTCATATTACGGTGTCATTGAAGAGATATGGGAATTTGACTACATAGATTTCAGAATTCCGCTCTTCAAATGTAATTGGGTTGATAACACCAAAGGAGTTATAGTGGATGAATTGGGTTTCACTTTAGTGAACTTTAAAAAGATTGGCGAGAAGGCTGAACCATTCATATTGGCATCACAGGCGAAACAAGTATTTTATATCGATGATCCTGCAAATGATAAATGGTCGGTTGTTCTTCATGGTAAAAGATAGTTCATTGAAGATCCTATAGATGAAGAACAGTACTATGATAAGTATGATGAATCCAGTCTATTCTCAGTTGGGTTGCCAACACCAACAAATATTGAAGCTAATGATGACTTGTATGTGCGCGGAGATCACAATGAAGTATTGTTAATTGATAAAAAAATCGCAATATTAGAGGTATGTTTTGTTTTATACGTTTTTATTTTTCTGAATATGTGAACTTTACATATCCGTTAACATATGTTATTACATTACTATTTAATTGCAATGTTCTGTGTTAAATTAACATGTAGGGGTTTTGATGAGTTCAAAAAGGCTGGAGGAAAGGTCCCCACGAAAAAGAACCAGCCAATAATTTGGAAGAACGTGAAAGTAAGTTCCCGACTGCAATATATGCATATATTATTTATGTGAACAATGCTTAATTAGTTGTATTTTTTAATATTTTGTATGTTTGAATTTATAGTGTGCTACACAAGACAACAGATGGGCATGTGGATACTATGTGATGCGATATATGCACATGATTATCAAACATGCCACACTGGACATCGATTGTATTGCTCAGGTATTATATAGTCTCATTAGATAATATGAAATATATCAATCTTATGTATAGCTCATTAATTATATATATACATCATTCTCTTTACAGGTGTTTAAAGCTGACCCCACTACAGGAACAGACTTACCAGATGTACATGCTCCGTATACGATGGGAGAATTAAATGAAGTAAGAGAAGAATGGGAAACAACCATACAAATAGTGGGGGTTTTAAAATATAATTGGGATGTTGATAGCGAATAATGACTAAAGAATGATATTTTGTAAATAAATTTCTGAATTATAATATATGTGTGAATGTTTCTACATGTCTGGATGTTTCTACATGTGTCTGAGTGAAAATGAATGAAAGTGTTGGTTGCTATATGAATGTTTCTACACGTGTGAATGTGAATGAATGGAACTACAGATTGCTAGCTACATGAATGTTTCTAAATGTGTGAAAATAAAATGGAACTGCAGGTTGTATTGCTAAATGCATGTGTGAATATTTTTATTGTTAATTTTGCATGTTTGTGGCCTGTTGTTGGCTGATATCAATGGATGTCGTAAAACCTACAGTTAACTGCAGGTTTCTCATCCTGCGACCAGCCACAGCAGGTCTTCATACTGACAGAAAAAAAACAAAATAATAGGCGTCGGTTATTTGTATAACACCGACACACAAATTTATTGTGTCGGTTTTATATAAATAACCGACGCCTGTTTCCTATGGCGCGAAGGTATATGGTGTCAGTTTATTATTTAATAATCGATGCTATGGTATATGGCGTCAGTTTATTATCTAATAACCGACGCTGATAGTGGCCAAGATGGCGCCCTTTCTGTGGCGCGAAGGTATATGGTGTCAGTTTCTTATCTAATAACTGACGCCTATACCTTCGCACCACAGGAAATAGGCGCGATTTCGGTGGCGCGCGAAGAGTTTGGGCGTCAGTTTTGGAACTGACGCGTAATGGGTGAGCTTTTAGTGTCGCCCACATAGGTGTCGCTTAGAAACCGACACTAAAGGCCTTAAATAACCGACACTGAAGGTAGGTTCTGTAGTAGTGGTGACAGCGGACAAGACACCACGGCCGTGCTGGTCAGAACGGCCGTGGCAGCGGACCAGACACCACGGTCATGCTGGCCAGCACGGCCGTGTTGGGAGTGTTGGCTAAATGGACATCTGTAAATCCCTTTGTTTTGATAATGACAAACATTTCATTCTTGTTAATCTAACGTGCTACTTGAGTGTTGCAGGAATAAGGTGGATGACAAAGCACTAGGGAAACTATATGCTTGAATGATCGTAAATGTCATGAAATGTAATCAATTGTAAACTTGTACAAATATATAATGTACATGTACTTAGACTTCATGTAAATCAAGTGTTAGATCTTCCCTAGCTAAACACCACATTTAGATAGGTCATCCCCTTCAACAGTGTCACATATGCACACTCATACACACACTTAATGTCTTCATTTGAAACATTGAAACAGGGTCTATCTCGGTCGACAAAATCCTCGACCGAGACACTCTCGGTCGACAAACTTCTCGATCGAGAAAGACCCAAGTAGCCGTTAGACACAGCTGACAAGGTAGTTGGCAGTTGGAGATAAACGTTACAAACACTTGATCCAGAGAGCCTGTCGGTCGACAAAACATCGACTGAGTAGGTGTCTCGGTCGACCATTTCTCGACCGAGATGGTCTCTGACAGCAACTGCAGAATTAATTAACTAGTCGTTGTTAAAGCAACTAACTTATATCTAACGGCTAGTTAAGCACTTAGAAACCTCTAGAAAGTGTCTAAAACGTCCTTAAGCACTTGTAGGACATTCCTATAAATAGGACATGCCTTAGGACACCTAGACTCATTTGTTCTTACACTTGAGCAATCTTTGAGCAAACACTTACATTGAGCAATCTGTCTGTGAGCAATTGAGCATATTGACAACTGGTTACTTCTTCCCTCAGCTCAAATTTCGTGTCCTATAGGCTAGCATATCCTATCCACAGCAATCACAATTCCATACACATTGGTTAGGAGATCTATACGCTTGATCTAGGCAAATCAAGCCTTGTGCTTCAAAGGATAAGTTGTAATTTCCATTTTCCTTTCTTGTTCACTATTATTGTTTGTACTCTCCTTGCTACTCCTAGGTTGGAGGCTGCGGATTGGAGAGGTTGGAAGATCTTCTTGGTGAAGAAGGGGACCTTGAACTACTTCAAGAAGGCTGGTGCAACGGGAGGTTACTTCTAAAGAGGAAGGCTACTTCAAGGGGGAGCTTGGAGTTACTTCAAGAAGGCTACCTTGGGTTGGTGCATCTACTTCAAGTGAAGGCTGTTCAAGGGGTGTAAGAAAGTATTGTATTTTGTGTAAATCCTTGTGAAGGTAATAAAATTAATACTTTCAAAATCCCGGTTGGGTAAGCAACCGGGTAGTGGACTGACAACCTTAGTATTTGCTAAGGTTGGAACCACTCTAAACACTTGTCTCCTTCTTCCATTTTCAATTGTGGTTGTTTGAGTTAAATAATTGTTAAAATAATTTAAAAACTCTATTCACCCCCCTCTAGTGTTTTTCAATTGGTATCAGAGCAGGCTTCAAGGAACCCTAACAAGGTCTTGAAGAATGGGTGACGGGGTGCTTAACAACCTTAACCTTGAAGGGACACTTGTTGCTAGACCTCCAGCGTTTGATGGAACAAACTACACATATTGGAAGAGAAGGATGCAGTTCTACTTCCAAGGCATCAATTGGGACTTATGGAGGATGGTTTCAACCCCATACGAGCTTCCTCAAACACAATATGCAGAATGGGATGCAAATACGGTAAAGTTGGCTCAAATGAATGCCAAAGCTGTAAGCATTTTATATTGTTCAATTTCAGTAGGAGAATTTAATAGGATATCAAACTGTGACACAGCCTATGACATTTGGCATAGACTATCCATAATTTATGAAGGTACAGTACAAGTCAAGAATTTTAAGATTAGCATGCTTAAACAAAAGTTTGAACACTTTCGTATGGATCCAAATGAATCTATTAGTGAAATGTTTGCAAAATTCTCCTCTATTGTTAATGGTTTAAATGCCCTAGGAAAAAATGTTCTTGAAGAAGATCAGGTATCAAAAATCCTTCGATCACTTCCTCCTAAATACAAGCAAAAGGTGACAGCCATTGAAGAAGCTAATGACCTCACTCGACTGAAAATGGAGCAACTCATAGGCAATCTAGAAGCTCATGAAGCAACCCTAGAAGAGGAAGAAAGAAGAGAACGTGAACTTTAGCAAGGAAAGAAGAAGGATGTGGCTCTAAAAGCTTCAAAGATAATCACACCAGAAAATGAGGAGTCAAGTGAAGAAGAAGGAGAAGAAGCCTTGATTGTCAATGGTAAGAAATATAAAAGATTTAAATCTAACAAAATTTCTAGTTCTTCTTCTTCTCCTCCTAGGTGCTTTGAGTGTGGAAAGAAAGGACATTTCAAAAATGAATGTCCTAAAGTAAAGAAAGGAAAGAAAAGCTCACACAAGAAGAAGGAAGAAAAAGCCTATAAGGCTGCATGGGACGAGTCAAGTGAAAGTGAGAGCGGAGAAGAAAAGGTAGAATGTCTAATGGCAAGAGAAGATGATGAAGACTCTCAAGAGGTAAGCCTACTTGATCTTCCTAAAGAAGAGTTAATTACTAGTTTACAAGAAATTCATGATAAGTATGTTGATGTCAAGAAGAAACTAAAGAAGGTTATCAAAACAAATGATGAGCTATATGCTAAATTAAATGATCTCTCTTCTGAAAAGAACAACATTGATCTTGAGAATTTGTCTTTAAAAACATCTTTAAATGACTGCACTAAAAAGCTACTCACTCTAGAAACAAACGTTGATCTTCTCTCTCAAGAAAAGACTGAATTGTTAGCTAAACTAAAAGATTTTCAGACTCAACCAATTCTGTGTAACCATCTAGACTATGACAATATTGTAAAAGAAAGAGACTCCCTATTATCTGATTTAGATCAAGCAAGAAAAGATTTACACAAGAAGATGGATGACATTGCTAAGCTACAAAGAAACCTACATGAGTTAAGAAGAAAAGATATCCTTGACAACATTCTAAAAGCCTCCTCTAGTTTCAATGGAAGAAAAGGTTTAGGATATGCTCAAAAGAAAAATCAACCCAAAAGAACTCGGACTATGTTTGTACCTAAGAACATAATTCCTAGAAAGAGAAATGAAGTTGACTCTATTACTTGTCATTTTTGTCTACGTCTTGGACATTATTCATTTTCATGCCCTTATAAGACCAAGGATTCCTACTTAGTTTGGGTCCCAAAACCCCAAACTTAGTAGAGTCAAATGAAATTTAGTTGAGATATGATCAAACGCTCAATTTTGCAATTTATATTGTCTTATCTCAACTTAATAAAAGGTTTCATGCATTATGGTAATTTTCTGAACTGCTGTACTGAAACAAAAACTTAGTCGGTCGAAGTATGGTCGACCGAAAATTTAATCGGTCGAACTTTTGTCGACCGACCAGATGCCTGTAACAAATCAAAATCAATAGCAACTATTTCGGTCGAAAGTTGATCAACAGAGCAGAATCTCTGTTTTTTTCTTAATACAGCAACCTTCTCGATCGACGATTAGTCGACCGAGAAAGATGTCGGTCGAACAATTATCGACCGACTGAAGTTCTGAATCAGAATTTTTATATAGTCTGTACTTAAATGCTTCTAACCATATCAGACCATCACATGGGTACCAAAACCTACATTTTAATGCAGGATTGGGTGGTCGACAGTGGATGTTCCAAACACATGACCAGAAACAAGGATGCATTTCAAACTTTTGAAGAAAAGAAGAGTGGAACAGTCACTTTTGGAGATAACGGTAAAGGTAAAATCGTTGGAATAGGTAACATTGGTACAAACCTCGAAATAAAGAATGTTCTACTCGTTGATGGTTTGCACCATAATTTAATAAGTGTAAGTCAATTATGTGATAGTGGCTATGATGTTTTATTTAACAAAACCTGCTGCAAATTATTAATAGAAAACACTACAAATGTTGTCTATGAAGGAAAAAGAGTTAGAAATCTTTATATTCTTAGACCTAACTCTATGAAATCTGTAGTAGGAAAGTGTTTGCTTACAAATGAAAATACTTAATTTACAACTATGGCATAAAAAGCTAGGACATGCTAGTTCACATGTTATCAAAAAGTTAGTGAAATATGATCTTGTTCGTGGTTTGCCTACTTTATCCTTTGATCAGGTTGAAAATTGTGAACCATGTACATTGGGAAAGCAAACAAAAACCTTTTTTAAACCTAAACATGTACTTAGCACCAGTAGATCTTTAGAATTAATTCATATGGATTTATTTGGACCCATGCGGACACAATCTATTGGTGGCAAAAGATATTGTTTTGTTATTGTTGATGATTATAGTAGATATACATGGGTACATTTTATTGCAACCAAAGATGATACTATTCATGTTTTTATAAAATTTTGTTCCATGATTGAAAATCTATTACAAAATAAAATATGTACCATTAGAAGTGATCATGGTGGAGAATTTGAAAATCATGTATTTGAAGAATTTTGCACATCTCAAGGGTACACTCACAATTTTTCTGCTCCACGCACTCCACAACAAAATGGTATAGTTGAAAGGAAAAATCGATCACTACAAGAAATGGCTAGAACTATGATGCTCGAACATAACACACCCAAAACCTTTTGGGCTGAAGCTGTAAACACCGCATGCTATGTGTTAAATAGAGTAACTGTTCACTCTCATTTGAAGAAAACTCCATATGAAATAATACATTCTAAGAAACCTAGAGTTGACTATTTTCATACCTTTGGATCTACATGCTATATCTTAAATACCAAAGATGATAGAGATAAGTTTGATTCTAAATCCCACAAAGCATTCTTTTTGGGATATTCTACCTCTAGCAAAGCATTTAGAGTCTACAACACTATCTCTAGAAAATTTGAGGAATCTATTCATGTCTCTTTTCATGAAGAGTCCAAATCAGAAAATCTAGAAAGAATTGATCTTACTAATCAATTCGAAACCTTAAACATACCAAATGATAGTGAGAAAGATACTACAAACAATAACCAAGCTGAAACACAACCTATACATAGACTTATTAAGGATCATCCTCAAGAATTAATTATTGGAAATCCAAATGATAAGGTAAAAACTCGGTCTTCCTTTAAGGATGTCGCAAACATGGCTTTTGTTTCTATCATTGAACCTAAAAAGATATCTGAAGCTCTTAAAGATGATTATTGGATAATAGCAATGCAAGAAGAATTAAACCAATTCACAAAAAATGATGTATGGGATTTAGTTCCTAGACCACAAGATAAAACCATCATTGAAACTAAATGGGTTTTTAGGAATAGGCTAAATGAGGCAGGAGAAGTAATAAGGAATAAAGCTCGGTTAGTAGCACAAGGATATAATCAACAAGAAGGAATATACTTTGATGAAACGTATGCACCAGTCGCTAGACTTGAAGCTATTAGAATGTTACTAGCTATTGCTGCACATAAAAACATCAAACTCTACCAAATGGATGTAAAAAGTGCATTTCTAAACGGAATCATTCAAGAAGAAGTATATGTTGCCCAACCACCCGGTTTTGAAATACCGGAAAAAGGTGACTATGTTTATAAACTTAAGAAAGCACTTTATGGTTTAAAACAAGCACCTAGGAACTGATATGAAAGGCTCAAGACATATCTTTTTTATAATGGGTTTTCTATTGGAAATTCAGATTCTACCTTATTTTTTAAAACATATACATCTGATTTTCTAGTTGTTCAAATATATGTTGATGACATTATTTTTGGAGCTTCCAATGAATCGTTGTGCACACAATTTAGTGACATTATGCAAAAAGAATTTGAAATGAACCTCATGGGTGAACTAACTTTCTTTCTTGGTTTCCAAATTAAACAAACGCCTGCCGGGATTTTTATAAGCCAAGAAAAATATACTAAAGAACTCTTAAAACGTTTTGGGATGGATCAGTGCAAACATGCTACTACTCCTATGGCCACTTCTACTAAAATTGATAAGGATGAAAATGGGGAACCTATTGATGATTCCTTATATAGAGCCATGGTTGGTAGTTTGCTTTACTTAACTGCTTCTAGACCGGACATCATGTTTTCCGTTGGTCTTTGTGCTCGATTTCAATCACAACCTATGCACTCTCATTTTCAAGCAGTTAAACAAATTCTTCGATACTTAGCAGGCACTACATGTTTTGGTTTATGGTATCCAAAAGGACAATCCTTGGATTTTAAAGCTTATACTGATGCTGATTATGCTGGTTGTCGACTTGATCGCAAGAGCACTAGTGGTGGCTGTTTCTTGT
The DNA here is from genome assembly GCA_963693085.1 of Alisma plantago-aquatica. Classification (NCBI taxonomy): domain Eukaryota; kingdom Viridiplantae; phylum Streptophyta; class Magnoliopsida; order Alismatales; family Alismataceae; genus Alisma; species Alisma plantago-aquatica. The sequence goes on from OY856411.1 coordinate 554,782,992, forward strand.
TAGGGAGAGCTTTAGTATCTTGGTTTAGCAAGAAACAAAACACGGTTGCCCTTTCTACAACTGAAGCTGAATATATGGCAGCCGGATCTTGTTGTGCTCAAGTGCTTTATATGCAACAAGTATTAAATGATTATGGTTTTATTCTTTCATCTACACCTATCTTTTGTGACAACACAAGCGCTATAAACTTAGCACACAATCCTATTTTACACAGCAGAGCTAAACATATTGAAATCTGTCATCACTTTTTAAGGGATTATATTTCTAAAAATCATGTTTCCCTTCATCATGTTGATACGGAAGATCAATTGGCTGATATTTTTACAAAACCGCTTCCACTAGACCAATTCAAAAAAATAAGGAAGCAATTGCTTATCACTTCTTTGTAAGATGTTTTCTTTGATATTTGTGCTTCTTAACAATGTCGTTTATTTGCATCATTTTGGCTTTTAATGGAGATCTTTGTTGGGACATCTAATTAAGGGGGAGTTTTATTTTTAACGGATATGTTTTTTAAATGACAAAGGGAGAGAAATAAATATAAAACTTAGTAATTGTGCAAAACTCAATCAATGAGTTTCATAAACTCTTGGCTTTACATTGAAAGTTGCTATATTCCCTAAAGAATTGGATTTCATGTTCCATAATTCATGGGGAATAATAAGCACACATTTTATAAACAAGAGAAGAAATTCACAAGAGTAATCTTCAGGTATGAAACTCACATGTCTTATATTTTCTTATTTTATATTTAGGAAATGTTTGTCATCTTCAAAAAGGGGGAGATTGTTGGCTAAATGGACATCTGTAAATCCCTTTGTTTTGATAATGACAAACATTTCATTCTTGTTAATCTAACGTGCTACTTGAGTGTTGCAGGAATAAGGTGGATGACAAAGCACTAGGGAAACTATATGCTTGAATGATCGTAAATGTCATGAAATGTAATCAATTGTAAACTTGTACAAATATATAATGTACAAGTACTTAGACTTCATGTAAATCAAGCGTTAGATCTTCCCTAGCTAAACACCACATTTAGATAGGTCATCCCCTTCAACAGTGTCACATATGCACACTCATACACACACTTAATGTCTTCATTTGTAACATTGAAATAGGGTCTATCTCGGTCGACAAAATCCTCGACCGAGACACTCTCGGTCGACAAACTTCTCGACCGAGAAAGACCCAAGTAGCCGTTAGACACAGCTGACAAGGTAGTTGGCAGTTGGAGATAAACGTTGCAAACACTTGATCCAGAGAGCCTGTCGGTCGACAAAACGTCGACCGAGTAGGTGTCTCGGTCGACCATTTCTCGACCGAGATGGTCTCTGACAGCAACTGCAGAATTAATTAACTAGCCGTTGTTAAAGCAACTAACTTATATCTAACGGCTAGTTAAGCACTTAGAAACCCCTAGAAAGTATCTAGAACATCCTTAAGCACTTGTAGGACATTCCTATAAATAGGACATGCCTTAGGACACCTAGACTCACTTGTTCTTACACTTGAGCAATCTTTGAGCAAACACTTACATTGAGCAATCTGTCTGTGAGCAATTGAGCATATTGACAACTGGTTACTTCTTCCCTCAGCTCAAATTTCGTGTCCTATATGCTAGCATCTCTTATCCACAACAATCACAATTCCATACACATTGGTTAGGAGATCTATACGCTTGATCTAGGCAAATCAAGCCTTGTGCTTCAAAGGATAAGTTGTAATTTCCTTTTTCCTTTCTTGTTCACTATTATTGTTTGTACTCTCCTTGCTACTCCTAGGTTGGAGGCTGCGGATTGGAGAGGTTGGAAGATCTTCTTGGTGAAGAAGGGGACCTTGAACTACTTCAAGAAGGCTGGTGCAACGGGAGGTTACTTCTAAAGAGGAAGGCTACTTCAAGGGGGAGCTTGGAGTTACTTCAAGAAGGCTACCTCGGGTTGGTGCATCTACTTCAAGTGAAGGCTGTTCAAGGGGTGTAAGAAAGTATTGTATTTTGTGTAAATCCTTGTGAAGGTAATAAAATTAATACTTTCAAAATCCCGGTTGGGTAAGCAACCGGGTAGTGGACTGACAACCTTAGTATTTGCTAAGGTTGGAACCACTCTAAACACTTGTCTCCTTCTTCCATTTTCAATTGTGGTTGTTTGAGTTAAATAATTGTTAAAATAATTTAAAAACTCTATTCACCCCCCCTCTAGTATTTTTCAGGGAGTGATATGCCGTCGGTTTTTATCTAATAACCGACGCTAATAGTGCCCAACATGGCGCCCTTTCTGTGGCGCAAAGGTATATGGCGTCGGTTTCTTATCTAAAAACCGACGCTTATAGTGCCCTGCTGGTGTGTTTTCGGTGGCGCGCGAAGGGTTGTGGCGTCGGTTTTTGAACCGACGCGTAACAGTTGGGCTTTTAGCGTCGCCCACATAGGTGTCGCTTAGGAACCGACACTAAAGGCCTTAAATAACCGACACTAAAGGTCGTTTATGTACTAGTGAGAGGGGGCACCTCGTAAATAAACCAGCTTAGACAACGAAAATGGGATTGAATCGATTGCCTTTTTTCATTGAGAACAATGTCTTCTCCCTTGCCTTATATGTGAGACCCGATTCATCCGGAAGATCGCCGCCCCCATAGGTCATCGTCGTTGCCCCGCCTCACTCCGACTACTTGTCGGTATCAGAGGCTGGGATAGGAGGGAGGAGAATAGGGTGAGAGGTAAAGAGAGTGATCAGATAGAGGGTTGTTTGGTGGTTGTGGTGACTGTGAGAAGGTGGGGGTGGGGGTTTGGGGGAAGGGGGAGATGGAGCACGGGTTCCATGCGGCGTCGATTGGGGAGAAGGGAGTACTAACCGCGACAATAGGGGGAGGAGGGATTCACGCGCAGTAAACTTACAATTTTTTGAGCGTATGGTTTATTTGGAATTGGTAGGGGGCGGGAGGAGGAGAGGGTTAAAAGACAATTTTATAGGTAATGGATATATGTAGTTAATTTTGTAGTCATTAGAATTAGCTATATTTATTTTATTTATAGTTATATAATATGTAAAGAAAAAAGGTTTTGACTACAAATATAGTATATGTAGCTAGAATAAATGTATCTAAATCAACTCTTTTTTGTAGTGAAACCGGAGACAAGGGACAATAAAGGATAAAAAAACCAAAATAGCACACTTTGATAAAAATATGTACTAAAATAGCACTAAACCCATCTTAATTCCCGATATAGCCCACTTTCTAGGAAAATCGCCAACACTTTTGGCATTTTACTGTTTCTTGGACAAAAAACATTAAAAATATAGCGTTTTCAGTTGAAAACACCTGAAAACGCCAAAAAGTAGGCATTTTTTTACGCTTTTACCTAAAAAATGCCTGATTTTTGGCATTTTTAGGTTTTGGCGCTTTTGGTCTCGAAAATAGTAAAACGCCAAAAGTGTTGGTGTTTTCCCTAGAAAGTGGGTTATTTCGGAAATTAAGATAGTTTTAGTGCTATTTCTGTACATATTTTCTATTTTAGTTTTTTGTCCGACAATAAATTTAAAATGGAGACCTCTATGGGAATAATCTATACTAGAGCGAGTTTGATGCTGCGCTCTCCTTGATTCACTCTCTTCTCTCCATCCCACGGAAACGGTTCCTTGATTCACTGGTATGAAAAAGAAAGTGAAAGTGAAGAAGAGGCGTTCGTGGGACGCAACGCATATTCCACATGGAGAATGAGAGAACTGAAATCTAGCTCGGCACTCCCACAGACCTTTCTGAATTCAAAGTTCACTAGAGCCAGGACTCAATCAAGAGTCAGAGGGGGCCCCACAGCTCGGAAAGGGTAGGGGGACGGTAGACCTCTGGTGGCGCAGCCTCGCCTTCCGAAGTCGTTACTGGCCGCGTGTCACCGCCCTCCTTCGGCGCAACCGCGGGATATCCACTTTACCAACTGCACCTTTGGCGATCATCGATCTCCTAATCAAGCGGTCTTTCTAGCTCTGACTTCGGGCGACTGCGGCTTCGAAAGCGGCGGTGAAGATTGAGATGGAAAGGGTCAGAAGGGCGTCCCATGCGGGTTCCTGGTACACAGCCGACGGTGAGTCCAAGTTATGCTCTTTGCCAATTGCCGTGTATTTTGGATGACTCGTGGCCGTGCTAAGCGTGATTTGCTTCCATATTGGGTGGATTGTTTCTACTAATTTTTGGTGTTTTGATCACTGGCATCAGAGGAGGTGGAGTGTTTTCGTCGTCATTTACTAGAAATTTGGGATCAGCGTTGTATCTCCTGGTATAAAGATGTACCCAAAATGTTATTTTTATTTCCACGTAAGGTTTATATTGTTTAGCAAAATGGTGTCAATGAACAACACCCCTTAGGCCTTTAAGGGCTGTCTTTGGCATTTTGATGGAGCAAAGCTCAGTATCTACATGCATCAATTTCAAAGACGACTGCAGACTGTTGTTGATGTATGAGGTTGCACGCTGTTGTCTTGCATGTTTGTTTTCTTCATCATATGGTTTTCCAGCTTTGCTTGCTAATGTGTTGGTTCTTTTTCCTGGAAGATAGTGTTTTTGCCATTCTATTTAGACTACATGTAGAATTCCATTGTGACTTCGTGTAGGCTTAATGTAGAGGCAGTCCTTCGGAATAAAATCCCGGGATGGCGACTCCGATTACCCCTTACATCAAAAAATGTATCTGGAAAAGTTTCATAATGGCAGCCACATTGATTTTTGGGCTCTTTATCTTTTTCTAATCCAACTTACTTATTGATTTATTGTCTTAAATGTGCATGATTTGGTTATCTGGTCTTCATCGAGATGCTCTCAGATGCTAGCTTGTAGATTGTGTATTTGTCTAATAAATAGGCTCAGCTGTAATGAGATGGTGGAGTATTACATGTCAAACTAGCACCTTTTTGAATAACTTCATGGTCACTTCCATGCTAGTACATATAAAAACTTGGCACTTACTGTACTTTTCTACTCTACATACACATCCTTTCTATCTAGTTCTAATTATACATCCATTTTGTCCGTTGACACAAAATATTTCTGAATGCATCACACATGATGGATATAAAGTATTAGGTTTATGACTCATATCAACGCCTCTTGTTTTCCATGATAGCTAAAACTGATTCTTTTCTGCTGACTACTCTGAACGTCAAAATTATATTAAAATACTTCTTTTTGGACTTATCTGACTAATTTTGTCAGCATCTATTTGATCCAGCCTTTTCTAGTTCAGCTAACTCTTAATCTATGGATTTTAATAGTGACAACAACTATTAAAAAAAGAACACAAGTCAGAAATGTTGCTAATTCTATTTGTGGGGTACGAAACCCTAAGACATTTACACTTAAAATATACTAAATGTGTTGCCTGCTCCATTTCATAGCTCAAAAGCTTGAAGAAGAGCTTGATGGCTGGCTCAGAGCATCAGGTCTAATGAAGTCTCCAAGTGTTAGAGGTGTTATTGCCCCGTGAGTCATCCTTTTATCACATTGTTATGGTTCCACTTGTATGGTTGTGTTATATGGCATAAGCAAGTAAATTCGTTTGCCTTCCATGCTGCAGGCATGCAGGGTACTCGTATTCTGGTCGTTGTGCAGCATATGCATTTGGCAACATAGACCCAGCTAATTTGTGAGTTCTTTATTAGCATATCTAACAATCGATGCCTTACATAGATATATAAGATTTATGCATTAGCTGTTTGACAAATATTCATTTCTGATAAACACATCTAGTAGTACTTTTTAGAAAAGGATTTTTGCTAACTCATCTTATTTATTGGTTGAAGCTACTGGGATGGATCCCCATAATATATCTGATATCAAGCAAGAGTTCTAGATTTTGTATCGTATCTCAAATTGTGCATATGCCTTTTTTTGCTTATCATTACTATTAATTTTTTTTTGACTTGGCCTGATAGGGCAGCCATTTTTTTTTCTAGAATCTTAACTCACCACTGCTTTAATATAGAAATATTCTCGAATTAATTTCTTGCAGTGGAGTGATCTTGCATGTCAACACGTGTCACGATCGTGATTCCAGAATTTTTCAATAAAAGCAGCTAACAAACAGACAACAAAGTTGACCATAAGAAACTTCACTTCATATCTTCGATGAGGTTTAATATCAATACTCAATATTAATACGATCTATAGATATTAGACATAATGTGACACAGAAGAAATCCTCGTTTTCATTTTGTTTACAATTTAGAATTAAATACTTAGTGTTACTAAAATACAGTAGAACAATTATTTAACATATATCATGAAAATGAAACATATGAAATTTAACAAAAAGCAAAATTTCATAAAAGACCGAGTAATATTATTTTCTAAACATTGGAGTCAACCAGCAACTAATCTCCATTTTTATATAACAGTAATATTTCAAAGCTTATCGTGTTTTATCAATGTAATTTATTAAATGAAATCAATCTAAGGGCTAACAATCATCAAAATATAAAGCAAATATTTTTTAAAGAAGTCGTGGTTAGAAAGTGATCTGCATTTATTGTGTAAATTTTGTATCGTTTGGATGGGTAAAAATCTAATTGAAGATACAATTCCAGCCATGCTAAAGCGTAACGTCTTACATCCAATTTATACTTGGCAGGTTGGCAGAGTAACTTAGTAAGCGGCCTAGACAGCTTGTTGGGCTTGAATTGTATACTCAAAACTGAAAGTCCTTGCTCCTTGGACAAACTCCGTACTTGGTTGAGAAAATGCCTACATATATCACATGGAAATTAGTTAACTATTTATTCAATGGAGTAAGGATATTATCACACATTAAATCATGAGTTTGTTAACAATCACTTCCTACTTCTCACCAATAATGAAATTGACAATCTTTCGGCCTGCCATGAAAAGTAATTTTTTTAAAAAATTATGCAGAAAACATACTTATCCAGGCATGCCGCGTGCCTAGGCGTCTACATAAGTGTTAAGCCACCCCAGGGGTGTGCATCTCGACCCTAGATTTGACTTATTTGATGCCCTTGGTTTGTTGAGGTTTATGGGTATACTAATGGGTATTGATATTTCTTATGAAGGTCCCAATATTAAAATAATATTTTTTCATCTATAGTCAATGCAATATAAAGATTATTAGGGATGAATACCCCTAATGTCCGTGCCCTTTTCTTGTTTACCCTGCTCTGCCCCTGGAGTTCTGTACTTATGTTGAGGACTTCCCTTTATCTGTAATAAAGATTTAAGTGCAACGTAAAATATCAAGACACCTATATTTAAGCTGCTGCAACTATCATAGAAACCCCAATTTTTCATAGTAAACATATCTTTATATGTGCAAAAGCCTTGTAAAGCTGAAAGCAACCTAGAAAGAAAGGGTGTGATGTAGGATGAGCATATCCATTTTAATAGTTTTTATAATGTTTTATCAGTTACCTTGTGTTTTAGGGGTTATTTGATATTTTCCCAGTTTTCTTGTAAAGCATGTGGTTTAGTCCCACATTGGCTAGTTCTGTAGTGAGTTGGGTTTAAACACCTATATATAGTCTTTGTAAGGCTTTCGTCAAAAGCAGACTTGATGAATGAAATCTTTTTGATGATTATTATTCCTTTTAATAAATTATTTTAGATTAGTTTAGATCTAGATAATTAGTCTTAGATTTTATTCATTAGGATCTCCATTAGTTGGTATCAGAGCTAGGTTCTAATTCCTTTTGGTGTTTATGCTATGCAAAGAATATGGTATCCGAAATTCCTAATTAGGTTCTAATTGCAATGTAAAGGATTATGGCCGATATCGAATCCAGTGTTGCATATTGATCATAACAAAATGTACTTTAATTATGTTTTATACTTTGCATGTTACAACTTACAAAGATCAACCATAATACACACAAAAACACACACACACACATTCATAGTATAACAATAAAATATATGCATATAGTTATACTATATAATATATATCCATGTATAAAACCAATAAATTATATTTGTATAAGGGAAAATACTTACTATAACCTTACTATATAACTACATAATAGCAAATGTGGCTTGGAAATATAAATAAATATTAAGACACGTAGGTCTACCAAGGGCATCATGGTGCTTTAGCGCCTTGCCACCTTAATTAGTACACAGAAGGTTTGGGGAGTTGAGAAAAAACCAAGTTAACATTTAGTGAAAAATTGGGTGTATTGGACACATAGATATACGATAAAAATGAATTTATTTCTCCTTTTTTAAGGCCTGCCAAAAAATAGGAAAAAAAGTGTAAAAATGATAAAAAAATGTAGAGGCTATGAAATATCTTGAAACATGCAAACATATCGATAATGAAATAATAATTGGAAAAAGCATCCCGCAATGTATAAAATCCAATAATTGATTGACTTTTACTACTTTCTTATCTCATCTCCTCTATTTCTCCCCCTCACACCAACCACGGAATGAACCAAGAGTGGCTGGGGTGGACAACGAGAAAGAAACACTCTATAAAAAAAGTTTGTAGCACTGTCGGGAGGTTTGGGGGGCGCACCCCCATTTAGGGGGCCCCGTTGAGAGGGCCCCCCTCACGGGGGCTTGGGGGCACCCCCCCCCAAGAAAAAAGGTCTACAATGATAAGCAAAAATCTTCATAGAGATTAATACCATGACACATCAAATCCATCCGAGTTTGCACTAACAAGTCACAAGAAATTAGTGGTTTCTTCTTGAAGTTAATATGCTCACACAACAACAAGGCTAGAGTCATCACAGAGCAACCAATGTCTTCATAGAGCAAAGCAGGACGTATAGGACTCGCAAACCATATTCAATTCCCAAACCAATGTCCAAGCATAATAGGATTTTCTGAATCATTAGTCTCTTGGCGTCAAAAGATGGAGGTGGTTGCGATGTGGGGCAACCCTGTGCATGTTGTTGGTATCCCTGGAGGTTATCAAAGGTGGGTCCAAATTTAGAAGGGTAGACGGGGAGGCTGTGACGATGGCAAGGCAACATGGCAGCGAGGGTAGTAGCGACACGATGGGATAAGGGGTTAGCAACGACGATTGGAGGTATATAAGGGGCTAGTGACGACAACAGGAGGCAGAGAAAGGAGTAGCGATTGCTAGGATGATGGCAACGATGGCTGCTGTTGCTGGCTGCAGAAGCGGGTTGTGCGGCAACACAGGGAGCACCATGAAGGGAGAATTCTGGTGGCGACATGGGCAGGGAGAGAGGGAGAAGATCAGGAAAGAGAGAGGCACTCGACCATGGAGGTTGGAAAATCACATGGCGGGTAGCCAACCAAGAAGTGGCGGTCGCCCACAGGCGGAGGCGACTCCTCTTTTCTCTCCTTTGTAGATTAGGGTTTTTGGATCCTATTCTGTAACAATGTTGTAAAGTAAAAGAAGGCTATGCGATATATTTGATAACAACCCCCCCTCCCCCCCCCACACACAAAAAAAAACACAATATATATAGAAGGGGAGAAGCGACACATTTTAGATTAATCCCTAATGGCCCAAGAGACACCTGGGCCCATATACAAATAGACTCAAATAACTTAATTAACTAAATTAACCAGACTCTGTAACAAGTCCAATTAGAGAAACGACATATTGAAATGTCCCATGCGCCACACTTCATCATCATTGTCATTATCATAATTATGACCATCTTAGCATTGGGCTTGACAGTAAAGTACAAGGAGATAGTCTCTCACCAAAAAGTAAGTTCCTTTCATGTAGTAGGTTCATTTGTCTAGACATGACTAGTGTATGAAGATGAGCCTTACTATAATAAGGGAAATGGATGAAGGTGGGTTACAAGTTAGGCTTTGCAATGGAACAAAATGATGATGTTGGCTAATTGAACCTCCCGAGTCCGATTGAGAAATGACAAATTGAAGCGTCCCGCGTGCCACCTCCATCATCATTGTTGTCATCATCATCATGACCATCTAAGCATTGCGGTCAACAACATAGATCATTCTTCTCTATGCAGCTTTGTCATGGGTTATATTTTTATCAAGATGTAAGGTTTCTAAATCTCTCCATATGATCTCTCCTCAAATTAATTTAGACATGTTGTTCTCCTTTTAACCATGCTTGACTTAATAGCATTGCTTTGAGTGATTCATTTGTTGGTACACATTGACATGTCTGTATCATTTCAGGAGACCCTTATGTAACATGTCCTCAATACTCACACCCCTACTTTATTCCTTACATATTATTTCTTAAGTGATATTTCCTTATCTTTCCACACATCGATCTTAACATACACATTTGTACCTCATTCATCTTGTTGATACCTTGTTATATCACTGGTCAATGATAATTCCCTTACAACATGGTTGGTTGTATAACTATTTGAGAAAACCTGGATGTTTATTTGATTGGGATCTTCCAATCACATACTATATCAGTTGAACTCCATCTTGTCCATCCAACTATGAACCTTCGACAAATATCATCATGAACATCTTCACTCATCTTTACAAACTTATCACGTTTTGGTACATCCACTCCATCTAATCTGGCACCACCTTTTAGGCTTTCATAATTCTGGATTTACAATGCATATTCTAAGTTTTGCTTCTATCGATCTTAAATTCGTTGAATTCCAATACAATTCTCCAAAGTTCAACTTTGTACTCAATTTTCTTTGGTTTTATTAATCAACACGATATCATTAGCAAATGACATGCATCAGGGATATCATCCAGAACATGCTTTGTTAACTCATTCATAACAAGAATCAATTAATAGGGGCTTAGAGACGATCCTTCATATACCCAAGAATAATAGAAAATTTGGTTTCTCTGCTCTCCTCTATGATTCCTAACACTTGCATCCGAGCTATCATACATACACACCTTTTATGTATTAAAGTGACACCCTTGCTTCTCCAAAAACCAACAACGCACTTCATTGAGTGCTCAATTATAAGCATTCTTTGAACAGATAAAAACCAGCTGAAGACCTCTTTTGTGTTTACTATACTTCTCTATAAGCCCCCCCCCCCCCCCCCCAAAGAAAAAATAACATGTGTTATGTATCTTCCAGTCGTTAAACTCAACCAGATACTGGCATCTGTGTTGTAGATCTTAGTTTCTACTCAATAATTTATCTTCAAGCTTTATTGTGACTCATCAACTTTATGCCTCGATGTTTTGTGCATTCTCTTGTTCTTGGAAGATGGGGGGGGTATGGTAATGTTTCTCCACTCATCCAAAAATTTCTATGTCCTTATAATTTTATTGAAGAAATTCGTTAGCCATATGTTCCTTTATGCCCCATGCTTTTCATACATCAATTGGGATATCGTCCCACACTTATGTTCCATTTTCATTCCTTTTAAAGAATTTCCACCTTTGATTGTGTAACTTATCACGTGAAATTGATATCTCTTGTATCCATATCATAGAAGTCTTTTAATTATTCAAGATATCTTTATTGAAAAAAGCTTATAGAAGGAGTTTATCAATTGGTTCTTGAGATCGATGTCCTTTACCAACGCATATCTTCATCTTTGATACATTTCACACATCTCTTTCCTTAAAGTATCAAAATCTGGCTTTGGAAGTGGTTTCTTAACTTCCTTCTTAGCGGTATTGTCTTGAGATTCTGGCAAAGCTACTATAAATCTCCCTTTTAAGTTTAATCATAGTTCATCATTCGACCAGCAATGTCTCTTTTGTGGAGGCCCACAACCTTTTGACTCCACCAAAATTTTGTGGTGTTTGTTATGCAAGAGCTCATATAATGTCATAGTTACACGTATGGCTGCCTCTACCTTGTGTGGAGCTAGGTAGTGGCACTAGTCAAGATGCTTTAACCTTAGGATCAACTGTTATCTGTGTGCACAAATTTTAATATTTATAACTCAAGCACTACCTCGTAAGTATACGGGTGCCTGTAGTATGTTCGAGATTGTCCAAGGAGCAGGATACAACTAGTCTCAAGCGTGTTAATCTTCAACAATCCAGATCGATTTACTAAGATTGGTTTGGTTTACAGTTAAACTATTTTGCAATTCTAAGAAACAAGAAACACTAATCACTTAAAGTGAGATTTAGATCAGATTTTTTTAATTATTAAAGTTGTTTTCATTCATCCTGACTCCCTCAGGAAAAATCGGAAAAATCATATCACCATCTATATCCTTCATGTCACTATAACCCTATACATCAAACTCCTGTCTACATCAAAAAAGGGACTCAACTATAACTATCTATCAAAAAACAACATTTGTCCAAGTAAACCTTAAGGAACAACCTTCCTATTAAGCAACAATAGGCCTCTCGCCTGACGAGGGAGACCCCATGATCCTTGATGACAACCACTTCCCTATCTTGCCTCCACCATCTTCCAAGAGCTTTGGCGACCGAATTCACTTCTGAAGGGATGCATAAACCTAAGATAGACCTTTCCTCCATCTGTGTCTTGATCTCTCTAAAATACTGATCAAGTTTCCAATGGTGTGGCACGTCCTCCAAAATCTCCCAACCAAGGAAGGATTATCCATTTCCACAGATTCAAAACTAACATTTTCATCATCACATACCTTTAAGGCCACAATCATCGCCTGAGCACCCGCCTCGTCATGATCAACTGCGCTGACCCATGTTCTGAACGCCAACACCAACCTACCTTCGCTTGTTCCGACAGTCCCAACACACCACCACCTAATTCTTTTGAGCAGGGCCACATCCTTGCCTATGGCCAGATTTAACTTCTTGTATTAGAAATCCGGATGGTTCCACTTAACCAATTCCAACCTTCTGATCCTCAGTTTTGGTTCACTGACTCCATCGCGTAGAACATGAAACCATCCTCTCCAATCTTTTTAAAAGTCTTCCCTTTGATCTTAATATTTATAATATCTATAACTTCCCATGTTTTAAAAAACGTTAAGCGGTAAGCGTGCAAACAACACCTTGTAACTGGTTAAGCGGTAAGCGTCTGATTAAGCGGCCGATTTTTGAAAAAACGGGTTTTGATTTTCTATACAATTTTATAAAAAAATGTACATGTATGCATATATATACTATACTTTTTGGAACCTTTATACATATCTGAACACCCTAAATAACCATACTAAACACCCAAATACTTTATAACACAACTATAAAGCAATGATTATAGCTAAACTATTAAATAATAGACTTTTCACACATAAAACACCCTATCCAACTATAAAACAAAAAAGTATTAAGTATATATACATGATACAATAACTATTTTGCATCACATTACAGCAGACTTATCATTGATACCTTACTAACTTATTGCTACATTTACATATCATCACTTGATCAAAAATTACAGCAGTACATTTAACCAAAGTATGCATTCTAAAATCTATGTCATGATTAGTTACATGTAATTTACTTGGATACCCGATTACTATGGCTTACATACAAAGTATGCATATTAAATTAACTAAGGCTTATCATAGAACATGTATTGTATATAAGTTTAATATATTACAGTCAATAATTATTTTACTTTCACAAATTATTTAATGTTACAGGCTTGCAGCAGTTTTCTTAAAAAAATGGGTCTGAGCGGCCGATTAAGCGGATTAAGCGGCTGATTAAGCGGGAAAAAAACACCTATTTTTTTTTTGAAAAAAATTAATCGGGCGCTCAGGGGGTATTTTAAACGGCTGGGCTGCTGAACCGATTAAGTGGCCACTCAGAACGTTTTTCATTTCACTGATAACTTCCTTCCATAGCTGTACCTCCGGTTTCCTCCTCCCTTCATACCGCCACTGGCACCTCTCTCTCCATACAATCCAGATGACAATGCCTGAGATCAGCCCCGATATCCATCCTTGCATCTCTTGCTGTTTAGAGTTTGCCCAAAGCCTATCTATCCGTTCCATAACTGTCATAGCTCCACTTAGGTTCTCACACTTCAATAGCTTCTCCACCCTTGCCCATATCCCCATGGCCATATCACTCTGCAGGAACAAGTGGTTGTTGGTCTCCGTTGTCGGCTCTTCACAGCATGGACATCTAGAAGCCAGTGGTATTCTCCATCTGATAATATTATCGTCAGTTGGTAGAGCCCTATTCGATAATCTCCATAACTCTGCGCTTGTACGAGGAATTCCGTCCTTGTACTAAAGTAGCCTGCTGTTATGCCCCATATCATCATACGATCCCTGGGGCAGTTTTCTAGCCGAGCGCAATGAAAAACACCCGCTGCGGGTAAGAGTCAATATTGGATTATCTTCAACATTCTGCCGAATAGTTTGTAAAGACTCCAGGACGAACTAGCTTCCCTCTGCATTTTAGATCACATATTAAGTATTCCAATTCCATCCCTCCTCTGGATCCCAGAAATCGGCTACCCAAATATTTTGATGTACCTCCATTGGTCTTCTGGTAAACTCAGCAAGGGGTTGCACACACCATTTATCCCTGTAAAAAGACAACGATCCCTGTCCAACCGTCCACCTATGGAGGTGGTTATGGGATTTCACTTCCACATCATTACTCTCATATAACTACGGAAACGAACATACTATTTAACATGCAAGGAGGTTGTTGTTATCACACACCTCCCAACGATATGAGACAGTTCTAATCTCCACGTAGTACTCTCATACTTATGCAAAGATTCAAACTGCAACCTTAGATCCTCAACGCAATCCCATCCGCTCCCTTGGTTAAGGGTACATTGCCAAGATATCTACTCTCTACTTCTCTACACATCTTCCCAGATCACATAAAGAAGCGTAAAACATGTAAGCAAGATGGCCGGTAGTGCATACAAGCATAAAAACACCATAGAATATCTTGGAATAACTTAACTAGCAATAGTTAAGAAATACGAGTTCACATGAGCGAAGACATAGGAGCTACTCTCCTACGCCCAAGGAAAGGAAAGCTACTCGTCCATGGTGGTGAAACACAAGTACATGCTACAGATTCGGAGTTGAACATGACTAGAGAAGAAAAGAAGAAGCAAATCTAAGGAATGAGAAAGAACTAGGTAGAACTTTGACTTGGAGACAAAATTCCGCCTAAGCTGATGCTTCTGTTCCAACAAACTTCTCTCCTGAGAGGTCGGTACGAGGTGGAGAAGCTCTTGCTGCAATCCTTGAAGAAGAATGGAGAAGAATGAAGGTTCTCTCTTGAGTAACCGCTTCTTCCTCCCCAAAATCGCCCTTCCTTTGCTTTGGACTGTTCTCTGATCGAAAGGTGTTTCAAATGATTAGAGATAACCATCCCATAAGTGAGTTTTCATATTTGAAACGAGGGACAATTGTTTTACAAGAGTGCAAAAATTGACTGGGACACGCCGTGTTGCCATGTGTAACTGACGCTCAAACTGCTTTTCTTGAGTACACGACGTGTTATCTGAGAGACACACCATGTGATTGAGAGTTGGTGAAGTCCTAGGCCGAATTGCTTAGGTTGAACACGCCGTGTCTTAATAAACACAGAGTGTATTTTGACATAACTTCTGAGTGTAACTTTTGAATGGTGCGACACACCGTGTCGCTGTAGAGATACGTCGTGTCACAACTCTTCAGGGAGAAATACGATCATTTGTATACTTACATGGTGTTTAGTAATTGACACACGCTGTTTTCCCTTCAGAATCTTCAAGATGAACTCTGTGAAGTATGTAAACTCTTTGGGACTCCAATTAGGGTCGGATTTTAGTTGCATTGGCCCCATTTTCTCGTCAAAATCATGTACCTGTGCCCTGTGGTCACAAACATGAAACGAGTAAAACAACTAAAAAAGTGGGAAATCAAATATGATTAATTGCAAAATGAGATACAATTTGGATTGAAAGTATGTGCAAAAGTGGGTGAAAAGTCTATATAAAATGTGCACATTATCAACATTAAAGGTTTTGATCTTAAAGGAAGTGGCCTAATTAGAAATTGACAATGAATTAGCAAATGGGGCATTTAACTCTCTTCTTTCTTCCTTCATATCAACATACATTAGGGCAACCAGAATAGACATGGATGCCTCTTCAATTTTTGTTAGATTTCATGATGCTGTCTAGGTGGCAATGGAAATCATTTAGGATGACCTATACAATTGCATGCTGATTAAACTAGAGTTGATTGTGAGGCTATTACCACAACACATGCATCTTCATGTTTCTACAATTGTCATGACGATCATTGCATCTTCCTCGAAGGATCGACCATTGAGGAAGCCTTTTTATTACTTCAATTGCCAAGTCTTTTTGCATTGTTCCACTACAAATCACATTATGAGAACTGTGACAACCATTGACGAAGACATCGAGGATGTTTAACCCATGAGAGTACCTAGTGATGAGACGATCACGATGAACCACAAAACACACTATTCCGTTGATAAGACATGGTGGTTCAAACCCTAATCTGCGTCGCGAATTTCTATCCTCCTTTGAAGAAGAGTAATTGGTAGAATATGCATGTCAAATATAGACAATGGTAACATGGACAAATATGCTTCAACCATTGAAGTGCTTTGACTGATTACACACTGAGACAATGCCTGTCATTATTTGATCATACATACAAGTTGATGCAAGAAATTCCTTGTCCACATTTGCTATCACGTTGCACATTCATATTCAGTTTAATATGTTATCATGCATGTGGATTGGCAGACATAGTGGTTGCTCTACCACCTATTATTGTGCGTTCAATGTGGCACTTTCAGATCGGATTCCTACTTAATGATAACAACTTCTGCATGTGCTCGAGATATTCCATTCGCCTCCACATGGAGGTGTTTCTGGGCCATCCACAAAATCACTAGAGGGTCATCTTGTTCAGACGAGGAGACTTAAATGAAGTATCTACGATGCATAGACTCTTAGCCCATATATGGGCCCATTTAGTTCCAATTTTAAACCTTTTCGTTATTTTTTTATTTTGGTATTTCAAATAGTAAATGAGAATGTGACCCAAAACAACTAAAAAGATTGAAAAGGTAGGATTGACTTCATTACGTCTATTTGAAAATCCGGCACAAAAGAGCCTAAAAGGAAGGCAACAATTTATATCTGGCCACAAATTATTGATGGTTAATGTTTTATGAAGCATGACATCACGAGGAAGGAGAGAAGAATTAGAAAACATGGTAAACTAATCAAGTTGTAATTAAGTGTCAGGACTACGGGACAATATCATCTAGAATGAACCATCCAAAATTTGTTCAACAGGTTTGATTGTTGCACTTAACTCCTTGCTATTTCAAGCTAATGCATGGAATTTTAGAAAATACATGTAGTTATAGGTATTTGTCGTTTTCCTGCATTTCGTGCTTGCTGGTTGCTAAGACATTCATGTCTCATACACCCATTGGCATAGGCAATCAAGTCATGCAAATACTTATCAAAATGGTTAGGAGTACTCCTAAGTCTAACGGGGGGGGGGGAGGGGATCTAGGCAGGGGCCTAGGTATTGCTAGGTGTTTTTTATTTTGATAGTTATATACATGTTTAATTACCTTTACATATGTATACTTGGTTATAAACTTACATTCAAATATTGTATTACCAACTGTCTATATTTTGGTTTCTCTAAACTTAATCAACCTATAGTTACTCTAAATCACGCCTAGCATGGCTGAAACTAGACGCTGGACCTAATTCGACTCAACTTGACCTAAGCTATACCTAATTTAAACTTAATTAGACCAAAAATACCAAAAATTTCCTAACCAGATTCCAATTCATCAAAAATGATCCAATCAGACATAAGTTCTCCTAATTTGCCCCAATTTTGCTAAAACCATACCCAAGCCAATCTTCACTTGACCGGTTGATCTAACGTGTCCTAGATTAGACTTACTTTAGGTGATTTGGCCATAAAGGCCTAAAATGTGCTAGGTGCCCACCTAGGTCACATAAGGACCTGGGAAGCTAGGTTTGGGCTCCCCTTTGGTGCACTTAGGTGACTGTCTTGATAACTACATAAACAATTAACCTTCACTCGAATATTTGACAATCCGAGGAATTCATGCTGAAATAGGAATATGTTTCCATGTTTTTTAGGGGGTTCACACATCTCACTTGTAAAATTGTGCATTTTCTGCAAAGCTACACATCTTGTTGTATACTGTGTTTAACTTCCTTTGAAGCTCGGCTCCCTTAAACAATTAGCGGAAACCGTCATTCTGATAAGGGGGTGGAATGATAAGGAACATCCGAATGTATATTTGAATCTGTACAATGAAGTAGATATACAATTGCTGGGCTGCCAACTGTTGGCAAGTACAGAAAGAAAGGAAAGGAGAAGATTCTTCAAGGCCCTACCTATTCCTCAGATGATGGAAGGGCTATCAAAATGCAAGAATGCTTGACCTAGGACTAGGAGGGATGGATATGTAATGGAGATCCTAATGAATAAAATCTAAGACTAATTATCTAGATCTAAACTAATCTAAAATAACTAATCAAAAGGAATAATAATGATAAAAAAGATTTCATTTATCATCTGCTTTCGACGAAAGCCTTACAAAGACTATATATAGGTGTTTAAACCCAACTCACTACAGAACTAGCTAATATGGGACTAAACCACAGGCTTTACAAGAAAATGGAAAATATCAAATATCCTCTAAAACACAAGGTAACTGATAAAACATTATAAAAACTATTAAAATGGATATGCTCGTCCTACATCATATCTCCTCTGCTTCGAAAGACTCGACTCCGACGAGTTAAAACAATCATATGGGGCCGGGAAAGTAAAGAAAGTCTTTGAAGCTTTGTTGTATATGAGTCATGTAGCATCACACCAACGAACAAGATAATGGCGCCGGAGATCAGGAAAGAACACCATGTTTGTCTTCAAATCCATCGTTGTGCTGTTTGGATGTTGTGGACGGAGAAAGCTCATAAATGTCTGGAGGTTGTGGAGGAGGCCGGTTGATAACTCTCTAAACGAGGAAAGTGAAACTAGATATGCAATCCTCATGTGTAACCCGTATTTGCTTCTCAGCGAAGCACGTATCTGAATGATCATCGTCCAAATTAAGCACAATAGAATCATATGCAGTAAGTGTTAGAACTTTTGTACTATAACTGAGAAAGACAGTATCAACCTTGTCAACGAGTAATTCAGAATTGGTCAAAAGAGATTCACCATCAATATATTCATATGTTGGTTGAATTTTCCTATCAACCATAGAGGAAGCCATCTGAAGCGTCATTATAGGTGAAGTGGTGGTAAAAGAGCATTCCTCAACAGAAGATACACAATCCGAACAAGGTTGTAAAACATCATCTTCTGGAGTTGTAATAGAAGACATGGGTATCTGAATCTGCAAAACATCCGACGACTCCGGAGTTGTAACTGAGGCAACAATCATCTGACACTGCAAAACATCAGGCGGCTCCAGAGTTGTAACCGAGGAAACAATCATCTGACACTGCAAAACATCAGACGGCTCCGGAGTTGTAACTGAGACTGGGGGCATCTGGAGTTGCAAAATATTAGGCCGCTCTAGAGATGTATCTGAGACAGGAGGCATTTGAAGCGGCAAAACATCTGATTGCTCGGGAGATGTGACTAAAGGCATAGACATCTGAAGCTTGATACTTGTAGCCATATGAGATGTTATAGTAGAAAAACTGACAAAAGGGCCCCCCTCCGGGGGAAGGGAGCGGAGCGGGGCGTAGCCCCTCTGCGGTACGGTACATTTTCCACATGTATGTGGAGGATATAGGTACTTCCTGGAAGGTGTCGAGCAAGGTGGAGAAAGAGGAGATTGTACTTCAATAGCATAGAAGGCTCCATAACATCATTGACAATAAAGGTAATCATCAAGATAGGTTCGCGAATACTCGAATTGCCACTTGCAATGGACACAACAAGTCCAAAACGTAGAAGGATTACCATACTGTGGCACAACATCTCCTTGATAATGCATATTGAACCCAATCGTAGATACTCAAACTGTAAAGGAGCAGTGCCGACTAAGAGGTTGGCCTCTCAATGCTGCTATTGTATATCCTCTCAATGTTGCTGCTGTATGGCCAGGCAATGCTGCTTTTGATGTAGACGGTAGACGGAGGCTGGATCTTCGGGTGGCAACAACGTGGATGTTGACTTGACGGGCAGAAGGTTAGAGGGGATTACTAATAGTATTAGGCACGAAAGTTGGTAGATAGGTGAAGGATTAGTGGAAAGTAGTGGATATGGTTATTGACGTGGGGAGAAGGCACGGTAGTGGGATGTGGGAGGCAAAGAGGGATGCGTGGTGGTTGCTGGGGCGCAGGCAGTGGATGATGGCGGGGTGATACATGGGTTGCGTGGTGAGGTTTTGGGTGGATGCAAGATGGGTTTCAGGTGGAACAAAGGCTGAGTTGCGGGTGGAAAGGCAGCTGATGGCGTGAACTGGTGTGCGGGCGGGTTCTGTGGAGCAACTGAAAACGGGAGGTGACTAGCGGCTGAGGGATTAGCGGCTAACAGGCGCATGGATGAAGGGTGTGTGGAGTTGACTGCCAGTCGTGGAGATGGGCAGGTAATTTGCGGTACAGGGATTCACAGTTGCCGCATGGGAGAGGGTCATGGCTGCAGCAGTCGTAGGTGAAGGGGATTAGCGGAACGACAAAGGTGGTGTGTTGGCTTACAGCTGAGTGGAGGCGGGTCGGAAAGGTAGTGGGGTGTGAGAGGGTCGGCTAGCGGGAGATTGGCGGGGACGGGTTGGGTTATCGAGAGTTGCTGGTACGGTTGGGTGTAGCAGAATGACGAAGAGGTGATGTGTATTGGGCCGATTACTGGGAACTGCAGGGAGCAGGGTGTAGTTTGCAGTAGATTTCCAGGGGGTCGGAGGTCAGGATTTTGCGGCGTGTCCGGAGTCGGGCTTGCAGGGGCTAGAAAAGGATGATTGGTGAGGGGTAGGGCGGACACGGGATGGCGGAACTGGGTTGCTGTATGGGGTGCAAGAGGAACATGGAGAATAGGGTCACGCGCAGGATGCTGCTGGACGGGGGTGACAGGCGGCAGTATGCGGAGAAGCGTGAAGGGCGGGAGGAACAAAGGCGAGACGGAAGTATGAGGGGTGAGCGGAAAAAGGGAAAAGGTGGACTGGAATGATAAGCGGGGTGAAGAGAGGCGGCGGGATTAGCAGGATATTTGCGGAGTGGTGTTGACGGGAAGAACTGCTGTTGACTGGAGCAAAGGAGCTGCGGCCGTCTTTTCTCCGGCGGACAAGAACACATGATCTAAACCCCAATAACAATTAGGGTTAGATGCTCTGATACCAAACTAATGGAGATCCTAATGAATAAAATCTAAGACTAATTATCTAGATCTAAATTAATCTAAAGTAACTAATCAAAAGGAATAATAATCATAAAAAAGATTTCATTCATCAAGTTTGCTTTTGACGAAAACCTTACAAAGACTATATATAGGTGTTTAAACCCAACTCACTACAGAACTAGCCAATGTGGAACTAAACCACATTTACAAGAAATCTGGGAAAATGTCAAATAACCCCTACAAACAAGGTAACTGATACAACATTATAATAACTCGTCCTACATCAGTAGGCCAGGGGCCATTGTGAAGCATTGTTATGGGTTTTTGGTAGTTTCTATTAATTATTTGCAACTTTATCATCTTCTTATCTATCTAATACATACTATATACAGACACAACTTAGATATACAGAAGAATAGTATAATTAGCAAAAGTCCCTTATCTTTTGAAATTATATTCATCTTCTGCTGCAAAAGGAAATGGCCTACTAGGTTAGTTCTCAAACCAAACAAATCCCTCCAAAATATTTGTGCCAACGTACATGTTTTTTTTTACATTTAGTTACAAGTTCTCTAGTGACTTGTTATTTATTGCAACAGTCACTCGATGACTGTTCATTATGGTTGGTTTCCCTTTATTTTGTTCGAATGTATCTAATCTGGAAACATACCATGTGAAACCTCTGAATCTGGTACCAAAATGTACAGTTCACTTAATACGATAGAGTTGCTTCAGTACATTATAGTATGCGGTCATTGAGTCTAGAAATACCGATTTTTTTACATCTATGTGTTGATTTTAATCTTACTATTTATGATTCAGCTTGAGCTTAATCCAGATTTGAATGATAAAAAATATCTTTACAGAAGTGAAACAGAAAATGTATCATATAGTTGTTCTATCGCTTCTCTGATTTGATGTTACATGATCAACATATCAGAAGCCCTCTTAAAGTTAGAACTAATGATTGAGATTCGTAATGTTTCAGTTCACGAATTTTTCTCTTGGGACCATCTCACCATCACTATACTCCAAGATGTGCTCTTACTAAAACAACTGTTTACAGCACGCCATTGGGAGACTTGCCTGTAGATCTAGAAGGTACTTCTCAAAATAGACATTGTTCTCTACAGTGTTCTGTCATGCTATCATAGTGCATGCTAAGATATTCAGTTATATATTTTCATCTATAGTTTGCTTTCATCTTCTGTAGAACTTCTAAGTGATTATTTCTCTTAGTTGCAACAATGTAGATAAGATGGTGGACGAATGTAGTTATTAACAATCTTTTTTCAGAAAAGAAGCTTAATAAATTAAACAATGAACCATCAACAATGACAGCACTGATGGTCTGATAAATCTGTACTAGTGTACTGTATGATTAACTGCAGATAAATGGCTCTTATGTAAAGCGAAAATGCTAAAATATTCTCAAGAGTAGTATATCAATTTTGTGGCTATTTACTAGTAGTAGTATTCTTTATCGCCTTTTCCCTTGATCCATCCATTATCAATGCCATACCTATTTACATAGTACCAGTTGCATCATTATGCTATACTAGCTGGTTTGGTTACTGCTGGTCTTAGAATTCATAAGAAACTGTATACTCCTCTTTTTATAATTTGGTTGCTCTTTGAATTTGCAACACAAGTGATTTTTTTGTTTTGCGAATTAACACATCTTTTTTCCTTTCATAGTAAATCATGAGTTGCAGGCAACTGGAAAGTTTGACGTCATGGATGTGAGAGTTGATGAAGCGGAGCATAGCATGGAAATGCACTTGCCCTATCTTGCAAAAGTATTCCGTGGGTAAATGTTGATATCTATTCACTTATTTCACTTGGGTTCAAAGAATATAGATCCGTAGATGAGATATTTTTCGATTATCTTTTTAACCCAGAGCTGCTTTCCTGGCATCTATTGATTGTGTATAACTAGCTTCAAAAGCAGTAAGATTTGATGTAAGATTGGAATCAATTATAATATTATACAACTCTTAAAATTCATTAGATTCAAAGTAATTTGGACATGGATATTTAATATTCTCTTACATGACCATAGCCTACTAAGATAGGTTATTTTCATCTAAGTCTCAATCCCAATTGTAAGATAATTGCATTAAGCAAAACTCAACTTCTATGTATATGCAAGGGGAACACTTACAATCTGAACTAAAACCTAATGGGCCCACCATACATAGGCCCATATATTTTTTTAAAATTTGGTGCTTCATTCATCCCGTCACCAGGGTTCGAACTCTTGACCTCTCGGTCATACAACACAACTCTTACCACTCGGGTGCCACTTTGTTGGCAAATACATAGGCCCATATACATACAAGTTGGAGCCTGGTAAAACACATACCTGGCCTACCACAAAACACATACCTGGCCTACCAAGACAGACTCAAAAGAAAAGCAGATTGCATAATAGATAAAAATAGTCCAGACATAAACATGAATCTCCCTGAAGCAAATATCAAGTAGTGGGTAGCATGTCGGTTTTGTCCTTATGATGAAAGATAAAGCAAGGCAAAAACACATAAGTTGACTCCTCACTAAATAGGTAATTGTCAGACCTACAAGTAAGATTG
Organism: Alisma plantago-aquatica; assembly: GCA_963693085.1. Classification (NCBI taxonomy): domain Eukaryota; kingdom Viridiplantae; phylum Streptophyta; class Magnoliopsida; order Alismatales; family Alismataceae; genus Alisma; species Alisma plantago-aquatica. The sequence continues at coordinate 554,806,789 of OY856411.1, forward strand.
GAAATAAGCAACAGGAGCCTTGATCATGTTGGAGCATGCTTCTGATTTCTGAAGTAGCAAAAGACACGTGACTCTGTCATTTGAGTCGCCTACTCAGTCTCTATCGCCATTGAAGTAGTTCCTCACACTGAATACCATTGCTAGCTTAAAGCAATGCATGATGGTTGGGACAGGGGCACTTCTGTAGGAAGATTGCACTGCGAAAGGTAGTCGATGTGCTTGAGGCAGAGGCACTGCTACAGGAAAAATGCACTATAGTTGGTGCCAATGGAGCACGGATGACAAGTGGGAATTGGACAACATGGCTAGATGAATGATCATCTATGAACAGAAAATGTGCTAGACATGCACACAAACAAATATGCATAGCTTAAGATACTCCAACTAGATGCTCCTTAGATAAAAACAATTTTCAAGACTTGAGCATTGGCATGACAATGATTTGTCTTCCTCCTTCCTCTATCGACTTAGATTTTCTTTCCTAGCTTCATGTCCTCTTATTTTTCCTCTATATTCTCCCCTCACACCAACCATAAAGAACAAGAGAGTGGTTGAGGTGGACAATGGTACAAGGAACTCCCTCGTAGTTGAAAACTTGACTAGCATCCAATAAATATCACAATTGAGGGAATCACATAACTAGTTGGACATCTAGAAAAAAGAGCTCACAATCAAGGAGCATAACTCCACAACTCCATAGATAATTAGTTGTAATGGGGGGTCCTATTGCCCTTAGTGAACGGGACTCGAGGTAAGGCCCTCTTTGCTAGAGCTCAGGGCAGAACCCCCGAGAAAAAAGGGTATATGATGAATTCTGAGGGAACATCAAGCAAAAAAATGGGTATCTTTCTAATTGCGGCAGATTAGGCAACTTGAAGTAGTGAGAGCCACAACCAACAAACTAGCCAAATAAATGAACAAATCAAATCTCATCTTTAGTATAAGCCATGATCCATGCATAGCATATTGTTACCAGTTGGATGATGCCAACTCGGAGAGGATGTTTTGCACAACATCCAAAGCAGACAACTGATGGCCGATTGTGACAATGAATGGCTGGTTGACGACTGTCAGACTAAATCTGTTGAAGGGGCCAATGGATTGACATGGAGGTTGCAGACCTGGATACTAAAAACTTTCAACTAGTTCTAGTCACCAACTAGAAGCAACCAACTTCACTTTCCACCTACTAGAAACGACCAAATGGCAGAAATGACGAAGACGAAAGCGAACGGTATTGCTGCCACTTCAATGGAAATCCACACATAACCTGACATCAGCTAATCTGGTAGCTTGAGACCCAACCGGGGTGAATCTCATAATTGAGAATTTGGAGTTGGGAATATATTGGTGATGAAAAGATGGGTCGTTGGCTTCTTATCATGTGGAAGTCGAAACAACACAATCTTGCAAAAACCGTCACTGCATAGTCTGAACAACTTGAATTAAACAGTACATTGATGAACATTGGTAGTTTGGACAATACCGCATTAGTAGAAATACAAAGGGTAGATTCTAATGGGTTGACATGGTGGAGATTACTCTACATGACCCCAATGTGTCGGTGAAAATATGTGAAGAAGGGCCTGTGGGAGCATTACGACTTATGGGATGCTAGTAGACAATAAGAAACCTGCAGGCGTCACACCAAGGAAGAAGTGGCGCCCACTCGCCAGCTACAACTCTCTTCTTCTCTCTCTCTTAATGGATAGGGTTTTGGATCTTTGCTTATGCTACTATGGGGAGAATAAGATAGGAGATAATAAGATAGTTGCGTTAAACAAAACCCTAATTCCTATGAGAAGAGACTTTGTATTTGTTATGTAAAAGTGAGTACAATGCTCTCTTTTTTATAGTCCAAGAGATAAAGGTAAAAGCCAGAAATAAGAGATATGGGATAAAACTAAGGAGACATAAAACTACAGAGACGGTAACAAAAATAAGGAATATATGTCAACACTCCCCCTCAAGCTGGAGCATAGATATCAATGATGCGCAACTTGTCCACCATGGTAGCGAATCTGGTCTTGGGAAGAAGTTTTGTGAAGATATCTGCTACTTGATCAGAAGTACGAGTGTATGTAGTAGAGATGTTGCTAGACAAGACAACTTCTCGGGCAAAATGCCTATCCACCTCAATATGCTTGGTGCGCTCATGAAACGATCGATTGCTGGCAATGAATATAGCAACTTTAATGTCACAATGCATAGGAATAGGATCATGATCAGAAATGTCAAACTCCCTCAGAAGACCAAGGACCCATAGCAATTTACAAGTAGTATGAGCTATGGCTCTATCTCAACTTTAGCACCAGAACAGGAAACAACAATAAACAGCGCCAGGTAATAAGATTACCTCCTACAAAGGTACAATAACTAGATGTAGATCTACGATCTATCCTGCTACTTGCCTAATCAGAATCAACATATCCTGCTATTTTATAATGCCCATGTCTTCTGTATAATAAGCCTTTCCTTGGATAATTTTTCAGATATTTCAGAATATGACACACAACATCCCAGTGGTATTGTCTGGGTTTATGTAGATATCTACTGACTACTACAACTGCAGAGGATATATCAACCATTGTAATAGTCAGATATATAAGTTTACCAACTAATCTACGATACTATTGGTTATCTGGGTACAAAGGCAAAGAGTCATCATCCCGGTTTGTATTAGGATCTAAGGGAGCACTAGTAGGTTTTGCTCCAAGCATGTCTGTTTCTGCCAAAAGATCCAGACGTTTCCTCTCTGATAAACAAATACCTAAAGAAGAGTGGGAAACTTCAATGCCCAGAAAATATCTCAATTTTCCCAAGACTTTAATGATAAAGTTTTTTCCAGGTATTCTTTAGTAGCCTGAATGCCTGCTTGATCACTCCCAGCCAAGGAATTAAATGACCGATACCGATGTCGTTTTGACAGCTTGGATATAGATATTTACCGGTATACCGACGAAAATATCGATAGATGCAATCCTGGCCATATCGACGCCAAAATGAACGAATTAAATCATGAAATCTTACAGGTGTAATCTCTACACCTAAATGCATCATTTTATGCAATAAAATTCTATAAGGGGTATGTGAGGGGGGTTGTCCATCACGTGGGAGGTAGGGAACCTGTCCCGCTTTCTGCAAATTTCGATGAAGGATTTCAATGACAAAATATTGGAATTAAGATTTGGAATTTTACTAGCACAATCCATAAACATATTTACACACACTTATGCAATAATATCAAATTTACAACACATGAATGGCATAGTAACTTACTAACTCATATCAGTTGTATGTCGAGTTACACACTGATTCTTCATACAATATTGAGTTGATATGGTTGACATATTGCTCCCATGACATGTACATTATGTAAGGTTGGTGGTATGAAGTTCTGTGTTGCTCATACACGTCATGTACAATACTATATGTGTATAATACTCGTTCGAATTATGTAATTAAACACGATATGTTTTAGAATTTTACAGTACTATGCCTCCACATGCATCATATCAGATTCTGAAAGAAAATATACACAAGGGCTTTCTATTGCTCTTCTTCAACGTGTGACTTTGACAATTAATTTCATGACTGTTAAGGAAGTTAGGCACCATCACTATTGTGACACCTTTTCGCTGCCGTTGTTTGTTGCACATGATCTTGATATGCGGTAGTGAGTTTCTCCATGGATTATGCACAATAGCGAGATAAGTATAAAATCCATTATTACCATGCCCACTATATGCATGTCATGGGGATGCGATAATATAAAAGTGTAGTTACCATGTCAACCATGTCCATGTTGTGGGATGTATGTAGCGTCATATATAAACAAATATAAGACTAGAAAATTACAAAATCTATACATTTTTACAATATTTGTTTGTTGTGTTGCGAAGTAGTACATTTTCTTCCTTTGTATGATAAAAAAACTAGTAAGAAGAACATATGCATACTAATTAGCTTACTACTAAAAATGATTAGAAAATTATACTTATATTTCGTGGATTTTACTTAGGTATATTACTATGATTATAATGTAGATTATGAGAAAGTGTTGTAGATCTAAGAAGTAAGAACACATACAATTAGGAAGGCATATAAAAAAGCAGATGGCAGGATCTTTGCCAATTTAAGGCATTTTGGGATGAATTTACATTTTAATTGAGATAGATGAAGTGTAAATGAGAGAAATGGTAAACAATATAAAGGCATACCTTAGATTAGAGTTATCTGAGCCGTAGTTGTCGAGATCCCTTTGCTTCGTCATTTCCTCCTTTCAAACAACAAAAACAAACTCAACCACGCAAAAAATCGGTATTTCTGTCGGTATACCAGTAAATTTCGTCGATATATGGCGGTATTTGGCGATATTTGGTGGTATTTGGCGGTATACCATCGGTTTACCGATATTTGCAATCCCAACGATAGGTTTGTGTGAACCGATGACCGATGTCGTCGATATCGGTATATCGGTCAGTATACTGACGGTATCGTCGATATCTCTTTCATTGCTCCCAACTAAGATGATATCATCAACATAGACAATCAGAATTACAAGGCCAGAGGAAGTCTTCTTAATAAAAACCAAGTGATCAGAATGAGAGTGGCGAAAGCTAGAAATCTGAAGAATATGACTTAAATTTGTCAAACCAGGCACATGGACTCTGTTTCAGTCCATATACAGCCTTGCGTAATCTGCATACTTTAGAACACTCCCCTTGAGCAACAAACCCAGGTGGTTGCTCCATATACCTCCTCGTGCAGGCAAGGAATGAGGTATCCGATTTCGATGCCATTTCGACATGGAAACTGAAATTTATTGAAATTTCGACAAAAATTTCGATAAATGCAACAGTGCCGTTTTGACGCCAAAATCAATGAATTAAGCCATGAAATTTCACAGGGATGATCTTTACACCTAAATGCATCGTTTTATGCAATAAAATTTGATATGGGGATAGGTGGGGGGTCCTTCATGTGGGAGGAAAGGAGACATTCCTACTCCCTGGGAAAATTTTGAATTTTGGGTAAAAAATTTCGATGATTTCGACATAGCGGTATGGTTGCAAGATTTCGTAGCAGATGGCGTTGAAATAGAAAATTTTGACAAAATTTTGACGATTTCGTCGAAACCTCATTCCTTGCATGCAGGTCACCATATAAGAAGGCATTTTTGACATCCAGTTGAAACAGGGGCCAATGACAATTCATAACCATAGAGATAAGGACACAAACATAGTTTAGACTGCGACAGGAGTGGAAGTGTCAAAATAATCAACTCCATACGTTTGGGTATCACCTTTGGCTACAAGGCGAGCCTTTAATCTTTCAATTGTACCATTTGATTGATACTTTATTGTAAAGACCCTGCGACATCCTACAAGAGAGCAATAGGCAGGAAGATCAACCAAGTCCCACGTACGCCAATCAATAAGGGCCTACATTTCAGTCTCCATAGCCTGGTGCCATGCAAGATGTTGTAATGCCTGAGCACCATTCTTAGGAATAGAGACAACTGATAAAACAGAGGTAAAATTGGCAAAGCTAGTGCCAAGATTAACAGTAGAATTTTTTTCCAATAGGATGTAAAGTGCAGGACTGACTCCCTTTACGCAAACTCATCGCAACATTTAAATTAAAAAATACATGTGGTTGTGGGGGATCTGCCGACGAAGATGTAGGATTTGGTGGAGGGGCCATGGAGGGAGTTGTAGCTTTCGGTTTTCGCTAATACACTGTCACAGGCAGTGATGGTGCAACAACTGTAGGGGGCAAAGCAGTTTCAACAGACACAGGCAGTGCTGTATCAACCAACAAATCAGATGACTCCTACTGCAGAGTAGTATGCTAAAAAGACCACATCAACACTGACAAACCATTTCTTTGTAGATGGTTCATAGCATTTGTACCCTTTCTGAGTCTGAGAGTAGCCCAAAAAAACACATTTCGTAGACCGCGGGTCAAGCTTTGTCAAACTAGGACGTAAGTTTTTGACAAAGGAAGTGCTTCCAAAAATCCAAGGAGGCACAACAAAAGGGGGGCATCGGGATACAAGATTTGATAAGACACTTGATTGCATAATACAAAGGAGGGCATGCGGTTAATGAGATAGCTTCAGGCCAGAAAGTTTTGGGTACATGATAGTGAAAAAGCATGGGTGCTAGCAACTTCTAGAAGGTGACGATTCTTGCACTCAACAAGCCCATTTTGTTGATGGGTGTACAAATAGTAAGTTTGATGAATAGTACTCATCTTGCGACAAAAAAAGGCTGACGGATGATTGCACACACTTTTAAGGCATTAAGCGAAAAACCTTAATTGGTGAGCCAAACTGAGTATGGATTTCAGTAAAGAAGGTGGTGATAGTATCCAACATATGAGATCGGTCTTTTAATAAAATTAGCCATGTAGTTCTAGAAAAGTCGTCAATAAAGCTGGTAAAATACAATTATCCAAATGTATTCAGAACAAAATATGGACTCAAACATCAACATGCACAATATCAAATGGCTTTTTAGAACCAATACAAGGTTTATTTGAATAATTGACACAAGTTTGTTTGCCCAGCTAGCAAGTTTCACAATGAAAAACATAATATGAAATAACATGAATTAAATGCTCCAATTTTGCAATAGATGGATGACCCAGTCGATAATGCCATTGTAACCCTGTCACAGAGCAGTCAACAAAGCAATAGTCTTCTACGTATCCAAGTATACAATCCTTCTATTCCCTATGGCCCAAACCAATCCTCATCCTCGTACAAAGATCCTGAAATACACAACCGTCTGGGTCAAAGGTAATAAAGCACCGAACTCAATGCTCTTCACAACTCTACTAACTTGATAACAAATCCAAAGGAAATTTGGGAACATAATGAGCAGAGTGCAATAAGTGATTGCCAAGAGTATAGATAGTCCCGATGCCATAAACAGGAGTCTGAGAAGCATCAATAAGAGTAACAGGTGGAACAATAGAAGTTTTATTGAGTTCAGAAAAAAGTGCAGAATTGCCAAAAATATGGGAGGTGGCTCCTGAATCAATTACCCATCTATTTTTACCATAAGATGCAGATGAGGCAAGGAGAGTAGAACCTCCATCAACAGAGCCATCAGTAGTAGAGGAAGGGAGACGAGACTGAAGCAACTTTTCGAACTCAGAGCGAATCCAATCTGCAGATGGTTGGGACGATGAGGATGGTGCAGAATTAGGTTGATCTATATAACCTGATTGGCCCATGCAGGCTTACCATGCTTAACCTCACAAGATCTGCAGTGGGGTTTGTGCGTTTACAAAAATGACAATATCGCTCTTAAAAAAGAAGATAGGTCTTGACTAGATGATGAAGAACCAGGACTAGGACCAACAGTAGAACGACCACAAACGCAGCCTCGACCACGACCACGACTGGAGTCTTCTGAGCAGACAACTAGAGTGGCATCATCAGAGTGTTTTGGTGACAAAGGGGAGACATATGGGAGAACTGGACCCATTTCATGACATCATGTAGTGTAGGCAACATGTCGATGGACATGATCTGATCTACCACTCTAGAGAATGAGTGTGGCAAATCCACAAGAAATTGCATCAGTTGAAGTTCATTACGCCAACATTGTATTTCAGTGATATCAACAGAGAGAGGGTGGTACACTTCAAACTCGTCCCAGAGAGCGCAACATTGATTGTAATAATCCTCCACCGATTTGGTAACAAAATACTCATTTTTGGCCATGTGTTTGAAAATTTCAAACATTTTCTTTGGATTTTGCTGATGAGAGTAAAATGTGAGAGTTGGTCCCACATGGCTTTGGCAATCCGGATACAAAGAAGTGACTGGCTGATTTTGGACTCAACACTATTGACCATCTAAGTCATGACGCCAGAGTCCTTAGTCCACAAGTCGTAGGCTTGTTTAGTTTTATCATCGACACTATAAATAGGTACGATCAAAGCAACAGAAGTAAGATGCGAGTAACGACCATAAGCTTTGACATAGAGCTCGAAGGCTGCACACCAAGTGTGATAGTTGGAACCATCCAACTTCACAGTAGTGACGCATAGCGTCCGAGGCGGCTGAACAAATGCCATCAGAAAGATACATAGGGTGACGACGACGTCAGTAAGAAGCCGTAGCAGGAAAAGGACCCAACTTAGGGGCACCAGTAACAGAAGAAACGTCAGTGAGCAACAACAGGAAATAACCCAACTCATGGGCAATATTAGTCACAGGAATATAACCCAAGGCACGGGCAACAATAGAATAGTGAGGAACCTACGTTAGCAAATCATCCAGACATATGGTGACGAGGCAATATGTGGGGAGAGGTTCCCCCCAGAAAAGAGGTAACTAGAGGAGACCGGAGAAGAGGAGGGGGGGTTTTAAGGGTTAGATAGGGTGGTGGTTAGCAGCTGGAAGGGGTGGAAGGAGCGAGCGGCGGGTTAGGGACGGGAGGAGAGGGCGGTGGGAGGGAGGAGGGGGTGGCGGGGGAGTTAAGGCTGGGGGGGGGGCAGCGTCGGGAGCCGGCGGTTGGGGGCGGATCAGGCAGGGAAAGAATAAAAAAGGGATTATGGGGAACATGCTCTTGATACTATGAGAAGAGACTTTGTATGTCATGTAAAAGTGAGTAAAGTGCTCTCTCTGTTATAATCCAAGAGATAAAGGTAAAAGCCAGAAATAAGAGATATGGGATAAAGCTAAAGAGACATAAAACTAAAGAGACAATAACCAAAAGAAGGAATATATATATATCAACGTCCTATATATAGGAGATGGGGACACTTACAAATTGGACTCATTTCCTAATAGGCCTAACATACTTAGGCCTATATACATATTAAACACAATAACTAATAACTCCAACACCAATCATGTTGGGCTAGCTAGACTATGGTCCAAACGATTATTTCCTGAAAATCTGCTGAAGCTGATGAGAGGAAATCGAGCCATATGAGTGGTTGCACATTTCAAGTTTACTTGTAAAATTATGTCACAAACTCACAGACGATCCATGTGTCAGATGCCTGTAATGCAATTTCTATTATAAATGTACTACATATGTGTGGCGAGTATCAAGGAGAAGTTACATGAGGGTCACCTGAGATGGTATGGATGTGCAATGGAGATCGACAAATGTACCAGTTTGAGGTAAATCTATTTAGGTGAGCACATTTTAAAGAAAAGAGGCAGTTCCTAAACTAAAACTAACTTGGGGAGAGCTTATGAGGAAAGATTTAGTCTTTGCATCTTGATAAACACTTGGCCATAAAAAATCTAAAATGGAACAAATGAATCCATGTAGCCTTCTCCAGTATGGTTGGAATTGAGACGTAGTTAATGATGATGTTCTGGCATTTTTGGAAATGGGCTTGGGTGACTGTGTAATTTTCCACCCATTCCTTAACTCTCAGTTTCATAATAAAGATAGTTTGCATGTGTCTGGACATGTAAAGAGTGGTTTTTATGACAGAATGTCTAATTCCTAGTTGTTGTGAAATCTGCAACTAGACACCTAATTAAGAATTTAATAAACTCAGATAAACCAGCAGAACTTGGAACTTTCAGTATGTTCTTGACATTAACACTTAGGTCCCGAAACTAAAACAATTGAATAATAAATTCTCTACAATATAAAATAATAAAAGAATGAATTAAGCTAATCGGGATTCGGCTGCCTTGTCAAGCTATTGTATCTGGAAACCGGACTTGCCCTACATCACAGGTCACAGGGGTTTTGCCCATCAACTTATCCAACAATGAAAATGTACATTAACTTCCATGCTGACTCAGGCTCATCTTATTCGTATAGTAGTTGTAGGTGTAGTTCTTATGATTGTCCTCATCTTTTTTATTATTCCATTGTAGTGCCATTTGCAGCTATACTATGGTGGTGTATCCCATTTCAGCACTTTGCACGAATTCTGTTCTCTACCTATAGCACAAATATATGTCAGTATCCATGTCACATGTGGCATGTCTTGCAATTAACAAAACTTGGTAGTTTCTCTGCTTATGAGTTAAGATCAATAAATTTCCACTGTGTTGCCTAATATTCTCTATTTTCTTCCCTCCCAATCATCTGTATATTTTCAAATCCTGTCTTTAAACGAAATGTTTGATTGATTATACGGTTCTCTTTGTACATTCTTTCATCTGGTTGTGGCTGTAGTACATTATTTTTGATGCAATTTCTGGAACTTGGGATGAAATTAGTGAAATGTTTACCTGGGACTTAATATCAACTACTGATATTATATAAACGATTCCATTTTGCAATGTTTTAAATGTTAATGCTGTAATAAAGCTTATCTTCTGATGATTTTCCTCACAGATTTCCTGTAAAAGTTGTTCCAATTTTGGTTGGAGCACTTAGCCCTGAAAATGAAGCCATGTATGGAAAACTACTTGCACCATATGTTGATGATCCTACTAATTTCTTCTCGGTGTCATCAGACTTCTGTCATTGGGGTTCAAGGTGATTTATTTCAAATAATTGATTTTCATCCTTTTTAGTCAAGCTTTTGTTAATTCTTATGACTATCCATCTGTTCACTTATTTCGTATGGTTAGTCAGCTGATGCATAGATATTCTACAATGGGTAGATCCCTAACAAATAGAAAAAGCCTAATGATGGGATGTGTAGTGACATAAAAGGTCTAAGTTGCAAACTATCTAATTGAAGTTAGTGTTATCCCTATCACATAACAACGTCTAGGCCACTTGCCAGTAATACTCTTTATCAGTTGTTCATAAAAGACAAGAGAAGGCATAATCATTGTGACGAGGAAGAAAATGGTAGAAGTTCTGAAGGAGTAGACAATATGGGGCATGGGCTATTTTTTTCTTCTTTAGAAGATTTTAGGACCTAGAAAGGGCTAAATATTGATGTTCTAACAGCTCAAGACTGTTTGGCTTGAAAATGTATATTGTGAATTTTGATTTTCTAGTCTGATTTGATTGGCAGCATGATCATGTTCGCTGGCCTGCCCAAGGAAAAAGGGCTGTATACCCCACCGAAGTGAAATGCTTACTGGCTCATGTCCTGGCATCATTCTTTTTCGGAGGCTTCTGTGGCACCTCTCTCTCCACATATTGTATTTTTATGTAACTCATTAACCCAATAACCTAGCAAAGTTGTCAAGTATTAAGCATTATGAGAGAAAGTCTGAAAGAAAAGAATTGGAGATATACGTTTGAATGAAACCCTGACTATTTGGATCATGAGAGTGGAGGATGGTGCTTTTGGACTGTTACCAATCTGTCAAGGCTCAGCGGCAGCTATCAAGAAGCTACGATTGTACTTCAATTACTAGATGAGACTTTAATCTAGAACTGGTGAAGATTTTCTTTTCAGTTTTCCCAACAGGATTAGGTGGATGCAAAAGATAGTGTGCTTGTCAAGGAGTGACATAATTCTTTTATATTCTGGACTAATTTATATGGGACTGAACTGAAAATTCCATCTTAGTTTTGGAGACCTTACTAGGAAGGTAAAATCAGAAATATGTTAACCAATGTTGTTGGTGATTTTTCGTGCAAGCTAGTGTGAAGTGCACAACCACAGTTCTTATCCAAGGGGCATAAGCTGAAACTTCTTTCCTACATGATGGTCATAATCATTTTTAGCAGGCCAAAGGCTACTTAAAGTTGTACCAATTTATCAAAAAGCGCAAAGGGGGAGGCGAACAAGCAAGACCTTGTAACTGCTTAAGAGTCAAGCAGGCGCTAAAACAACATTTTTCTTAGAAAGCCAATGGTTAAAATCTTGTATATATTTCATGCAATTAGATTGCAATACATATGTTTACATTGAAAGCTCTAGGGGAGGGGGTTTGAATAGAGCAAAACCTGTTTTATGCAAGTTTAAACACAAGGAAGGTTAATTGCAACTTGCTTTGAATATAAATCCTGGCGAAAATAAAGCAAGTAGTGGACAACATCAAGCAACTACAAAAGACACAAGATGTGTAGTGAATCAGGCCGAAAACGCCATAGCTCCACGACCTAGTTCTTGCCAACCAGGATTTCTAGACCTATAATTTATTACCTTTTCTGTACATGCAAATTACAATTATCGGTGCCTTTTGTGAATCAAGGACAATCTTCTTTTCAAGAGAAAGCATGACTTTCGCCTTCTTTTCGGGATGCCAGAAGGAAGAAAATGCCCGATTTTGATGCCGTTTCGGTGGCCGTAGATGATGGCAGAAATAGCCAGTTCCCACTGGATTCCTAGAAACCAATTCGCATCACCCTAATATTTTCATCAACCCACCAGTGACCTGATGGAAATGGTGTGGAAATAAATTTATCCACTTGGTGTTGGTTTAGGGTATGAAATCCTCCGTTTCCAGAAGAAAAAAATAGCTGTAACAAACCGATTCAATTGTTTTTGTTTTATTTTTTATACAGCAATTCTACAGAAATGCAAAATGCTGGCTATGCACACGAAGATAAAAAAGGCCAGTGGCCACAGTAATGCTGTTGTTATCAGGGGCACCATCCACGAAACAGTAGAAAAAGCATGCACGTTCAAAGGACAGAAGTAACTGATGGTGCTCGGTAGCTGGTGTCAGGTGGAATGGAAGCCTGCAGTCACCAGCCAATTGGAGGCAGAGATACCTAACCGAAATGGGAGTGGGAACCTGATTACCTTTTGTTTCAGTGGTACGGATCGAGAATGAAGTGGATTACGAAATCTGATCCGTTGCCATCTCAACGGGTTTTTAACATGCTTGCAAACTTTACTGTTCTGCTGTAACTTTTATCAGTATGAGCTGAATTCTTTTGCATTATTTCTAATTTCCTATTTATGTGTAAATGAGTCCGGAAACTTGTATTTTTTTGTCATGGCTAATAGGAATCCTTATGGTGGCTGTTAGTTTGTTGTGGACGAGCAATTAGTTTAGTAGTAAGAAACACCCAAAAGTGAATCAGAGAGAACTCTTTGTTCTCGTCAGGTGTTAGAAAGTACTATTAGTTAATAGGTTCATTTGTAATATGGGGCGAATTTCTTGGTCCATTGAGTTTGCCGTCTATCACTAAGAAATACAACACGCTAACGAAACTTTTCTACTAATCTAGTTTTCCACATGAAATTAAAGTTTTGCTAAAAAAAAACCCATAAATGAAAGATAGGGGAAGCCCTCTTGCCCTTCATCTGCGACTGACGACCGTGCCTCTCTTGGTTGGCCACTGTTGGGTGTGATGAAGTTGCCGCTGGCCTTCTTTTGATTTGTAGCGGTGACCTTGAGCTCCTTTGGGTTGTGATGCCGTGCTACTCTTTAATTTTTCTTTTCATTTTTCATCAATAGGCTTACCGTCTGGCAAATGCTCCGTGTTGAATGCCACCCTATTTGATGCGTCATTGTTCCTCCCTTCACCAATACCTTTTTTTTTCTTCTGTTGTGTCACCAGTCTTCTCCTCGCACTGCCGCCACCTTCTCTTGATCCTCCTTCCATCACCAAGATCCCCCATACGCACCAAGATCCCCATTAACTGCAGGCTTCCCATACTTCTCTTCATACTAATGTATGGGCGGTCGTCAAGATCCCAGTTTGCCCATTTTCCTCACCCCCCGCATCTCGCAACGACCTGCAGAACCAACACTACTACTTCACATACACGAGTGTCATATCGATCTCAACGTTTGAGGCGTGGAAGCTCATTGCTAGCTTTACTCACTACCCTAAGCAGATCAAGTTGAAGTTGACCAAGGTGTCTCCGATGACGGTCATGGGGGCATTTATCCCAAGATTAAGGCAGAAATATCTATCACAAGTATACAATTATGTTATACTCCTCGTTGTTGGTTTAATCCTCTTCACCCTGGTGGATGCCAACACATGGCCCAATTTCAGTGGTTCGAGAGTGGTGATGGTATCTAGCTCCCTTGTCTTTGACTCTCTAATGAGCAACTTGCAGGAGGCAATCTTCAACATGAATATGGAAACCGCAAAAATGGGAAATTGGAAATGCTCTTTTGCTCGACTACTATCTTCCTCTCTGACTTTCAAGGAGAGCTCTTAAGGACATGAATTCTTGTTCTCAACATCTCTATGTCCGTGTTGTGTGATAATTGAATCCATGTCCACAATTGTTGGCTGAATTCATGTTTTGTCATTTATTGCAATATTTGAAGCAATAACTACAACCATGATCATGATAGGAAGGCAATGACATCTTCTCACACGCTTGATATTAAAAAGGCCTTTAACTAAACAACATGGCACACAATTTTTGCTAATCATGGGTGTAACATTGCTTCTGCTTCCTGAAAACAGATCTCCAGTCTCCGCCAGACAGAAGGTGCCTCCTCCCACTTCAAAAGCTAGTCTCTCTGTATCATAGAAGCTAGTGGTCACCTGATCAGAAGCGACTATGAGGATTTATGATTGATCTTGCCCCTAAAATTCATAGGCCTTTTTTGAGAGTTCTGTCCCTGACCCCTCGTGAGGGGCAACTTCTCCTCGAATCGTGGTCTCACAAGGGGCAACCTCTCCTTAACTCCCGCCCATGGAGGGGGAACACCCCCACAACCCCTAGATTATATGGTAAATTTGTTGAGGAGTCTTCTTGCCATTGTCCACCTACAATCACTTTCTTGTTTTCCGTGGTTGGTGTGAGGGGATATATGAGGAGAAAAGATCATTAATCTATACATGTTGGCTGGCATTCACATATCGACTGTGCTTTGTTGACACCTTCTACAACACATCTTCCCTATAGCAACACGTCTCAAACATATTGCCCACTTGCTATAGTACAATATTCCTATAGAAATGCTCTTATCCCAATTACCACACGCCATTCCAGTGTTAGTGCTTCTTATGCAGAACTACTTCGACAACAATAGCGACTCAAATGATTCCATTATAATTTTTCACTATCTATTACTTTGGGATGCTCGTTAAAGTCCTAGATGTATTTTCGTTATCGCTTCTACTGGTCTGTCGATTATCAAATTCGAGGGGGGTCTACTCTTATTACTCCACTTTTCAATTGGTGTTATCTTCATCAAGGACTCATACTGCTTGCTAAAGTTCTAGATGTTTGCTACAAGCTATCTTCTTCGGGGTGAGTGTTTGAGTGCTACAATTTTTCTATCACAAGATTGGGGAGATCAATTTTTGTATAGGTCATTGTTATTTTTTCATGCATTAGCAAGATGAGCATGTGTTTCATCCATGCTCTAGCTTGAGAGGAAGTGTTATAAAGTGTGTTAGTCTATTTAGTTAACATGTTCATTTGTAATCATGGTATTAATATACCCGCTTGGAGGTTTTTAAGGCTTACGTCTCAAGGCGAGGCTATACCATTTACGCCTCAAGGCATACAACTTGATGTCATGGACTGAGGCTTATGCCTCAATATATCTGAGGATCTGAGGCTTAGTTGAGGCGCAAGCCTTAGTTATGGATGATGATGTCTTACATCAACCAACACGTTTTTTCTTCTCTGAGGCAATAACTTATACTTTCTTGAAAAGTTTTATATTTGGATTTGTTGTAATTCATTACCGTTATCTTATTAGTGAATTTACATAACTTTTATTTCTTCAGACGTAAAACTCAAAGTTACTTTTGATTTAGATTTATGGAACTCCGCTAAATCTATTAGTGCGCCACATGATACTTAATATGTAAGTAATTTTCAAATCTCATTTTAATCTATCTTGTAATTAATATGTTACTAATCACAAATTATGTATGCCCTAATTTTCCATATCGAGTTAAAAATTGGATCTAATAGTATGAAGCATTGATATCGTATCATTTGGTACAATTTTATTTTATTGTTTCGGTGGTCTCTGTTATAAACATTGCTCTTAATCCCCATCTCTCCTTGTCAAATTAGCTAAATAATTTCTATATGGTTTTACTTTTTCTTATACTTATTTATATTATATAGACACATCCATGATATATGCATACACACATACATAGTACATATACACACAAATGTGTACACATATATGTATGTTTTATTTGTTTTTGTACGCCGCATACATATTTTAAGGCTTGTGCCTCAAACGCCTTGAGGCTTACACCTCACCTCACTAAGACAAAAACACCTTATTACGCCTCACACACTTTAAAATTTTTAGAGAGTCTATTTACTTTAGTTGTTTAGTCTATTTGTAATATGGACCCAATTGTGTATTGGCCCATTGGGGTTTGTCTTATGTTTGTATGCTTCCCCCTTATCCTATTTTTAGGAAAGAGGGGCTGCCCTTCTATCAATAAGAAAAACACGACACAAAAGGGGAATTCCCCATCATATTGTTTTTACACATGGTGTCAGAGCAGACTTTCCTGTGTTGCCTAAACCCTGAGAGAGAGTGCAAAGCAGAGTTGCCTCCCCTTGTGGCGGCCCTAGGCGTTGCTTGGCTGCCTGCAGGGATCTCCCATTCCTGCTTCTTGGAGTCGTCTCAATGAGCTGTCTCCATCATCAACAACAAAACCATCCACTTTGAAGTTGCCGGTACCAAATCTATAAGGGCCGCCATGCCTCCATCAATATTGCTTTCTAATGGAGCCGCCGCTATCTTATTTGTTGCCATCATCATAGATTTACACTAGTCATTATCTACTCCGCCGCCAATATGATCCATGCCACCACCATTGAGATTAAATCCAAAATCTTGGATAAGATTTTCCTTTTCTGCTGATATTAGGAATGCATCATCCCTGTATTGCTATTGTGGAGATTCAAAAGGATTTCCCCCTCTTTTGTTGTTGTCTTTGAAGCTTTTCTGCTGCTGTTTGCCACCAACACGCGACGCGTCGCTTCTTGACACAACGTTGACGGTGTTCTGCTTCGTTTGCGACTGCGTTTGCAAAATTTGCCCGATGACACGGTGTGTCGCCTTTCTGACACGCCGCGTTGACTGCACTATGACATGGCATGTCGCCTAAAAGACACGACGTGTAACTTGCGTTCTGCTT
The DNA here is from genome assembly GCA_963693085.1 of Alisma plantago-aquatica. Classification (NCBI taxonomy): domain Eukaryota; kingdom Viridiplantae; phylum Streptophyta; class Magnoliopsida; order Alismatales; family Alismataceae; genus Alisma; species Alisma plantago-aquatica. The sequence continues at coordinate 554,823,738 of OY856411.1, forward strand.
CGAATCCTATCCACTAACACAACCTCTCATTCCACGACACGACGTGTCGCCTGCATCTTGTCGGTACTGACTTCTGTTGTTGCATCTCCGATGTGTCACACTGTGTGTCTCTTCACCGACACGACGTGTCACCTGCTATTGCTGCAACTTCTTGGCGTGCTTCATTATCTACAATGATTCTATACATGACCAATCCCTTCTTTATCCTTACCAACAATAGTTATTTTCTTTTCTTTTTTCTTGTAGTTTTATTTTTTTTGTTCTTTAACCCCCTACCGTCCCCAGCCCTATATACCTTTTGCCTATCTCAATACTTGTACTACCCCTCATATACATATTGAACATACTGATAATCAAATCTGACGATTTTGTTGACCTTCTCTAATTTTTTTTTTTGCAGGGGCTCTGCCCCTGCACACCGAGATTTCTCAGCCTAAGGGCTGAATAAATCTCCTTTTTAGGTCGTAAAAAGATCCATTTATTTTTCTATTTGGATCTATGTAATTGGGTCATGTTGCACATCGTTGCCTCCTTCACATATTTGCCTACATGAGCCCTACCTCTACCATTGTTTTTGACTCTCCACCCCAACCACTCTCTTGACTCTTTTTGTGGTTGGCGTGAGGGGGAGAATAGAGGATGATGAGTAGAGGGAAGAGATGAGGAGAGAAGAAGAAGACTTCTGCTCTGTTGTTCAATGGATCTTATGCTACATTTACTATATGGATCCTTCTGCTACTATGCGGTATTCCTTTTGCTTTTATGTGGATCTATTGTTATGTGGATTGTTCATGCTAGTTTTGCTGCTTTTTTTTTGCTATGTGGAGCTTTCTGCCTATTCGTTGTCATCTCGACTGAGTTGTCTACATCACTGATGCTATTTGTTGATTGCTTTTCTATACGGTGACGTCGCTCTTGCACCTTGTGCTCTGATTAGCACATTTTACTTGCTGTTTTGTGCATTTGCACTATTTGTCGTCTGTGCTCTGTTTGCACGTTGACCCTTTGTATGTGCCTTGCACATGTCTACTACTACTGTTACCGTGACCCAACATTCTCTAGGGATTGTGACCCAACACTTTCTGGACTGTGACGTCTGCTACTAGGATGAAAATTATGTGATGAGATGATGATGGTACCTTTGGTGACTTACATGCCATGATGGAGCTTCATGCTTTTCTGCTACCGCTATTCATCTTGGAGTCTTGTTGCTTTCTACTTTAGGCACAATGGTTTTTTTATTTGGCTACGTCATCTATTTTTTGCTACTGTGTTCTAACACACTGTGGCTTGTTTGTGCCTTGTGCATGTTGAATCCTTTCTTGTCCATGCCTTGTATGCACGTTGACTTATGCTTCCTGTGTTCCAACACTCTCTGGTCTGTTTCTTGACAATAGCGACGACCATGAAGACCATGATGCCTACCTGTTATTGTTTAAACTGCTCTAGATGCTACTTCATATTGATCAAGAACCTCCTGATACTTGCTTTTGGATTATCTGCTTGAGGGGGGAGTATTTGAGTGCTTAAGTAATTTATTGTAATATTGAGGGGGAGGAATTCTTGTATGGGATCGGTCTCATGATATCAAAGTCTTCGTGTTTCTCTGTCATCCATTGACTATCACCACCTTTCCTGTGGTGAGACTTTTCTCTTTTAGTTAGTTTCCAACTGTAATTTTTTGGAATGGTTCGCCGGCTTTTGATCTGGACCAGCTAACACCTTTGGCTAAAGCTTTGTCTTATTCAGCTATTCAAGTGAGTGTTGGGAGTCATGGTTGGTACCTAGCTAATTATCGGACTGAATCTCGTTCAATAAACTTTAATCCGCAATTTGCATGATACAATGGTCCTAATCATCCATTAAGCACAGTATAGATGGTCATGGACTGTCGCTTGTGAAGGGGTTCATTGGCTTGAGCTCTAACTGGGTGACTTGCCCTCCTTGTTCCATAAGATTCTAACACCTATAGGGGCCTCTTAATCAGGATAAATGTAGCTACCTCATGGATATGCCTTGCTACACGATCTTTGTTAGGGTGGTTTTTGCCACTGTTGTGATGAGTCCCAACCACTTGGTAATCTGAGCTAGAGCCTAGAACCCACAATTAAGAAGTTAAAATTGTGGGTATTGTCTTATATTAACTCGTATAAAAAACATGAACATATCGATTTTTTAGATAATTTAGAAACTTCGTTGCTCTTAAGAGGGTGAAATAAATCATGGAAACATGTTTAATGAGATATTTTCTGGAACATTCTATCTTGTCATAATATACAAAAAGAAATGTAATGATACAACCAACAAGGTCTTAAAGAGTGTGAGGCATATCAAGGCTTGAGGCAATGAAGACTTGTGTACACCTATGAATTTCATATGCTGCGTGTGAATTTCCCCATGTTTCATCCTTGCAAGATGAGAACCATCGAAAGAGGTAGCTAAGCCTCTAAAACAACAGTTGAGAATCTCGAAGAGAGGGCCAACTCGTTAGCCAATTGTCAATGCTCTCTGGGCAGCACCTATACAACAACCAACTGGATGCTTCTCCTGCCACCTTTGGTGGCGCTAGCACCTGCAACCACTGCCACACCTCAGCTGGGGCCCAGAAAGGTGGGCGGCCTATTCCAATGGGTTGTTGAACTCCAAGCTGAGCCGCTGACAGTCTTGCACCTTTCTGGGGCTAAGGTAACTAGGCTAGGGAAGGATAAGGGTGTTGGAGGTATGGATGGTCGAACGAGGTTGGGGAAGGGGGACAGGTAAATTTAGTTTCCTTAGCTATGAGAAGTGAGGCTTACACTTGTAGGATTCCTTACTGTTTGTCTTATCACCCGCCTCCAAAATGAGGTGCACACCATCTGTATACTGTCAGATTCTATATCTCATCATTGTGGGTTAGCAGTGAAGATGAAAAGATCCTGAGATTGGCAAAAACATGTGTAATGGGCAAAGAAACTAGCACCAAGCCCATTTCTAGTGAGGATTTGTATTTCTTGTCAAGTTTTGGACAAGTACCTAGCAAAATTCTTGCAGGGCTTGGCATCTTTAATGATTTTCTCGTAGAGAATCCTCAGATTCTCGTTGATAGATGGAATTTTAGAGGGTTGAAGATCACTTGATTGGTATTCCACTGCTCTATGGAATTCAACATAAATCGAAGCCCAGCTTCTGTTTAGTAAATCTACTAGCACGGAAATTTTCTGTTGCTGCACTGGAATAAAGACTATCCATTCTTGGTCTGTAATAACATAGCTGAAGGGAGATTCTGATGATGATACTATTATTGCAAGTGAGTACAAACTGCAGTTTTCACCCGTCAAAATGAAATACATTTTTGCTAGATTCTTTTCACTTTCCATTGTCTATAAAGAATTTATATTTATTAGAAGTTTGGTCTGAATGCCTCCAGCAGTAACAAATTTTATACTTGATTCAGATTCAACTACATGCACTATGACAAAAAATACGGTGCAATATACAAGTCCATAGAGGCCTTGGATCGCATGGGCATGGAAGTCATTGAGTCGGGAGATGCTGATGCCTTCAAACGCTACCTCAATGAGTTCGACAACACTATTTGTGGTCGCCACCCTATCAGTGTCTTTCTTCATGTACATAATTTCTCTCATTATTTAAATTTAGTTATTTCTCAACATTAATAGATTCTAACTCAGACGTTCTTGTTGTAGATGCTGAGAAACTGCTCAGGCAAGATCAGTATTAACTTTGTCCGCTATGAGCAGTCAAGCCAGTGCAAAACCAACCGGGACAGTAGTGTAAGCTATGCTTCCGCAGCTGCTACGGTGGATAATTAGTCCTAAAAAAGGGTCATACTTGCAGGATCATTGTTTAATTGTTATCAGATATTGTAACAATCCGTCGTCCTGTGATCTCAATTATACAGATGAATAGTCTTGTCAGGCAATAAAGCAAACTCCCTCTTTTTAACCTGACTAAAATATTTCTGTGTTTGTTTTAATCTATGGGCACATTTGCTTTGATGAATTCAGATGAATTTGCTGAGATACTGCATTTTGGTAATCCCAGCATTAAAGATCCACATTACACCAAACCTCACGTTTGGTTTATCTGGGCCATTACTTGTGCAGCACAGCACAGTGGTTTCCCACATTAACCATTTATTAAAAAATGGAAAATGTCGTGGACAAAGTTTTGGGACTCGAAATTGGGTGGATTTGTTCTTTTCACACAAAACAAGAGACATAACAAATAATTTTTTTTGTTTTATTTGTTTGCCCTTGCTTTGTAGTAGAAAAGAACAGATGTGTCCTGTCCCATTTCAAATCCCAAAACAAGTCCACATAGCACTGGCCCACGACTGACCTTCACATCTCGTTCGAAAGCAGCAGTCTGACTGTACCATGATATACAAAACACAGTGTAAACCCCCGTTTCGACACCCCAACAGCCCGGTTTTAATGGTCCCGCAACATTAGTTACTGCTATGCAGCTGGCTCGCCTCGCCACCACTGCGTCTACCGATAAGATGTGTGACCGGCACCAGACGCACCTCCTTCGAATCGCTGCAACAAACCCAACGGAAATGGAGATGAGATGAGTCTAAATAGGTGCTCAAGGTCACCCAGTGGATGCTTCTGTAAAAAATGCAGCACAATTTCACGTTCTCTGGTGCTCAATGTCACCCAACAGATGCTTCTGTAAATGCAGAACCATCTCACCTTCTCTGCTCCAAATCAAACCTAATATGTGTTTTGCTGGGATATGATATACAATCCAATCCAGTAGGATAACCAAACGTTCCCATAAGGAGGCCCTTTCCCAGTCCCATTGCACACATGCAGAAAACTAATGCTTATGCGTTTTGTTCTGTTGGTGTAAGTGCAATTGTTTTTCTGATGAGGTTTTCAAGTCCATAGGAGGCCAATATGCAATTGTGCATGTTTGGTGGTATTGTGCATGATAATAACATAATTAAATTTAGGGTTCAACTAGATTTTTATATTCGGACTCGAATTAGTTTTAAGAGAGCATGCATATTAAAACGCAAGTTATGAAACAATTATGCCATTTGGATATACAATTCTTTATTATAACAACGAGATGGGCATTAGAGTCCCAATATTGCCCAAAGATGAGTTTTTAATGCAAACTGGGGTTTAGTTTATCTAATACTTTTTGGCATGGGCACACTCCTTTCGTAATTGCTCTTCGAGATGACAATGTTTATACTAATGCTTCGGTAAGGGTGTAGCCAACTGGATTTACCTTGGGCTCTCCTTTTCTACGTGACTCAAGCATACTTGTTAAGGCGGCAAGTCGACACGGCGTTAGGGCTGGAAGCTTTGCGTCAAGGCGCGATTAGGCGCGCCTAGGCGTCGCCTAAGCGACCTTTAAAAATAATAATTTATGTATATATACCCGTGTCATGGTTTTTCTCCACTCATAGTGCACACATTGTATAGTTATATATGTAGTTATCTACATATTTATAGTCGATCTCCCCATATATATATTATTGTATGAAAAAATAATCAATTACATTTCTAATATATTATCATTGACAATAATGTCAAGGACACGAAAAGAATTATTGTAAAGAATGTAAGAGAGTGATCAACAAATAAAAATATATTTATTGTCATACATAGCTACAAGTATTAAGCAATGTAATCATTATCCTTCATAGCATAGCTACTTAGTACAATCTGAATTGAAGGTGCAAACTAAGAAAAATCAAATGTGTACTAAGATTATTAGATCCAGTCAAACAAAAAAAAGAGTATTAGATCCAGTCAAACCCAAAAAAGAGTATTAGATCCAATTAAAAGTGATATTTGGCAAATAAAATAGGCAACATCATTAATTTTGAACATTGGTGTAGCCATATCAAATATTAAAATAAGTGAATATACAACCAGACTCACAAAATTAGGTCACTGTAGCATTATAAATAAAGTGTCCTCGCCTAGGCACAATCCTGGGACGCCTTGCCGCTTAGGCGGCCGCCTAGGCGCACCTTGACAAGTATGGACTCAAGTTTGAATACCCTTCATTATTTGGGAAGTTGCTTCGCTATGCCATAGTGGGTGCAATGCAAGCTTTACGACTTGCATCGCGTGTCGTTAAAAAGAAATTGTTCAACCCATTCCCCTCAATATAATTGTATTTTTGCTTGAATTTGAGAAAAAAGAGGGAAAATATGATCTCAAAACTAATTGACCCTAGACGAAAACTGGATGACCTAATACATAAGACCAAACTAGCATTTCATTTGAGACCTGGTTCAACTCAAGAGGCTAAAACTCCATTTGATTCTAACATGATGGTTGTTAATATGATTATGTAGTAGTGTATAATGTAGCTGCATTATTATACTTGACGGACCATTTGCTATTGTATTCAGACTTCAAGTAGATGCTTGTACACACTCTTTAGTTATAACATATTTCTCTGATCAGTTGGGCTCCACTAGACAATCATGCCCTCAAACTCATGTAACACGAGTGGATCATCATAGCAATGATACACCAAAGAGATGGACAACATGCACAATCAAATACCACAGTGGTTCTATGATAATGTCCTTTTGATCCTAGCTTACGGCTGATAACCATGTGGAGGCTTTCTTACAAGCGATCATTGTTGCAATGGAAGTTACCAATGACCTGAACATGAGGATTGCCATTGTAGAATTGGACGATATATGATCGTGGGAAACTTCAAACCACCTTGGGGGAGTCGATCGATGTACAAAATAGTGAAAGAGTTGATAATAGAATAGATGATTACTGATTTCAAAGTAGATAAGAATTCAACACCGTTCCTTATGAGATTGGCTGTTGGGCGTCCACTCATGATGACATTACCTTGTTTTATGATCCTACCTTTTTGTCTAGAAAGAAAAAAAAGACACGATTGCCTTCGATAGAAAACATACCCCTTACGTCATACTTGGATGGAAACATGTATAGGTCTATGCCTTTTCTTTTTGTGTGGGTCGTAGATACTTGATTTATGGTGACCCAACTAATCATGTTATCTTTGATATAACTCCCTCTTTTTTAGGAGTGCAGGATGAATGATAGCTACTGTTGACTTTATGAAATATACATATATATGTTTATTTTTTTACTGGGAATGCTATATATCACATTCCATTAATAATTCCTTATTAATATATATTATGAAAGTGAAAAAATTGTTTCATTGAGTTACTATAATATAGATCTTTTGGTTAAGATAAAAAAACTGATTAAATTGATGGAAATTAATTTGATATTGGGTGAAGTGTACCTAGAAATTACCTGATTAGCTCCACAAAACATTTTAGACAAGAAAATTGGACACTAACTCAAATCAAATAACATAAAAGTATCCAACCTAAAAATAAATTAATATAAAAGTGATAAAGAATGAGAGCATAAATGACCACTCAAAAACTTAAATTGACTTAAAATTATAACCCAATATGACCTAATGATGGAGCCCTACTTGGGTTTCCATCTTGTGTTACTTTGGCCCTCATTTACTTCAACATGTCTAGAATGCATGCTATATTATGATAATTATCACTTTATGATAAATGCACTTATGGTTGGTATTGTATGATTTATATGTAGTTTGACACTAATTGATGGAAGGGAGAGAAGGAGGATGATCTTAGGACTTCCCCAGCCATGGAGGAGCCCAAACGAGTGAGCCTTAAAACTACCCCAACCAACCAAATTGTCAAAGGATCAAGTTAGAGAAAAGAGCACCATATATGTACACCTAGAAGACTCAAGTGCACAGTAAAGGCCTCAAAACGGTCATGGTATCCAACCACAACCATTCTACTAGAATGAAAATAATAGATCAAGTAAGGTTGCAAGCAAGTCAAGATGTCAACCACCACGATCGTGCTCAACAAAACATCCGTGCCACCATGGTCGTGCCAACCAAAACAGCCGTGGCAACAACCAAGCAAGATGATTGTTGCTAGAAAAATGGCCTCCTCCTACCCCTTCACCACTAACATGGTATTCACCATGGTCGTTCTACTCTCAAGCCACCACGACCGTGCTACCTTAATCCATTTCACCACATTTTAGTATGATCTTTTCCCTTCTCTACCACAATCATTTTCCACTAACAAGGTCATTCCTAGACCTACCCACCACAACCATGGTGACCACCATGACTATGCTACCCACCGAGCCTTAATGCTTTCCACCATAATTTTACCACTTTACTCCCACTTAACCCTAGAACCCTAGGCCACTATATATACACTAGTGGTGGTTGAAAGTCTAATGGTAGCTGCTTCTAGCCGTTATAATCTTCACCCACCCCTACCTACCTCATTCACTCAATTTCCTTCCATTTTCCACCCAAAAACCTTAGTTTTCTAGGGTTTTTACTATACTCCTATCTTGTATGCCATTCCATCCACTTGGAGGAGGAGGCCTAGCTTGGAGCTACTATCAGTGAAGATTGGAGCTTCTTCACCCAAGTTAATGGAGTTTCTACATTCTTTTTCTTCTTCTTTTGTGATTTTTTCGATCACGAGTAGCTAAGTCCCCTTTTAGGATATTCGGGGGAACATATATATAACTATGATACTGTGTTGGGCAATATTTATGCACTTTACTCTAATTTTGTTGCCTAATGTTGTTATATGTTTCATCTTTCTTTTCCTTTTTGTTTGTTTTAAGAAAGATGTCGATCAATTCCGATTCTTTTTCTATTGATTCTTTTCCGATCGAGATATATGGATCCATAGATCTATGTGTCTATAGAGATCATGTTCATGAATTAACGAAAATGTGCAAAAGCAGAAGTAGCTACTTTTGAAGTAACAGAAATGCTTGTTCTCCTTCCTTACCTCTTATTATGATTGTTTGAGCTATGGTATCACCTAAGACATAGAGAAAGGGGTGATTTTGGGTTTTTTTTGTGGGAAAATGTCTAAGTTCCCTAAAGGAACATTAGCTACTTTCTCCTCCTTCACCTCCATCCCTTCATTCTACTAGACTAGGTTAGAGAACTAACTGCTAGGTGTGTTCATCCATATGCACTTAGCAAAAAGGTTTGTTTATTGGTTGGATGGGGCTGGTGGAAGGTGAAATGCCGTTCTTCTACACCCAACTCCACTCCTTGCCCCATTAGTTTATAAGGATGGCCACACTTAGAAACATAGACTTGGATAATATAGACTTATGTCTACCTATATATTAGTTAATAGAGCTTGTAGGTTGGATGAGAAGTGATAGGGACAAGCTCCCCTATACGCCACCATACCACCTATGGACAACTACTAGGGCAGGATGCACACTCCATTTTTTCTTATTGTTTGGTTTGATAGCATAATTGTTGGATGTATGTGGTTGAATAAAACCCTTACATATGGTTGATAGTTGCACACCCCCAAACAACCCACTATCCCAGTTACTTGCTAGAACCCTAATTTTCTCCCTTTGTATCTAGTTATCTTTTACTTAGTTTACTTGCTTGTTCATGCTAGTTAATATTTGCTAGAGTATTTATTCTTGATTTTAGTTGCTTTTGTTAGGTGTTTCCTAGTCAATTGTTTGGTATAGTCTTAGTTCCCCATACTTGGTTAATTGTCTTAGTGCAAATTAGAATCGATCTTGCTTAGCTAATGTAATTTTGCTCTTGGCTTGTTAGCTAGCCCTGAATTATGTAGGGTTAATATAGGTTTAATTCTTTCTCCTATTTATTGCATGTTCATCTTAATTTAACAAAACCCTCCAATATTAAACCCTTGAAACCCTACACTATGCTCTAGAAACCTAAAGAAACATCCTTAGCTCCTTAGCATCCTACTCCACTCTCTAAAGATTGACCCCTGACTTGCCTAATCTATACTATATCTTGAGCCCGTGCACTTGCGAACTATGTAATAGAGTGTGCTAATTAGGGTTACAATTTGTAAGCTCGGCGTTCCCTACGCACATCAAGGTTTTTTGAACCATTGCTGGGGAGTGGAATCCATGACCTAGCTAACATTTATTTTTGATTTTTTCTAGTAGCCCTCCTAATTGTTATTTTTGTTCTTTGTTAAAATGTTGCATTTGCAATTCCTAACTTTATTCTCTTTGCTTGGTTGTGCCTTGTGAAGGTGACACTGCTCGTTTGGTCACCAATCCTTGTCTATTGAATTTTTTCTGAAGATCCCAAAATAGATAGGAAAAGGTGAAGAAACACGCACATCCAAGAAGAAGAGAAAGGAATGAGGGACTGTGAAGCAGAACACCAAGGTGACCCACCAATTTCACCTCCACCAAGGCCCCTACATGACTACTTCATGCCTAACTACACATAACCAATTGCAACAAGAGTGGAGTAGGTTCCAAGACAAGTGTTCTCCATTCCATCAACTCTAGTGGGACTCCTTTCTACCTTCGACGGGCTAGAGAAAGAAAACCCTTACAAGAAAATTGATACATTCTTAGAGACTTGCTCCACATTTTGTACTCCGATTGCCATGGGTATCTCTATTTGTCTCATGCTCTTTCCCTTCTCCTTGAAAGATTAAGTCAAGGAGTGATACTATACAAAAATGGAAGTGATGATGTGGGATATGAAGAATGAGTTAGTCAATAAATTCTATCCCATAGACAAATGAACTCAGATGAGAAGAAGCATCACCTTCTACAACCAATTGGATCATGAGAAACTTCATGAACGTTGGGAGAGGTTTCAAAGCTACTATGAGATTGCCCCATCATGAGGTACCCCTATGGCAACTTGTACAATCTTTCTATTCTAAATTTCTCAATTGGACCAATCGGTGGTCGATTTCTCTTACGGTGGTACATTTATGGGCAAGCCTCCTAAAGAATCACAAAATTTGTTTGAGCACTTGACTGAAAATTCAAGGCATAGAGCATCAAGTGCAACCAATGATTATGATAGGAACCTTGGTGATGCCCCATCTACACCACCACCATCTTCATCAAATGACGCAAGTTTAAAAATGATGAAAATCCTTGCTGATATGATGAATATAATGAAAAGTCAACTAAGAGGTTCCTTCAACCATTATGTGAAATCTATTTAGCCCTTTGAGGAAGAGGTGAATGCCGTACAATCTTTTGGGATAACAACTACCATGATCCCATGTCCCAATGTGCATTCTAAAGTGGCTAGATCACCCACATTTCTCATGGAAGCAACAAAGTGATGATACAAAGAGCAAGCAAGTTCAAATGCAAAATTCAAGGATTGAGAATGAAGTTCTTAGAAGATTGGGAAGCCTTGATGAAGTCAAGAAAGATGTGTCCACTCATGGACAAAATATTGATTGGCTTTCACAAAGACTAGATTAGATATCCTTGACTCTTGCTCTCGACGAGGAAGGGAGGCTTCCTTCCTAAACCTTAGTGAATCCAAACAATGCAATAGACACATGGTATCCCCTTAAGGATCCTATGGTCCACCACATTTACAAGTACAACATGTCTAACAATATGAAGGTCTTCATAATATACATTCTCCTCCTCCACTACAAGTACAATTTAACTATTAATGCCCTCCTCATCTCAGAAAACACACAACAACCCTGTATCCATCAACCATCACCTTTACAACCACCCACAACAACCATACATCCTCCAACATCCACCCCATCACCAAAAATACCAAAGACCACCACCACCACCACCACAAAAAACATCCCACTTGCCTCCTCCTCACATGATCAAGTGATTATGGTGACCATTGTGAGGGCTGGAAAGGTTCTTAGGAATCCCCAAAGTAAAAGGGTAAAAGATCATGCTGATCAAGGTTATGTTAATACTTCAATGTTGGAAAAGTTTTGTGATGATGCTATGAGATCCGAAAATTTTTTGTACCAACTTTTTTTTTATTATGTGATACCATGTGTTCCAACCCTCATGCTCCCTTTGTGATTTTGACCATTTCACCAATGACAAGTGAAGGCCCTTGTGTGATATCTCAAAGTGATTCAACTCCTCGTATAACACCTCAAATTGATTAAGTTGATGCAAGCAAGGCTAGTGATAATGAGCCTCCTTTGATTGATGACTTAGATGATTCCTCGTCAAAAAGAAGGCAAAAAATGTTGATATATTTGAAATCTTTAGGCACGTCAAAGTGAACATTCCATTGCTTGATGCAATCAAGAAAATTGTAGAATATGCTTAATTCTTACAAGATGCTTTACTTTTAAAAGGAATAATACAATGGAAATAATGCCAAAAAAGATCAAATTGACTGAGAAAGTGAGCTTTATATTGCAAAATGCCCCTCCCATCAAGAAAAAAGGCCCCATAGCCTATCTTATTCCATTCCACATTGATGACCATTGTTACATTTTTTTCACACATGTTTACATATTTGAAATGCAATTATCTGGTTGATAAAGATATATTAGAAAACTTTCTATGCCTTGTTTTAAAAGTAAGGATTTAGTTTTCATTTTCTCATTTGCAATGGTTTTGTAATTTTACTGAATACAAATAATTCATTAACAAGATATGGGTGAAAGAAAGAGAGAAAATTCAACAATAAAGTGAATTACCAAAAGGAATGGATAACTAGTATTGTACAAATGGAATTAAGTGGAATTTTCTAGAAAAGTGATGTTGAAGGAAACTTATGTATTGGTTTCATTTCCATGTTGTTTATAATGAGAAAAGTTATCAAAATAGAAAATATAGACAAGTTGGGAAGAGAAGAATTAATTTTATACCTTAAATAAATGATATAAAGGGGGGACTTGGAGACAAAGAAAAGTATCCTAACTTGTGTATTTTGGTCTCAAATCTCGCCCACACCTAGATATAAGTGCGTGAAACTTCCCTTTAAAATTTGGGATTAAAAGGATAAGTGGAGAGAGAGAAATGAATTAATTAGTTTTTCCTAAAGTGACGGGTTAAAGGAAAGTAGAATTAAATGTAGAAATTTAATTTGATTTTAGAAAAATTAGGGACCCATCCCCTTTAGTTCGTGTGGGCATGCCAACCATGGATCTTAGATCTAAGGGCTCCTAGTTGTCGTATAGATTGAGATGAAAATAAAACTAGGAAACATGAGTAACTCTTTTCCTTTTTTACCTCCCTATCACAATGGGTTATATGCATGCTTAGAAATATTCTCATCAAGTCCTCAAGGTGAGGATGAACTTGGAAAGACCCAGTTTCACCAAATTTGGTAAGCTATAATACCTTTCCTCAAGTCATCAATTCAACAAGGACTAACCCTTTGACCCAAAACTATAAAAGGAGGGCTAGAGATTCCCAATAAGAACACCAACACATCCGCAAGGCATTGCTTGATGTCATCTCCCTACCATCAATTCTCCTCCTAACTCTATCCTTCACCTATGGCCCTTTCTAGACTTTGTCAGAGTTTCATCTCCACCATCTTCGCCACTCTGACCTTATCCCGACAAATTGAAGGTATTGGGAAATTTGGCTGGACACAACGAAGGTATTGGTACCCTCACCGATCACACAAGAGGCTAGGTTCTCAAAGTCAACCATCCGGTTGACTGCCTACTCATGGAGGTAGTACCCGCGAAGGTTGAAGATGATTGGGGAGGAATAATCGACTCGAAGTGAGGTAAGGGGCATTCTCTCTCATTCACCCTTTTATTGCGCTCATCTCTTTCCTTGGCCGCGTGATCCGATTGTCTCGGTCGTGGCCCCACGTCGCGCTGGCAATACCCAGTCAGTCGTTAGGTGGCAACCTATGATTGGCCATAAAAGTTAATTTTGCTAAAATTATAGAAAATGATAGGATTATACAATGAAGGCAAGTAGTATATGGAAGTTTATCTACACGGATTTTCATAAAAATAGTTTCAAGACCTAATTCTGCTTTGAATTTTAAAAGTTTCTAAATTGACTAACTTAATGTATTTAAAGCATGGAAACCCTAATTTCTTAGTTTTGATGATCATAACATGCTTAAATAACTTTGATGGATAAACTTTAGTCATTTTGGATAAAAGACATATTGGACTTAATTTGGAATGAACAATGCATATAATGTCAAAAATAGGGTTTGTAAGTTAAAAAGGCATTAATTGTGACAATTAGGGTGTGGAAAGACAAAATCCATGAAACCTAATTTGACCCCAAAACCCTAACTTGGAACCAGTCTTTATGAATAAAATGGTAATACTCGGATGTTATGCATTAATTTTAGGGTGATTTCTAGCTTATTCTCAACTACACCTGTTTACTTGGACTTTAAGTTACATCTGAGAAGGGTATGTGGTTACACCTATGACTACTCACCTTAACCAATTTATGTGATTTCTCAGAGTTTTCCAGATTGGATTGTAATTTACTGTTTGCATGACTTCATGCAATCTATAAAGTCACTATGGATATCATCTTATATAAAAGTAACATGCTCAAACCCTATATAATATCTGGTGAGTTAAAAGAGCATGGGGTGAATAAATTCATTATGTAATGATTGGTCATTAGGCCTACAAAGGAAAGTCTATGCATGAAAACTAAGGTTATGAAATATCCACTGTGGGAACCAAACCCTTAAAAGATGGTTCCCCATAAAGAGGCTCCCCTAAAGAGTGTCCATACCTTTGAGAAAAGAGGATAAGAGTGGTGAGGTTAAAACAAGAAAACACTTGTTCAATTTTATAATCATAATTGTTTCTATATATGATTATATTATTACACCTACATGCGGATATGTTTCCCCCACATACCAATATAACTTGTTATACTGACCATTGTTTGTTTCACAATGTTTTAGGTTAAAATGATATTAATCTACAAAATGAACATCCTGAGAAGAAGGCACGAAAAGAAAGATTCTTAAAGTCACCATGGAGGATTTTAGTTAAATAGTTTTTATTTCAAGTTGCAAACAATAGAATTCCATATCATGCAACTCCTTAGTGGAGAATTTATCCTTCGTATTGTATCAAACTCTTTTCCATTGAATGAAATTTATAATTTTTTGGTTAATTGATAACCTTGATCCTGTAATTATGATTATGGCTCTTGCCTTCTCAATCCACCTTAATCGGGAATAATAGGGGGAGGGGGTCCCTACATTTTGTATTAGATCTTCGTTTACTATTTGACCTTTAATAATTTTAAATTTAAGAGTTATTTAGAGCCTGAGGGGATTATTAGAGTATGCTCTAAAAACGATGGTGTCTAGAAGGGACCACGACCTAGGGGCTGGTAAAACTTTCCTCCACACTGCTAGTCAGATTATGAGGATTTTTGGGCCTGTGCATTTGCCCTGGCCAAAGTTAGAGGATTTTACTCAACATAAAATACCTCTAGGATTTTGTGTCATCTAACTTCGTCCCTTCTCTACCCCTACTTCTAGGGGCATGATAACTACTTACTCTACACTTTTGAGAATTAGGGTTATGGCATCCTCCACTAAATCATAATTAATATATTTAACCAAGATGTCATGGACATAAAGATACAATACTCACGTGATTCACCAAAAAAAATACAATACTCTAATAACCTTAAACATAAAACTGTGTTTAATTTTACACAAGGAGATAATATGGTGTATATGACCTCAGTCGAATTTGAGGATTGGTTGTCAATTAACATAAGATTTGATGATACAAGTATATATGCTTCTCTGAGATAAGACAGACTAAAGTGTGAGTCAGTAGGTGCCTCAATCTCTATTACAAAGAGGGACCCCAAGTGTTAGGACTAGTTATAGGGTTAAACCCACGAGAGAGTTCCCATAGAGAGTCATGAATCTAAACTCCAGGATAAGAAAAAATATAAGAAATATCATTGTGATATGTCCTAAAATAGACTACCCCTGAGTGAATGAGTTGAGTTGCTATATGCATGATCCCTAGAGTCTTGTTGTACCTAGATGTCCTTGGAAGGACCAAATCCTACAGATAGAGAAAGAGGCTTCATACATATATGTGTATATGATATGATTACCTACCATCTCAGTGAGGGAGAGAGAGAATCCTGAGAGCATGGAGAGGTAAAGAATGATATTATGTTACAAAACCTTATGCAAGGGTTGGTGGTTCCTTGTTTAGAACTCTAGGGGTTGTTGACAAGAAAGAGAAAGTCGGGTAATAATGTTTCACGAGTAGTGACCTCAGGAGAGAATGCCATGCCAATTTTTGGTTTAGTTTGTGCTAGAGTGGCTAGATTTTGGTGATCAATGCTTTTAAGGTAGACCTAGAACCCTGGACCACTGATAGAAAATAGGTCTAGTTCATATGATACTCATATAGTTAAGTGAGCTCATAGAATTTGAACATAACACCTCCCTTAGGTAATGGGTTAGTGGAAACCCCACTTGGACTTGGATATCCATCTGATGAGACTTTGATACAAGTTGGTTGAGAACCACCATAATATCATGAAGTTGATCCAACCTGGAGATGTGATTTGATAAGTTCTCTATCTACATTGGTTAGACATATGCATGATATATGATAGTGTGAAGTAACTAGCTAACTTTATGACGAACCTTTAGTGAAATTGCAACATAATATGAGAAATTGAAATGAGATAATGCTCATGATAAATATTGAATGTGGTTGTAGTTGACATGAGGAATATGTTGTAACTAAATTTATCTTCTTCAAAGTATGCTTTACCTCTTATTGGCCTACTATTTAGTATGGATTGTACACAGTACTTGGCATATGACATGAAATGAAATGATTGTCCCTATAATCCTAAATGCATAAACATAAGATATCAATTCCAATGTATCTAAGAACTTACATCCTTAGTAGAAAAGTACTTGATAGTGATCCAACTATTGGGTGGGAGATCACATGGAATAATGATAGAACTCTCAAGTAAAAAATGTATGGATGATATAATGGAAAATATGCCTATGAGACGTGTTCCTTTTGGTAATATAATTTGGTTCAAGTTTGTTTCTACTGGTTACTATCAAACATTAGTTTTTTTTTTCAAATTCTGGGATAAGACCTTTTATAGAAAGGAGAATTCACAATTTAATTTAAGAATTGAGGTAACCTTATATGTCACATAAGGATTGAGAGATTAAGTACACAAAGCATGACAACTCATATATTGAGATGATTCTCTGGACCCATGTATGCCATCTCTAAGGGACATGAGGAAAACGTCACTATAGAAATGACCGATAGAATGGGACCAAACACTGATAAGGTTTCCATGAGCCCAATGAAGGGACATAAAGTGAACTATGTGTGCCCTAAGAGATGAAGGAAATTCGAGTGACAAAATTATAAGGGAAATAATATGCTTGAATACTATTAGAGAAACCCCAAGTAAAATGTGTAATGAAACAAAATAAGGTTCTGACATCTCAATGGAACCTATGGGAAGGGTAGGGCCCTAAGTCAACCATAAAGATCAAGTAGGATGATTGAAGGTACATAAGACTTGAGGTTTGAGGGATGATCATGTCCTAAGTGCATAAGGCCCTTGGGGGTCAAGAAGAGATCATTCAAAAGGAACCCATGCCTTAGAGATCTTAAGGGGATGACTAAGGATAATGAGACATGAGTAGTAGATGAAAATGATATAGGAAGTCATGTGATGATGTTTGAATAAGAATCTTAAAAGGAGTTATGCATAGACTCAAAAATTATGCAAACAACTTTTCCCACATGAATGCACGAGATTAAGAAATTGTGGTTTAATGGTTTGGAAAATGACTCAATCTAAATTCAAAATTAAAAAATAATGTGTGAATGCACTGTCTCTAATCATGGAATGGGATAAACTTTGTATTTGGACTGTAGCCAAATACTTATTTGATCTTTTTATGAGTGTGAGAGATTAGATAGACACATGCTAGGCTTAAAATATATGAAAAAATGAGTACCTAAGTTGAAACCTAAATGGCATAATTTAGGATCTGAGGCATTACCTTGCCCTTATGAGATAATAATGAATAAATGATTTAGAAACCTAGGTGAAAAAGGTAGCTATCAAGTGAAATTGAAATCATCAATGGAAATGTAATTATCAAGTGGATTCAATCCATTACATTTAAGATTCAATATCAAGAAGTAGTCCGTATGCATGATGTTTTCCATGTGTCTGATTTGAAGAACTATGTGAGGGATCATGCTGATGTGTTGAACATCAAACCTATAGAACTCCAAGGGAGGTTGACATACCCTGAGTCTCCTGGGAGGATAATAGACTCCAAGGTGAAAGAGCTCAGGAATAAAAATATAGAGATGGTAAAGGTTCTTTAGAAGCACCGCATTGAGGATGAAGCCACATGGGAGATGAAAATAGACATGAAAAAGTTTCATCCTTGATTTTTTATACGATTAGTTGAATTTTGAGGACAAAATTCCTATAAGAGGGAAAGGATGTTATAACATGGTTTTTCACATGTGTTTACACATTTGAAGTGTAATTATTTGGTTGATAAGGATATATTAGAAAACTTGCTATGCCTTGTTTTGGAGTTAAGGATTTAATTTGCAATTTTTTCCTTTGCAATGTTTTTTGTAAATTTACATATTGCAAATAATTTAATAACAAGACATGGAAAAAAGAGAGAATATCCAATAATAAAGTGAATTACCAAAAGTAATGGATAATTAGTATTATACATATGGAATTAAGTGAAATTTTCTAGAAAAGTGATGTTGAAGGAAACTAATGGCTTGGTTTCATTTCCATGTGCTTTTAATGAGAAAAGTTATCAAAATAAGAAATATATCCAAGTTGGGAAGAGTAAAGAAATAATTTTATACCCTAAATAAATGATATAAAGGGGGAAACTTAGAGACAAATAAAAGTATATTTGACTTGTGTATTTTGGTCTCAAATCTCACCCGCACCTAGATATAAGTGCTAGTAAATTCCCTTTAAAATTTGGGATCAAAAGGATAAAAGGAGAGAGATAAATGAATTAATTAGTTTTCCCTAAATTGATGGGTTAAAGGAAATGAAGTAGAATTAAATGTGACAATTTAATTTGATTTTAGAAAAACAAGGGACCCAACCACTTTTATTTGCATGTGGAATTGAAGCTATGGAACTTAGATCTAAGGGATCCTAGTTGTCATATATCTTGACACGAAAAAGAAACTAGGAAATCAGAGTAACTTTTTTATTTATTTTAGATATCCCTATCACACAATGGGTTATATGCATGCTTAGAAAATTCTCATCAAGTCCATGAGGTGAGGACGAACTTTGAAAGCCCCGATTTCACTGACTTTGGTAATATATAATAGCTTTCCCCAAGTCCTCATTTCAATAGGGACTAACCCCTTGACCCAAACCTATAAAAGGAGGGCTAGAGACCCCCAACAAGCACACCAACACATCTGCTAGGCATCACTTGATCCGAGCTCATCTACCTACCCTCAATTCTCCTCCTAATGCTTTCCTTCACCTTTGACCCTTTCTAGACCTTGTTGAGTTTCATCTCCACCATCTTCGCCACTCAGATCTTCTCCTGACCAGTTGAAGGTCTCAATAAATTCGTCGGGACATGACAAAGGAATTGGTACCCTCACAAATCACACATGATGCTAGGTTCTCAGAGTCAACTGTTAGGATTTATAAGTTAAAAGGGAATTAATTGTGATAGTTAGGGTGTGGAAAGACAATACCCTAGTGAAACCCCAATTTGACCCAAAACCCTAACTTGGAACTCAAGTCAATCTTAATATCAATTTATGAACAAAATTGTAATACTTGGGTGTTATGCATTAATTTCAGAGTGATTGCTTGCTTATTATAAACTGCACCTATTTACTTGAACTTTAATTTACATCTGAGAAAGGTATGTGGTTACACCTATGCCTACTCAACTTAACCGACTTATGTGATTTCTCAGAGTTTTCCTGATTGTATTGCAATTAAATGTTTGTATGTTTATTTACATCCTGCAATCTATAAAGTCACAATGGATATCATCTTATGTAAATGTAACATGCTCAAACCCTATGTCATCCCTGGTGAGTTAAAGAGCATAGGGTGAATAAAGTCATTATGGGCATGACTGGTGATCGAGACTACAAAGGAAGGTCTACGTATGAAACCAAGGTTATGAAATGTCTACTACAGGGAGCAAACCCTTAAAAGAGGGTTCCCCTTAAAGAGGCTCCCCTAAAGAGAGGGCACACCGTTGAGAAAACATGATAAGGGTGGTGAGGTTAAAACATTTTTTAATCATAATTGTTGCTATGCATGATTATATTGTTACACCTACATGTGAACATTTTGTTTCCTACACATACCAATATAACTTGTTATATTGACTGTTGTTTTATTTCACGATGTTTTAGGTTAAACTGCTAATAAGCTGCAAAATGGATACCATGAGAAGAAGGCATCAAAATAAAGATGCTTAAAGTCACCATGGAGGATTTAGTTATATAGTGTTTATTTCAAGTTGCAAACAATAGAATTCCATATCATGCAACTCCTTATTGGCAAGTTTATCCTTCGTATTGTATCAAACTATTTTCCATTGAATGAAATTTGTAATTATATTTGGTTAATCGATAAACCTCAATCCTATAATTATGATAATGATCTTTTCCCTCTCATTCCACCTTAATTGGGTATAATAAGGGGACAGGGTCATTACAACCATCTCATTGAGAATTCTTTGACTGACTTGGGTTCTAGTGTGAAACTCATGCCCTATACTATATATATTGAATTGGGCTTAGGAATGTTGAAGCTAGTAGATTGTACTCTACACTTGGTCGATCGATCTATCAAAGTCCCAATGGGCAGGGTGGATGATGTTCTTGTGATTCTTGAAAGAGAAATGATAATGGCATTCCTAGAAGACTTCAT
The DNA here is from genome assembly GCA_963693085.1 of Alisma plantago-aquatica. Lineage (NCBI taxonomy): Eukaryota > Viridiplantae > Streptophyta > Magnoliopsida > Alismatales > Alismataceae > Alisma > Alisma plantago-aquatica. Next base: position 554,844,509 of record OY856411.1, read on the forward strand.
AACACTAGACATGGAGCCAGGGGACAAAAAGATTTCCACCATCCTAGGAATGGCCTTCTTGGCTACATCTAATGCCGACATCCATATATGCACCAACACAATGATGGTTACCTTCATGAATTTGAGGTTGACCCTCAACATATCTGAGACATCATCACTACAAGATGAAAAGAAGGACAAGTTTGAAGAGGAAAGTTGTGAAGACCCCCATGACCCATGGACTGAGGAGCAAGTGTTGAATGCCAATGATAAGGCCCTTTACTTCAAGAATTCAATTTTGAGTTTTGCCAACAAATGATGAAGAAGGAGATCACCGCCCCAACTAAAGGCATTAAACTTAGCACTAGTGGGAGGAAACACACGTTGGTTTGAGTTCTTTCTTATATTAACTCCATTTTTAGTTATAATTTTGTTTTATACTTTCCAAGAAACACACACACAACACATTTGACAATTGTATTATTTTTTATTCATACTAGAATATGTATCTAGCTGGATGATTGAGTACTTTAGGGTTGACCCCACATAGAACAAGGAAGTCAAGTTAAACCTTCATCAAATTCTGTATGTCATTCAAAATGACTATTGGATGAAAATAAAATCAAAAGAGTAATTACAACAGAGAAATGTGAACACATTTTGCTAATAAGTGACGAGAGAAAATTAGACAAGTGGCTTCAACCCATGAACATACAATCGAATTTTAAAAGTCTTTTCCATCAACAATTAATTATAATAACAATGGGTATCACCATTAATATTTTCATTTTCTCTCTCAATACAGAAACATGTCATACTATGTTAATGATATGTTTTTTGCTTTAGGTGGGGGGATCAGGGAGTCTATCTATTGATCCTACAATCATTTGACATTGATACACTTTTGCAATAATAAAAACAAATGTAATAAAGAAACATACAATTCTTGTCGTGCATACATTCCCTCACTCGCATGATACAAGTAACACTTGCATGCCCTATCCTAACCTAGGTTTTAGTCTCTATAAAAGTAATCTATATAACCAAATTAATATATTATGGTGATCAAGAACCTAAAATAAGTAATAATTGATGAACATGACAAGATTGAGTTAATAAACAAGAGGTAGAATGTAGAAAAACATGATAAAAATTTGAACTTTATACATGGGGCCAATACTAACTAATTAGATACTTGCTCTTAATCATTGTTAAATTGCATCAAACAATAAAATAATGAGTATATAGATGACTAATGAGATGCAAGAAGACAAGGAAATATGAAACTACATAATGAAGTGTCAAGAATAAGTCACCTCATAGTTTGTCTGCCAAAGAATGCATCTACATAGGGAGCCTCCATTGCTCAATTTCTTATCCACTCCTTTCCATGTCTTCTAAGTCACCCTTTCACCCAAAGCAAGAAACCATCCTCTAGGGATAGTGGGTCTAGATTTATAAGTTTACATGTCTTAGGGCTAAAGTCATTAGCATCAAGATAAAGAGCCCTAATTGCAATACTATGATCAATAAGATGGGGGTAAGTTGAGAGATTGGTGACCTAGTCAATCAATAAAGGTTTCTTATTCTTTCTCATGTGGGGGTTGATTGATAGATTGACACCAACTCGCCCGATTGATGAGAATTTGTACATTACTATCAATAGATCAAGCATGAATCATTTTCTTTAGCGAGACAATCATTTGAAGGATAAGTTGATCTGCTAAAATCTTAACCTTCAACATTGAGTGCATGGATTGACTGACTAAGGTTAGTTGTTCAATGGAGGGACCAACTAATCTTTGATGCTCCTTCGGCAATTTCTTAATCCATCAACTAAGAGGTTATTTCATCACTAAGGTCGGTGAGGTTCCCCATTGAAACATGAATCCTAGGTCAAAAATTCATTGAGACACAAAAAGATTAAGTCTTCAATAAATCCTACTCCTTGCAGTAGAAACCAATATCCTAAGGGTTTGAATGATCAATTGAGTGCTGATCTTTGAAGGTTTGTTCCATGTTAACCTAGATTTCAAAAAATAGAGCGAGAGAAGTCCAAAAATGTAGAAACCTAGTTTGGACCAAAACAAGATAGAGCATAATCTAATAACAAAATTGAAAACTTCAAGCATTGAAAAAGCATCAATTTAGCACACATGAATAGTACTTTACAAGGATCTAAATAGGATTTGAATGCAAGTGAACAAGCTTGGATGTAGGCAAACTAGGATTCAAACTCAGATGATCGAGGATTTAGTAATAAACATGCCAGGCTTCAAGTGTTGTGTTCACCATGATTCAATGGCGAGTGCACTGGGATCAACGGTAAGAGTCATATAATTTAAAATGTGTGTCAAGGATTGGTAGTATGTACACAAAATATTTAAAATAGGATTTAAATGCAAGTGAACACACTTGATAGTGGCTGTACTAGGTTTTAGTATTGAGTGTGATTGTGTCACACTGTGATTCAAAATGAGATTACTCAAAACTAAAACATCAATCAAATACCAATTAACTATACTACCAAAAAGTACAACATAAAAACCAAATAAGAATTCCAAACCTTTCAAAGGAATTTTTTACACACAATGGTCCAACTCCACATATATTCATATATGATATCTTTAGATGAATTCAGTGACCTAACTCATGACTTGTATAGAAAATGTTTTTGCCAGACACTTACAACATTTATATTGTTCGTTGCATATAATAAAAGACTCAAGTCAAAATACATCATGTAAAAATCCCCCTAACTAGATCTGAGAGTACATGGGCAACTCTAGGACTCTACATAAATCACACTGACCTCTTAGCCTCATTAATCTCTAAACTGAGTCTCCTCACAACCACGAGTTAGAGCACAATGCTGATCAACTAAAAAGGTATGGAAACCCATGAGATGAGACCCCAAGTCCCAACAATATGATATAAACACTAATAGCATTTGTTTCTTACCAACATGTTATGAAAATAACTCAATTAAAATAGATATTATAACAGATGAGAGATCTGAGTAGCGTATATACAAAAATCAAGCATATCTCAAGTTACACGTACATATAAATACACATGAAGAGATTGAATCATAAATGATGCTAGAAAAATGGGCAAAAAAATGTTTATCATCCAATGTGAATCACCAATTAACCCTGACATATATACATGACTGGGTTAGATATTTTGTTAAGCACTGGGTAATTTGAGGCATACCACTCAAACCACTGGATGATCACTACGAAGCTGCAATTAGCCCAATATAAGATCTAGGATGACCGAAATCCTAAAGATCCCTCCCCCTTGGTTATTATGAGTGAAAAACTATAGTGACACATTGAACCAAACTACCAAAATCAGACGTGTTCCATCCTGGGTACACATGCCATGACACCAAAGCTCAGATATAACCCCTCAAATGTGAGTTACGATCGTAGTTTCTCTCTTTTATGTAAAATATGAGGTACTACCTCAACTGCTCTTTGAAACCTTAGAGTCAGGATGACAAAGACATACCTTCTCTAGGCCTGCATATACTCAACGATATATGACTCCGAGCTCTTTTTGGATTACATGTTTCACTATCCATCAAGGCCTAACACTGAGATAGTTCTATGGTCGTATGACACTACATAATTAAGGTTATACTTGTTTAATTAGGCCAATGAAGTATTTTTGACTACATCAATCAAGTTACACGTGAGCACCTAAATGATTCTTGTAACACAAATCATGGCTTGCAACTTTAGAAGATATAAACATATGAAATAGTTCCCTGCTACTCTATCATGGTATATTTATCCATTCTTGTACATAAAGAGGTCTAGACCTCAATCTAGGGCACATAACATCCCAATTTTCCATTAAGACAAAAAAAACTCTTCATAGGGATCTCTTTAGCATCCAAAATTTTGCAGAGAACTTAACAAGACATAAATAAGATATCACCCATAATTTCAGCTTCAACTCCAGCGGAGGTGAAACTTATGATATTTCTATGAATTAGAGAAAATACATGCTTAAACATAGCATGGATGAAAAACCTTCTTTAATAGATTTTTGTCCAATAGTCATTTCAGCAGAAATTTAGTAAATAAAAAATACATTTCTTATAGAATGATCATTATACAACAAGGATCAAGACTAGTGTCAATTTCCCTTTCATTGGGTACCAAGTCACCATACAAATGACATCTTTTAGGGGTTTTCTCCTTATACGACACATTTTAGACTTTGTATGTTTAGTGAAATTTTCACCTTACAATAGAAATTGTAAATTGGGTCTGAGGAAAGATTAATAATTTGTATTAAAACCTTACCTATGAAAAACAATGCATAAAAAGTCATCTTTGAGCATCTTACAATATTTTTAGAACAAGATTAAGGTCATGTATGTAATAAGTAGGCAATAAATGCATCATAAGTTATATCATTCGTCTCTGAAAGAAGAAAACAAAGTCTAAGAGGGGAAACCCCGAAAACAACAAAAAAGTTCCTAGATTTGTCCACCAAATCTACAAGAGAGCTCCTTTTATCCACAAATAGGGTAAATCTAGAGAAAATAGGGAAGTAAAAGAAGGTTACTTGGTCACATGCACACATTTCTAAGTTGTAGAACCAAGGATCTTTTCCATGGAAGGAGAGATAGAAGAGAAAACAACAAGAAAGTGATTTAGAAGGCAAGATCTTACTTGCAGGGAGTAAGAATCGATATCAAAAGTTCTTCTAACCATTGATGGAGAGCTTGATCAGGAACATGTACCCATGAATAGAAGTCCCATTGACCTCTAATGAGATCCCATTGGTCTCCCAACACATAACTAGAGATTTTCTAAATGATTGAAAGGAGAGAAAGAGGATGGGTATTCATCAGTGAGCGGTAGTCAAAGGATCTAAAGCTAATTCTTCATCAGTCAAAGGTTAGGAGATCCATTAGGCTAAAACCTAAGAAACCTATCGAGCCATGTAAGGTGCCTGACCATTGGTTTGTGGGTCCACATTCGTCAGTCAGTTCTACTCAAGATTCTTGTCAATCTTTTCAGCATGTCCTTCAACAATGGGCTCCAGTGTTGAAAGTCTCATCAATTTAGGGTATTAGGCACCTAAAGAGGATGATAATTGGTAAACCCTTGTTGTAATAAAACATGGAAAAATCAATGCAAATGGATGTTCTTTGGAATAGGATATATATCTATTAGAATCATGCTTTAAATCATTTGTATTGAATGCATGACTTGTAATAAGCTTAGAAAAAATTAGGAGAACTTAATTTGAATGTTTAAGCACTTTTAGAGAAATAATAAAAAGTCATTAGAGGTTGCCTTGTTGACTGAGTTTTTCCTAGTGAAAACTCAACCGACGGGATATATGATCCTTGATAATTCCCATGGTCGTCTGACTTTGTCCTAGTGACAACTCGACCGATGCCTTATACTAGAAAAATAACTTAAAGCCATCGACTGAGTTTGATCCAGGATAAACTCAACTGATAACTTCAAATTATTTTGTCATATAGTGTCTTCTTTCAAGTTAGCTAAAATATAACTCAGCCAAAAACATTGTATGAAAAAAATGCCGAAAAGTGTTTCTAGGTGTTGATGTGTTGTAAAACTAAAAAAGATATCCCTTGGAACTCAAAATGACTTCGATTCTAAGTGTCTCTACTAACTAGTTGGCACCCTAAACTATAAATAGAGGCCCTTGGCCTCATTCCAAGTTTTCCTTCTATGCTCTCTAGTTATAGTTGAGTGATTTTACCTCCAAGAGCCACCTTTCATTCTCAAGCTTATCTACTAATCTACATCTAATTGAATGAGTTAGGATCATTGTAAGAGAGACGCTCCAATGTACACTTTATGGAGGTCTCCACTCCATTGACAAACTCTCTCTCTCAAGCTACAATGGTGAAATGTTCCTTAGTGAAGGCGAAGAAGAAGGCTGAAGGTCCAAGTCAAGAGTGGTAAATTCTTGAAGGCAGAAGACTTGTTTCAAGAGTAGATAAGTCCTTGGATAAGGACAGAGGCTCATTGCAAAAGTGGGTAAGTCCTTTAGGACGGTAGAAAACTCTTGGTCTTGGATAGGTAAGTCTTTTTAGGTTATTGGCTCCCTTATTCTCAAAGGGAATGCTAGGTACTCTTGACCTTGAACATGGTGGTCTATATGTTGTAACTCTTATTATGGAATATAAGAAGTGTCCAATGGTTGAAAATCCTAGAGATTGACCCCTCTAGGTAGTGGACGTACATCTCCTATTTTGGAGGTCAGAGCCACTATACATAGCTAGTGTTATTTGTGCTTGTTCAATCTCTCTCTACTTTGCTATGTATGTTTAGTTTCACTCATTTTTCATATATACAACTTTATCTTCATATATAATTTGAAGGTCTAATGAGTTTTGTTTAAGTGATTTTAGCTCTATTCACCCCTCGTCTAGAGCCCATAGATCCTACAAGTGGTATTAGAGAAAGGTCTTCTCCAACTAAGTGCTAAAACACTTAAACATAAATATGTTTAATCAAAAGGGGCATTACAAAATGAGCTTCCAAAGGCCAAGAAGTCACACCACTAAGGCAAACATAGGAAGAAGGAGTACTAAAACAAGGAAAGAAAATTCATGAGGAGGGAGAAGATAGAAAGAAGGACAAAGATGCTACCCATGCCGCTTGGGAGGAGTCTTCCTCTAGTGACTTTATCTCTAATGGAGGAGAAACCATGCAAAAATTACACAAAGGAAAAAAATCCTTAAATGAAGTCCTTGAACACTCTACCAAACAAATGGGTAGTATTAGTTTGGGATATGAGGGAGCCCCTAAAAGCAAGGAAAAAGGTAAGAAAAAGAGTAAGGGACCTCTAATATACCATGGAGTGACTTTCGGATCTAAGACATATATGGTTTTCTCTCACTGTAAGTGTGATGATCATTACTCTAATTTTATCCTTATAAGAAGATTTGTGATCAAACCACACATGAAATGGGTCCGCAAACTAACTCTGGATCCCAAAGTTTGAATTGGGCACTGACATGTTCTTTCTATGCATGATAAAGGAAAATTGATTGTTGATAGTGGATGCTCCAAGCATATGACCAATAATAGAAACCACTTAAACACTATTACAAAAAAGAAAGGAGGCTTGATGACTTTTGGGGACAACAATAAAGAATGTTATGGATGATGATGTTGTATATGAAGTAATCCCTAGATTAAAAGAGCTCAATGTCAACAACAAAGAAAAAGAGGTGGATGAAGATGAAGGACCAAAAGAAGCTAAAAACAAGGATCCTAGTCCCCATTTTTCAAAAGATCATACAAAGGATCTCATCATAGGTAGTCAATTTGAAATAGTTAAGGTGTGTGCTTCATTCAAGAAAGAAAAAACCAACAATGCCTTCATTTCACAACATGAGCAAAAGAATGTGAAAATAGTTCTTGGAGATGAAGATAGATCCTAGCCATACAAGAAGAACTAGAATAGTTTGACAAGAACAAGGTGTGGACTCTAGTGACAAGACAAGTGATAGAAAGACCATTGGCACAAAATGGGTCTACCAAAACAAACTTGATGAAAGCGATAAGGTGGTAAGAAATAAAGCGAGGTTAGTAGCACAAGGTTACAATCAACAAGAAGGTATTGATTTTAATGAGACTTATTCTCCAATTTCTAGACTTGAATCTATTAGGATGCTATTTGCCTTAGCTAGTAATAAAATTTCTTTCTATATCAAATGGATGCTAAAAATATTTTTTTTGAATAGATAAATAGAGGAAGAAGTCTATGTGGCTCAACCTCCTGACTTTGAACATGACAAGCTTACTAACCATGTTTATTTATTACAAAAAGCTCTTTATGGTCTCAAAGAAGCCCCTAGAGGTTGGTATGAGAAACTAAGAAACTTTTTAATTGATAATGGCCATGTTATGGGGGAAGTTGATTCTACTCTCTTTCTTAAACACACTTCTAACAACTTCTTGATTATTCAAATTTATATTGATGATATCATTTTTTATGGGAGTGATCTTGATCTTTGCAAGGAGTTTAGTTTTATTAAGTGGAGTGAATTTTAAATGAGCATGATGGGGGAGATCACATTCTTGCTTGGATTTTAAATCAAACAAACAAAGGATGGAAACTTCATCAACTTAGGTAAATACACAAGTGAACTGTTGAAACACTTTGGGATGGAGAACACAAAGCCAATGTACACTCCCATGTACAACAACATCAAACTTGATAAAAGTGAAGAAGATGAGAAGGTAGATGAGAAGGTCTATAGAGGTATGATTGGTAGCTTGCTATATCTAACTGCCTCTAGACCTGATAGAACATTTAGTGTTGGCTTGTGTTCTATATATTAATCAAGACCTAGAAAATGTCATCTCATAGATGTTAAGAAAATTCTTAGGTACCTAGCTAAGATCTAAAATTTTGGACTGTGGTATCCTAAGTCAAGGGACTTTACTCTTAGAGCCTATAGTGATGCGAATTATGTTGGGTGCTTAATTGATAGGAGGTTCATAAGCGACACTTGCTTCCTCCTAGGACTATATTTAGTTTCTTGGTTATCTGAGAATCAAAACACCATGGATATATCAACTATCAAGGCTGAATAGATTGCAGCTAGAAGTTGTTGTACCCAAGTCCAATGGATGAAGTAAATGCTCTAAGACTTTAATGTTTTCTATGATGCTTCTTCTATCTATCTTGATAATACTAGTGTAATTAACCTATCATACAATCCTATATTGCATAATTGATCTAAACACATAGAGGTGCACCATAATTTCCTCCATTACCACATTTCTATGAAAGACATATACATCACACATGTGGACATAGAAAATCAACTTATAGATATTTGTACTAAACTTCTAGATAGAGAACCATTCACTTTTTACTAGATCAAAATTTATTATTATTCTCTTGAATATAATTCTATACACTCTAGCTAATATGTTAATACATCTCTATGCTGTTGCTCAATAATACCTATCATGTGCTATTATTTGCTAAATTTGCCAAGTTTTAATGCTTTGTTTTGCTGAAATCAAACATTTTGCAAACAATCATTTTGTCATAAATAATATCGTGCAATGATTAAAATGTGTCCATATATAAATAAAATACATGATAGGTTAGAGAAATTCACTCGCATAATACTGTAGGACTCCAGAATTAATTGTGTTATCATTTTGACAAACTTTTCCATCAATTGAGTTTATCCTATGGGTAACTCGTCTGAGGGACTGACCAAGGGTTGAACTATACAAAACTTTGACCAAGTTACCCAAACTACAAACTTGACTGACAATATTGTTATGCTAATGTGAAGTGGGTTCTTTTGACTAATTTATTCCCTCTAAACTAGATGAAACCAACTAACATCTTGTTCACCCTTAAACCCTATCCACCTTCTGACCCCTTTCTAGCTCTTTCTGACTTGATTTCTCCTTCCCTAACCCCTTCCTAGATTCATTTAGGTGTGTTGTTGTAGGCTCTCAGTTTGCTTTATCCAACCATTCTCATCTCTTATCTCTTTCCTCTCTTGTACTCATCCCCATGGCCACAAGTAGGAATAAATGAAGCATCTCCACTAGGAACCCAACTCCTACTCATTCTTGTCAAATTATAGCATATGATACATCATCCTTCACCCATCAACAAGACATTAATACCAACAAATAGCTCTTACCTCATGCCCCCTTTCCTTTTTGACCTTTGGTGGAGTCCAAGGACAAGTTTCTAGTTGAAATTTTTGATCTTTTCATGGACCAATGTCTTGGATCTAGGTACATCTTAAATCATATGCCCTTCTTTGACTTTAAGAAGAACACACATGACTCCCAACCCCACCCTAATATAATATGTGGTCTTTTCCATTTCCTTACTGAAAAATCTCTCTCTCATGTCCTTAACTACCTACAAAAGCACCGAGGAGTGTGCATTAATGAGACCAATGTAAAGAAGTCTTCTCACTTTTATGGTCCCTTTACCTATGGTGCTTCATCCTCCTCAACCTAGACTCCTCCTCCACCTCCTTGACCTATTAGAGACTCTTTCTCGGTGTCAAATGAAAACCTTATGGGCTACTTTATGCACCAACAAGTCTATAACATGCATGCTTAGGTTCACCTCCACCAGGACCTAGTTCATATCATGAGAAACATGAACCTAACATGTCCCCATCCTTATCCTACCTACCATACTACCTTCTCAACTCTTGATTAAGTGACCTATGCATATGATGTTGGGGAATAGGGATAATAGATAAGGCAACAAAAACACAATTTTGTCCCTATTCCTTTCTAGAAGATTACGTCAACAATAATGTATCTAGGAAAGAAGGGTAGCAAGATATATACCTGGTCCTACAGAAAGTCAAGGACTACTCTTGCATGATGATATGCACTCTTTCCAAGACACATAGAAACAACTAGCGACAACCTTTTGGTGTAGTACCACTGATGGTGGTGATTTTGTCCTCCTAACATGATGACGATGACCTCTACATGACTATGTAGTCCACGTGGACCACCAAGAACTCCACCTTGTACTACCACAACCAATGGGAAGAAGTTGTCCCTTCAAATATCAACATGCTAGCATTGAATTGCTCTCCCTTGTTATCTCTCCCTTACCGTCTCTCTCTTTTACGGGCAAGACTTGCTCGAGCTCTCATGTTATTACAACTGTGAGAGGACAACAATTGTCAGAGATTAATTTTATATCTTTTGAAAGCCTTGGACACCCCTCTATTTATAGGAGGTCCAGGGTTAGGGAATTTCATGCATTTTCTGGAAGCTGCTAACCATAAACTAGAGTTCACTTCTGAACGATCAGTTCATACAGTTAGTTCAACACTTGAATTGATTGGTCCACATGTGAATTGGTTGATTCAACACTTGAATCAGTCGATTAATTATATTTCCTATTCTCAAACATATTGGCTTTCAATGAGATAATTAATGCACACCATGACATCAACATCAATCCTTGATCTAGCAATACTAATCACTGAACTAGGAAATTCACAATCTAAAATGGTTGTTTCAAACTCTAAAATGGTTGATTCACTTCCTAATCGCTCATTTAAATTATGAACCGGGCGGTTCAAATTCCAGTTCAACCAATTTTAGCCAATGTTATTTAAGTTGAATACCTAAAAACATTAGTAGTCACGTTATACCATATTCATGTGTAAACTCCTTTTCCAAGTGCACCCTATGCGTGTGACCCTATAGGTCCCAAGTTGCATTGGCAGTGAATGTCCATAACCAATTTATGACATCACAAGCAATGAGAGGTATCTAGAAACACATCATTGCTACCCAACTAATTAAAAAGTTGGAGAAAAACTTCAACCTAAAATCCACATTCCTTTGTCTCTAATATCCAGATTGAACTCAAGGAATGTAATTGCTATCCTCTCAATGTTCAATCCATGTTCCTTAAACTAGAGCTGGTTGTATGAGATTTATGTGAGCTCACATATCACATATTGAGTCACACGTGTATGACCATACATTTATCAGTCTCACTTATCAAGTGGCATGTATATCAATCTCCTATAGTAGGGACAGATCTCATCTACATCACTCACACTTAATCCCCATGTGTCACAACATACTCGAGAATCACCTTTATGACAACCCTTACTCGAGGTCACATTAGATGATGTCAAAATACATTGAACAACATGTGATGATTATAGTAACTTCAGGTCTAAGAACTACAATCACCACTATCACTATGAGAGATGATTATGATCACTCTCAAGGTGGGTTTCTCTGATACACTGTTCTCAAACATGTACCTATGTGTTTGGTTTGATATCACATATCTAGACTGATGAGAATCTATCATCAACCAACACACACTATTATTATGTATTACTGTTGTCTATATTTCTTCCATAGTAATAAACGACTAGGAACATAACAATAATATATGTACTCTTATCATGCATATGATCTCATTGTCTAGGTCCTAAACATGAAGACTTATGTCATTGAGTAACATCATTCTTTAGACATCTACTATGGCCGTGTCATCATCTCAAGATTGAGACAAACATAATAGATGGAATTAGCTTTATAATTATCACATCAAGTATATGATACCCCATTACAATCATAATATGATTGGCTCTATGGTCATACATACCAAGATATGATTAATTCTATCCAGCTAGCCAATATGCTCCTTCTGCTGCCCATCCTACACTTGGTGCTGGACCATCTCATTCTCACACCCACCCTCAGCCGAGTGTCACTCAATTGCTTATCCTTCCACCTGGTCCTGCATGTGCCTTACTTTTTGGTTTCAGTGGGGTTTCCACACCCAATTTAGAGAAAGCAAATGCCTTGTTTGCATGTGGCATGCCTAGGGAAGAGAAAAATTGTAAGTGGCCATCTACACACTCCTTTGCTCTTGTTGATGAGGAGATGGTTGAGGAAGCTGAAGTTGATGTTGAGGAGTCTGACAATAAGAATATCGATGGTGAGGTGGCCGATTCAGATGACGATGGACTTAGTGACAGAGATGATGCCTCTGCTGCTCCTCAGCACCCTGAGTAGGCCATTGATAAAGACTACAACCCCATTGACGAGGAGCTTGAATTAGATGACATTGATGTTTAGTTCTTAGATCTGCAAGTGCCCATGTGTTGGCCTTTTTTTATTCTTAGAATGTCTTTGTAGGGAAATATGGTACACATCATTCAGTAGAATTTGAAATTTTATTACCATATTCCTCATAAACAGTAGATTGTGTCAATAACTATAATTCAAGAAGGATGGTTTATGGGATATACCTGATCTTGGAGCAAGTCCAGTGACAATCCTCATTGTTGTAGACGAGCAACTCTAAATCCTAGTTGCACTGGGGGACGTCTCGCTGATGTGCCTCCTAGTTTGCACCATGGACTGTAGCCACGAACGTCATCTTCTTTAGCAGCTCCTCTTGTCACAGATTGTTGGTTGATGTTGTCCTCCAAGCGACAAACAACAACTTCTCGCCTCTATAGTAGTCCAAACAGACTGCCTAGAACTCCTGGCATCCTGTTGGACCAGACATGAAGGGGTTTTCCCTCTCCATTAGTGTACTAGTCATCGAATTTCTCTCCCACAATGACAACTCTCAGTTGTTCTCTCCCGTGGCTATCCCTCCCTTGACGGGTGGAACTTGTCTGGGCTCTCGTGGTTACCACAACCAGAGAGGACAACAGTTGTTAGAGGAACTGATTCTCAGTTGTCTGTGTTGTGTTATGAGAAGCCCAAATACCCCTATATATAGTAGAGGCCAGGGTCAAGGTTCCCAATTGCTATCTAATGCAAGATTAATGTGTGGGAGTGGAAAGGACCCGAATAACTCGAATTTTGCAACAATTCTAGAAATTGCACAACCTACGACAGCCGAAATGGTCATTTGGCTGAGCCAGACGATTGTCTCACATGCGAGATAGCCGTCTCATACTGAGAGATGGCCGTTTTGCAGTTTTCAGTTGTGCACGGATTTGGGAAATCAATTCCCATCAATGTTAGACATTGATTTCAATGTGCAACAAGTATGCTCAAGTGAAACAAATAGGGAAACATCTATAACCTTCCCCGATCGAGATGGACCATCTCGCCCATTCGAGACGATCATCTCGGTTCACCCTGACGGTCGTCCGGTGATCTGAGTCAAGCCTGTTTGGCTAGGTCAGTTCGTTCCATTGCCAATTTTAATTCATAACCAGGCCTGACACCCAGACACCCATCTCAACTCTTGAGACGACCATTTGGCACTTCCAGACGGCCGCCTCAACACTTGTGATGGGTGTTTGGCAGTGCTACTAGCCTATTTGTTTCCTGAATCAAATGCCTAAACACTTTAGCACTTAATTCACCTATCATTAGAGATCTAAACTCCTCTTCTAAGTCAAGACCTATGTGTGTGACCCTATAGGTCTCATATTACATTGGCAGTGAATGTCCGTAACAACATATGAAATCACAAGAAAAGAGTGGTGCCTAGTCACACATCATTGCTACCCAAGTAAATGGAAAAGTTGGGGAACAACTTCAACCTACAATCTGTGAATGGTGTTGTAGTGTTTGTATAGTTCCTTTATCACTGATGTCCAAATTGAACTAGAAGCATGGAGAAGTCACCCTCATTTTTATTCAATCTTGTTTCTTGAACCAAGAGTAGACTGTTTGAGATATATGTTAGCTCAATATCAGATATTGACTCACATGCACATTTCCATGCTTTTCTCAGTCTCTCTTATCAAGAGTCCTAGGACATCACACTCTATTAGGAGGGACAAATCCCATGTCTATCACTCATAGTCAATCCCCATGTGTCAAAGCCACCCAATCATCACCGTTACAACAACCTATGTTTTAGGACTACGTTTGATGATGTCAAAGTGAATCCAACCACATGTGTTGAGTGCAGTGATTTTAGGTCTAATTAAGAACCACAAGAACCACCATCAATGTGAGAGCTGACTATGACTTCCATGATGATGGCTTCCATGTGTCAATCTCACAGTGGGTCTGTTCGATACACTGTTCTCTAACATGTATCTGTGTGATTGGTTTGATATCACCATATCATGAATAATGAGACTCAGTCATCAACTAACTCACACTCTGATATTATGTGTTATTGTTGTCTATCAACCTTTCACGGTAACAACCGATCAGGGACATAATGAGAATGTAAATATGTACTCTTAACATCCGCATGATCTCATTTCTTCCAAGTCACGTACTTGAAGACATACATTATTGAATAATATTATTCTCTTGACAGTTATAATGTTACATCATTATCTCATAACTGAATTAAATAGACTAAATTGGAAGCTTGCCTTTTAATAATAATCAAATCATTTACATGATATGCCACTGCAATCATCACATGATTGACTATTTAGGCATATACATAACCAACATAATCTCACTTGCACTTAGAGCCAATCACCCAAGAATCTTATTCTGAGTGACCTTCATGTCCATCATGCTTTTGTTGTGAAAGTGCTTTCGTCAAGGGATCAACAACGTTGCTTTCAGTTGATACTTTGCAAATCTTTACATCTCCATGCTGTATGATTTTCTCATATGAGATGAATAACCTTTGTATATGCTTTGAGTGCTGATGCGATCTGGGTTTCTTAGATTGTGCAATAGCTCCATTGTTGTCACAATATAGCTCGAGTGTGTCGTTGATGGTCGGAACAACCCCAAGTTCTATGGTGAATTTCTTGATCCATACAACCTCCTTTGCTGCACTTGATGCAGTGATATACTCACCCTATGTTGTAGAATCAACAACTGTTTCTTGTTTGGAACTCTTCCAGCTCACAACTCCATTGTTGAGACAAAACACAAATCCCAATTGCGACTTGTAATCATCTTGATTAGTCTGGAAGCTTGCATCGGTGTAACTTTTTACAACCAACTCTTCCTCTCCGCCGTAGACTAAGAACTGATCCTTAGTCCTTCTCAAGTACTTGAGGATGCTCTTCACAACTATCCAATGAGCATCACCTGGATCTGACTAATATCTTCTCATCATGTTCAAGGCATGCAAGACATCTGGACACATCTAAAACATTATATACATGATTGATCAAATTGCTGAGGTATATGGAATATCACTCATGCATTTCATTTCTTCACAAGAACTAAGACATTGATCTCTAGAGATGGGGACAACATGACAGACATGCATGTTTCCTCTCTTTGAGTTCTCCATGTTGAACCGCTTCAACACCTTTTCAATGTATGTGCTCTGACTTAATTTGAAAATTCTTCTAGATCTATCTCTATAGATCTTTATCCCCAAGATGTAGGATGCTTCTCCCAAGTCTTTCATTGCTATAACCTCAATTTTCCTAATTCAGGATTGAAATGTAATTTCTCCTTTTACAGATATATGAACAATTAATCATGTGGTTTGATTTAAATGAGTGGTTTTCCTTGCTAATAGCCTTGCTGTTTGATTTCATGGGCTTTATTGTCTATTGGGCCCAATAACAAGAAAAGGAAATAAAAGGAAAAAGAAATTCAATTAATAAAAGAATAATTAAGAAAAGGAGAAAAGAAAGAGGTAGAAGCCTCTAGAAGGTTAGGAAATATTCCCCAAAGGTGGATTTCATATCTTTGGGATTACTTAGGTTCCAAGGAGCCCAAGTTGCAAAAATAATAAGAAAGGAAAGAGAAAATACCAATTAAATTGGCTTTATTAAAAGATAACTTGCTTATGAAGGTAATGCCATTTTCTTTTGGAATTTGGATCTCAAATTTGATACACAAGTATATAATGATGACCCAAGGTTTCCTTTAAATTTTGGTGGAAAAAGGATGCACGGTTCATGAGATATGAATCTTTGAAATTACCCTAAAGTGGAAAGTAATTTATGTCACAATTTAATTTGGATTAAAATCTTAAAATTCGATTCATAGATGTGCACTCATGATTGTTGGATCAACGATCTATGACTTGGGTTAAGTACTTATCACCCGAGGAGTGGGAATGCAGAGTTCAGATTTTGTGAAATTTGAAACGAAGTTTCCTCAGATTTGAGGCAACCTGTGAGGTTGTGGAATAGTCCATCTCCTTTAGGAGATCGTTCCAGACCTAACCACCCTAAGGTCGGTGGGGTTTGGTGGAGGATTTTAAGAATCCCCAAACTCCAGGGGTCGAGGATCGACCCTATATACAGGGGAGGACACTCTATGGCACCAACGCATCTACAAATCTTGCTCGTGTGTTTGGATCACGGTGATGAGTAGTTTCGTGCCTCCAATTTGGTCGTTGCCCCTGATCTTTGCCCTCGTCTAGCAGCAACTATCGCCAGTGGAGCCGAGGTTAGCTGGTGGTGAAGGAGCAGTGCAAGTGGACAATTTAGGGCACCCTCAAGTTTAGGAGAGCCAAGCAGAGCTCTCAGTCCAGTTGGTGTGATCATAGGTGGATGATAGCTCAAAGTCAACCTTAGAGTTGACCTCAGCTTGTGACAGGCAACTCGTGCAAGGTTGAAGATGACGTCCAGGAAAATTACCAATCTGCCCTCCCACATCTTCAGTCCAAGTTAGGGCACTCATGTCTTTTGGTTTCTTTTTAATCACGGGCGATGCATGCAATCGTGGTCCGTCAGATCTCCCGTGGTCCAACGGACCACGGAACGAACGACCAAACTTTTGTTGGCAATTTCCTAATATGCTAGAAAATCCAAGAAAATATTTTTCTTTGCAAAAATCGTAGAAATTAATAGGAAGGTCATATGAAGAAACTTTATATATGAAAAATGATCAGAAAAATATGAGTAATTTGATAAAAATATTTTTAGAATGTGATTTCGTTTCTAATTGCAAAAGTACTTTGATTTGATAATAAAGTGCATTAAATTTAGGCTAAAAACCCTAATGATGATTAGAGATCAAACATAAGATGCTTAATGGGTTAATTAGAGTAATAATAACCTACTGAAAAGAAAAGTAAGGTTTAAATCTAAAATTAGATTATAATTGGTTGTTTTAGGGTTTTATTCCATGAATCTATGATAATACATGCAAAAACCCTAATCTAGGGTAAAGAAGGAAATTAACTTGAACAATTTGATTTATTTGGGATAATGTTGTTATATATGGATCCTAAGCCTGTTAGGAGGAATGTGACAAGTTAATTAGGGTTTATACTTAGATTTGCTGAATTAGGGTTTATAGTATCAATAAAGAGGATACACCCTAATGAAACCCTAAAAGGAAGTAGGAAACCATAGGAAGCAAGTTCATATGAGTGTAATAAGAGAAAGTGAATAGTGATTAAATTATATGATTGTTTCATGATCACTTCCTATGTGAACTGCTTTCTTGCCTGGATATTTCTTTGCTTGGGTTATTATTAGCTTGTTGAATCGAGTGAATAAGTATGTGGTTATTTATGAATAATCGATTTAGTTTCACGGCATTTCCCCAAATGTTTTATCGATTGGATGCAACCTAAACTATTGGATGTTTAATTCTACAGTCCTATAAAGTCCCTATGATTATCACAATTAAGTATACATGTGTATTCTCAAACCTACATGCCACCCTAATGTATGTTGCATGATCAAGCCCTAGAGGGAAGGTCTATTCGGTCAATCCCTAGAGGGAAAACCACTAGGCACCTCGAGAGGTGACCCCAGGAACCAAGCTCAGGATGGAGAAGGTGGCCTTATGTCCCTTGCAAGGACAAAACCCTAAGAGAGGGTAATCCAGGGTTTAGGGCAAAAGTGGTTGAGAATGTCACATTGAAAATGTAATTTGGATTGTTAATAACTTATTTGTGATAATTAGGTTGTTAGAAAATATTTGTGAAAATTTTGATTGTCCCCCACATACCAGTATACAAATATACTAACCGACATTTTGTTTGTCAGTGTTTTAGGTACAATTCTGAAAATGGAAAAATAGTAAATTGAAACATTGTGAAGATACAATTAACGTGTGTAAGGAGGATTAGTTAGCTTAGACTTTTACTATGGATAAAAGTCTAGATCCGAATTTTATAAGGTATGCAAAAATATTTGTTTTATTCCACCTTTTCAATTTAGTAATAGTAGAATTTGATAATTATTTTTGATTAAATGTCAAACCATGGATCCTGAAATATTGGGATAACATCTCTAACCTTTTGGTCTCCCTTAATTGGGTGTTACCGAGAGGCGGGGCCATTACATTTGGTATCAGAGCGGTGGTTTCTCATTTAATCCTTAGTAATTATTAAATTTTACAAACTCTGTAGAACCGATGGAGTTATTAGAGGATTTTCCAAAGACAAAGGTTTTTAGAAAGGGATCATAGTTCGAGGGCTGGAAATATTTTCCTCCACCCTACTAGTCAGTTACGAGGACTCCCAGATGCAGTGTGATTGCCTGACCAATGTTTGAGGTTTTGACTCAAAATAAGATACCTTTAGGACTCTCTCATCTATTTTGTATCTTCTCAACCCTAATTCAACTAAGGATTCTAGGATTCATGTTTTTTCTCTCTCTTCCCCACCCTCTTAAGGTTAGGGTAAGTATGATAAGGATTAAGGGATCCTCCACCAAATTAATAGAAGATACATAAATAAGATGTCATCGACATATGATAACTAGTTTAAATATTAACTAAAGTTGATTGTATGCTTATGTAGATGGCTCGAGTGAAGACCATAGCTACTCCTATCGAGGCCATTGAGAACCTAGCTAGGGGTGGTTGGCCTCCCCGTAAGAGGAGGGGATCTTTTGAGAAGAGGAAGAGGGATCGGGGTGATGAGGCCTTAAGGAAGAGGAAGAGACCCGAGGAAGCCACAGAAGAAGGCCCAGATCCCAAGCCAGTTCCCTTCGACAACCCTGAGGTGGACCGGGAAGAGGAATACATGTTCGAGGACGAGGTCAAGTGTGAGGAGAACCAGGCTGGTGGTCCAGGATCGGCAATGGTGGTTCACACCCCTGATGCCCTATGGATGGAATAGCAGAAGAGGCTAACGGAGGCCATTAGTGCCCTGTCCCTAAGGGATATAGCCAGAGATGAAAATGGTGAGTTGCTTTCCATTCATCCCCGACTCAGAGTCACCATTCTGGACTTCGTCAAGCTGAACATCGAGATATTCTGGGGAAAGGATAAGACCGAAGTGCTCGACAAAGTAGATGCTTGGATGTTGGCAGTTGAGAATGGTTTCCACATGCTTGAGGTACAACTAAACAAGAAGGTTCTTTTTTCTACTCACCTCTTAGAAGGAGCAACCAAGATTTGGTGGGAAAACCACATCATGGGATGAGATCTAAGTGAAAAATTGATGGCATGGACCGACTTCAGGACTATATTTACCGCTAGATTCATCCCCATCTCAGCTAAGAAGGAGAAGGGAAGAGAGTTCACCAATATGATCCAGGGTAACTTATCCATTATGGACTTTGGCCACAAGTTTCGCATCCTGGAGCATTTTGGGCACATGATTGATGAGGAAAGAAGAGTGTACCATTTTGTGGAGCGTCTTCACCCCACAATCAAACCACATGTGATGACGAGTAAACCAACAACTTTCTCTGAAGCCTACAACACCGCCTTAGACATGGAGAGGATAGTGATCCCTGCTCAGAACCCACCTAAAGGATATCTGGGTTTCACTAAAGGTACTCAAAGATAGAAGAATGACCATAAGAAAGGACAAGGGCATAAACACACCAAGGAAAGCATGGAGAAAAAGGAAAGCCACATGGTGAGAGTCGCTTTCAGAAGTGTCGTACCTGTGGATGGACACATCCTGGGAAGTGCCACTTTGAGAAGAGGGTGTGCTACCATTACTAGCAGGAGGGACACTTCATCGCCAACTATCGTCTGCCTGATCCGAGAGGTCCATTGGAAGCAACACCCCCAGAAGGAGGAGTACCAACTGGAGGTCCACCTATTGGAGAGAGAAGGCAAGCCAGAGTGTTCTCCATTGACAATAAAGAAGCTTAGGTGAATGCTAATAGGTTGATTGAGGGTAATAACCCATAGAGTTTTCCTTTCAATTTAGTTTGATCATGTAATAGCAGTCTGATATAGTATGAAACTATGTTGGCATTCTTGAAGTCATGGGACAAAATGTAAAAGCCCTTTTTGATTCTGGTTCTACTAATACTTTTATTTCAAGAAATTTGGCAACTATACTTTGTTTGGACATCAATGATTTAGGCTATGTTTTGGATGTCACAACCCCGAGTGGTCAAATATATACATCTCTTTTAAAACCCCCTGTCTTGATAGTTAAGTACTTAAGTCACGGGCTTGGAACTGACTTCATCCTCCTCGATATGAATGATTTTGATGTAACCATTGGTATGGATTGACTTTATACCTATAGAGTACATATTGACTGTAGAGAAAAAAATCCTTATTAGGAAACTTGGTCATCCACACTTTACCATTCGAGGAAGGAAGGATGCGACTACCAGCCTTTATGTGTCAGCTTTGAAGGCTGAGCAGATGATATCCAAAGGCTGTCGAGCATACCTAGCCATAGTCACCAAACCTGAGACCAAGGTATGACTCTTAAGAGATAGAGGTTGTTCGGGAGCATGCTGACATGTTTCCAAATGATCTACCAGGGATTCCCCTGAAGAGGGAGGTAGATTTCTCCATTGAGTTAGCTCCCGAGACTAACCCTATATCTAAGGCACCCTATAGAATGGCCCCTGCTGAGTTGCTTGGATTGAAAACCCAGCTGCAGGAGTTGTTAGATAAAGGTTTTATCTGACCTAGTACATCGCCATGGGGAGTACCAATCCTTTTTGTGAATAAGAAGGATGGATCACTTTAGATGTGTATTGATTACCGGATGATCAACTAGGTGACCATTAAGAATAAGTACCGCTTACCCAGAATAGATGACCTTTTTGACCAGCTCAAATCGGCTCGAGTATTTTCCAAGATCGATTTGAGGTCAAGATACCATCAGGTGAGAGTAAGAAGTGAGGATTTACCTAATATGACTTTTTGAACCCGATATGGCCATTATGAGTTTGTAGTCATGCCGTATTGGTTGTCCAATGCACCCAGTGTCTTTATGAACCTTATGAATAGTGTGTTCTAGCCCTTCCTTGACTCCTTTGTGATCGTGTTCATAAATGACATCTTGCTGTACTCCGATGACCTAGTTTAACACCATGACCATCTGAGTAGAGTCCTTGATATCCTAAGAAAGCATAAGTTTTACGGAAAGTTCTCAAAATGTGAGGTTTGGATAGACTGAGTCATGTTTCTCAGATACATCATCTCAGGAGGAATGATCGCCGTAGATCCGGCTAAAGTGTCGGCAGTCTGAGACTGACCTGCACTGAAGAACCCCTCTAAGATTCATAACTTCTTGGGGTTGTCCGGATACTACCGATGCTTCATCAAGGATTTCTCAAAGACTGCCTTGCCGCTTACCATGTTGATTCGGAAGGATGTGAAGTTCGTGTGGTCTGATATATGTGAGGCTCATTTTCAGGAGCTAAAGGAGAAGCTGACCACCTCTCCAGTTTTAACCCTACCTTCCGGCAATGAGGGTTTTGTGATATTCACCGACGCTTCAAAGATGGGACTTGGTTGTGTGTTGGAACAAAATTAGCATGTGGTTGCATATTCCTCCCGAAAACTCAAGCCCAACGAGGTGAACTACCCGACACATGACTTAGAGTTGGCTGCTATCATCCATCCGTTGAAGATATGGTGGCATTACCTATACGGTGCTACCTTCAAGATCCTCACCGACCATAAAAGCCTAAAGTACCTCCTGACACAGAGAGGCCTGAACCTATGATAGTGACGATGGATGGAATACATGAAGGATTATGGCTTCACCATCACCTATCATCCTGGGAAGGTGAACGTCATAGCTGATGCGTTGAGTCAAAAATAGGTAAGGTGTGTGACTGTTTTGTCTAGCCAGTGGAAGAGCTTAGAAGAGCTGGTGGAGTGGACTCCGTAGCTGTTAGAGGACCGAGTTTGATTGGCCAATATTAAGATTCAGTCAGAGTTTTTGAGTGAGATAGTGGCGACACAAATTGACCAGTTCAAGACTCAACAGGATGAAGGGTTTGATGAACAAGCCATAGACCCGTCTCACGGTGGGAGTAGATGGAGGAATCAGTTTCAAGAACCATATATGGGTTCCTAAAGATTCACCATTGAAGGAACATATCTTACATGAATCTCATGGTTCTAAGTATATGGTACACCCAGACACTACAAAGATGTTTAAGGATCTACAGAGGTATTTCTGGTGGCCAGAAATGAAGAGAGACATTGCGGCATATGTGGCCAACTGTCTTATGTGCCAGATGGTGAAGTATGAACACCAATGAACCGGTGGACTTTTATAGTCAATAGAGATTCCAGAGTGGAAATGGGAGAAGATCACCATGGATTTTGTGGTGGGTCTACCCCGGACCAAGAGAGGTCATGATGTGATATGGGTTGTGGTAGATCATCTTACCAAGTCAGCACAATTCCTTGCCCTAAAGACCACTACCAAGGTGTCAGACCTAGCTGAGCAGTATATCAGGGAGATAGTATGTTTTCATGGCGTACCCAGTTCCATCATCTCTGATTGAGACTCGAAGCTCACTTCCAAGTTGTGGAAGCAAGTACAAGAAGAACTTGGTACAAGGTTAAAGTTTAGTACCACTTATCACCCCCAGATGGACAATTAGTCAGAGAGGACGATCCAGACCTTAGAAGATCTGTTGAGAGCTTGTGTGCTCGATTAGGGTGGATTGTGGGAGAAATACTTACCTTTAGCCAAGTTTGCTTACAACAACATCTACCAAGCAAGTATCGGGATGCCTCTGTATGAAGCTCTTTATGGGAGATCGTGTCAGTCACCGCTTCACTGGGATGATGTTAGTGAAAGGACCTTATTGAGGTTAGATGAGCTCCAAGTGTATGTAGATAAAGTCACTTTGATCAAGCAGAGGCTGAAGAGAGCCCAACATTGACAGAAGTCGTATGCTAATGCAAAGCGGACTGACGTGCAGTTCACTATGGGAGAGCATGTATTCTTGAAAATTTGATCGCTCCGAGCTATAGCCAAGAATAGATGGAAGATGAGTCCTCGATATGTGGGTCCATTTAAGGTGTTACAACAGATTGGTGAAGCTGCATACCATTTGACGTTACCCCCTCAGTATAGTATGATGCATGATGTGTTTCATGTGTCCAATCTGAAGTGATATGTGTAAGATCCAAGCCATGTGCTGAGCATTGAGCCTATTGAGCTTCAGGGGAAGCTGACCTATCTTGAGTCACCTTTGCGGAATCTAGATACCAAGGTGAAAGAACTCAGATGTAAGAATATATAGATGGTAAAGGTTCTTTGGAAGAATCATGGAGAGGATGAGGCCACATGGGAGCTGAAGACAGACATGGAAAAATCATATCCTGACTTGTTTATTTGATTGCTGAATTTTGAGGGAGAAATTCTTATAAGGAGGGGAGGATGTTATAACCTCAATTTTCCTAATTCAGTATTGAAATGTAATTTCTCCTTTTAAAGATATATGAACAAACAATTATGTGATTTGATTTAAATGAGTGGTTTTCCTTGCTAATAGCCTTACTGTTTGATTTCGTGGGGTTTATTGGCTATTAGGCCCAATAACAAGAAAAGGAAATACAAGGAAAAAGAAATCCAGTTAATAAAATAATAATTAAGAAAAGGAGAAAAGAAAGAGGTAGAAGCCTCTATAAGGTTAGGAAATATTCCCCAAAGGTGGATTTCGTATCTTTGGGATTACTTAGGTTCCAAGGAGCCCAAGTTGCAAAAATAATAAGAAAAGAAAGAGAAAATACCAATTAAATTGGCTTTATTAAAAGATAACTTGCTTATGAAGGTAATTCCCTTTTCCTTTGGAATTTGGGTCTCAAATTATGTACACAAGTAGATAATGACTACCCAAAGTTTCCTTTAAATTTTGGTGGAAAAAGGATGCACGGTTCATGAGATATGAAATTTTGAAGTTATCCTAAAGTGAACAGGAATTTATGTCATGATTTAATTTGGATTAAAATCTTGAAATTTGGCTCTTAGATGCGCACTCATGACCGCTGGATTAGAGATCCATGGCTTGGGTTAATTCCTTGTCACCCGAGGACCGGGAACACAAATTTCAGATTTTATGAAATTTGAAACAAAATTTCCTCAGATTTGAGGCAACCTGCGAGGTTGTGAAGGAGTCCATCTCCTTTAAGAGATCATTCCTGACCTAACCACCCTAAGGTCGGTGGGGTTTGGTGGAGGATTGCAAGAATCCCCAAACTCCAAGAGTTGAGGACCAACCCTATATATAGAAGAGGACACTCCGTGGCACCAACACATCTGCAAATATTTCTCATGTGTTCAATGCACGACGATGAGTAGTTTCATGCCTCCAATTTGGTCATTGCCCCTGATCGTTGCCCTCGTCTAGCATCAGCTATCTCTGGAGGAGCCGAGGTTAGCCGATGGTGAAGGAACAACACAATCAGATAATTTAGGGCACCCTTGAGTTCAGGAGAGCCATTCGGAGCTCTCAGTTTGGTTGGTTTGATCGCAGGTGGACGGTAGCTTGAAGTCAACCTCAGAGTTGACCTCGGATCACGGCAGGCAACTCGTGTGAGGTTGAAGACAATGTCCAGGCAAATTACCAATCTTCCCTCCCGCATCTTCAGTCCAGGTAAGGGCACTCGCATCTTTTGGTTTCTTTTTAATCGCGGGCGAGGCATGCAATTGTGGTCCGTCGGATCTCGCGTAGTCCAGCGGACCATAGATCAAACGACCAAACTTTTGTTGGCAATTTCCTAATATGCTAGAAAATCCACGAAAATGCTTTTCTTTGCAAAAATCATGGAAATTAATAGGAAGGTCAGATGAAGAAACTTTATGTATGAAAAATGATTAGAAAAATATGAGTAATCTGATAAAAATAGTTTTAGCATCTGATTTCATTTCTAATTGCAAAAGTACCTTTAGTTGATCATAAAGTGCATTACATTTAGGCTAAAAACCCGAATGATGATTAGAGATCAAATATTAGATGCTTAATGGGTTAATTCGAGTATTAATAACATGTTGAAAAGAAAAGTAAGGTTTGAATCCAAAATTAGATTATAATTGGTTGTTTTAGGGTTTTAATCCATGAATCTATGATAATACATGCAAAAACCCTAATCTAGGGTAAAGAAGGAAATTAACTTGAACAATCTCATTTATTTGGGATAATGTTGTTATATATGGATCCTAAGCCTGTTAGGAGGAATGTGACAAGTTAATTAGGGTTTATACTTATATTTGTTGAATTAGGGTTTATAGTATCAATAAGGAGGATAAACCCTAATGAAACCCTAAAAGGAAGTAGGAAACCCTAGGAAGTGAGTTCATATGAGTGTAATCCGATAAAGTGAATAGTGATTAAATTATATGATTGTTTCGGGATCACTGGTTGTGTGAACTGCCTGCTTACCTGAATATTTCTTTGCTTGGGTTATTGTTAGCTTGTTGAATCGACTAAACAAGTATGTGGTTATTTATGAATAATCGATTTAGTTTCACGGTGTTTCCCTGAATGTTTTATCGATTGGATGAAACCTAAACTGTAGGATGTTTAATTATGCAATCCTATAAAGTCCCTATGATTATCACGATTAAGTATACATGTGTATTCTGGAACCTACATGCCACCTTGATGTATGTTGCATGACCAAGCCCTGAAGGGAAGGTCTATTCGGTCAAGCCCTGGAGGGAAGACCATTGGGTACCTCGAGAGATAATCCCAGACACCAAGCTCAGGATGGAGAAGGTGGCCTTATGTCCCTTTCAAGGACAAAACCCTAAGAGAGGGTAATACAAGGTTTAGGGCAAAAGCGGTTGAGAATGTCACATTGAAAACATAATTTGGTTTGTTAATAACTTATTTGTGATAATTAGGTTGTTATAAACTATTTGTGAAAATTTTGATTGTCCCCCACATACCAGTATAGAAATATACTGACCGACATTTTGTTTTTCGATGTTTTAGGTACAATTCTGAAAATGGACAAATAGTAAATCAAAACATTGTGAAGATACAATTAACCTGTGTAAGGAGGATTAGTTATCTTAGACTTTTACTGTGGATAGAAGTCTAGATATGAATTTTATAAGATATGCAAAAAGATTTGTTTTATTCCAGCTTTTCAATTTAGTAATAGTAGAATTTGATAATTATTTTTGATTAAATGTCAAACCATGGATCCTGAAATATTGGGATAACATCTATGACCTTTTGGTCTCCCTTAATTTGGGGTTACCATGAGGCGGGGCCGTTACATTCATAGAGAATGTATTTCCAAGCCATGCCTTTACCTTTTGTAAAGTAGGGATGTAATTCCCCATCAATGGTATGTCATATACATACAATATGAGGAATGTCACTATGCTCCCACTAACCTTCTTGTATACACAAGGTTCATCTTCATTTTGAGAAAAGCCAAACCCTTTGACTGTCTCATCAAAATGAAGATTCCAGCTCCGAGATGCTTGTTTCAATCCATAGATTGACCTTTGTAGATTACAGACTCTATTGGCAAACTTTGGATCTATAAACCCCTCAGGTTGTGTCATATACACATCCTCCACAAGAATCCCATTAAGGAATGTGGTTTTAACATCCATTTGCCAAATCTCATAGTCATGATAAGCTGCAATAGCAAGCATGATCCTGATAGATTTAACCATGGCCACTGAAGAAAAGGTTTCATCATACTCAACATCTTGAACTTGTCTGAAACCCTTTCCAACCAATCTACCCTTATAGGGTTGGACCTTTCCATCTATGTCAGTCTTCTTCTTGAAGAGCCACTTGCACCCTATGAGTTTTACCCCTTTAGCTGGATCCACCAACGTCCATATTTTGTTGGTATACATGGATTCCATCACAAATCTCATGGTCTCAAGCCATTTCTTAGACTTTGGTCACTCTATAGCATCTTTATAGGTAATTAGCTCATCATCTATGACCAATTCACTTCCTTCCTGGGTTACAAGATATTAAAATCTCTCAGGTTCAAGACGTGTCTTATTAGATCTATGAGATTCTTTTATTACTTGAGGAATTTGAGATTGCACAACACCTTGTGAGGCTTTTTGGTTCCTCTTGTACATCTAATGGTTCAATGTTTTCTTGTTTCTCTTTGAGTTCTACTTGTCTCCCACTGATTCCTTTAGAAATAAATTCCTTTTCTAGGAATGTACTATCTCTGGAAACAAACACTTTGTTGCCAGATGGGCTATGCAAGCAGTATCTCACAGTTTCCTTGGGATATCCAACAAAATAACATTTTTCCATATCTACGTCCAAGCTTTTCAGGAAACATTTTCTGGACATAAGCTTCACAACCCCAAATCCTCATAAAAGACATTTTGGGACGCTTCCTATTCCATATCTCATATGGTGTCCTTTGAACCGACATAGATGGTACTCAGTTTAGTGTAAATGCAACGATTTCTAGAGCATACCCGCAGAAGGTAGTTGGAAGCTCAGATAAACTCATCATAGATCGCACCATATCTAGTAATGTGCAATTCCTTCTTTTTGATACACCATTATGCTGAGGTATTTTAGGCGGAGTCCACAGGGATACAAACCCATGGGCTCTAAGAAGGTCCTCAAACTCTTGGTTTAAATATTCTCCACCTCATTCAGAATGAAGTACCTTAATTCTTTTACCAAGTTGGTCATGTACTTCATTCATAAATTCCTTGAACTTTTCAAGAGCTTCTAACTTTGTTTCACTAAATAAACATAGCCATACGTACTGAAATCATCAGTGAAGGTAATGAAGTACTTGAACCCACCTCTAGCATCTTTTCTAAAAGGTCCACATACATTAGTATGTACGAGTCCTAATAGTTCACTAGCCCTCTCATTGTTGCCGGTGAAATGGGTCTTAGCCATCTTGCCCAACAAACAAGATTCACATGTCTCTAATGATTTGTAATTAAAAGAGTCTAGATAACCATCCTTATGGAGTCTAGATATGTGATTCTCATTTATGTGTCCTAGATGACAATGCCAAAAGTATGTTTTGTTTGAGCTGTTGATTTTTAGCCTTTTGGTATTAACACTATATACATCTATCTTTAGATTTAATAAGTAAAGACCATAAGACATAGGGGCACTGCCATAAAAGATCCCATTGTTTTGAAATAGAACATCGACAACTTTTAATATGGAATTCAGATGCATCATTTTCCAAACAAGATACATATAAGATGTTTCTATTAATAACAGGTACATAATAGCAGTTATTTAACTCTATTACAAGCCCCGTGGGTAGAGATATACTATAGGTTCCAATTGCACTGGCCACAACTCTTTTAGCATTAGCAACTCGCAGTTCCACCTCACCTTTCCCCAAAGTCCTACTTCCCTGCAGATCCTGCATATGAGAACATATGTGAGATCCAAATCCAGTATCTATTACCCAAGACGATGAAGTAGATAGATTTATCTCAATAATGAATATACCTGAAGTGGAGACCACCATCCCCACATTCTGCTTCCTAAAAGCATTCAAGTACAAAGGATGAGTTCTTCTTGTACTTTTCTTTCTCCTTATCTTGAGTGTTGAAGAATTGGATTTAAGATTGACCACAAAACTCTTCTTGGTCTTTCTTTGCTCCTTGGGCTCAGACTCACTGATCACCATCACAGGCTTGTCCTTCTTCACTTTTGCTTCAACATGAATTAACATGGCAAGTAGTTCTAGCATCTGTCCATCCGAATTACTCACATGCTAGCATGCAATAAAATGACTATATGATTCTAGCATAGTCTTTAGAACCATATCAATAGCTAACTCTTGGATCAAGGTGAATCCCAACTCTTCAAGATGATATACATGTCCAATCATATTGAGCACATGTTCTTCTACCGAGGTTCCCTTTAAGACATCGTTCCTTTCTTACCGGTCAAGACCAACTGTTACCTTCCTAAGATGTGTCACCATCTCAAGAACACTCATGTCCTCACATTTCTCATGCAACTCATAGGTCATGCAACTTATCATAAGGTACTTTATCTCTAAGGCATTATTGGCATGCTTCTAGTAAGCATCCACTTGTGCCTTAGGTGCATCAGGAGGAGGTATTTTAGGCACTAGTTTGTTAAGGACATAGAGCTTGGACTCTTCATTGAAAACCCTCCTCAAAGTACAAAACCATTTGTAGAAATTTCTCCCATCAAGTTTGTCCTTCTTCAGGACCAATCATAAATCAGATTTGTTCATCATTGATTCTACAAGAGAAAATTTGCATTTTTCCAAAACCATTTTGATTTGATTTGATTTGGAAAAATTTAACGATATTAATTAGGCCCTTATTTATTATCACTCCCACTATTTTATTCGAATTGATAGCCCTCAATATCAATTCGAAATATTGCAACGTACAATATTCTAGTGGGTCAAGATCCATATTTCATCAAGTCATGAGTCAGTTTTTGCGGATCGACCCAACCTGACTATTTTGGTAGGCCATCATGCCAATTACATCATTTAAAACTCTTGGATAGATGATATACACAACACCTTGCCATGATCATATACATGCCTCTGGGCTTGGGCTCTCCAAGTCACTAGTTAAGCCTGACCCAATAGCCAATACGATAGATACGCACCATACTTTGTGCAAATCTACATATCTACTATCACACTTCCACGAGATAGATGACACACCATGCTTTGTGTAAATATACACTTAGTTGATCAATCTTTTCTTTTGTATTGCTAATGGAAGGAATCTAAGACTTAATACTTTACTTGAGGGAGTTTGTATAAATACATATACTTTATCCAATCCCCACATATATAGTACGTATCATATACATGCTATATCTCACAACAAAAACATGCAATAAATGAAAGCAATGATTATGGCCAGTCCTAATGTAATCCCTTAGATCTAGAAGAAATTACATCATCTAGGTCTACATCACATGCAGAAACCTATTGTTGATGAAGATTTGTGCTTGCTAATTTGGGTTGATCGGTTCAACTATTGAACCGATTGGCTCGCCTCTTGGAAGTTGTAAGGTCATCTCAACGATCATATGGTACTTCTTTCCACCATCGACTGGCTCCTCCAGTAGATCGATTGGGTCCACCAGGCAATCAGTCTGGCTTGTCTACCATGTCCTCCAAGGTGCTTCATCTTCATCATAACAGGAAAGTAAACTATCCTACTTTTACATGATTATAAGGATACCTTGATTTACATTTGAGGAGAGAAAAGGTAGAAGAGAATTAACTTTAGATTGGGAAGATAAGATAGAGACTCGATTTGTAGACCAAGATAACTGTATAAACCATCCACATACAACCATGCACAAATAGGGGTTATTGGCCATAACCATGCTACACATCCACCATCAAAACCATTTTAGGGTGAAACGTGTAAATTGCATATATATATATATATATATATATTAGTTTGGGATTCTCATGGTGTTTGGATTTGACAAGATATTATTCACATCGCATGCAATATTAGAACACAAAACCAAAATCTGATCATATCGATTATCCCATAATACAGTAAATTGACTTTGGCTCTGATAGCACTGTAGGGAAATATGGTACAAAGCAAGCAACGGAATTTAAAAATTTATTACCATATTCTCCATAAATAGTAGATCGCATCAATAACTATAATGCAGGAAGGATAGTTTATGGGATATACCTGGTCCTGGAGCAAGTCCAGCGACAATCGTCGTCGTTGTAGATGCGCAACTCTAAATCCTAGTTGTACATGGACATGTCTGACTAATGCACCTCCTGGTCTACACCACAGACTGCAGTCATGAATGTTGTCTTCTTCAACAACTCCTCGTGTCACGAACTGATGGTTGACGTTGTCCTCCAAGTGGCAAACAACAACTTCCCTCCTCTATGGTAGTCCACACAGACCTCCTAGAACTCCTATCATCCTACTGGACCAGACATGAAGACGTTGTCCCTCTCCGTTGATGTACTAGTCATTGATTTCCTCTCCCATAATGACAACTCTCAGTTGTTCTCTCCTGTGGCTATCCCTCCCTTGATGGGTGGAACTTGCCTGGGCTCTCGTAGTTACCACAACTAGAGAGGATAACAGTTGTCATAAGAACTAATTATCAGTTGTCTGTGCTATGTTTTGAGAAGCCTCAATACCCCTCTATATATAGTAGAGGCTAAGGTCAAGGTTCCCAATTGCTATCCAATGTGGGATTAATGTGTGAGAGTGGAAAGGAACCAAAAAACTTGAATTTTCACAACAATTCTGGAAATTTCACAACCTGCGACAACTGAAATGATAGTTTGGCTGAGCTAGATGGTCATCTCGCACATGAGACGATCATCTTGCACTGCGAGATGGTCATTTCACATTCCAGTTGTGTACAAATTTGGCAAATCAATTCCCATCAATGTTAGACATTGATTTCCTTGTGCAACAAGTATTGCTCAAGCGAAACAAATAGGAAAACATCTATAACCTTCCCCGACCGAGATGGTCCATCTCGCCCATGCGAGACAACCATCTCGGTTCACCCAGATGGTCATTTGGTGACCCGAGTCGAGCACATTTGGCCAGATCGGTTCATTCCATTGCCAATTTCAATTCACAACCAGACCTGACACCCAGATGCCCATCTCAACTCTTGAGACAGCCGTTTGACACTTCCATACGACCGTCTCAACACTTGAGATGGGAATTTGGCAGTACTGTCAGCCTATTTGTTGCCTGAATCAAATGTCTAAACACTTTAGCAATTAATTCAACTGTCATTCGAGATTTGATCTCCTCTTCTAGGTCAATACCTATGTGTGTGACCCTATAGGTCCCATATTACATTGGCAATGATTGTCCATAACAACTTATGACATCACAATCAAAGAGTGGTGCCAAGTTGCACATCATTGCTACCCAAGTAAATGTAAAAGTTGGGGAACAACTTCAACCTATAATCTGTGTATGGTGTTGCAGTGTTTGTATAGTTCCTTTGTCACTGATGTCCATATTGAACTAGAGGCATGAAGCAGTCGCCCTCGTTATTATTCAATCTTGTTTCTTGAACCAAGAGCAGACTATTTGAGATATATGTAAGCTCAATATCACATATTGACTCACATGCACATGGCCATGCTTTTCTCAATCTCGCTTATCAAGAGGTGTAGGACATCACACTATAATAGGAGGGACAAATCCCATGTCTATCACTCACAGTCAATACCCATGTGTCAAAGCCACCCAATCATCACCGTTACAACAACCTATGTTTTAGGACTACAAATACACACTTTCATATATCCCCCTAATCATCAAAGGTACAAATGGTTAAAATGTCAAGTCCTTTAAATATGTTAATGAATGGTTTGTCATCTTCAAAAAGGGGGAGAATTTTGACATAACAGTTATACATTGTCCATATTTTGATGACGACTTAAACATTACGTTCATATGTATCTCATATGTTTATTTGAGATCAATTTTAGGTAGTAGGTACATGAAGAGGATGAGAATTGACAAATCCTAGTTGCAAGAAAACAAGTCAAGGTAAATGCAAATGGATGTTTTGTAGAATAGGATATATCTCTATTAGAATAATGTTGTAGAATGTATGACTTGTAAATAATCTTAAAAAATTTAGAGCAATTAATTCGAATGTTTAAACACTTTTAGGGAAATTATAAAAAAATTAGTACAATTTGACCTGTTGGTCAAGTTTATCCCTGTGACAACTCAGCCGATACGGGTTATATGATCCATGATAATTCCCAAGGCTATTTTATTTGTGCCTGGTGACAACTAGACCGACACCCTGCACTGGAAAAATAACTTAAATCCATTGGCCAAGTTTTTTCCAGGATAAACTTGACTGACAACTTCAAATTGTTAACTCATATAGTGTCATCAATTGAGTTACCTAAAAGATAACTCAGTTGACAACACTGTATGGAAAAGTGTAGTAAAGTGTTTCTAGCTATCAGTGTGTTACAAAACTCAAAAATATATCCCTTGGAACACCCAAAATGGCTAATTTGATCTCAAGTGTCTCTACTGGCTACTAGGAACCCTCAACTATAAATAGGTTCCCTTGGACTTCATTCCAAGTTTTCTTTTTATGCTTCCTATTAATAGTTGAGTGATTTTTCATCCAAAAGCCACCTTTCCATATCAAGCTTATCTATTAATATACATCCAATTGAGTGAGTTAGGATCATCATAAGAGAGCTGCTCCAATGTACACTTTGTGAATCTCTTTGCTCGTTTTCCAACCTCTCTCTCTCTCAATCTACTATGATGAAAGCCTCTCCTCATTGAAGGTATAGAAGAAGGCTGAAGATACAAGTCAAGAGTGGTAATTCTTGAAGGCGGAAGACTTGTTGTAAGAGTAGATAAGTACTTGGTGAAGGCAATAGCTCATTTTAAAAGTGGGTAAGTCCTTGGCAAGGTAGAATACTCTTGGTCTTGGATAGGTAAGTCCTTTGTAGGTTATTGGCTACCTTGACCTCGAATAGGATGGTCTATATGTTGTAACTCTTATAATGGAATATAAGAAGTGTGCAATGGTTGAATATATTAGAGATTAACTCCTCTAAGCAGTGGACATACATCTCCTATTTTGGAGGTTGGAACCACTATACATAGCTTGTGACATTTGTGCTTGTTCAATCTCTCTGTTCCTTGGTACATATGTTTAGTTGCACTCAAATTTCATTTAAAATTTGAAGATCTAATGAGTTTTGTTTAAGTGTTTTTATCTCTATTCAACCCCTCTAGAGCCCGTAGATCCAACACTTCCTATGCATCTCCCCCTCTAATTCCCACATGGATTACTATACTTCACGATGATGCTACAACACCTTCACCAAGGCTATATCCTTCTTCCTCAACTTCCAAACTTACCTATCTAAGATCAACATTGGACCATCAACATAAGAGATATCCTCTCTCCACCTATACAGACTGTATCATCTACTTTGTATCTAGGTGGCACTTCCTCAACATAGAAATGTGAAACACATCATGTGCAACTCTAGTGGTATCTCTTATCTATATGCCACCTTTCCAATTAGAGCTATGATTGGGTAAGGTCCCATAAAACTAAGAGCCAACTTACCCTTATTTCCAAACCTATGAACATCCTACCAAGGAGAGACTTTGAGATATACTTGGTATCCAAATTGGAAGTCTAATGGTCTATAACGATTGTTTGAATATGATTTCTACCTGTCGTGTGCCGCCTTCAACTATTATATGAGAATCATGATCTTCTCTATAGTCTGCTGCACACACTCAAGACCCAACAACTTATATTCACCCACCTCCTACCAACAAAGAGGGAATCTACAACACCTTATGTAAAAATCCTCATATGGTGTGATATCTATACTACTCTGGTAGATATTGTTGTAGGAAAACTCTACGAAAGTTAGGTGAATATCCCAAATCCCAAGAAATTGAAGCACACATTCGCTCAATAGATCTTCCAATGTTTGTATGTCCCTTTCTAAATGACCTTATGTCTATGGGTGTAAGGCTTATATAACCTCAACTATGTCCCAAAGGCTACATGAAGTCATTCCCTCAATCTATTCTTTAATTAGGGACCCCTGTCTGACACTATTATAACTAATATACCATGTAGACGTACTATCTCATCAACTTAGATATGTGCTAACTTCTATGCAATGTAGGTAGTTTTGACCGAAAAAAGAGTTGACTTTGTTAATCGATAAAAAATCACCCAAATGGAATCACAACCCTTAGTTATCCTAGGAAGACCAACCACAGAGTATGTGGTTATGTGATCCCATTTCCAGTATGGAATTGACAAAGGCTACAATATCCATGTAGGTTTCTGTTGTTCTTCTTGACCTGGTAACAAATTAGACACTTGGCCATTGACTCAGACACATTAATCTTTAAACCTAGTCACTAGTACAAGTCTTTGAGATAATGATAGATATTTGTACTACCAGGATGCATTAGCTACATTAATAAATAGGCCTCCTCGAGTACCATATCCCTTAAACACTAACATCAGGAACCATCATTCGGTTGTGAAAGCACACTGTCCCATAATTTGTCTCATGAAACCCATCATGCTTTCCACTGCCAAACTCTAACATGGTATTCAATATCATTGTATCATTCTTCTATGTATCTCAGATTTTCTATCAATATTATCTTCACTTGTAGCTATGCCAACAAACTAGCCAACAAAGGGCCTCCAACTTTACATTCATCAAGCAAAGAAACACCAACATGTCCCTCATGTAACAAGCCATTAAGTACAACTTTACTTATCAACAAATGATGATGATGTCAAAAGTGGCTTCTTCTCAAAGCATAAACCACTATGTTCTCCTTCCCCATATGGTAGTCTATTGCATAGTCTTAGTTGATCAAATCCATACATCTCATCTTCCTCATGTTCAACTCCTGCTTTGAGAGGATGTACTGTAGATTCATGTGATTGTGAAGATTTGACACTTCTCTCCATACAAGTAGTGCCTCCAAAATATTCAAAGTAAGAACCAAAACTATTACTCCAGGTCATGAGTTGGGTAGTTCTCCTTGTGTCTCTTTAGCTATTGATAAGAAAATGAAAACACATTCTTGCTTGCATCAACACACATCCCATCCCATTCCTCGAAGCATCAAAAAAATGATGTAGCCTTTTCTAAGATCTAGAAACACCAAAACTAGATCACTTGTAAACTTGTCCTTCAATAACTAAAAAGAACGTTGAAGATTGTCATCCCAAAAAAAAAGAAACACCCTTCCTAGTTATCCTAGTCAAAGTTAGATATACATCACTGAAGTGATTAATAAACCTCCTATAGTAACCAACTAAGACTAGGAAGTTCTAAACCTCATTCAGTTTCTTAGGATGCTCCCATTTTAACACTGAATTCATTTTCTTTGGGTCCACACAAATACCCCTTAGTGAGATGACATGACCAAGAACAGACTCCCCGGTCTACCAAAACTTGTACTTGTTGAACTTAGCATATAGAATATGCTACTTGAACAACTCCAACGTCTGTTAAAGATGCTGCTCATGCTTTTAACTATCGTTGGAGTATATAAAGATGTCATCTATGATTACCACCAGGAACTAATCAAGTTACTATCTGAGAACTCTATTCCTTAGATCCAAAAATGCCGTTAGCGCATTGATTAGCGAAACGACATGACCAAAGACATGTAATGGCCATACCTATTCCTAAAAGAAGTCTTAGGTATGTCATTTACTTTGATCCTTATATGGTGATACTTTGAACTCATATTTATGTAGGAAAATGTTGTAGTAGCTCTTAAATGGTCAAAAAAATCATCTATAATTGGAAAAAGTACTTGTTTTTCACTATAAGCTCGTTCAACTTCCGATAGTCTATGCAAAGCCTCATAACACCGTCCTTCTTCTTCATGGAAAACATTACAACATCCCTAGGGGATGTTCTCGACCATATGAGACCCTTATCCAACTAATCCTGCAACAACTTCTTCAACTCCTTCATTGCCTCTGGAGCCATCTTATAAGGTGCTTGAGCTATGTGTTGTATGTTGGGAACTAGATTGATTTCAGAATCAATATCTCTTAAGGGTTGAACCCCTGAAACTCATTAGGGAAAAAATTCTCAAACTCATGCACCACTAAATTGGATACTAGGACTACTCACCTGGGTATTCACCACATATGCCAAAAAAGCTTTTAATCCTTGTCTCATCAGTTTCTCTGCTATCACAACAAATAGTAAACATGTAGTAGGAATATTCCTATCTCATTCAAAAGTCCAAGAGAAATCACCATCACAAAACTTCAAAAACTTGGAACCGTACTCCAAAATAACCTTGTACTTCTCTAAGGTATCCATCCCTAAGATGACATCAAACCATTCATATTAAGTGTCATAGTATTCACTTATATGCTACGTCCTGAGAAAAAAAATGCAAAATGGACACACCTGTCGCTATAACATACTTAGATTTGGCTATCTTGACCTAGAAACCCTAATTCCATAAATATGAGTGTAGTGTGATTAGATCGTCATATTTATCCAAAAAAGGTTAAGCATATACCTTAATCCACATGCTTGTATCTTGATACATAGATAATGTCTAAACCAAGTATAAACATTATTATTTACCTTAATGGTGGATACATATGATCTTGACCATGCTTTGGATAAGTGAACCCTAATAAGATGATGATTTGGGTATATGTAACCTAACCCTAGACTTCATACATAGTGATAAGGTGTATGTGAAGTATAATGATCATGTTGACCTTAAACCTGAGTTATAACTGTCTAACCCTAACATGTACCTCCTTGGTGACATTCATAATATATTAGTGATAGTAGGTTTCATAATCATATATAAATTATTAATATACATGGATTGGACCTAATCACCTAATCATGGCTTAATATGTCAATGAGTTCATTAAATATATAATATGAGTCACCTTGTTCACTAATACCCATATAATGACTTCAATGTGCATAATTGGTAATCTTATGTGAATCAGTATAAATGAATCATCCATGTAGGGATATGTGACTAATATGTATAATGTGATAGTAATTGGATGTTTATTAAAGCTAATCCTGATACTAATAGACTTAAGGGGAAATTGGCTAAAATAACCTATTTTGTATGAGATAATCTAGTATAACCGTATTGGTGATAATATGAGGATATTTGAACTCTAAATCCTAAACATTGATGATATTTTAGTATATAATCATAATTATTAAGATAATTGAGCTAAAGCCCAAAAGTATTGAAACACATAAACTAAATCTAAGTCAAGAATCGTGATCTACACGTCTAATTTGACCTCTGTGAAAAGCTTCATCTTAAATAGTAACTTATAAATATCCAAATTTATTGATGTAAAATATTAAACATTTATATAAATGCTATGCTCATTGGATATAGGTTTTAATTATGTTTTCCTATGCTCAGGTGTCATGCCCTCTCTTCCTATTTCTCATTTTGGTTGGTACCTAGATTTGGGACCAATTTTTCATCTACCTCACTCGTTCCTTCTCCGAATGGGACTCTCCCATCTACTATTTTTCTATTCCTCCCCCCTGTGTTTACTTAATATCTTCCCCTCTCCTTTCCCCTTCAGATTGAGATCCCCTCCCCTTCATGTTCCTCTTGGGATCTCAAGCCTTATGATTCCTAATATATCTAGGTTCATGCCTTAACACTCTTACTGGACCCAAGACTCTGCTTTCCCATGTTCTCTCCATATTTCCATTCCATCCTCTTCTCTTCACCATAGAATGATTCATACCCCTATAAATATACCCCAAAACCTTCACACAAACCCCGACGCATGCTTTGACTATCCATTTGATCTCTATTGCTTTGTCCATCTCTCCTCAACCCCATGTTTCTATCCACAGTTAGTGGGGCTCGTTGCATCATTAGGGACTACTTGGATTGTTGCTATCTATCTATGTACCTTCATAGAGACCTTGTGAGGTTCCTAGAACATTGATTTACCCAATTGAGGTACTCACACATGATTCCCCTTTTCTATTTGTTTTTACCACTTGTCACCTTAGTTTTTGATATCTTCAGTCGGGCCTTGCTTTTCATCTAATGTTTTGGTCTTTGACTTCGTGATGGTTTTAGAATTCTCTCCAAACCTTCTTCTTTGATCATGTCTTCTTGTTTTGGGCCAACAGTGCCACACCTCGATGTAGTAGTGGTGCCCACTACTCTAGGAGGTCCCACAACATTATATTGGGATCTTTGAGTTCGTCAATGCACTATGGTGGCATAGGAACTATTGCTCAACTCGAATTTCCCTTATGTGGGGGTTTGATCCATGGTTATATATCATTGATGAACATTGAGATTTCTTCACGTTTGAGACAAACATAGAAGATGATGGACAACCGTTTTAAGTTTTTTCCTTGGATTTCATTTGACTTTTGTCATGCCTATAATGGAAGTCATTTTCATCTCCGATTCAATTGAATAGAATGTTGTTTGGATATGTGGGAAAATTACCTTTGACACCCTATCACACATC
The DNA here is from genome assembly GCA_963693085.1 of Alisma plantago-aquatica. NCBI lineage: Eukaryota > Viridiplantae > Streptophyta > Magnoliopsida > Alismatales > Alismataceae > Alisma > Alisma plantago-aquatica. The sequence goes on from OY856411.1 coordinate 554,884,092, forward strand.
AATCTTGTGATGCACATAATGCATGGGTGTTTTGGTCTTTTTGGTATAATTACAATTCAATAAATAGTTTTATCTTTGCCAATTCATAACTAATGCTCTGGTTATCAAAAAAATAAGTAAAGTATGTTCTAAAGTCAAAAAGTGAACCCTATCCGATGGTATAGTTTTCATAAACTAAATCTAGTCTGATAAAAATTCGAAATTTTAGGGTTTATAATGTTCACCTTAATTAATGATCTACATACCTAATGTGTTACTAAGTGAAAGTGCATAATCTAGATCTAGTCTTTGGACCCTGACATTTTAGTAGCATCTTTGAGGTATGTTTTGTTCTCTTATAAGTAATTTTGGACAATTGTGTATTCTCTCTCTCTTAGAATTTATTGTGACATGTTTTCTTAAATGTCACATGTTAGTATATAGTTGTATCGGTTGGTTCCAAACATCTTGGAATTATTTTTATGGATTGTTATATTTAAAATTGAATCCTATTATTGTATCTTCTTCTTATTTCATTCAATTTGCATCACGATGAGTATATTAATCCATATTCAATGGAAACCCTAATTTTCCATATGTTGGCAGCGATTGTATCATGATCATGTTTATACATATTTATGATGTCTTTTTAATTTGGATACCATATTGTGATATGACTAAACTAATGATTGCCTCTCTAATTGGTATGCATGGTTGGTTTGAATATCTTGGATAATGTACACACTAGATGGTGTATCCCTATTGCGTGTATTACCAACAAAGGGTGTAGATGGTGATTCATGTCCCTGGGTAACAATGTTGTGATGCCATTACTCCCTAAAAGATTATGGTAGTGGTCCCCTAATATGTGGTTATGGTGGTGTTGTCATATACATTAAATTTCATATTTTTTATTATCATAATAATTTGCATGCATAATTTTGATTATTTATTTATGGTTCTCTAACTTGAGATTTAAAGGCAAGAATTGATGATGGTAAACTTTATTATTTTCTTCATATAATCTTTCTTGTCTTAGCATGTGAAGATTTCTTTTGGTATCCAATTAGATGATTCTTTCTCTCATTTGTTCAGGAAACATTGTTATATTATTTGTTGTCTCCTTTTTCCTAATATTAATGATAATTAATTAATTATTACTGTACATACTGGTTTTTATGCTTACAACATCTAATTTGTTTTCTCTTGGGTATGCTTCCTACCACTAGGGGAGAGCAAGCAGGTGCTGATGAAAATTAACCATGACTTATCCAGGCTCCGCTAATCTTTCTTGGGAAGTCAATTGAAGTATTTGGTTTACCCTCTGTGAAATGTTTCCTATAGTTTTCTTTTATATACATGTTGCATGGTGAAGAAAAACATTAGACATAAGTATTGCAATAATTATATTTTTATCTTCTGCTGCTACACTTTATGTTGAATCATACATCACATACTTGAATTGTTGTATACTATACTTTGCGAACAAATATCGACAAAGTTGACATTGGATGGTTTTCTATTATTCACATCTCAGTAAGTGAGTGGCTCCCCTCTCGGGTCCCACTGTGACGCCCATTGCCACACAAAGAAAGATTACTCAAAACAAAGCGTAGAATCAAAACTAATCAACTAGATTACTAGAAAACACTGTAAATTAAAACTGATCACATCATAACATCTCAAGATGAATCGTGTCATATCTAAGTCCATAAACATTGCCACCTATATTACATAACATGTCATAAGGATGTACACATCACTGTTCAGTGGCCATCATGCCACAAACTTGTTACATAAAACAACCTGTTCACATATACAAGCCATATCTATACAACCATGGCCTACTGCCAAAACCTTGTATCAATATACAAAGTTTATAAATCTCCCCCAAGGACTTGAGAGTGCATGGATTACACATAGGACTCTACTACAAAACACTAGCAACATGTCCAAACTTTAAAAAATACTACTCTTCTTACTGCTCAGCCTCAAGTGCACGATCTCTACCTCTTCGTGCATAACCAACTAAAAGATGTGGAAACCCACAGGGTGAGACCAATGTCCCAGCAAGAGATATAACTCTCTTCCAATGTCTATTATAAGCATGAATATACTAAAACATGAAAGATATAATGATTATCAGGTTGAGAAGATTCATCTAAATGATATGAACAAGGCAGTTAACACTACTTAAGAAGTTTAGGCATATATATTACTGAGCAGTAAAACTTCTTATACTTTTAAATGGAATATGAAGAACATGTATAACCATTGATTTCTCTTACTGAATTATATTTCAAGAAATCAGTACAAGAAATAAGGCATAGGGTCATCCAATGTGAGTCACATTTAACCCTAAGAAAATATACTACATGACTATATTACACCTTTTATTTGCCCTGAGGATTTGAGTTGTACCACCCAAATCGAATAGACCACTATAAAGTTGAAATCAGTGCCATACAAGATCAATGGAAGAGCCAAAATACATGATCTCACCACACAAATCCTGGTCAGTACATGAGACAACACAAAGACATAACAGTCAACAACCACGATCAACATATAGTCAAGTTGAAAAGAAACAACTAGTACAACCTTGGTATAGGTCACGACACTAGAGAACAACTTATGCATGGCCGTTCTAAAAGAGGAAATCATGTAGATACATCGCTGCCTTTCACAAATCACATCACCATGAGTCATGACTACAGTCATCCTCCAAACCTGTAATTGTGGATGCAAGGATATATCATCGACTTACACCCTCACATATTAAAAAATATGCACTCTGAGTTTCCCTTAGGAATGACTCATTTCACCACCCAACATGTTTTGAAACTAGAATGGATCTATGGCACAAGGAATCTACACGATTAGGGTTTCACTTGTTTAATTATGCCAATTGAGTGTGTTTCAATGCATCAATCAAGTTACAATGTACAAGCCCTCAACAAACTCTACAAAGATCAGGGTATGTTACAACTCCAGAAGATATAAAATGTATGAAGTATAAACTTATCATACAATCACTTGGTACCGATACCATACAAGGCCACCAACATTGTCACATAATTACAGATTATAACCTCACATTAGACATAAAGCCTCTACCAGGTCATAAGACCCAAAACACATCATTATCATCTCACCATGCCTTCACAAGGCCCATAATCATTCACACTGTGTCACATCCATCACACCATAACATTCACTAGCTATGTTATTCAGTTCCACCTGCAAGGTTAGAGTTACACAAGTAGGAGAGAGAAGATACCATCTTATGCTAATTAGTTAAGCAAGCTCAACAATCATAATATACATTTGAGAATTAGGGTTAGGGTTTTCCCATGTAGACAATAGGGTTTCCAAATTAATAATCATCATATAAACCTAGATACATCATATCCCACTTTCTTGGAACACATTCGGTTAAACATTACTGCCTTAAAAATGTAATTCCCATTATGTAAATAGTAGTATGTATTGACCACTAATCATTACTCATACATCTGTAGTGACCAATGTATATGTATACATATGTAGAGACCATCATGGCTCACAAAATGTAGCAACCGCTAGCATAGGTCAGGGTAGAGACCACTAGCAAAGGTGTCACTCATGTGTAGAGATCTCACATGATACCAACATCATCACAAACTAGTGTTACTGCCACAACACAACATCAGTCATTTGTAGGGACCACAACACTTCAAATCATTTTGACATCAACGCACCAACCAACCAAGAGTAGTGACCAACATAACCATCCCTGCCACTTTGACAGAAACAAAAGACCAAGCATAGTGACCATCAACCAAGATCAAAGTGTATTGTTCAAAACAAGCTCAAAGGTGTAGCGACCAATAAGGGCACAAGGTGTAATGGCTAAGGGTGATTAGGGTTAGCCATGTAATGCCCGCAACACCTCACTTAGAAAGTATGAAAATGCCATATCAAACCAGAACTCATCAAACACAACAAGGATCATATGAAACAACCAACCCACCACTAGGGTTAGGGTTTGTTGCGCCCGCAACAACCCACCACCAACTTGTGGTGACCAAAAGCATCAAAGGAGTGTAGCGACCATTAAGGTCAACTAACCAAACAATACTTAACCATCCTGAAAATAGAGCTAAACCATGATCAAGACAAATGATAAACATTAAGAAAACCAACCATTATTAAGTAGAAAACTCCACGCAAGTATAGACATCAAACCCTAAATCCATCACCATAGAAATCAAAATGGAAACCATGATGAGAGAGATGAAAACCAAGAATCACACATGAGTTAAAAGGACTAAAAACTCAATTTAAACAAGATGGTTAAACCATAAACATGCTTATAAAATTCATGGTCACGATGCATGTAAAAACCATCACCTCCATAGTCACCACCAAATAGGGTTCAAGAAATTAGGGTTTTGGTGTAAGAGTAATCCATGTAAGAATACTTCACTATCCTAAACCCTATATCATGATATCATTATCTAGCATCTTAAATTCACATTTTAGAGATGAAATTAGCAACATGAAAGCAAGAATATAGTGCAATAATTGAGGAGGGGAGATTTATATAACCCGCCTTATGAAGAAGATAAAGCTCCAAAACCATGAGTTTCAAGAGAGAAGAAGAAGCTCCAACTTGAGTCAACTCCTTGGCAACAAGGTCACCTCAAGAAGAGAAGAACACCATGGTCAAAGAAAAACTCAAGAAAGGGGGTGAAAACCCTAGGATGAACAAAGAAGAAGAAAGGAGAAAGAGAAGAAAGCTTCATCTCACTTGGGTACCACCATAGTCAAACCATAGTCTCTGACCCTTGTGAAGAGAAGTTCCCCCCAAGATAGCCACCGTGTTAGATCCATAGTCTGATGGCCAAGAAGGGAAGAAGGAAGGTGGGGTTTCAAAGGAAAGCATGATAAGCGGTAAAGAACCACTTACTAAGAAGAAAGATCACCACAAGGAAGATGATCGAGCTCAATATCACCACATGCAAGGATGATCAACAACCAAAGCTTCAAGATCAGCCCTCTTAAGCTCCACCAAGTTCCAAGGTCAGCCAATCAAGAAGGAGAAAGGAGAGAGATCTAAAAGGATTGCTTGCATGTTGAGGAGAGAGATTATATACACATGAGGTAGGAGGGAGGTATAGATATGAGGTGTCAAGATGTTAGGGAACCAAAAAGACACTTGTCCCACCAAGGATCGTCCATGCATGCTAACATGCAAAAAAAGTCAAAATCAAGGCAGTGACACGACCACTTGGCTCTCAACTCAACATGGTTGAAGCATAACACATGGTAGCAGTCGCAACACACCCTAAAACCAAAGTATCAAATGCAAAAAAGGCAAACCAAGAGTGTTGTGGTTGCAACAACTCATCAAGGAAAAATTCTAGAGACTAAAACACATGCCCAAGGTGCTAGGTTGAAGCAAACCATCCAAGACATGGTGTAGCGGTCGAATCACTACTAAAGACTCCACACATGGTAGCTACACTAGTCAACACTCAAGAAACACACACATGGGTGCAAACATCATCCATGCAACTCATGCATAACCATGCAAACCCTCAAGCATATACATGATGCCACTACAAGGCATCCCATAACATCATATTCTCTCTCATGATGCTAAGGCACAAGAAGCACAACCTACATGTGACAAATTGCAAGATTAGCCCTCATCATCAATAAACTGCAACTTTTTACAAAACAAACATACATAGGTCAAACATTAACAACATAAGACAAAATAAAAAAGATAATATTGTCACATGTTATTAAGGCATCTCAAGAGATTATATTAAGGTTTAAACATCTCATTAAGAAAAGAAACACAATCAAGCACTAAGCTAGGTCAGGGGCCTTACAACCATAAACCCCTAACAAGGATCCCCCCAAATCCTATGCAAAAATAGATGGGTACTTCCTACGCATCTCTTCCTCAAGATCCCACGTGGATTCCTCAATGCCACAGTGATGTCGCAAAACTTTAAGCAAAACGATATCCTTCTTCTTCTTCTTTAGGGTTTTGATCGTTCTATCCAAGATCAACATGGGACCCTCCACATTCGATACGACCTCATCCAACTCAACCTCTATGGGCTGTAAAACTAACTTAGTATCAGGGTGACACTTCCTCAACATCAAAACATGGAACACTAGATGCAACCTATGCAACTCAGGTAGCAACTCCAACTTGTAAGACACCTTCCCTACACGTGCCACCACATGGTAAGGTCCCATATACCTAGGGGACAACTTACACTTCTTCCCAAACCTCAACACACCTTTCCAAGGAGAGACCTTGAGATACACCCTATCTCCCACTTGGAACTCCAAAGGCCTCTACCTATCCTGAGCTGCCTTCAAATGTTATTGGATCATCTTAATCTTTTCTATTGTTTTATGCACAAGATCATGACCCAAAAGCTGGTATTTACATGTCTCATACCAACACAATGGATATCCACAATGTCTCCCGTATAAAGCCTCGTATGGTGCCATATAAATACTCCTCCGATAATTGTTATTGTAGCCACACTCTATCAAACTGAGGTGTACATCCCAACTACCCAAAAAATACAAAACTCGGGGTCTCAACAAATCTTCTAAAGTATGTATAGTCCTCTCAGACTGTCCATCTATATATGGATGAAACACTGTGCTCAACTTCAACTGCGTACCCATGGCTATATGCAGATCCTCCCAAAAGTGACTAGTAAAGTAAGGACCTCTATCTAACACAATGGTAGCTGGGATACCATGTAACCGTACTATCTCACCAACATATATCTGAGCAAGCTTCTCTACTGTATATGTTGCCTTCACAAGAAGGAAATGAACTGACGTAGTCAACTTGTCAACGATCACCCATGTGGAATCATGACCTTTGGCTGTCCTAGGAAGTCCAACCACAAAGTCCATCGTGATATGATCCCATTTTCACTATGGTATAGGTAACAGTTGCCAAGTCCCCACATGTTTTTTTATGCTCTGCCTTAACTTGCTGACACACTTCACACTTAGCCACAAAGTCAACTACAACACACTAATCCATGCCACCAATACAAGTCTTTCAAGTTATAGTACATTTTGGTGCTACCTGGATGCATAACATACATCAATGAATGAGCCTATTCCAAAACCAACTTCCTTAGATCATCAACATCAAGAACCAATGCTCTACCGTGGTAACATATTATCCCATCCTCTGACTCGTGGAAGCCATCATGCTTCTCGCTGCCAAACTCTGCTCAGATCTTCTATATCACAATATCATCAAGTTGTGCATCTAAATCTACTACCTCAATGTAGGTTTCACCTATAGCTATGCCAACAACACTGCTAACAAGGACACTTTAGCTTCACATTCATCTGTCGCAAGGAGACCAATATGTCCCTCTCGTGACACATAAAATAACACAACTATGACTTATCCACTGATAATGACAAAGAAGACTTCCTACTCAAAGCATCTACCGCTATGCCTTTCCTGGATGATAGTCTATGGTCCAATCATTGTCTTTGATCAGCTCCATCCAACGTCTCTACCACATGTTCAACTCCTACTACAAAAAGATGTACTTGAGGTTCCTGTGGTCGGTGAAGATTTGTCGCTTCTCACCATAAAGGCAGTGCCTCCAAATATTCAAGGCATGGACCACTGTTGCAAGCTCCAGATCATGCATAGGGTATCTCTCCTCATGTTTGTTAAGTCTCCGTGAAGCAAATGAAATTACGTTCTTGTCTTTCATCAACACACAAACCAAGCCATTCTTAGGTGCATCACAGAAGACTATGTACCCTTTACCTTTGCTTAGGAAACACTAACACTACACACTGTTCATCTTCTCCTTCAAAAGTTAAAAAGAATGCTGAAACTTGTCATCCCAAACAAAAGTAACATCTTTCCTTGTCAGCTTTATTAGGATTAACACCAGTGCATTGAAGTTCTTGATGAACCTCCTGTAATAGCTTGCCAAACCAAGGAAACTATGAACTTTGGTTAGTGTCTTCAACTTCTCCCACTCTAATACATATTGAACCTTCTCGGGATCTACACATACACCTTCAACATACATGACATGTCCCTGGAAAAGACACTTCCTTCAGCCAGAACTCACACTTGATGAACTTAGCGTACAACTTGTGCTGTCTCAGCAAGGTCAACACCTGTCGCAAATGTTGCTCATGCTGTTGACTATCGCGGGAGTAGACCAGGATGTTGTCTATTAAAACCACTACAAACGGGTAAATATAAGGCATGAACACCATTTTCATCAAGTCAATGAATGTTGATGGTGCATTGGTTAGCCCAAATGGCATAACAACAAACTCATAGTGATGATACCGAGTCCTAAAAGTTGACTTGGGTATGTCATCAACCTTGATCCACAACTGATGATATCCAAAATTCAGATCTATCTTTGAGAGCACTACAACACCCCTAAACTAATCAAGCATATCATCTAACTACGATAAAGAATACATGTTCTTGATCATCACCTTGTTTAGTTATCGATAATTGATGCACAACCTCATGGATCCATATTTCTTCTTTACAAATAACACGGGAGCACCCCAAGGAGATGTGCTCGGTCTGATAAAGCCTTCTTCAAGAAACTCATGCAATTGCTTCTTTATCTCTTACATCTCAGCTGGCGCCATCCTGTATGGTGTCTGTGCTATTAGTTGTGTGTAGGGTACCAGATTGATATCAAAGTCAATCTCTCTAGGGAGGGGTACACATGGGAACTCATCGGGAAACATATACCCAAACTCACAGACAACTGACACTTCCTAGATACTAGGACTCCTCACCTTGGTATCCACCACATGTGCCAAAAATGCCGCACAACCCCGTATCATCATCTTCTCTACTGTCATCGTCGATACCAGGCATGTCAGGAGAATATTCCTATCTCCTTGGAAGATCCACAAAATGTCACCATCACTAAATGTTGCCACCTTGGCACTATAGTCCAAGACCACCTGATACTTCTCCAAAGTATCCATTCCAAGGATCACATCGAATCCATGCATGTCAAGTGGTATGAGATCCACTTGAATGCTGCATCCTGAGAAAGAAAGACCACAAGATGGACACACCTCCCACAACTATGCAGAACCAACCAAGGGGGTTTCTAAATGAAAACTATCACGTCTATGTCTAACAGGCAAAGAAAATCTAGCAATAATTTCTCTAGTAATAAAAGAGCGAGTCACACCTGGGTCAACCAAATAGATATAAAGTAAGATACAAATATATCAGAATGGAATAACTCCGTCTGACCTATCATGACTCGCATGTTGACATTTCCTTCTGACTGACTCATGGAATAGAATTGAGCCATTATCTGTTGTCATTCCCATTCACTATTGTGACCTTACTGACTCTGTCTCAGCCATTTCTCACCTCGTCATTCTTCATTGGACAATATGGCCTTGTATGCCCAGTTTGTCCACACTTGAAGTAGGTCTTACTATCATACCACGGCCTAGATGCCCCTAACACTTATACTGAAGCAACACTATGAGCTCCTATGGGCAGAAAGGTACAACCTCTACCTTTGCTTGACGACCACTAAGATTGAACTGTCGACCTCTACTGTGACCAAAGCCCTAAAAACCTAGGCTTCTTGAAGCCTCCAAATGACCTCCTTGATACTGTACATATCTCTTCCTGGCATTCACCTCACATTTCTCCATAATTGACTGCTCTATTGTAACATACTAGATTTTGGATCCTAGCCTAGAATTTTGACCTTTTAGGCTTAGCCAAACAAAGATGGGGTTAGATCTAAAGGATGTTTAGTATGACTCTAATGAGACAATGCATGTATAAATCACCTAAATGTAACCTAATGTTCTTACATTAGTCTTAGTCCAATAATGGACACATAAAATATGTCACATGAGGTAATAATGGATTATATGAAATTTCATGCAAATAATCACACATAATTCTTTTGATGGTAATATTAAGTTATGGAACATAATGGAATAAGCAATAATGATAATAGTGAAATAATATGATAACGTAAGTAAGAAATGAGATATTAATGGACACATACATTAATTGTGACATAAATAATTAAAAGGAATCCCAAAAGTGGAATCTAAGTTAAGAATCATGTTTCTTGGGTCCAAATTACCTTGGGAGTCAAGTTTCACATTATTCACATAATAATAATTAATTTAATTCAATTTGGTAAGAGAAGATCTAAGTTTTCCCCAAAATATCAAATAAAATATTAAATTAATCCAAAATAGGAAAATAATCTTGAATTCATAATCTACATAATAAATATAGCCTTTGGGTGAATTTTCATCCAATTTGGAGAAAGTTTGCTTAAAAGGTGAAATCAGGATAGAGAAAGTGTGTAGAACCTTCAAAATATTAAATAAAGGTACAAATAACTCCAACATATAAAATTGATGGAAAATTCGTGTCCAACACATTAAATATAACTTGTGGGTGAAGTTTCATCAAATTTGGATAATCTTGAAGTCATTAATGCATGAGGAAAAATAAAATAGGATTTGATTTATTTAACACATTAAGAGTTCTCAAACGGAAAATATAATTTTATAATTGGAATCTACATGTCTTAATTAGCCTCTGTGCAAAATCTCACTTTATTCAGGTTTTGTTTGCACCCTCAAAAGAAGAAAAAGAAAAAGAGAAATAAATGCATCATCACTTTATTCGAATATGAGTTGATTTTCATTTAATTGGCCACATGTCATTTTCCCTTGAATTTTCTTTTTACATGCCAATGGATGAATGAGATTTGATGGGTCCATTGTAGACCTAGATCTGAAGACTCTAAGGTTCTCTCCTACCTCGAGTAGGGATGTGTCACCGTGAATAGTGCGAAGACCTTGGTTTTTCGCGATTTTTTCGATCGTGAGTTGATCGTTTTTTGGATTTTTCCTCCCACTTATTTGTAAGAAGATTCTTCACAAGCCAATCTTTTATCATGCATTTTCATTGTAGATCTGGGAAATGCCCAAAGATGGGCACAAGACTCTTCAACGTCCAAGGTGGTGTTGCCTTAGAACTCCACCCTATAAATAGAGGGCTATACCTCCAGCTTCACCGCCTTTTATTCAAGAGTTCTCATATTCCAATTTCTTCTCTGGGTTTGTTTTGGAAAACTATCGAGCTTCTAACCATATCCTCCTTTTGGCACGTTGTCTGAGTGGCTCTTTCCAGCATGGGTTAATAGCCTCCAGGGTATGTTTCCTTACCCTCCGTTCTTTGTTTTTGTGTGATCGGTTTCTCGTTCGATCGACATCTTGCATTTTACCCAATTTGATCTAGGTAGTAGGTAACCTACTTTGTGGACATGGCTAGCAAGGACCTACGGAGGGGATGAATCCCCCAGGTCATTTTCTGATTCTACCCTCTACGTCTTTTCTTTCTTAACTTCTCGTGCGTGGGCAATTCAATAATCTAGACCTTAGTTTCCTTTGCTCTGACGAGGTTGTGCCGGTTGACTGGTGATTTGGCTGTGTATTATAGTGCCAAGTCACCAAGGTGGCCCCTCTCCTGCTCTCTTTTTGCCTCTCTCGCATACTCTGCTGACGTGTCTTTTTTTGATTGGTCGAATTAAAAAATGTATCTTTTGATTTGTTTGTCCAAAAATTAAAATAAAATATGTTTTGGAATTAGAAAAATGTAATGTTTTCAATTTTTTTTAGACTTGGTTATGAGTTTTATCAAAAGGTGTTTTTTATAATGAATTTAATAGATAAAAAAACCAAAAATGCACTTTTAACCTCATTACAACAAAATAGACAAAAATATATGTTTTCTTAATCAGGGGAACCTAACTAGATCAATGGTGATGTTTTCAAAGTCTAAATCAGAGTTTTGTGCAAAAATTCCAAAACTAGGATTTTCTTTACATTAACGCCTACGACAAACCCTAATACATGTGAATAAATATAATTAGGTAAAGTTGATACTAGAAACTACTAATTTGGTGAAGGGTGTTTGTAGGACTCTGGTTTAAGGTATGATTGCATCCCATATTATTTCTATATTCATCAATTTCTTATTCATCTTTCTTATCATATGTTTGCATCCCCAATTATTCTTTTGAGAAATTAGCCTATGTTTCTTCTTTCCCTTAGTCCTATGGACAATAGCCTATGCACAATGTATTTTCTTTTGATATCATGGTTCATGAAAACTATCTGATTTGATATTGATCATGTGATCATGGATATTCTTTTGGACTCTTTTCATATGCTTTGTACATAATGGAACTCTATATGATGACATGTGATGTCTTTTGCCCACTTATGAGGTGGATGTATATGTTGGTCACTTATGTGAGGACTAGTTTGTATAATATGACTATAGTTTCTACTTGCCTCTACATTAAACATGCTATGTGATTCAGTAGCACTAGAATAATGTAATTGCATTGGTTTTGTTTATGGGCAGATGTGTAATTTCTTGCTTGAACAGTATGCTCTTTTGGGATGGAGGTGGACCCATACCTGGGTTTCAAATTTGTGAGATTTGGCCCATGCTATATATATTGGGAGTTTGGCAGTACGCCATTCTCTACCAGGTTTCAAGTTTTTGAGACTTGGCTGACTTTGTCTTTATATTGTTCTAGGGCTATGCTTATCTCACATGCATGCAAGATATTGATGATGATTGTGGGGTGTGTGCCCTACTTTCTCTTATTGTGCTTCATTTCCCACCATGGTAGTGGATGTATATATGGCACAATCTATTTATGTTGTTTTATGGCAAGTATCTTCTTTATTGCAGTTCTTTTCTCTTGATACCCACTTGGGTAGTACTTTTCTTTTCTATGGGAACTTCTATTTATATTTGATGTCCTTATTTCTTTATATTTCTCAATTTTACTTTTTAGTATGCACATACCAGCCTTTGCCGATGTCTTCTATTTTTCTATTCTTGTTGGGGCATTCTTCTAACCCTAGGTGCAGGATGTGGAGGACATGGCATAAAGTTATGAACCTAGCTTAAGGAGTTAAAGCTTGGAGACAATCTTGAGGTGGTTTAGATTTCCATCTATATGGATCCTTATGATGTACCTTTACATGTAAGTTTAAGATGTTCTTTTGAACCTTATGAGAAATTGAATATATTCAATGTTTTTATTCCTATGCTACACTTTGGTTGTTTTATATACCATAAATAAGATTTGAAAATTTTACGCCCACTCCAACATATCTTTTAGGTGTGTTTGGACTGGAGGTTCTATTGTTCAAATTTTTAGTAGGGAGTGGTTCCCCTCTGGGATCCCACTCCTCACAACATGGTATTAGAGCCCATGGTAGTCAAAATCTGACTATTTCAATTTTGTCTCCCTAATTAGAACCCTTGCCTTAGATAGTTTCCCTCTAGCTCAAAAGTTCACCCTCAAATTGATCTATGTTAATAATGTGATGAGGTTTTAGGAGGTCTTACCCTATCATATAGATTTATTATGATTTGTATCTCTTGATGCTACGAGGTTTGACTTGAGGATGCAATTAGGCTGAGGAGGTAGTACGATGAAAAGTTCTTGTTATGGATATATTGTGACTTGGTTTTCACATTGAATTTTGGCCAACTTGTTGGTTTTACTTTGCAATGTTTGTTACCGAAAATATATATTTTCATTATACTACTATATGTACAAAATTTTTCTCTAATTTTCTCAAAGATTTCTTGAACTAAGGTCACAATAAAGAGATATGTGAAGTTTTTGTGGAGAAACTCTAGAATTAATTGGAATAGACATCCTAAACCTAGATTTGACTTGAAGTTGTGACTGGGGATATGTGGGTCGATATAAAGGTATAGTTGACCCACCCTTTGTATCCTATGACTTTTGGATGCTTATGTAGGGTTGTTAGGTTGGAGACACAAGGACCTAAAGCTCAACCCTAGTTGGTTCTGACTTTTAGATGGATACATGGATAACATAAAACTCTAAAACATTCACAACTAAAAGTTACGTGGGTAGCTCTAAATGTTGATTAGTTTGACTTGTTAGGTTAAAACTTTTAAGGGGTGGAGAGTAGTTGGTTGTTTGATGTTTAGATCATTAGATTTTGAGGATGAAATCCTTTTAAGGGGTGGAGTGCTATAACATACCGGATCTTGGATCCTACCCGAGAAGTTTGACCTTTTGGGCTTAGCGAAACAAAGATGGGGCTAGATCTAAAAGATGTTTAGTATAATTCTAATGTGCTAATGCATTTATAAATCACCTAAATGTAACCTAATGTTTTTACATTAGTCTTAGGCCAATAATGGACACATAAAATATGTCACATGATGTAATAATATATTATATGAAATTTTGTGAAAATAATCACACATAATTGTTTTGGTGGTAATATTAAGTTATGGAACATAATGGAATAAGAAATATTGATAATAGTGAAATAATATGGTAACCTAAGTTATAAATGTGATATTAATGGCCACAAATATTAATTGTGACATAACTCATAAAAAGGAATCCCAAAAGTGGAATCTAAGTTAAGAATCGTGTTTCGTGGGTCCAATTACCTTGGAAGTCAAGTTTCACATTATTCACATAATAATAATTAATTTAATTCAATTTGGTAAGAGAAGATCTAAGTTTTCCCCAAAATATCAAATAAAATATTAAATGATTCCAAAAGAGGAAAATAATCTTGGATTCATAATCTACATAATAAATATAGCCTTTGGGTGAATTTTCATCCAATTTGGAAAAAGTTTGCTTAAAAGGTGAAATTAGGAGAGAGAAAGTGTGTAGAACCTTCAGAATATTAAATAACTCCAACATGTAAAATTGATGTCAAATTCATGTCAAACACATTAAATATGACTTGTGGGTGAAGTTTCATCAAATTTGGAGAAGTCATCAATACACGAGGAAAGCGAAAATAGGATTTGGTTTATTTAACACATTAAAAGTTCTCAAAAGGTAAATATAATTTTATAATCGGGATCTACATGTCTTAATTAGCCTCTGTGCAAAATCTCACTTAATTTTGGTTTTGTTTGCATCCTCAAAAGAAGAAAAAGAAAAAGAGAAATAAATGCATCACCACTTTATTCGAGTCTAAGTTGATTTTCATTTAATTGGCCACACATCATTTTCCCTTGAATTTTCTTTTTCCATGCCATTAGATGGCTAAGATTTGATGTGTCCATCATAGACCCAGACTTGACAACTCTAAGGTTCTCTCCTACCTCGAGTAGGACTGTGTCACCGTGAATAGTGCAAATACCCTAGTTTTTCGTGATTTTCTCAATCGATAGTTGATCGTTTTCTTTGAGTTTTCCTCCCACTTGTTTGTGAGAAGATTCCACAAAGCCAACATTTTACTTATGAAATTTCATCGTAGATCTGGGAAATGCCCAAAGCTGGGCACAAGGCTCTTCCACGGCCAAGGTGGTGTCGCCCTAGGACTCCACCCTATAAATAGAGTGCAATACCTCCAGCTTCGCCTCATTTTGGTGCAAGAAGCTTCTATTTATAATAGGATATTATTTTATACTTTTTCTCTTTTTATCACTATTGGATTTATCAAAATAATATAAATAATGAAATCATGCATCCAAAGAAAATTTTCCAAAATAATTCATTCTTTGAAAACAAATCATACAATTTTCCATTCAAATTCCTTTTATTTCAAGATTTTCATTTCAATCAATACAAGCAAAATTGAGGTTATAATAATGCCGAAGCGCTTATTTCTAAAAAATAGAAATCTTGTGCGAACATGTTTGACATATTTTGGTGTCAAAGCATTTGGCGCCCGACCTGACCTGCTGAATGGGAACCCCAAATGTGTGCATTCTGGTTCGACACATCTGGGTGTGAAAACCTTTGGCACCCATGTGTCCTTTTTTGAGAAAAAATTAAATGTGTGTGATTGGGTTTGACACATTTGTGTGTGAGACCCTTTAGTGCTCATTGTGATATGTAAAAGGGGACCCAAAGTGTGTGTGGTTTGATTTGACACATTTGGGAAAAACCCTGTGACATCAAAATGAGATATTTTCTCAGAAGATACCAAAAGAAAAGGGTTTGAATTTTTCCTAATATGGGTACAAAATGAATCTACACCCATAATTAGTAAGGTTTGATCGAGATTTTTTGTAGGTCACACCTTCACCTAGATAATGTGTATATTTTATCCAATAAGGTTCAGAATCCATTAGGATCAAAATTTTAAGGTTTTACTACATTTGATGTGGATCCATATCTCGTCCGAACTTTGCACAAATTAGATTTGCACTCCAAACTGACCAAAATGTACCTATGGGCCCACATTTGATTCTTTTAGGAGAAATTGAGGTTTTCACACATTGTAGTCTGACACGACTCAAATAATGTATATAACTCAAATAGAAAGGATTTGATGTGGTCCCAAGAAAGAGGTGTCAACACATATGATTTTGTAGGCATGATACACTTTGGTACATCATGTGTTATATGGGGTTCTCAGAGGATGGTAAACATTCAATTTTTTTCACAAATCACCTCCTCTCAATTTTAATGAATGGGACACCCAGGAGTCTCTTCTAGGCAAAGAACAACCTCATACAAGCTGATCCTTTATATCTCCTTCCATTCAACACTAGTCATGAAGTACATATCTTCCCTAAATAGATGAGGAAGATATGAACACGATCAAACTTTCTAGCATCAAAGTCATTAATCTCATATCCCACCTAATCTTTGTTGTCTGTAAGACATGAATTGATGTTGAATCAGTTCAAGAGGGGGTTGGAGTTGTTTATAAAAAGTACCGATCTCTATATGAATAATGTAAAATCCTAAATCTCTCTATAAATAAAGTGATAGAAGGAGAGGGAAAATAAGGACAAGTTTGTTTATATGCCCTTGAAGCCAACAATTATATGATGTCTATAGGGTTCTTTTGTATTTTTTATTTGATTGACAAGGGTAATTCCAATTTATTAATACACATTTATTTTCTAAGATTTTAATGTACATAATAAATGTCCTTAGAATGATTGGTTCAAAGCCATGAGACTTCAAGTACGTGACTTAAACATGAGATCCTAATGGATGTTAGGAACAATATTCTCAAATGTCTCTAATCAGGTGTTATTGTGGATTGGACAAAAATAACACACATGAGGCTAGTGTGCCTGGTGACTAATGACAATGTCTCATGGATCAGCAGTATTAGATGCCAAGTCAGACACATAGGTATTTGTTAGAGAATATGTGCACCAGACATACCCACCTTGAGAGTGATTCATGGACCATTATATGATAGTCACAATCAACTCTCAAATATGACAATGGTTTTGTGGCCCTTAAACCTAAAGTCACTATAATGGTGATATGACAACCATCATGTTTGAAAATACCCAACACAATCTTGAAAAAGATCGCCATAGAGGTATTTATTAGGTGAGATGAGAATCATACTACACACTTTGAGTGATGTAGAAGGAGTTTGTCCCTCCCATAAAATGAGATAGAGATCCAAGCCTCTTAACAAGTGAGAGTAGATGCACATGACTATGCTCATGTTAGTCAATATATGATATTTAGCTCATATGTATCTCACATGCATTCATTAGAGATGAGTTTGTAGAGTAAATTCATTTTTGACAAAGATTTTCACTGACAACAACAAATTGAGGAGATAGCAGAACACATGTTCAACTATAGACATTCACAAAGGAATAACACAATCCTCCAGATACAAAAATCAAGAAGAAGGTATCCCAATGGAACGATGTGATATGCCACAGAGCACATGCAAATTGAAACAAATATATCTAGAGTGGAAGGTCACGATCCACCTCACGCATTAACCATAGAATGGTGCAATCTTCCAGAGGTGACTTTGGGATCAGATCTTAGGTCAATAGAGACAACTTTGTGTACTTGGGAACTGTGAAAATAGTTTGTGGAAATGATGATCCACCACTGATAAACACCGATGGATTTGCATGATTAGCCAATAAAAATGAATTTTCAACATGCATCCAAAGACAATTTCTAGAGTGTTGGAGACACTAGAAATGAGTTTCAATTTTGATCCTGCAAGATTAGAAAGAGATATAGATTGACGGTGCAGTTCCTACACGAATCATTACAAGTTGAACCATTATAACTTCTTCCATGATAATGTATACATGTAAACCCTGATATGGTATTGTTGCATTAGATGGATTTGTTCAAAAGATTCTTGAGAAAAAAATTTATTCTTCTATGCTTTGCACTCTTGAGTTTCTTACATGACATCTATATGCCTCATGCTAGGAAGATTCCCCTCTAGATACATAAGTATTCCTATCATAGGGTGTATAGGGTACTCCAAAGACTACAAAGAGTTCCTTGAATAGGTCTAGTACAAAGTCAAAGGATAGACAGGTCTTCCTAACTTCTTGGTTGTAACATAGGAGTTGATCAAGGCTTTTCTATAAACCAAGGTCAAATTTTTTGGGGATGTGTGTAAGATGTAGGGAAATATTGCATCATATAGGAAGCAAAAATAAAAATTTTACTGACATATTTCCCATAAACCAGTGGATCATGCCAATAACTATATAATGGAAAGGATGGTTTCACGAAGATAAACCTAGTCTTGGAGCAAGTCCAGTGACAATCCTCATCGATGTAGATGTGCATTCTGTCATGGATGGTGTCTGTGAAGCTCTTGGTTACATTAGGACTTGTCTGACTGTTCCTCCACAGACAACAGACACGAAGAGTTGTCCCTCCTATTGGTGTACTAGTCACCAACCTACTCTCCCACAACACTGGTTCTCAATTGTTTATCTCCCTTGCTATCTCTTCCTAGTTAGGTAGGACTTTCTTGGGCTCTCTTAGTTACCACAACTAGAGAGGAAAACAATTTTTAGAGCAACTAATTCTCAATTGTCTATGTTGTACTCTGGCCCTCAGTACCCCTCTATTTATAGTAGAGGCCAGGGGTAGTGTTCCCAGTCTATACAACAATGAAAGGAACTGGATGATCTTGAATTTATGTAACCTACGACCTTAGAAATGGTCATTTGGCAACCCAGATAGTTGTCTCGCAGTGCGACATAGTCTTATGGTAGTTTCCCAATCACACATGAAATTGACATTTTGTTTCCAATTAATGCTAAACATTCATTTCTTGCATCACAAGATCTGTGCAATCATAATGATCTAATTTTCTCATGAATCCAAAAAGTTACTAGAACCTTCCTTTGACCCAACCAAGCCGATCGGTTCACTAGGTGAACTAGTCATCTCGCTTAGCCGAGCAGATTGGTTCACCCAGTGAGCTAATCGGTTGGGTCTAATTTGTGCAGAACTCCATCCGATTCAGTTCCAATCAACTCAACTCAACAATCGTCCATCTCAACACTTGAGCTGATTGTTTGGCACTCCAAACGACCGTCGTAGCTAGTGAGACGATTGGCTAACAATGCAATCAGTTGATTTATTGTGTGAATTGAGTACCTAAATACTTTAGCAATCAATCCAACTATCATTCAAGATTAAACTCCTCATATAGACGAGTTCCTATGTGTGTGACCCTATAGGACCCATATTACACTGGTGATAAATGTGTATTTATCCTTTTTATTTACATCTTTTATATATTTTTAGGATTATTTTGTTATTTATCTTCTTAGTTTTGTAATTAATTGTATTAGTTTGGATTTTTATATTTATTTGGAGTTTTAATTATATATGGTTGGTTTTTTTATAGGAAAATGGCTCAATGACTAATTTCTCTTGGAAGATATTTTGCACAAATTCCCGTAGTGCCTGATTTAACACCGAAATTGTCACAAATCTCACATCCCAAGATGAAATTTAATGGGTAAGTATGTGTTGGAAAGGGAATTGAATTATCTACTAAAAAGAATATTTTTGGACTACTTCTGAACTTATGACTGGATGAAAAATATGCTCAAAATAGCTATTGTAGGTATCTACATCAAAATGAATGCGACCTGTCAACATAATTAAAAGAAATCAACAATTTCCTCTATTGACCAGATCCAGAAAGTTTTCAGCCACTGACCAGGAATCTTCTAGAGAATCTTTTATATAGAGTTTCCACCCTTCATTTCCCTATAAAAGGATGGGGGGCTCCTCTAAGAAAAGGGGTTCCAATTTTTGTACGCAATTAGTAGTGAAACTCTGTTATTTTTTTTCTAGTAAAATTTTACATTCAAAGCAATAAAGTTGGTTCCTTTCTTCTACATCCGGATCTCTCTTTTTTTCATTCCTCTTCTTGTGTTTTCATCTTAGAACGGGAGACAAATCAATTAATCCATTTAATTGTCACTATCTTGGACTCTTCAAAGATTCCAAAATTGCAGTCTATGGCTCCCTTAGTTTCTCTCCTTGTTTCTCCCATCCTCCCTATGAGTAGTGAGTAATTTTCTTATCGAGGCGAGGGGAGTAGACCCTTGGCCATGTGTTAATAGGGTTGAGCTTTTACACAAATTCTTTAGACATATGGTTTTTGATTTAAAAATTGTTGATTTAGATAAAGTAGTTAATTGTTTAATCTATTGTTAATCTTGGCGGATGTGATCGTGGAACCCAGGATTTAGAACGCCTAAACCGAATTCACAAGGATTTGGATATGACCATGAAAAAATCCTTTTTATGATGAAGAACACAGATACATGAACACGAAGACCAATGGGTTCACATAGAGTTCCTCTTTTGTATTTTATTCACAAATAAATCACGTACCTGCTTCTATCTTATTTGTCATGTATCACTTGATTTTATTTTCACAAGGGCTAAGGTGGTGAAATCCCTAAGCCTCGATGCTTTCCTTCCTGAATTCAAACCATTCTTAAACACTTGTTTTCAATTCACCTTTAAATTTCAATGCTTTACTTTTGTTTAGATAATCTTGTGTGCTAACAATTTTCTTCCTTTACTCTCTTGTCTTATAGTAATATTTTTCTTCCTTTGCATTAGTGTAATATTTTATTCTTCTTGCACTTCAGTTTCTTGCATTAGTTTAATCAAACCCCTCAAATCAGATTTTATTTTCTGTCAATCTTCCAAAAATACCAAAAAGAAATAATTTTAAAAATCAACCGGGTTTAAAAGAAAACATATAAAATATATGTTGTCCTGTAGGAGAAACCCTTCTATACTAGCCTTAACTAGAAAGTAAAAAAGGATTAAACTCTAGGATAATTATTCTAGTGAATTGGTGTACTCTTTGACGCATATCAATTTTGACACTGTTGTCAGGGACAACAGATCATTTTCTTGAACCCCAAAATTTTTTGAAAACTTTTTTTTGCTTTCTGAGTAGCATTTTGAAAATACTATCTCTTCTTTCTACTGAGTTTCCATTCCAGCAGTATGTTTTTTCTGCACTCAAATATATATGTATAACTGTGCATGCGCCTCCCATCGAACGATCTTACACTGAAAATTTTTGATCCTGAGTTAGAAAGGACTTCCCATCACTTAAATCGACAAAACTGACTTAGGATGGATGAAGAGGAGGTTACTCTTAGGATTGAGAAGATACTTGCTGCTCAAAGAGAGATGATGATGGCTGAACATGCAACCCAAGAAGCCAATTTGTGTACAATTTATATAGCTGAGCAAGAGGCTGTAGAATCTGCTCAGAGGGAGGATGAGAGACAAAAAAATTAAAAGACTTTTCCACTCCAAAAACTAGATATGCACAACATCCAGTTGTGCCACCTGTGATTGCTGCACCCCCCCCAATTTAAGATCCACACTTAGTTGATTACCATGCTACAAGCCAACCCTTTTTCTGGGAACAAGGGTGAGAGTTGTCAAGATCACCTCCAACATTTCACAGACCTTAGTTCCTGGAGAAAAATACATGGTGTCTCTGAAGATGCCATTAGACTTAGGATTTTAATATACTCTCTTCAAAGGGAACCTGGTAGTTGGTATAATGCCATGGAGAGGGAAAACCCCGTCACCACTTGGGAAGCATTTCAGACAAAATTTTTGGACAAATACTTCCCCCTCCCTTACCTATGAGATCAGAGGACAAATCCTTTTATTTTCAATGGTCCCTGGATAAACCTTAGGAGAAGCTTGGGAGAGATTTAGGGAACTCCTCTGCCATTTCCCCCACCATGACATATCACAATCTTAAGTCATTGAGATATTCTACCACAGTGTTGATGATGATACTAAGAAATTTCTTGATTCCTCATCTAGAGAAAATTTCATACTCCAAAACCTAAGCAATGCATGGGAGGTAGTTAAAAGAGCATCTGAAACCCAAGCTAGATGAGAAGCCAGCGGTGTCCTAAAATTTTCTAAGGCTGAGGTAAACCCAGACATTCATACTATTGCCGAAGCTCTTAAATTGATCTCTTTGAAATAGGATCGCTTGGAATCCTCATTTAATGCCTATGAAAGATAACATCAAAAAGTGAAGGTTTCTGAATCTCTATGTGGGATATGCCATGGGTATGATCATACTACTCTCCAATGTCAATATCTCTACAACACCCATATGCAGCCTGATGTTGGTCAGCAAGTGGAAGACCTTAACTCTATCCATAGTATCTCGGGCCAGGCTTACTACAATCCAAACCAAACCAGAAACCATCTCACATTTCAATATGGAAACCCCTTAGGAGATGAAAACCCCTCTCAACTTCCCCCTCCACAAAGACCCCCACAACCCCAAGCCTACTATCGTCCACCACCAGGTTTTCCAGAAAATAACAACCAAAGAAATTTTGGGAACTAAGAGAACTTTAGGGGAAATTTACAAAACCATGGACCTTACAAGGACAACAATACCAAAACCTTCATTAGCAACCACCTCAACAAAATGTTGCCATCCCTGTGGTAGAAGATAGGATTCTAGCCATATATCAAATCATAATAGCACAACAGAAGTCGAACGACACTCAGTTTGCTCATCTTTTTTCCCAACAAAACCCCTTGCAGGGACCTTCGCTGGATGACCCGAGAACAACCCAAAACATTCCAAACAACTAAAGGTTGCCTCCACCCATTTGGGGAAGGCTCATACTCCTCCCCCTGAGAAACTTACAGTTGTCCCCTTGGACTTTGAGAATGATGATACAGTGGTCATCAAAACTCCTCCCTCACCCATTCCCTCTGTTCCCACTCCTTTCACCCCCTCTCCTGTGGTCCCACCCATAGATATTAACGAGCCATAAATTCCTATTTACAAACCTCATCCACCTTACCAGGTCCGTCTAAAGCAAACTAGGC
Source organism: Alisma plantago-aquatica (assembly GCA_963693085.1). Lineage (NCBI taxonomy): Eukaryota > Viridiplantae > Streptophyta > Magnoliopsida > Alismatales > Alismataceae > Alisma > Alisma plantago-aquatica. Next base: position 554,907,323 of record OY856411.1, read on the forward strand.
TTGACACTCATTTTGTAAAATTTAGGGAAGCCATGAAAAAGTTGCATGTGGATATTCCCTTTCTTGATGCCTTAGCTGATATGCCAGCCTAGTCCAAATTCAGGAAATTTCTTTTAACCAGGAAGTACCACACTGACGAGCATGAGGCAGTCATGTTTGCTAGGACCACCTCTGATATTGTCTAAATCAAGATGCCTGAAAAGAAGAAAGACCATGGTTCCTTTAGGATTGGGTGCTACCTAGGAAACAATGCTTACAGGAATGGTCTTGCAGATGTGGGTGCTAGTATTTCTATTATGCCCTATTGTCTTTGCAGGAGGCTAGGCTTTTTTGACATGCTCCCTACCGCCATGACTATCCAATTAGCTGACTCATCCATGAAAAACCCACAGATATCATTGAAGACATACATGTAAGAGTTGGAAAGGATGCCTATGTCCCATGTGACTTTGTCATCATGGACATAAGGGAAGACTTAAGGTACCCCATCATCCTTGGCCGTCCCTTTTTTGCCACTGCTCGTGCGTTGATTGATGTTAAGGCTGGATCCATTTTCTTACAACTAAGAAAACAAACCCTAAACTTTTGAAAGCATGCGTGGACCAAGCCTCTAAGAAGAGGTCTATCTTCTTGATTGTATTGAGAAGATGCAACAATTGAGACAAGAATGGGAATTAGTTGAAGATCCCCTCCAAATTGCCCTTGTAACCCCTATTGATTGTGGATTTGAAGATGAGCAATTGGAGCAATTCATACATCATCTCAACACCTTTGAGGAGATTCATGATGAGGAGTTTGAAGACCTGAAAATGGTTTCCATTATTGATGCAAAACCTGAACCCCCCAAGGCACCTAATATGAAACTCCTCTCTAAAGGTCTTAAGTATGCATTCCTTGATGAGAAAGAGCTTTATCCTATTACCATTAACTTTGATCTCACCCATGAATAGGAAACTAAGCTTATGAATGAACTTATAAAGGGGAAATCTACCTTAGGATACAAAGTGGTTTATTTGATAGGAATAGATCAATCCATTTGCTTGCACAAAATTCCTATGGTAGAAGAGTAAAAAAACCTTCTAGTGAACCTCAAAGAAAATTGAAGCCCAACAAGTAGGTTGTGTGTCTAGAGGTTATCAAGCTTTTGATTTTAGGAATCATCTACCGCATCTCCAACTCCCCCTGAGTTAGCCCTTTCCAGGTCATCCCCAAGAAGGGGGGGTACCACTGACGTGAAAAATGACAATGATGAGCTTATTCCCACCCACACTGTCACTGGGTGGAGGATGTGTATTGACTATAGAAAACTCAATAAGGCCACTAGGAAAGATCATCCCCCCTTTACTTTTTGGATGAAGTACTAGAGCGCCTTGCCCATCAATAATATTTCTGTCGTCTTGAAGGCTATTCAGGTTTCTATCATCCGGATGACCAAGATAAAACAACCTTTATTTGCCTGTTTGGCACTTATGCATTTAGGAGAATGTCGTTCGGCCTGTGCAATGATCCAACCACTTTTCAACAGTTCATGACCACTATCTTTTCTGAATTGACCGAGACCATTATGGAGGTGTTTATGGATGATTTATCCATCTATGGATATGGTTTTGACTCTTTCCTCCACCATCTGTCTCTTGTCTTAGAAAAATGTGAGGAAGCACACGATCCTGAATTGGGAAAAGTGTCACTTTATGGTGACTGAGGGATTGTTTTAGGCCATAGGGTGAGCAACCATGGCATTGAAGTGGATAGAGCCAAGATTGAGGTCATCGCAAAGCTTCCTCCCCCTTCTCCTATCAAGGATGTTTGTGCCTTCCTTGGACACATGAGTTTTTATAGGAGTTTCATCCGTGACTTTTCCAAGATCACCAAACCCTTGACCAATCTCCTCCATAAAGGCACTTTTGTGTTTGATAAAGGTTTCATGGCCAGTTTTCTTTATTTGAAGGATGCCCTCATTACTACTCCCATTATTAGGGCCCATGACTGGTCCTTACCTTTTGAGCTAATGTGTGATGCAAGTGATTATGCCGTTGGTGCTATTCTTGGACAACATGCTGATAAAAAGCACCATGTAATCTACTATGCATACAAAACTCTTGATGATGCCCATCAAAATCACACCATGACTGGAAAGGAAATGCTAGCCATAATATACACCTTTGACAAATTCCTCTCATATTTGGTATGATCCAAAGTCATTGTTTATACGGACCATGCGGCCACTAGATATTTGATGACTAAAAAGGATGTCAAACCCCGCCTTATTTGTTGGGTCCCTTTACTTCATGAATTTGACTAGGAATCTAAGACAAAAAGGGCTACAAGATGTTGTTGCCAACCATCTTAGTCACCTTAGATTTTTTGATGATGATGGCATCACCATAAATGACTCCCTTCCTTATAAACTATTGAAAATGGAATCCTAATATCCGTGGTTTACTAATTATGTAAATGTTTTAGCCGCATGTGTGTTGCACCCTGAATACAAGGGACATTCTAAGGCTAAATTCTTACATGATGTGAAACAATATTATTGGACGACCCATATCTTTTTAGATTGTATTATGATGGACTTTACCGCAGGTGTATCACTAAAGAAGAGGCTCATGACATACTTTAGAAATGCCACGCTGGCCCCACTAGAGGGAACATGAGTTCTTAGAAAATGGCTAGGAAAGTCTTACAATCTAGTTTTTTCTGGCCTACTCTTTTCAAAGATTCCTATCATTTTATCCTTACTTGTGTTGAATGTCAAAGGAACAGAAATATATCTAAGAGAGACTAAATGCCCATGACGTCTTGGCAAGTTATTGAAATTTTTGACGTGCGGGGAGTAAATTATATGGTCTCATTTTCTTCCTCTTGTAGGTACAAATATATCTTGGTGGATGTTGACTACGTCTCCAAATGGGTTGAAGCCATCCCCACCAAAACCTTTGATTCCAAACCCATGAAAAAACTCTTCAAATATATCATTTTTTCTCGATTTGGGTTACCTCACATCGTAGTTTCTGATGGAGGTTCCCATTTTCTAGAGAAGAGTTTTGAGTCCTTATTGAAGTGGTATGGAGTTCATCATAAGGTTTCCACCCTTACCACCCTCAGACTCGTGGTCAAGTTGAGGTATCAAATAGGAAAGTCAAGTCCATCTGAGAGAAAATGGTAAATCACACTAGGACCGATTGGGCTTTGAAACTCAATGATGCCTTATGGGCATATAAGATTGCCTACAAAACCCCCATAGGCACCATCCCTTTCAAATTAATTTATGGGAAATCATGCCATCTGCCAATAGAATTAGAGCATAAGGCCAATTGGGCCATCAAAAATCTTAATTTTGACTTAACTACTGTAGGTGAAAACTACTTTCTACAAATGTAAGAGTTAGATGAAGTCTGAATGATGGCCTATGAAAATGCTAGAATTTACAAAGACAAAACCAAACTTTGGCATGATGGTCATATTAGGAGAAAAGATATTAGAGAGGGTGATCAAGTTTTAATGTATAATTCTAGGTTGATACTTTTTCCTAGAAAACTTAAATCTATATGGTATGGGCCCTACCTTGTCAAATGTGCCTACCCTCATGGCACTTTTCTTCTTTGGGATAAAGTTTTAGGGGAGTTTAAGGTTAATTAACATAGTTTTAAAGGATACATCACCATTGAGTATTTTCTATCTTCTGAGACCCATAAACTCTCCTTACTTGAAGATATTATCCTACATGAAACCCCACCTCCCTCTCTCAATCTTGAAACGGCTATATGATCCATATCTATTCGGCCTTCGACATAAAACTAGGCTCTTGTTGGGAGGCAACCCAATCATTTAATCTTTAAAATTTTCTTCTATAATTTTCTTAGATAATACTTGTGTTTCAATTTTAGTTCTTGTTCTAAAAAAAGAAAAAAAAAACTGAGAGATTGGCAATCCAACCTGTTGATTCATTGGATGAAATCCATCTACCCCATTAGGCCTACCCTGACCCCGACTCCCCTTATTGGGGGAACTGATACTACAATCCTCCTTCATTCTCACACTTTCCTCTACTTGGGTGGTTTTCTTCCCTCCATTTCCAATTTAGGTTTTGCTCAGGATGAGCAAAAGTCTAAGTCTAGGGTGGAGGTGGGTGGTACGATTCTATTACACCCCCTATGTTTTCCCTTATTTGCTTATTTTTTGCCTTTTTGTTGTTTTGCATGTATTTGCTTTAGTTTATGGTCTTTATCTAGTAGTCCATCCCTTTTTTGTTTTCCTTAGTTGTAAAAAGATCATTATCTAGTTGACCCATTGAGTAGACATATATCATTGCACCCCAAATTGAATTTAGTAATTTTTTTTGCAAAATCTATTACAAATTGCCATGTCTGAAACCATCATGTCACTTAGGACCCCTAATAACATCACTCCTTGGAATAGTTAGCAAGTCACAAGGAATCGATTAGAACTAAGCATATTTTTTTCCTATATTTAAACAAATGGATTATCTTGTTATCAAACTTGTATGATGTGAATTATAGGAATATTCTAACTAGAGCAATGACACTCTAAAAAATGTGGAAAGTTATAGGCACAAAAAATATCTTCCTTCCCTTTATTTTTCTTCTAAAAAGGAGAAGCAAAGAATCACCACCAGACAAAAATCAAGTCTAGGGTGGCATGCTTCCCAAAATAAAAATTCCATACCCCATAAAAGGGTGCACCATCAAAAGAAGTCAAAGCGCACAAGAAAAAATTTGTAACCAATGTAGCCACAGCTCCACAAATTCAAATCTTGAGTCGAATAGAGGAGGCATAAAAAAATTTCACTACTTCTTTCTTTGTTTTCACACTTCCTCTTCGTCCTGTTCTTATACAACAATTTAGAAATTTTTTTAGAGTGTCAAAGTGAAGTAAGATGAAGCCTATTTTTATACAAAATCATGAGTTAGAAGCAAGATATGATAATTGTTTTGATAGGGAATATATAACTTTGTGCTTTGTGGTTTTAGGAGATTGGGTCACTTGGCCATAATTTGGAGGTAAGGATTATATTAATGTTACAATGGTGAGGAATGACATTTTGCGAGTATAAATTGGACTTTATTTTTTATTTTCTTTGTTTGAGGACAAGCAAACATTCAAGTACGGGGTATTTTGATACATGTGTATTTATCCTTTTTATTTACATATTTTTGATATCTTTTTAGGATTGTTTTGTTATTTATCTTCTTAGTTTTGTAACTAATTGTATTAGTTTATATTTTTATATTTAGTTGGGGTTTTAATTATATTTGGTTGTTTTTTGTAGGAAAATGGCTCAATGACTAATTTTCCTTGGAAGATATTTTGCACAAACTCCCGCAATGCCTAATTTAAATATATACCTCACACCAATATTGTCATAACTCTCACATACCAAGACGGAATTTAATGGGCAAGTATACGTTGGAAAGGGAATTGAATTATATATAGGAAAAACATATTTTATATAATTGGCCCAAAAATACGCTCAAAATAAATATTGTAAGAATCTATAGCAAAAAGAATGTGAACGGTAGTTTTAACTAATTTTGACAAGGATGGGGTGTGAGGGGGGAAGCGGCGACGACCCAGGCGATCGGGGTAAAACCCTAGCGAAGAGTGATGGAGGAGCTTCACGCAAGGAGATACCAGAAAATGTTCAGGACAAGGCGCTACGATCAGCAAGGCAGATAAGCATAGAGCAGGTGGGATTGAATCTTACATATAAAGGGATGCGCGACGCGTCTCCGGCGGAAGCGGACGAGACCACCGTCATGATGGACACGTAATCAAATCTACCTAATCGTGAAGAAGGATATGTCGAAGATGGCAACCCGTTCCTGCCAGAAAGACACCGCACGACGCTACCAAAGTCCTTCAAGCAGGTCATCACCGGAGAACGCGACGGCGGTAGTTTAGATCCCGTCTTCATTGACGACGAACCTGAGGAGCTTGTTAATCCGGAGGACATAGAATTGGTTTATGACAAGGGCATCCCGTAGATATACGTAGCGCCTGAGGTAGAGGAGATCATGACTAAGCCTTTCAAATATGTCGTCATTGTCAAGTTAATAGACAAGCACGTAGGGTTTCTCACAATGGCCGACAGACTGAAACTCCTGTGGAAACCATCCGGTGGCTTTGAACTGTACGAACTTGCTGAGCAATACTACGTCGTCAAGTTCCATAGTCGTCTCGATCAAGAGGATGTGTTGACGAAGGGCCCGTGGTCGCTATTTGGTAGCTGTCTAATGGTGTGGCCATGGGATGGATATTTTGAGCCACGCAAGGGACTCCCAGACCGCATTGTGACATGGATTAGAGTGCTTGGTCTCCCGATACATTACTATAACAAGGAGATGTTCGATCGTATTGGCCAAGCAGTGGGTCATCTTGTTCACACAGATGGCCACTCGATCAATCACACAAGAAGCCGCTTTGCTCGCCTAGCAGTGGAGATCGATACTTCTAAACCAATTCACCCGGCCATAATCATTAATGGAAGAGAGTACAAAATCGAATACGAATCCTTACCAAACATGTGTCTCAAGTGTGGTATATTGGGCCACGATATGGATGAGTGCAGGGGTGCTGATTCGAGTCCGACGCCGCCTGACTCTGTTCCGACCGCAGACGACGCGGGTGTTCGGTGGGACGAAGAGGGTGAGAAGTGGCAAGTATATTATGGCAAGAACATTCTAACTAGAAGGCAACAGAGAAATAAAGATGGTTCCAAGGTAAATGAGCAGGAGGGAAACAAAACGAACCGGTTCAAGGCACTGGAGGAGGATGAGGGGGAGACGGAGGAAACAACGCCGGTGGGTAAAAACTCAGAGCAGGCGGTCACTGAAGACGACCCAAGAGGGCCAAAAGTCTGGAGAAAGAAACAACGTCGAAATGAAGATGTCGATGTGTCAGCTGGGAAGGAAAGCAATGCGGACACGAGAGAGAAAGGGCAAGTACAGAAGACTTTATCTAACGCAGTTGTGGATGAGGCATCACACACTGTAGTTATCCCTGTTGGAGACGAGGTCATCAAGGGCAGGGCAGGAGACCAAGAAGACACACAATTAAACAGCGAGCCAGGGGTAAAAGTAATGAACATGGATAGTAGTAAAACTTCCAACAGCAGCAAAGACAGCGCCATTAATGCAGGAAGAAAGGCAAAAGAGAAGAAGCTAATACAGAAAGCAAATAGTCCCCAGAAAAATGGTAATTATAATACCAGGGGCAGGGTTAGGCATGGAGGAGATGTGAATGAGGGGACCGACGGTTCCCAAGCAAACTGATTTTGTGTGGATGATTAATTCCCTTGCTTGGAATATTAGAGGGGCTAGCAAGAAGAACGCTAGACTCTCTCTTAAGCATCTAGTAGCGCGTTATAAGATTAAGGTGGTATCCATCTCGGAACCACGTATATCAGGCGATCACGCACTGGCTGTTATCTGCAAGTTGGGTTTTTCAAGCTCCCACCGCTTTGAGGCGCGCAAATTTTCTGGTGGAATTTGGGTTCTTTGGAATAAACATGAGTGTGATGTTCAAATCATTCAGAATCATAAGTACTACATCCATTGCTGTATTAATGGGACGGTGTTCTACACCTTCATCTATGCGTCTCCCAGCCCGGGTAACAGACCAGTTCTTTGGGACCATCTCATTCAACTCAGTCAATCCATCGACAAACCTTGGATCACAATGGGCGATTTCAACTGCATGCTGAATCCCTCAGAAAAAGTTGGCGGGAAGAATTTCAACCTTGCTGAAGCGATGCGCTTTAACAATGCTCTTCTACAGGCGGGTCTAACTGATATCGGGTGTTCTGGTTTCAAGTTCACTTACAGGAGAGGACTCCTTCATGAGCAATTGGACAGAGCGGTCGCAAATTCTGAATGGCTTAGATTGTACCCTAACTTCACATGTATCTCCCTCCCAAGAGTAGGCTCCGATCATAACCCCATTGCGGTGCTGAACAATGGGGTGGCAAATAGCTCAAGAAGGTTCAAAACAAAGGCATCCTGGCAAACATACCCTGACTTCACTAGCATCCTTGACACTGCTTGGGATGCAGCGGAAGATTTTTCTACGGCCCTAGAGCGCAGCAGAACTCCTATTATTAAATGGGACACCAAATGCAGAAATGAACTACACAAGAAGAAAAATACCCTATACAAGCTTATTGGCCGTGCCCAGAAGGATTTGGAGAACAATTACACTACTGAATGCGATAGTCGCTGTCATCAGGTTGAGGCAAAACTTGAAAACATCCTGGAGATAGAGGAACAAGATTGGAAGCAACGGAGCCACATCCACTGGCTCCAGGAGGGGGACAAAAACACTAAATTTTACCACGCCTTCGTCAGTAATAGAAGAAGAATGAACAAAATTACAACTTTACAAGACAATCATGGAACCTGGGTTTCTGATGAACACGCTCTCAAACATCTCGTCTCCAATCACTTCCAGCAACTTTTTACAGCGACGATGCCTCCCAGTCCAGCAGCTATGCACGACATGCCTGCACATTACAAACCTCTTACCGAGCAGCAGCAACGGGGACTTGCGGCCTCTCCTACTGAATACGAGATATGGAGAATCATAAAGAATTCTGATCCTTTCAAAGCGGCTGGACCTGATGGCACTGATATGTACTTCTTCAAGAGAAATTGGAAAATTATCCAGTTGTCAGTGCTCAGAACCATCAGAGGTATGCTTAATGGCAACCGATTTAGTCAATCTATGGGTGAATCTAGTATAGTGCTTATTCCTAAAACAAAGCATCCTACTAATTGCAATTAGCTGCGACCGATTACACTCAACAACACATGTATGAAACTAGCATCTAAAGTGGTGGTGGAAAGAGTAAAGAAATTTATTCCTCAATGGGTTTCTCCTGTTCAGACTAGTTTTGTGCCGGGCAGATGCATCTCAGATAATATCATCATTGTGCAGGAAATTATTCACAATATGTGACGTAAATCTTGTGCCCCTCAGATGGCCATCAAAGTCGATCTATCTAAAGCCTACGACAGTATGTCTTGGGATTTCATTGCTGACACCATGAACAAACTGAAGTGGCCTCTTAACATTAAGTAGTATGTTATGAATTCTCTAAGCACGGGAAGTACTAATTTCATCCTTAACGGTGAACTCCTGCCCTCGTTCAAGGCTTCACGTGGTCTTCGGCAAGGGGACCCTTTGTCCCCTTATCTGTTCATGTTGTGCATGGAACGCCTAACCCAACTCATCAACAAGTGTGTCTCTGAAAGAAAATGGAAACCAGTAAAAGTGGCACAACAAGGACCATGGATATCTCACATTACATTCGCCGATGATATTATTATCTTTGCCAAAGCATCGATACCCCAATTAGAAGTTATCAACCATTACTTTAAGCTGTTTGAAGAGGCGTCTGGACAACAAATTTCAGTCGACAAGTCCCGTATTTTCTTCTCTAAGTCAGTGGATAGACAGACCAGAAGAGCTATTTGTTCAGCTAGCAGCATCCCGGAAATGAAGGACCTCGGGAGATATTTGGGCGTCCCAATCTTGCATAAGAAAGTATCCAAAGATACATACTCCTACATAGCCTCGAATATGGAAGCCCGTATCAATGGATGGGCTGCAAAAACATTGTCCCTGGCAGACCGTATCTGTCTTGCTAAGTCTGTCATCACTTTCCTTCCTACGTACACCATGCAAACTGCTCTTATTCCTAATGGTGTTTGTGCAAAACTTGACAGAATCGTCCGTCAGTTCATTTGGGGTGGCGGACACCAAGTTCGCCCAGTTTCTTTAGTTGCTTGGAAGAAGGTGTGTGCTAGCCCCAATCATGGAGGTCTGGGCATCCGTTCCATGGCCAAATGGAACAAAGCACTTTTGTGGAAGCATGCGTGGAGGTTCCTCAACAATAATCAAGCCCTTTGGAAAGATGTCTTGCGATTGAAATATAAAAACTACAACACTAATAAGAACGGAAATGCCACCCCCTTCTGGAGGTTGTTATACGAAGGAATGGATTTTGTTAAAGGAAACTGCACCAATACCATCAACAGTGGTGAAGAGACCTTGGTTTGGCACGATCCTTGGGTGCCAGGGATTGAAAAGCTAGGCCAATGTACGGTACGACCCGTGGAGGAGGACATAGCTGATCTTACTGTTTTGAGTCTTGTGAATCTTGAAGGCAAATGGGATGCACAATTTCTGAAGTCATACCTTAATGATGACATTGCCGATAGGATTATGTCCCTTCCCGAGCCAGGTACTAATGCTGGTCCAGACCATTGGAGTTGGAAGTTTGATGCGAGGGGAGTGTACAACTCTAGCTCGGCTTACAGTCTTATCCACGTGACTGAAAATGGTATAGCACATGATACTTGGAAGCTGATCCGTAACCTGAAAGTACCAGGTAAGGTTTACACTTTTGTGTGGACAGTCACCCATGATGCAATCATGACTAATGCACACATGAGGCAAAGAAATTTCACTGAAAATGATATTTGTCTGAGATGTGGGATGGGTGTAGAAACAACGACGCATGCACTGATGTACTGTCCCTTTGCTATGGCAGTATGGCATAGATCGACTCATCCTATACAGATCAGTGCAAACTAGGAGGAGGGTACTCGAGATTGGCTCTTGAACAACCTGAAGGCACGTGCGGCAGACCAAGTTCTCTTTGTTATTACATGTTGGATCATCTAGAAGGCAAGGAATGCTTGGGTTTTTGAAAATGCTAATATCACTCCGGAACGTCAGGTGTGTGATATTGTACATCAACATCAACTCATCAAAGATGGGCAGTAGACCAAGATGAATATGAAATCTGATCTCCAATATGACCCGTTACCTGAGGCGATCACCTCCAATACTGGGAAAGTCATTATGGTGGATGCGGCACTGAGAGGCAAGACTGCTGTGATTGCAAAGATCATGTTGAATTGTAATGGTCAGTGGCTAGACGGGATGGCTGAGATAGTCGAGGTGGATTCCTCAATTGAAGCTGAACTGCGTGCGATTAGCTCAGCCATGCATGACCCTGTGAATGATCTCAGTATGCCTATTAGTATCATGTCAGACTGTTCCATGGCGATTGAAGCTATCGAAGACACTACAGGGAAGTTTCCTAAGCTGGACAATTGGACTGAACTGATTAAGAAGCTGTTAGATAGTCATGAGAACGTGAGGATTCTGAAGACTCCGCGCGAATGGATTCATCTAGTTGATGCCCTCACCAAGCATCACCTCAAAACTAGCAGGGATAGCTGCAGGTATAAGGCTATTCCACTCGACCCTGTGGGTCACCTTCCTTCTTCTTTTCTTTGTAATGGTGGGATACCCACCAAATTTAAATTTTCGGTAGAACAAGATTGTACTCCTATTTCATTACCTGCAAGAGAAGGGCGGGATGAATAAAATGGCCTTCTGACTTTCCTAAAAAAAAGAATGCAAACTGTCAACATAATTAAAAGCAATCAACCGTTTCCTCTATTGACCAGATCCAGAAAATTTTCAGCCGCCGGCTAGGAGTCTTGTAGATAATATTTTATGAAGGGTTTCCACCCCCATCCCCTATAAAAGGAGGGGGGACTCCACTAAGAAAAGGGGTCCCAATTTTTGTACGCAATTAGTAGTGAAACTCTATTATTTTTTCTTTCTAGTGTAATTTTACATTCAAAGCAGTATAGTTGGTGCTTTTCTTCTACATCTGGATCTCTCTCTTTCTCATTCTTCTTCTCGTGTTTTCACCTTGGAGTAGGAGATAAAGCAACTAAGCCATTTAATTGTCACCGTCTTGGACTCTTTAGAGATTTTAGAATTGCATCTATGTCTCTGTTGCTTTCTCTCATTGTTTCTCCCATCATTGCTATGAGTAGTGAGTAGTTTTCTTATCGAGGTGAGGGGATTAGCCCCTTATCCATGTGTTAATTGGGTCAAACTTATACACGACTTGTTTAGAAGGATGGGTTTTGGTTCATAGTTGTATGTCACATATGCTTAAATGTTTAGTGTTGATACTAGAAGCTTTCTTCTAGAAATTATGTGATCATGTACTACAAAGATTATTTGAGACCTTACATGTGTTTCATTAAAAAATATTACTAGTTGACCCATGAAATCTTATTAATTTGATGTTTGATTATCAATTTCAAAATTTTTTAGGGTTCCATTACAAATAGAATAATTCCTGGAGATCATCTTATTTCTTGTGATTAGTGGTAACCTAGGTTGTGCCACCCATAAGAGTTTCCTCACACTGAAGTGAGGAAAAACTACCAAGCCGAGTAAACAAATAAACCTTGTACCTCCAAAGTGGGCTTGGATTGAGATTTTATGCCCCCAAATACCACTCATTTGATTGTATAAGCATGGTCTAGGTTTAAGTTACATGTATACACCCTATAGCACCTGTGACCCCTTACCTAGAGTTTGCACTCCTTTTTTACGTCTTATTTGTTTGCTAGATTGTCCATTTTTTGTTAATTTAGGTAGACTCATTAGCCACATTGATTCAATATATTGGAAGAGTCTTTGAACTCTCCCATGAGTGAGTTGAGTCTGTTATATCCTCAATTTTGGTAAAATTGAGTGATATAAATATAAAACATGTTATGATGAATAAATTTCCTCAATGATATTATTTATGGAATAATAATGTCCTTGTGACAAGTTAAAGAAATAAAAGGATTTTCGTTTGCAATAATCCATTATTAAGGTTGGACAAGAAAAATAAAGGAAAATCCAATATGAAGGGATTTCTAAAGTAATGAACAATTGATATTGTTAAATATGGAACTATGTGGGAAACTCTCTAAAGGATAATATTTGTACATATATTAATGATAATGTCTTGTTCAAATATTACATAACCAAAATATGGAATAATGTGCAAGTTTCCAAAAGGAAATAAGATGTGTAGTATTTTAGATAATAAAGTAATTATCTAGCCATTATTAGCAACATGGTTAATGCATCAAACAAGAATATTTGATCTAATTTTTTTTTATCAAACTTGAGAATAATAGAGAAAAGGAGAGAACTCTAGAAATCGAGAGGATGAATGATATACCATTGGATAATGGTATGTAAAAAACATCCCCATAAATCCCCATCACTACATATAATTTGGGAAACATATTAGTGGTTTTCCTTGAAATAAAGATGATTGAGTTAAGGGATGTATTTAAGAGAGTAAGACAAGAACAATTTAGATTTCAAATAATGAAGTGTTTCCTAATGGCTTAAGGATTAAATCATTTAATGTGCACCATATAGAAATATGCTTCCTTTTATGGCTTTTCTTACCAAATCCAAGTCCTTAAGATAATAAGCCAATAGTTTTCAAAAAAGGAAATGTAAGAGAAAGGTAAGAGGAATATAGAGTTATGCCTTGCTGATGAATCCTCCAAATTCATCATTACAGTTGCCAATTCTAGGATTTTTGTGCCTCATATTGATTGGATTACCCTCGTTTTAGCCCACTTTAAGTATCCTTTCAGTCTCATGTAAATAGTGCATTACTAGCTCAAATTACCCTAGTTTCCAGCTTATTTGATCTCATTTTCCCCTACTCACGTTCTATCTCCTATGTAGATCATCCTCAACTATCACCAATGGTCATGACCCCTACAACACTGACTCTAGCGGTCTCAAGACCGTTTGAGCCCATGCGGTCTCAAGACCGTTTGAGCCCATGCAGTCTCAAGACCATTTGCTGCGATTGTAAAGACCGAATGGACAGTCAAATACAAAACCATTTGGAGAGGTAACGGTCTCAGACCGTTTGAACGTCCGAGAAGCGATGACTGAATTAGCAATGAAGACTGTATGGTCGCATGCATTCCAAACCGTTTGGATTAGTACATGCATGAGGACCGTTTCGCTGTTGTGAAGACCGTTTGGCTAGTGGAGAATCAAGATCACATCAGCAACTAGCACCTCCGCCGGTGCTGTGACCTGCTCACTGACACCACCGCTGCCACGACGACTTCTTGCCACAAACGCCGGTGTCACCGTCAGCTGCAACGACGGTGCCCACGACGGTTGGCTTGCCACAAGTGCCGACGCCGTCTTTCTCACCGTCACCAACAACGTCGACGCCCACCTACACATGATCTCCGGCGTCATCATCTTCATCACCTGCTCCAACAACCACGCCGCCCTCGCCAACCATGCATGCAAACCATTTGAAGCACGTAACATACACCAACAACCATCGCACATCCACGCTCTGCATCGCCCACCACCGTCTCCAGCATTGCAGCAGCCATGCCGCCCTCGCCAACCATGCATGCAAGATCGTTTGCATTAGGCACATGCATGCAAACTGTTTAGAACCTTGGTGTGAGATCGTTTGCTACTGCTAAACACCAAACCGTTTGGAGTTCAAGAGTGCATGCATGCGCACAACGTGAAGGATCGAATGGATTAGCAAGCACTTTGTCAAGATCACATAACCAAGGACCGCAGGAGCTAAGACAGTAGCAATGCCGATAGTTTTAATGCGTGCATGGAGAACGCATGGTCCCAACCAGTAGTTGTCCACATGAATTCTCCAAACTATGAAGAGCACAACACAAGTCCGTGAAAAGAACAGGACAAGACCGTTTGACGGATGCTCAAAACCGTATGGATAAATCAGATTCCCAGGATCGTGAGAATGGAAGACCGTATGGAATTTCATACACTACCAAACTATTTAGAATAAACAAAGCAAACCGCATGAAGCATTTGCATGCAAACTGCATGAAGCATTTGCATGAAAACTACATGAGCGATTGAGCCGAGACCGCATGAGCAATTGAGCTGAAACCGCATGAAGCTGCAGATCATGTTAGGACGTGAAACCGCATGAAGAAGCTGAGAAGTGAAGACCGCATAACCCCACGTGGGCATGAGAACACACAGCGCAAGACCGCATGGAGTGCTGCATTCAAATGGAGTAGCAAGACCGCATGAGAGTAATTACATATGAAACCGCAAGAGCAAATCGTATGAATCAGAAACCGTATGGACAAAAGGCACGCACAAAGTGTGACCCCTGGGCCCAAGATATTTTGGCAAGCCTATAAATAGAAGGGTAGAGGCATGGTCTGGGGGGGATCTATCGGAAGACGGCCCAAGGCTGCCGGACTGAGACCAGTGTCGGGACGCTGCCAGACTGCCCGAACACAGTTTCTGACCAAATTTCACCCACAACCGCAGGATCCCAATCTGAGCACAGATCTGGAAAGTTGCTAGACTGGGGAAAAATCTAGAAGGTTGTTCCATCACCATCTCACCTCAACCATCGTTCTACCATTGTTCTACCTCATTCTACCTGTGCAATCTTGGAGGTAGACACGATGATCGAGGCAGAGAGACAGGCGTCATCGACCACAACGGAGCAGTCCCGGAGACTGCGACGATCTACACCGGTCTGTCACAGATCTACTCTTATGCTCCGACGATGTTTTCTTTCTCTCTCTTCTCTTTCTTTGTTTCTCCCTCTATGAGGAGCAAGTAGTTCCATTCACTGGGGTGCGGGGACTAGCCCCGCTGCCCGTGTTTTGTAACTTGTACTAAAAAGATGTTATCATTCCGATTCAATACTAAATCGTTTCATACATGCTTGAATGTTGGTTGCATTCTTGTATGCATCTATTGTCTTTCGTTGTGGTTTGTCTACGACCGCTCTTGAAGACTCGAATACCAATTTAGTTTTGGTTTCTGGTGTGTTTATCCACCGCGCACCCGTTTCAGTATCTAGGAATGCTTTCTAAGGAGTGGAGTAAACTCACCTCCATCGTTGTACTTTTGTACTATGAAATGGAATCAATTGACGTACAAAAGTGCAACCTTGACAGGTCGAGGAACACACTCTGAGGAGAGAGTGGTGCAAAGTACTTGACCATTCGTTCGGGAATGGCTGACGTTGCAACACTCTCATGTTTCTCATAGCTATATCCTCAAAAGAGGGATAGTCTATAAGGATACTGATCGTTTTGGTAATTATCGCTCGCTTGTTAGTTTTCTGATGCACGTTTTATGAGGTCGAGTAAGATTTTCTCTTCGGAGACTACATATCTTCATTGACACGTAGATATGTACCGGATGAGAGTTACTCAACCCGTGAAGGATGTGTGCATTACTCTTGTCCTATAAGACATTGGTATTGTACAACATCCATGTATCTTGCTTACAAGTATTGCTATGTTTGGTACAAGTACAATTCATGTGTAGTGGTGGCGAATACCCGCATCACCCCAGTGATCCATCATCATTTGCTAATTTTAGATTTTAATCATTAAACTAGTTTTTATTCTTGCCTTTACTTTTGCATGTTTAGGTTAAATAACTCAAATCAAACTTTTGGTCTTAGACGATTAACTTAGATTGATACGAAACAAGAAAAAGACATTCAGATTCTTAACATTGCCCTTTGGGTTCGATCCTAAATTTGTACTATGATAAGGCTTCCACACTCTTGTGGGGTTGGAGCATTTATCTAGCACCAGTTGTAGGTAAACCTAGAGAGGACATAAACTCTCTAGGGTTTTTGGTGCATATTAGGACTTCCATTGGAAGAGTAATATTTTGGTGTAAGTTCTAGCTCTATCACTTTCTTTTCCCCCATATGATAGTTGATGTTAAAAATAAAAAAAGAAATATCTTTCAATATGAGTGCGTCAGACTCATGTTTATGGTGAGAGAATAATGGAATTGGCAAGTTGAACGGGACAACTACTTTGAGGAGTGCTTTTATATAAACCATGGCTAACCTTTTGGGGAGATTCCTTAGATAACAAGGAGAAGGGAGGAAGGGAGCGAACAAGGAAACATGAGAGGGAGTATCTATATATATGGGTCTCACATATTGCTGACACAACCAACCCATCTTCATGTGTCACCCTCCTTCTCTCTTTCTCTCTCTTGTATCACTCTAGGGTTTCCTTCTCAGTTGGGTTATATAAGTACGTAGACCCAGGAACCTCATCTCCATGGATCTGAAGGAGTACGCTTGCGACCCTGACTTCAAACGATCAAGAGACTCTGCCATCATGAAGATGGTGGCGTTGAGTAGCGATAGCTAGTCACCTAGTCTTGAGTGAAGCCCTAGCTCTAGAGGGAACTTAGGAGGTCCTCTAGATGGCAAGGAGAGATGCCAAAGCAGTTTGTCTCTCCACCCATGCACACCCACAACCATGATGAAACCTGAACCCTAAAGCTTCACCCTTCTTCTATCTCATGAATCGGGGGATTGGTTCCTTCATCTCCGACTAGGGAGAGGGACCACCACTGTTGGTTGGTGATATCTGGTCGAGAGTTATAGAGGTGGCCTGACCTCACGCCAACCATGCAAAGACAAAAGGAGGAGGGATCCATGTGGGATCAGACTCCATGGATGGGATTGGGATTCACATGATGATGATGATGATGATGATGATGATGATGAAGGTGGCAAGGGAGGCCTTGGAACCTCAGGCGAGCTCCACAAATGCCCTTCGCGGCTATTATAGGTGTGGGCATTTGGCAGCAAAATCTCCCTACGATGAGGGGTAGCGGCGTACGAATGCACACACCCGACAAGGAGCCTAGAGTTGCCTTGTGCTGGGTTGAAGAAGACTAAGAGTCAAATGACTCTTTTTTCCCCAACCACATGTTCAAGACTAAAGGGTGGAGGAGTGTTTTCCCCCTTATTCTGTTGTAAGTTTAGGCAAGTTAAAAATAAGGATGGTGTGTCACTTGATAATTGGTCAGTTGGTGATAAACTTTAAATAATCGATAACTCAGATGGAGACATATAATATATGGAAGAAGAACACATAGAATCCAAATAAAATATGTTTGAGATGTTATTATGCTTCTAATTCTCAAAGTAGTGTAAATATGGGTTCAAGTGATGATTAATGTATAAAAATCCTAGATGGGTGTATTATCTTGTTAGGTACATTACTTCTCTCAAATCATATTATAATTTGATAATGTTGATGATAATGATGATCCAAGATAATCATGAAATGGGTCTACTTCTCCTATCAATAAGCCTCCTAGTTATACCTTGGAGCCTCATTTTTGTCACTCAATGTGCATAGTTTTACATGTACTTCTCGCTTATGGCTTCACTCCTAATTTTTGTACTCTACATGGTTTCTTCTCCTCCCAATGTGCTTCCTTCTCTTACCAATATGTCTACTTCCTCTATGGTTGCACTCCTTTTAATGATGATTTTATACCTCATTCTACAATTCTCCCCTCTTGGTTAGCCTATCACCTCCTTCTCTTTGCCTTGATATTATAATGTTTTTACTCAATGTGTCTACTTTATTTTGTGTTTGCACCTATTTTTAATATATTTATGCCTAACTTTTATAACAACCTAAATCTTGGTTAAACAAATACAGTCAATGCCGAAAAGCTCAGATTGGATCATGATAGCCAATTAGGTTACATGATCAGCTGATCATGGTCCTATAGGACACTCAGATTACCCAATCATGTTAGCTGGACGGATGATCAGGAACTTTCAGGTAGAATTCTAAATTGCTTTCCAATTTTAAGACTTCCCTTGTTACATTGTGTAACCTGACCAAGTTGCCTGATCGGTCGATCATGACAGTCTAGTGGAAAACTCAATGGTCCTATTGACAAACAATTGATCCATTGACCCAACCAATATGATCGGCCGATCAGACATTCAAGTCACCTGATTAGAATGTTAGTCAATCTATTCATGATTCTAAACCATTTTGATCATATGTTTGATAGAGAAATTTAGTACCCTTATTCATTCTTATGCATGTGACCCGGTAAGTCCCTAGTTAGGTTAGTAGTGACGTTCAAAGCAATAAAAGTAAAGATTAGTGTCTGACTGCACATCATTGCCATCCAAGTAATAATAGGAAGAAGGTAAAGAACAATTACAACCTATAAAAGTGATCAATGTTATGTGACCTTATAATCCCTTTATCAAAGATATCTAGATTGAAACTTAGACATGGAATGTCATCCTCTTAACTTGAAATCTATGTTCTTGAACTGGAGCATATAATTCAATAAATTGTGATCTCAATATCAAATATTGACTGACGCAAGCACAATCATGCATTTCATAGTTCCGCCTTATCAAGTGGACGGGGATATCACTCCAAAGGAGTGGAAAATTTCATCTACATAACTCATAATATCCCCATGTGCCACAATGTAGCCAATCATCACCTTTTTGGCAACTCGTATTTTAGATCATGTTGGGCTAGTGTTAAAGTGCATAGAAAACATGTGTTATTGTAGTGACTTGAGGCCTATGGATCACAGTCATCACTGTCATATTGAGATCTGAATCTAACATGTCATTACATGACTTCCATGTGTGAATGGATGCTCTATTCATTACAACATGTTCTCTAACAAGTACACATGCATCTGAGTTGGTATCTAATATAATGACTAAAAATACATAGTCATAACTCACCATACATTCTATTCTTGTGTATTATTGTTGTCCTATACTATACACAATAGTAACTGACTAGGTGCATAACATGATGGGTACTCTTATTATACATATGATCTCATTTTCAGGTCCTCAACCGAAACTGTATGTCTTCAATTTCAAACATTTTGTACATTTTTAAGTTTATTCATTATTTCAACACTGAAAGAAAAATAATAAGTGGAATTGCCTTTTATTAGTAATCAAATCAAGAACATACCTTTTACGATCATCATATTATGGATTTTAACACATATAACCAACATTTAAATGTTTTAAAGTCAGCATTGGTGAAAAAAATCAAAAGTCATGTCATGTGCAACGGGATTGTACAAGGCTATACAAAATGGTACTAGCATGGAGAGATTTCAAACCTGAAATCAGTAGATGTCAATAGCAGTGCTTGTGTGGAAGAAGAAATTGCCTCTGATGACATAGATGTGAACGAACCGGTTCCAATAGACATCGTTGATAAGATGTTGGATAGTTTGGGGTAGAGCACAGTGATCCACCTCCCATGTTTAGGAACATTGTGCATGATGCTGAGAGACCATTATACATAGGTTGTACTAAGTTTATGAAGCTTAGCATTGTGCTGAGATTATATAAGCTGAAGGATAACAATAGATGGAGAGACAAAAGCTTAACATCATTGTTGTCTTTGTTGAAATAATTTCTTCCTGAAGGAAACGAGCTTCCAATCTCAACATCAATTTAAAGAAATTATTATGCCCAATGGGAATGGAGGCTAAGAAGATACATGCTTGACTAAATGATTGTGTGTTATTTCACTAGGACTATGTGGATTTGAAAGATTGTCCAAAATGTGGGGTGCCAATGTATAAAATAACAACTTTAGAGAAGTCCAAAACTGGTTCTCCTTACAAGGTGATGCGATATCTACCTTTAGTACCATGGTTTCAATGCTTGTTTGCCAATCTGATAGATGCGAAGAACTTGAGGTGGCATGCAAATGTTAAGAAAAATAATGATGGGATCCTACAACATGTGTATGATTCCCCACAGTGGAATAAGATTGATTTATTGTACCTTGAATTTGGTAAAGAATTCAGGAATCTAAGGCTTGGGCTTTGTACTAATGGGATGAATCCATACGGGACATTCAGCAACCAACATAGAACTTGGCCTGTTATGCTTGTTATATACAATATTCCTCCCTGGTTGTGTATGAAAAATAAGTACGTTATGCTGTCATTGTTGATATCAAGCCCCAAACAACCTGGAAATGATATCAACATTTATCTTGAACCTCTGATTGATGACTTAAAGAAACTCTAGGGTGAAGGTGTGATGTCTTATGATGCTTCACGTAGAGAGACAATTCGTTTGCATGCTATGTTGTTTTGCACTATTAGTGACTTTCCAGCACATGGGAATTTGTCTGCATACAGTGTAAAAGGATCCAAATCATGTCCTATATGTAAAGAGAGCACTGATTCAATACAACTAAAACATAGTGGCAAGACTGTATATCTTGGTCATCGAAGATTTCTTCCAAAATTCCATCTGTACCGAAGTTTGTGCAAAGCGTTCAATGGATGGAATGAGGAATGAAGTGCCCCTAAACCTATACCATGGGAGGTTGTTTATGAAAGAGTAAAAGACTTTATCAATGAATTTGGTAATAGATCACAATGTACCATGCCCACACATAATGACAAATCTTTATTCAAGAAGAAGTCAATATTTTGGGATCTTCTTTACTGGAGTTCTTTGGTAGTTAGGCATTGTATCAGTGTCATGTATGTTGAGAAAAATGTCTGTGATAGTGACATTGGTACACTGTTGAATATACCAGGTAAGACTAAAGATGGGATCAAATCCAGATGGACCTACATGAAATGAGAATAAGGAAAAAATTAATAAAAGTAGTTAGTAATGATCGGAGAAAATATTTACCTCCTACTTATTACACATTGTCTAGAAAGGAGAAGAAAGTTTTTTGTGAGTGCTTGGTTAATGTTAAGGTACCATAGGGTTACTATTCCAACATCCATAGATTAGTATCAATGAAAGATCTGAACCTGATAGGTCTTAAATCTCATGATTTTCACACTCTATTGCAATAAATATTGCCCGTGGAAATTCGATCTATACTACCAAGCATGTAAGGTTTGCAATCACCAGACTTTATTTCTTCTTCAACTGTCTATGCAGTAAATTTATTGATCTTGAGAATCTTGATAAGTTACAAAGAGAAGTGGTTGTTACCCTATGTCATCTTGATATGTATTTTCCTTCTTCATTCTTTGATATCATGGTACATCTTGTTGTCCACTTGACTAGGGAAGTGAAAATGTTGGGACCAGTTTTCTTGCATTGGATGTATCCTTTTGAATGATACATGAGCATTTTTAAAGGAGATGTTTGAAACCGTTATCATCCTGAAGGGAGTATTATTGAGGGTTATGTGATGAGAGAGGTTATGGATTTTTGCAATAACTTTCTGAGTGATAATGTCACTCCTATAAATGACATGAATATTGAGGAGTATTTTGGCATAGGGATTTTAGGAGCACAGATGAAAGTAATCATCCGTGAGCTGTTGGAACAAGATGACTTGTATATTTTACACAACATCGATGTAGTGAGTGTTTATATCACAGAACATACCAATTTCATCAAGAAACAATATCCTCAAGCCAATTCAATGTGGCTTGCTAGGGAGCATAACAAGACACTTATTAAGTGGTTTGAAGATTAAGTCTTACATCAACTATCTCAAAGACCAAATAATATTGCTGAAAATATCAAATGCCTCACCTTTAAACCAAAAATGAATGTTATGTCTTATGAAGGGTTTTACATAAATGAGTTCTCATATTACACAAAGCATCAAGATGATAAGAGCATCGTCCAAAATAGTGGGGTCACCCTTCAAGCGTCTTCATTGTTTTTTTTCTAGTACGAAAGATAAGAGTCCACGTGAAGCTAAAATATCATATTACAATGTCATTGAAGACATATGGGAGTTTGACTATGTAGATTTTAGAATTCTACTCTTTAAGTGTA
The DNA here is from genome assembly GCA_963693085.1 of Alisma plantago-aquatica. Classification (NCBI taxonomy): domain Eukaryota; kingdom Viridiplantae; phylum Streptophyta; class Magnoliopsida; order Alismatales; family Alismataceae; genus Alisma; species Alisma plantago-aquatica. The sequence continues at coordinate 554,929,830 of OY856411.1, forward strand.
ATTGGGTTGATAACACCAAAGGAGTTATAGTGGATGAATTGGGCTTCACATTAGTGAATTTTGAAAATATTGGCGAGAGGGGTGAACCATTCATATTGGCATCAAAAGTGAAACAAGTATTTTATATCAATAATCCTACAAATGAAGTATGTTCAGTTGTTCTTCATGATGAAAGACAATTCATTGAAGATCCTATAGATGAAGAAGACTACTATGATAAGTATGATGACTCAAGTCCATTCTCAATTGGGTTGCCAACACCAAATATTGAAGCTAATGATAACTTATATGTGCGTGAAGATCACATCAAAGGAATGTTAATTGATAAAAGATCTCAATATTAGAGGAATGTTTTTATTTTTTTTAATGTTTTATTTTTTTGAATGTTAGATCTATGTGAACTTCACAATGTTATATTAATTTCTAGTTATGTTAAATGTTAAATATTTGATTTTTTCATATGAAACTTTCAGATGGCTGACCATGAGTATGATGATTACCATGAGGGTGAGGCACCGCCTCACAATGTAAGTTTTACAATATATCCTATATCTAGCTATATATATGTCCATTTATAAGTTATATCCTATATGCGTATTTTTTGTCAACTTTAGGTTGATGATGTACCCCCTAAAAACCTTGAGTCACTTGATGAGCAACAAAAAAAATTGAAAAAATCAGGGGCATCACTATGATGAACAAGTTACTACAACAAAGGGACAATGGACCAAAATTGGTTGTGGATTTTGATCATGCAGGAAATCCATTTGGAAAGAACCGTAGCTTATTTGTTTCATATCTTGGGGTTCTTAGTCGTAGCCATTGTAGTATAAATGCAAAAACTTGGCATACAGTTCCTAAAGTGAAGAAAGACTTAGTATGGAATGAACTATGTGTGAGATATTATCATTTGCAATTATATTTTTAAGAATACTCTATTAAATATATGAAATTTTGTAGAGTATATTTGAGCTGGATGAAAGCCTACATTGTAAAAAGGTGATTCAACATTGTGGGAGGGTCCTAAGAAACTATATGACAACTCTCAATCGAAAATACATACGAGAGGCTGATAAGAGGAAGAGGTTAGCCCTGAAGCAATGGAACTACCTGAACCTGACTGAGTGGAAGGCGTTTGTTTCCAGGAGAAATACTGATGAATTCAAGGTATTAAGTGTCACTCCCAATTTAATCAATATACATTCTTATGAATTCACCTATTCACGATTGACCTTGATTGTTACTAACCAATTCAATGTGATTACTAACAAGGCTATGAGTGATGCTCAAAGAGCAAGGTATGCACTGAATGTGCATGACCACAGGATGGGTACAAATGACTATGTAGCTCTTTACCAAAAACTATAGATGTCTTCTGTTCAGTAGCAAACTGCTCCTAATACTGAGACTAGTGAGTCCTCTACTACTACTCCCGCACCTCTGCATCACCATTATGTGTGGATAGCTGGGAGGCAAAACAAAAAATGAGATATAACCAACCCTGCAACTACTGAGGAGGCTAAAAAAATGGTAAAATTAAACTCTCAAAGTAATTAGTATTGATGATTGTTATGTTTACTTTCAAATTTTTATTGATGATGATTAGCGGGAGCTTCACAAGAAAAGGAAGCAAGGATTGTTCATCCCTAAGGGAATAAGGGATGAACTGAAAGTTGCTCTCGGTAACCCAGAGCATCATGGACGTGTTAGGGCTGCAGGGGCTAGAGTGAGCCTAAGAGCATTCTTGGGGCCATCACAGCGCAAACATGACCAAAAGGGGGACTTTCTAAAGTTGAGGTAACCTATTCTTTTTTTTGAATGTTATTGGAAAGAGAATTCATGAATCAAAAAGCATTTCTTTTAGCCATGTATAGGTAGACCAGTTACTTGATAAAAGAGTAGATGAGTTACTTGATAAGAGAGTCCATGTAGCATTGAGCAAGTGGCATGCATCTCAGTCTGCCACTCTAACAATACCTATGGCGTTCTGCTCTTCCTCTATAATAGAGGTGGTTGGGAGTAATCCTGTAGAGGTGGTTGGGAGTAATCCTATAGACCCACCATATAGCACGTCCGTTGTAAGTATTTTAGTAACATAGTAGCTAGTCTTTTCATAATGATATGTTTGTTTATGTATATAACATACTCTATGTAAATTTGTAGGGGTTGAAGCCATTCCATCTAAAATTGAAATAATTCTTCATTGCAGAGGACGATGCTTACCCACGCCTTCCAGGGCACATGATTCATGGCAGTCTAGTACTCGATGGTGCAGTTCGTGTGAACCCGAGGCTTGTGTTCACTACTTGGAGGCAGCATCCATTGCCATATGCCCACCTTGATGCTGGCACTCTTGGTGAAGTAGAAGGCAGAGTGGTCTTATGGCTTGAAATGAATGTCATCTATACTGATCATGTATAGTAAATTTACATTACATTAATTTGTATATATGTATATACATGAAATTTGATACAAAATAATATATACATGATATAGGGAAGAAATCCGCTACAACTCATCCTCCTCCATCTCCACCTCCTCCTAAAGTACCTAGTTGGCTTGCAAAGGACCTATACGAATCGATAGGTCCTCAATGCAGGGGTATGGCAATATGGATAGGCAAACATCTCAAAAATTGTCCTTGATTGTTTCTATAAGGAGGCTGCACCCCAATCGTATGATATTAATATATTTATACAAGATATTTTAGAGTTGTTTAGTTATGATTGGTTGAATACATCTATGATAGAATTATGGTTATGATGAGATCTTATTTATATATCTATATACCTTATTTTATATACAGTGATTTGTTTCTTATATATTAATGCATACATAATATATTTTTTGTAGCCACTTACATAGGGTCTGTACAAAATTTTCATTTACCCATGTGGGATTTCTAATTCCATCCTTGATCAGTCATGTACATAAAGACCCTTCATCAGTTACCTTAAACTGCTCTATCGCTTTTAAATATTTTGGTAAAGCAAAGAAGAGCGTGATAATAGCTCCATTCAATGTTGAGTAAGTTTACTTTGCTTATAATTTGGACTTAAGAAAATTACATTTTGTTGTGGGTTTTGAGTTATATATTTTTAACTTTCTTATCTAGTGGTAAGAATTGAGAATTACTTGTTGTTGTCTCTGATACGTTGACTGTTTATTAGACCCTGAGGGGAAGGAATTAGACAATTCAGGACACATACTGAAAATGCCATTATTCACGTGAGAAATTTTTTATATTTATATCAGTTAACATCTATTATTACATTACTATCTAGTAATGTAATTTAATGTTTTAAATTAACATGTAGGGCTTTAAAAGATTTCAAAAAAGCTGGAGTAGACATGTGTAAGAAAAAGAAAGCGTTAGTCAGGGAGAATATGAAAGCAGTTTCCTGACTCCGATGCATATATTAATTATGTGAACTATGCTTATTTTTATTTATTAACATTTTGTATGTTTAAAATTATAGTGTGTTGTACAAGACAACGACTGGGCATGTGGATACTATGTGATGCGTTATATGGACCTAATTGTCAAATATGCTACATAAGAAATAAAAAATATACAACAAGTATTATATAGTCTTGATCATCACATATAAGTATAGTCTAATTAGATAATATGAAAATATCAAAAATATTAATCATATATATACATCATTCTCTTTGTAGGTGTTTAAACTAGTGACTTCATTATAGGAGAAAAGTTATTAGATGTACATAATCCCTATATGATGGAACAATTAGATGACATAAGAGAACAATGGGCAAAAGCCTTTGAAAGGGAGGCAATTTTTTATTATAATTCGAGTATTGATGATGATAAAGAATGACATTTCTAAACTTGATGTCATAATTATTTTTGTATTTGATGACATTTCTAAACTTTAAAAGACAAGCTTATATATATATATATATATATATATATATATATATATATATATATATATATATATATATATATATATATATATATATATATATATATATATATATATATATATATATATGAACGTTCATTCATTGCCCGCGCGGGTAGCCTAGATTTTCACTACCCGGTAGCCAAAAAAGTAACTCTCCTGGCCCAAAAAGTAACTCTGCTGTCAAAAAAGTAACTATGGTGAACAGAAAGTAACTACACGAATAAAAGAGTAACTATGTACAAAATATAGAGTAGATATATATAAGGACGGGTTTTTTGATTTTGGAGGGGCAAATGATATTATTTTTGGCTAAATTGTTTTGGAGAGCTAGACAAAATAGTCCTCTACAATTGCGAATTTTTTTTGAAAAAAAGTGGTCAAAAGGGTGGGTGGGTAGCTACCCACGCGGGCAATAAATATGGGCCCTATATATATATGTGTGTGTGTGTGTGTGTGAATGACTTTTTTTTAATTGTCTTATTAAAATTTGATCAATATACATGTGTGTGAATGTGAAGATGAATGAATGAATGTGTTTCTACATGTCTGTGAATGTGAAAAGAGATGAATGAAGGGAACTGTAGGTTGCTACATGTGTGTGAATGTGAAAATGGAGGAAGGAATGGAACTACAAGTTTCTACATGTGTGTGAATCATATGAATGAATAATTATGTTTATAAATGTGTGTGAAACACATGATGTATATATAATATTGATCATCTTATTATTGTAGATTTGTGGCTTGTTGTTAGCTGAAATCACATGATGCTACTAAACTATAGGTTCTACATCTTGCTGACCAGTTGGACAGTAGGCCTGTGAGCTGATAGTAAAAAAAACTTAATCTTCAATGATCTAAGAAAACTGTGACCTAGTGTCAACGGTGTCGGTTAATTATAGGAAACTGATAAGTATGCTCTAACTTGGGCCAATTGTTTTGTTCGAGTATGGAGATAGGCGTCAGTTTTCTACAAAAAATTGACGACTATGCCAAATATTTTTGTTCAAGTATGGAGATAGGCGTTAGTTTTCTAAAACATAACCGATGACTATGGTCCTACTGGTGTCAATTCCTTTTTTAGTTGCAATCGGGGTCGACTCTATGTTGTCAGTTTTAGAACCGACGCTGTAGAATTCTACCTTTAGTGTCACCCACTTGGGGTTCGCTTGGAAACTGACGTAAATAAGCCATTTTAACTAACGTTAAAGGTGGTACCTGTACTAGTGTATACATCCCAAAAAGTGTATGTAATAGTTACTAATGATTGGCCATGTCTAATATGATTTCCCCAATATGGAAACACCGTTTCAAGTCTTTTCTATATCTCATTGTAAGGAAAGAAATGGGAATCTATGTAGGTTATAGTGGAACCTATATAATTAATTGTACTCATTATATCACAAAATCCTCTTTCTCATTCTTTTATTCCTAATAATCCTTCCTATTAATACATGACCAATAACATTGTGGGTTCACAACATTGGTCTTCATCATTGCCTCTCTAGCAAACCCAACAACCAACACTTACCCCCACATCCCTCATTTCTCCTTCTATCAAATGATGGTGCAAGAAGGGGCTAGACTTCCTCTTCTCCTTTATTGACACTTTTTTCATGGAAAGGATTGCTAGTTATGCTACTTCTCTCCTTAATCCCCAACATTTTGATGAGTTATATGAATCCCCTTTGTCCAGAAAGGTAATTTTTTGAGCTCTTAGTATCTAGGGAATTATAACTCAAATTTAGGTGTATAACATAATAACATAGGATAATATTTAAACTTACTTTTTATTAGAATTGGTAGAACTGATGTTTGAGGGTGTTTATTAGAGAATATATGTTAATGAAAAAATTATATTATTAAAGTGATATTTGTGTAATGTAAAACCCAATCTTAATTAAGATTGGACTACATTAGAAAGATATGATACATCCTAGATGCCTTATCTCGATCATCTCCACCCTGACCCATCTCCACCTTGACCCATCTCCTAAGGGTAAGGGACATAATATCTCTCAAATTGTTCCTCAATGTGATCACATTGTCTTCCTACCATTTGAATATCTGTAATAGAAATATATATGTCAGAAAGTTGTAGTTCAAATAGGAAAACATCCTAACCTATTGTTCTCTTACCAGTTTTGTCCCAAACTTAAGCTCAACCTATAGTATGATACCAAGAGTTGATGTGACCCAAACCCACTAATCAAAATTTAGGCCCACCAAAGAGGGGCTTGACTAACCATCCACTTTTAGTTTCTAATTCAATAAACTAATTAATTAATTGTTTTTATCTATGTAGGAAAATCATTAACTAAAAGTTAAAAAAACTTCATGCAAAATATAAAATGTTACAATAGAGTTCAACTTTTACATAAAAGTAAGAGTTCTTGCTTATGACGCATCAAATACAACATGTTACAAACTGCTCTCTATTCTCACTCTCTCATTACCAGGATCCAAAGGAAAGATAGGAGACCATCTAACTGGACTAACCATGTCTCTCAAGACCTCAATTAGTCTACTCCTGATGAAACACCTATAGAGATGGACCCTTGCTTGAAAAAATGTTTCAGTAGATTACATGAGCTATTGGATCAATGTGTAAAAATCAACTAGAAACAAAGATTATTAATATATAGATTGTTAACAAAATCAAATCCAGAAAAGTACAAGCATGGTAATTAAAAATTGTAAACCATCCAACATGGTGGTACTTCTAATAATAACAGCCTTAGATAAACAAAAAAAATCATTCATTAAACCTTTATTCCTTTATTATGCCCTGGACCCACATGAATTGTACCAAAACATGTGGAAGTATCACAACAAGCTACAATATAACTATACAAAACTTAGAGTAGACTTGAGACTTTGAGTTTGCTAAATTAGCTTCGTGGTTAGTAACATGGCTCTCCACATCTGGCCTCAACAACTAAACAACTGACTAGATAACATGCACTACTGCTCTAAACCTGGGTACTAAAAAAAAGAGTCAAAGAATTGGGATTTATTACCTACATTAGAGGTTCCAAAAGGTTCAACCTACTAAATGGCATTTGAATTAGCTAAATTGCTTTGAGTGACACCAAAATCTTTGGTTGTCCTCACTGGGTTTAGTCATGTACCCCTCTGGTACATCAAGGATACCTCATCTTGACCCCTTCCAATTGGTAGGCATGACTTATCCTTCATGTTGCAGACCTCCCTAATGGATTCTATTATGTATAGGGCATTGAATATCTAGTGATTCATTATATTTTGCAAGTAATATTTTCACATCCCCTTTTCTCTATACTGAGGGTTTGCCATTTCACTTACTAGATTCTGATAGAGAATGATTCACCAGCTTCAATACACAATTTAGTTTTACAAATAAGTAAGTAGGTTGATAATCATAGTTAAAATTGTTCATTTATCTTCATATGCATCATCTATCAAACACTATGAATCAAGCCACATGATTGTAACTCTTAGCATAAATGTAGAAATTAGGGAAAACTTAGAATGTTGGTGCCTCTAATTATACCATGAAAAATCATCATGACCTCGATGCAGCTTAATTTAGGGCTAAGATCATCATTATTGCATCAAAATTATACTAAATCGTTAAATAATTCAACTAAAATCACATATATAAACTTATCAATTTCGAAATCATTCCTTAACATTAAACTTTATACATATTAGTGATCATTTTAACCTTGATTACTATAAGATTAGGGTTAAAGGTGATTTTTCATTCACTTGTATGTGTCGTAGCTTACGAATCACAAGCTTAAACAAGGTGAACTTGGATTCTAGTCCACTAATCTTGGATTCCAGCTCAAAGCTCCAAGAAACAACCGCAGTCATCTTGGATTCCAGCTCAAACCTCCAACAAAGAGCTCCAGTTAGCTTGGATTCCCACTCAAATATCAAATCTCCAAGAAACAATCTACATGATTGAAATTGACTATTGGATGAAATAGAACCAAAGATTAATACTACATAGGAATTTGAAAAAAGTGGATCATAAGTAATAGGATAAAATTAGACTTGGGGGTTTACCACCATGAACATGCAATCTAGTCTAAAAAACCTTCTCCATTAACAATCACTTAAAATAACAATGGGTATTTCCATTACCGTTTCCACTTTCTCTCTCAATACTCTAAGAAACATGTCATACTTATGATATTGATATTCTTTCACAATAATAAAAGACAACGTAACCAAGAATACACAATTATAATCATGCATACATTCTCTCACTCACATGATAAAAGTAACTCATGCATGCACTATCAGAGTCTAGATGTTAGTTCTCTAAAACAATGACCTATATAACCAAAATAAGATAGTATGGTGATCAAGCACATCATATTTGAAATAATTTATGGTTATAAAAAATAGTATCAACAAGATCAAGGCAACAATGTAGAAAATGTAATAAAATTTGATATTTATTTATGTGTCCATCCTCGAACCCTAACTAATAAGCTACTTGCTCTTATTCATGGTTAAGATGAAGCATGCAATCATAGATTGAGTAAACATGACTAAATATATACAAGTGGATAGGAAAAGATGAAACTATGTAGTGAAGTTGTGTGATTATTTAATCATTGCACTCTATTTGTTGAAGATTGTGTCTGCTTGGGTATCCTCCACTATTCACTTTCTTCTCCACTATGTATCATTTTGTATAAGTCATCCCTTTAACTCCAAAGAAAGAGCCCCCCCTCTAGGGGCAGCAATGCTCTATTTATAGGTTTCCATGGAATAGGGCCAAAGTAATTAACATCAATATAAAAACCCTAATTACAATATTATGAATAATCAAATGGGGTTGAGTCAACAAATTGGTGACCCAATCAATTGATAAGGTTGTTCTCTTATTTCTAATGTAAAAGCTTCACTACATATCAACACCAGATTGTTCAGTTGATGAAAATTGCTACATCACTATTTGTCAACTAGGATCAAACAGGTTGACTGGAGAAACCTTTACTATAGCGAGTATGATCATTTGAAGGCTGAGTCAATTAGCAAGAAGACTTGACCTTCAACATTGATTGCATGGATCAATTGATTATGGTTAGTCGATCAATTGAGGAACAACCTAATCTTATATGCTCCTTGGAAAATTTATTAAACGATTGACTAAGAAGTCAGTTGATTGACTGAAGTTGATGAGGTGCCCCATTGAAACTTTGACACTTGTATTAGCAAATCTAGACAACAATCAATTGACTAATGGAGATTAAGTATTTGGTAAATTTTCTCCTTGTGATAGCTAAACAATCTCCTAAGGAACTGATTGATGAATTGAATACCAGTCTTTAAAGGTCTATTCCCTACTAACCTAGATTTTATAAAATAGAGTGAGATAAGTTCAAAAATATAGAAACCTAATTTTGACAAAAAAAGATAGATAGAGCATAAAATGAAATCACAAGCATTGAAAAATCATTGATTTAGTGTGCATCAATGGTAGTCTACAAGGATATAAATAGGATTTGGATGCAAGTGGACAGACTTGGATGCAAGTGCATCCTTATTCAAATTCAGGTGATCTAGGATTCATTAGTAAGTATGCTAGGCTTCAAGTATTGTTTTCCTGTGGATTAAATTGAGGGTGCACTATGATTCAATAGTAAAGTGATAGAAATCAAAATGCATGTCAAGGTTGGAAAGTATGTGCAAACATATTGAAAGTAAGATCAAAGTGAAAGTGGGCACACTTGGGATTGGGTGCACTTGGGTTTAGTATAACATATTTTGGGATTCAAAAATTGTCTTTAAAGATTGGTAGTACATGTACAAGGATTTGAAATAGGTTTCAATACAAGTGGGCACACTTTGTGCAGGTGCACTAAATATAGGTGAATTGGGATTGAATAGTGCATGTTCTAGGATTCACATGTTGCACACATTAGGATTCAAGAACTAGTGCTCTAGGACTCATTGTAATTGTGTTAAGATTCAAGTATGTGCACTAGAATTCAAGAATGGGTGCACTATAACTCAATTATAAGTGTGCCAAGATTCCACTATTGTATACCCTAAGAATAAAATGCTAGTGCACTAGGATATGCTTGTAAGTCTGTTAGTGATGTATGTCACTACCCAAAAAAACACTAGAGAAAAAAATTCCCTAGAGTTTAGACTTTGAAGTGGCAATCAACTAACCCACAAGCGAATAAGTTAACTATGTCACAAAAAAAGGTTGATCCCATGGAACAACATGATTAAGAGTTTTATTCGAACAAAATTCTATGATAATAATTCAAAATCTAGGTTCAAAGAGAGATTTTAACCAAAATAGGAATTAACAATTGTATAAGAAAAATTAATCAAATCTAAGATTCAATCAACATTAAGAGATATTGGGGGTCCATGTTCTCCATAGACCATTTATCAAACTTAACAGATTTAAATTCTTAGCTTTTATCAATTAGGTTTGGACCATGTAGATTTGTGTCCTCACAAAACACAAATCTAGCAAGGATTGGACTTCTCAAAAACCCAGGATCTCGGTGTTTATGGATCATTGTTCAACCATCTAGTAATGTTCTGTCAAGGATCTCTTTAATATTTTATGAGTTTCAAACAGGGATTCTGACCCATGGATCTGTGATCTCATCACCATAGATTATAATATATGATAAAATTGAGGGATACGTTTTGTATTCAAGTAATAAGATCAGATAAAAACACATTTATTAATATAAATCTTGGATTGAAATATAACTAAGATAAAATACATGCTTGGGAATTATTACCCACACCCCAGTATGAAAGGAAATACTCAAGGTTAATCAGAATAGAGACAAAGACAAAGATAGGGAAAGAAGAAATCATGTTTCTAGGAACTAGTGACACTATGGTAGATTCCATGTAGAAGATTATGAATCTTCTCTTCTTTCCTTTCTCCACTCTCCCAAAACTGGCTCTGAGATTATATGGGGGGTGATGGTTTATGTTTAACACTCCCCCTACTTTTATAGAGAAGGAAGTGGAAATCCTAAAATGCATCTATCAGTGGATGGAAAGTTTGGATTCAGTCCTCTACTCAGTGGGTTGCTGGCTCAACCAGTCGATTGAGATGAAGCTGATGCACAACTATTATGTAGGTCAATCAATGAACTAGGGAACAATCGGTTGGTTGAGTGGAATAATACTTCATCCTGAAGGTAGATCAGTCGACCGAATTGAGGTGAGTTGACCAAATGGTCTGTGGAAATGTGCCTTCTTGATTGGGCTAAGTTGGTCAAATGGGTGGCCAGTAGACCAATTTGGGTTGTGGCTCCTTCCAACTTAGGCTTCTAAGTTGACCAACTGGAGGGGGCCAATTGATAGACATGTCTTCTAGGAGGTTGAAAATATGCACCCAAGGCCTCCTGGTCTTCTAGTTCTTTGAGTACCATCAGGGTTCTTGATCTTTGAAATCGAAGGAGCAAGATTGTTCTTCTTCAACAAACGAACACAACTAGTTAAAATTATATTGAAGGATACAAAAGAAAAAAAATATACAATTAATTGTTAAAACTAAGGAATAGCTACAAAATGTCTTAAATAATGATCTAGAACATGTGGTGAAAATGGATGAACATTCATCAAATACTCTGAACTTGAACGTTGAGCTCCTCAAACAACACAAAATCACAAACATACATTAATTAATACTGACATGTTATCCTCTTCACTTGCATAGAAATACTTTTTTGTTACCACCTTTTATGGCCAAGCGACCATAATTTCCTAAAATCACAAAACATAATATTCACACATTGTCCACTTGAAAATATTTCATGACTTGTTTCCATTTCAAGACTTGCAAGAGAAGATGTCATATTGCTTCAATTTTTGGTAATCTCACATATCTTATGAGTATTGAACCAACATAATGTTTAGTGATTGAGTGTTTTGGGGGTGTTTAGATTGCCCTAGCTGGAAAAATGGAGTAAATGAGATATTAAAGAAGGTGATCTCTCTTCTATTTGAATCGATATCTTTATTTTCTTTTTTGAAATTATAGTGATTGCATCTTTTGGTGTGCACTTTAGCATCTTTTCTTGGTTTTATGCCCCTATTAAATATGAGGGGTATGGAAGAAGTGGTAGAGGAGAAGGGGTGTGCCATCCCAAACTTGGAGTTTGACACATTTTTTTTTTTGGTTTTGTTTTTTGGAAAATGGAGAGATAAAATGGTGGTACTAGAAATGTGTAAGAGATTGAACTTGTGCATCTCATTTTTTTAGCACTTTGGGAGCATCATAACATCAGTTCAAATATTTCTATAACTAGCAAAATCAAGAAAATTCACAAGCTATTTCCACAAACCAGGTGAAGACACATTGTTGTTTGACTCCTATATATCATTATGGCTTGTTGTCCTTTCCAAGGGTATTCCTACTTAGGGTCCTAGGTGACAAAATGATTTCTAACCATGACACTTTTATGAAAATGTTGTAAGAAAATTCACTTCATTCAAAGGGAATCATTGATAATCATGCATATGAGACAAATGGCTGACCAAATAAAGGCCATAATGGACAGAAGAAAATAAAAGCAAATGAAAAATTTCAACTAAAGTTGCATGCAAACAAGATATCAAACTAGGAATGCTCAAAAGACAAGGGAATATAGAGTGGGTTGAATGGGCATGTACCACCCACCTCTACCCAGAACTTAGAATTTTTCTCATCCTGAGATAATCCTAAATCTAGAATGGAGGGAAGATATCTACCATGATGGCTACCATGTACAATGCTCTCCTAGCGGTGGTGGTGGAGATGGAATTTTATGGGGGGAAGGTGATGTGGTGCTCTCAAATGTCATGGGAGGGATCGGCGTAGTCTCATCTATAATAATGGGAAGCGAGGTTAGCATAAATCTATTGAGCCCTATATTCATTGTAGTAAGTCCCGGTGGGGTTGTATTTTCTGTGGTCGACATTCCATATATGAGAATGCTTCATAATATACATATGATTTAGTCAATGACCCTATCAATGTTTCTAATTTTCAATGTGCATCTGGGAATGCGCAATGTGTTTTAGCTATTGCTAGATCCTATAGAAGTCATAGGGTCTCTCAAGACCTGCATTCTTAGTAGCTCTTTGCTTGGTGCAACATGGCAGTTGTGGGGGAGGTCCTATCTTATTGTTGTTGGCCTCCAATGACAAACTGCAGAGATGAGATATGGACTCATAAATATTTTACTGTGGGAGTGGATTCTTGTGGGTGAGTGTTGCATTTGGGCTGGTAGGTTTGGAAGATCATAATAGAGGATTACCATGGCGAACATAGAGTGAAGGGGGAGTGTGATATGAATGTTGTTGCCATTATAGATAAGAGAATAAGTCTTTTCCTATATTCTAGGGTGCATAATATTGCTGGCCTGGAGGTAAGGTAGATCAATAAGGTGTTGTCTCCCCTTAGGTAGGATGTCCTAGAAGGGGATGTGGGTATAACCAAGGGAGATGGTGAAGGCCATGATGATGTGGCCCAGACTTAATGAAGAGTTGGGGTTGCAAACCGTATGGATGTCAAAAGGTCAAGAATGGCACTCCCCCAGTTGAAAGGCCCATCATTCAATAGCCACCACAAAGTATATAGATCTTTGGTGGTAATGGTGCCCTATGGCTGAATCAGCTGTAGATGGTGCAAGTAAAGATCTCGTGTAGGAAGAGGACCACTAGGTTATGCACCTATGAGGCCTTCTCCCCTGAGGGGAAGGAAGGTGGAAGTTCAATGAGTTATGCCCAAAATTTTCTAGTGACATACTTATGAGGAATGGTTTGATGATTGTGCACCATGCACTCATTGTACCATGATATGTCCTAGCCGTTAAGGATGAGGAGGTAATTTGGTTGGTGGAGAGGTGATAGTTCTCCCTAAAGACCCAAAAAGAACAACTAGAGCCCTCCTATCGATTTTAGTTCCTTTAGAATGTCATTGGGAACTATAGTGTCGAGTTTCCACAAATGGGCCAAATCATTAAGGGAATGATGATATGTGATTCCTATGTAGAATGTTGTCAATAGAAATATGAATCCCCTAGGTAGAGAGGATGTCTTTTGACATCCATTGAGGAAGTATAACACCCACTGCTGCTACATCTTTGAAGCACTGAAAGTTGTCCTCATCGATGAACTACAAGTATTTGCCCTGAAGAGAAGCAATACATTTCCTGGTCAAGGATTATGACGTGGAAGTTGGGCGTTCAGGGTGGATTCCATCGATGTGGTCAATAATCTCATCGAGCATGTCGATGTCCACTACCATGTCTTTAGAGGCAAGAGGGTTGTTAGCATCTTTAGGCTCCTCAATGTGAACCCCCCCCCAAAAAACAATGGCAGTGAGGGTTAGGGGGGTGGATTCTTCCTCCCAAAGTGGCTATTCTATATAGGTGATATACAGTATATCAATCGATCAACCAGTGACCCAGTCGATCGACTCCATTACCTATGAAGGGGAGCAAACCACCCATCTACAAAATTTTTACACTATTATCAGTCAACCATTTGGGTGACCATCCTATCTATTAAATTTTGACTTTTTTGGTGAAATATCTTGCAATAAGTAATAGAAATAATTAGTAGGTAGGTAAAATGTGAAATTAGATACAAATTTTTTTTCAAGGAAGCGTGGAATATTGGGTTGCCTCCCAACAAGTCCCTTATTTTAACTTTGAAGGCCTAATGCATGTAATCAAGTAGTTATCAATTTTGTTTCTGAAGTGGTCAAGGCCAGAGGCTCCCATATATCTGGATCTTCAGTGATAGGGTACCACTTTACTCCTCCAGTGATAGGGTATCACTTAGTCCTTAAACAAATTGATTAATAATAAAGTGAATTTTCCATTTATTCTATTTTATTCAATTATAAGATAATTATGTAACATAATAAATCTCTAAAGAATGATGATACTTGATGGCATATGTCTTCAGGCTGAGGACCTAAAAAATGAGATCATATGGATGTTAAGAGTCTATACATTATTGTTATGTCCCTAGTCAGTTGTTATTGTGGAAGATGATAGACAACATTAACACATAAGACTAGAGTGTGTGTTGGTTGATGATAGAGTCTCATTAGTCATGATATGTGATATCAAACCAAACACATATGTACTTGTTAGAAAATAGTGTATCAGAAAGACCCACCTTGACAGTGACACATTGAAACCATTAAACGGTATAGCTGACTTGAAGCAGGGATCAAATGATAGGTCAAGTAGGTTGAAGAGAGTTAGTGTCAAGTAAATTCAAAGATGGATTGTTTAGTCTTCTATCGAGACTAAAGAAAACTACATCCAACAATAATGATTGTAGCAGAGAATGCCCCTCTCGTGGATAGAAAGATGTAAGTCATTTGATAGAATAGCACAAAAGAAAAAAGTTCATACTCTTGTGTTGCATCCCTGACTCCTATTTTGATTTTCAATGTCTATTCATTCCTCTTGCCTCACTCGAGATACTTCATTCCTCTCCTTTTAGTCGAGTCACTTTGTACCTCTCCCTATAAGTCAAGAATCAACTCTCATAGTGATGGTGGTGATTGTGGTTCTTAGACCTAAAATCACTACATCCATCACATGTTGTTCGATGTACTTTGACATCATCCAACATGATCCTGGGTAAGGGATACCATAAAGGTGATGCTTTGATACATTGTAACACATGAGGAATGACTGTGAGTGATTTAGATGCAATTTGTTCCTCCTATAGGTGTTTGATATCCCGAACACTTGATAAAGAGACTCAAGAAATGCACGGCCATGCTCATGTGAGTCAACATGTGATATTGAGTTCACATGTATCTTAGATAGTCTATTGTAGTTTAAGGAACATGCATTGAAATTTTAAGAGGATGACGAATCCATTCCTTCAGATCCATCTAGATATCAGAGATAAATGAACTATATGATCATTGTAACACTAATTACAAATTGTAGGTTGGAAATTGTTTTCCAACTTTATAATTACTTGGGTAGCAATGATGTCTTTCTATATACTACTCATTACTTATGATTTCATAAATTGGTAATGGACATTCAATGCCAACATAACTTGGGACCTATAGGGTCACACACATGGGATACACCTAGAAAATTAGTTAGCTAACGAATATGGTTTAAACTTGATTACTAAAGTGTTAGGTATTCAATTTAAATAAGATTGGCAATCAAACTCTAAAATGACTGGTTCAGTTTGTGAATCGATTAGTTCAAATGTCTGGACTAACCGATTCAAGTTGTGAACTGACAGTTTGGTTGATCAATGAGATTGGATCAAGGATTGATGCTGACATCATGTTGTGCATTAATCAAATATTGAAAACCAATATAGTTGAGAATAGGAAACATAGTGAACTAATACATTCAAGGGATGAATTGATCAAATCACATGTGAAACGACCGGTTCAGAAGTAAACTGATAGGTTCATGGTTCACAAGTTTTAGAAAATTCATGAAATTCCATCTCTCTGACTCCCAATTTGATCTAGAAATCCTGACCCTAACCCTCCTATAAATAGAGGGGTGATCGATGCTTTACAGAGACACAACAATAACCTTTGATAATTGGTGTCTTCTCATAGTTGTGGTAATGTAAGATCCCGATCAAGTCCTACCCATAAAAGGGAGGGACATCAAGGGAGAGACAACAAGGGAGAGAAAGTCGATGCCACCACATTAACTAGAAGGGACAACTCTTTTTGTTTGTTCCAAAAGAATGACATGAGCTTCTGGTGGTCTGTGTGGACTATGTAGAGGCAAGGAGGCCTTTTCCACCCTCTAGCAGGACGTTGTCAACCACTGTCCATGGTGATCAACTAGGAAGCTAGTATCGATAGTCGTCCATGTGCATCTTGAAGAAGAAGTACACTGCATCAAGGGATAGTTGTTGGACTTGCTCCGGGATTAGGTATATGCCTTGCAACCCTCCTTCCTAGTTCATAGTTGTTGATGTGATTTTCTATCTAAGGGGAATATGACAGTAAAATTTTTGTTTGCTCTATCATATTTTCCAACAGTGGTATCAGAGCCACGCCAATTTACAATGTTTTGGGCTTTAATCGATATGATCATATTTTTGGTTTTATCATTATTTATTATATAATGCAAACATTTAAATGATTACTGCACATATCTGATTAAATACCACATGCGATCTTTATATATATGATATGCTATATATACAATTTATGTTCCCCACACTAAACGTTTGTTTTGATGGTAGATGTAAGCATGGTTATTGCCACGAACCCCTAGATCTTTGTGCATGGTTAGATGGTTGTTATTCCTATTTACATATCAATTTGCATAGTGAGCCTCTTTATCCTTTTCCATATGTAAAATTATTAATTCTTTCCTTCCTATGTTCCCCTTGAATGTAACTCGAGATTTCCCTATTACCATGTAATATTGTTAAATAGGAATAGGATAGTTTTATTTCCTATTATGGCAAAGAGGGTGTTCAAAACCAGAGGAACCGACTGACATAGATGGCAAACCAATCAATTGGATGACCAAGGAGACTAGACGTCAAGAGGAGCTAACCGATCGACTGGTGGCCCAATCGATTGACTGGAGGAGTCCACACGTTGCTTGAATTGAACACCAATCGACCGATCCGAGTGATCAACTGATGGACCATGAGGCCAACCAATTGGTTTAAGAGTTAAAGTGATCGACTTGAACTAGTTCCAGCATAGATCTTCATCAAAAACAAGTTGCTACATGTGATGTGGACCTTAGGTGGTAGTAGTTCATTGTGGCTCTAAGGAATTACAATAGTATGGCCATTACCATCCCTCATGTTTTATAATTGCATGTTTCATTTGTAGATATAGTACATATATGATACATATAGGTATATCATGTTGGGATATGCGTATATATTTATATAAAAATAAGCCCCTCAATCAAATATTAAGTCTTAGATTCTTTTCATAAGAAACACACATGAAAATCTTGATCGACTAAGTGTAGTGTGTTGTCCATCTCGAGGAAATGCAATGGTAGTCATGTGGGCCTGCCAAGCAGGGGGCATTACTGTCATGTTAGCTTTTGGATCAGACTTAACTAGGTGATATCAATGAGATTAAGTGTTTAGAAATATATAGATGACTATGCCAAAGAGATGGGAATATCATCTATACAAGAATTGCATAAGATGCAATTTGTAAAAGTTGTCTACCTTAACAATTGATTATGGATACTAGTGTTGTCTGGGTAATAATGCAATTGTTTTAGGTCTTAGCTCACTTGAAGGTTGCACTCTACAATCTTACTAATTGATAAGTGAGGGCTATTAATTTGAACAAAATAGGGGGAGCGATAATAAATTTTGGGCCTAATTAAACATAGTCAAATTTCATTTTAATCAAATCATATCAACAATGTTTTTACAAATTGCAAAATTTTCTTGTAGAATCAAATGGAAACCAAAAACACATTTTCCTTGTAATCGGTCCTTGAGAAGGATACATTTTAATGGGAATGATTTCCATGACAGGTTTGGGACATTGATAATCGTTATCACACAAGAGTGCAAGCTTTATGTCCTGGAGACACCAGATCTAGATGAATCTGCTCCTACTATGCCTAAGGCTGACAGGGATGCTTACAAGAAGCACTCTGATCATGTTGTAGATGTCAAGTGCCTGACGCTATGCTGAGTGAACTATGAGTTGTAGAGATAGTATGAAAACATGGATGTTCTTGAGATGGCTACACATATTAAGCATATGTACCAAGATTAGGCAAGAGAAGAGAGATATGATGTCTCCAAGGCATTGTTCAAATGTAACATGGTAGAAGGAGATCCAGTAGGTCCCCATGTGGTCAAGATTATTGGGTATGTGGAAACCTTGCTAGACTGGGATTTCCCTTGGGTCAAGAGTTGGCCACATATGTGATTATGTAGTCACTGCTAGAGTCACACAACCAAATTGTAATGAACTAGTACTTGAATGGTTTTGACAAGTCATTGTCATAATTTTTTGACATGTTGATAACAAATAAAGAGAAGATGAAGAAAGATAAGACCAAGTCTGTGAAGATGATCAACAGAGGCAGAGGGAAGTCCAAGGGTAAACACAAATCTAAGAAGAGTTATAAAGCTAGATATAAGCCCAAGTATTCTTCACTCAAAGCAAAGGGAGGGTTACCAAGGGAGGCAATTGTCACCGATGTCACCAACCCAGACACTGGAAAAGAAGTTGCTCTCTCTACCTGAAGGAACTGAGAAAGAATAAGGAGGGGCTAGAGATCTCCACTTTAGGTATATATGTTATTGAGATAAATTTGTCTACTTATTCATTTAGGGTACTAGATACTGGATGTGGATCTCATGTATGTTTGAATATACAAAATATGAAAAAAGTAATCCTTTAAGAAAGGGTAAGGTCAAACTGTATGTTGGAAATGGAGCAAGAGTTGCTGCCACTGTAGTTGGAACCTCTAATTTATCTCTTCCCATAGGACTTGTAATAGAGTTAAAGAACTTCTATTTTTTACCTGCCATTAATAGAAACATTATATATGTATCTTGTATGGACAAGGATGGATATGAATTTCATATAGAGAGTGGTCAATGTTCTATTTTAAAAGATGAGATCTTTAATGATAGTGCTCCAATGTCTTGTGGTCTTTATTTGTTAGATCTAAAGACAAATGTTTATAACATAAATACCACAAGATTAAAACTTGATAACTCAAACAAAACATATCTTTGGCATTGTCATCTAGGTCACCTCAATGAGAAATGCATTTCTAGACTCCATAAAGATGGATATCTATACTCTTTTGAGTTTGAATCAATAGAGACATGTAGTCTTGTTTGTTGGGCAAGATGACAAAGACTCCCTTCACTAGTAATAGTGAGAGATCTAGTAATCTATTAGAACTCATACTACTGATGTATGTGGCCCTTTTAGTAAAAATGATAGAGGTGGTTATCAATACTTGATTACCTTTACTGATGATTTTAGTAGGTATGGCTATGTTTAATTGATGAAGCATAAGTCAGAAACCCATGTAAAATTCAAAGATTTCATCAATTAAGTATAGAACCAACTTGGTAAAAGTTTTACAGAACTTCCTTCTAATCAATGTGGAGAATACATAAGCTAAGAGTTTGAGGAACTTCTATGAGATTGTGGTATCGCATCACAAAGGACTACACCTAGAACACCATAGTATAATAGTGTGTTAGAGGGAAGGAATCACACATTGCAAGATATGGTGCGATCAATAATAAGTTTTTTTGATCTTTTGGCTTCCTTCTGAGGTTATCCTCTAGGAACCATAACATTTACACTAAACTATGTACCATCTAAATTGGTTCAAAAAGAAACTATATGAGATATGGTATGGGAAGTGTCCCAATGTGTCTTTTATGAAGATATGGAGATGTGAATCTTAAATTAAAGTAGTTTCCCAAAAATCTTGGACCCAAATTGGATAACTTTTATTTTTTTGGATACCCTAGGGGAACTAAAAGATACTACTTTTATATTCTATCTGACAACAAGGTGTTGGTAGTCAGGAATGTTGTATTCCTAGAAAAAGAATTCATTTCCTAAGGAATCAGTGGGAGGAAATTAGAACTTGAAGAAGTTCAAAACCAATAAGAAAACATTGAATCTATAGAGGTACAAGAGGAATAATGAGAGTCACAAACCATTATGGAATCTCAAATTCTTCATGTAACATTGGAACCACACAAATCTCGTAGGACACACCTTGATGAACCAACTACCTACCTACCTAGAAGATATTAAGGGTCTAGAATATTAGAAATATCTTGAGTCAATAAGATATGAGATGGATTCCCTATACACCAGAATGGTATGGACCTTGGTGGATCCACCTGAAGGGGTAAAATGTATAGGGTGCAATTGAGTCTTAAAGAAGAAGACTGACATGGATGGTAATGTAAAAACTAGTAAAGGGTGATTGGTTGCAAAGGGTTTCAAACAAGTTCAAGGTGTTGACTATGAAAAAAACTTTTCTCCAGTATCCATGGTTAAGTCCATCAGGATCACGCTTGCCATTGCATCTTATCATGACTATGAGATTTGGCAGATGGATGTTAAAATCTCATTCCTTAATGGGAATCTTATTGAGGATGTGTACATGACACATCTCGAGGGTTTTGCAAATCCAAAGGATGTAAATAAAGTCTGTACGTTGGACAGGTCAATCTATGGATTGAAGTAAACATATTGGAGCTAGAATCTTTAATTTAACTAAACAATCAAAGAGTTTGGATTTAGTCAAGATGAAGATGAACCATCTATTCACAAGAAGGTTAGTGGGAGCATGATTGTATTCTTCATATCATACGTAGATGACATACTATTGATGGGGAATGACATACCTACTTTACAAATGGTAAAGACCTAGATAGGAAATACATTCTCTATGAAGAACTTAGGTGTAGCATCCTATTTTTACAAATCAATATTATAGAAATATATTTGGAAGGATTGTTGGTATAAGACAAAATACATACATTTAGAAAGTGTTGAAAAGATTCAACATGGAGAACTCAAAGAGAGGAAACTTACTCATGTCTCATGGTTCTAGTATCTATAGAACTTAATGTCCTAGTTCTTGTGAAGAACGAGAGAGCATGAGTAAGATTACATATGCATCTACAATTGGATCTATCATGTACACAATATTATGTACTCACCTTGCTGTCTCATATGCCTTGAGTATGACTAGAAGGTATTAGTCAGATCCCGGTGAATGTCACTAGAGTACCGTAAAGAACATCCTTAAGTACTTGAGAAGAACTAAGGATTCGTTCCTTATTTGTGGTGGTGAGGAAGAGTTAGTGGTAAAGGGTTGTACCGATGCAAGATTCGAAACTAACAATGAAGACTATAGATTGCAATATGGATTCATGTTTTGCATAAATAACAACGTTTCAAGTTGGAAGAGTTCCAATCAAGATAGTTGTTGGTTCTAAAATTGAGGCCTATATATTATTGCATCCAATACAACATTGGAGGCTATTTGGATCAAGAAGTTCATTTCTAAACTTGGGGTGGTTTCAAGCATAAATGATGCAGTAGAGATATATTGTGACAACAATGGAGCTATTTTACATGCTAAGGAACCCAGATCACATCAGCAGCCTGAGTACATACAAAGGTAGTTCCATCTCAAACAAGAGATCATACATTGAGGAGATGTGAATATTTGTAGATTACCAACTCAAAGCAATGTGGTTGATCCCTTGATAAAAGCACATTCATAGTAGAAGCATGAAGATCATATCCGATCACTTGGGATTAAGTTCATCAATGATCGGCTCTAAGTGCAAGTGGAAGTTTGTTGGTATGTATGCCCAGAGAGCTAATCATATGATGATTGTGATGGTATATCTTGTTAACAATTTGATTAATGATCAAGGAAACATCCCACTTATTTTATTTTATTCAATTATGAGATAACGATCTAACATAATGAATGTCTAAAGAATGATGATACTCAATGACATATGTCTTCAAGTTGAGGACCTAAACAATGAGATCATATGGATGTTAAGAGTATATGCATTCTTGTTATATCCCTAGCCAGTTTTTATTGTGGAAGTTGATAGACAACAATAATACATAAGACTAGAGTGTGATTTGGTTGATGATAGAGTCTCAATAGTCCTGATATGTGATATAAAATCAAACACATAGGTACTTGTTAGAGAATAGTGTATTCGGACAGACCTACCTTGAGAGTGATGCATGGAAACCATTGAATGGTAGTCACAATCATCTCTAATAGTGATTGTGGTTCTTATACCTAAAGTTACTACACTAATAACATGTCATTTGATATACTTTAACATCGTCAAATGTGACCTTGAATAAGGGTTACCATAAAGGTGATGCTCGTATACATTGTAACACATGGGGAATGACTTTGAGTGATGTAAATGGGATTTGTACCTCATATAAGAGTTTGATATCCTGACCACTTGATAATAGATATTGAGATATACATGGACATGCTCATGTGAGTCAATATGTGATATTGAGTTCACATGTATCTCAGACAGTGTGCTCTAGTTCAAGGAACATGGATTGAACATTGAAGAGGATGGCAATTCCATGCCTTAAGTTCAATCTAGATATCAAAGAAAAGGAACTATAAGATCGCTATAACACTAATCATAGATTGTAGGTTGGGAGTTGTTCTCCAAATTTCCAAGAACTTGGGTAGAAATGAGGTTTCGCTAGATACCACTAATTGCTTATGATGTCTTGAATTTGTTATAGACATTCATTACTAACGTAACTTGGGACCTATAGGGTCACACACATAGGGTACACCTAGAAAAGGATTTTGTTCATGAACATGGTTTAAACTTCATTAATAAAGTGTTAGGTATTCAATTTAAACAAGATTGACAATCACAATTCTGAAACAACCAGTTCAGTTTGTGAACTGATCAGTTCAACAATGTGAAGCGACTAATTCTGGTTGTGAACCGAACATCTGGTTGATCAATGAGATTGGATCAATGATTGATGCTGACGTCATGTTGTACATTAGTGAAATATTAAAAGCCAATACAATTCAAATAGGAAACAAAGTAAATCAATCAATTCAAGGGTTGAACCGATTGACTCACATGTGAACTGATCAATTCAGTAGTGAACCAACTGGTTCATGGTTTGGACGTTCTAGAAAATTCATGAAATTTGATCTCTTCAACTCCCGATTGATCTAGAAATCCTAACATTGACCCTCAAATAAATTGAAAGCTAGTCGAGTCTTTCTAAGGAAACAATAATAAGCTCTAACAATTATTATCTTCTCACACTTGTGGTAACATGAGAACCCAAGAAAGTCTTACATGTAAAGGGGAGGGACAACATGGGAGAGAAAGTCAACCCTGGCATGCTGACTAGAAGGGGCAACTCCTTCTTATCTCTTCTAAAAGAATGATAGGAGTTCTTGGTGGCCCGCATGGACTATATAGAGGCAAGGAGGTCTTTTCCACTAGCGAGGAGGACATTGTCAACCCATCCGTGGTGATCAACTAGGAGGCCACTATCGACAGTCATCCAAGTACAACTTGAAGAAGAAGCATGGGCAACAAGGGATAGTCACTGGACTTGCTCTAGGACTAGGTATGAAACCCTCCTTCCTAGTTCATAGTTGTTGATGCGATCTACTGACTGAGGGGAATATGGTAGTAAATTTTTGTTTCTACTGTGATATCTGATACCATATTTCCCAACAAGAATAGGGAAAGGGTCCCATGTAGTCAAATCCCCAAATTTCAAAAAAAATTACTTCCTACCATGAAGGAATAGGAATTTGGTCCCTCTTGGATATGTTTCTAGATCTCTGTAATTTGTCACATGCAAGAACAAAATCATAAGAATCTCTACATATCATGGGTTGGAAGAATCCACATTGAAAACCATTCTGGATGTCTTTTGTAAGCTCATGCGACCATTGGGCCCGAGTGACATTGCTCCAGAATAGTGTTAGCTTCTTCACCGGTGACACACTTATAGTAAAGACTATCTACATAAATCTTGAATAAATAGGGTCATCCCAATAGAAATTCCTGATGTCATGCAAGAACTGTGTTTTTGAGTGTCATTTGTACTCAACATAAAGGATACAAATACAAGGTAGTTAACATAATCAACAAACCACAAAACATGACACTCAGATTTAAGAAATTGATCATCTAGCAAGTAATCATAAATTGGCATCTCATCGCTATCTAGCAAAGCAAGACAGTTGAGGTGGTCAACTACCACATTTTGCAAAACCTTTCTTATAATAGATATCTAGATCAAACTCTTGTAACAAGAGTACCCATCAGATAAGCATGGGATTGGTGTCTTTCTTCTTTAAAAGGTAATAGATGTCTACATGGTCTATATTCACTATCACCAAGGAATCCACCAAGTAAGATCAAAACTTATCAAAGGCATAGATGATTTCTAGAATTTCCTTCTCCGTTATGGTGTAGTTATGCTACACATCATCTAAAGTCTTTGAAGAATAGTAGATAATATGGTAATCCTAATCGATCCGATGTCTAAGTATAGCTCCTACTATGTAGTCTCTTGCATCACACATGATCTGGAATGATAGGGACCAATTCGATGCATGGATAACTAGAGTAAATGTTAGTGCTTCTTTCATTCTATTAAAGCTAGGCATTAAAGGATGATCAAAATTGGAAATGGCCACCTTGCAAAAGAGATTAGTGAGGGGCTTGGTGATTTTAGACAATTTTGAAATGGATCTTTTATACAATTTAGTGTGCCCAAGATATGCACAAACTTCTCTAATAGAGGAGGGAGATAGAAGTTTGGTGATGACTTCAATTTTGTCTCTATCAACCTCAATTCCTCTAGAGCTCTCCCTGCATTTAATAATAATACCTTCACTTACCATAAAATGGAATTTCTCCTAATTCTACATAAAATGTTCTTCTTTACAGTTTTCTAGCACAAGAGATAAGTGGTGCAAGAAAAAATCAAAACAATCTCCGTAAACAAAGAATTTATCTTTGAAAATTTCCATTATTGTCTCCATCAACCCAGAAACGATGGCGTCCATGTATCGTTATAATGTAGATGAGGTGTTGCAGAGACCAAAAGGCATCCTTCTAAAGGCATAAGTGTCGAAGGGGCAAATGAAAGTGGTCATTGTTTAATAGTGGGTGGATAGGAATCTGGTAGAACCCTGAATAGTTGTGACGTCCCTGGATAAGACAAGACCACCTATATAATCATTAGATTCTGATCATCTTAACCCTAATATGATTAATGAATGTGACATAGTGTTAATATGTTCACGTAATGATGGAAACCATGATTATAAGTTAATGAGGCAATAATATGGAATATGACACCAGTAAGATAATTCCAAGAAGATAACACAAGTAATGATGGGAATATCCTAATGAGATAAGTAAAACCCTAAAATGAACATACTAGGGTTAAGATGATGAGAATTTGATGATAGTATATGTGGTCTTATCTGTATCTGAGGACGTCAAAGAAGCCATCAAGATAGTAGAAATATTCTTGATGTGTAAGGAGCTTCAACACTTCATCAATGAAAGGTAGAGGGAAGCAACCATTCCTTGTAGCCATGTTCAATTTTATGTAGAAAATGAACCTTGTCCACCCTGTGATAGTATGGGTGGGGATGAGCTTTTTGCTATCATTTTTCACCACATAGGTGTCTCCTTTCTTGGGAACAACTTAAACGGGCCTGACCTAAGGATATTCAAATATTGGGTAAATGATCAATAGAGTGAAAAGTTTGATGACCTATAGGCAGACAAACTCCTTCATATTTGGATTTAGCTTGCACTTAGGGTCCCTAGATGGCTTGCAGTCTTCAACCATGGGAATATTGTGCATGTAGATAGCTTGGATGTCCCATGCTACGTTAGTCATTTTATATCCCAAGGAAGCTCTTCTTTTCTTCAACTCAGTTATTATCTTGTCTTCTTACTCGGGTGTAAGGTCAGAGTTGATGATAATCTAACAAGTCTCTTATTATTCAAGAAAAACATATTTGAACGCTTCAGGTAGGATCTTCATTTCTAGATCCTTTGGTGGTTCAGTTTTTTCAACAATAAAAATAATCGTTAGATCTTCATAAGTCATGTGGGATGTAGTCTCAAAGGTGTCCAAATGGACCCTACACTGGCAGATCTACTTATCATTGTAGCCTGACTCAGTTGGAGCTGTGAGGGAAGTATGTATTAGATCTTCTGACATTTCCCACTATTGTCTAAGATGTGAGAGCTTGTCAATGCATTCGAGCATGTAAACTCCCTCATGGATGCTTGGGCCCTTAGTAATTTGAAGGACATGGGACTCTCGAGTTTGCCTGCCCAGCAATATGAGAATGCTATCTGCCTCTAGATTGATCAAGGTACTGATGGTACCTAAAAGTGAACCATCCCATCAAAGATAAGGGGATAATGGAGCTTTTCCTTGATGCCCATGATTACAAAGTCACAAAAGACATAGTCTTCCTTTCTTACTCTTATTGGGACATCCTCTATGATGTCCATGGGTTTGGTCGTATATGAATTTGTAATATGAGTGGACATTGACATGGGAAGAAATCTATAAAGCTGAATCTCTTGCATAGATTGTAAGACATAATGGAAATACTTACACCTAAGTATACAATGGGTTTTGTCATATATGAACTTGTAATATGAGTGGACATTGACATGGGAAAAAATCTACAAATATGAATCTCTTTCATAGACTGTAAGGAATGATGGAAATACTTACACCTAAGTATGCAAATCCTTTTCTAAAAGTATTTTCGCCTAGATAACATCTGATCCCAAGGGAATCGGTCCGTCTACTTCTTAGGCATCTTGTTCAGAATAATATTAGTAGTAGTTCTTGCAAGCTTCTCGGTTTCATATTCTTCCATGTTATATTCCTTGGTCAATAGATTCTTTGGGTATTTTAACCATGCATGTATTTCAAATAGGGCATCTAGGAAAGGAATGTCCACATGAAGATTCTTCATGGATACCATAAATCTCATAAATATTATGTCTAGCATCATTTTCTTAAGGAGCTCTTGGTTGGAATTGTGACGACTGTCATCAAACCGACAAGAAAATTGTCATTAATTAAGAAGAATAAACATAAACAACAGATTAAAAAAATCACTAAAAATTAAAACTGTTTTGCAAAGAGATTTATTTCTAGGAAAACTCTTTAAGGCAGAACCAAAACTTTATATACATCAGTGTTCACATTGTACATACAATGTACCATCTCGTCTTAAGGATAACATATAACAGTTGCTCTATAGAAACACATACTGGAGAAACATAAAACCTAGAGGCATTCAAGCCAAAATCTCAGATTATTTATGAAACAAGTACGAACCAACTCCAAGGACCTGAGAGTACAGAGATGACACATAGGACTTCTATCTACAAGACACGACAGATAGTACACTCAACCTGAGCTATCACTGTTGCCTCAGCTATTGTTCCTCCTCTGTAGAAAGATTCTTCTCCACCTCGTACATGTCCACCTAAAAAAATGTGGATCCCACAGGGTGAGACAATTGTCCTAGCGAGAGATATAACTCTCCGCCGACCATATTATTATCACAAATTAAGCATTTATAAACTGAGCAAAGGTTCTTTTTATATGAACATGCAGGATAATTCACTGTATGAACATAATGAAGTAATCTCCTTTCTTAAGGAGAACATTGCATCTACCCATGGTAGAGTTATAAATCATCTATCTGCTTTGCAAGGAATGTAAATAGCATAAATAACATCTATCAACTAAGATGTATAACGAATGTACACATCAATCAATGTTTTCCATATTCGATCCTTAAGCAGATATGCTACTCGGCTGATTACAATTTTACAATCACACTTATGCGCTGAGGAGATGAGGTATACCGCTCATACTCCAACCGACCATTGCGAAGTCAAAATCAGTACCATACAAGGTCAATGGAAGAGCTGAATACCATGACCTCATACCGTCTCGGTCAGTGCGAGAAAATGAGTAGGACTATGAAAAACTGCTAAATAGATTTCCAAGGTATACTGACAACTTCACTATAGAGTTGTAGGGTCAGATGCACTCTCATCAGGATTGAGAGATCTCATATTTATCTACCATCAACATGAAGAAGGGTCGATAGATTTCATGTTTATCTACATCGAACCCAACCAATAATGAAGGATTGAGATATTTTGTGTTTATCTACCATCAATCTTCATTCGGGGCGTACGAATATTTTCACCCATCACCCCCACATATTAAAAAATATGCGGTCTCTAGGAGATCCCGTGGGAAAACCTATTTCACCATTCAGCAGTTTACTGACGCTGATGGATCTATGGTCAGGGCACTACATGATAAGATTCCATTTGATTAATTAAGTACATTACCATATTCTTTGAGCATCAGTCAAGTTTTCAAACATGAATTATTATGAAAAATGCTATAAAGAACAAGCGTAATACATCTATCAAGTACTTTTCAAATCTTTAGAACACATATAACATTTAGGATCTCAATCCCTTATCTCATTACTGGGAATTCTCATCCCTTAACATTACCATCATCATGATTATAGATCTGGGCATTCAAACCCTTAGTTCATCACTGAACATTGTTACCACTTATCCGGTAACTATTACCTCTAGGTCCTCAGACCAAGGTATACATGTTACTTGTTATACAAGTATCTCACATGGCTCACAAGGCCCAATAAGTATCTTGTCACCTATCACTAGGAAACAATTATTCACATGGCTCACACGACCATTCCACATCTTGTCACCTCTCACAAGACAACAATTATCACATGGCTCACAAGGCCCATTACACATCTTGTCACCTCTTACTAGGAAACAATTTATTCATATGGCTCACAAGGCCATTCATCATTATACTTGTTATACAAGTATTTAACATGCCTTACAAGGCTTATGCAATAAGAGAAGTGCAAGCTTCCCATCATTAGGATTAGGGTTTTCCATTATTAACCATTTAGATTTTCAAGATCATATTATCAATGATCAAACCCTAATTCATTGCCCCACACATCTAGGAGCAAACTTTGATATCATAAGTATTCAATCATACTTATTTATTCTCATTATTTATCATTAAATGATTATCAACACAAGGTATGAGTTTCTCTCTCATCCTTACTAGAGTATGAATACATCATACTTAATTAACTTGGATTTACCCTTTCTCAAGGTATGTTAGCCTACACTTATCAAAGTTCATTAAGCTCAATACATCTCAATGTAACAATTGGCATGACACACTTCATGTGTTACTCATCCATACATATTGGATTTAAGGTGCATCAAGGTGTAACAACCTTAAAGTGTTGGATGTGATATTTACCATGCCTTGGTGTATCACTTCCCTCATCACTTTTAACTTACTTAAGTTCATCAACTTATCTTGTATTAGGGTATTTCCCATCCTAATACTTTATCCACTATCTCATCATATTAATCTTGTAAGGTATTGGCCATAAGTCACACACTAGAATTACCCAACTATCATTAATGATATGGACTCATCTCGGGTTAAGTCATTGTTGATATAAGGTTGTCCATTATCAACCACTTTAGGTGTTTCACCTATCAAGGTATTAGCCACACCATTACTTGGTGTTACACTCATCACTCCTAAGAGTGTCTTGCCCTCACCTTTACAAGGTATCTCAGGTTAGAAGTGTGCATATGTTCACCATATCGGGTTGTAAGTATATGAGCACTCACCATATCGGGATAGAAGTATATACACACCATTCATATCGGGCTAGAGGTGTTTGTATGTGTTACCCATGTCGTGCATGAGGTATTAAGCCATCAACATGTCGGGCTAGAGATGCATTCAATCACCATATCGGGTGGCTCACCATCTTGGGTTGGCCGTAATGAGTTAGGGTTTGCCATATCGAGCTCAACCCAATCTACAAGTCGATAGGAGTGAAGGGCATCAAGCCATGTCGGGCTAGACCATCCAATGTTGGGTTGTAACACCCATGTCGTGTTAGGGTTGGTTGTGACGGGCACATGATACATGTATGTATCGCCCATGGTGTTTAAGAGGTATCAACTCATCACCATGTCAGGCTAGACATCAACTAGGGTTGTGTATCAGGCTACCATATCATGCAATAAAGTTTACTTAAATGTTCATATCGTTCACCAGATATGTGTGCTTCATGATACCAAGTACCAATGATATATTATATGATCATATCGTGCAATAGCATTTGCTATTCTTTACTCATATCGGGTTACCCAAATTAGGGTTTCATGTCAACTTATAAGTATTCATTTGGCCTTGTATCGTGCATGGAGTCTATACTTGACTCCCTATCATGAAAGAGGTGTATACTACACCCCCATATCGTGCAAGAAGGTATACAATCATATCTGTATCATTTTAGTGAAGTAGGTGCATCATCATATCAGGTTAGAGATGCTTGCTTGTGGGCTTGCACCCGATATCACTTTTATACGATGATGCCATAATATTCAAGCTATATACCTTAGTTCTAACTGTTATAGTTCATGGAAATAGGTCTATGCAACTACTAGAACTCATAATTGTATCAACTATCTCAAGAAATTTCGGAATTAAAAGTAGATCATTAAATATAGCAATTTAGGTGATGAATAATAACATGGTTGAGTTCAAGTTATATAACCCTCCTTAAGAATAACTTCAAGGCTCCAAGCTTCAAGGCTCCAAGCTCCAAATCTCCACGTTCCTAAGGTTGAAGATGACTTATAAAAAGTCCAAGGCTCGTTCAAAGCTCCTTCATATACAAGGAATCACCATGGATAAGCAATTGGTGAAGAAGAAAAGAAAAGAAGATCAAAACCCTAAAATCATATTTCAATCCAAGGTTGAAGATGATCATGGCCTCACCTTAGGGTTACGTATTGAGATCCTTATTGATCTAGCACCTTTTCAAGATACCTCACATCCTGTGTACAATATGCCACCACTTGTGGCCGATATCCTCCTCACTTGTGGCCAAAACACTTCACTATGGCAGATATCACCCTTCTTGGCCGATATCACTCTACATGGGCGATATGATCTTTCTATGGGTGATAACCCAAGGCCCATGCACGATATCACATAAATCCTGCATGATACAAGAGATCTATGCACGATACCTTATGGTATAATGGTGGTAAGGGTCGAAAAATTCCACTAAGGGGTGAAACTAGGGGTATATATACTTGTTGCTCATGAAGGAAGGTGAAAATGAGGTGTCATCAATTTGATCTAGTAGGTTCCACGTGTCCATGCATGGATGACACATGTACATGCATGCATCAACATTTATATTGACATGCACAATAGTTGAGGATCATTTAGGGATAAGGAGTCATCCATTACATATCCTTTTGAATAAGATATATCAATTAATTCATCACTTTATTCACAACTCGTCACAACTTTATTAAGGAAGTTGTAACTCGACATACCTCACCTCCTTGAGGTGATTTTCATGTCATGGGATTTGAAAAAAGTCCATAAAACGATATGAGACACCTCCTTTGGCTCCTTGGCTGATAGGAACTCATTATAAGCTTTTCAACTTGATACAACTCAAGTTAGGGTTTCATATTCAACCCCCTTTCTTGGTCATTTCATCACCAAAATTACCATCATTCATAATTGATTCAAACATGGTGTATACTACTTTATATCTCCTCTAAATGATACTAGGATGGAGTAGGGACACTCTAGAGGTGGTAATTTGCATATCAACCCTATATTTTGGGTAAATTACAATTTGTACCAAAATTGGTGCACATGGTACCAACATTGTTCAAACATGTTCAAACTTGGAATTTGGGCTTTCCACAAGCCACCACCTTGCATAATTCTCTCTATAATGATGATAAAACACATGAGGCATGTTCAACATATGATATATTGCAATATAACCCCTCAACTTGGGTAAATTGCACTTTGGTCCAAAACAAAGGAACATTGCTCAAACAACATTCAATCAAGACCAAACTTGGAACATAAGTGTGTCACATGATAAAAAAACACCTTAGAGGATTATATTAAAGTTATAAGCAACTTTATTAGCCAAAACAAATAGGGTTACTTCATAACCTAGGTCAAGGTCTTTACAGGAAGGGTGAGACTTGTAAACTGGCACATTGGGCTCAATAAAACTCAATTTATGGATCCTCGAAAACAAGAGTCTTTCTTATACTGGGATCAACAACTGCTTTAGGTATTTTTTCCCCTTTAGCATCATTGTATTGTCGTAATTGAAGTAAGGGCGTGATAGACAGCTTCCTTGGAGGGGGAGGTGGTGCATAAATGTTTCTAAAATATGTGGACATGACCTTTATCTGCTCATGATGCTTAAAATTATTCTCAGGTTGTCCAACAAAGGTTCCTATAGGAGGAGGTTAGTTGTCTATACGATGAGCCAACTAAGAATTTTGTTGCCTTTTTACGGGCAATTTGAGATTGGGTTAATTCTTGTAGCTAAACAATCATTTCATCTATGGGGGAAATGGGGGTGGATTGCTGCATTTATGGTGTTGAATTAAGGTTTTGAAATTGTTACCCATGATTTTGGAAATTACCTTGGTAGTTTCCTTGGTTCTTGAGATTTAGTTTGCATTAGAACCTTGGGGGTGGATGGCCTTGTTTATTCATTTGATAAGTTTGTTGTTGTGTTGCATTCTTTGCACCAGTAGATTGCCATACTAGAAACCATGATGATTTCAAGTTTCATTTGGATTGTAATAGGTTTGTCTGAGAATGTTATTGATGGAGTGTAGATCCTCCATCTACTTCCCATCTACATGTTGCATGGGAAAGTTGTAAAGGAATTGACACTATCGAGTGGAATGATCATAGCCTTATTAGATTCCACAGAGATATTCTACTAATTTGACTTGCTATTGCATGTACTAATATTGTCGTGAATGTCCCCTTTTTTCATATGAAAGAGGACCACATACAGTCTTTCTTCAAGATGGGCATACTAAGGCATCGAAAATAGATTTTATGTCAGAACTACCTTTGGCCTTGACTACTTAATAACTCCACCTTGTTCTCGATGGATCGAACTTGGGTTTCTGAGCTTCTTTAATGACTTCCCAGGCATTGTCAAAATTTTGAAACATAAACTTTTCTAAGATGAGGTTTCAAGGAATGCTTTGGTGTTATCATCTACACCCTAGTATAAGGTCTCAATCAACTAGACCCGAGCGATTTTGTGATGTAGGAAACAATGGGGGTCCGTAAAGTGCTCCCAAACTTCACTCAATATTTTGCTACAGACCATGGTGAACTAGGTGATCTACCCCCTAATTTGATAGGTGAGGGATGGGAGAAGTATTGTTCAAGGAACTGGCCCAAACGGCTCACTAGATAGTGATGAAGTTTTGATGCAGCCCTATTTTAGGGCTCCATCTTGTGCCATTTTGTAGTTAAGTTGCATCTAAACATGTTAGATTACAAGTCTTTTTCCCCAATATGATTATCATTGCAAATATGCTTATGGATGTTATTTGCACTGTTTTTCAGGTACTTGGACCATGCTTAGATGGAAGAGAGAGAGAGGTAGTTATAGGGTTCCCCCACTCAAGGAGGGACCCAAAGAAGGCCCCAAAGTCTCCCTCAACCTACCTCCAGTGGCCAAGAATCATCCCCAAGCAAAGACATCCAAAAATGACAAAGTCAGAAGTGAAATCAAGTCATACAAGCCTCACCACAGCTGTGGCCACAATGCCACGGTCGTGCATTTATTGCCAAGATCCAATAGTTTCAATAGGGAAATTCCACAGAGTCCCACGTCTGTGGCCTCCCAGCCACGACCGTGGCCATTGAAGACAACACGGTTGTGGCCATCAGCATGGTCGTGGTCAGGAGAAGAGAACACAGCCGTGGCACCTTGCCACGGTCGTGGGAATTAATTTCCAGAGTTCAATTTCCAACAGGGATTTCCTCCAAGCAACCACGACCGTGGCCAAGTCGCCACGACTGTGGCCGAAGATGATCAAGACGACCATGGCCCCTCCCACGGTCACCTCCTCCTCCTCCAAAACGGTCGTGTTAAGCCACATGGTCGTGGTGCATGTGACCCACCACGACTATGGCACTCCGCCACGGCCTTGGCCACCACCATACTTCGCTTTTTCACCACTTCTTTCACACCACGACTGTATTCACCCCCCACGGCCGTTCCCCACTACCCTCACCATGGCCGTGGCACACCCACCACGACCGTGGTGATCACCGACCCTACACAACTTTGCACTGCTTTTCCTATTATACCCCCACTTAGTCGTAGATCCTATATAAGCACTAGTTGCTTCTAGGGCTCGAGAGAGAGCACCCCCTAGCTGCTACCCAGCTACTCCCTCACTACTCCTTGCATCCATTACTCCTATCCATCTACTTTCCTTGCATTTAATCCCATTTCCACCCACTTTCCACTCATTTCCACCATAGAAACCTAGTTTCTCTAGGTTTCTATCCATCCATTCCCCTATTTCCATGCTCTTGGGCACCATTGGAGGAGGAGGCTCGTGGCTGGAAGCAAGGAGGTGAAGAATTCAAGCTTCATCAAGCATTCATGGTGTTTCCTACTCTCTTTCCCTTCTCCTTTGTTTCTATTTTGATCATGCATAGCTAAGCCCCCTTTGGTGGGCTGTTTGGGGAAAATATGTGACTTTGATACCATGGTGGGGGAATATAATTTGTAATGAACATATTTCAATTCTATGATGATTGCCTTTTCTTGTATCTAATTTCCCATTACTTGTGCATGTGATTGTTGTTTAATTACATTAATTGCTTGCCCTGTGGTGCTTGAAGACATTTGCCTCTAGGATGTTTTGTTTTCTATGTAGCCATCATAGGATTGGCTCCTAGGTCCTGAATTCGGATCCCTAGCTAGCCCCCTATCTTCCTACATAATCACCTTATTCCTACATGCAAATGTGAGTTCTAAGTGACTAGTATAAGTGTGATTAGTACAATTGCCTAAGATTTCCTAAAGGCTGAGGTGGCTAGTGGCATGAGGTCAAATATCCTCATCTCTACTCCCATCCTTACCCTTGGTCCTCAATTGACTAATGCCACTTATCCTAGAGACCTAGACTTGGTAAGTTCTATGAGAATTACACCAAGCCCTAGTTCTCCAACTAGTAGCATAGGGTACATCCTCATAGCACCCACCTTGTTGTTTGGTTTGGTAGTCTAGAGTGAAATATGCTAATTGCTTATTATGGTGACATCCCCCAATTAATGTCAAGGTCACATTCCCAAATGGCCCACCTCATTCATCTAATTGCTTAAAACCTTAATTGCTCTATTAGCTTGTTAATGCTAGTGTAGTTCAATTGCTTTAGTTAACTTAGTTGATTCCCTAGTTTCGCTAGCTAAGTGTTAATTTAGGTCTTTGATCTTGATTAGTGGTTAACTTAGGCTCTCAATTGCTAGTTGTTTGCTTATTCTAGTGTTAGTTTGTTCTTGCTCTTGTTTAGATATCTTGTTGACTTAGATTGCTAATTTAGCCTTTTGATAACTTAGTTTCAATTGTTTCTTTTCCTACTTGCTCACTTAGCTTAATCAACAGCCAACCAACCTTTTAAACCCTAAAAACCTTACTCTCCACAATAGGAACGTAGCCAACACCATCTAACTCTAGTTCCCCCTCTATCTCTGTGGATTGACCTTGTACTTGTCGCCTCACCTATATTACGACACGACCCCATGCGCTTGCGGGCGTAGTGTCTTAGTAGACGTAGGTAGTTAGTGTAGGTCTTACAAATTCTGAAAGCATAAGATCCCACATCCTGTGTGCTCCGACCTCGTGGGGTGTAAAAGCACCACTAGCGGGGACGCACCAAGCTTTCTGGCACCGTTGCTGGATATAGAGGCGCTCGACCTAGTTAGATAGTGTAGCTTAGCCTTTCCTTTTGCCCTCACCATTGCTATTATTTATTCTTTGTGTTACTCTTGCATATTGGTTTGCTAACTTGGCTCCTTGTTGTTTGTTTATGACTTGCGCAGGTGACAGATGTGCATGCGTAGCACACGTTTGACTTGCACCGACTTGGTGGTTTACGACCTCGAGATTGGGAGAAGAAGGCGTCAAGCTCTCCGCAACCTACAGCGAGATGCCGAGATGGCTGAGAACAACCCACCATAGGATGTTCCACCTCCACCGCCACATCGCCCGCTTCAAGAGTACTTCACGCCGGGGAACTACAACTCCCCCATAGCCACGTTGGTTGACCAAATGCCCGGTCAGCAGTTCTCCATCCCGCCGGCACTCTTGGGACTTCTCCCCACATACTACGGAATGGAGAATGAGAATCCTTACCACCACATCGACACGTTCTTTGAAACGTGTTCCACCTTCCGCACTCCTTCCGCCACCGACGACTCAATCAGAAGAACGCTCTTTCCCTTCTCTCTCAAAGAGAAGGCCAAGGAGTGGTATGTGATGAAGCCAGAACTCGTCACATGGAATGAAGTAAAGAATGAGTTTCTGAAGAAGTTCTTTCCAATAGCCAAGTTGTCTTATATGAGGATTTGCATCATGTCATTTGCCCAGAAAGACAACGATCCCTTCCACGAGGCGTGGGAGAGGTTCCAGAAGTTGCTTCGTGACTGCCCTCATCATGAGGTACCTCTATGGCAGCTCATCCAAGCGTTCTACACGGGGCTTGAAGAGCATAGCCAAAACAATGTGGACTCTTCTTGCGGGGACACGTTCATGGAAAAGCCGCCTGAGGAATCATGGTCGTTATTTGAGCATCTCACTGAGAATTCTCCCAAACTTTTCTTGGAAACAACAGAATGAGGATGGGCAAGGACAGGGGCAGCAAAAGCCACACTACAGATCCAAGTTTGAGGAGGAAGTGCTAGGAAGGCTAAGAAGCCTGGATGAAGTAAAAAAGGATGTCAATGCACATGGGCAGTTTATTAATCGTCATGAGCAGAGGTTGGATCAATTTTCTCTCTCTTTGGCTAGAAGAGAAGAAGGTATACTTCCATCTCAACCAATGCCAAATCCGAACAATGATGGGACTTTTCTAGGGAACACTTTGAGTTCTTATGTTCCACCATCTTACCAAGCCCCACCAAACCCCTATGCTCCTCTGCCTCCTCAAGCGCCACTCAATTATCAATATGCTCCACCTCCACCTCACACCTACCAACAACCACCTCCACAATACCACCCCCCACCACAACAACAACTGCAACCCCAATTCACTCTTCAAAATCCCAACTCTCCTCACCAAAGGCCTCCACCACCCCAACAGCCACAACCACCTCCACAAGCTCCCTCTCCTACATGTGAAGGCAGTGACTACATTGAGGAGTGGCAGGACTTTGGAGAGCCCCCATGGTACAGTTGTTGGTAGAGATGACACTGATGCTGAGAAGGTTGATGCTGAGAGGCAAATTGATGATACTGTGATAAGAGGTAGTGTTGATACCGTGACGCCGAGCATTGATACTGTGATACCGAGCCGTGATACTGTGATTCCAGTGATACCAGTGGATGATATTGTTGATTTGGCCCGATTGGGGTCCCGACTCCCTCCATATCCTGATGCACTTGAGGAGCCTTCTGTTGAAAAGAAAAAAGAAGAAGCATGCGGAAGATATTTTGGATATCTTCAAGTAAGTGAAAATCAACATACCTCTTATAGATGCAATCAATAAAATTCTGTCCTATGCAAAGTTCCTTAAAGAATTGTGCACCTTCAAAAGAAAGACAACATGGAGGATGCCTAAGAAGATCAAGCTCACTGAGCAAGTGAGCTCCATTCTCCAACACACCATTCCTCGGAAAAGAAAAGACCCCGATGCTCCCATCATCTCATGCTACATTGGGGCACATCGCATAGACCAGGCTCTTCTTGACTTGGGGTCTAGCGTAAACTTGATGCTGTATGATCTATTTGCTGAGCTCCAAATGGGGGAGTTGAGGCTAGCCCATTGCACTCTACAGTTGGCCGACCGATCTGTGAAGATGCCTAGAGGGCGTGTGGATGATGTGCTGGTCCGTCTTGATGAGGATACTTCTGCCTTCTTCCCAGCCGATTTTATCATTCTTGATATGGAAAAAGAGACTAGAAAGGTGCCAATTATCTTGGGGAGACCTTTCCTAGACACAACTGATGTCGTGATCCATGTGAGGACTGGGACCATGTATGTTACATTCATGCACATGAGGATCCGGTTGAACATCTTCAAATCTTCTACTACAGTCGAAGTGATAGGGGCCACCGAAGAAGATTGTTATTAGGTGGAATGCCTAGAAGAGATTGTTGAAGAGTGCCTACCTGCGTGGATTGAGACTGCGACCCAAGGTAGAGGTCTTGAACCAATTGTTGAGTTCCTTGATGATGATGATGAATAAAGTGAAGTGGGTGAGCTAGCCTTAGTGGCTGCAAGTGAGGACCTTCCTTCTATTTCTGCACCATTGAAGAACTCCCTTGAAGCACCCCTCGTTCTTGAGTTGAAGACACTTCCTGAAGGATTGAAGTACGCTTTCCTTGGCTCAAATGACACCCTCCCGGTGATCATTTCCTCCATTCTCTCTCCTAAGAAAGAAGATGACTTGATGGAAGTCTTGAGGAAGAACATCCAAGCCATTGGATGGTCTATTGCTGACTTGAGAGGGATTGACCCCTCTATTTCTGTGCATCGGATATACTTAGAAGAAGATGTGAGACCGACTCGCCAAATGCAAAGAAGGCTAAATCCAAAGTTGAATGACGTTGTAACTCAAGAGGTTATAAAGTTTCTTGATGCAGGGATCATCTATCCCATTTCTGACAGTACATGGGTGAGTCCCATCCAAGTTGTGCCCAAGAAGGGTGGGATTACGGTTGCAGAAAATGTCGATGGTGAGCTTATGTCGGTGAGAGAGAAATCCAAGTGGAGAATGTGTGTTGATTACCGGAAGCTCAATGAAAAGACAAAGAAGGATCACTACCGACTCCCATTTCTCAATTAGATTTTAGAAAGATTGGTTGGGTAGAGCTTCTACTGTTTTCTTGATGGATACTTGGGATATTTTTAGATTGTTGTGCATCCGGCAGACTAGGAGAAGACGACATTCACCTGTCCAAGTGGTACATTTGCCTACCGAAGAATGCCATTTGGGTTGTGCAATGCCCCTTCCACTTTCCAGAGATGTGTAACCTCAATCTTCGCTGACATGCTTGATTCGTCACTTGAAGTTTTCATGGATGATTTTCCAGTTTTCGGGAAAACCTTTGATGAGTGCTTGCTACATCTAGCTGTTGTTCTGGAAAGATGTGTGAAAGTTTACTTAGTTTTATCTTGGGAAAAGAGCCATTTCATGGTACCTGAGGGTATAGTTCTGGGACACTGAGTTTCTAAAGAAGGGATTGAAGTTGACAAGGCCAAGGTGGGCCTTATTTCTACACTCAACATTCCTTCCACTGTAAGACATGTTCGATCTTTCTTGGGACATGTAGGTTTCTACCGCTACTTTGTCAAGGACTTTAGCAAAATCTCAAGACCACTCTGTCGATTGCTTGAGAAAGATGTCGAATTTCAGTTTGATGACAAATGTGTTGAAGCCTTCAATCATTTGAAAGAAAGGCTTATTTCTGCTCCTATCATGCAGCCCCCAGATTTCTCTTTCCCATTTGAGATCATGACTAATGCATCCGATATGGCGGTGGGGGCTGTGCTGGGTCAACGCGTTGGCCGAATTCCTCATGCTATCTACTATGCAAGCAAAACCTTAGACGATGCTCAAAGAAACTATACAACTACTGAGAAAAAGTTTCTTGCGGTGATCTTCACTCTTGACAAGTTCCATCTGTATCTCTTGCAAAACAAAGTAACAATCTACACGGACCATGCTGCGTTGAAGTATCTCATGTCCAAAAAAGACTCAAAACCAATGTTAATCTGATGGATTTTGTTGCTCCAAGAATTTGACATAGAAATTGTGGATAAGAAAGGAGTAGAAAACGGTGCTGCAGATCATCTCTGCCGCCTTGATGGACCTTTTGATATGACAAGTCCAATCAAAGAGACAATGCCACATGAACAACTCCTCTTAATCTCATATGCCCAAAAGCCATGGTACAAGCACATAGCAAATTTCCTAGCCAGTGGGAGGATACCTAGCATGTGGACAAGAGAGGAAAGCAAGTGATTGTTTGCTATGGTCAAGAACTACATTTGGGATGACCCTCACCTCTTCAAGTATTGCCCAGACCAACTCATTAGGAGGTGTATTCTGGAGATGGAGAAGCAATAAGTCTTATCTATGTGCCATTCCGGAGTGTGTGGAGGTCATTTTTGAGGGAAACACACGACCGCCAAAATTCTTCAATGTGGATTCTACTAGCCAACATTGTTCAAAGATGCTCATGACTTTTGCAAGAGTTGCTTCAAGTGCCAAAAAGTGGGCACTATATCAAAGAGGGACATGATGCCTTTATCACCTATTCTTGTGGTAGAAGTGTTTGATGTTTGAGGGATTGACTTTATGGGTCCTTTCCCTCCTTCTTTCGGGTATGCCTACATCTTGGTCGCCGTAGACTATGTATCAAAATGGATTGAGGCTATGGCAACAAGGACAAATGATCACAAGGTGGTGTGTGATTTCGTGAAATCCAACATCTTTAGCCATTTTGGTGTTCCAAGGGCTATGATTAGTGATGGCGGGAGTCATTTCATCCACCGCACCTTTGAAGGGATACTAAAGAGACATGGAGTGAACCATCGTGTAGCTACTCCTTACCACCCTCAAACGAGTGGTCAAGTTGAGTTGGCAAATCGGGAGATAAAGCTCATTTTGGAGAAGACGGTGCGACCGGACCGCAAGGATTGGTCACTTCACCTCAATGAAGCTTTATGGGCATATAAGACTGCATACAAAGCCCTAATTGGCACTACACCGTTCAAGCTTGTCTATGGTAAGAGTTGCCATCTGCCGGTTGAGATGCAACACAAGGCACTTTGGGCCTTGAAGAAGATGGACTTTGATGAAGAGAGTGCCAGAATGAAAAGAAAGTTTTAATTGCATGAGCTAGAAGAAATGAGGCATGAAGCGTATGAAATGTCAAAGAGCTACAAGGAAAGAACCAAGTTTCTACATGACAAGATCATAAAAACGAAAGAGTTTGAGCCCGACAAATGGGTATGGCTCTACAATTCTAGAATGAAGTTCTTCCCCGGGAAACTCCGATTGAGATGGGAAGGACCTTACCTTGTCAAGAAGTTGTACCCATCTGGGGCAGTGGTCATTTGTGCAAAAGAAGGAGCTAAGGAATTTGTCGTCAATGGGAAAAGGTTGAAATCTGTTGTTGAAGTCGGCCCGGACAAGGCCAATCAAGATTTTGATATTGTTATGTTTGTAGAGGAAGAATCCGATGAAGAAGAATGCTTGGATGAGGATGAGAAAGGAATTTACTACAAGGATCTATGGAAGATTCCGACAAAGTGAAAAAGTCCAACAATCAATAAGCCTGGATGAAGGCGTAAAATTTAGCACTAGTGGGAGGCAACCCACGTGGTTTGAGATTATCGAACTTTGTTTTACCATACTTTCTTTTGGTTTCCAAGAAAAAAACACACACACACACTATACTTGATAGTTTTTCTATTTGTGAATCATTTTAGCACAGGCACAAGAAAGAAAAGATGATGCTGAAGGTTTAGCCAAGGCGGAGGTCAAAGTGGAAGAAGAGATTGTAAATCAATGGAGGAGCTACAGGAAGAAGGCCAAAACGGCCGTGCTACTCAGCACGGCTGTGGTGGCCCTATCCTACTCACCTAAAGTTACATTGACCACTCCAGCTCTCGTTTGTTTCCTTTCTCAACCCCACGCCTTTTTACCGTACTAGTCTAAACTTCTATTTCATGATGAGGACATCATGATTTAAAAGTTTGGGGTGGTAGGGCGGTAAGCCTTCTTTCGCCGCATTTTTCTCTATGTGCCTTGTGCTACATTTTGCAAGATGATCAAATAGTTCGACTAACCTTCATAGTTGTCTATCCTGACCTCGTGTGCCTGCTTGCATTCACACATTCATGTAGTTGATTTCTTGCATTTTTGCATAATTTTTTAAATTTTTTTTTGCTTTTTCATACCATGCATCACATCTTCATGTAGTTTTTGTAGTTTCTTATGCATGATAATTAGGATTTGCTGCTTTATGTCTTTAAATTCCCTAAAGTAGGTTTGGATGTGATTTAGTGCAAATTGGCACCACTTTGGCCAATTTTGCCCAGATTTGAATATTCTTGCTCCGATAAGATGTTTTGACTTAATCTCCAATGTTTGAAATGAAATGGTTTACTCTTGTGACAAATGCATGCTACATTCTTAGATCTTATTGATATATGGTCTCGTTTGTGGCTTTTTACATGTGAACCACATCTCTTAAGTCTGTGAATGCTTTGGTTGAATCATGAATTGAGCAAGCGGCAAACACTTAAAGCCAATGGAATCACTTGGTAGAAATATGAATATTGTGTTAATTCTATCATGTGGTGTGATATTACTTGCTGAAGTGTTGAATTAGCTTTCATGCAGGGAATCTTATGTTGAAAACTACACTGATGACCCCTCTTTGATCCGACCATTCTTCCACCACCTTCATACCTCTCCGCCTCATGAAAAGATGCCAAGAGTGCACATAGCAGTCGTGGCCACCCACAAAAGTTATGGGTGGCCACATATCTACCTCCCCGCTTCACTCTATCCATCTTGTGCCCTACCTACACCAATGGCAAAGAAAAAGAAAAGAAAAGCAAAAATAAAATAAAAGGATGCTCCTGTTTAAGAGCATTCAAATAATGAAAATAGGAGTGTGTAAAAGCACTCCAAATCTTATCGCAACCCTTTCTTCTTTTATACCCATTGAGCTAGAAAACGTCAAATCTAGCTCACTTTACCCTTTCTACAACTAAGTGGATCATCTAGTGTGGTTTGAAGCATAAGACTAAATGCATGAAAGTGAAACAACACTCCTAGTCACCTTTGATTAACACCAACATGAAACGGTTTACCCAGAATAACATAAAGGACATATGGACAACTTGTGTTTCTATGCTTTATGTTTGAAGTTTGTATGCTCAGTGCTCAGTTCATGAATGGTTTGTGAAAGAAGGAGAGGAGAGATGTGAGACATGCACTTAGTCGCTTCCAAGACCATATATTCAATAATTTTCTGTTGCTTTGCATTTGTCATTTGTTTTTATTGAAAAGAATGGAAAAGAGAGATTAAGTTGGAGCATACTTGAGGACAAGTATGTTTTAAGTTTGGGGTGGTGATGCAGCCCTATTTTATGGCTCCATCTTGTGCCATTTTGTACTTAAGTTGCATCTAAACATGTTAGATTACAAGTCTTTTTCCCCAATATGATTATCATTGCAAATATGCTTATGGATGTTCTTTGCACTGTTTTTTAGGTACTTGTACCATGATTAGATGGAAGAGAGAGAGGGAGGAAGTTCTAGGGTTCCCCCACTCAAGGAGGGACCCAAAGAAGGCCCCAAAGTCTACCTCAACCTACCTCCAGTGGCCAAGAATCATCCCCAAGAAAAGACATCTAAAAATTACAAAGTCATAAGTGAAATCAAGTCATGCAA
Organism: Alisma plantago-aquatica; assembly: GCA_963693085.1. Lineage (NCBI taxonomy): Eukaryota > Viridiplantae > Streptophyta > Magnoliopsida > Alismatales > Alismataceae > Alisma > Alisma plantago-aquatica. Next base: position 554,973,960 of record OY856411.1, read on the forward strand.
GCCTCACCACGGCCGTGGCCACAATGCCACGGTCGTGCGTTTATTGCCAAGATCCAACAGTTACAACAGGGAAATTCCATAGAGTCCCACGGCTGTGGCCATTGAAAACAACACGGTCGTGGCCATCAACACGGTCATGGTCAGGAGAAGTGAACACGACCGTGGCACCTTGCCATGGTCGTGGGAATTAATTGCCAGAGTTCAGTTGCCAACAAGGATTTCCTCCAAGCAACCACGACCGTGGCCGAAGATGATCAAGACGACTGTGGCCCCTCCCACGGTCACCTCCTCCTCCTCCAAAATGGTCGTGTTAAGCCACACGGCTGTGGTGCATGTGACCCACCACGACCGTGGCACTCCGCCACGGCCGTGGCCACCACCATACTTCACTTTTTCACCACTTCTTTCACACCACGACCGTATTCACCCCCCACGGACGTTCCCCACTACCCTCACCACGGATGTGGCACACCCACCACGACCGTGGTGATCACTGACCCTACACAACTTTGCACTGCTTTTCCTATTATACCCCCACTTAGCCCTAGCTCCTATATAATCACTAGTTGCTTCTGGGGCTCGAGAGAGCACCCCCTAGCCGCTACCCAGCTACTCCCTCACTACTCCTTGCATCCATTACTCTTATCCACCTACTTTCCTTGCATTTAATCCCATTTCCACCCACTTTCCACTCATTTTCACCATAGAAACCTAGTTTCTCTAGGTTTCTATCCATCCATTCCCCTATTTCCATGCTCTTGGGCACCATTGGAGGAGGAGGCTCATGGCTGGCAGCAAGGAGGTGAAGAAGTCAAGCTTCATCAAGCATCCATGACATTTCCTACTCTCTTTCCCTTCTCCTTTGTTTCTATTTTGATCATGTATAGCTAAGCCCCCTTTGGTGGGCTGTTTGGGGCAAAAATGTGACTTTGATACCATGTTGGGGGAATATAATTTGTGATGAACATATTTCACTTCTATGATGATTACCTTTTCTTGTATCTCATTTCCCATTACCTGTTCATGTGATTGTTGTTTAATTACATTAATTGCTTGCCCTGTGGTGTTTGAAGATATTTGCCTCTAGGATGTTTTGGTTTCTATGTAGCTATCATACGATTGGCTCCTAGGTCCTTAATTCGGATTCCTAGCTATCCCCCTATCTTCCTTCATAATCATTTTCTTCCTACATGCAAATGTGAGTTCTAAGTGACTAGTATAAGTGTGATTAGTGCAATTGCCTAGGATTTCCTAAAGGCTGAGGTGGCTAGTGGCATGAGGTCAAATATCCTCATCTCTACTCCCATCCTTACCCTTGGTCCTAAATTGACTAATACCACTTATCCTAGAGACCTAGACTTGGTAAGTCCTATGAGAATTACACCTAGCCCTAGTTCTCCAACTAGTAGCATAGGGTACATCCTCATAGCACCCACCTTGTTGTTTGGTTTGGTAGTCTAGAATGAAATATGCTAATTGCTTATTATGGTGACATCCCCCAATTAATGTCAAGGTCACATTCCCAAATGTCCCACCTCCTTCATCTAATTTCTTAAAACCTTAATTGCTCTGTTTGCTTGTTAATGCTAGTGTAGTTCAATTGCTTTAGTTAACTTAGTTGATTGCCTAGTTTCGCTAGCTAAGTGTTAATTTAGGTCTTTGATCTTGAATAGTGGTTAACTTAGGCTCTCAATTGCTAGTTGCTTGTTTAGTCTAGTGTTAGTTTGTTCTTGCTCTTGTTTAGATAGCTTGTTGACTTAGATTGCTAATTTAGCCTTTTGATAACTTAGTTTCAATTGTTGCTTTTCCTACTTGCTCACTTAGCTTAATCAACAACCAACCAACCTTTTAAACCCTAAAAACCTTACTCTCCACAATAGGAACGTAGCCCACACCGTCTAACTCTAGTGCCCCCTCTATCTCCGTGGATCGACCCTGTACTTGCCGCCTCACCTATACTACGACATGACCCCGTGCGCTTGTTGGCGTAGTGTCTTAGTAGATGTAGGTAGTTAGTGTAGGTCTTACAAATTTTGAAAGCATAAGATCCTGCATCCCGTGTGCTCCGACCTCGTGGGGTGTAAAAGCACCACTAGCGGGGACACACCAAGTTTCCCACCAAAGCATTATACCATCTACTGACTTGATCTGACAAGGGATATTTAAATATTCATAGCTTGATGGCATATTTAAAAGTGTTGGAGTAAAGAGGTGATATCACCTCCTTACTAAAATTTAAAGAAAGTACAAAACATCCATCTTTTTAGAAAGACAAAAGATATTAAGGGATGCATGTATAATATTCCAAGTAAATAAGCATGCAACGACTACATTATAAAATGTCAATAGCAACACAAATAAAAGTACTAAGCCTATTACATGGCTTTCGTTGTTCATTACATGATTGTTCCCAAAAGAAAAAGATAAGAGAAAAGGATCTAGATATAGCAACCTAGACATCCTTTCAAATATCTTGAGATCTACTCCTGAGATGACTTCCTTCAAACTTGTCCTTCTCTTTGCTCAATACTAGCACATGGGTGGTTGGGAAATCACCTAGAAAAAGGGGAAAGAAAACAAGGTATGTGTCATAAAACTAGTCTAGGATAACAAGACAAGTAAAACAAATAAGAACATGCTAGGGTTCATCATAAGATGAAGATAACAAGAGTATGAGGCTATATTCAAAAGAAACTTGCCATTAATAATTATATTAAAAAGGATTTGCATGTAAGATAATTATGTCTACCTAACTAAGTAGGGTTGAGGAACCTACCAGACCTCTAACATATAGGTGAGGGGAGAATAAGACATTCCCATTCACCTATATAATTATATAGGGGAGAATAAAAACATTTCCCAGGGCGATTAAATACATGCCCTCTATCGGTGGTTGTACATAAGTACCGCTACTTTAAATTAAATAGAACATAAATCTACATGCTAGAAAAGTAGTCATGGTAAGAGTAGTCATAATATTCAATAATCATGGTAGTGGGGTATAAGACCCAAATAAGAAGAGATTGAAATCTGATTTGAGGCATGAACAAACATTAGGATTCAAGAATAGAAGATTTAGGGTTCATTTAAGCCTCATTAGGGAAATATAGGGTTTGGATACAATTATCCCAACATAGGGTGTAAGGAATGCACATACCTCTCTTACTGATATCAATTACTAACTTTCACCACTTTAATTGAGTCCAAGTTCCACTTTGCCTATTTTCAATGTATTAACATTTATTAGAGTACATAATGCACACTAATGTATAGAAACCCTAATTTTACATCTTTTTAGAAAAAAATCAAATTTAGATTCTAAAAATATCACCAATGAACTTATTAGGTTCTCTTGACCAAGAAAACATATTTTAATGTTAATTTTGGAGTTATGATGATTAAGATGTAATTTTTATGGATTTTATGCATCAAATTCATTTTACAAAAATCACCCTTCATAAAAAATGCAATAATACCTTTAAAATATTTTTTATTAGATAGAAATTAATTTTCCAATTCCAAAACATATTTATTTGTCAAATTTGGATAAGCAGATTAGAAGATATGAATTTTTCAATACTGACCAATAGGAAATAGCCACATTATCAAACTGATCGAGATAATTGAGGAGAGAGGGAGAGGGAGAAAACACAATTTAAACCAAGATCATGTTTTAAGTTTCATAGGTAACTGTAACATCCCTGACCTGGGTTATCCTTTAACCCTATGTGTTTTGATTAAGAAAGATGATTATATGCTTAATCTTATCTTTTGAAAAGTGATTAGGTCTCAAGAGGAACATATGTTTCAATTTTGGTCCTGTTTGAACAATGTTGAAGCAATGTTTGCTTATTTTGGACTAAAGTGCAAATTACCCAAGTTGAGGGGTTAAATTGCAAATATTGCATGATAAGATGTTCCTCTGATCTTGAGACATCATAATAATGAACATGATATAGTGGTATGGTTTCCACAAGCTTGGACACCAAGATTAAGCTTGTAAAGCAATCCTTGTGCATTAAAACCTAGTTTTGGTGTAATGTGCAATTTACCCAAAATCTAGGGTTCAATATGCAAATTACCACTTCAATAAGGTCCTTAATGTTTCTTGACATCAGGTAGAGAAAATAAAATGAGAGGGGCATCTCATTTGAATTAAGTTGGAGGAGAGAGAATCTTGATATTAAAATAATCAAGATTTAATCCTAATTGAAACCCTAATTCAATTTAGGGCAAAAATGAATGTATTAATTATAGGGCCTTCAACCAAAATGTTATTGGTTGATTTTGAATAAGGATGGACGTTCCTTTAACAAGATAAGGAACGAAAATATCTTAAGTAGGTGAAATTCCACTCACCTTTTTATAAAGAAAAGTAATATCCACTCACATGTGGGATATTATATTATAAGCATTAAGGTGCTTAATTTGCTTTTCTTTAAATTGAGGATAATGAAGGAGAATTAAAGGCAAGGAAGGTGCCTCGTCCTTAAGGATTTTGAGGGGAATTTGAGGGGGAAGAGGCGGTCATGTTTTTGGAATTAAATGCATTTTAATAATGCATTTTCTCTCTCATCAATTTCTTTATAAAAGTGCCATTTCCAAGCCCAAACCAAGGCCTTTTTCGGATTTTCTTCTTCCCCTTGCTTTAAAAACCGACCAAGGAGCTAGGGAGGAGCAGGGAGAACGTCCCCAACCTGTGGTTAAGCCCTTGACCTTCGTTCTTCTTGAATTCATGGTGGAAATTGAAAATAAATTATGGATTCCTTCTTATTTCGATCTCCTCTTCAACCCTAGCCAACTTTTTCAATCAAAAGCTTGAGGACGAGCCTAGGGGGAGTTGCAAGAGCTTCATCCACCATTAATGGCGTGAGCTTGGAGCTTTGGAGCTCAATTGGAGGCGGGTTTTATAACTCAAACCCTTAATCATTGCTATTGCATCAATTCTCTATGATTTGTTGATTGATTTCTTCAATTTGATGCACTCTTGTTTCTTGCTGCAATTTCCATCAAGAACGGATTCTGTTCTTGGTTGTTCGAAGGAAGGGGATGATGAAATCATCCTATATGCTTATCCAAAGAAAATTACCAAGCCAAATGGTTTTGATAGCTATTCCAAATCGTTTTAATTTGATTGGCTATGCGGTTTCAAAAAACCGTTTAAGGGCAAACGGTTTGAAACCGTTTGGGATAAAACGGTTTCAAGACCATTTGAAATGGTTGACCAAGCGTTGACCGTTTGGGAATATTGTTCCTAATTATGTAGACTAATGACCCTACAAATTTGATGGGTTAAAGCCAAAGTAATCGTGAGTTGAAGGCCAATCAATTAGGCAAATCAAATTGAATTAAATGCTGATTTTCAACCTGATTAACTGGACCTGTTTGGGCAAACGGTTTCAAAACCGTTTGAGATGGTTGACCAAGCATTGACCATTTGATATTACTGTTCCTAATGATGTTGGTTAATCAATCACCAAATTTGATGGATTAATTCCAAACGAGTCATGAGTTGAAGGCTAATCAATTGGGCTAACCCTAATTGAAATCAGTGCTGAAATCACAATGAGCTGATTTGAGATTTTGGGTTGATTAGCCCAAACGGTCTCAAGACCGTTTGGGGGATCATCCAAACGGTCTCAAGACCGTTTGGCGTCACCTTCAGACCGTTTGGAGGTCTGGGGTCAAGTATATTTGACCAATTGAAGGTCCAAAGGTACCAAATCATATTGCAATTGAGTATTGATGTGCTGATCAACTCAATAGACCAAACCTTGATGAATTTTCACTAGAGTCCAAAGGTTGGATGGGAAAACGGTCTCAAGACCGTTTGGGACTCATCCAAATGGTCGCAAGACCGTTTGGTGGTCACCCAAGACCGTTTGGAGGTCTAGGGTTGAGTATGGTTAGGTGTTTGAAGGTCTAAAGGTACCAAGCTGTTATACAATGTAATGCTGATTTGGTGATCAATCCAATGATCCAAACCTTAATTGGATGGCTTGTATTTGAGTGATATGATGGGAAAACGGTCTCAAGACCGTTTGGAGGTCATCCAAATGACCTCAAGACCGTTTGGGGTCAGGTCATACCCAATTTGGATGATGGTTCAATGGTTTCAATGTAACTAATCTTGCATTGATTAGTGTTGATGGATCATTGATTCCAAACCCTAATTCAATTGAATAAAACCCTAATTGAGGACCAATTGAGGGTTAATTGAGGGTAAAATCAGTTGAAGGTTGACCTATTAAACTCAATTGAAGTATGAGGGTAGGTCCAATTGATGACTGGTTCCATGAATCCAATGATTGAAGGAATCAACATTGGAAACCCTAATTCAATTGGATGCTTTATGTAATGGAGGTCCAATGTGATTGAATATCTTGAGGATTAAGATGACGAATGATCCATTGACCTAATGATGATTAGTAATGATAAACAAATAAGGTACAAAGGTTGAAACCCTAACAGTACCTAAGGGACTAGTACCAATTAAGGAATGAATCCCTAATTGCTTATTGGACCAATGACTTGATACACTACGTTAATCATAGTGGTATGCTCTTGATTGAAGGGTTGATATGACCTAATCAATTTGAGATGATGTTAACATGAATTCATACATGAATATGATTCATGTGGTGATTAAGGGTATGATCCTTAAGAAGAGAGATCATGAAACCCTAATCATGAATATAAACCCTAATTGACAGGGCTTTTGGGTTTTAACCCTAATTGAGGGCAATTCTAAATGTAACCCTAATCCAGGGTGAGGATGTAACCCTAAGTCAGGGTAGTGATGTGTGAAACTCCAATTTAGGGAAATGAGATGTAAAACCCTAATTGGGAGGAATAGTGAATATCTAATTATGGACAATTGAATGAAATCCTAATGGAGATGCATAGTAAACCCAAATTGTGGGTGACTAAGGTGGAAACCCTAGTTGAGGGTGATTCCATGAGAAACCCTAGTTGAGGGTGATTCCATGAGAAACCCTAGTTGAGGGTGATTCCATGAGAAACCCTAGTTGAGGGTGATTCCATGAGAAACCCTAATTAAGAGTTAACATCACATGAAGCTCTAATGCTATGTTGTGATGAGAGGCCCTAAGAAGGGTGAAGGTATGTGAGACTCTAATGTGGAGTCATAATACATAAAGCCCTAATCTTGGGCAATATGACAATGAATTATAATCCTAATTTTAAATAAGGGTATAAGGAAACCCTAATGATGAGATAGAAGGAATGGCCTTATAAAGGTGAAACATTTAATGTGGTTGATTATAGGCAAGCTTATTGTAAGCAATGCCTTAATCTGAGATGAGTCCATATCATTAAAGATAGTTGGACCATTCTTATGTGTAACCTATGCACTTTATGGTAAGAGTGATAGGTTAGTGGATGAAAGGATTAAGATGGGAAATACCTTAATCCAAGATAAGTTGGTAACTTAAGAAAGTAGTATGTGATGATCAATGATGAGTTAAAGGAATTAAATTCCATGAACTGTGTAATCAGGATTGGTTACGGACCAATGCCTTGATGTGTAATCAGGTTTGGTTAAAGTCCAATACCTGGCAGAGGCTTAATGCCTGTAATCAGGGTTGGTTAAAGTCCAATGCCTGGCCGTGTAATCAGGATTGGTTAGAGTCCAATGCCTGGCTGTGTAATCAGGTTTGGTTAAAGTCCAATACCTGGCAGAGGCTTAATGCCTGTAATCAGGGTTGGTTAAAGTCCAATGCCTGGCTGTGTAATCAGGATTGGTTAGAGTCCAATGCCTGGCTGTGTAATCAAGATTGGTTAGAGTCCAATGCCTGGCTGTGTAATCAGGGTTGGTTAAAGTCCAATGCCTGGCTGTGTAATCAGGATTGGTTACAGACCAATGCCTGGCTGTGTAATCAGGGTTGGTTAAAGTCCAATGACTGGCTGTCAAATCAGGGTTGGTTAGAGTCCAATGCCTGGCTGTGTAATCAGGTTTGGAGAAATCCAATACCTGGCAGAGGTGTAATGCCTGTAATCAGGGTTGGTTAAAGACCAATGCCTGGCAGTGTAATCAGGTTTGGAAGAGTCCAATACCTGGCAGAGGCTCAATGCCTGTAATGATGACACATGATTGGTAATAACCCAATGCCTATATTAATGATATATGAGTACATGGTAGATGTAATTCCTTATCTGTTTAGCAGACTGACTAAGGCCAATAAGTTGAAATGAGAATGTCTCATGGGTGACATATCAAGATAATGATTGTCACAAGAGAAGTTTGATATGATGGTATAATATGGAGGATAAATGATATACATGTTCTTCCTATTCCTTATTAAGAGAATGCTTTAAACTGCTTATCATCTGCCTATATTTATCTTCTTAAGATGCAATAATAATGTTTATGGCGGAGAGTTATATCTCTCGCTGGGGAAATTTATAATTGTCTCAACCCCGTTGGATCCAACATTTTTAGGTGGACGCGGACAAAGAGGCAGATACTCTTTTGCAGGAAAAGGAAAGCAACAGCTTGGACAGCAGTGAGATCTCAGGTGGAGGCACTGACTGTCTAGTCATATAGATAGTAGTCCTATGTGTCGTCTCTGTACTCTCAGGTCCTCAGAGTTTTCAGTCAGTGTTTTTGATATATCAAACTGAGGTTTTGGCTTGATGCCTCGAGATTCATATGATGTCTGTATATAATGTTCATAAGGCGGCTGATGTTGTAGTCTCTGAAAAGAGATGGTACAGGTTATATATGTTTGAACCAGAATGTAAATGTTATACAATGGTTCTTGTTGTAAAGGATTTCCTATGTGTGGATCTCTTTGCAAAATGTTTTAATTTTTAGTGATTTTTGCTAATCCGCTACTTGATGAACGCTTTCGCATTAGTTAATCATGTTTTCGTGAGACGGTCGTTTCAATTGTGGTATCAGAGCTCTAGGTTCTCTGAGTCTACAGAGACATAGGACTAAGATGATTGAGTCTGTGTTAGTGTCCTCCAGTATACCCTATAATGATTTCTACTTGTGCAGAGAAAGGGTAAAGTTTAAAATGACTGGAGAGCACAATGAACACATTGCTTAGGGCAATGTTGTTGCACCAAGAAGAGGTGCAAGGGATCATGAAAGAATAAAATGAGTGCCTGAGAATCCCCATTAAGACCTGATCAGGATAGAGAATCCTATGATCATGCTCTTGTTGGGAAGATTAGGGCAACAGTAATGCATATGAGTGGACTGGATGCTAGGCTTACAACCTAGGTTATCAGTCCTTAATACAGAAAGCTTGAGCTTTAAATGAGTTCCTAAATGACTTAGTCATGTTGGAACAAGGGAAAATATGGAAAAGATTAACTTATAGCAAGAAAGTGGACTCTACTATGAGTTCAGACAGATAATAAATATGTGATGGTAGTGCCCAAGAAGGGGCAATAAGATGAGAAGTAGGGAATGGTCTCTATAATTCTAGAGACATTTGCCTAATGGTTTTAAAAAGCCAAGTTTTTGGTACTAAGAGTGCAATAAATGCCTAGTGTACCAGGGAAGTAGCCACTAAGTAAGTGCAAAGGTCTTAACCTTTCACCTGTAAGATTCTATGGCTTAGTTTTTGCTTCAGTAATAAGACTAGTAAGACCATGATATGAGTACAAGGTATGTTATAAATGTGTACATGTTGAGTACACTAAACCCTTTTTGTTATAAAAAGGAGGATTGTTGATATTGTTTTCCCCATTGGTTGCTATATAGGGATGAAATGATGAGAACTAGACTTTGAATTCTGTTCAATATTCTTTTAAATTCTCTATATTGATCTTACCTCCATGAAAGAGGAAGAGGTATAGAAGAGATGCCTGGATAAAATCCAGGGATGTTAAATCTTATGTTATGGTAATATGAAAAGAAAGGAATATGATAGCATGTAAGTGCATACTACTTGATCTCAGTACTTGTAAACCCTGATCAGGTGTACAACTATTGATGATAAAGTGAGTATGGAAACTCTTAGATTGATATCTTTTTGATTGCCCTGATCAAGTAATCATTCTGATACAATCTAAAGAGTATCATGAAATTGGAAATATGATATGGATAAATGTATCATATCTTAAGAACAAGAAAGAAGGATCTGATAGGAATTCAGATCAGTATGTGTATATGAGGAAGTAAAAGTATGACCCTCATATGATGAGAAAGAGAACAAGGGAGGTGATCCCTGTTCTATAAAGTTGTAAATATGATAAAAGAAAGATGAGAATATAATGTGTTTTCAACACATGCGACTGATACTAAGGTAAGAGATTCTAGTATCTGAGAATTATCAGATGGTTTAGATTGGCTACCTGGAATGGTCAGCTATGAAATCAGTCTGATTATATAAAATGATATGAACATCATATGTTAGGGGTTTATGCTTTGCATAAACATAACAACTAAATATGTCTTTAAGATAAGTTCTCATTTGACTCTATGAGAATATTGTGTGAAGGATCTTTGTGCTGATCAAAGTTCTATGATGTCTACATAACAATGAGGTGTTATGAAGAGACATGATGATATGATGAATGAATAATATCTATTCCCTTTATCTGGGATTTCGGGGACGAAATCCTTGTTAGGGGTTTATAATTTGTAACATCCCTGACCTGGGTTATGCTTTAACCCTAGGTGTTTTGATTAAGAAAGATGATTATATGCTTAATATTATCTTTTGAAAAGTGATTAGGTCTCAAGAGGAACCTATGTTTCAATTTTGGTCCTGTTTGAACAATGTTGAAGCAATGTTTGCTTATTTTGGACTAAAGTGCAAATTACCCAAGTTGAGGGGTTAAATTGCAAATATTGCATGATAAGATGTTCCTCTTATGTTGAGACATCATAATAATGAACATGATGTAGTGGTATGGTTTCCACAAGCTTGGACACCAAGATTAAGCTTGTAAAGCAATCCTTGTGCATTAAAACCTAGTTTTGGTGTAATGTGCAATTTACCCAAAATCTAGGGTTCAATATGCAAATTACCACTTCAATAAGGTCCTTAATGTTTCTTGGCATCAGGTAGAGAAAATAAAATGAGAGGGGAATCTCATTTGAATTAAGTTGGAGGAGAGAGAATCTTGATATTAAAATAATCAAGATTTAATCCTAATTGAAACCCTAATTCAATTTAGGGCAAAAATGAATGTATTAATTAAAGGGCCTTCAACCAAAATGTTATTGGTTGATTTTTAATAAGGATGGACGTTCCTTTAACAAGATAAGGAACGAAAATATCTTAAGTAGGTGAAATTCCACTCACCTTTTTATAAAGAAAAGTAATATCCACTCACATGTGGGATATTATATTATAAGCATTAAGGTGCTTAATTTGCTTTTCTTTAAATTGAGGATAATGAAGGAGAATTAAAGGCAAGGAAGGTTCCTCGTCCTTAAGGATTTTGAGGGGAATTTGAGGGGGAAGAGGTGGTCATGTTTTTGGAATTAAATGCATTTTAATAATGCATTTTCTCTTTCATCAATTTCTTTATAAAAGTGCCATTTCCAAGCCCAAACCAAGGCCTTTTTCGGATTTTCTTCTTCCCCTTGCTTGCAAAACCGACCAAGGAGCTAGGGAGGATCAGGGAGCACGTCCCCAACCTGTGGTTAAGCCCTTGACCTTCGTTCTTCTTGAATTCATGGTGGAAATCGAAAATAAATTATGGATTCCTTCTTATTTCGATCTCCTCTTCAACCCTAGCCAACTTTTTCAATCAAAAGCTTGAGGACGAGCCTAGGGGGAGTTGCAAGAGCTTCATCCACCATTAATGGCGTAAGCTTGGAGCTTTGGATCTCAATTGGAGGCGGGTTTTATAACTCAAACCCTTAATCATTGCTATTGCATCAATTCTCTATGCTTTGTTGATTGATTTCTTCAATTTGATGCACTCTTGTTTCTTGCTGCAATTTCCATCAAGAACGGTTGATGTTCTTGGTTGTTCGAAGGAAGGGGATGATGACATCATCCTAGATTCTTATCCAAAGAAAATTACCAAGCCAAATGGTTTTGATAGCTATTCCAAATCGTTTTAATTTGATTGGCTATGCGGTTTCAGCAAACCGTTTAAGGGCAAACGGTTTGAAACCGTTTGGGAGAAAACGGTTTCAAGACCGTTTGAGATGGTTGACCAAGCGTTGACCGTTTGGGAATATTGTTCCTAATTATGTAGACTAAGGACCCTCCAAATTTGAGGGGTTAACTCCAAAGTAATCATGAGTTGAAGGCCAATCAATTAGGCAAATCAAATTGAATTAAATGCAGATTTTCAACCTGATTAACTGGATCTGTTTGGGCAAACGGTTTCAAAACCATTTGAGATGGTTGACCAAGCATTGACCATTTGAGATTACTGTTTCTAATGATGTTGGTTAATGACTCACCAAATTTTATGGATTAATTCCAAACGAGTCATGAGTTGAAGGCTAATTAATTGGGCTAACCCTAATTGAAATCAGTGCTGAAATCACAATGAGCTAATTTGAGATTTTAGGTTGATTAGACCAAATGGTCTCAAGACCGTTTGGGGGATCATCCAAACGGTCTCAAGACCGTTTGGCGTCACCTCAAGACCGTTTGGAGGTCTGGGGTCAAGTATAGTTGACCAATTGAAGGTCCAAAGGTACCAAATCATATTGCAATTGAGTATTGATGTGCTGATCAACTCAATAGACCAAACCTTGATGAATTTTCACTAGAGTCCAAAGGTTGGATGGGCAAACGGTCTCAATACCGTTTGGGACTCATCCAAACGGTCTCAAGACCGTTTGGTGGTCACCCAAGACCGTTTGGAGGTCTAGGGTTGAGTATGGTTAGGTGTTTGAAGGTCTAAAGGTACCAAGCTGTTATACAATGCAATGTTGATTTGGTGATCAATCCAATGATCCAAACCTTAATTGGATGGCTTGGATTTGAGTGATATGATGGGAAAACGGTCTCAAGACCGTTTGGAGGTCATCCAAACGACCACAAGACCGTTTGGGGTCAGGTCATACCCAATTTGGATGATGGTTCAATGGTTTCAATGTAACTAATCTTGCATTGATTAGTGTTGATGGATCATTGATTCCAAACCCTAATTCAATTGAATCAAACCCTAATTGAGGACCAATTGAGGGTTAATTGAGGGTAAAATCATTTGAAGGTTGACCTATTAAACTCAATTGAAGTATGAGGGTAGGTCCAATTGATGACTGGTTCCATGAATCCAATGATTGAAGGAATCAACATTGGAAACCCTAATTCAATTGGATGCTTTATGTAATGGAGGTCCAATGTGATTGAATCTCTTGAGAATTAAGATGATGAATGATCCATTGACCCAATGATGATTAGTAATGATAAACAAAGAAGGTACAAAGGTTGAAACCCTAACAGTACCTAAGGGACTAGTACCAATTAAGGAATGAATCCCTAATTGCTTATTGGACCAATGACTTGATACACTACGTTAATCATAGTGGTATGCTCTTGATTGAAGGGTTGATATGACCTAATAAATTTGAGATGATGTTAACATGAATTCATACATGAATATGATTCATGTGGTGATTAAGGGTATGATCCTTAAGAAGAGAGATCATGAAACCCTAATCATGAATATAAACCCTAATTGACAGGGCTTTTGGGTTTTAACCCTAATTGAGGGCAATTCTAAATGTAACCCTAATCCAGGGTGAGGATGTAAACCTAAGTCAGGGTAGTGATGTGTGAAACTCCAATTTAGGGAAATGAGATGTAAAACCCAAATTGGGAGGAATAGTGAATCTCTAATTATGGACAATTGAATGAAATCCAAATGGAGATGCATAGTAAACCCAAATTGTGGGTGAATAAGGTGGAAACCCTAGTTGAGGGTGATTCCATGAGAAACCCTAGTTGAGGGTGATTCCATGAGAAACCCTAGCTGAGGGTGATTCCATGAGAAACCCTAATTAAGAGTTAACATCACATGAAGCTCTAATGCTATGTTGTGATGAGAGGCCCTAAGAAGGGTGAAGGTATGTGAGACTCTAATGTGGAGTCATAATACATAAAGCCCTAATCTTGGGCAATATGACAATGAATTATAATCCTAATTTTAAATAAGGGTATAAGGAAACCCTAATGATGAGATAGAAGGAATGGCCTTATAAAGGTGAAACATTTAATGTGGTTGATTATAGGCAAGCTTATTGTAAGCAATGCCTTAATCTGAGATGAGTCCATATCATTAAAGATAGTTGGACCATTCTTATGTGTAACCTATGCACTTTATGGTAAGAGTGATAGGTTAGTGGATGAAAGGATTAAGATGGGAAATACCTTAATCCAAGATAAGCTGGTAACTTAAGAAAGTAGTATGTGATGATCAATGATGAGTTAAAGGAATTAAATTCCATGAACTGTGTAATCAGGATTGGTTACGGACCAATGCCTGGCTGTGTAATCAGGTTTGGTTAAAGTCCAATACCTGGCAGAGGCTTAATGCCTGTAATCAGGGTTGGTTAAAGTCTAATGCCTGGTCGTGTAATCAGGATTAGTTAGAGTCCAATGCCTGGCTATGTAATCAGGTTTGGTTAAAGTCCAATACCTAGCAGAGGCTTAATGCCTGTAATCAGGGTTGGTTAAAGTCCAATGTCTGGCTGTGTAATCAGGATTGGTTAGAGTCCAATGCCTGGATGTGTAATCAGGATTGGTTAGAGTCCAATGCCTGGCTGTGTAATCAGGGTTGGTTAAAGTCCAATGCCTGGCTGTGTAATCAGGATTGGTTACAGACCAATGCCTGGCTGTGTAATCAGGGTTGGTTAAAGTCCAATGCCTGGCTGTGAAATCAGGGTTGGTTAGAGTCCAATGCCTGGCTGTGTAATCAGGTTTGGAGAAATCCAATACCTGGCAGAGGTGTAATGCCTGTAATCAGGGTTGGTTAAAGACCAATGCCTGGCAGTGTAATCAGGTTTGGAAGAGTCCAATACCTGGCAGCGGCTCAATGCCTGTACTGATGACACATGATTGGTAATAACCCAATGCCTGTATTAATGATATATGAGTACATGGTAGATGTAATTCCTTATCTGTTTAGCAGACTGACTAAGGCCAATAAGTTGAAACGAGAATGTCTCATGGGTGACATATCAAGATAATGAGTGTCACAAGAGAAATTTGATATGATGGTATAATATGGAGGATAAATGATATACATGTTCTTCCTATTCCTTATTAAGATAATGCTTTAAACTGCTTATCATCTGCCTATATTTATCTTCTTAAGATGCAATAATAATGTTTCTGGCGGAGAGTTATATCTCTCGCTGGGGTAATTTACAATTGTCTCACCCCCGTGGGATCCAACATTTTTAGGTGGACGCAGACAAAGAGGCAGATACTCTTTTGCAGGAAAAGGAAAGCAACAGCTTGGACAGCAGTGAGATCTCAGGTGGAGGCACTGACTGTCTAGTCATATACATAGTAGTCCTATGTGTCGTCTCTGTACTCTCAGGTCCTCGGAGTTTTCAGTCAGTGTTTTTGATATATCAAACCGAGGTTTTGGCTTGATGCCTCGAGATTCATATGCTGTCTGTATATAATGTTCATAAGGTAGCTGATGTTGTAGTCTCTGAAAAGATATGGTACATGTTATATATGTTTGAACCAGAATGTAAATGTTATACAATGGTTCTTGTTGTAAAGGATTTCCTATGTGTGGATCTCTTTGCAAAAAGTTTTAATTTTTAGTGATTTTTGCTAATCCGCTACTTGATGAACGCTTTCGCATTAGTTAATCATGTTTTCGCGAGACGGTCGTTTCAGTAACCAAACTAGAGCTTCTAGATTAGGTAAAACAGTAAGAAATCAAAACCCTAGAAGAACATGGTAAATAGAGATGGAGATCATCAATTTTAATTAAACATAGAAGCATGAGTTTTAAGCATGTAGTAAGCAATATATGAGAAGGGGGTTAACAAAACTTGCCTCTAGGAAGGTAAGAAGGTCCAAACATCAAGGATCTCAAGATTAGAAGGTCTGATTGCTCTAAGCCAAGATCCTTTCTTGAGCAAAGATTACCTTCTCCACTTTAGAGGTGCAAACCCTAGCAAAAGAGCATGGAGATGAGATATTTTAGGGTTCTAGGTGGAGTTTTACCATGGAAGGTTATGGTTCTGACCTGGAAGAAGGTGGGAGGAATGCTAACATCATGAAAATAGGGAAGGAAAGGAGGATACTTACTATTTTTGGATAAAATCACCAAGGAGGAGCTTAAGAAATCCTAAATAGTGAAATTTGGAACCCAAGGAGCCTTCTTCACCAAGGTAGGTAGCCTCTTTTACCTTGGGATATCAAATTCATGGACAGACATAGAAGGAATGATTCTCTAAGCTAGAGGAAAGATAAGGATAGGATTTCTTCTTAGATTGGGAGGTGGGAAGAGGTAGGCATGGCTTTATAAAGAAGGGGGCAAGCATGAGGTGTCTATGGGACTTTCCATGTGTCCTTAGGCTTAGGCTTCATGGCTATGCAAGATGATAGCTCATAGAGACTTCTTGTATATCCAAGGTCAGTCCTAAAATCCCATGGAGGCTTCTAAGCCATCCCCACCATCCCCCAATCAAAGAAATAACCCCATTGGTTGATAGCTTTTAAAGATGAACTCATTTACAAAGAGGGTAATCCCTATAATGCCCTTGGAGAGAAACGCCTTCAAACCAAGGTGCAACCACGTTCCCTGTGGTTCAAAACCTCGAGAATGGTAAGGGAATATCAAAGGATTAAAATTATGGTGATAATTTGCAAAGAAAACCTCCCAATTGGGTAAATTGGATAAAAGTCCAAAATGTACCTAAAATTGCATAGCTTGCACAAACAACATCCAAATCAAACCAAAATTGAAACTTAGGCTCATGTTATGTTATCAAATCACATAAAAAGTTAGATTAAGGTTTAGAGCACTTAATTATGGTAATTAAGCTTGTTTAATACATTTAATCAAGGTTTAGGGCCTTACACTTCTAGCACAAATTAATATACCATTCTTCTACTAAAGTGGTGATTTTGCATTTTAGATCCTTAAATAAGCATTCACAGAGGTATTTGTGCCTAAACTCTTATATTGGTACAAGTAGCGGATAAATGTTAACTAAACCACTATAAATTCCACTAATTAAACATGAACAACATAAATGACAGAAATGAAAGGGAAACTTAGGAAAAAGGTTTACATGGAGATTACATCTAAGGTTCATTATGTTACAGTTGGGCATTTTGTGAAAGGCACATAGGTCGGAGAAGCACCAAAGATGATCTTGACATCTATCACATTTGTCACTGGTGAAGAACTATTCTGAAGCATGGTGATCCATTATGCGTGGATCTCAAATTGAGGGGCGGTGACGGAAGGCTGGACAACTGGATGTTGTGCATTGGTGGACTTAGGGACTAAGATTTTTCTAAGTTGTTTGTGTCTCTCTAATTCTTGTAGCATGACATCTTAAACTTCTTATTCAAAAGATATGGCTTCCCTTGACTCGCCAAAAATGGTTTCTCTTTCTGTATCAAGGCCCCTTCTATTTGTCAGTTGACTTACTTCAACCATCTTGTATGGATAGGTGTGGTTCAAGTGATGGAAGGTTATGTTAATCTCTAGGTCGAACACAAACAATGTAGAATTCAACTCTTAGGGGGTGTTGCATAAATTGTTAGTATCTGAAAATGAGATCAAACAACAACTAAGTTTAGGAAGGATAGATTGAAGTAGATAAGAGTAATTATCAATTAAAAGGAAAAAGTCCTAATTGTTCAAAGCAATGGTCTTAAAGTAACTCTGTTATCCTAAAAAAAGAGCCAAAACATGATGTGTGTCGTTACACAACAAATTCACCAGAGAACATTATTCCCTAGAGTTTAGACTTTAAAGTGGAAATCAACTCACCCATACGCAGATAAGTTGATTGTAGTACAAGAAGGGTTGATCCCATGAAACAACATGATTTATAGTTTTATGTGAATCAAGTGATATGAGTAATATTTGAAATCTGATTTTGAAGAGAAATTTTAACTAAAACAAGAACTAAGAATTGTATAAATAAAAAGTAATCAAACCTAAGCTTCAATTAATATTAAGAGATACTACGGGTCTGATTGTGAACCACCATAGACTATGCATTAATCCTAATTGATTTAACTCCTTAATTTTCATTGATTAGATCCGGACCATGCAGATTTGTGTCCTTGAGGAACACAAATCGAGCAAGGGTATGAATTCTCACAAACTCGAGATCTCTATGTTTGTGGGTAATTGTTCAACTGTCTAGTAAGGTTTTATTGGGATCTTGTCAATATTTTATGAGTTTAAATCAATGATCCGATCCATGGATCTGGTGATCTCATCACCATGGATTATAACAAATGAGAAAAATGAGGGATCAATTCATTAGTCAAGTAATAAGATCAGATAAAAAACAAACTTATTAATATAAATCTTGTAGTCAAATACCACTAGATAAATTAAGAATACAGGGTTATTCCCCATGCCCCTATATGAAAGGAACTACTTCATATTTCCCAGAATAGAAACAAAGACAAGGAGAGGAGAAATCATGTATCTAGGAACTAGAGACACTTTGGTAGACTTCGTGAGGAAGATCATGACTCCTTTTCTTCTTTCCTTGCTTCATTCTCCTAGAAAGGTCTGTGAGATGATATGGGGGAAGGTTTATGTTTGCAACTCTCCCCTCTTTTTATATAGAAGGAAGTTCCCAAGAAACCTTAAAAACACATCTGGCATCGCCTTGAAAGTCTGGATCTGACACTCCAGTCGGTCGGTTGGTGGCCCAACCGGTCGAATGGGATGAAGTTGATGCACATCTTTTATGCAGGTCAACCAACCAATTGACGATCAAATGTTCAATTCAGTTGAATGATACTTTGCCCTAAAGTCAGGTCACTCGAGTGACTCGAGGTGAGTCAACCCTTTGTTCTGTAAATATGTTCCTTCTTGATTGGGTGGACAATCAATCGGTTTGGGTTGTTTCTCTAGAGAGGGATGATGAGAGAGGGTCAATCGGCTGACTGGTCTTCTGGAAGGTTGAAAATATGCGACAAAGGCCTCCTGATCTTCTTGTTCTTTGAGTGACATTGGGGGTTCTTGATCTTTAGGATTGAAGGAGAGAAATTGAGTTGTTCTTCTACAATAAACAAATCAAACTAAGTAAAATTCTATTTAAGGAGACAAAAGTAAAACCAATTAAATTAATTCCTAAAATTGGGAAATAATAAAAAAAGTCTTAAACAAACGATCTAAAAGATGTAGGTGAAAATGGATGAATATACATTCATCATTTAGACAATAAAAATATTACCAAAGATTGGTAGTATGTGTGCACATATTTAAAATAGGATTCAGATGCATGTGGATGCACTTGGACGCTCGTACATTAGGATTCAAACATGGGTGATCCAAGATTTAGTAGTAAGTGTGCTAAGCTTCAGTTGTTTTGTGGACTAGGATTCGAATGTGAGGGCGCTAAGATTCTATAATAAGTGTGCTAAGATTCAAAATGTGTGTTAAAGACGACTAGTATGGTGCATAAGGATTTGAATAGAATTCAAATGCAAGACACATTTAATAGTGGGTGTACTAGGTTTTCAGTAGTAAGTGTGCTAAGATTCAAAATGTGTATCAAAGATATGATAGTATATGCACAATGATTTGAAATATGATTCGGATGTCAGTGGATACGCTTGAATGCATGCACACTAGAATTCAAACCAGGGTGCACTATTAGTAAGGAATGTGTTAAGATTTAAGCGTTGTGTGCGTTGGTGCACTTAGATTTAGGAGTAACTGTGCCGGGATACGAGTGTTGTGTGCACCATGAATCAGACACTGTTGTATGAGGTTTTAGTAGTAAGCGTGTTAGGTAGCTTTTGTACAAGGATTTGAAATATGATTAAAATACAAGTGGACACGCTTGGCAGCAGATCCACTTGGATTCAAGCGTTGTGAGTAACATGGCTTGTATAAGGATGCACTGGGATTCAGATGTGGGAGCTCTAAGGTTGAAATTAAATTGATAGCACGTACAGTGAGTTGCATGTGATGTGGGCACTAGGATTCAAGTAGTATGTGTACTAGAATTCAGTAGCACGTGCACAAGAATTCGAAATAAAGGAATTGAAAGAAGAAGAAAAAATTAGACAGCAAGTAAAATTTCAAGAATACATTTGAGCACCCTTTTGGCGGAACTAAAAATGCACGATAGGGGGGCTAAGTTCTTAAAGGCGGATTGAAAAATAAAATAAGCACACATAAAGATTCAAACACACACCATTTACACAACTAAAGATACAAAGTATCACTTTAGTTAGGCACTCTTTATGTTGAGCATACTGTGAATCATTCACATATATATCTAATTACTATTAGCCGAGAAAAAAGATGAAGATAACATTGGACGTGATGATGAGGACGTCGGGACGGGATCTGGACCGAGTTGCTATAGTAATATACGTCTCACAAGGATAACATTTGGAAAACATACGTCCTGAAAACCTCCACTTCGGCCCCATTATGTGAGAGGAGGAGGTTCCATCTCATAGAGTCGAGAGGAGGAGGTTCCATCTCATAGAGTCAGGGGTGGAGCCAGCACTTCGTGATGGGGGGGGGGCAAAATAAAGTAGATGAGTTTCGAACCTAGGCAACCACCAGAATAGACACAATACTACAACTGCTAACCATTAAGCTACATCATGATTTTTGTCAAAATATTGTGCAAGTTGTACATATTCCGGAAGTCACACACATGGGATCCGAAGTGAGTTATAAAAATGGAATAGCTAGGATTCGAACCCGAACAACTTGAAGGAAGGGATATAAGCTAAACATGCTAACGACTAAGCCAGTAGATCCACATTGATCAAAATAGAACAAATATATATATATATATTCACACATTTACACACACACATACATATATATATATATATATATATATATATATATATATATATATATATATATATATATAATTTTTTTTTGGGCCGCGGCCCCGCTTGCCCCCCTAGCTCCGCCACTACGTAGAGTCAAGAAGATTTCTAACTCTGTCATGCCAAGTTTCTTTTAAATATAACCTCATTCTCTAAACTAATTTTGCCAAAAGAAAGTGGAACCGCGCACCAAGCACACCAACAATAAAAACCGTGCTTCATCAATCTGCTTGCTGGTGGCATCTTTATCATGACTTAACCCACACCGGAGTCCAGAAACCCCAGACAGCTACACTGCAACCCGTCGCATTCCGCTTTTTGCGTAGCACCTTTTGTTAGTTGTCAATGTCATGGATAAGCGCTGCAGTTTCTTTGAAATTTATATTTTGCTTGTTCACGGACCACCAGAACAGTACTTCCGTTGAATTTACTTATTCTTCTTCATGGACCATCAGAATTCAGAACAGTAAATCCCTATGGCTCCACAAATGTATTTCTTTTGAAATCTCTACTTTATGAACGTGGTGCTAATTTAGTACAAACTAGAACAATAGAAGGAAAAGACGATAAGAAAAGCGTGTTCGATTTAACCTACAAGCTAATTTAGCAGCCGCACGAGCCGCACAATTAGCTTTTCTACTAACTATTGATAATTGATGCAAACCAACGTGTTCTGAATAGGTGTGTGATGAAGGGGCGCGCCAATGTTCTTATTGTTAAGGAGTGTGTGTAGTTCTATTGTACATGTGTTGTAAGGAGTGGTAGTTATTGTAGGGAAAAAGAAAATAATTCTAATCCGTATCTAATTAGATTTGGACTTGAGTAGGAGTTGGCATGTGCTATCAATCCTATAGGAGTCAAATCTAAAAGGAAAAGAAAATGATTTTTAATGTTCAACATGGTGTTGGATTCGGAGTTAGACTCAGAGTTGGTTTTGTACACACTGAGTGTGATCCTCTTCTTCCTCATCTTTGTTCTCATGTGGGGAGGGCTACTTCAATTTAGGGGTAATTAAATTCGGACAATGTGATTTGTAATCTTAATTACATAATATTTGTTGGTCTATGGAATGTGAGCCCAGTTGAAGATGTTGTTGAAGGCCATCAGAGTGATGGAATAGTTATTTTTGAATAGGCGTAAGCTGACTTTGCCTTCCCTCCATTCGCCTCCTAGCTTATGCTCGGGGGCGACGAGAACATCTAGCGATGCCAAGAACTCCAGGACAAGATTCGGGTAAGTCTACCAGTCGCTGAAGAAAGGATTATCCCCCTCCATGAATTGCTTCTGTCATACCCATCGCATGTTGTTAGTAAAGCTTGCCCTTTCGATCAATGTGTGAGTGTCATATCTTGTTGGAATGATCTGCCTTGTCTGCAACTCTTCATAGAGCTTCCTCATCTCTGAAAATGAATGTTGGATGCGGGTTGGTCGAGGGACCAACTCACCTTGATCCGCTGACGTAGAGGGACCTCTCCTTGGCGCCATGATACCAATGCAAGAAAGAGGATTGAGAAAGATAAGCTCGGTGAAGATCGTCGAAATGAGAAGCCCCGAATTGCTAACGTCATGCGTCAGTACTACCGACTGGAAGTTGGCAATTTTGTCTCGGTACTTTCCAATATTTCAGCTCGATGTTCCGATTCTGGGCGCGCCAAAAAGTCATTGGTACCGACTTGTGGGTCGATACCACCGAGAGCTTATCAGTTAACAATCGAAAATCTTCAGAGACTCAGTAGAACCTACTGGGAGAGTCGATAGTACTGAGTCTGGCACTTTGGTACAGATGCCTCGCTGATGTAATCTCGGTACTACTGACTTTGAACTCGGTAGCTCCGACTTGTAGGAAATTCTGCACACTCCCCAAATAAGTCAAGGTACTATTTTTAAAGAAAAACTAAAATAAATACTAAGACAACTACAATGCAAAAATGCATATGAATAGAAGAAAAATGAAGGTTGGGTTGCCTCCCAACAAGCGCCATTGTTTAGCGTCCTAGACTAGACGTTCCTAAGATCAAGAAACTAAGGGATCTCTAAAATTTGTACCTCTTCTCTACTTCCCCACTATAGTAGTCCTTCAATCTTTGGCCATTGACAAGGAATGACCTATTCCCATCTAAATCTTCACTGCACCGTGGGAAAAACCTTGCTTAATCACAAATGGTCCACTCCACTTGGACCTTAGTTTTCCCAGATGTAACTTAAGTCAGGAAATAAAAGGCGAACCTTTTGTCCTGGAAGAAACACCCTATTCACAATGTGCCTATCATGAATATTCTTTGTCCTCTCCTTATAAATCCTAGAACTTTCATAAGCATCCATCCTAAGCTCGTCTAGTTCATCCAACTCCAAAAGTCTTTTCTTACCTGCTTCATCCAATCCATAGTTTAACTTTCTCAATTCCCATTTCTCCTTATGCTCAAGCTTTATTAGTAAATAACAACCACGACCGTAAACCAACCTAAACAGTTTCATCCCTATAGGTGATTTATAGGCTATCCTATATGCCCAAAGAGCATCATTAAGCATGAAACTCCAATTTTTCCTATTGGTGGAAACAATCCTTTCCAAGATCGTATTCACTTCTATATTGGACATCTCCACTTGACCTTGTTTCTGTGGGTGATAAGGAGTACCCACTCAGTGTTTCACCGCATATTTTCTAAGTAAGGCTCTAAACTTCCTATCAATGAAATGTGATCCACCATCATTAATGATTAGCCGGGGAATATCAAACCTAAAGAAAATATTTTCTTTTACAAATCTGCACACCACTTGAGTGTCATTGGTGCAGGTGGGAATTGCTTCCACCCACTTAGCTACATAGTCAACCACAAGTAAAATATAAAGGTTAGAATTAGACGACACAAATGGACCCATAAAATTGATGCCCCAAAGATAAAAAACTTCAACCTCTCGGAAAACATTCAATGGCATCTCATGTCGCTTAGAAATGCTACCTACACGTTAACAAGCATCACGATGATGAAAAAAATCATATACATCCTTAAACAAAGTTGGCCAATAAAATTTACTCTCTAACACCTTGGACGCTATCCTAGAGCTAGCATGATTCCCTCCCATAGGCAAACAATGGTAGTGTGTCAGGATGCTCTTTACCTCACACTCATCTACACACTTCCTCAACAGTCCATCCCGACATTGTTTCAGAGGAATAAGGTCATCCCAAATGTAAAACCTCAATGAGTGGAAAATTTTCTTCTTTTCTTGATACCCCCAATCTGCATCTAACTCTTTGCAAGTTAAATAGTTAACAATATATACGAACCATGGATCATTAACCTTTATAGCAAAGAGTTATTCATCTATAAAATCCTCAACAATGGGAATATCGACATCTTTTTCATGCACTCCTTCCATCCTAGACAGGTGATCTGCTACCACATTTTCCACCCTCACCTTGTCTTTAATTTTTATATCAAATTATTGTAACAGTAAAATCCACCTAATCAATCTAGGTTTTGCATCTTTCTTTTTTATGAGGTATTTGATGGTAGCGTGGTCTGTCCAAACAATCACCCTTGCCCCTAGAGGAATTTCTCAAACACAAACACAATCATTAAGAGTTCTTTTCCTGTGGTTGTGTAGTTAAGTTGTGCATCATGCAAAGTTTTAGACACATAATATATGATAGTAGGAACTTTATCTTTGTTTTGTCCCAACACAACTCCCACAACATTGTATGATGCATCACAGATCAGCTCAAATGGTAGGCTCCAATCAGGAGCCTACACAATAGGTGAAGAACTTAGCTTTTCCTATAATACTTCAAAAATCTTTCAAACATCTCTCATCAAAGGAAAATTCAACATCTTTTTCTAAAAGTTCTGACAAGGGTTTAGCAATTTTGGAAATATCTTTGATGAATCGGCAGTAAAACCCAGCATGCCCTTGAAAGATCCTTACTCCTTTCACCGATGTCGGTGGAGGTATCTTGGATATAACTTCTATGTTAACTGGGTCTACTTCCATACCCTTATTGGACACTTTGTGCCCCATTACTATTCCCTCACTCACCATCATATGGCACTTCTCCCAATTTAAGACTAAGTGAGTGTCCTCACACCTTTGTAAAATCTTATCCAAATTATACAGGCAATCACTAAATGACTCCCCATATACTAAAATATCGTCCATAAATACCTTCAAGCACTGATGTACCATATCAGATAAAATGGCAAGCATACAACGTTGGATGGTAGAAGGGGTGTTACAAAGGTCGAATGGCATTTGTCTATATGCAAATGTGTCGTAAGGGCAGGTGAAAGTGGAGTTTTCCTGATCCTTTGGCTCTATCAAGATCTGATTGTAATCGGAATACCCGTAGAGGAAACAAAAGTGTGAACGATCGACAAGACGTTCCAAAATCTGATCAATGAAAGGTAGCAGAAAGTGATATTTTAAAGTGACGACATTCAAACGACGATAATCAATGCAAACATGCCACCCCATCACCAACCTAGTGGAAATCAATTCATTAGTTTCATTAGTCGTGACAATGATCCCCCTTTCTTCGGCACTACCTGAGTTGGGCTAACCCACATTGAATCAGAAATTGCATAAATCATACCTACTGAAAGAAGCTTGCCCACTTCTTTCTTCACTACCTCAGTCATGATTGGGCTGAGGCTCCGCTGAGGTTGGACTATTTCTTTAGCTCCTTCTTACATTTGGATTTTCTATTGGCACAAACTTGGGGAGATTCCTTTGATGTCTGCTATAGACCACCCAAAAGCAGCTCAGTGGTTCTTCAATACAACAAGCAATTTCTCCTCTTCTTCACCGCTCAAGGACGATGATATGATCACAGGGAGCTTTTGTTCTACGGCCAAGAAGACTTATTTCAGATGTGGCGGTAATGGCTTCAGTTCCAACTCAAGAGGGTTCAACAGAGATGGAACTAGTGGTGGGGGAGGTGGTCCCAAGTCTTCAAAATATCTTGTGTAATGACAGGGTACCGCCTTCAACATCAATATACACTCCTCTAGAGAGCGACTGTGTGTGTTGTCATCTTCTCTATTCATCAGACATACTTCCAAAGCTAATTGTGGATATGTGTGCTTTAGTGAATTAGCAATGACCTCCTCTATGGTAGTCATGTCATAATCTAATTCTCTATCATCTGGGTAACATATTGCTTCTTTCAATGATATCATCTTGGCATTTTCAATTATATCAACTCCTACAATATCTTTTTCCATCTTGGTCATCACATGATCCATATCAAGAAATGGCTTCCCCAGACATAAAGAAATCTTACCCTCCATGTGTTGTAACATGTTATACTATGTTGTATCCCCCCTTTCTTTAGAGTGTTCATGCATCTTTATTTCAAACCGGTCATCATAAGTGCCCATGGTCAGATGTCCTCTGCCCATTTCCAAGATCATGTCAGCTGTAGCCTGGAATGGCCTACCCAGCAAAAGTTTGTGTCACACCCCGATCTCGCATTTTCCACTAATCACGAGATTAGGGCGCGACGGAGGGATTACACACAAGCCAACTCACTTTGAGATTTTTAAACATTTTCAAGACATTAAAAAGATAATCTAATTTATGCTGCAAATGAAACTAAACAAGCTGCGGAAGCATTTCTATTAATCTGACTAGAAATATAAATAGAGTCTACAGCATATTGCATTGCTCAACATAAAATAAAGCATAACAGTTAATTTACATCTTTGTACACATTCTCTCTCTCACTCACACCTTGTCCCGAAGATCGAGGGGAATGGACTAAGAGACCTCTAACTAGACTAACAACAAACCTTCTATCGACTAAGCGTTAGGGTGAAACGATCCTTCTGATTCCTGATGCTGGTGCTGACCTGAAAATGTTTTGAGTAGAGGTATGAGCCTACTCGCTCAGTGAATAACATTTCACTTAGCTATTAATAAACAACTCGTCAGGTTTATTAACTGAAAATAAACAGATATATAGTTCAAGCAGAGCAATTCTAATGATATAGCAGTTGTACAGATAATAATCACATTTCTATGCTTCATCAGGTATTTCAGTTAAATAGACAAAATTATAAATTTATTGTGATCCTAAATGATTACATATTTACATTATTATGCCCCAAACATATGCAGCGCACTCTGCATATGAAGATCAGTAGCGAACTACGATCTCACCGTACAAGACTTAGCGACACACCCGGGAAATGCTAAGTCTGACTTCTCGTCCTAGTCTGCACAGGACTCTCAGGCTCACAAGGCCTCACTGCACTAACTCTGAGTGCTCTGGACTCCTCCGCAACCTGTAGTGCACAGTGGACTCTAAGTCTCCGATGCCTGGGCGTATCCCCAGGACTGACCGGGACTTCTCCGATGCCTGGGCGTATCCCCAGGACTGACCGGAACGTTCTCTTGGATCTCCGATGCCTGGGCGTATCCCCAGGACTGACCGGAATCCTACCACTCAGACTACGTGTCACCGAGACAATCGGTATTTGTTGGACACGAGTCTCCGATGCCTGGGCGTATCCCCAGGACTGACCGTTTCACCCCAAAGGTACTGACCGCGCAATGGGGTTCTACGGTGTTGGGGTACCTAAGTCTATTAACTGTTTAACAGATATACAATTAAACAAGATTATTTCATATCAACTGTAAGACATAGAATCTCCTCTTTTTCGTCATTCTTATCACACATTTCAAGTTCCAATGAGCTTATCATACTTTAACGTATTTGCTACACTGTTTAAGAGTCATATCAACTGATTCTGAAGCAAATTAGCATTTAAAATGAGTTAAATAATGATTTCCAAATGAACTGTCACTCACCCACTTCGGTGTGTTCGTATACACCGAAAAACGTCCACAAACACGCCTAATTCTGCCTTTTACAGCAGCGTGCACGCCGTGCACCTAGGCTGCACGCCGTGCACCTTCAGTGCACTTCTGATCTACTTTTCTGCACCTTTGCACGCCGTGCAAACTGACCTGCACGCCGTGCAAACTGATTTGCACGCCGTGCACCTGGGCTGAAACTCGTTCCGCTATCTGTAACTTTGCACGCCGTGCAACCTGCGCAGAAACGGAAATTGCAGAAATAAAAGAGGAGATTGGGGTCGATTCGGGGGAAATCTTCGCACGAAATACCTTGGGAACTTCAAGACGACCTAGCAGCCACCCGTAGACGTTACTTTTCACGTCTTTGGCCGCTCCTAGCACCTCCTTGGCCGGCGCCTACCTTGGCCGGGCAGCAAGAACAAAGAAGGAAGGGGAAAGAAGAAGGTGAAGAAGAAGAAGATGATGCAGCCGGTTGGTTTGGCTGGAGAAGATGAAGAAATCGAAGAAGAACGGAGAAGGAGGGCTTGGTTGCCTAGCTTCTCCTCTAGCTTGCTCTCTCTCCCTTTCTCCTTCTCTGTTTTTCCCAAGCGGCAACCGAAGGAAATGAACTATCGTTCATTCCAAAGTCGGTTAATAGAGTTAAAAAGGAAAAACTGAAGGAAAGGATAAGGAAGGGCGCCCAGGGGGTCGGATGCAAAATTCCTAGAAACTTTCTAAAATTTCACATAGGTCCCTGCATACTAAAAAGCTCATATCTTTTTACTCGTAGGTCGGTTTCACATGATTTCTTCGGCAACGGATTAAGCACAAACTTTTCCTCAACCTCAGGACAAGAAAACAAGCTAATGATACAATAACACTAGCTCAAAGCTCAAAACACTATTAACAAAAGCAAATACTCATCTCCACATAACTAGCTCAATTATGCACTAACCAAGGTACTTACTGGTAAAACAAAACGTGGGTCATAATAGTTTGTTTCCTTTATCCTCTTACATTTCCATTACCATGAAGTCAGCAGGAAAAACAAACCTATCCACTTTCACTAGGACATCTTCACAAATACCATATGGCCTAACCACATAATTGTCAGCCAATTCAACAGTCATAGTGTTTTTTCTTGTCTTCTTAAGACCTAAATTTTTGAAGGTTGACAAAGGCATGAGGTTGATATTGGCCCTTGAGTCACATAGGGCCTCACCAAACTTAGTCTTCCCTATGTAGCATGTGATGTTGAAACAACCAGGGTCTTATCTTTTTGGAGGTAGTGTTCCCAGAATAAAAGTGCTCACATGATCTTTTAACACTACCACCTCAGCCTCATGTATCAGTCTCTTCTTATTGATGATGTCTTTCAAGAACTTTTCATATGAAGGTATCTGTTCAATTGCATCGATAAGTGGAATATTGATAGATAGCTTTTTAAAACCTTTTAAAAATTTATGGAACTACCAGTCTACTTTAGTTGCCTTCAAGCTATTTGGAAAGGGTAAAGGTGTTCTCTGGTGAGGTGGTACATATGGTTTTGATCTAGCATCTTCTACCTCATCAAGGTGCTCTTCACACGTTTTCTTGTTTTCCATACTATCTAATTCAATTGCCTCTGCTGTCACAGTCTGAGTTGTTGTTGCTGTAGAGTCACCTACATATGTGGTTGTTGGTGCCTTATTCAACAATGTCTTACCATTGTGTAGTAGGACTGCCTTGATGTGTTGGTTTCCAGAAGGCACGTTGGTATTAGCTGGGAACCCATGTTGGTTTGGTTGCTTCAATGTACATACATTTGCTACTATTTGAGAAATATGTGTTTCTATACTGCGGATCCTCGCCCCTTGGTTCTAGAGTTCTCTTTGTGTTTGTCCTATCAGCACTTCATTCTAACTCACCAACTTTTCAATCATCTCTTCAATACAGTTAATATTCTTTTGCTCATGTTGATATTGTGCCTGGACACCAAACTGTTGTGGCTTTTTTTGTTGCACCTATGATGGGTCTTGTTGAAAATTGTTAGGATCGTTCCTTGAGAACTTAGGATCCTTCCTCCAAGCATAATCGTTTCCCCGATATTGCTATTATTGGCACATGAATTTACACTCTTCCTCTTCTTCTTATAAAGGTGATCCAATGTTGTCACATAGCTTTTTAGCTATAAAATCCAACTTCTTATTTAATGCAGAGATAACCTTGGACTCACCTACAATGTTGACTTTTCCAGAAGTTCTCTCTCATCTCCCCATGATTGATTTTCAGACATATTCTTCAATATCTCATGACAGTGGGTAGGTTTGTTGTTGAGGAAGAACCCTGCTCCTGTGCTATCGAGTGTAGTCTGTTCTCCCTTGTGCAGGTCGTAATAGAATATCTTTGTCTGTCCCAGATGATTGATTCCATGATGAGGTACTTTCCACAGCATACTGTGGAACCTTTCCCATTCTTCAGAATAAGATTCATCGACTTGTTGTCTAAAATTGTGTATCTTCTTTACCAAGTCATTGGTCTTCTGTGGAGGAAAATAACACCCAAAGAAGGCGTCAATCATCTGATCCCATGTTTCAATGCATTCATCATCAAGGTTGTAAAACCATGACTTTGTACTATCTGCCAATGATGATGGAAAAGGCT
Organism: Alisma plantago-aquatica; assembly: GCA_963693085.1. Taxonomy (NCBI): domain Eukaryota; kingdom Viridiplantae; phylum Streptophyta; class Magnoliopsida; order Alismatales; family Alismataceae; genus Alisma; species Alisma plantago-aquatica. The sequence goes on from OY856411.1 coordinate 555,004,382, forward strand.
TCAGATATATCATAGTTGTCGGTACTCTGTCGATCTTGACCATATCACAATTCTTTATAAAGTTGCTAATGTGCACCATTGTGTCTTCAGAGCTATGGCCATGGAAAGCTAGGGATTTAATCAAAGAGATCAACCCTGGGTCAATCTTGTAGCTTCCCACATTGATTGCTTGTCTTTTGATTGGTCCTTTTTGGGCTATTATTGTAGAGACTCTGATCCTCATCCATATTGTCAGTTCATCTTCTCCCTCCATTTCTACTATCTCTGGTTCTTTTGGTGTTGCAGGTCTCTCAGGTGGAGGTGGAGGTGGTGGATTTTGGTTGAATCTATCCATTGACCATGAAGTTTCTCTCTGTGTGTGTGTGTGTGTGTGAAGGAGTTCTGCTTTCCCAAACCCCGACGAAGATGGCTCTTTGTATTCGTGGGCTCGAGTCCGTACCATACACCAATGCCTGAAATTGACAAACTAATTGTTAGCTTGCAGTAGTGGAAATAGAGGTAATAATAATTTTATAATGCAACTCTAAATGAAAATTAAACAAATAGAAAAATGGGTTGGCCTAGAGTGGCCAACCACAACACTCATAGTGATGGATGTTGTCATTTCCCCGACAACGACACAAAAAACTTAACATGTGTTTATCGTGTGTTATATGCAAGTGAACGTATCGAACTAATATAGACCCTTTTGAGGCCGGAGTCAAACATAGGGAATTTTTTTCCATAGACTACTACTAACAACGGTCTAATCATCTAGGCCGATGCAAATGAGTGAGTTTGATTGAACAGAATCAAAACTAAAATACAGATTTAACACTTCAATTAATCACTTTTAGGGAGTGTCTTAGGATTATGGTTTTACCACAGATAAGATTGCATTTCATTCCATACACCAATATCTATTACCCTTATCCCTGGATAAAGAGCATGTAGCCAGAGTTACCCACTCCCAAAATATAGTTCACTACCTATTCTAATGCCAATCTTATTTCCATAGAAATTGGTTGATTAGTTAGGTGCTTTATGATTTAACTCTGGGTTTCTCCTCCTGTTTATTCTCCACCTTTCCCAAGGGGTGCAATAAATGAGTAAATCTATGCTTTGTAACCCTTAACGTCTCTCCTAAAATGATTGAGAGTCTAAAATATATCTATGTTGATCAGGCATAAACAGAACAATGCATCTCCATAGATTTATATCCTAAGGATAAAAATGATATTAATGCATGGAAATCAAGTACAATGCATACCCGGGATACTCCTGGGTCCTAAGAAATCAAGGGGATTAGCCCTGCATGATTTTCATTGACAAATATATGGTAGAGAAAGAGAAAAATGTGGGAAACATTAGAGAAACTAAGTAACCCCTAGTGAATATCTGATCCAGATGATCCCCTACGTCATGCGTGCAATCAGCTGTCTTCCGACTACCGATTCACCTTCTGGAGGTGCTTTGATAGTCTCAGATGAAGCTTCTAGATCCTTTCTCCTCTTCTCTCTCTCTCTTCTGTGTTGTGTAATGGAAAATGGATGCTTCCTCGTAAATAGCCGAACTCCCCTTGGGTCATAGGAGTTACTGTAATGACCCTGCCTCCCGGTAACCCCCACTTAAGGGAGACCAAGAGGTTAGAGCCGTTATCCCAATAAACCGGATCAAAGGTTCAACAATTAATCAATAGTAATTATGAAATTCTACTAACTAAACTGAAATCTGGTATAAAATAAAACTTTGCATACCTTTTTAAAAACTTTGGTAATCTACTTCTATCTACATCTTGGATCTATTCTATCTAATCCTCCTTGCACTTTATTTCTTATTTTTGCAAAGTGTCACTTTACTATTTGTTCTTTTTAGAGTTGTTCCTAAAACACTGACAAACAAAATGTCAGTCATCATATAGGAATATGCTGGTATGTGGGGACAACCAAAATTTCACAAATATGGCTAACAATATAAATACCACAATCAAGTTAATTAACAAGCCAATTTATGCTTTCAATGTGACATTATCCACCGCTTTTACCCTAACCCTGCAATACCCTCCTTATGGTTTTTCTTTTGCCATTGACATAAGGCCACCTTCTCAATCCCGAGCTTGGTGCATGTGGGTCACCACTTATGGTGCCCATTAGTCATGCAATAAAGACCACCTTCTCATTCCTGAGCTTGGTGTATGGGGTCACCACTGATGGTGCCCATGGGTCTTCCCTCCTGGGCTTGACCTTTTGGCATCATCCATCAGGGTGGCATGTAGGTGCGAGAATACACACTCACATTATAATTGTGATAATCTTAGTGACTTTATAATTTGCAAGTATGAACATCCAAACTGATAGGTTGCATTCAATACGATTAACCATCTGGAAAACCTTCGGGGAAACTAATGTGATTAACCATAATTAACCACATATATGTCAAGATGACTTGAGTGAAGAAATAATTCTACCAAGCAAGCACACACAAATTGACCCTGAAATAAGCATCTAATTTTCCTTTCATCAATCATGCCATCATGGTCTATTAATCCTAGTTGTTTCCTAGGGTTACTAGTCCTTTTTAGGGTTTTGATTACAATTAGGGTTTTACTTCATTTTTATTATTTTAAACCCTAATTTTATAAAATTACTCACAAACCCTAATTATCTCATCTTTCTTTCATAAAAGATCCTAAGATAATCTTTTGGCAACATGAAACCCTAATTTCAGATCAACTACTCTTTTCTTCCCTTGTTCCCTTATCTAGGGTTTCTAAGGATATTAACCACCATATTATGTTTAAAACCCTATATCTTGCAATTTCATCTTTAAAACAGGTTAAGATCCATCTTTATCATTAAACAAGTTAACAATGCTCAAATTAACTTATTTGCAATATTAAATCCACTCTTTATCTTCAATTAGGGTTTCTAACCACAAATTAATACTTTTTCAATCAAAATTATACACTTTCAAAAAAAATACTGATTTAGGCTTCCAAACTATTTTTAACTTGTTCCTCGTATTTTTCTGATCAATTTTCATGTATAAACTTTTCTCATCCGAATTTTCTAGCAAAAGATATAACTTTTGCAAGGAAAACCCTTTTTCTGATATATTCGATAATCTTGGAAAATCGAGGACTGCTTGATCCATGGTCTGCTGGTCTACGTAGGATCCAACGACTTAGGATCTGCGCGCCTATTGTTACAACCCCAATTTTTGGGTTCAATTGGTGAGAAATGTAATTTCTCATATTAAAGATAATTGAACAAATAATGATATAATTTGTTTTGAATAAATGGATTTCATTTACAATAGCCTTGATGGTTTTGTTGTGGGTTTTATTGGCTATTGGGCCCAAATAACAAGGAAATTCAATTAATAAATGAATAATCGAGTTTTTGGAGAAAAGAACGATGTGGAAACCTCTGGAAGGCAAAAGGATGTAATCCAAGGAAGGATTATGTGGCTCTTGGGTTCCTTGGGTTCCAATGAGTCCAAAGTTTCTTAGAGAATGCAATAAGAAAAGAAAAGATCAATTAAGTATTTCTTTATTAAGAAAGAAATTGAAAATAATGGTAAAATGTGGAAAACAAGTGAAAAGAGGGGTAATTGAGTTATCCTTAGTGGGATTTCGTATCCCAAGGATTCCTAATGTAAAAAGGGGAAACCAATGAGGAAAATTAAAGAGAAATCCTCAAAAGGAAATATTTTAATAATAAATAAACATGATAATGAGGAATAATGCATTTAGATGCATCTAGAAGGATAATGAGTATCCAATAAAAAGGATTTCGAAATAATAGAGTTTCTTGGGATCCAAGGAGTCCCAATAAAGAGGAAAGAAAGAGAAAATACCAGAATTTCAAAATAAGAGAATAATGTAATGCATTATTAATGAAATTTGTGATATTGATAAAAAGGAAGTAATATCTATTAAAAGAGAATAGAAATCCGTGGCCAATGAATAAAAAGGGCAAGTACAAAGAAAATGAAAGAGGAATTTCGAATTCCTAGTATCCATATAATAGAGAAAAACCAAGGATAAAGGAGAGAGAGAATATTGCTTCCCCTTGAAGGAATATGTTTCCTTTGGGAGTGGGACTCATTTTCTCTTGGATGAACGTGCTTGGGCATGGATACCCTCCCCTATATAAGGGGAAGGACCTAGGACCGTGTCCAGAGAAATCCCACGCACCCCTCTCTCCCTCCTTCTTATTTCTTGCATGCAAAACCCTAACCTGGGTATACCTCTACCCCTGGAGCGGCGAGGGGGTTTGTTTGTAGTCTTGAAGGAAGCGAGACGATTCCACAATGTCTCGGAGGAGCGCAACCATCAACTTGGTGCCCTAGCTCATGCGCGACACCAGCTGGAGGGCCATGGGACGTCCACGTGCTATAGAACTAGGAACCTTGAACTGGATATCATGGCCATGTCTCAGAAGCACCCTCGCCTGCATGGGGGCACGACAGAGCCAGGGGAACCTCCCTGGTGGTCGTCGAGGTCCGGGAGGGCGTCATGGCCACGTCGGATCACTACTGCGGCGGCAGCAGGTCACGTTCGTGAGGTTGAAGATGATCGGGTCCCTTTTGACGCTTCTGGACCTCCGCGTGGTATGGAGCGAGCCACTCAAGTAAGGGTACGATCATAATTTGGTTATGTTTGGCTAAGATTACAATTTTCATGGGATAGACGATGTGGCAACCTCGGATTGGCCGAAAAGGCAATTCCTTTATTAATTCATAATTAAATATTGGTAACTCCGATTAGGATAAGTAATATATGAATTTTGATCAGGAGAATGAGAGGAATCCAATAAAAATGATATTAAATATTGATTCCCTTCATAATTGCAAAAGTAATATAAGTTGATGAAAAGTGCATTAAAGTTAAGTTAAAAAACCCTATTTGTGATTAAAGGTTGAATCTAGTATGCTTAATGGGTTAATTGAAGTATTAATAACCTGTTGAATGATAATGTTAGATTCGAACTTGATCTAGATATAAAATTGCATGATTTAGGGTTTTTACCCCTTATGAGAATGATTAAGTATTTAGAAACCCTAATTTAGGGTCAAAGAGGATAATATCATATTTAATTTGAAAAATGTGAAAATATGTTGTTATATGATGGTTCTAATATATTTCGAGCATTAAAGTTCCTAATTATGGATAAAAACCCTAAATGTAGTGATTAGGGTTTTCTCATGAATAAAAGGTAGAATCGAGTTCATATGTGATTAAACCATAATGAACTTTGAATTGATGATAGATGCACATAATGATCTTGTCATGGATTAAAAGGATAAAAATAGTAGCTTTAATGTAAAAGAAGCTTAATGAAATTAATTAATGGTTAATGGGACCTTGAAATCTGAAAATAGGGTTATATGTTGTTAAGATAACCTTAATATTGAAGAATAGATGAGATGATTAGGGTTTATGAGTAATGGAATAAAATTAGGATTTAATATGGTAAAAGAGGAACGGAAACCCTAATTGTAAAACGAAACCCTAAAGTGCATACATAAACCCTAGAAAGTGAATCCAAGTCAATAAAGTAGATTCTTGATAAAGTGTGTAATAAATAGAGTACATATTCTTTTCAGGAATTATGTGATTGTTGAATTGCTTGCTTGGATTGCTTTCTTGGTTGGATTTGCTTAATGCTTGTGAAATCATCAAATCAGGTATGTGGTTACGCTTATGATTATCCCAATTAGTTTTCCAAGGATTTTATCGACATTTCCCTCATGGCTAGAAATAACTGTTGGATGTTTTAATTCATGCAACTATAGAGTGACTATGACTATCACTATGAGTATACATGTATAACTGGCTAGATCCGAGTCCACCTCTATGGCTTGTAAAGGCTAAAAAGGGGTAACCTAGAGTAAGGTCTAGGTTATCGTGGGTTAGAAATTGGGCTACTAAGTGTAGTGCCATGAGACCCATTAGCCTGTCATGAGTTATGGAGTGGGCTACTTAGGAGTAGTGCCATGTGACTCAACCCTAGAAACTGGTTCACCTATAGGTGGGACCACGAGGGGTTAATGGGGATCTACCATAAGGAAGGTAGTATCCGGGTCCACTATAGGGATAGCACAGAGGGTAGGGTACTCATGGATCATGGAGTTATATTTAAAACATAATCTTGGTTGTTAAATGATTAATTGAATGATTACGTTGTTATCATAGTTGCACGTTTATTATTTCCCCCCCATATCAGCTTCGGCTGACCGACATTTTGTTTGTCGGCATTTTAGGTACAAGCCAAAAGGGCAAATAGTAAATCGTCATATTGTGAACTACATGAAGTAAAATACAAGGAGGATTAGTTAGATTAGAATCCATAAGTTGATAGAAGGTTAGAGATCCAAGTTTTCAAAAAGGTATGTAAAAGTTTGTTTTCTTACAACTTTTCAGTTTAGTCTGTTAAAATTTAATAATGGTTCTTGGTTAATTGCTTAACCTTTGATCCGGAAATTATGGGTACGACTTCGACCTCTCGGTCTCCCTTAATTGGGGGTTACCAAAAGGTGGGATCGTAACATTTGGTATCAGAGCGTAGGTTCCTCACTTAACCATTTATAATTATTAAATTTTACAAACTCCATAGAACCCAAGGGAGTTATTAGAGGATTATCCGAAAGACGGAGGTGTCTAAAAAAGGATCACGACTGGAGGTTGGCAATATTTTCCTTCACACCGCTAGTCAGAATACAAGGACTTCCAGATCCGTGTGACTGCCTGTCCAAAATCTTAGGGTATGAATCGAAATAAGATACCTTTAGGAGTTTCTCATCTTATTCATCCCTTCTTATCACAAATTTTTTTAAGGACCTTAAGGATTAGGGTATTCTCTCTTCTCCTCACCTCTTGAGGTATGGGTAAGGATAATAAGGTCTAAGGAATCCTCCACCAATTAATGAAAAGTATTTAAATAAGACGTCATGGACATAAGCTTAATAGATTAAGCATAAATGAATAAATGCATGCTTAGGTCGTATGACATAAGTTGTCATGCCCTCAGAAGAGACCTGAGGCTAGACCTTCTTGTTAGGAAGATATATAAACAGAGTTAGTCTTGGAGGTAGAGACATCCATTATAAGTAGAGACCTGGCTCATCCTCTGAGGATGATGTTAACCCTAACCCTAAGTGAAGGTTAGAGAGAGATGGTATGAAGAGTTAGACCAAGTGTTTGGATGGACATACCTTGGATGATGTATGATCCATGAGAGGTTGGATGATCAAGTACCTTTGGAGACCCAACCCTGGGAATGGTAGTGCATGTTAGAGTGAAGGATAGCTCCTTCATTGAGGAGGTTAGAGAAGAACCTATGGAAACCCGATGAGCTTATATGAGCATGGCATAGTATGCACCTGGAATGTATCAGTAGTGCGAGAAATAGGTTGAAACCCTGGCCAGGAGAGTATGAAGGATGGCTTATGAGATATAGAGTTATCGATAATCTTTAGCAAACATGAGTTCAAGCCTAGGCTTCACCCATGTATAAGTATGCTTGTGAGCTTGATCCCTCTTAGAGAGAGAGCCTCTCATAGTAAGGTTGAATGTGGAGTTAGCTCTAGAGAGAGTAGGAACCAGGCAAGAAGGTTGGAAGCCTAAACCCCGAGATATGAGGAATAGTGGGGAGTCGAGGATGATGTGACCTAAGTGGATGATAGTGGTTGCCTCATGCATGATCCCTGGAGGCGAATGATATCTTGGTTGCCTTTATAGGAACCAAACCCTAGAGAGAGGATGATGCTTCTGGTACCTATGTGCCTGTGGACTTGGAGAGGTTTAGTAATAGGTTGTGAGTCCTTGTACCTTATTGGTTGTCCTTGAGGAGGACTCGACCCTGATGTGTTGCTCGAGTAGAAGGATGATAGGAAGTGCATGGCGTACCCTGTACATGTTTGGTTTGTGGTTAAGAGGTTGAGCATGCAGTTGGACATCAGAAAAGTAAACCTAGGGTTCCTAGGCCTAAGAGGGGAAGTGGTGTACCTAATGCTCATGATGAGAATTAAGTTGCTATAGTTTCGAGCATGGTACTCCTCATGCGTAGAGGTAAAGGAAACCCCTTAAGTTAAGGGTATCTTTGATGAACCCCTCACAACTAAGTTGGTCTAATGTTGAGGGAAGAGAGCAAGTATGACCTAGCATGGTTTAGTAGGTGCTCTGCTTATGCCTTAGTAGTTGCTGGGTTAAGCATGTTCATTCGTATGTAAACCGTAAGGATGGTTGTGACCTTCGTTATCAAGGTGTAGTTTCCTCCCATCCTGGGAGAGGGACCCTTTTGTAGGGTGTATACCAGTTTTGTTGGTTTAAGGTAACCTAAAGAGGTCTCATAGGATCTTGAGAAGCTAAGTGAAAAGTACATGGTATGCAAATCAACCTGTAGACCCATAGATATCCATCTCTAAATGCATGTGGATGTGTTACCATGGAGGTAACCGGTAAGGGGCCTGACCAAGGTAGACAAGTCACCATGACCCCTATGAAAGGATGGATGTCAGCCCATGTATACAAAGAGAGACGATGAAGGCTTGGGAAAGGTTCTAAGTTGGACATGTACTATAAATGGAAAATCCTAAGTCTATCCTAGGGTCAGGTAGGGATAAGACCGATGGAAGTAGGAGTTGCCTAATTCCCTAGTTGCACATGACCATAGGGTCGGGAGGTAACAACTATCAATGTCTGAGGGCCATGAGTGAGGAGATTGATCACCTTAATGAACTCATGGGACCCAAAGGGCAGATGAGTGGGAAACTCTCTGGATGCATAAGGGAAGAGGGATGACCCCAAAAGTGTCAGCACCCTATATACCTCAAGGATATGACCAAGGGTTGTGTGTAAACCCAAGTAGGTTCAAGGCCAGTTTTCCATGGAAGTGACTTTGATATCAAGATGATTGTAATATAGAGACATAAACGACACGTTTCAATTTAGATTAAAAGGTGTACTGGCAAGGTGGGATGTACCATCTCTACTTTTGGAATAGGATGAACTCTGTATTTGGACTGCAGCCAAATGCTTATTTCCTCTTGTTATGGGAGATAGAGATAGGACAATACACATGCCATACACCAAGGATAAGGATGATGTGGGTTGGAACTTTGCCATGAGAAATGGGGACAGAGAAGATAACATACCCTGGTAAAGCGAATGATACACAGATGGTTTACCAACACTAAAGAGAAATAAGGTAGTCATCTTATAAGGATGTTTCTAGCATGAGATATGTGGAATTTGCAAGTGATGCAAGGTTGAGTTTGAATCATCATAAGGATGAGCTCAGAGTTTTCTTGATGAAAGCAGACTTAGAGTCGAGATGAGATGATAAGTGAAATACATGAAACTGTAGGTCTTCAAATGTTACCTAATACATAAGAAGGTGAAGTAGTAATGGATGCCCTGGTTGAGATATATCTGCCTATTTTGGTTAGAAGAGGTTGTTAGACTAACCCTAAGTTTGGAAAAGAAGATATGTTTGGTTAACACTCTGATATAACGAGATCAAATAATGGTTGTCTGGTTAGCCAGTCTAGTCTTTGATGCAATGAAAGGATGGTGGTAGAACCTCAGATGCACTTCTTTGGAAAAGAAGGTTATGAAACCCCGACTAGAGTAGTTTAGGGTTTCTGAGGAATCGATCTTGAGGAATCATGACATACAGGAAATCATGATTGAAGATCACCATACACTGTGGTACTACCAAGATAATAAGTGACGGTAGTACTGTAGATGCCTAAGATAAAGTTGCATGTGGTATATGGCCATGCAAGCTGAGGGAGAGGGACAAACACCAGTAACCCAGTGCATTGATGTAAGGGATAAAGAGTCCCCAAAAGAGAAAGGGAGTTCATCACTATGGATGTTGTAAGTCTCCCCTGGACCAAGGAAGGTCGAAATGTAATATGGGTTATGGTAGATTGCCTTACCTAGATGACATGAGAAAGAAAGAGTTCTGTCAAGGGACAGATTTGGTTGAACTACCCATGAGGGAGATGGTTCAGCTACACCATGATGCGAGTTCCAAGGTTCTTGAGTATGACCTAAAGGTTCCCTTCCATAAGATGGAAGAAGGTACATGAAGAACTCTATGTTAGTACAATTTATCACCCCTAACTAATGGTTAGTATGATCCAGACTAAAGGGGTCTGATGAGAGCATGTGTACTCATTCAGGGTGATATCTAGAGATAGTTCTTGTCCTAAGAAAGATGTGATGATAACCACCATAACCAGTATCGAGAAAGAAAGAAGCTCTGTAAGAGAGGTTGTGTCAGTCACCACTTCAGTAAGGTGATGTTGGTGAAAGGACCACGTGATGGTTAGAAAAGGACCACAGTGTGTGTAGATGAAGTCGCTTTGATCGTGCAATGCCTAAAAGGAGCCTAGAGACAACGTGAGTCGTGGGTGGATGCAAAGTAGACTAACATGCAGTTCACTGTGGGAAATATGTGACATGAAAATCTGACCCCTCTAAGTTATAGCTAAGAGAGCTGAGTCCCCGATGCATGGGTTCTTTTGTCATGGTTTAGTGGAGAGGGTTAAGTTTGACCTTAGCCCTTAGGATAAAGTATTGTGTGATGAGTTCCATGTGTCCAATTTAGAGTACTATGTGAGGTACCCGATTATGTGCTGAGCAATGAACCTAGTGAGCCCCAAGGGAGGCTGACATGGCCTGAGTCACCTGTGCAGTTTATAGATGCCAGGATGAAAGAACTCAGAGAAAAGAATATGTGATGATAAAGGTTCTTTGGAAGCGCCATGGGTAAGCTAAAGCCACATAGGGGCCAATGATGGGCATGGAGTAGTCTTATCCTGAATTGTTTGTTTGCTTAATAAGAATTTTGAGGACAAAATTCCTATAAGAGGAGAAGAATGTTACAACCCCAATTTTTGGGTTCAATTGGTGAGAAATGTAATTTCTCATATTAAAGATAATTGAACAAATAATGATATAATTTGTTTTGAATAAATGAATTTCGTTTACAATAGCCTTGATGGTTTTGTTGTGGGCTTTATTGGCTATTGGGCCCAAATAATAAGGAAATTCAATTAATAAATGAATAATTGAGTTTTTGGAGAAAAGAACGATGTGGAAACCTCTGGAAGGAAAAAGGATGTAATCCAAGGAAGGATTTCGTGCCTCTTGGGTTCCTTGGGTTCCAAGGAGTCCAAAGTTGCTTAGAGAATGCAATAAGAAAAGAAAATATCAATTAAGTATTTCTTTATTAAGAAAGAAATTGATAATAATGGTAAAATGTGGAAAAAAGTGAAAAGAGGGGTAATTGAGTTATCCTTAGTGGGATTTCGTATCCCAAGGATTCCTAATGTAAAAAGGGAAAACCAATGAGGAAAATTAAAGAGAAATAAAGAGAAATCCTCAAAAGGAAATATTTTAATAAGAAATCAACATGATAATGAGGAATAATGCATTTAGATGCATCTAGAAGGATAATGAGTATCCAATAAAAAGGATTTTGAAATAATAGAGTTTCTTGGGACCCAAGGAGTCCCAATAAAGAGGAAAGAAAGAGAAAATACCAGAATTTCAAAAAAAGAGAATAATGTAATGCATTATTAATGAAATTTGTGATATTGATAAAAAGGAAGTAATTTCTATTAAAAGAGAATAGAAATATGTGGCCAATGAATAAAAAGGGCAAGTACAAAGAAAATGAAAGAGGAATTTCGAATTCCTAATATCCATATAATAGAGAAAAACCAACGATAAAGGAGAGAGAGAATATTGCTTCCCCTTGAAGGAATATGTTTCCTTTGGGAGTGGGACTCATTTTCTCTTGGATGAACGTGCTTGGGCATGGATACCCTCCCCTATATAAGGGGAAGGACCTAGGACCATGTCCAGAGAAATCCCATGCACCCCTCTCTCCCTCCTTCTTATTTCTTGCACGCAAAACCCTAACCTAGGTATACCTCTACCCCTGGAGCGGCGAGGGGGTTTGTTTGTAGTCTTGAAGGAAGCGAGATGATTCCACGATGTCTCGGAGGAGCGCAACCATCAACTCGGTGCCCTAGCTCATGCGCGACACCAGCTGGAGGGCCATGGGACGTCCACGTGCTACATAACTAGGAACCTCGAATCGGCCATCATGGCCACGTATCAGAAGCACCCTCCCTGCGCGGGGGCACGACGGAGCCAGGGGAACATCCCTGGTGGTCGTTGAGGTCCGGGAGGGCAGCATGGCTGCGTCGGATCACTACTGCGGCAGCAGCAGGTCACGTTCATGAGGTTGAAGATGATCGGGTCCCTTTTGATGATTCTGCCCCTCCGCGTGGTAAGGAGCGAGCCACTCAAGTAAGGGTACGATCGCAATTTGGTTATGTTTGGCCAAGATTACGATTTGCATGGGATAGACGACATGGCAGCCTCGGATTGGCCGAAAAGGTAATTCCTTTATTAATTCGTAATTAAATATTGGTAACTCCGATTAGGACAAGTAATATATGAATTTTGATGAGGAGAATGAGAGAAATTCAATAAAAATGATATTAATTATTGATTCCGTTCCTAATTTCAAAAGTACTATAAGTTGATGAAAAGTGCATTAAAGTTAAGTTAAAAACCCTATTTGTGATTAAAGGTTGAATCTAGTATGCTTAATGGGTTAATTGAAGTATTAATAACCTGTTGAATAATAATGTTAGATTCGAACCTGATCTAGATATAAAATTGCATGATTTAGGGTTTTTACCCCTTATGAGAATGATTAAGTATTTAGAAACCCTAATTTAGGGTCAAAGAGGATAAGATCATATTTAATTTGAAAAATATGAAAATATGTTGTTATATGATGGTTCTACTCTAATTCGAGCATTAAAGTTCCTAATTATGGATAAAAACCCTAAATGTAGTGATTAGGGTTTTCTCATGAATAAAAGGTAGAATCGAGTTCATATGATATTAAACCATAATGAACTTTGAATTGATGATAGATACGCATAATGATCTTGTCATGGATTAAAAGAATAAAAATAGTAGCTTTAATGTAAAAGAAGCTTAATGAAATTAATTATTGGTTAATGTGACCTTTAACTCCGAAAATAGGGTTATATGTTGTTAAGATAACCTTAATATTGAAGAATAGATGAGATGATTAGGGTTTATGAGTAATGGTATAAAATTAGGATTTAATATGGTAAAAGAGGAAGGGAAACCCTAATTGCAAAACGAAACCCTAAAGTGCATACAGAAACCCTAGAAAGTGAATCCAAGTCAATAAAGTAGATTCTTGATAAAGTGTGTAATAAATAGAGTACATATTCTTTTCAGGAATTATGTGATTGTTGAATTGCTTACTTAGATTTCTTTCTTGGTTGGATTTGGTTAATGCTTGTGAAATCATCAAATCAGGTATGTGGTTACGCTTATGATTATCCCGATTAGTTTTTCAAGGATTTTTCAATATTTCCCTCATGGCTTGAAATAACTGTTGGATGTTTTAATTCATGCAACTATAGAGTGACTATGACTATCACTATGAGTATACATGTATAACTGGCTAGATCCGAGTCCACCTCTGTGGCTTGTAAAGGCTAAAAAGGGGTAACCTAGAGTAAGGTCTAGGTTATCGTGGGTTAGAAATTGGGCTACCAAGTGTAGTGCCATGAGACCCATTAGCCTGCCATGAGTTAAGTAGTGGGCTACTTACGAGTAGTGCCATGTGACTCAACCCTAGAAACTGGTTCACCTATAGGTGGGACCATGAGGGGTTAATGGGGATCTACCATAAGGAAGGTAGTATCCGGGTCCACTGCAGGGATAACACAGAGGGTAGGGTACTCATGGATCATGGAGTTATATTTAAAATGTAATCTTGGTTGTTAAATGATTAATTGAATGATTACGTTGTTATCATAGTTGAACGTTTGTTGTTTCCCCCACATACCAGCTTCGGCTGATCGACGTTTTGTTTGTCAGCGTTTTAGGTACAAGCCAAAAGGGCAAACAATAAATCATCATATTGTGAAATACATGAATTAAAATACAAGGAGGATTAGTTAGAGTAGAATCCATAAGTGGATAAAAGGTTAGAGATCCAAGTTTTCAAAAAGGTATGTAAAAGTTTGTTTTCTTACAACTTTTCAGTTTTGTCTGTTAAAATTTAATAATTGTTCTTGGTTAAATGTCGAACCTTTGATCTAGAAATTATGGGTACGGCTTCGACCTCTCGGTCTCCCTTAATTGGGGGTTACCGGAAGGTGGGGTCGTAACACCTATTCTGCGATCTGAATTAAATGAAAGATGGAAATAGCCTTACCTTGAAAGATGGTCAACCTCGTGGTTGACTTTGGGATTCCGACCACCAATGAGCACGGTGAAAGGTCAGGGAGCTCTGCCTCCCTCCACCGAAATTGATGAGGCCTTTAATTGTGCACCAAGAATATGCCACTACCACCTCCTACTCGCCGGACTCCGGCGAGGCTTGTCGAGAAGACGAGGGTGCAAGTTAGTGTAGAAGAAGCAATTGGAGGCACGAGAGCACTCCTCGCAGTCTGTTGCAGCGTTTAGGGTAGCAAGTAGGCATGCTGGTACCTTCTCTTACCCTCCCCTATATATAGGGTTGAAGGCAGGTTCGCGAGAATTGGGAACTTCCCCAATTGATGACCAAACCCCTACAAAGTAGGGATGGTTCTTGTCAGACTCCTCTCCTGAATCCAAAGGAAATAAGAACGGGCTTGCCCACCCTCAGGATCATGAGGAAAATGAGAGGAAAAATCCCTCTATAACTCAACAGAGTCCCCGTGCTTGTGGAATTGGGTGATGAGCGACAAGCATTGGATTAAGATCCAATGGTTCACATCTCACACAATCAACCAAAAAGGAAAATCATATTCCTATATCAAGATAATTCTATATTTTGGAGATAATTTGAGAAAATCATATCTCCTAAATCATAGCTCCTTTTTATCTCAAATTTTAAGGGAACATTTATATTGGAATTATCAAACTATTTATCAAATTTTGGAAACAAATTCCAACGGATGAGAAGGGTTCCTTCCCTCCCAAGTTATCCATCAATTAATCCAAAATTAATTAGTATTTCTTTTCCCTTTGCCATTATCTTAGTCCCTTGGACCTATAGAAATCCTAAAGGCATGAATTCCCATATTGAGGAATATCTATTTGCATTTATCCTCTTATCGATGTCTATTTCACATATTTAAATCCTTTTCCTTTTTATTTCCCTTTTCTTCTCAATTGGGCTCAATGGCCAACAAAGCCCATTATCAATCAATCAAGGCCATTTAACAGGAAATCCATCACAAATAAAAAATAGATTTCATTTATTCTTTAAAAGGAAATTACACCTTTCATTACATACTTAGGAAATTGAGGTTATAACATCCTCCCCTCCTTATAGGAATTTTGCCCTCAAAATTCAAGCAATCAAACAAACAAATCAAGGTATGCTTTCTCCATGTCTGCCTTCAGCTCCCATGTGGCCTCATCCTCTCCATGGTGCCTCCAAAGAACCTTTACCATCTCTATATTCTTACATCTGAGCTCTTTCACCTTGGTATCTAGAATCCGCAAAGGTATCTCAGGATAAGTTAGCTTCCCTTGAAGCTCAATAGGTTCAATGCTCAGAACATGGCTCAGATCTTGCACATATCGCTTCAGGTTAGACACATGAAACACATCATGCATCATGCTATACTGAGGGGGTAACGCAAAACGATATGCAACTTCACAAATCCGTTCTAGCACCTCAAATGGACCCACGTATCGGGGACTCAACTTTCCTCTATTCTTAGCTATCGCTTGGAGCGGTTAGATATTCAAGAACACATGCTCTCCAACAGTGAAATGCACATCAGTCTACTTTGCATCAGCATATGACTTTTGTCAATCCTGGGCTCTCTTCGGCCTTTCCTTGAACAAAGAAACTTTATCAGCATACACTTGGAGCTCATCTGACCTCAACAAGGTCCTCTCACCCACATCATACCAGTGAAGTGGTGACCGACACGGTCTTCCGTACAAAGCATCATACGGAGGCATCCTGATACTGGCTTGGTAGTTGTTGTTGTAGGCAAACTCAGCTAAAGGTAAGTATTGCTCCCATGAGCCACCCCAATCGAACACATAAGCTCTCAATAGATCTTCTAATGTTTGGATCATCCTTTCTGGCTGACCATCTGTCTGCGGGTGATAAGCTGTACTAAACTTCAACCTCGTACCAAGTTCCTCTTGAACTTGCTTCCACAACTTGGAAGTAAACTTTGAGTCTCTATCAGAGATGATCGAGCCTAGTATGCCATGCAAACACACTATCTCTCTAATATACAACTCAGCTAGGTCGGACACCTTAGTAGTGGTCTTTAAGGCAAGGAAGTGTGCTGACTTGGTAAGATGATCTACCACGACCCATATCACATCATGATCTTTCTTGGTCCGGGGTCGACCCACCACAAAATCCATGGTGATGTATTCCCATTTCCATTCTGGAATCTCTATCGACTGTAACAGTCCATCGGGTCATTGGTGTTCAGCCTTCACCATCTGGCATATAAGACAGCTGGCCACCCATGCCGCAATGTCTTTCTTCATTCCTGGCCACCAGAAAAACCACTGTAGGTCCTTGAACATCTTAGTAGTTCCTGGGTGCACTGTGGATTTGGATCCATGAGCCTCTTGCAGGATACACTCTTTTATCGATTAATCCACCAGAACCCATATGCGATTCTCGAACCTGATTCCTCTATCAATTCCCACACATAGATGAGTCTGTGGTTTCATCATCATACCTTTCATCTTGTCTATCTCTTCACTGGTCAACTGTGTTGCTATGATCTCACTTAAAAACTCAGATTGAATCTGAATATTAGCCAATTGAACTCGATCTTCTAACAGTTGTGGAGTCCAATCCACCAGCTCCTCCAGACTCTTCCACTGACTGGACAAAATAGTTGCACACTTAAGTTGTTTCCGACTCAAAGCATCAGCCATGACATTTGCCTTACTAGGATGATAGGCGATGGTGAAGTCGTAATCCTTCATATACTCCATCCATCATTGTTGTTGTAGGTTCAGGTCTATCTGTGTCAGTAGGTATTTTAATCTCTTATGGTCGGTGAAGATCTCAAAGGTAGCACCGTATAGGTAATTCCGCCATATCTTTAGGGCATGGATAATAGCAGCTAGCTCCAGGTCATGTGTCGGGTAATTCACCTCATTGGGCTTGAACTTCCGGGAAGCATATGCAACAACATGTCGATTCTGTTCCAACACACAACCAAGTCCCATCTTGGAAGCATCAATGAAAATCATGAAACCCGCATTGCCATAAAGTAGATTCAACACGGGGGTAGTGGTCAGCTTCTCCTTCATCTCCTAGAAGTGAGCTTCACATATGTCAGACCACACGAACTTCACATCCTTCTGGGTTAACATGGTCAGTGGCAAATTAGTCCTTGAGAAATCCTTGATGAAGCGATGGTAGTATCCAGCCAACCCCAAGAAGCTACAAATTTCAGAGGGGTTCTTTGGTGCCGGCCAGTCTCGATCTGCTGATACTTTGGCTGGATCTACAACAATTGTTCCTCCTGAGATGATGTGTCCAAGAAACATGAATTGGTCTAACCAAAACTCACATTTCAAGAACTTTCTGAAAAACTTATGCTTTCTTAGGATATCAAGGACTCTACCCAGGTGGTCACGGTGTTGGGCTAGGTCATCATAGTACACCAAGATGTCATCTATGAACACTATCATAAAAGAGTCAAGGAAATGTTGGAACACACTATTCATGAGGTTCATAAAGACACTAGGTGCATTGGATAATCCAAACGGCATGACCACAAACTCATAGTGGCCATATCGGGTTCAAAAAGTCATTTTAGGTATATCCTCACTCCTTACTCTCACCTGGTGGTATCCTAACCTCAAATCAATCTTGGAAAAGACTCGAGCTGATTTGAGTTGGTCAAACAGGTCATCTATTCTAGGCAAAGGATACTTGTTCTTAATGGTTTCCTGGTTGATCATCCGATAGTCAATACACATCCAAAGCGACCCATCCTTCTTTTTCACAAAGAGGACTGGTGCTCCCCAAGGTGATGTATTGGACCGGATAAAGCCTTTATCCAGCAACTCCTACAACTGGGTTTTTAACTCCAGCAACTCTATAGGGGCCATTCTATAGGGTGCCTTAGATATAGGGTTAGTCCCAGGAGCTAACTCGATGGAGAAATCTACCTCCCTCTCAGGGGGGATCCCTAGTAGATCATCTAGAAACACATCCACTTACTCCCGAACCAACTCTATCTCCTCTAAGGATCACCCCTTAATCTCAGGTGTGGTAACTATGGCTAGGTAGGCTCGACAGCCATTGGATAGCATCTGTTCATCTTTCAAGGCAGACACATAAAGGATAGTTGTCACATCCTTCCTTCCTTGAATGGTTAAGTGTGGATAGCCAGTTTTTCTAATACGAATCTTCTTCTCTCTACAGTCAATTTGGTCTCTATAGGTGGAAAGCCAAACCAATACTGATGATTACATAAAAATCATTCATATCGAGAAGGATGAAGTCAGTGGGAAGCTCATGGTTCATATACTTTATTGGAAAGATGGGGTTTTTCAAAAGAGATGTATAGATACAACCACTCTGGGTTGTGACATCCAAAACATACCCTAAATACTTGATTTCCAAATAAAGCATAGTTTCTAGATTTCTCAAAATAAAAGTATTAGTAGAACCAGAATCAAAAAGTTCTTTTACATTTTGTCCCATGACTTCCAACAAGTCTACATAGTTCATACCATATCAGAAAACTATTACATGATCTACTGAACAAAAGAAAACTCTAGGGGTTATTACCCTCGATCAGCCTATTAGAATTTGCCTGAGCTTCTTCATTGTCGATGGCAAACACTCTAGCTTGCCTCCTCTCTCCAGCTGCAGGTGTCGTGGCTAGTGCTCCTATTGGGGGTGTTGCAGCCACCAGTTGTGCTGCCATAGGTTATGACCCCAAAGGTCCTCTTGGGTCGGGCTGAGGGCAGTTGGCGATGAAGTGTCCCTCTTGCTGACATCTGAAACACACCTTCTTCTCAAAGCAGCACTTCCCAGGATGTGTCCGTCTACAGGTGCGACACTACTGGAGGCGACCACGGGGCTTGCCTTTGTGCCCATGCTTGCTTTTTTTTGTGGTTGCACCATTGTCCCGTCTTATGTTCATTCTTCTGCCCCAGAGTTCCTTCAGTGAAACCCAGGTATCCCTTCGAGGGATTCTGTGCAGGCATCACCATCCTTTCCATGTCCAAGGTGGTGTTGTAGGCTTTCGAGAAGGTCTTCAGCTTACTAGCCATCACATGGGGCTTGATGGCAGGGTGTAGACGCTCTATGAAGTGGTCTACCCTCCTCTCTTCATCCATCATGTGTCCAAAATGTTCCAAGATGCAGAACTTGTGACCAAAGTCCGCAACTGACGAGCTTCCTTGAGTCATGTTTCTTTCCTTCTCCTTCTTGGCTGAGATGGGGATGAATCTGGCGGTGAAGATGGTCTTGAAATTGGTCCACGCCTTAGGTTCTTTGCTTAAGTCTCTTCCCGTGATATGGTTCTCCCACTATATCTTGGCCGCACCTTCTAAGAGGTGAGAAGCAAAGAGAACCTTCTTGTTTGGCTACACCTTCAGCATACATAATCCATTCTCGACTACAAGCAGCCAAGCCTCCACCTTGTCGACCACTTCAGACTTATCTTGTCCCCAAAACTTCTCGATGTTTATCTTGATGAAGTCCAAGATGGTGGCTCCCAGTCGAAGACGAACAGGAAGTGACTCGCCATTCTCATCTCTGGCTATGTCCCTAAGGGCCAGGGCACGAATAGCCTCAGTCAGCCATTTCTGTTGTTCCATCCATATTGCTTCCATAGTGTGAACTACCATAGTCAGTTTCGGACCACCCGGCTGGTCCTCCTCCATCTGGGCTTCCTCCTCGTACACATGTTGCTCCTCGTATCCTTGTCCCTCCTCTTGTTCAAGATTGCTGAAGGGTATCAGGTCAGGGTTGGGGCCCTCATGAGTAGTTTCTTTGGGTCTCTTCCTCTTCTTTTAGGAGTCACCAACATGATTCCACTTCCTCTTCTCGAAAGACCCCTTCTCCTTATGGGGAGGCCCACCACCGTTGGTAGCAACTAGGATAGAAACGATCTTTGTATGGGCCATCTACACAAGCATGCAAACAGACCTTCAGTCTGTACTTAACTAATTATACTTATGTCAATGACATCTTAATTACATATATTTTATTAATTTGGTGGAGGATTCCTTAAGCCATATCAACCTTACCCATACCTCAAGAGGGTGAGGAAGAGAGAGAAAACCCTAATCCTTAAAATCTTTAACAACATTTGAGTTGAGAAGGGATGAACAAGATGAGAGAGTCCTAAAGGTATCTTATTTTGAGTCAAATCCTGAGACATTCGCCAGACAGTCACACAAATCTGGGAGTCCTCGTATTCTGACTAACGATGCAGAGGAAAATATTGCCAGCCCCCAGATGTGATCCTTTTCTAGACACCTCTTTCATTCAAAAAATCCTCTAATAACTCCCTCGATTCTATGGAATTTATAAAATTTAATAATTATTAAAGATTAAATGAGGAACCTATGCTCTGATACCAAATGTAACGACCCTGCCTCGTGGTAACCCCCACTTAAGGGAGACCAAGAGGTCAGAGTTGTTATCCCAATAAACTGGATCAAATGTTCGACAATTAATCGGTAATAATTATGAAATTCTACTAACTAAACTGAAATCTAGTATAAAATAAAACTTTGCATACCTTTTTAAAAACTTTGGTAATCTACTTCTATCCACAACTTGGATCTATTCTATCAAATCCTCCTTGCACTTTATTTCTTATTTTTGTAAAGTGTCACTTTACTGTTTGTTCTTTTCAGAGTTGTTCCTAAAACACTGACAAACAAAACGTCAGTCAACATATAGGAATATGCCGGTATGTGGGGACAACCAAAATTTCACAAATATGGCTAACAATATAAATACCACAATCAAGTTAATTAACAAGCCAATTTACGCTTTCAATGTGACATTCTCCACCGCTTTTGCCCTAAACCTGGAATACCCTCCTTAGGGTTTCTCTTTTTCCATTGACTTAAGGCCACCTTCTCAATCCCAAGCTTGATGCCTGTGGGTCACCACTTATGGTGCCCATTATTCATGTAATAAAGACCACCTTCTCATTCCCGAGTTTGGTGTCTGGGGTCACAACTCATGGTGCCCATGGGTCTTCCCTCTCGGGCTTGACCTTTTGGCATCATCCATCAGGGTTGCATGTAGGTGCGAGAATACACACTCACATTATAATTGTGATAATCATAGTAACTTTATAATTTGAAATTATGAACATCCAAACTGATAGGTTGCATTCAATGCGATTAACCATCTACAAAACCTTTGGGAAAACTAATGCGATTAACCATAATTAACCACATACATGTCAAGCTGACTTGAGTGCAGAAATAATTCAACCAAGCAATCACACACAAGTTGACCCTAAAATAAGAATCCAATTTTCCTTTCATCAATCATGCCATCATGGTCTATTAATCCTAGTTGTTTCCTAGGGTTACTAGCCCTTTTTAGGGTTTTGATTACAATTAGGGTTTAACTTTATTTTTATTATTATAAACCCTAATTTTATAAAATTACTCACAAACCCTAATTATCTTATCTTTCTTTCACAAAAGATCCTAAGATTATCTTTTGGCTACATGAAACCCTAATTTTGGATCAACTACTCTTTTCTTCCCTTTTTCCCTTATCTAGGGTTTATAAGGATATTAACCACCATATTAGTTTTAAAACCCTAAATCTTGTAATTTATCTTCAAAATAGGTTAAGATCCATCTTTATCATTAAACAAGTTAACAATGCTCGAATTAACTTATTTGCAATATTAAATCTACCCTTTATCTTCAATTAGGGTTTCTAACCAAAAATTAATACTTTTCCATCAAAATTATACACTTTCAAAAAACTACTAATTTAGGCTTCCAAACTATTTTTGATCTTGTTCCTCATATTTTTCTGATCAATTTTCATGCATAAACTTTTCTCATCTGAGTTTTCTAGCAAAAGATATAATTTTTGCAAGGAAAAACCTTTTTCTGATATATTTGATAATCCTAGAAAATCGAGGACTGCTTGATCCATAGTCCGTTGGTCCATGCAGGATCCAATGGCTCAGGATCTGCATGCCTATTATGCGATCTAAAGTAAACGAAAGATGGAAATAGCCTTACCTTGTTAAAAGGAGACGAGAGGGCACGCTGGTAAATTCGTGGGGTCTCTTCTTCAACCTCACGACTCCTCTCGCTACTGTGATGGTCAACCTCATGGTTGACTTTGGGACTCCGACCACCAACGAGTGTGGCCAAAGGTCAGGGAGCTCTGCCTCCCTCCGTCGAACTTGACGAGGCCTTCAATTGTGCGCCAGGAACACGCCATTGCCTCCTCCTACTCACGGAACTCCGGCGATGCTTGCTGAGAAGACGAGGGTGCAAGTCAGGGTAGAAGAAGCAATTGGAGGCACGAGAGCACTCCTCGTAGTCTACCACAGCATTTAGGGTAGCAAGTAGTCGTGATGGTACCCTCTCTCACCCTCCCCTATATATAGGGTTGAAGGCAGGTTCACGAGAATTGGGAACTTCCCCAATCGATGACCAAACCCCTACAAAGTAGGGATGGTTCTCGTCGGACTCCTCTCTTGAATCCAAAGGAAATAAGAACGGGCTTGCACACCCTCAGGATCACGAGGAAAATGAGAGGGAAATTCCCTCTGTAACTCAGCAGAGTCCCAGTCCTTTTGGATCTGGACAGTGAGCGACAAGCGTTGGATCAAGATCCAACGGCTCACATCTTACGCGATCAACCAAAAAGGAAAATCATATTCCTATTTGCAAGATAATTCTATATTTTGGAGATAATTTGAGAAAATCATATCTCCTAAACCATAGATCCTTTTTATCTCAAATTTTAAGGGAAAATTCGTTTTGGAATTATATAACTATTTATCAAATTTGGGAAACAAATTCCAACAAATGAGAAGGTTTCCTTCCCTCCCAAATTATCCATCAATTAATCCAAAATTAATTAGTATTTCTTTTCCCTTTGCCATTATCTTGTTATCTTGGTCCCTTGGACCTTAAGAAATCCTAAAGGCATGAATTCCCATATTGAGGAATATCTATTTGCCTTTATCCTCTTATCTATGTCTATTTCACATATTCTCCATTTATCAATTAAATCCTTTTCCTTTTTATTTCCCTTTTCTTTTCAATTGGGCTCAATGGACAACAAAGCCCATTATCAATCAATCAAGGACATTTCACACGAAATCCATCAAAAATAAAAAATAGATTTCATTTAATCTTTAAAAATGAATTACACCTTTCATTACATACTTAGGAAATTGAGGTTATAACAGTCACTTATGGTACAAAATAACGTCCACCATTGGATTTGATTGCCATCATCAGATTTGTCAAATCAGGTAGACTCGGTAGTACCGACTTCACAGTCACTAGTATCGAGTTCCTAGGGTATCCACGGCTCCTGCCAATGTCAGTACTATCAACTTATCTCAATAGCACCGAGTCTTCATGTCACCCAAACCTTATCTGCCTGACGTAATCTCGGTAATACTGAGTTTGCAAACTCGATAGCATTGACTTTTTGCGATCCATTCTTGTGCTTCCCTGACATGATATCGGTACCACTGACTTGGAGTGTTGATAGTATCGAGTTTGTGTGAGTCTTTCTGAGAAAATACTGATGTGAAGTCGATACCACCGACTTATGGTGTTGGTGGTATCGACTATGTGTAGCTCCATTGTACCTGAAAATACACAAGAACATTGATAAGTACTTGGTGTAAATATTAAGTCATCTTAAACATTAAAAATAAGATAATTTGATGCATCTGAACATCAGAAGCCATTGATAGAATCTCATGCATTATTAATCATATAAATGACAAAACAACACATAAAATCAAGGAAAATATGCTTGTGAAAATGACTAAAAATTGATCGACTGGGAGTCTAATTAGTCAATTGATGTTTAAATCAAATACCTAAATGCTTTATTAATCAATTTAATTATCATTCATGATCAAAACTCCTCTTCCAGGTGTATCCTATGTGTGTGACCCTATAGGTCCCATATTACATTGGAAGTGAATGCCCATAACCAATTATGACATTAAAAGCAAAGAGTGTGCCTCGTCACACATCACTGCTACCCAAGTAAATGGAAACTTGGAGAACAACTTCAAACTACAATATGTGATTGGTCTTGCAGTGTTTGTATAGTTCATTTGTCACTGATATCCAAATTGAACTCGAGGCATGGAACAACCATCCTCTTCAACATTCAATATATGTTCCTTGCTATAGTAGGATGTCTGAGGTATGTGTAAGCTCAATATCACATATTGACTCATATGTGCATGACCATGAATTTCTCAGTCCCGCTAATCAAGTGTCAAGGATATCATACTCTAGTAGGAGGGACAAATCCCATCTACATCACTCACAATCATCCCCATGTGTCACGGTGCACCCATTCATCACCTTTATGGCAACCTTTATTCAACATCAAGGTTGATGATGTCAAAGTATAGTGAAATACAAGTGACTAGTGTAATGACTTTAGGTCTAAGAACCACAATCACCACCAACACTTATGACAACTAACTATGACTACCATTGTAATGATTTTCATGTGTCACTCTCATGATGGGTCTGTATGATACACTATTCTATAACAAGTAAGAATGTGTCAGGTTTGATATCACATATCATGACTGATGAGATTGCGTCATCAACCAACACACACTCTAGTCTTATGTGTTATCATTGTCTATCAGCCTTCCATAATAACATCTGACTAGGGAAATAGTAAGAATGTATATACTCTTAACATCTGGGTGATCTCATTTCTCAAGTCATGTACTTGAAGACATTCATCTTTGAGTAATATCATTCTTTAGATATTTACTATGTTACTTCATTATCTCATAACTAAATAAAATAGAATAAATTGGAAGCATGCATTTATTATTAATCAAGTTAGTTACAATACAAGTTATGCCATTACAATCATCATATGATTGGCTCTCTGAGCATACATACCAATAGACTCCCACTTCCACTTAGAGCCAATCACCCATAAATTTCATTCCAAATGATCTAATATGACCATCATGCTTCTACAATGAAAGTGCTTTAGTCAAGGGATCAACAACATTATTCTCGGTTGGTACTATGGAAATCTTCACATCTTCCTATTGTATTATCTCTCTTATGAGATGGAAATGCCTTTATATATGTTTAGAAAGTTGATGTGAAATGAGTTCCCTATCTTGTACAATAACTCCATTGTTGTCACAATATAGCTCAATTGTGTCGCTGATGATTTGAACCACCCCAAATTCTAAAAATGCCTTCTTGATCCAGACTACCTCCTTTGTTGCATTCAATGCAACAATATACCTGGCCTCTGTTGTAGAATCAACAACTATCTCTTATTTGGAACTATTCAAACTAACATCTCCATTGTTGAGGCAAAACACAAATCTTGATTGTGATAGGTAATAATCTTTGTCAGTTTGGAAGCTTGCATCAATGTAACCCTTTACCACCAACTCTTCCTATCCACCATAGATCAGGAACTGATCCTTAGTTCTTATCAAGTACTTAAGGATGTTCTCCATGGTTGTCCAGTGAGCATCACCTGGATCTTATTGATATTTTCCCATCATGCTTGAGGCATATGAGACATCGGGATGGTACACAACATTGCATACATCATAGATCTAATTGTAGATGCATATTAAATCTTACTCATGTGTTCCCT
Organism: Alisma plantago-aquatica; assembly: GCA_963693085.1. Taxonomy (NCBI): domain Eukaryota; kingdom Viridiplantae; phylum Streptophyta; class Magnoliopsida; order Alismatales; family Alismataceae; genus Alisma; species Alisma plantago-aquatica. The sequence continues at coordinate 555,030,289 of OY856411.1, forward strand.
TTCTTCATTGGAATTAGGACATTGAGCTTTAGAGATGGTAACTCCATGACACATGGTAGGTTTCCCCTCTTTGAGCTATCCATGTCAAACCTTTGCAACACTTTATCAATGTATATGCTCTGACTTAGTCCAAGAAGCCTTCTATATCTATCTGTATAGATCTTGATCCCCAAGATGCAGGATGCTTCTCCCAAGTCATTCATGGAAAACATATTTCTGAGACATCTCTTTACCTTTTGTAAACTAGGGATGGCGTTCTTCATCCATAGTATGTCATCCACATACAATATGAGGAATACAATCATGCTGCCACTAACCTTATTGGACACACATGGTTCATCTTCATTTTGAGTAAAGCCAAACTCTTTGACTGTCTCATCAACTAAAGAATCCAGCTTTGAGATACTTGCTTCACTCGATAGATTGACCTCAATAGCTTACATACTTTATTTGCATCCTTTGAATTTATAAAACCCTCAGGTTGTGTCATGTACACATCCTCTAGAAGATTCCCTCTAAGGAATGTAGTTTTAAAATCCATCTGCCAAATTACATAGTCATAATAAGCTGCAATAGCAAGCATGATCCTGATGAACTTAGCCATGACCACCTTAGAAAAGGTTTCATCATGGTTAACACCTTGAACTTGTCTAAAATTCTTTGTAACCAAACTACCCTTATAGGTTTGTACCTTTCTGTCCATGTCCTATGGGCTTACCCCTTCAGGTGGATCCACTAAAGTCCATTCCTTGTTGGTGTACATGGATTCCATCTCAGATCTCATGGCCTCAAGTCATTTCTCAGATCTAGTCCCTTAGTAGATTCTACATAGGTTGTTGTTTCATCATCTATGGCCAACTCACCACCTTCCTGAGTCACAAGATATCCAAATCTTTCAGGTTCAAGGTGTGTCCTACTAGATCTATGTGGTCCCTACGTTACAAGAGGAATTTGAGATTCCATAACACTTTGTGCTCTTTGTTCCTCTTGTGCATCTATCAGTTCAATATTTTCTTTTTGGTCTCAAACTTCTCTGAGATCCACTTTCCTCACACTAATTCCTTTAGAAATAAATTCCTTTTGTAGGAATGCATCATCTCTGGAAACAAACACTTTGTTTTCAGTTAGGGAATAAAAGTAATATCCTTTAGTCTCCTTAGGATCTCCAACAAAATAAAATTTATCAGATTTAGAGCCAATATTTTCAAGAAACATTTTCCTTACATAATATTCACATCCCCAAATCTTCATAAAAGACACATTGGGTCGCTTCCCATACTGTATCTCATATGGTGTCTTTTGAACCAATTTAGATGGTACTCGATTTAGTGTAAACATAGAGGTTTCAAGAGAATAACCTCAAAAGGTAGTCATAAGCTCATCTAAACTCATTAAAGATCACATCATATCCAGCAATGCATGATTCCTTCTTTCTGATGCACCATTATGTTGTGGTTTTCCAGGTGGAGTCCATTGTGATATGATACCACAGGCTCGTTGAAGGTCCTCAAACTATTGGCTTAAGTATTCTCCACCTTGATCAGAATGAAGAGCCTTAATACTTTTGCCAAGTTGGTTCTATACTTCATTCATAAACTCTTTGAACTTTTCAAGAGTTTCTAACTTATTTTTCATCAGCTAAACATAACTAGACCTTTTGTAATCATCAATAAAGGTAATGAAGTAATGATACCCACCTCTAGTAGTTGTTCAAAAAGGTATGCATACATTAGTATGTATGATTCCTAATATATCACTAGTCCTCTCATTCACTACAAGAAAACTAGCTATTTGTGAAGGTTGATTCCTTCACTAATGTACGCTAATTCCTTAAAAAAATCTATTGAGGGGAATTCCTTCACAAAAAGTCCTACTCTAAAATTCTCTTCACAAATACTTTGATGAGAGATTCTAGCCTTCACGAATGCTTTTTTGAAGGACAATTTGACCTTCACAAAAAGACTTCCTAGGCCTCCCAAATACATTTGTGAAGGCTAATTTCACAACTTTCAATGAGGTTCTAGGTACTTCACAAATATACTTACTTTCCCATGAATTATGATTGTGATGTACATATTTTTGTTTGTGAATGAGGTTTTATCCTTCAAAAATATTATATATCATGAAATTTAATATATTTGTGGTTTCTATCAGGCACAAATGATATTTCAATAAACCAATTGAGTTAATAAGACACAACAACCATAACAAATCACTATTTTGAAATAATCCTTTTTATTTCACATAGAAAAATTGTTCATCACATATGGGAGGACATGGACCTTTTCCTCTTAATTGGTACAAATTTCAATATAAATATATATCTACATTTTGACTTTATCACTCATTTAGCCAATGACCATCTTTGAGAATGTTGAGAGGATGCTTAGTGGCTATGAACAAATTTCCTCCAATGATCTTTGATGAGAAGGTAATCATTGTCATCTCCAACCACTAGTACATAAATGGTCTGTAGCGTCGGTTTTTTAAGCCTGTAGCGTCACTTTTTAACTGACTCCTAAGTGGGCGTCGCTATAGAATTTTACCTATAGGGTCGATTTTTTTTAACCAAAGAAAACCGACCCAACAGGCTGTAAAAAATGAGGAAGAAATAGTGGCCAAGGTTGTAAGGTCTGTTATCAAGATCAATCTGTAGACCTGTAGCATCGGTTTTCTTAAAAAACCGACCTTAGAGGAACTCTAAGGTCGGTTTTTTTAAGAAAACCGATGCTACATGTCTACAGATTGTCAAGATCAATCTGTAGACCTATAGTATCGGTTTTGTTAAAAAACCGACCTTAGAGTTCTAAGGTCGGTTTTTAAAGAAAAATGATGCTACAGGTCTACAGATTGTAACCACACAGGGTTGTACTACGCGGCACGGCCGTGCTACCATATCCAAACATGGTCGTGCTACCAGAAGTAACACGGCCGTGCTACACAACACGATTGTGCTACCAGAAGCCAACACGGCCGTTCTACGTGGCACGACCGTGCTACATGGTAGAAATAGAAACATAACAGAAGAACAAGAAGAACTAGGATATGGGAGAGGGGAGCATTGATGCTCAACCGTCACCATTCCAAACCACATATTAATAACAAAAATGATTCTTATATTTAGTTGAGTTACACATATTCATATCATAATCTACAAAATGATAGATTGCAAGTCTGAGGTGAATGGAGTACTAAAATCACATGCATAAATGGAGCTGACATATTTAATCCAATTCTATATTGACTTCATTTAGAAAAACATCTGACCACTCTTTTCAAAATTCATTTAAGTCCTCAAGTGTGTAAGGCTGAGTTGTAAACATCTGTAATAGAAAATGTACATGCTAATATTTTATAAAATGACTAAAATCACTTGAAATTTTATGATCTTATTCTTTATTACCTGATCTATAGTCTGAATGTCATATGATGCTTTGTTTGATAATAGCTTGCATATATTTAATTAGCGACAAGCCCAGTCATTATTTTGTATAGGACACTACAAATAATGAATTATACTTAATGTTAGTAAACTACTATAAATAGGAGTTGAGATAAAAATATAACAGTTGACATATAAGAGTTGAAAATTAATACATATAAGACTAAGCAGTTGTCAAAGTAGTTACCTTGACATTTGTCACTTGCCATTTTAGAACCTACAAGTATACATATATTAAGTTAAACATCATGCATCGATGATCTCATCTATAAACCCTAAAGTGTCAATCTGAGACTACACAATGTCTACCCTTATATTTCTAGAATGTATGTAATGATTACATATGTGATTGATAAAAAAATATAGATATGAAAGAATACATATTTATATTATTGGTTGATTTATTAGTAAAAAATGGCACATTGGGAGAGTGAGAATATTATACCCCACTTGTAGTCTAAAGAAGAAATATATGCAAGTCAACAACAAGTCAATAGCACCTGCAACAACACAAATGCAAAATTTACAAATTTTAAAGTTTCTACAACTCAGCCAGCACAGCCGTGCTACCTGGTCAATTGTATGACAGTAAAAAGAAAATGGAGTGAGGCGGAAGAAACAACTGTGCTACCTTGAGAAGAACCAGACGGTGGGGGAGCTTGTGCGGGAGAAGAACTGGAGAAAGAAGGTGTGCGACCCTTGCAACGCCGTAGGCGTCGTCCGTGCTACCTGGTCAGTTGCATGATAGTAAAAAGAAAATGGAGGAGTGAGACGGAAGAGACAACCATGCTACCTTGAGAAGAACTGGATGGTGGGGGAGCTTGTGCGGGAGAAGAACTGGAGAAAGAAGGTGTGCCACCCTTGCAACGCCATAGACGTCGTCACCATTCAAGGAAGAAAGTGGATGGGCGTTGTCTCCAAAGTGCATGGCGTCGGAGATGGTGGTCGATCTGGAGGCGTCGGCACCATCCAAAGAAGAAAACGGAAATTGGGCATCATCGTCCAAGAAGGGGTGTCGATTTGCCTCTCTTCGGGTGTGGAGATGGTTGGGAAGGTGACCTTGGAAGCGGAGGCGATTTGCTTCTTTTCGGGAGCGGGAGTAGGAATGGGGAGACGAAAAAATGAAATGAAACACAATGAAACATGGCTCGGCTTTGGTCTAATATCATCCCGACCTCTAGGGTTGGTTATCTCAAAAACCGATACTACAGAGACTAAGTGGTGCCTGAATTTTTTGAGACCATCTCTAAGGTCGGCTATTTAAAAAAACTGACACTAGAGGTCAGGGTTTATAGAGTCGGTTATTTGAAAAAACCGACCCTACAGACTAAGTGGTGCCCGAAATTTTTGAGACCATCTCTAAGATCGATTATTTGAAAAAACTGACCCTAGAGGTCAGGGTCTATAGGGTCAGTTATTTGAAAAAACCGATGCTAGAGTTCCAAAGCGGTGCCCATGTTTTTTTGTTGACCCTATAGCATCGGTTATTTGGAAAAACTGTCACTATAGATCGAGGCGCAAAGCAAAATTCACACGATTTTTTTCCGTAAGAAACCTGTAAGGTCTATTTTTTTGATAAAGCTGATGCAATAGTCTATTAGGTCGGTTATTTTAGTAAAAACGACGCTATGGGAAGCGACGTTACAGGCCAAAAATGTAGTAGTGAACAAATTTCTTGGGTAATGATTCTAGTAGTAGCCATCAAAGAATGGCTTAGAGACAACTTATCTGCACTTAGTGAAAAATAGACTTACATTTAGATGCACATATTTATTAACATAAAGAAACAATTGATTCAAAGATAAAATATATTTATATACCCTATCTAAAGATCTCTCCAATTTTGCAAAGACAATATGAAGATTGCCTTATGTGCACTTGAATATACCTTCCTCTCTCCATATGAATTATGTGCATCATTAAACATATATTTCTCTTTCTTTTTCCCAAAATGTAGCATGAGTATTGAAATTCAAATGAAAAGGTATTTCAGATTACATGATATTGATAAACTGCATGCGGTTTGAATATGATAAAAAATAAAGGGATGTTTTCTAGTGGCTAAATGAATACAATAATTTCTAAACATAATAGCCACTAAATCTCAAATACATACCTCTAGGGGAGTTCCAATGCCTTTGACAAAATCAATGTCAAAGTCGTTATCACCTTTATTGTAACAAGGAAAAAGCCACAATCAACATCCATTTATTAAAAAATAAGACATTATACAAAATAAGCAAATTCCAAGTTCAGATTGCATATTGATGGTGGAATTTCTTATCTTGACTAGAAAAAAATAGACAATAAGTGGATGGATTGTATTTAATGTCTTATAAATATCAAAATGCATCAGATCCAAAAACTAGGATTTTAATAGAATGTACCACCACAAACTATAACAAACATTAAGCTAAGAGAAAAATAGCAAGAATCAAGATCCTTTCCATAATCGAGCATCACTTCAGGCTTCTTCTAAATAAATTCACCAACTCAGAGTAGAAAGAGTCTAGGAGAAGAAACATTTTTAGTTCCAGAGATCAAAAATAAATCATCACACGTAGGTACATAGTAGATATGTTCAAGACAACCACACCAATGGAACACCAGCTTTCAATCTGAAAACCACACCAACATCCCAGTCTGTGTATGAAATCAATACTTACCCGAAGCTCTCATTCTTTGATTTCCTAGTCCACATTCATTTTCAATATGAAATCAGTGTATCTGCTACATACATCAAGAAATACAACACCAATGAGTCATGTAGCCAAGGAAACCCGTGTAAATGGTCACTATATGACAACAACAATCTATATAACATATGCAAGTTAACAAAGTGAAGATTTCTACTGAAATACTCTGCAATTTATAATAAAACAAACTTGGATAAGAAACTAACACTTTCAGATTCTTTGATGGACTCATTTTAGTCAGTGATGTTTATAGAGACCTAGTGGATATTCGAAGGGAGATGTTTGCTTATTAGGCCCAAGTATTATCAAATTCATTCTGTGAATGTGATCTATCATAGTGAAAGCATGTACCTGTCTCATGCTCCACATATTTCATGATTGAAACACCCTCAAGGGTATGCAACACTTACAGAACTGTAGGTGTAAACCACAAATTTCATCAATGTGTTTTGTTGCATTGCACATAGCTTCACCTGATAGGATCCATTATCATTTATACCAACTGAATTAGTATGGTTAACAATTGAATATGATTGGAACTGAACAACAAGGAGTTCAGTTCATTCTTGATGACATTGTCCTCCTTCATCCAATGTACTGTTCTCTACAACATCTTAGGGTTCTTGGATGAGAATTAAAATTATGCATTTGAATCTAATCACACTATATGGTGAAGGTCAAGACATGTATTATCTTATTTCAATCATATGGTTTGTTATCTAGATGGAAGATACACTATAATTGTACAGGAGAGTTAGTACTTGTGGATTGAAGAAAACATAATCCCGCTGACTTAGCATCGTGCAAATTTAGCACAATGATTGCATGTTTCCCAATTTTAGAGGACAAACTCAAAAGTAAAGTTAACTCTTAATATGGTCAATCCAGGAAACCATGAGGACCATTGTTGGCAAAGACAAACTTGGCAGGATGAATAATTTGGTCAAATTGACTTACTTGCTTATAGAAGGTAACTTGACTTAGTCTTTTTCCTACTTTTGTGTTGAGGAGGTTCGGCTAGGTTTGATTCCCTACTTCTCTATGTGTTCATTAGTTGGTCTTAGGGAATTTGATGACTCTCTTGTTACATGAATTGGGTTTTTCTTATGCTCCGGGAATCCATATTCTCAATGTAACTGAAATCTTGGTTCTTTTATTTGTAAATTTATATCTTCTATTTTTGGTTGTGCATTGGCTATGGATCCCTTGATTGAGTGTTATATGTTGAAGGGGATTCTTACGTTGTACAATAGTTTCTTTTTGGTCCTTTATCTTCTCATTTGGATCTAATGTGAATGTATACACATTCCTTTTCCTTCTTCTGTGTTGAGTGGGTTTAATTAGATTTCATTCCCTACTTTTTTGTGTTTATTTAGTCACAAGGAATGTTCTCACTATATTTAGGTATCTTCCTACCATTCTTTTAAAGAAATTCTTAATATCGTCTCCTTGTTATATAGAACTTGTTGAAGTGATGTCCCCTCCAATGATGTTAGATCACAGTTTATATTGGATAGTAATTCCTAGTTACAGATACCACAACAAAAATACTCACTAGTGACAATTCATATTCATGCATTTATTTAAAACACCACTATAGCTTGAGTATCATTGGCTTTTTTTAATAGAGTGTCCTTATATAACCTATTGCAAGAGGTATAATACAAACTCTATAATACATGCATTTGCATTCTCTATTAATGGCTATTTGTAAATCCTATTTGCAATACTATATATGAATTATCAAAAAATAATATCTACTTTCTACAACACGGGAAATAGCAACGTTCCCTTGTCTAATGAAATGTGAGGGGCATATTCTGAGACAGTATTCATTGCCCCTGGGATTTTCCCACTACTACATAGACTAAAATTATCATCAAGCCTTAGATTCTCCTCGACTACCCAGACTGAAATCATCTCTAGGTCAAAACTCATTGATGGCTGGCCAAATGTGTCACATTAACATTCAAATATTGGATTATGGATATATGTGTCACATTAACTTTTGCTACCTCATGAGAAATCGAATTACAACTTCCATATACATGATTAACAATAAATAAAGAAAATGAAGTTACCAGAGTGATAATATGTTTGTCTATTATCCCAAAGTCACTACTACAGAAACAACATTCAGTGTCGCTTTTCTGGGCATCGGTTCTTTAGGAAAACCGATGCCTAAAATATTAGACGTCAGTTATTTAGGCAAACCGACGTCTATATTCGAAGACCAGCCAGACACGGGTACCGCTTTGAATACAGTGTAGGTTGTTAATAAAAAACTGACGCCTAAAGTCGCCCACGAAATTCAATTTTCACACAAAAAAAAGTGTCACTTTCAGCGTCAGTTATGTAAATAGAAACCGACGCCTATGTGTGATGAAAATTTGCGTAAAAAGTGTCACTTTCAGCGTCGGTTATCCTTTGATAACCGATGCTGAAAGTGGTTCCCGCCAAACAATTTTGTGTAAATATTGTCTAATTGGACGTCGGTTGTTTCAAACAACCGATGCTAAAGATGTTTAGGCGTCGGTTGTTTCAAACAACTGACGCTATTTGAGAACTTAATATCCCACGATTGCCCGACTCTTACCCTTTCTTCTGTTTCATCGTGAGCCGATTTCCCTTTTCTTCTCTGTTGTCGCCCGACCACGCCGCCCATTTCTCCTCCACAAAAGCTCCTTCTTCCTCCACGACAGCGCCGCCGCGCTCCCTTCTCCGCCGCCACTGCTGCTTCCTTCTTCCCCTTCTCCGCGCCCCCTTCTCCGCCGCGCCCCCTTCTCCGCTGCCACTGCTGCTCCAGCGCCGCCACGCCTAAGATTAGGTGCTCCTCCACCGCCGTCACGCCGCCGCAACCATCTTCTCCAGCCTCGCTGCTAGCTGCTCCTCCACCGACGTCACTGCTAGCTACTCCTCCAGCCAGAGCCACCGGAGCCTCTGCCTTCTTCCCTTTGACAAGGTTGGTCCTTCTCTACTTTTTTTCATCGATTATATTCTTGTGATAAAAATGCATTATATGCATTTGATTAGAGTTGGAATTATGTATAAATTCTAATATGTTTTTGTCCCAAATATAATTATATTATAATGATTGTATGAACATGCATATATGTAACTATGTATTTTATTGAAATTCAAAATTATTTGTAAAGAATGACAACATACATGTATTTGTTGGCCTAGAAACCCGTCTAAGATTTACTCATTAGGAGTAAATCTTGGATAGTCCCCCCATTTGGGACTGTTCTTGAACACCTAATCTCACTTAGGATGTAAGTGTGTAATGTGTATTGGGTTTTTGAGAAAATTTCAGTAGCATTTCCCCGTTTGTTCTCTAAGTACATATGTACTTAGAGAACAATGGGGAAATGCTGCTGAAATTTTCTGGAAAACTCAATACACATTATACACTTACTAGTGAGATTAGGTGTTCAAGGATGGGATAGGTGGTACACATTTATTATATATAAGAATGACATCAAATGTGTTTGTTGGCCTAGAAACCCGTCTAAGATTGACTCATTAGGAGTAAATCTTGGATAGTCCCCGGTTTGGGACTGTTCTTGAATACCTAATCTCACTTAGGATGTAAGTGTATAATGTGTATTGGGTTTTCGAGAAAATTTCAGCAGCATTTCCCCATTTGTTCTCTAAGTACATATGTACTTAGAGAACAACGGGGAAATGTTGCCGAAATTTTCTCGAAAACCCAATACACATTATACACTTACTAGTGAGATTAGGTGTTCAAGGATGGGATAGGTGGTACACATTTATTATATATAAGAATGACATCAAATGTGTTTGTTGGCCTAGAAACCCGTGCAAGATTGACTCATTCGGAGTAAATCTTGGATAGTCCCCGGTTTGGGACTGTTCTTGAACACCTAATCTCACTTAGGATGTAAGTGTATAATGTGTATTGGGTTTTCGAGAAAATTTCGGTAGCATTTCCTCGTTTGTTCTCTAAGTACATATGTACTTAGAGAACAGCGGGGAAATGCTGCCGAAATTTTCTTAAAAACCCAATACACATTATACACTTACTAGTGAGATTAGGTGTTCAAGGATGGGATAGGTGGTACACATTTATTATATATAAGAATGACATCAAATGTGTTTGTTGGCCTAGAAACCCGTCCAAGATTGACTCATTAGGAGTAAATCTTGGATAGTCCCCGGTTTGGGACTGTTCTTGAACACCTAATCTCACTTAGGATAGGTGGTACACATTTATTATATATAAGAATGACATCCCATTATACACTTAGGTTGTAAGTGTATACCCTAATCTTTTCCTAATATATACTTGTTTCCTAATATATACTTGTTTTCTCTTTGATCATAGAATGGATAGATCATGGATGTCCATTCGTAATCGTTGCACCCCAGAGTTTATATCTGGTCTTGATCAGTTTATTAGATTTGCCGAGGAACATAGGAAAAAACCTACAGATAGGTTCTATTGTCCATGTAGGCATTGTGGTAACAACTTGAAAGTCAACACTGGTGAGGAAATCAAAAGTCATGTCATGTGAAATGGGATTGTACAAGGCTATACAGAATGGCACTGGCATGGAGAGATTTCAAAATCGAAACCAGTAGATGTCGATAGCAGTGCTTGGGTGGAAGAAGAAATTGCCTCCGATGACGTAAATGTGAACGAACTAGTTCCAGCAGACATCGTTGATGTGATGCTGGATAGTTGCAGGGTAGAGCACACCGATCCACCTCCTATCTTTAGAAACATTGTGCATGATGCTGAGATACCGTTATACACAGGTTGTGCTAAGTTTACGAAGCTTAGCGCTGTGTTGAGATTGTATAAGTTGAAATCTAACAATAGATGGAGCGACAAAAGCTTCACTTCATTGTTGACTTTGTTGAAAGAAATGCTTCCTGAAGGAAATGAGCTGCCAATCTCAACATACTAGGTAAAGAAAATGTTGTGCCCAATGGGAATGGAGGCCAAGAAGATACACGCATGCCCGAATGATTGTGTATTATTTCAAAAGGACTATGTAGATTTGAAAGATTGTTCAAAATGTGGTGTGTCACGGTATAAATTGACGACTTCGGGGGAGTCCAAAACTGGTTCTCCTGCCAAGGTGTTGTGGTATCTACCTATAATATCACAGTTTCAATGCTTGTTTGCAAATCTGAAAGATGCAAAGAATTTGAGGTGGCATGCAGATGTTAAGAAAAATAATGATGGGATCCTACGACATGCGTCTGATTCCCCACAGTGGAAGAAGATTGATCTATTGTACCCCAAATTTGGTGAAGAAGATAGGAATCTAAGACTTGGGCTTTGTACAGATGGGATGAATCCGTACGGGACATTGAGCAGCCAACATAGCACTTGGCCAGTCATGCTTGTTATATACAATCTTTCTCCCTGGATGTGTATGAAAAATAAGTACGTTATGTTGTCGTTGTTGATATCGGGCCCTAAACAACCTGGAAATGATATCGATGTTTATCTTGAACCTTTGATTGATGACTTAAAGAAACTTTGGGCTGAAGGTGTGATGACCTATGATGCTTCAGCAAGAGAGACATTTCATTTGCACGCTATGTTGTTTTGCACTATTAATGACTTTCTAGCATATGGGAATTTGTCTGGATATAGTGTCAAAGGAGCTAAAGCGTGTCCTATATGTGAAGAAAACAGTGATTCAATAAGACTAAAACATGGAGGCAAGACTGTATATCTTGGTCATCGAAGGTTTCTTTCAAAATTCCATCCGTATCGTAGGAAGCGCAAAGCATTCAATGGATGGAATGATGAACGGAGTGCACCTAAACCTATACCAGGGGATGTTGTTTATGAAAGAGTAAAAGACATTGTCAATGAATTTGGTAAGAAATCACAATGTAGTATGGCCACACGGAGTGACAATTCTTCATTCAAGAATAAGTCAATATTTTGGGATCTTCCTTATTGGAGTTCATTGACAATCAGGCATTGTATCGATGTAATGCACATTGAGAAAAATGTCTGTGATAGCATCATTGGTACTCTGTTAAATATACCAGGTAAGACTAAAGATGGGATAAAATCCAGACTGGACCTACGTGAAATGGGAATAAGGTCAAAATTAATAGAATTACGTGAAATGGGTAATAAAAGAACATACTTACCTCCCGCTTGTTACACGTTGTCTAGAAAGGAGAAGAAAACTTTTTGTGAATGCTTGGTAAATGTTAAGGTGCCACATGGTTACTCATCCAACATCCGTAGATTGGTATCAATGAAAGATCTGAAGTTGATAGGTCTTAAATCTCATGATGGTCACACTCTAATGCAACAAATATTGCCCGTGGCAATTCGATCTATATTTCCGAAGCATGTAAGGTTTGCAATTACCAGACTTTGTTTCTTTTTCAACAGTCTATGCAGCAAAGTTATTGACCCTGATACTCTCGATAATTTGCAAAGAGAAGTGGTTGTTACCCTATGTCAGCTTGAGATGTATTTCCCTCCTTCGTTCTTTGATATCATGGTACATCTTGTTGTCCACTTGACTAGGGAAGTGAAAATGTTGGGACCAGTTTTCTTGCATTGGATGTATCCCTTTGAACGATACATGAGCATTTTTAAAGGTGATGTTTGAAACCGTTATCGGCCTGAAGGGAGTATTGTTGAAGGTTATGTGGCGAGAGAGGTTATGGATTTTTGCAATGACTTTCTCAGTGGTAATGACACTCCTGATAATGACAAGAATATTGAGGATGGCAAATGAATTTTGGGATCATGGGTGAAAGTAATCAGCTGTGAGCAGTTGGAACAAGCTCACTTGTATATTTTACACAATATGGACGAAGTGAGTGTTTATATCGATGAACATACCAATTTCATAAAGAGACAACATCCTCGAGCAAGTTCAATGTGGCTTGCTAGAGAGCATAATAAGACTTTTACTAAGTGGTTTGAAGATAAAGTCTTACATCAACTATCTCAAACACCAAATGATATTACAAAAACTATCAAATGCCTCACCTTTAAACCAAAACTGAATGTTATGTCTTATGAAGGGTTTGACATTAATGGATTCACATATTACACAAAGCGCCAAGATGATAAGAGTGTCGTCCAAAATAGTGGGGTCACTCTTCAAGCGTCGACTATGTACTTTGCAAGTGCAAAGGATAAGAGTCCACGTGAAGCTAAAATGTCATATTACGGTGTCATTGAAGACATTTTGGAGTTTGACTACATAGATTTTAAAATTCCGCTCTTTAAATGTAATTCGGTTGATAACACCAAAGGAGTTATAGTGGATGAATTGGGTTTCACTTTGGTGAACTTTGAAAAGATTGGCGAGAAGGGTGAACCATTCATATTGGCATCACAGGAGAAACAAATATTCTATATCGATGATCCTGTAAATGATAAATGGTCGGTTGTTCTTCATGGTAAAAGACAGTTCATTGGAGATCCTATAGATGAAGAAGAGTACTATGATAAGTATGATGACTCCAGTCCATTCTCAGTTGGGTTGCCAACTCCACAAAATATTGAAGCTAATGATGACTTATTTGTGCGCGGAGATCACAATGAAGGATTGTTAATTGATAAAAGATCACAATTTTAGAGACATGTATGTTTATACAAATGCTAAATGTTTGCCTTTTTCTAGTTAATACAAATGCTAAATGTTTGCCTTTTTCTAGTTAATACAAATGCTAAATGTTTGCCTTTTTAATGACATTTTCAAATGGCTGACCATGATGAGCATGATGTCCATGATGAGCATGAAGTCCATGATGAGCATGCTGTCCATGAAGAGCATGGCGAGGATACCAATGTAAGTTCTAAAAACATATCCTGTATTTCTATAAAATTCATTATCTTCTAGTTATGTCATATATCCTATATTTCTATATTGGGCTAATTCAGTGTGTTTATATTTGTCAAATTTTAGGTTGATGATGCACATGTACCCACTGAAGCACTGGAGCAACTTGATGCGCAACACCAAACACTTAATAAGAAAAGGGGCATCACTCTGTTGAAGAAGTTAATAGCGCTAAGTGGCAGTGGATCCAAATTGGTTGTGGAGTTTGATAATGGAGGAAATGCAATTGGAGTGAACCGCAATAATTTTGTAAACTATCTTGGGTGTACCACTCGGAGCCATTGTGGTGTTAAGTATGATAATTGGCATAAAGTTCCTCAGGGGAAAAAAGACTTGATATGGAAGGATTTATATGTGAGTTATTATTATTTGCAATTCTATTTTGTAGATTACAAATTCTATTATTTGCAATTCTATTTTGGATACTAGTTAATAACATTTCTATTTTACAGAATCTGTTTGCATTGGATGAGAAGTTGCATCGTAAAAGTGTGATGCAACGCGCTGGAAAGATGCTTAGGAATTATAGGACAAATCTGAACAGAGAATACATAAAAGAGGGTGATAAGAAGAAGAAGTCAGCCCTTGAAAAATGGAACTTCTTGGACAAAGAAGATTGGGACAATTTTGTTGCTTCAAGAAAATATGAAGAATTCAAGGTATTAGGCATCACTCCCAATTTAATGAACTTCTTGGACAAAGAAGATTGGGACAATTTTGTTGCTTCAAGAAAATCTGAAGAATTCAAGGTATTAGGCGTCACTCCCAATTTAATTAATATACATTGTATTCACCTATTCAAGATTAACATTTAGTGCTACTAACCAAATCATTAATGTGCATACTAACTAGGCCCTCAGTGACGCACAAAAAGCAAGGTGTGCACTGAATGTGCATGAACACACTATGGGTCCAAAAGGCTATGCAAGCGTTCGCCAAAGACTACAGGCGGAGTCTGCGGCTACTCAGGAGTCTGCCACACCCATGCCTCGCCATGATATCTGGATAGCTGGGAGGCAAAACAAGAAGGGTGAAATAAAGAAGCCCGTAACTACTGAGGCGGATGCGAAAATGGTAAAATACAACTCTTAGAGCAATCATTTGAATATTGATTATTTGTGGTGTTAACTTACCAATTTCTGTTGATGGTGATTAGCGGGAGCTGCACGAGCAGAGGAAACAAGGCACGTTCATCCCTCAGGGCACAAGGGATGAATTGACAGTTGCTCTGGGTAACCCAGAGCATCCTGGACGTGTTAGGGGTGCAGGCGCTGGTGTGGGCATCAAAGCATTCTTTGGGCCATCCCAGTGCAAACCCAGAGCGGGACTTTCTCAAGAAGAGGTAACTTATTCTTTTTTTAGAATGTTACTGCAAAAGGAAATTCAATAATAAGAAGCTAATGTTTCTTTTATCCATGTATAGGAGAATAAGAGAGTCGAGGATATAGTTGCTAAGAAGTTCAACGATGTAGTTGCTGAGAAGGTCAAGGAAGAATTGCTGCGGTGGCAGGCATCTCAGGCTTCCAATCAGCCTATGGCGACCCACTCTTCTCCTGATACACAGACTACGAGTAATCCTGGAGACCCATCGCCTAACACGTCTGCTGTAAGTATTGTTTATGACATTGTAGCTAGTCTTTTCAAGATGATATGTTTTCAAGATGATATGTATATATGTATAACATTCTTTACGTAAATTTGTAGGCATTGAAGCCATGCCGCTTAAGAATGCAAGACTATGTTGTTGCAGAGGCGCAGGCTTACCAGTCCCTTCCTAGGGTAACGTTTCATGGGACTCCAATGCCGCAGGGCTACATTCGTGTGAGCCCGATATGTGTATTACCAGATTGGAGGGAAGTTGCGTTGCCATATGCCCACCCAGATATTGATACACTTGGTGAGGCAGAAGGCGGGGTCATATTGTGGCCCAAAGCAGATGTCGTCTACACTACTGAAATTGTAAGATAGATTTACATTGATTTAGACTGTTAATGTGTATATATGAGGTCAACTGATCTGAAATTATATATACAGGTTAAAAAGAAGACACCAGGAGCACCTAGGCCTCCACCTCCACTTCTCGCATTACCAAGTTGGGTTCCAACTGACCTAACATACCCGTTAGGTCCTGCTTGTAGGGGAATGGCATGTTGGCTATGGGCACATAATATACATTGCCCTATAATTGTTTCTTTAGATGCAAATTATGTAGGTCAATCATACGATAGCTCTTTATTTATACAAGATATTATTGAGTTGTTTATGTATGCTTGGCTGAATACATCAATGATAGAGACATGGATAAGGTGAGATCTTGTTTATACATCCATATACCTTGTGTAAGATCCAATGATCTGGTTTCTTATATATTAATGCATACGTAATACATGTTTTGCAGCTACTTAGTCGAAGATCAATGCAAACAATTTGCATTTGATCATGTGGGATTTTTGATTCCATCATTGATTAGTATGGTAGCTAAAGACCCTGATAGTGTTCAACAATACTGTATAGATGCTTTTACAATTTTGGTCAGCAAAAGAAGATGATAATAATAGCTCCATTCAATGTCAAGTAAGTTTACTTTATTTATAATTTGGACTTAAGAAAATTCCTTTTTTATTGTGCATTTTGAGTTATTAATTGTTAACTTTTTACCTCTAGCGGTAGACATTGGGAGTTACTAGTTATTGTCCCCGGGACGTTCACTGTTTATTATCTAGATCCCGCGGGAAGTACATTAAACACTAAAATTGGACACGTAATGAGAATGCCATTATTCTGGTGAGAAATATTTCATTTTTGTATCTGTTAACATATGTTATTACATTACTATTTACTTATGCAATTTACTGTGTTATATTAACATGTAGGGGTTTAGATGCATTCAAAAAGGCTGGAGGAATGGTCCCAAGGAAAAAGAACCAGCCAATAAATTGGCAGAACGTACAAGTAAGTTCCCGACTCCAATGTATATATTATTGATGTGAATTGTGCTTAGTTGTATTATTTTGTATGTTTCAATTTATAGTGCGCTACACAAGACAATGGTTGGGCATGTGCATACTATGTGATGTGATTTATGCAGATGATTATCAAACATGCCGCATTGGACATCGATACCATACATGAGGTATTATATATAGTCTCATTAGTTAGTATGAAATATATCAATCTTATTTTTATATTATTACTTATATATATATACATCATTCTCATTGCAGGTGTTTAAAACTGACCACACTATAGGTAAATGCTTAAAAAATATACATGCTCCATATACGATGGAAGCATTAAATGAAATAAGAGAAGAATGGGAAAAAGCCATACAAGCAGTGGCAATTGTAAGATATAATTGGGATGTTGATAGCGATACTGAATGATACTTTGTAAATGAATATTTCTGAATGTTAATACATGTATTTGAATGTTTCTATATGTGTGAATGTGAGAATTGAATTGATGTCTGAATGTATCTACTTGTGTGAAATTTTTTTTGTTAATTTTGTAGGTTTGTGGCCTGTTTGTAGGCTGATATCAATGGATGTCGTAAACCTGCAGTTCAGAAAACTGAACTGTAGGTTCTCATCCTGCTGACCAGCCACAGCAAGCCTGCAAACTGATATGAAAAAAAATAGATATAGGCGTCGGTTATTTACAGAAAACCGTTAGCAAAGACCTACATCGTCGGTTTTTTGAACAAAACTGACGCCTAATGTGGCCACGGTCGTACTGGAAATGGTGTCGGCTGTTAGTGTATAATCGATGCCTATAATACATATAGCGTCAGTTGTTTAGTTGATCACCGACGCCAAATGTGTCGCGCCACAGAAAACAGCGTCATCTAGGACACTTTCTGCGTCGGTTACCAATTAAGCACCGACACTATATTCCATATAGGCGTCGGTCTTTTAGTAGATAACCGACGCAGAATGTGTCCTAGATGACATCGTTTTCTGTGGAGCGAACCCTTTTGGCGTCAGTTTTCTATAAACAACCGACGCATGTATGTTAAATAGGCGTCAGTTAAAAAAACGACGCCGAAGTGTTCGACCTTTAGCGGCGCCCACATAGGCGTCGCTCGGAAACTGACGCCAAAGGGGGTTAAACAACCGATGCTAAAAGGAATTTCTGTAGTAGTGAGTGATACCTCCTACTATCAGGATTGACGAGAGCATTAATGAGAATAAGCAAGTCTACCTCGAGCTACACGTGTCTCTTGTTCAACTTTTTAACTTCCTCCATGGGCATTAGCATTACTCTTAATTTAGCAAGGCAAATATAGGGCCCAAATTCTAATCCTTTTTTTAACATAGTATAAATATTCCCTCTATGGTTCTGAATATGGTGCTGAGTCTTTCCTAATTAATCCTCTTGATTAAGCTATTGGTCTTCACAACTCCATACTTTGGCAGTCTCCACATATTATGTACTAACTTTGTTAGATTGTTTGTGCATGGTCTGCAGTTCATTTTTTTAAAATTATGTATGTAGATTCTAGGTTCCAGGTTACTGGTCTTCAATTCCTTTTGTACACCATCAAAGAAGAATTAGTTTTGGTGGTCCTAATTGTTAATCCTACTAGTTAGCTCTATCATGATCCCCTTCTCTATTTGACACCACATTGATCAGAAGGATAGGATTTCCTATCAACGTCCTAGAAATATTATGCAATTTAGGTATCTAATCTAGCTAATTCTCATGGGGTGATTGGTGAAAATTGTTAAAGAACTGTGTTCTAGTATTGATGATGAAGATAATGAATTCTCATAAATAAATCTAGGAGCAAACAAACTATGAAGTATCAATTGGTAGAATATAATTTTGATGAAAGAAGAATATCATTTAATGAAATAAAAACAATGTTATGAAGAGATATATGATATTTAATTTCAAAATAATTGATGATCTATCACTAGTATGGAACAATCTTGTCAAATTATCCTCTACCAATAAAATGGTTCCCTTTACCAACTTTGGGTGTTAGTAAGACAGGAAGTGGATTCAAAATTTCTCTAGAATGATAGCCATGTGGGAAATGATGTCTATGCAATCTAAGAGGCATCCCTATCCTTTAAGGGTTCTATTTTTCATTTTAATCAGGATGACTGGGATTGGGATTGTGAGGTCACCAAGAGCATGTATTTCCTACATCTCATGGGGCTCAAAATTTAATCACACATGAAGAACACAGATATGCATTTTATTATATTTCTTTATGATATAAACTATGCATCCCAGTCCAATCTATAGATGCATTTTCTTGAATACATGATTTGTGGAATTATTGAATATTAACACTTAGTTTTGCATAGAAAACAAGACTTCTACTAGTATTTGATGTGTATGGTCATGTGACAAAATCCATAAAGAAGGTTTCCACTTCATTTCTCATTATTTGATTAGTAAGTCAAAAAATGAATTTATTGTATTACCATCATTATTGATTCATGGATTTTCAATCATGTAAATAGTTCACTAACACATCACTACCATATTAAAAAATCTTGGATCCTCTTATGGTGATGAATTAAAAGTATTTCTGATTTTATAAAATTATTTATGATCCACTAGAAGGAAGTGGAAACCTTCTTTTTTTGGTACAATTAATCTAAAATTCTACCTTCCTTGTGTACTGTTGTGTAGAAAACCAATCCGTCCTTGATAAGAAATATGTTTAAGTAGAAACAACTAGAAAGTCATCATTGGCTAAAAGCCATATGATTAAATTTCAAGTAACATAAATTGATAATCCACCCATCCTCCCCTTCATTTAAAACAATGTCTACTAAAACCTACCAGAAAGTCATTAAAAATGGCTAATAGACATGGGAGTCAAGTGTGTATACTAGCAGTAGATCGAACTCAAACCAAATCCGTGCACCAAATCCCATTCATGTAGAACCTACAAGAAATTTTTAAAGAATGTCTAAAAGTTGTATTGATCAAGTTGAGATGGATACATTAGATGTCACATCAAAGTCATTAGTAATATTTAGGATTTTACTTTCTATCATTTCTGGGAGTGGCTTCTCAAGTTCTACGTATAGTGGTCTGATCATGCATCTATTTTGTTGAGAGCATACATTCATCCTAGACACCTTTTGGGAAACACCCTATTTTATCAATTCCAATACCAAATGACATGAGTACTAGATGAGGATCATATAAGATGTGCTAACCTCCCATCCAATTCCAATTAGAACACTTTATTGTGTGAATTTGAGAAGAAAAAAATGTACCTTGCAACCTTTCTTCAGTAAAATCTGTAAGTCAATGACATGATTGATCTTGCAAACCTTCAAGGCTCAAATGAATGGTTTTCTAACAAGACCTACGATTAGTAGTTCAAAATTAACATGCAATGTAGAATGAATTAGTAAATGAACATCACCAAATGAAGATGAACATAGAAAATAGAGAGAAACCAAGGAGAAGAAACGAATACTTGTTGCATATTAGATTAAAATATTGACAGCAGAAATGATCAAAGGACAATAATTCGACCTATGCACAACTGAATGCTCTCGTCGTCGCTCACTTGGGAAACAACCACAGAAGGAAAACAATGGATGAAGTATTGGATGGTATCTTTGTGGACGATGGATTATAACCTTTAGAGAGATGGTGGATGGACGGTCATGATCCAGGATGCCAATGCACATTTCTCTTCAAAACAACGGTGGTGGCCGGTTCTTTCCACATAGTGGAGCGTAACTTCTCTAGCTTTCAACACTGCACAATCAAGCCATGCGATCGGGAGAGAGGGACCGATTGTCAATAATGTAATACCAATTATCCTTGCATATTACTATATATTGGGATGGCAAATTTTGGTGGGAATCCTGGTGAAGGACTTTTTTTTATTATGAAGGACTTAAAAGCCTTGAAAAAATTGGGTTTTTAATAGAATTTCAGTTGAAGGAAAGAAGAACTATTTTTTAAGGCCAATCCTTCCCAAATAATCCATTTTTTTGAGGGGCTTTATCCCTTTACTAATGACCTCCACTAAAAGCCCCCTTTTTTTAGTGATTGTTACCAGTGAAAGGAGTCTTGGTCATTTTTCCCAACTAACAAGATTTGCATGTCTCTATTGATTCAAAGTCAAAAAAGTCCAGATAACCATCATTATGGAGTCTAGATATGTGATTCTCATATATGTGCCCTATACTGCAAAGTCAAAGGTATGTTTTATTTGAGTTGTTGAGTTTTATTATTTCAGTATTTACGTTATAAACATCTTGCTTCATACCTAGAAAATAAAGACAATAAGACATTGAGGCATTTCCATAAAAGATCTCATCTTTTGAAATAGAACATCAACCATTCTTAATATGAAATGCATATGCATTCTTGTCCATACAAGATACATAAATGATGTTTCCATTTATGGCAAGTACATAATAGCAATTCACTAACTCTATGACAAGCCATGTGGGTAGAGATAAACTATAGGTTCCAACTGTAATGGCAGCAACTCTTGCTCCATTTACAACTCACAGTTCAACCTTGCCCTTTCTCAAAGGCCTACTTCTTTTCAAATGCTGCATATTCGAGCATACATGAGATCCACATATGTTATCTAGTACCAAGATGAAGAAGTAGATAAGTTTATCTCAATAACATACATACTTGAAGTGGAGATCACCATCCCCATCTTCTTCTTCCTGAATGCCTTCAAGTACACATGATAGATTCCTCTTGTACTTTTCTTTCTCCTTATCTTGAGTGTTGAAGATCTAGATTTGGGATTATCCTCAAAACTCGTCATGGTTTTTCTTACATCCTTGGACTTCACTGGACACCTTCACAGATTTGTCCTTCATCTTTCTTACTTCAACATTTACTAGCATGCCAAGCAAATCTTAGAGCAGCGTGGCCATTTTATTCAAGCAGTAATACTCACTAAAGTGGTTATATGATTCGAACAATGATTTTAGAATCATATCCATGGCCAACTCTTGTCTCAAAGAGAATCTGATTTCTTCAAGATGTTACATGTGTCTAATCATATTGAGCACATGGGTCTCTATCGAGTCTACATCTGTCATCTTACACTCAAAGGGTGCCTTAACAACATTGTGCCATTGTTGCTTTGTGAGATTATGGTTCACATGTGTTACTATCTCATGACTCCTCATGTCCTTTCATTTCTCATGCAACTTGTAGTTCATGCATCTTAGCATTAGGTACTTTATGTCTAGGGCATTATTGGCATGCTTCTAGTAAGCATCCACTTTGGCCCTAGGTGCATCAGGAGTAGGTAATTCTGGCACTAGTTTATCTAGGAAATAGATCTTATGCTCATCATTGAGAACCCTTCTCAAAGTCTAAAACCAGTTGTGGAAATTTGTCTCGTCAAGTTTTTCCTTTATGAGAAATGATCGCAACAATTATTTGATTTTCATTTTATTCTATAAGTGAAAATTTTATTCCTATTAAAAACTCTTTTGATTTGATTTGAAAAATATTTGATGTTGTTTAATTAGGCCTTTAATTAATTATCACTCCCACTATTTAATTCAAATTCATATCCCCCATACATCAATTCTGATGATTGTAGCATACAACCTTTTACTAAGCCAAGATCCAAAATAATTCAACTATTACAGGCCAACGCCAGTGTCCATA
Source organism: Alisma plantago-aquatica (assembly GCA_963693085.1). NCBI lineage: Eukaryota > Viridiplantae > Streptophyta > Magnoliopsida > Alismatales > Alismataceae > Alisma > Alisma plantago-aquatica. Next base: position 555,052,923 of record OY856411.1, read on the forward strand.
GTTAATTATTAAGATACACAACTTTTTCCAATTGCATCATTTGCAATTATTGGATAGATGATATGCACAACTCTTATTCATAGTCATCTACATGCCTCTGATTCTTAATCGCATTAAGGACACACAATTAAGCCTGACCCAAAAGTCAACATGAAGGCCCACATTATTACAATCACACTTCCACGAGATAGACAGTACACTACCCTTGGGGTGCCCATGCTTAGTTGATTAAGCTTTTCATGTGTGTTTCTTATGGAAAACATCTAAAACTTAATATTTTATTTGAGGGAGTTTGTATTTATAAATACATATAATTTATCCAATCACGACATATATAATATGTATCATATACACGGTATATCCCACAACCAAAACATGCAATAAATAAAAGGAAATGGTTATGGTCATCCTAATGTATTTCCTTAGATCCACAAGGAATTACCACAACCTAGGGTCTACATCTCATGCAGAAACATGTAGTTGATGAAGATTTGTGCCTGCCATTCTGGGTTGATCGGTTCAACCCTTGAACCAGCCAGCTCACCTTCTAGGCAGTCAGTTGATCGTCTGGACTCCGATCCACTACCTTCTGGGTCCTCCAATTGATCAGATGGGCCTCCAGTTGATCAGTCCTCTTGGGTCCTCCAACTTGTCAGCTCTTCTTCTTAGTAACAAGAAAATAACTATCCTACTATTACATAATTACAGAGAAACCTTAAGTTACGTTCAAGGGCAGACAAGGTAGAAGAGAATAATACTTTTATAATTGGAAGATAAGATAGAGGCTCGGTATGCAAACCTGAGAGAGAATAGGAAATAAACAACCACACAACCATGCATAGTTAATTAGAGTTATTGGCCATAACCACACTATGCATCCACCATCAAAACTCACTTTTAGATAAATGCATGTAAATTGCATATATATATAAGTTTGGGATTATGTGTATTATTTGATCGGACATTAATATTCGCATCATATGCAATAAATAAATGATAAAAACCAAAAATCTGATCATATAATAATCCCAAAATATAGTAAATTGACACAGCTCTGATACTACTGTAGGAAAATATAGCATCAGGTAGGCAGTGAAAACAAAACTTTTATAACCATATTCCCCATTAAACCAGCAGATCACATCAATAACTATATACTGCAAAGGATGCTTACGAGGATATACCTGGTCCTGGAGAAAGTCCAATGACAATCTCCTCTTCATTGTAGTCGTGCATTTGTCATCTAGTTGCACTGGGACGACGTTTACTGCGGCTCCTGATCTTCACCACAGATAACATGCTGATGTTATTCTCTAAGCGAAAGGCAACGAACTCCGCACCTCTATGGAAGTTCACATGAACCGCATAGAACCCCTGTCATCCTGCTAGAACGGACAGAAAGGAATTGTCCCTCCTATTGGTGTACTAGTCACCAACTTGCTCTCCTACAATTGTTCTCCCTTGATATCCCTCCCTTTATCAGGTTGGACTTTCCCGAGCTCTCTATTGGTTACCACAACTAAAGTGGACAACAATTGTGAGAGGCAATTGAGGTGTTTCTCTTGAAAGCCCCAAGTACCCCTCTATTTGTAGGAGGGGTTAGGGTCAGGGTTCCCAACCTATGTGGAAGTGGAAGGAATCAGAACTTCATCAATTTTGAAAACATGTAATAGGAAAAATGATCAGTTCACCAGTAAACCGATCCGTTGGCATGTGACCTGATCGGTTCACCAAGTGAACCAGTCATTTCATCATGTTTCCCAATCACAATTGTATTGACAATTCTAATAAAAATAATGCATGACGTGACATCAACATGAATCCTTGATGAAATAAAATTTCTCTATGAACCAGGAGGTTTACCTCATGAACCGGTCATCTCACGACCATCAGTCAATCGACTCACTCATTGAACCAATCAGTTCGACCCTAATTCATCTAGAATTCAGCCAATACAATATTCAATCAACCTAACACTCTAACTGGTCATTCATCACATGAACCAATTGGTTGGGAGTCCAATCTGTCAATTCATGTTTAATTCAAATACCTAAACACTTTAGTAATCAATTTAATTATCATTCATGATCAAAACTCCTCTGCTAGATGTATCCTATGTGTGTGACCCTATAGGTCCCATGTTATGTTGGCAGTGAATGGCCATTACCAATTATGACATCACAAGCAAATAGTGGTGTTGAGTAACACATCATTGCTACCTAATTAAATGAAAAGTTGAAGTACAACTTCAACCTACAATTTGTGATTGGTGGTGTAGTATTTGTATAGTTCATTTGTCACTGATATCTAGATTGAACTTGAGGCATGAAGCAATCATCCTCTTCAATAGTCAATCTCTGTTCCTTGCTATAGCAGACTGTCTGAGATATATGTAAGCTCAATATCACATATTGATTCACATTTTGCATGACCATTTATTTATCATTCTCACTAATCAAGTGTCCAAGATATCATACACTAGTAGGAGGGAGAAATCCCATCTACATCACCCACAGTCATCCCCATGTGTCATAGTGCACCCAATCATCACCTTTATGGCAACCCTTATTCAGGATCACCGTGGATGATGTCAAAGTATACCTAACTACATGTGATGAGTGTAGTGACTTTAGGTCTAAGAACCACAATCAGAACCAACACTTATGAGAACTAACTATGACTACCATTGTAATGGTTTCCATGTGTCACTTCATGGTGGGTTTTTCCCATACATTGTTCTCCAACAAGTATCTATGTGTTTGGTTTGATATCACATATCATGACTGATGAGATTGTGTCATCTGTTGCATCCTAGATGGGTGATTAGATGCTCTAGAGGGGGGTGAATAGATCTAAATGCACTTAAACATAATTCATTAGACCTTCAAGATATATCACAAGATAAGGTTGCTAAATAGGAAATTTGTGTGCAACTATAACATACATAGAAAGGGAGAGAGAGATTGAGCAAACACAAGTAGACAAGCTATTTAGAGTGGTTCCACACTTCAAACTAGAAGTATGTCAGTCCACTTACCTAGAGAGGTCAACCTCTAGGATTTCCTAACCATTGCATTCTTATATTCATTCATAAGACTTACAATACATGACCAAACAAAGGACTTACCTATCCAATACAAAGAGTCTTCAACCTTACCAAGGACTTACCCACTTTGCAAGGAGTCTTCCTCCTTCTTCCAAGGACTTACCTACTCTTGCACAAGTCTTCAGCCTTGTAGGAATTACCCACTCTTCTTGGATCTTCCGCCTTTGACTTCACCTTCACTCAGAGAAGCTTCCACCAAGGACTTACCCAATTGAGCAAGGAGTCTTCTACCTTCACCAAGGGCTTACCCACTCTTGCTCCAAGTCTTCAACCTTGATCTTCACCAAGGGATGCCTTCCCTTGATCTTCTTCACCTCTCTTAGCTAAGAGAGTGAACCTTCATCTTCATGATTGAAAAGAGAGAAAGGGAGGTGGAGGAAGTGAGAGCCTCACAAGATATACATGTAGGACTAGCTCTCTTATAGATTTCCTACTCACTCTAATGGATGTAGCAAGTGATTAAGCTTAGAGAGAGAGAGGAGGAGGCTATAGGAAGCACTCAACTATAGAATAGGAACCTCACATAGAGTTTGCAATGAATGCTCAACCTTGGAATGAAGCCCAAGGGGTCCTATTTATAGCTGGGGATGCCTCTTAGCCTTTGGGAACACTTGAGAACGAAAACTAGCCATTTTGTGGCTTGCAATAGATATATTTTTACTTGTTGCAACTCCACAACGGCTAGAAGTACTTTTCTACACTTTTCCGTACAGTGCAATCTGTCGAGTTTCTATAAGGGTAACTCGACCGATAGAGTAAAAGACAAAGCCGATATTCAGTCCATCGGTCAAGTTTGTCATGGGGAAACTTGACCGACCAATGAAAATCAAATTGGTCTAGTACTCCATCAGTCGAGTTCAGTGTAGTGTAAATTCGACCGATCAAAAGTCATTTTCAAGATCCAATCAGGATCGGTCGAGTTTGCAAGTCACAGAACTCGACCGGTGAACAACCTGATGTGAATTTTGGAAAATGGCTTTTGAGTGCTTAAACATTCTATCTAAGTGCTCTTGATTTTTTCTAAGCTTAATTACAAGTCATACAATCATTACAAGTGATTTACAACATGATTCTAATGGATTTACGTCATATTACAAAAATGTGCACTTGTATTGACTTTGACTTGTCTTTTCTCCAATTTGAGATGTGCAAGTTAGGAAATTTGGAGAGTGTCTATACCTAATCTGAAATCACTCAAGTAGAGACATTAGACACCAATATGTGGAATGGTTAGTCATCATCAAAACACGGGTTTAGTCAATTTAGACGTGACTCAACATTGACCTAATTGACCTTGAGTCAACATTCTCCCCCTTTTTGAAGATGACAAACCATTCCATAAATGTATTGAAAGCTTTTAAGTAAAATCATACCTTCAGAAAAACCTAGGGGTTTCAATAGAATTGAGCTCATATGCTCCCCCTCAATTGATGTGCATGGATTTCTCATACTCCCCCTCAATTGATGCTATTTCTCCTGCATGGTTAGCTTTCATAATATTTATAGAATACTATGTCTTCTACTCATATATATTCTACACATATATGTCTTCTCCCCTTTACCTACTCCCTTTCTATGAACATATTTCTCTTCTTCATGTAAGACATTCCTTCTTCCTCTTTTATAAGAAGACATACCTTTCTCCCCCTTTTTCATTTCAAAAAGTGGGGTTATGAAGAAATAAAAAACATCACTTGTTAAAGGAGATAACGCAAATATATATAAAGAGAGTAGAAGAGCATAGATAGAGGCTTGTCCAAGCATAGAAAGAAAAGCAAGTTAAAGCATATACTTGAACAACCCAAAATGCAAGATAAAGTGCTACAGAAAAACAATAAAACATAATTTTGACCCTCAAGATGATGGATTTTGACCAAAAACCATAAGAGCTCATCGTCAAGCATGAGTCTTTCTCAGAAGGTTGTTTCTGTATGAAAAACACTAGTCTTGCAGCAAAAATTGAACCCAGAGCAAAATCTGTATAAAATCCAAAAATACTCCAATTTCTACACATAATGTAGATCTATGTACCCTGCATCACAATATTATGCAAGCAACTCAAGATAGTAGATATGCAATTCAAGGAATAATCTTGAGTATGTATGAGACAAGATACAAGCATAGCATATAGATGAGCAAAGATGCCAATTATAAACAAGGTTAGAACTACATGTATATGAACTACTAATAGATGATATCACAAGTTAGGACTACTAGTTGGATCTAAATCATAGCAAGAGATGCACAAGTTAAAGAGCAAGCTATGAGTAGATGTAGAGATATATCCAAACAAAGAGATATGCAATTTTAGAAGCATGAAAGGATATAACTCACTTACAAATATGCATCATTACCAAAAGATTATTACCACTAAGAACCTCAAGGTTGTATCAAAACAAGATATACACCTAGATAGATGTAGCAAGTTTAGAGTGCAACGGAAGTAATTTTAGACACAACCAAGAGATCCAAAGAGATCATCATCAAAACCTGCAAAACAACTCAAAGCTAGTAATTGCAAGATATAGATATACCAATTTAGAGCAATTAGGATTCAAGTGAAGGATCAAGATCAAGCTCTAGTGATGAAGGAGAATGTCACTTTTCTCTTATAGCATCAACAAGTAAATCTAAACTCTTTAGATAAAAGGGTGCTAAGAAGAGTAAACACGAACATAGGAATGTTAAAATACACAAACACTTGAGTCTTTACTTGTTGTTACTTTACTCTAATGAAGAGCAATTGGTGAAGACGAGGATGGCCCGACTAAAGGCCTCATTGCTACTATTCAGTAAACTCCACTTACCTTCTTTGTATCTTAATGGTAGGCGTTGTGTTCCTGCCCTCTAACATCTGGTCATCAATTAAGATGACTGTAGTAATATATTGAGGGTTGTTCTTGGCCTTCTTAGCACCCAGTTTAGATTTACTTGTTGATTCTATAAGAGCAATTGAACCCTAGGTTGTGATGTTAGATTTACTTATGTGATGAATGATAATCAGCTCCCATATAAGATTGCTATCCATTTCTTTTTGTTAACTATTTCCTTCTTGCCTTTTAATCTTCTCATTGAAGTAAAGACTCAAGTGAGGTAAATCTAAACTCTTTAGATAAAGAATCTTTGATTGTTATTATTCATGATACTTGTGCCTCTCTTAAGTCTTCTAAAAGGAAAAGGAAAAGGAAAAAGCTTGCTAGAATTGTTGATAATTTGCATGTAGAACTAGATGATCTTGAACATGCTAATTCTTGCTTGCTTGGTGATAAAAATGATTGTCTTAGTGAAGTAGATTCTCTTAAACTTTAAAATTCTAATTTGCTTGATAAGATTAGATTTTTAGAAGCTCAACCTCTTATGCCTAGTTCTAATGAAGAGCATACTCTAATTGATGATTCTCTCGTGCATGATATTGGTGTTCTTAAATCTGAAAATAAGGACAAAGATTTTGTTTTGCAAGAATTAGAAACAGAAAATGCATCCTTTCTTGCTAAAATAAATGTGCATGAATGACGTGTATTTTACTACGCACTTAAACGCAAGTATACGCGTCGAAGTAATATAGGCCTTGTGAGGCCCGAGTCGAACTCAGGGATATGTGAATTATTGGAGACTTCTACTAACTAATCACAATCAGCTAGGCCGATTAACAAAGCAGGGTTTTGTTGTTCAAATTAAAAAGAAAATAAAAATCAAACAAAGAAAACAATCGATTAAAGGTTAATTTAATCAATTCAAAGGGATATCTTTAGGATGGCGGTTTCACCGCGGGTCAACATTGTATTAGGTTTCATATAATTCCTCACACTTCTCTCTCTATCCGGGTAGTGGCCTGAAAACAGAATTACCCACTGTCGTGGTGTAATTCACTACTTAGGTTTAGGTTGATTCCACCGTCGTAGTAATCATTCCCCTAAACTAAGTGCATTATAAACGGTCCCTCAGTTCCCACCATTAATTTTACAACTCCTTTGTCAAGGGTTTTATTGATTAATGTAGAATTCGTCTCTTTTCAACCGTTAATCCTTCTGTCGAAGTGATTAAGGGTGTTAAATTATTATTATGGTGATCAAGCATAACAATAGAAATGGAGAAAATGAATCTATACCACGGATTTGAGAGAAAAATATGAATTATTGATATAAAAATGTCATACAATGCATTCCCGGGCTACTCCCGGTCCTAAAGATTGAGGGTTTTAGCCTCTCATGTTCATCTCACACGAATACATGGTAGAAATTGGGGAATTCATAAGAAAAACGGGAAATAAATGGGAAAACCCCTAAACGAAGAAGAACCGGGGGATCCTTGGCATAGAACACGAGCTTCCCCGCCTGTCGGTGGTGGAAATCGTCTTCGGCAGCGTCCGAATCACCCGGGATGAGCTTCTCGGCCTCCGTTCTCCTTTCTCTCCTCCTTGGCACTCGTGCAATCCAAAATTGAGATCCCCCTGAACGTGGGCGGCCGTCATTAGGTATAAGTCCCTAATTAGGTCGTCAAATAACAACAGCCGTCCGATCGAGATTAAAACAGATCCAACGCATATCTGCCGGCGTCGATACCATCGACGCGGGTCGATGGTATCGACCCAGCAGATTAGCGGCAGCTTTCCTTTCTTTTATTCTGAGCGCCTGTGGTGATCTCGATACCATCGACTGGGGTGTCGATGGTATTGACTCCTGTAGCGTCGGTTTTGTCTTCTAGCGAAGATGTAGCTCTCCTTGTGTCGATGGCATCGACTGCATCCTCGCTAGCAACTTGAAGGGATCTCGATACCATCGACTTAGGTGTCGATGGTATCGACTCTGTATTGCTCTTCTCGGCTGACAACCTGTGGCTTGGTCGATGGTATCGACTTCCGTCGATGGTATCGACGGAAGCAGATACTTGTTTTTCCTGAAATTTCACAACAAGACCAAGTAAATCCACACAATTTATAATAAGATGATAAATAATGCTCAAAATAGTAAAACAAAGGGGATTTGATATAATATGATGGCAAAGACCAAATAAAGTGAATTATGCAATATTATCCATGAAAATGAGTAATTAGGCACAAAACACATATGAAATAGGTCTCTAAATGCGACTAAAAATCATCGCATCAAACTCCCCTAAGCTTAAACATTGCTCGCCCTCGAGCAACTAATCCTTAGAATAGGATTGCAGATGTCAACTAAAAATCAACACATCACCCCACATTCCACATGACTTCCACTGGACGTTCTCAAACCGGCCTTTCCTAATCACAGAACAGTAATTACCCTACAGGCGACAATAATCATCAATAAAAGAAATTATCCTTCAAACCGATGAACACTATCACATAAGGCAGTTAACATAATAAAATTTGCCGATTCAGCATTAGTGCATCTTGTGATCGCCTACACTACGTTGCTCGCCCTAACTACCATCTACATGGAAGCAGTTCTCCTGATAAACATGAGTGAGGAGAAAATCACGGTGGCCTACCAATCCGAGCAACGGGTGGATGGAATGGGTGGTTCATGGAAGAATTTGGAAGTATTACACAGTTTCAAAATGCATACAACAAAATGCCCTAAATGATGCAAATGCACATTGAAAATGCCCTAATGCTTAAAATTGGGTGGAATGATGCATGCACTAACCTTCCACCTCAAAAAGAGATAGAAATCTAATTAAGCCACATCATGTACTCAATTTCCTTGTTATGCAAGTGATATCATGTTCCTTTCTCCCTCTTATTCCATTTCCTTCTAAATTCTCTCTCTTTTTTTTTCTTTTCTCAATTTTTTCAGATTTTTAGAATTTTTTTTTCTTAGCCCACATATCCATAATTGCTTAGAGATACATGTGTTAGGCTATTTTCTTCATGATTGGAAATCTTTGTACTATTTCGAGGGTATGGGACAATTTAGATCACTTTTCAAGACAAACTGAGGTACATGGGGTACTTATGCATGAAAATCATGAAAGTTATGAGTGCAACTACATGACATGCACCTAAAGGTAATGTGCATGAATCACTATACATTTTTTTCCATTTTATGCAAAAGTATGAAAGTAACAATGCAAATCCTATCTACATGCTATGCACGCAAGGAGGAATTAAAACTGTACTTTACTTCCAATTCTTTGGTGGATTAGGGAAAAAATATGAAGTGGAATGATCACAAGATTAAGTTACTGAACCTTAGAAAAAATATCATGTGTCCCTCCTTACTGACACGTGTAGTAGTTCAAAGGGTTCTTTCTCTTATATCCAATTAAGGTCTCATTACCATTTGATTAGGTTAGGCTCAAACAACCGTTACTATCCACTTTTCATGAGTCAATGGGAGTGTGGGTGTGACATATTGCTTTAGAGTTGACATAATCAATCATTTTCATAGGATAAGTTTCCCAAGGACAACCAAGTTAAGCTATCCAAAAGACACAGAAATTTTTAAATTCCCTTAAATTTCCCATGAAAATAGCGAGATGACAATTTTTAAGACATCCACGATTACACTAGATAGATGTGGATCCTAAACAAAAACTAAAATTGCAAGAACAAATAACAAAGCAAAAACTAAAAACAACTAAAGAAAAGATAAAAGATAGAGCTGTTCCAGCCACCCCCCTAAGCTTGAATTCGACTATGGCCTCATAGTCAAAAACCAACTTAAGGGTGGAACAGTGATACCCTGATCAATCTTGCGGAGGCGGTGGTGGGTATTGCGGTGCCGTAGGATCCCAATACGGGTACTCCCCCTGGAAGCTTGGATCATATTGGGTCCTCGGCGGAGGCTGTGGATAGCCTCCAAAGTAGTCTTGACTCCAGTAATGGTCAAAGAAGGGCTCCTGTTGCGTCTCTATCCGCTGCAACTGGGTGTGCATTTGCTCTTGGCGAGGATAAGCTGCTCGTTCTCGAACATAGCCCGTTGGTTATCAAGTACCCGGCTCGTAGTCTCATGAATTCCGGTATACATACCCATGTGTTGCTGCTGAGTCTGCTGGATGTCCTACAGCATGGTGTACATCCCCTGCATGGAATAGGGATCCGCGGTTGGCTGCTCGTACTATGGTGATGGCGGCGGGGGCTGAGATGATGAAGATGCACCCGGATGCATCCTAGGACGCTTCCGTGGTGCCACACATGCTCGAAGAGGTGTGAAAGCCTCCTCTTCCTCTGCAGCCTCGCCTTCTTGCTCGTCACCACCGCCTTCTTCCTCGGAGGACTCGATGGCTATGATTGGCCACCGGAAGTACTGCTTGCCCTCTATGTTGAAGACGTCATCCGGTAGGGAGCTCTCCTGATAAGCTTGGTTGACGTGGCAATGAGCGTACACCAACCTGTCCCGGAGAAGAATGAGATTTGAACGGTGCAAGTGTTGCACGCTCACCTTGCTCCTCGTAAAGCTCGGAGTCATGGACTGAAGGTTCAGCCCCAAGTAAAGCGCCAACTTGGTGACAAGACCACCAAAATGGATTGGAGCCTTCCTTGTGCTCCTCTTCACCGCTAGGACGCGCTGTAGCCAGAACGCCCCCCAGTTGCATGGTTGACGCTTCAGGAGTGCGTAAAGGAAGAACAAGTCACTCTCCTGAAACTTGCTCAAAGCAAGATCACTTCGAGCGAAGAATGTCAAGCTCAACATCCTATGCAAGACCCGGACGAACGGGTGCTCAAAATCTGCTACCGCTGCATTGTGGTAGCTCACGGTCTTTCCCGCCGGCACTGTAACTAGCTCGGAGAAGATCTTTGCATAGTCGGTGTGGGAGTCCGGCCTTCGGTGATCATGTGGAGAGTGGATCCAGTTGAAGATTTGATTGAACTGGACCAGTGTGAGATTGTAATTGTTGTTGAAGAGTCGGAAGGACACCCTTCCCTTGATCCATTCCCGGTCCGACGCTACCACGTCGTTTGGTACGACGCAGACGTCGAGAGACGCCATGAACTCTGCCACCAGTTCCTTGTAGGTGGGCCATTCGCCGAAAAACGGCTGCCCATCCGCATGGTACTGTAGCTCGTCAGGGCGTAGGCTTCTGTTGGTGAGGCGTGCTTGTCCATGAAGCACATAGGCCAAGTTGGCCTCGAATCCCAACTCCTGGATCATGCCCCGGTCCACATACCGGGTGGGCTCGAACTTTCACTTCATAATCTCCTCGTAGACCTTCCTCACATCCATGTTGGCATGAATTAGGCGTGGACGAGGGATGGAAGCGGTTGGGGGAGGAACGAACTCCTCGGTCCCCATAGGGTGAGCGCTTGAGGATGACGCTCTGGCGGTGTGCACCATGGTTGCGAGAAGATGGGATTAGAAGAAAAGAGCTCGGTGAAGATGGAGAAGAAATTCTCCGCTCGATGAAGATCTCCGCTCGATGACGCTTCTCTTCAGTCTTGGAGGGCTCGGGGGAGTGCTCGGCGCAAAGGAGGATACTTGCTCTGAAGGTGTGACGTCAAATGACGTTGCAAGTCCCCTTAAATAGGCTTGATCGGCGCCCCTGTTGACCCGTCGATACCATCGACGCGGGTCGATGGTATCGACACATCTCGCGGGTATCCGCCTCCCTCGCGAGTATCGACGGCTGACGTTTGCTGGATCGAGAAACCCGGATTGCTGACGGGTCGATACCATCGACGGAAGTCGATGGTATCGACGCAGCACCCGGATCGCTGACGTGGCTGTTGCGATCGTCGTCGATGTCTGTGTGCGGATCGGTGACATGTCCGTCGATACCATCGACGGATGTCGATGGTATCAACTTGCTTTTATTGTGACACCGCCGTTGTGTTGCATTCAACCTGTGATGATGTCGATACCATCGACGAGGCCGTCGATGGTATCGAGTTGACTGAGCAAAATTCGTCTGAATATCTCCAGAGATCTCGATGGTATCGACTGGGGTGTCGATACCATCGACACTTTTATTGCGACCTGTCTGTGACCATGTCGATACCATCGACGGGGGTGTCGATAGTATCGACGCAGTGCGATTTTTTCTGGTGTCAACCTGAACCCATGTCGATACCATCGACTGGGCCGTCGATGGTATCGACCCTGCATGTGCCTGCACATTCAATCAAACAGATCAAGGTATCATTTCTAAACTAAAATTTAAACGAAATAAAAGCAATCTATGACCAAAATTAAACTATTCTAATGTACCGATGGTTGGGTTGCCTCCCAACAAGCGCCCTTCTTTAGCGTCTTAGGCTAGACGTCTTCCCTTCATCTCATTCATGCACAAGTGAAATGAGTTTGACCTCATTCACTTTCCTCTTGTAATTCTCACCAAAATACAACTTCAAGCGTTGCCCGTTCACCAAGAACGTGGCATCTCCATCACGCACGAGAATCGCTCCGTGCGGTTTCACCTCCTCCACAATGAAGGGTCCACTCCACCGGGATTTCAGCTTCCCGGGATGCAGTTTTAGACGGGAGTTGAACAATAGAACACTGTCTCCCTTCTTGAACGTTCGCATCTCAATATGGCAATCATGGATCAGCTTTGTGCGCTCCTTGTAGATGCGGGCATTCTCATATGTCGTCATGCGTAGCTCATCCAATTCATTCAATTCAAACATCCTTTTTCTCCTGGCCTCATCATAGCGCAAGTTCAGCCTTCTTAGCGCCCAATGGGCCTTGTGCTCCAATTCCACCGGAAGGTGGCAAGCCCGGCCATACGCCAACCTAAAAGGCGTGGTGCCTATAGGTGTTTTGTACGCCGTTCGATAAGCCCAAAGCGCGTCCGGTAGAAATACACTCCAATTCTTCCTTGTGGATGCTACGGTCCTTTCTAAAATCTTCTTGATTTCTCTATTTGATACCTCCACTTGTCCTTGCGTCTGTGGATGATATGGGGTGCCGATGTTGTGCTTGACCCCATATTTCTTTAAAAGTGTCGCAAATTTCTGATTACGAAAACGTGTGCCTCCGTCACTTATGATCATTTGGGGAATCTCGAACCTGTAGAAAATGTTCACTTTGACAAACCTGCACACTACGTTCGAATCATTAGTCCTTGTGGGGATTGCCTCCACCCACTTCGACACATAATCAACAGCAAGTAAGATATAAAGATTTGAATTTGAGGACACAAAGGGTCCCATGAAGTCAATTCCCCATAAATCAAATACCTCAACTTCCTGAAATACATTCAGGGGCATTTCTTGTCTCCTTGAGATGTTACCTGCGCGCTGACACGGGTCACATTTCCTAACAAAATCATAGGCATCCCGGAACAAAGTGGGCCAATAAAGGCCGCTTTCCAACACCTTGGCTGCTGTCCATGAGCTAGCATGGTGTCCTCCTGTAGGCGACGCATGACAGTGGTGGAGAACACTCTCGTACTCCACCTCCGGCACGCACCTGCGAAGAATACCATCCCTGCACTGCTTCAAGAGAATCGGGTCATCCCAAAAATAATATCTCAATGAATGAAAGAATTTCTTTTTCTCTTGATAGGACCAATCCTCCGGGATGATCCCGCAAGCCAAATAATTCACAATTTCCGCAAACCATGGTTCTTTAGAATCAATTTTTAAAAGTTGCTCATCGGGAAAGGTCTCGGTAATGGGTATGTTCAAACCTTGTTCATCAACCCTCTCTAACCTAGACAAGTGGTCAGCCACCACATTTTCAATTCCCGACTTGTCCTTGATTTCAATATCGAATTCTTGTAGGAGCAAAATCCACCTAATTAGTCTAGGCTTCGCATCCTTCTTCTCCATCAAATACTTTATTTCCGCGTGATCAGTCCACACAACTACCTTAGAACCCACTAAGTACTGCCGAAATTTTTCAAAGGCGAACACGACGGCCAGTAACTCCTTTTCGTGGTTGTGTAGTTCAATTGAGCATCATTAAGCATTTTTGAGGCGTAGAAAATCACAGCAGGCTTGTTATCTACCCTTTGCCCCAAAACAGCTCCCACAGTATAATCGGACGCATCACACATCAACTCGAATGGCTTTGTCCAATCCGGTGTTTGAACAACCAGAGCTGAAATCAACTTTTCCTTCAAAACCTCGAATGCGTGAAGACATTTCTCATTAAAATCAAAAACTACGTCTTTTTCCAACAATTCCGATAATGGCTTTGCGATTTTCGAAAAATCCTTAATAAATCGCCGATAAAACCCGGCGTGTCCCAAAAAGCTTCTCACCCCTTTTACAGAATTTGGTGGGGGTAACTTAGAAATCACCTCAATTTTTACGGGGTCTACCTCAAGACCCTTGCTAGACACCTTGTGTCCTAGCACAATTCCTTCCGTCACCATCATGTGACACTTCTCCCAATTGAGGACCAAGTGTGTGTCCTCGCACCGCTGCAATACCTTATCTAAGTTATAAAGGCATTCATCAAAAGACGCTCCATACACCGAGAAGTTGTCCATGAAAACCTCAAGACACCGCTCTACCATGTCAGAGAATATGGCGAGCAAGCAACGTTGAAAAGTCGCCGGCGCATTGCATAAACCGAACGGCATACGGCGGTAAGCGAACGTCCCATAGGGACATGTAAACGTAGACTTCTCTTGATCCAAAGGATCAATAGAAATCTACTTGTACCCCGAATAGCCATCTAGAAAACAAAAATGCGACCGACCAGCTAGACGTTCCAAAATCTGATCGATAAATGGCAATGGAAAATGATCTTTAAGAGTTGCGGCATTCCATCGGCGGTAGTCAATGCAAACACGCCACCCGGTTACCAATCGGGTGGTGACAGGTTCATTCAAAAGATTTGTAGTGACAGTGATTCCCCCCTTTTTAGGGACTACCTGTGTGGGACTCACCCACATTGAATCGGATATGGCATAAATGATCCCTGCAGCAAGAAGCTTTATGACTTCCTTCTTGACAACCTCCATCATGCTTGGATTTAGACGTCTTTGAGGCTGTATGACTGGCTTGGCTCCCTCTTCGAGCCGAATCTTGTGTTGGCAAAGTGTAGGGGAGATCCCCTTGATGTCCGCCACAGACCACCCAAAAGCTCCACGGTGGTTCTTGAGCACTATCAGTAGTTGCTCCTCCTCATCCGCACTCAAGTATGCAGATACAATCACTGGTAACTTGTCCTCCTCAGCTAGAAAGACGTACTTCAGATGCGGGGGCAATGGCTTCAACTCTAGATCAGGTGGGCAAATAAGAGATGATTGTAGCGGTGGGGGCAGTGTACCCAAATCTTCATAGTGCCTCGTGTAGAAACATGGAAGCATTTGAAGCATTTTGGCGCACTCCTTGAGTGAAGTACTCTGCATCCAATCATAAGTGACATTTAACAAACACGCCTCCAAAGGTAGTTCCGGATATGCATCAAAGACGGAAGTAATAATCACATCATCCTCTCACGAAGGTGGGATGTCCTCATTCTCATCATTTGGAAACCCAACA
Organism: Alisma plantago-aquatica; assembly: GCA_963693085.1. Lineage (NCBI taxonomy): Eukaryota > Viridiplantae > Streptophyta > Magnoliopsida > Alismatales > Alismataceae > Alisma > Alisma plantago-aquatica. The sequence goes on from OY856411.1 coordinate 555,068,390, forward strand.
GCCTTGCATAAAGAGACAACTTTCGGTTGCTCCATAAGGTCCACTGCTAGGGTCCCATTATCTATCCTGCTCATCACATGGGCCATATCCAAAAATGGCTTCCCAAGACAAAGTGAGATATTTTGTTCCACATGCTTAACCATGTTGCACTGTGCTTTTGCTTTATTAGATGCATTGCCATTGGGCATGACCATCTCAAAGCGATCATCCGCAATGCCCAAGGTCAAGCGACCTCTCCCCATCTCCAAGATCATATCAGCTGTAGCTTGGAATGGGCGACCAAGTAGTAACTCATTGCCGTGCTCGTCCTGCATTTCCATAACGACGAAATCAGCCGGAAAAACAAAGCGGTCTACCTTTACCAAAACATCCTCACAGATTCCATACGGTTTCACCACAGAATTATCGGCCAATTGGATGGTCATGTTACTTGGCCTCGACTCTTTCAATCCAAGTTTCTTGAATGTAGAAAGGGGCATCATATTTATGCTTGCCCCGGAATCACAAAGTGCCTCGCCAAATTTGAACTTCCCGATAAAGCAAGAAATATTGAAACAACCGGGATCCTGTCTCTTTGGTGGCAAAGTGCCCATAATAAAAGCACTCACTTGCTCCTTCAATACCACAACCTCAGTGTCGGGTATCTTCCTCTTCTTGGTGATTACGTCTTTGAGAAACTTCCCATAAGACGGGATTTGTTCAATCGCCTCTAGCAAAGGAATATTCACTGATAACTTCCTAAAGCTGTCCAAAAATTTCTTAAACTGTGCATCTACCTTTCTTGCTTTTGCACTATTGGAATAGGGGACCGGAACGGTATGTGCCCTTTGATGAGGTGGCACATAGGGAGTTAATTTCTGCGGTTCCTCCTCAGTGGCTTGTTCTTCCTTACCATCTTCAGCTATGTCCTCAGTTTGCTCTATGACAGGTGCGGGCTGCTCGTTGACTGTTGCTTCTTCAACTATGTCCTGCGGTGTGCTTGTGTCATCCGCCCTTGGATTTAACACTTTCTTACCGCTCCTCAATAAGATGGCCTTGGCCTGTTGGTTTCCCCCGGGAACATTGGTGTTCCCCGGAAAACCCGGATGTGCCGGCTTCTTCAAGCTTGCAATCTCGGCTGCCATCTGCACCATGGAAGTCTCTATAGTTCTCATTTGAGCCCCGTGGCTCTGCAAAGTCTGCCCAAACTGGTTCATAAATTCACCATGTTGCTTTATTTGCTGCCCAAAAGTGTTCATCAACTCTTGATTTTGCTTTATGACTTGATTGAGAAACTCCGTGCTCTTATCCTCCGTGACCGGTGCAGGCTTGGCGTCCGGATCCTGCAGAAAGTTATTTGGATCCTTCCATGAAAATTTCTTATCCTTCCGCCATGAATAATTGTTATTCATGTACCCTTGTTGTTGCCTCATATACTTGACCTGAGCCTCATCCTCGGACTCATTGTCTTCCTTCTGCAGCAACCTCTTTGCGAGAAGATCCATCTTCTCGTTCAGCTCTCTCATTGCCTTTGACTCACTGGCAACTCTTGCTTGCTCAACTGGGCCTCTTTCTCTTTCTCCCCAAGATTGCTTTCGTGCCATATTCTTCAGTATTTCCCAGCATCTTGTATCAGTGTTATTTAAGAAAAATCCGGAGCCAACCGAGTCCAAATTGCTTCTATCATGCTCGGAGAGAGCAAAGTAGAAGATCTTCACTTGGGTTTCCTTATCCAGTCCATGGTGTGGACATTTCCTCAACATGACTTGGAATCACTCCCAAGTCTTAGAATAAGTTTCACCCGCCTGTTGGGTGAAATTGTGGATCTTCCGGATCATATCATTGGTCTTCTCAGGAGGGAAGAACCTCTCGAAGAAAACCTCCACCATGTGATCCCATGATTCAACAAACTCGTCGTCGAGGTTATGAAGCCACTCTCTTGCCACTCCAGCCAAGGAACTCGGGAATAACTTGAGGTAGAGCACATCCTGTGGAAATCGATCTATCTTCACCATATCGTAGTTCTCCACGAACTGGCTGATGTGGGCCACTGGATCTTCATTTTTTAATCCGTGAAATGCGTTGGATTTGACCAAGTTAATCAGTGCTGGATCGATCTTGTAGGTTGGAATGTTTAGCCCCTGTTTCTTTATAGGCCCCTTTGATGCCGAGGAAGAAGACGCCTTGATCTTCTCCCATATTGTCTGTGCTTCAGCCATTACTTCTTCTTGTTCTTGCTCAGATTCAGAATTTATATCATTGTGGTGTTCCTCCTCGTAGTAGTCCTCGTCCTCTGGTCCCGCAGATGGAACCTTAGGTGTGCGATTCACGTAGTCTCGACTACGTGTGTGCACCATGCAAAGTACCTGAAATATGGAAATAGGGGCTCAATACAATGCTTTGAACGAGTCAACACAATTATAGAGAAATAAAGGAATTTTTGAAATTGTTTTAAAATAAATAAAAAAATGTGGCCTAGAATGGCCGCTCTTAGCACTCAAAGTGCCAATAATTCGCTGTGTCCCCGGCAACGGCGCCAAAAACTTGACGTGTATTTTACTACGCGCTTAAACGCAAGTATACGCGTCGAAGTAATATAGGCCTTGTGAGGCCCGAGTCGAACTCAGGGATACGTGAATTATTGGAGACTTCTACTAACTAATCGCAATCAGCTAGGCCTATTAACAAAGCAGGGTTTTGTTGTTCAAATTAAAAAGAAAATAAAAATCAAACAAAGAAAACAATCGATTAAAGGTTAATTTAATCAATTCAAAGGGATATCTTTAGGATGGCGGTTTCACCGCGGGTCAACATTGTATTAGGTTTCATATAATTCCTCACACTTCTCTCTCTATCCGGGTAGTGGCCTGAAAACAGAATTACCCACTGTCGTGGTGTAATTCACTACTTAGGTTTAGGTTGATTCCATCGTCGTAGTAATCATTCCCCTAAACTAAGTGCATTATAAACGGTCCCTCAGTTCCCACCATTAATTTTACAACTCCTTTGTCAAGGGTTTTATTGATTAATGTAGAATTCGTCTCTTTTCAACCGTTAATCCTTCTGTCGAAGTGATTAAGGGTGTTAAATTATTATTATGGTGATCAAGCATAACAATAGAAATGGAGAAAATGAATCTATACCACGGATTTGAGAGAAAAATATGAATTATTGATATAAAAATGTCATACAATGCATTCCCGGGCTACTCCCGGTCCTAAAGATTGAGGGTTTTAGCCTATCATGTTCATCTCACACGAATACATGGTAGAAATTGGGGAATTCATAAGAAAAACGGGAAATAAATGGGAAAACCCCTGAACGAAGAAGAACCGGGGGATCCTTGGCGTAGAACACGAGCTTCCCCGCCTGTCGGTGGTGGAAATCATCTTCGGCAGCGTCCGAATCACCCGGGATGAGCTTCTCGGCCTCCGTTCTCCTTTCTCTCCTCCTTGGCACTCATGCAATCCAAAATTGAGATCCCCCTGAACGTGGGCGGCCGTCATTAGGTATAAGTCCCTAATTAGGTCGTCAAATAACAACAGCCGTCCGATCGAGATCAAAACAGATCCAACGCATATCTGCCGGCGTCGATACCATCGACGCGGGTCGATGGTATCGACCCAGCAGATTAGCGGCAACTTTCCTTTCTTTTATTCTGAGCGCCTGTGGTGATCTCGATACCATCGACTGGGGTGTCGATGGTATTGACTCCTGTAGCGTCGGTTTTGTCTTCTAGCGATGTTGTAGCTCTCCTTGTGTCGATGGCATCGACTTTCGTCGATGGTATCGACTGCATCCTCGCCAGCAACTTGAAGGGATCTCGATACCATCGACTTAGGTGTCGATGGTATCGACTCTGTATTGCTCTTCTCAGCTGACAACCTGTGGCTTGGTCGATGGTATCGACTTCCGTCGATGGTATCGACGGAAGCAGATACTTGTTTTTCCTGAAATTTCACAACAAGACCAAGTAAATCCACACAATTTATAATAAGATGATAAATAATGCTCAAAATAGTAAAACAAAGGGGATTTGATATAATATGATGGCAAAGACCAAATAAAGTGAATTATGCAATATTATCCATGAAAATGAGTAATTAGGCACAAAACACATATGAAATAGGTCTCTAAATGCGACTCAAAATCATTGCATCAATGAATCTTGTTCTAGTTCTACTAGTAGAGAGAATGATGTTGTTGTTCTTCATATTGATAGAGATTCTTACTTAACTAAAGCTCTTTGCTTAGAAAATGATCTTTTGCATGCTAGAGATAATATCAATCATTTTTCTTCTACTATTACTTCTCTTATGCATGACAATGATAGTTTGAGATCTTCTTTGCAAAGATTCTTAGTTGGTAAGAAGAGCCTTAATGATATCCTACACCATACTACCAAACAAATTGGTAGACATGGTTTGGGGTATGATAGTAGTCAAGGGAACAACAAAGGTAAAGGACCTCCAATCTTCCATGGAGAATCCTCTAGTTCCAAGACTATGGGCACATGCAACTATTGCAATGAAATTGGTCATTACTCTACTTGTTGTCCTTTTAGGAAAGCACCCAAGATCAATAGGACTTGGGTTGCTAAACTAACCCCTCTAGATCCAAAAATATGATTGGGGACCATTTCATCTGTCTTCTTGTAGGTACTTGCAAATGGATTGACTTGAGCTATTGAATTGCAAATTGACTTCTCAATCCAAATTGACTTGAGCCAACAATTGTCATCGGTCGAGTTGTCAATGCACAAAACTCGACCGATAACACTGTGCACAGAATATACATTTGTCTTATTGAATGAGAATTTCCCTCTCAAATAGATTTTCTCAACCAATAGCCTTATTCTTTGGCACTCTCATTTGGTACCTTATATATGCATATTGCCTTATTCTAAATTTCCTATCTTGACGTGATTAAGCTTAGAGAGAGAGAGGAGGCTATAGGAAGCACTCAACTATAGAATAGGAACCTCACATAGAGTTTGCAATGAATGCTCAACCTTGGAATGAAGCCCAAGGGGTCTTATTTATAGATAGGGATGCCTCTTAGCCTTTGGGAACACTTGAGAACGAAAGCTGGCCATTTTGTGGCTTGCAACATGTATATTTTCACTTGTTGCAACTCCACAACGGCTAGAAGCACTTTTATGCACTTTCCGTACAGTGTAATCGATCGAGTTTCTATAAGGATAACTCGACCGATAGAGTAAAAGACAAAACTGATATTTAGTCCATCGGTCGAGTTTGTCATGGGGAAACTCGACCGACCAATGAAAATTGAATTGGTCTGGTACTCCATCGGTCGAGTTCTGTGTAGTGTAAACTCGACTGATCAAAATTCATTTTCAAGATTCAATCAGGATCGGTCGAGTTTGCAAGTCACAGAACTCCACCGATGAACAACCTGATGTGAATTTTAGAAAATGGCTTTTGAATGCTTAAACATTCGATCTAAGTGCTCCTGATTTTTTCTAAGCTTAATTGCAAGTCTTTCAATCATTACAAGTGATTTACAACATGATTCTAATGGATTTACATCATATTACAAAAACGTGCACTTGTATTGACTTTAACTTATCTTTTCTCCAATTTGAGATGTGCAAGTTAGGGCATTTGGAGTGTGTCTATACCTAATCTGAAATCACTCAAGTAGAGACATTAGACACCAATATGTGGAATGGTTAGTCATCATCAAAATACGGGTTTAGTCAATTTAGACGTGAGTCAACATTGACCTAATTGACCTTGAGTCAACATCATCAACCAACACACACTCTAGTCTTATGTGATATTGTTGTCTTTTAGCCTTTCACAATAACATCCGACAAGGGAAATAATAAGAATATTTATACTCTTAACATTTATATGATCTCATTGTTTAAGTCATGTACTAGAAGACATACATCATTGAGTAATATCATTCTTTAGACATTTAATATGTTACTTCATTATCTCATAAATGAATAAAAATAGATTAAAATTGGAAGCATGCCTTTATTATTAGTAAAATCATTTATAAGTTATGCCATTAAAATCATTATATGATTGGCTCTCTGGGCATACATACCAACAGGGTCTCAACCCAATTTTTCACCAACATAGACTAGTATGAATTGGGGTTCAACCCATGACAAAGGAAGGGGGCAAGTTGAGGCCTCACCCAAAAAATAAAATCAAACCTTATACTATATATACATATATATATAAATGAATGTGAAATGTGTTATATATTGCACGTTCTACATGACACACGAAAGAACCGCTAGAGCGTTGGTTAGTTGAGTATCTCATGCATCACCAATGAGGGTTTGTTACCTGATCATCGCCTATTTTTTTAGTTTCAGTAGCCCTAAATTAACTACTAAATATGACCTTCCATACATTCAATATGTGAAAGATTAGAAATACAAATATGCCAATAACATCTTAATAAATGTAATTTCAATTAATATTTATTGTTTTTAGTAATCTTTTCTAAAATTTATAGTTATATCATATTGTTTTTAATTTTTTTTATATAATATGTGTTTATATCAACCCAAGACAACTAATTATGAAATAAACATGTATATTATCAACAAATTCCATGTCAACTAAAGACAACTAATTATGAAATAAACATGTATATATATTGTTCTAATACATAATGTCTAACACAACCCTTTTAGGTATAAATAATTAGAATAAACTCCTCTACTAAGAAAAACATTCATGAACAAATAAAGCACAATAAACTCTCATTTTAAAGAAAACATAGATCACTACCCTTGTTAATCTATAAATGATATTAACCTACCACAATGAAAGTTGTAATATGGCTTCCATAAAGATACACCCAAAATTGGCTGCTAAACATTGATCTAAATCTAAATATGGAAAATCACAATTATACAGATATTGTACTCTAGTACTTGTAAATAAGTCTAGCTTTTGCTTTGCACAAGATCTAATAAGAGCTATTTAATTTGTCAAGATACTTTGTTTGATAGTGAAACTATATAAAATGTAAGTTACATGTTAAGGCTTTAAGGTATACATGAATATGATAATAAGATCGATACTGCAAACATTATGCATAAATGACACAATAAAAAACTATGGAGGTATTTTTTCTCAACAATGTTTTACATTCATCTCTTTCTACTGATTGAATCACGTACACATTGCATGTAAAGGATGTTGTTATGATATTGAAACTCTTTAGCATTAGATAATTCCAAAATTTTGTCAATAACTTCTTCAAAATATAAATTGAATGCGTGTATATTATAACTGTCTATTTCTGAAATTCATGGTAAAATGCCATTATTATATAAATTTATATAGATATATTATATGACTTAATCAATTGGAAGCAACAAATAATTATTTGATACATATGTTTTACATATGCCAAGAAACTGATGAGAGCTTTGACTATCCTTTATAAAAAATTCAACGAAATCACAATTATGTTTAGTTAGGGATACCCAACTTTTTTTCCTTTATAATATGTTTCATTCTAAATGGCTTGATACGTGGATTCTTATTTTTTTACTATTGATCCCAAAACGATTAATAACACTATTGTTTTAGCTATAAGATCATATAACTATATAACTATAAGCTCATATAAATGTACACGACAATTTAAGTCATTTTGTTGTTAATTAGTTTTGAAACTCATTTACATGTTTGATTATTTTAACTAACACAATGTTATTATATTTTATACTGGTAAATGAGATTGGGTATTTTCTATACAAGATATTCGATAAGAACAATATAAATTGTCAACTTACTTTTATTTGGTAGAGGAACAATATGAAATACAAGATATTATTTAGGTTTTAAATTATATATGAACGAATTTAACAAATATGTATGGCAACAATCTATGTGATGCATATATAATATGATCAAAATATATGTTAAGAAGATTGAATTTCCATCGAATACCTTAAATTCAATATAATTATATTTTAGTACTCATATATACATGTTGTTTATACAAAAAAACCCAATATTCTTACAAGTTGTGGACAAATTTATGTTTGATTTTTAAAAAAGAACAAATGGTTTATTCAATGTTTGTGCATTGTGATCCATAATGAATTTATGTTATTATATATTCATTTTACATTTAGGCAAAAAACTTATTTTTTCATGTATCTATGACACAAAAAGACTTAATATACAAGTGGTTGCAATTTAACATAATTATCATAACACTTTGGAACATGATCTTAAGATAGAACACCCCACCCCCACCCCCACCCCCACATGTCGAACTAAACCTCACTCCGCTCGATCCCAGCTGGTGCAAAATGACAGGCTCTCTGGCTTATTTGGTTTTAAACAGTTGCAAGTAGCACCGTGAATGTCAAGACATGTAAACAAAAATAAGAAATGGAACACAACGTCACTTGTTTGGTACTAAGCAGCTGGTTTTCAGTCCTTCCGTTCAGTTGCGGCCTGGATGAGGTTAGATTTTGAATGAAGATATCATGGTGGGGTTACCAGGACGCACACAGCCACATAAAACTAAAGTAGAGACACCTGGTCGTGGACAGGTTCATACTGTGTACCATTGGCGTGTGACAGCAACTACAACGGTTGTGAAACTGGAACTGCGTCCTAAATGGTCGCGGGTCGTTTTCCTCCAAGTAGGATTTACAGCTGCCTCCTATCAAACATTGTGAATTGCAAAACATGTGAAGTTGCTACTTACGTTGCTGCAACTGCTTGAAACCAAACGGGCTCTAAGGCCCGTCTGGTTGTGGGTAGTTGGAACACATGCAGTTGCGATTCAACTTCTTTTTACAACTACAAACGTTTGGTTAGAAGTAACTTGAGTTCACACCCAGAAAACCAACTCCCTGTCGGTATCCTTCCACGTACAAAACTCAGGAGGAAAACGGACCATACCTATTTCGTGCGCAGTTGGTTTTTCAATTTGATGGGACATCCTCATTTCTTGTCATCCGGCAGCCCTTTTGCACTCCTCACCGCCTATTTCTTAGACAATCATAACTGCGAGTAGCTGACAGACATGATTTTCTAGAGTGGTATATATACCGTGTGAGAAAACGGATAAGTCCAGTTGATGTAGCCTTCAACCAAAAAAAAAATTAGAGTTCGTTTTCATTGTTTAGCCATTCCTGTTTCTAAACTCGCTGACAATCAGACAGGCCCTAAGCGGAGTTTAGTCCTGTGCCAAACACAAAGCTGAGCTAAAGATAGCAGCTGAGCCGGTCCCGAGAACCGGTTCCCGCTCCGTCCATATTATCTTTATAAAATTACATCTGGTGCCATAATCTTCAGTTTGAAAGCATCCCCGAAACGTCACTACACCTGCATCATGTGAAAGAGAAACGCCAGGCGAGAAGAGTGCCATATCATCCTAGTTCGTTCGTTTCGCGAGAACGAACAATTGAGATTATAGATCATGAGAGGAGAGACGGGGATCCACGACATGACAAAGTGGGGGAAAAAACATATGCCCAGCCTCTCTCTCTCTCTCTGTCTCTCTTTGCGTGTGTGTGAAACAAGAAGAAAGGAAACATGCCGCTTCAAGCACAGCGGTAAGAAACCCAGATTTATCATCCCCTCAGCCGGCCGTCACTGCTGATGTGATATTTATCCCTAACCCTAGCGTCGCTACTCCACAAATGCCTTTCAGCCTCACCTTAGTTTTACATCTCAGAAAAGGCCACAGATTTTGTGACCGGCAGCGTTCAATGTTGTTTATCAGCTCAAATCTATGTTTAGTTTCTTTCTTGTACCATTAGGGGCCGTTCGGCCCCCTTCTTCTCAAATCCCGGTGGTTTCTGTACAATTCTGGGATCACTTGAGCTTTAGCTGACCAATTTTATGCAGAACGACAGCAGATATTATGGCCAGTGCGCCAGTTCTCATCACCGCCGTGCATGGCGGGATTGCAGGAAGCACGCATCTATTCGAACGAAATACCAAATCAAATACCAAATGATATTGTTGCCATTAGTCCACTCATTTATTTACATATAATTGCAGCATTTTAGATGATAGCGGCCAATCGGCCCCTTATATTCCGCTTGTTCGTGGTCCACATGGGTTATGTGGACCCGAATGTCTTTCAATTATCACTTCAAAAATAATTAGACTGCTATGTGACTTGTCCAAATAGTGTCGTGTGCTCGTCGTCCTCTTCAGACTGAGAGGCCTGGGAGGCTATATAGTTCCCCAATGATCAATCAGATGCCAACTTAGGCTTGACGTTCTAAATAAAACATATATCACAGGAATAATTGGTATGTTCGTTGAGAGTACAGATAATGTTTAGTGTCGAAACATTATGTAAAAATAATTCTGCGATAGAAATGACCTCTCCTCGCACAATGAAAATTTATATAAAACAGTATTCCTCACAACGAAAGAATTATATAAATATGTGATTCATAAGAGAAGGAGATAACATAGAAAAAAGTTGATAAGATAAAGAAAAAAAACTAATAAGAGAGAAAGAAATAGAGAATGAGAAAATAAAGATTTTGAGATTTTGAATCCCGTCTTCAGATTGGCTACAACGTGTTTGAAAAAATAATTGCATTCTTATAAATGGCAAAGCAAACCCGGTATTTTTCTCTTAGAAAAATTGTATCATTTACGAATAATTTTTTGAAATATATATATAATGGTTATTAACGGGACAATAAGTTCCCCTCCTACTTTCCATCTCGATTGAAGTTACCATATTAAAAAAATAATTGCATTCTTAGACACTATCATTCATCTTGCCCCCATGTTGAAAGTAAATCAAAATTTATAACTATATTTGACTAACTTTCTATACTAATTTGTTGAAAGGAAAACTTAACAGAACTAGTACAATTACAAAAAGAGAGAAAGAATAGAAGACCTTGCAGGGTCGTGAGGGGGAGACACATATTGATTGATTCACTAGTTTATGCAAAAAAATCATGTTTGCTTGCTAAAAAGTTATTGTTGATATCATTATAATTTAAGCATCTACTTTTTACTCACATATAAATATCTACTATTGTACATAAATAGGTGTATTTATGTGATCTATGTTGTTTCTATTAATGTATTGTAAAGTATATTTGTGATTGTAATCGGCACTACATGGACTTTCAAGTTTACACTTCTTCTCTTCTCCTTGTTTTTTTTATAAATTTATTTATACTCATATTGTTATTATTATTTATGCTCTTTCTCATATTAAATTATGTATGTATAATATAATATATCCAGTAGATTATATATGAGTAGTGCCACATGTATCCTTGTGTATTATTCATTTACTCTCCCTTATCTCTCTCTCTCTCTCTCCGTCTCTAACAACAACAAAAATCCTTTTCTTTTGTTCGAAACCAAAATAAATAGCATAGATAGAAACAATGTGTCTTACAAAAAATACCTTCACAAAAATGTGGACAAAATATCAATGATTTTTCTTTCTTATTATCTGTAGACATAGAGAATGAAAGAAACCTAAATATTATATTTCATGAATAATTACATAAATACTTTCTTGGAAGCGCTTATAATGAATCAAGCTTCCAGTTTTTTCTGAGTACTAATTATTTATTTCTATCTCTCTTTTCTTTCCTAGAAAAAAAATTCATACACAAATATCATAAGATATCTATATTTTGCTGCCCATTCTCTATCTTCCCTTTTCTCTCAGGAAAGGTTGCCAATCACCCCATTCAAAGCTGAAATCAAACCTGAAATCTTAAGAACATGCCACCTGCAAGTAATGCATCGGAAAAGAGATAATTGTTAGGAATGTAAAGCATTTAAGCCCCAAGAATTTAGATTGGACAAAGAAAAATGAGAGAGAGGAAAGATAAATATGCAAAATGAGATTTAAAATATTTATACTTGAATTATTTAAATTTTACTCAGAAGAGAGAGATAACAAAGAGAACATAAAAGATATATGTAAAGAAACTTAATATAATTCACATAATCAGTAAAGTATGTATAAGTTTTCAAGTGACAATATATCAACATATGGAAAATTTGGCAAAAATATATAGAATTATGCATATAATTAGTAAGTGCACATAATAAAATAATAAATAAAGACATTAATAAATATTCATAATAAGTAGTACAATTTGTGTAAACACTAAAAGACAATAGAGAAAAAAATTTGAAAATGTACAAAGATGCATAATGTAATACATATAATTTGTAAGAGAACATAAAAAATTCAAATACAATTGTAAAAAATGTACATAATAAGTTACACGGTACACATAACTATTAAAATGATAACACAACAACAAGTTGAAAATATATGAATATACATAAAATAATACACAAAATGTGTAGGATACGATATGCAAAGACACTTAATGCAATATATGTAATAAGTAATATGCTATATATAAATGTTCAAATGAAGAAATGATAAAAATGTCAAAAATGTACCAAGATATTAATAAAAGACACAAAATTTTGACAAATTGTACTTGTAAAATAAAATACAAGAGTTTTCACATAAGTTTTTTCTCTCTCTAGAATTCTTAGTATAATTGTGTCATTTATGCTCTCAATCACTCACGCTAATATTTTATATTTATGGATACACAGTTGAGAAAAATGGAAACCCTAGATGCATAATTAGAGTATTTATGTGTATTTAAAACCTAGTGAAATCATAAAAGTCAAATATTTGAATCTCAACCTCAAGAATTTACTTTATAAACATAACCCTAATTTGAAGCATCACACAAAATTTGGTTGCAATCAGACTTACTATTTGAGATAAATGAATTTTTGAAGGTTTGATCAATAATATACTCTATTAATGACCCTAGACCTAAGTTCAGTAATTTAGGGATTAGGTGTGACACATAAAAGTGTCATGGGGATAACTAGTTGCATGGGTGAGCGTGATCAGTGGCCTTCATCCTAGCCATTAAGTGATGATCTAATGGAGGGGGAAGACTTCATCTTCAGCCTCCAAAAAGCTTGGCTTGGGCTCGCAATAGCTCCAACCAACCATGACCACCTCTAGCTCCCACTCTAGAGCCTGACCTGGAAATTTGTTGGGATATTTACACTCCCCTAAGTATTGTGAAGTACCAACCCCCTCGAAATTTATTTTACAATAGGTGTAACCATTGTATTAGATCATGTGGTCTTATGGGGAATGCTTTATACAACATATGATCACATGTTGTAATACATGTCTTTTTATACAACAGTTGAAACATGTTGTGTTTCAATGAATGCCTAGTTGTAATGCAGGTGTTTTACACAACATGTGATGCACTTGTTGCAACTTTTATTATATAATATTTGAAGCATGTTGTCTTTCACTAGACACACCTGTTGTAATATGGGTATTTTTTATAACATGCAGTAAACTCGTTGTAACACCTGTTGTAATAAAGGTGTTTTCTACAACATGCAATGCGCTTGTTGTAATATATACATTTATACAACAATTAAAGCATGTTGTCTTTCGATAAATACACACAATATGAGTGTTTCTACAACATGTGGTATTCTTATTGTAATGTACACATTTTATACAACATGTGGTGTATGTTGTAGTTCACTAGACACACCTATTGTAGTAGGGGTCCGTTTCCCATACACACCCATTGTAATAGGTGTGGATAACACAACATGTGTTGTTTGTTGTGTATCACACCTTTTACAACATATCATTAACTGTTGTATTTGAATAGAGTTTGACAGGTCATACCAAACAAATTTTATTGATCAAATTAACCATATTTTAAAAAATTATAATAAATATGAAAATCTACTTTTTTTATTTCACAAATAAGCACAATATTGAATAAAATTTTCATCAAACCTTGTAAAAAAACTTGCACTGTATTTAGTAAATAATCAATCATCCATATAAAGATTCAATTATACAAAGTATTGAGTACACACTCTAGAATCAAACTGAAAATTAACTATAAAGGTTTCTGACATTGGTCAATGCTAAAAAACAAAGGTCTCCCCCTCATGTCACATAATCTGATGTGTGCTCAAGAACACACTTCGCCCACTCATTTCGGACCTCGTTGATCTCTTCTTAGTCGAAGCAACGACCAATATACTATGAATAATACTACAAACATATATCAAATATATTAACATATCGTCATTTATTCTATGTATTTAGAGTTATGAAAAAATAAAAGAATATAATGATAAGTAGCTTACAAATTTAGGAATATTTCTAATTCTTACATCAAAGATGTCTCTCATGTACTTCAGTACATAATACCCACAATCTATGTTGTTCAGCTGCTTTGGACACTGTATAAAATAAATATCAGATAAATAGAAATAACATTTCTAATTTGTAGGAGAGGATAGTGTAAGTATAATGCAATTATCTAAATTTGCAACCACAAGAAAGAAAATGGTGTCTTACCTTGATAATTTCCCATTTCAAATTCTTCATATACTACATATCTCTCTTTTGATACAATTTATGAGTCCTATTCAAATTCATATCAAGACTTCTATGCATTAATAAAAATATATGGTAGTCTTGAAACATATATTATGTAATGAAAAAATTATATGAATTACTTACAAATCCAAGAGTTTTTCCATGTTCTCACATAATTTTCCTCTTAACAGATCAAGATAGTAGCATCTACCCTACGTTGGATTGAAGACACAAAGTATCTAATATCTCTTACATATACAAAGCATTAAATTTAAGATAGTGTACTTTTTAGCAACATTTAAAATAAACGAACACCAAACAATCAATAAAATATATACTTACCCCACATTATAAGGTTAAAAGAATAATTTCAATCTTTGCTTCTTCCCTCTAATGAATTGATATGTTATATATTATGCCCGAGTCTCTACTTTTTATGTGTACAATGGATCTATGAAATCTGGACATATAAATCTAAATATATTAAATATATTTCCTGAGGTCACTTTATTGAACAAATTCCTACAACAACAAAAACATATTTAGTCTTTGAAAATAATAGTCTTCTAATCACTTATATAGAAACTTACTTTATGTACAAGGATATATGTGAGGCTTCTAGTTGATCTTGATCATGGCATATATTGACCAATTCAGGTGTGATAGACAGTTCATGTGTGTAACCTACTACATCTTCAGATACCTGAATAGAAATGATATGATTCTGATCATCTTCCACATACACCAACAATAATTTCAGCTTTAGTGGAGCCTTTTTGCATGCTTGCTTTTGAAGAAGTGGTCTTGGTTTTACGGGGCTTGAGACTTCATTGCACTTGGGTGGACACCAAGCAGCAAGAATCCTAGATGATGAAGATAGGAGAAACATAGGTCTCATCATGGTTTGTGGTGCAAGAGAAAGATGGTAGTCTTGTGTAGATGATCGATAGCCTAAAACAATCATTTTAATAATGATATTAACCTTTGATACATATTGATTGGGAGTGAGACTAATCTAGACATCAGATAAATTGTATGACTCAAATGTACCTACAGTCCCGACCTTGCTTGCTTCATCAAGGTAGGATAACCACACCATCTTCTAGATCAAAACTCTAACTATTCTAAATAAAGAAGGAAGCATCATCCCATAAAGTATATTGTGTCCACAAATTGAAGGCGGCAGGAAGTTGAACTCAGTTCCAAGAAAATAATTTCCTGTGATTGGTTAAAATTATAATCTTTCATAAAAATAACTTCTATGTGATTGGTTTTTTTTTTAAATATTATTAGCTACCGTAGCATTCTCATGAATAAATGTATGTTTATAGAGAATTAGAACAAGGATTGTTATATCAAATATATGAAAGCACCAAATCATCCAAATAAATTATATTAGTTGTATTTTTGAATTTTCTGACTAAGAGTAGTGAAAGAAAATTATTAATTAGGTCAATACATAACTCTTTCATATTTTTAAACTATTGAGAATTTGCGTCGGTCTGGTCCCGGTCTGGTCCATAAATTTTTCAGTTTGATCCGGACCGGTTCTTGTTCGGACCGGTTCTCGGTCTAAAATTTTATTTATTCAAGTCTCGATCCGATCCGATCTTGGTCCTGTCCGGTCTGAGTTGGACCGATGTACAACCCTATTCTCTTTCCCCATCTTTTTCCCCTTCACCATCTAATGTTCACCATGTACCAAACACAACATAAAAATGTCAAAAATGGATTGAATGACGATTCCAAGTTTCAGGAAGCCCATTAACTTGGAACTCAATATTAATTCATGTAAATCGAGTCCAGTTGATTGGTTTGTAAGTTGCATATTTCTCTGGAAAAAGAGTTTTTATGTGATTAGTTTGGCCGAAATATCCTAATTATCATTTCTTGATGGCAGCTATATATAACTTTTAGAACAAGAGAATGATGTTTATTCTAAAGCGTATATGATTCTTTATATTTTAGACAAATACTATTTTCATCTCTTGCTCATGATCACTGTTATCATTGTTTTTTAGTCTTAGGGAGACCCCGCTCCCCCTCCTCCTCAACCAGGTGTCAGAGCCCAAATGACCTAAGGAGTCAATAATTACAGTGCGCTCAGGGGGATTCGAACCCGAGTCCCCCAGGGAGGATAAGCCGGACCGAACCACCTGAGCCACACTGGCCGGGTCAACTCTCGTCAAAGGATGTAGTTCTTGACCTCAACTCTCGTCAGTACGATTCTATAAAGATATGTAAATTTTGTAATACAATACCTACCGTGTCTTTGGAAAAAGTCAAAAAGTGTAATCAAATATATCTAGTAGATGACAGAAAAAAAAACTGATGAGTGTATCCATTACATCAAAAGCTGAATCAAAACATCAAAGATCAGTCTTGGTAACTTATTTTATTATATGCTAAAGGGCAAGTAGATATGAGGAGCGCAACCAAGATCACGCAGCATGAATCATATATAAACTTTTTCTAAACTAACCTACGAATTAATCTGCAGATGGAGGCTTGGTCAGAAATTTTAGTTGTAATGTAACTTTGATAACGCCTTGCTTCTTGGGTGCCATGAGGGACAGACGATGTGAGGTTGGCGCACTAGTGTAATTTAACTATCCCAATGAGTTTTTTCTCACAGTATCAGGAAGCTCTATACCACAGAGGACAACCGTGAGCAGGCGCCATCAAGAGAGAAATGAATGAGAGAAAGGAACGTAGAGAAAGGAACATGTAGATGTACATGTTAACAACTATTAGAAAGTATAAGCTCATGATGCAGAAATCTTTACCGTGCGTAGGCGTGATGTGAATAGAGAGCTTGCCACAGAAAAAATGAACGGGAGAAAGGAACATGGAGCAGGGTCCCACCGCAGCCGCCGGTCAGAGAAAAAGGAAAACAGAACTAGTTTTCACCCGTGATTTTCTTGGAACCCGTGATTTTCTTGGGACTCAGGGTGTAACCCTATTTATACATATGGAAGTCTGGAAAATTCTAAGGAATTAATTTTCCCTCGAAAATCAATCATTTAAAATATATCTCAGAAGTTGAGTTCCTTATTTTCTTAATACACTTACAACGAATTAATCAGATCCTTAAAAGGGGCGAAAGATGAGTTCGAGAACAACAGACAACATTTCTTACACAATTATATTCTTCATTCGTTATAAATGACACATATAAAATATTTAATTTATTACTAAAACCAAAGCATAGTATGACAAAATAGTGTACACTATAACTGCACTAAGTAAAATATTTACACTATAACCACCATTATCAGTGCGGTCTACAAAATAAAAAAATTCAAACAATATAATGAAGAATAGAATACTTTTATAAGTGGAGAGTCCCTCATTTTATAGGAAGGGGAGGGGCTAGGCTGGCCTCAAAAGAGGGGGGGAAGTGAGCGAGACCTATTTTTTAATTTTCCGACAAATAGAAAGTTGATTGTCTTTAATTATCTTGACCATGTAACTCGCTTTAATCCAAATTCTCACAGCAGTAATTTCGAATGTATTTCTCTCCCGTAAAAATCACAAAATCGGTTCAAATAATAGGATTTTCTTTTAGGAAATTAAATTCCCTTCCTAATGAATACTTGTACATTCAATTTGGAGTTTGAGCACAAAAGTTATGTCACTTTTGGTGACGGGTATACATGAATTTCAAGACTGTTATAAATTGTGTAATTTTCCTACAAAATCCAAGAAAATATAATTAAAACTCCAATTAAAGAGAAAAAAAATCTAAAATAGCACAATTAATTATGAAACTAAGAGAATAAATAACAAAACAATTCTAAACAAATATAAAAAATATGTAAATAAAAGGGACAAATACACATTTATCAATGCATTGTCGTGGTGTATAAGGCATGTATGCCTCCCATTTATCGTCATCATTTCTTCTTCTTCATCCTCTCACGTCAACATCATATCCCTCTGGTATGACTTTTGCATCCTCTACTGGACAGCAAGGTGGCGCACTCCATGTAGATGGAAGATGTAGTCGGGAGAACCCTCTCCTTCAACTGGTCGTCTGTGGTGCAACATGTGTACACCCTATCTTGGTACTCATAGACTAAGTGAGCAGGGTGCTTGAAATCAAGAGAAGATGACATCTTAAGGGTGTAAGCCTTGGAGAGGTTGAGGTGGAGATGCATGGCCAATGGTGTGGGTAAGCCCACAAAGTGGATGGGGTGCTTCTCTGATTTGGCTTCTTCACAGGCATCATGGTGGAGAAGAAAGACTGAGCCAAGATTGATTGTCTCCTTCCTATGGTTAAGAAGGACCAGAGCACTTATAGATTTTCTTTTTGGTCCTTCCTCTACCCTTGTGTTGACCTGGCAAACAATGTGCTTGTCAGGTAGCGATGGAAAATGCGGGCGAAAATATATTTCATGTATATCCTGATTGGACATTCGTAATAGATCAATATATGACAAAACCACAACGTGTAAAATAGTAAATAAAGAGTGTCAAAAAAACATTTCATGTATATCCTGATTGGACATTCATAATAGATCAATATATGAACAAACCACAACGTGTAAAATACTAAATAAAGAGTGTCGAAAAAATATTTTATGTATATCGTGTCAGGTAACAGATCAATAAATGGCAAAACCACAACACGTAAAATAGTAAATAAAACGTGTCGAAAAAACATTTCATGTATATCTCAATCACACATTCATAATAGATGGCAAAACCACAATGTGTATAATAGTAAATAACGAGCGTTGAGAAAACATTTCATGTAGGGCTGGCAAAACAAGACCCGACCCGATCGACCCGACCCGAACCCGAAATTTTAAGCAAGTTTAGGGTCTAAGGTTTTTCGACCCGACCTGAAATTGACCCGAACCCGAAGAACCCGAAATTAATTTAGGGTCGGGTCCGGGTTTGGACTTTCGACCCGAATTGACCCGATTGACCCGAAATTCAGAATTATATTTTCAAATAAAATTACAAATACTATACTTTAAGACACCGATGGCCCATTAATTTACTAATCCATTAATCATGAAGTTTATTTTCACAATTCTACATGGTTTTGTATTGATTTGTATGATTTATTATACTAATTATATTAGGAATTTGTGTTTAAAAGTCTCGAACAAACTACAATAGGCTTTATATGTATTTCTCAATCACATAGCGAGTTTATCACAATGAAATTTGTTAATTACACTTGGGAATTATCAATGACTAGACAAATCATAGCATTTTTTTTAATTATTGTTTTGGTGTTGGATTTACGGGTCAGACCTGATAGACCCGAAATTATTTGCGGGTCGGGTTAGGGTCAAAGGTTTCGACCCGAAAATCCATCTTTTGCAAGTTTAGGGTCTAGCCAAAAAGTGTTGACCCGAAATAAAACCCGCTCAACCCGAACCCGATTGCCACCCCTAATTTCATGTTTATCCTGATCGGACATTCATAATAGATCAATATAAGACAAAACCACAATGTGTAAAATAGTAAATAAAGAGTGTCCACAAAACATTTCATGTATATCCCGATTGGGCATTCATAAAGATCAATATATGACAAAACCATAACGTGTAAAATATTAAATAAAGAGTGTCGAGAAAACATTTCATGTAAAATAGTAAATAAAGAGTGTCGAAAAAATATTTCCTATATTGATATATTATGATATCCCAGCCCTAGCGGCGACTGCGAGTGCGATCGGACCTAGGTGCCCCCACGCGACGTCCCGGCTTGGGGGAGGGGTCCGGCAGCCTTTGCCTGCCACCTTCTCCCCCCAGGCCTCTTCCTCGGTTCGCTTCTTCCCCGTCTTCAGGCGCAGGCCTCTCTCTGGGCTTCCTCGGGTCTCTCCTCCGTTTGGCGGTGGCTGTGGCAGGTCCGGTTCTCTGATCTGGTTCCCACAGCGGCTGTTTGGAGTGGCGAGCTGGGAGGCTGGCGAGCCGGACTCCTGCTTCTGGTGCTGGCGGAGGCGGCGCCCTCTCCTCCGTCTTGTTCTCTTCTCGTTTCTTGTTTTGCTTGGTCGTTTCTTGGTTTGGGCAGGTTGGTCTGCCTTTTTCCTTCTTGTGTCTTTCCAGTTTCGGTCTGGGTTTCGTGTGTCGTTTGTTGGTCGTGTCGTGCCTCGGGTTCCCTCTTTGGCAGACGGTGGGCTCGGGCACCCCTTGGTACTTTAGGCAGAGGAGGAGGAAGCTGGGTTTTGCGCTTCGTGTGGGTCTCCCAACCCCTGTTCGCAGTGGTGGTCGGGAGTGGTGGTGGAGTTCCCGGCACCCTCTACTCCCCACCTTTGTTTCCGCACGAGCCATCCTTCCTTTGTATCTGCATCACTGGGTTTTGGCCTCCTTCCCGGGTCTGCTGGTGGGCAACCTTAGTGGCGTCGATAGTAGTTGTGGTTCTCGTCCTGTTTGGTGGGGCGTTGTGTCTGTGTTGTTAGTTTTGTGTCGTTTGTTTTTTGGGGTCAAGCTCTTTATCGAGTAATATTTTCGTTGTCTTCATGATGGTAATCTCTGTCTGTGGCTTTGCTTACTCCTATCAAGATGTACTCATAGGTTATGGTAGATTGACGAATTCCATCCGAGATAGCTGCTTTAGACAGCCACGACTAGAGGTGGACGGTGCAGAAGCGTACCTATCGCATCCCAATCTGAGCCTTGTGCTATGTCTTTCCGCAAAAGGAGTTGTTGCTTGGTTATTTGATGAGAGATGTCTATCTTGTAGATGCCGTATGGCTTTCTTTTAATGATATTGAGCTATTTTCAAAAAAAAAAAATGTATATCCTCATCGGGCATTCCTAATAGACCAATACATGACAAAACCGCAATGTGTAAAATAGTAAATAAAGAGTGTAGAGAAAATATTTCGGGCATGTTTGGTTACTTGGATTTTACTGTATTGGATTGTATTTTGGACTCCAGTTCAACAAATTTTAAGTTTGGTTTGTAGGATTGGAGAACTGAGGCTAATCCTGGGATTTTCAGACATAATAGGAATCCCGCATTTTGGTCTCCATCAAAATTCTCCCGAACGCCAAAATCCAACATGGCGAACGTCGTGGACACGAAAAAAAAAATCCGCACTTACAAAATCCAGCAAACCAAACATAAAATTATATTTTGCGGGATTTTGACAATACAGCATTTTAATAATGCGGGATGGACAAAATACAGGATTTCTAAAAATCCGGCAAACCAAACGTGCCCTTCATGTATATCTTGGTCCGGCATTCATATTAGATCAATATAAGACTAAACTGTAATGTACAAAATAGTAAATAAAGAGTCTCGAGAAAATTTGTATATATGTCCTGATCGGACATTCATAATAGATCAATTATGACAAAACCACAACGTGAAAAATAGTAAATAAAGATTGTCGAGAAAATATTTCATGTATATCTTGATCGGGAATTCATAATAGATCAATATATGACAAAATGGAAACATGTAAAATAATAAATAAATAGTGTAGAGAAAACATTTTATGTAAATCCCCATCAGACAATCATAATACATCAATATATGACAAAACCTCAACGTGTAAAATAGTAAATAAAGAGTGTCGAAAAAATATTTCATGTATATCTCGATCGGGCATTCATAATAGATCATTATATGACCAAACCACAACTTGTAAAATAGTAAATAAAGAGTTCGAGAAAACATTTCATGTATATCCCATATGGGCATTCATAATAGATCAATATATAACAAAACTACAATGTGTAAAATAGTAAATAAAGATTGTCAAGAAAATATTTCATGTAAATCCCAATCTGACATTCATAATAGAATAACATATGACAAAACCGCAACGTGTAAAATCGTAAAAAAAAGAGTGTCCAGAAAATATTACATGTATATACCGATCGGACATTCATAATAGACCAATATATGAAACAACCTCAATGTGTAAAATAGTAAATAAAGAGTTTCGAGAAAATATTTCATGTATATTCAGATCGGACATTCATAATAGATCAATATATAACAAAACCATAACATGTAAAATAGTAAATAAAGAGTGTCGAGAAAACATTTCATGTATATCTCGATCGGACATTCATAATAGATTAATATATATATGACAAAACCACGTGTAAAATAGTAAATAATGAGTGTCGAGAAAACATTTTATGTATTGACCGGCCTAAATCACACGTTCAAAATATAGCGGATCTTGAGTAGTCGGACGCTAAAATTTATAAACTGACTATTAGGCCCCCACAACTATTGTACGGAGTCTGATGTAGTAGATTGGGGTCGAACCATATGGACAAGGTTGGTAAGTGTTAAAAACGTAGAGTCCTTGACTCAAATGCACTAGAAAGGGGGATCGGTTTAAAAGGTGTTCCTAATGGAACAATGTTACTCTAAACAATACAAAACAAGTAAAAGAAAGATAAAGAAGAAAATAAGAGATCAAAGCAAACAAACATGTGGGAACAAGATATGGATGGAAACTTGAATTGGGTTTCACCTACTAAAATCTCTCATCAACATGCAATACTTACACCCCTTTATATACCCTTAGCATGATTGCAATCAATCATCATATATGTCTATTCCCTTCTCTCTCGAGCTTAGGATAGATCTAGATTATAAGGCTGTCTCTCTCTTGAGATGGCAAACAAACAATCACAAAGCAAACTATATGATCATTAGTTGTTGCATTCCAACATTTCCATACATTTGTGAAAGTCTATAACACTTAGATATGATTAATATTACTCTTTCGAGGCATTAACAGTTATGCATCACAAGATGGTAGCTAATCATGAAAGTGAAGCATTAAGAACAAGAGTATGAATATAATCTTTGCTAACAGCATATATTCCAAATAGATGCAAGTGTATAAATGTTGGGAGAGTTTTAGCGGCTACTTCCAACCCAAGTAATGAGTTTAGCCACTCATGTTAACAGGCAACATAATAGGGGTACAAAAGTGTAGATACATAAAGATGGACGAAGAGGATGGATGAACAACATGAAAGGGGTGATAGATTTAAAGAAGGGAGGAGGTGATACATCAACGATACTCCTTCATATCTAGATTTGTTGTAGGTGTGGCGGATGGCAGCTCCTTCTCTCAAAGAAGATGGTGGAGGATCTTCTCACCCCTCCAATTTTTGTCTTTAGAGATCCAAGATTGATGGAGAGGTTGACGATTGAGTCTGGAGTGCGCCATCACTTCGTTGTCTCTTGATGATCTACTCCCTTCACGTGTGAAGTCTGAGCCTATTTATAGGTGTTGCCCATTGTCTTACTCATGTGTAGTGGTCGAGACGCTCGTTGCGAGTCACAACAATGTCTCGGTCGAGGCAATGTCCCTGTCGCGACCCTGACTTGGATGAGATGACGCTTTGGTAGCGATGATGTCTTGGTCGAGACAGTTGTCACAATTTGGAAGTGTTGTGACGACTGGGACCTTAATAGTTGTCAAGACCGCTGATGCCCATCTATGGTCGTAATGAACAACCACTGATCATTGAACCTGTCTCAGTCGAGACGCTCATGGATCCTTGCAAAATAGACAATTATCTGAATGCACACTTTTTGACCGCAAGGAATACATATTAGTAGTGACTGATGATGAGTCTGCATGGAGTAAGAAATGATATTAAGTTAAATCCAAATGTTGTTGAAGGTCATTAAAATAGATAGGTAAATTCATAAAATGGGTGCCATATAAAAATAAAATAGGTGCAAAAAGTTCACAACATATCATGTTATCAACTCCTCCAAACTCTGAATCTAGCTTGTCCTCAAGCTAATAGATAGAATCAAAGAATCGAGTGATGATCCAACATTATTTTCTTTTTTATGTATGAACTACTACAAAATTATTACATCCTTATAGAAAAAACCCTTGTGACAGGCTAGGTCCACACACACAGATCATGTTCCCTCCTTATATTTCTAGAGTTGCATGACTTTATGCGTCAACCATTACCTTTTGCAACAAATGAGATCTCCTTCGCAACATCCTCCCTTCCTCGGTTCCTAGATGTACTCATAAACGGTTCCTCAAGGGGTAGCTTTCGTACCCTACCTTTGTTTTGGTTGTATCTAGACTATTGTGCTGGGGAAGGTTGGGCTTTAAGTATTTTCCTACATTTCTCAATTTACCTCAACCACAATGTTGTCGTAAGACGGTTTCACCCAATTGGGCCCTGGTGTAGTGTCTAGGTGGTTGCGTGAGGTCTGCTTCGAAAGGGAGGTGGGTTAGAATTGACTTTCAGATTCTACTTCCGGGCACGACATATTTGTATTCTTGAGTGAAGCAATACACCGACTGTGTGAAATCCTTCAACATCTTTCCAGGAACAACACTCATGACTTTTTTTTCTTTTGGCTTTTTATTTTTCTTACTAGCTTGGGAAAAAGGGTTGGTGAGGGTTTTCTGGGCGGCCAAGCCTCTTTTGTTCCTGAAATGGGGATGTATAGAACTAGATGGGGTAGTTGATTCTATCATCCTGGAGGTGTATACTTTCTAAATAAACCTGTCGGCTAGGACGATTGGTTGGGAGTGTGATTGACTGAGTCCTCCTTAATTCTAGGGATTTCATAGTCTCAGAAGTGTACTTTCTCCTTACACAATATTTTGCTGTAAGAATGGAATAAGATTGAAATGTCATGTTATTATCTTTTATGTAAACTAGTAGCTCATTTGTACCACTCTTAAACTGACTATTCTAAAAAGTATTAGAAGGACAAACAAGTCTAAGAATGGAGTTATTGAATTATTCTTTAAATTGTAGATATCAAAACATTTCAAAAAATTTCCTACAACGTAGGATTAAAAGTAAATCTGTATTAGAATTTTGAAATTAGACTTCAAAATTGAAATCAAAATTAAGTGGAAAAATTGTACCTCTCGTGCTCGTTTATAACTCTCCCCACAAATTTATCATTCACTCCGTCTCAGAGTGTCAAAGGTGAAGGTTTAGGTATAAATGAACTTGATTTATTGTTGTTTATGTTCAACAACCACCCATTTGGAAAGCATCAGAATGTCAACATATCTTCCTTGTAGTGTGTGATAACGTTCATGCTGTAAGCATTACACTTTAGCATCTTTTAGGCCTACAACTTTCATCCACTCTAGGTGATAGAAATGGCAGTTGTTAGACAGGGGCATCTGTTGGGGGCTTCTATGATAGAATTGAGTTTTCTTGAACTCCTTTTCCTTCACATGTTTATACCCCTTTCCATGTTCGTGGATCATCTCTATAATTTCTTCCGCACAAGTCACTGCCTTCTCTTTAGTAGGTACCTTCGATGTAGTCATTTTTGTGTACTTGTTCAGTGCGAATGTTGAGTCTGAGCTTTGTATAGAATTGCAGTCATCGCCTAGATGTTTACTACAAGAAGGGTCCAGTGATTATTATGCAATATTGGTAAGAAAATGAAATAATGTAGGTAGTCTATCAGATTTATCCGCATGTGTTCTTTTTCTCCTAACTTCTTTTCTTTTAATATGTCATCAACTAGCTAGAAGTAGGCCATGTTCACATGGGGCATATCATCGCCTAGCAAGGATTGGTATATAGACATGAAATTTATGACAAGGTATCCTCTTATCTTCCGTGTATTACGGAGGTTGACGTTATTTACACAAATTCCATCACATTTGAAAATCACCTCCCCCACAATATCATCCTCTCTCAGCATGTACATTATCAACATCAGTGAACCCTGATGGCTCGTGTGGTCGGATTTCCCACAGAACATCTTCATTAATTTTCCCTCTTCTGGTTTCTCAATAGGTTTCTCTCATTCTTTTTCTTCTGTGGGGGTGACTTATGGCTTTTCAATAGTTTTAGGTTATTGCTCCTTGTTTTGTGTGGCGTCGTTCCGTTGATTGTTGGGTGTCCACCCTGCCTTCCAAGCAGAAGCTCGATCTATCTTGCTAGGATCAATCCATAAGGTCCTTAACTACTCTCACTATGACTTCTTTTCTTGTAGAGGAACTTCTGTATATAATCTGTGTGGCACAACATCAGGAGGCATTGTGGGGTCTTTGACGAAGTGTCGATTGTATATAACCTCCATAGTGTACTTGCCCCGCAGGAAATGCAGATCTTCAAGGAAAAGGTCTTCCATAGGAATGCCCTAGTTTATTTCTTCCATCATTCTGAGTACAATGAAGGTACAATCCCCTGATCCTTGTTCCTCTTGAGGGACTTTAGTAGAAATAGATAAATTCATCATGTTAGGTTTGTGGCGGTTTCCTACCAATTAATAGCTCGTTGGAGATGAAGTGGTACTTTTAGGATGTCGTGCGCCTCTTTTTCTTTGAAGATTAGTGAAGTGGTAGGTATCTCACTAGCATATCAGTTGTAGATAGTCATATGTCTATCATAAAAGTTTACAACAATCAACACCCAATGCTTGACAATTCTGATTGGCAAGGTGACAAAATGAGTTTCTACCCTATCCATAGCACTGTGGGGCTCCTTCACAGATTTTGAACTGAATTTATGTCCGTACAACATCTGTTCTAGGTGTGTTGTGTCAATGAAAATCAGTTCTATTTTGTTGGGGTGGATGAAATCTTCTAACAAAGTTGTGCAGATTACTTTAAAAAGGCTTTTGTGCACTTGTGCCTTCTTTGAGAAAATCCCTCTCAACTGATCTCTCGTCAATGTCCTCCATTTATTGTTGTATAGAATATTTCACCCTGGTAGATTATCATTTAGCACGTCTGCTAATACATGGACGTCCTGATAGGTGATGTGGGATACTGATGTCATGTTCATCCCTTCCAGTTTGCATGGGAGTGGAGGAGCTACAACCAATTCAGTTTCCTCTACATGTGGACTATATTCCCTTTCAGGTGCACCAACAAAGGAGTCCAGGATACCTTCGTCATCATCTGATGTCCCTTTGCTACTAGCTTTGTGTGCATTTATGGCTAGTGTAACGGTATCGGGGGTGCAGGCACAAGCAGGATCTTCAGTAATCTCCTTTAATTCTTCCTCGAGTTTGGCTTCCTCTGCGCCTCTGTCTGCAGCAGCCACTTCTTCATGTTTGTTTGTGATAGATGGTGTTTTAAGCACAACTTTATTGAGTTCTATTAGCATGTCTTCCATCTTACCATCATATATAGTACCATTGTACTCGTTGTGGATAGGCTCCTGGAGGTGTATGAAAACAATGTCCATGTTTATATTCATTTCATTTAGGAATTTGTTCATTGTCGTCATGTCACAGGATGACAATATTTTATTACTCTTGACCGACAGTATCTCCTACATGATGCTCCATTATATTCCCCTCATTCTTAGTGGGTTGAGAATTCAAGTGAAACCCTTGTACGACGTTATTTGTTCCCTTGGTAACCTCTGTATCAATAAGACTTAGTTTCTCTTTTTGCTTGGTAGTATCTTATGAATGATATTTATTTACATTCACACTTTCTTCTTTCTGTGATGGTGGTTCACTTGTTGCTTCGTCACCTTTTTGTTCATCATCATCTGAGGGGTTGGAGGATGCTTGAGATGGTGAAGGGTTGGCTCTATGTTTGGATTCTTGTTTGGCACACCATTCCTCCATTTGTTTGTGCTCCTCTTGTAGATCTTGCACTGCTTTTTTTTATACCTTGCACATCACTTCTTTCTCAGTGCATATGATGTCCCTTTCTTTCCTGAGGTCTACCATCTCTTCTGGCATTTTCCTGATGACTTACATCACTTCACATTGGTGGAAGAGGACGTTTCATATAAATTATGGGAGGTTGGTTGTCCTCTCATCTATCTTTGATACCCTTGTAGGTTATGAGAAAAGAAATGTGTTTGTGAGAAAGAGTTGTGCACATGCTGGAAGAGGGTGTCGACTCGATGTCCCAATTCCTCCCCGAATGTCAGGATATGTTGTTTTTGTTGTCGTTCTTTAGGTCTTATTGTTGTTGGTGGCTGGTATGATGATGTCGTTGCCCGTTCTTGTCAAGGGGAGGCCGGTTGGGATTGTTTTTTTGGATGTACGGGTTTCTCTTGTGTTCCTTCATGCTCCGGGTTCATTGCTTGTTTAGCGTTTGGAGCTCAGGCTGACCTGGTACCACAAACACTACATTGGTTTTTGGAGGGGTAAGGCTTGATTGCTTGGATGCCTCATGACCATGGCTTTGTCGCTTCTCAGCCTCAAGAGTACATTCTCGTACGATAGCATGGGGACTTGGCAAGTTATCCATCTCGGTGTTTGATGCTTCTGTCACTTTGTTTGTAATAGGGGGAAGGGGTGCATTATTGAACCCTTCATCATTGTGACTTGGCTCATCATCCAGGGATGGTTGTTTTTTAGCTTCTATTTTTCTTGATGAAATGCTTGACACCTGAACTTTGTGTTGCCACATTGCCAATTTCTTTATATTCTTTGGCTATTGTTGTTGTTCCTCCTCTAGTTGATCATGTCGAGGATGATAGGAGGTGATTTTGGATCTTCCGACCTCCTGATAATGCTTGAGTGATTTTAATCCAATTCATCTATACTTGATCGTAGTTTTTTGGCGTCGTAATATGCTATCTCTAGGAGAGAAATTAGCAGCTTGGAATTTCTTTTCTTATAGAATAACTTGTTACCTCTTTGGGGCTGAATCCTTGTGTTTACCAAGTATTTTATATCAATTTTTGAATGTCCCTTGGTAGGCTTATAACTATGCAATTTCTCAACATCTAAGAAGTGATATGATATTAGAGTCATTTTGCTACCCAGGTAGAATTATTTAGTCTTCTTTGCTTCTTGTCCTAGTGTAGCTGACAATCTGTCTATGAGCAGCCTTCTAATATTCACTGGTCTCTTTTTCAGCATTGACCAAATGAGAAATAGATCTCCCATTGACACCCCCTATCTCAGGTCGTATAAGGACTATGTTAGTGTTATCTTTAGAATTACCCTGATGAAGCATGAAGTGATGAGGGTTTCCTTGGACTTCTTTGGGCTATGTTCAGGTTCTCATGTGAGCTTCTCCCACATCCTGTTGTTGTAGCCCATTGTATCTTTTTCACCGAGCGCAGCTGAGCAAGATTGAGCTTCTTCTTTGTTTTTAGTAAAAATTGTGTTCAAGATGGCTTTGGTGACATAATGATCTTTACCCCTATCCTCACTTCCAGTTTGAACTATCCTCCAGCCTCCTTACGTTCAATATCACTAACTAGGATTTTCTCGACCAATGACATAAATTCAACGGTGAGATCTATTAAAGATGGGACTTCGGTTGAACATAAGGTTCACATATTAGCTCTGCCCAGAAATTCCACAACCCAATCATAAATGCCCAATTTCTTGAAGTCTTAGACATCTATATATCTTGTCAGTTTGAAGTTTTTGGTCTTCAAGATCATGTTCAAGCTTGATTGGTGCACCCCATCTCTTGGCACGAGCATTGTTGGTGTCTTTATAGGAGTCAATTTGTTAGAGTCTTGTGTTACATTTATGATTGCCTCTTCTTCTTGTCTTGGACCCCTTGATTCAGTCTTGGATACTGTTACGGTCACATTTTGTTTCTTGGTTTTTGGTTCAACTGGCGTAGCTGTCTTTCGCTTCCCCCTTTTACTAGGTTCCTCCTCCTCTGGCACATATTCATAAGTTTTTGTCTCTGTAGTGCTTTGGGACTCCTCGGTCCCCTCTGATGTATGGTGGTTGAGAATGTATTCATATTTCTTCTTCAGTAGCTCCAAATGGAGATTCTTTTGTGGTGACATGTTGGGGTAGTCGTTCAGTGCCTTGATGATTGATTCAAGAGCTTCTTCTACCCCTTTAAGAGAGGTTGCATTCCTGGTCAAGGTGTCAGAAGTGGAACTCGACATTTTGCAATTTTAGCAATATGAGTTTATCATACATTATGTATGATAATCATAACAAGAATGATTCATATATGGCGTAGTGACTTTCACTGATGTTGTGGCATATCAGTCGACACAGGGCATCATATGTATCGATCGATACATACTTTAATTCAATTTTAAATTGTAGTGACCACTACGAAATCTGTATGTCACAACCAAGACAGGTGTCATGACCGCGACAACTATCTCGACTGAAACTATTGTCGCGACTGGAATGTCAAATGGGTGTGGCATATAATTGCTTACTCGGAGGTTGCATATTCCTGGAGTAACAATCAAGGCGATACTAGATCCTATGTCCAAGATAAGAAAAAGGTGTAGCGATCACCGATGAGAGATATGCAGGTGAACAAATAAAAGATAATGGGAGTAGGAGGTGGGGACTCTCATTATGGACGAGACAGAGAGATTACTTGAATAGAAAACATTGGTTTGTAGCGACTGAGATGACTGTCCTAACCGATAACAATTGTCTCGACCAAAATAGTTGTCATGACCGAATCACATACATTGAAGGTCCATTTTCATGGGAAGATGAGGTAAAACTGAACAATCCCACTCTAGCAGATAGGTGGGGATGTGTAGGTGAAACAAAAGAGTACAAAGGTGAAACTGCATCTGGTGTTCGAAGCAGCGAGTAGGTTGTAGAGACCACGACGATGAGGCACAAGAAGGTGAAAGGTAAAAATAGGGATTTTGTTTGTGAACGAGGGGGAAATGGGTTAGAAGGGACGATCGGGGTAATACGATTCGTGATGTTGCACAAAAGTGACTTGGCAATGGGAAGGCAGAGTGGCAGATTTTAGAGAAATCTTGTTTAGACGAAGGAGAAGTGAGAATGAGTACCTTTTAGAGGTTAGCGAGCGAAGGGCAAAACAGAGAAGTGATGGCACGAGTGATGGTGATCTCGATCAGTCAGCGCTACGGTGAAACATCATTGTCGTCATCGCCTTTGTCCTGGTGTCCACTTTGATCATACGTGAGTTCTTTGAAGAGTCTCTGCTAGGGTTTGTCAGAGTCTTGAAGCAAGGGAAAAAGGGTGAAATAAGGGGGGGTTATTGTTCCAAGAGTTATCTTTAATATTAGGTTTTAAGGGGGGAGGTGTCTCAACTATGACTTTTGAGTATTGTCCCAACAGAGATGTGTGTCGCGATTGGGATGAGTGTCACGATCGAGACTAGTGCACGGATCGAGACAAGTGTTATGGTCAAAACAACATATAAGTGGTGATGGTGACCTATCCATCCTTAGAGATGCAAAAGTGTTGTGGTCACAACGGCTAAGGAACGAGGTACCAGTTGATACAAGGGTTTTAAAAACAATTAAGAATAATTTTAATTAAACACTGCCCTTGTTAATCTTAAAGCAATCAAAAGTGTAACAACAAAGTTGGCACATCAAAAAAAAATTGACTACCTATTGAAGGGAAATTCAAAGTTACATAAATGAGATAGTTCAAAATTAATTTGACAGATATGTGCATAGTCTTGATTTAAACGAGATAAAAGAAAGCCTTGAAAATACTAAAGAAATTAGTAAATCCTTTGGTTGCCTCCCAGAAGCACTAATTTATAGTCCTCAACTTGACTTTCTGACAAGACTTCTTTGGGATCCTCCGTTGATATTGGATGGGGTTCTAAGTCAAGTTTTGATCTCCTCAAAAAAGCTTCTTCTACATTATATCTTTTTACTCGGTGTCCATTCACATTAAAAGTACCAGTCTTCTCACTGGTAATTTCCATTATCCCAGATGGGTATATTTTGATCACAGTGAAAGACCTGGACCACCTGGACCTGAGTTTTCCTATGAATAATATGATCCTTGAGTTGAACGATAGGACCTTATCTCCTTCTGACACATCTATTTTCTTGATGTGGGCATCATGACATGCCTTTGTTCTCTTCTTGTAGATATGAGCATTCTCATCGGCATCTAACCTCGGCTCCTCAAGCTCATGTAGTTGTAGGTACCGCTTCTTTCTTGCCTTGTCGAGATGCATGTTTAGAAACTTGATGGCCCATAAGGCTCTATGCTCTAGCTCTATAGGAAAATGACACGACTTTCCATAAATGAGCCTATAGGGAGTAGTCCCTATTGGTGTCCCATAATGCATCATCAAGTTTCATGAACCAGTCCTATAGGCCCATAATGCATCATAATGTTTCATGGACCAATCTTTGTGGGTCTTACCAACTATCTTCTCTAGAATCTCTTTAATCTTCCTATTAGATACTTCCACTTGGTGTGATGTCTGCGGGTGGTAGGGTGTTGCAACCTTATGTTTTACTCCATATTTCTTCAACAATGCCTCAAACTTTTTTCCCTAAAGTGGGATCCTCCGTCACTAATAGCGGTGCGCAGAGCCCCAAATCTAGGAAAATAGTTTTCTCAAATAGCATAATGACAGTCTTGGAGTCACAAGTGGGGGTTGCTATAGCTTCCACCCACTTGGAAACATAATCAACAACTACAAGTATGTATTGGTTTTCCCTTAAGGATGGGAATTGCCCCATGTAGTCTATTCCCCAGACATCAAAAATCACCAGTTCTACTGAATCAAACATATGCATCTCATTCCTTTTAGTGATGTTTTCGGCAAGTTGGCATTCTATGCAGAATTTGACAAAAGCCATAGCATCTTTAAAAAGGGTTGTCCAATAAAAGTATGACCATAAGACTTTAGCTACAATCCTTTCTCCTCCGTGGTGTCCACCGTAAGCTGAAGAATGACCCTCATAATTTGAGGTACTTCCTCTTTTAGAACACATTAGTGATACATGTTGTATGAACATCTCTTGAACAAAAGTGGTTCATCCCAGTAATAGTTCTTCAAATCAGAAAATAACTTCTTCTTTTGGTTATATGTTATATCAGGAGGCAGTTGTTGGCAGGCCAGATAGTTACAAATATCAGCAAACCAAGAGAGGTTAGGTTTGACTGACTTGACCATCATCGAAGCTTCATTTCCATAATTGTTACTAATTGGCATATGATTTTTATTCATGACCATAATCCTTGATAAGTGGTCATCCACCAAATTCTTTATTCCTTTCTTATTGATGATCTCATGATCGAATTCATGCAACAACAAAGCCCATCTCAACAACCTTAGCTTTCTATCCTTCTTTTGCATCAAGTAATATATTGCTCCATGGTCCGTGTAAACCTTTACCTTGGATCCAATCAAGTATGATCTGAATTTGTCAAAAGCGAACACAATCACCAACATCTCCTTTTCTGTGGTAGTTTAATTGACTTGGGCTTCATTGAGAGTGCGACTTGTGTAGTACATTGTGTGATGCTTCTTCTGCTTCCTTTTCCCAAGAAAATCCCCAATGGCATAATCATTGACGTCACACATGATTTTAAATGGGAGTTACCAATTTGGGTCTTGCGGGATGGGGGTGGTAGTCAAAGCATTCTTTAGGATATTAAATGCTTCAAGGCACTTATCAGAAAAATCAAACTTTGCATCCTTTACCAACGGGTTAGACAAGGGCTTACCCAACATAACCCAGGAAACTTCTCACTCCCATGACCGATTTTAGGGGTGGGAGTTTTAATATAGCCTCAATTTTTCTCTGATCAACTTCTATTCCTTTATTAGAGATCATGTGCCCTAACACAATGCCATCATGTACCATGAACTGGCATTTCTCCCAATTCAAGACTAGATGTTATTCCTCACAACATTGTAAAACTAGGGAGAGATTCTTAATACATATGTCAAAGTCTGTTCCATATACCGAGAAGTCATCCATAAAAACTTCCATTATATCTTCCAGGAAATTAGAGAAAATGGAAATCATGCACCTTTGGAAGGTCGTAGGTGCATTACTTAATCCAAATGGCATTCTTCTAAAGGCATAGGTGTCATAGATGTAGTAAACATAGTCTTTTCCTGATCGTCTGGGTGGATCGGTACTTGATAAAATCTGGAATATCCATCCAGAAAATAGAAATATGCATTATGTGATAACCTATCCAAGACTTGATCAATAAAGGGTAGAGGAAAATGGTCTTTTCTTGTATTAGCATTTAATTTCCAATAATCTGTGCACATGGGCCAACCTATTACGGTTCATGTTTCTACCTCGTCTCCATTCTCACCTCTGACAACTATCATTCCTCCTTTTTTTTGGCACAACATGAATCGGATTGACCCAATTGCTATCACTTATTGGGTAAATGATTCCTAAATATCACAACTTGATCACTTCCTTCTTAAGAACTTCTTTGAGCATTTGGTTAAGCTTCCTCATTGGTTGAGGTAGATTCTTGGTAGTATCTTCTAGATTTATGTGATGCATGCATAGGGGTGGGCTTAGACCCTTAATGTCATCCACAAAGTACCATGCAGCTTTCCTTCAAAGATTGAGTTCCTTCAACAATTTCTCCATTTGTTCATATGTTAAGTTTGTGTTAACTATTATCGGGTTTCTTTCCTCATCATCTAGGAATTCATACTTCAACTCTTTAGGCAGTGGATTTAACTTTGGCTTCAGTTTTAGTGCTTCTTTCTCTTTAGGGGTTTGCTCTAGCGATGCATACTTTGTTGTTTCCAAGGTTATTTCTTGATCATCATTGAAGTCCTCTTCTATTGACTCAAACAAAGAAGGCCCTCCCATAGCATCTTGAACATGAAAGTCGATATGATCATTTCTTACCCGAAGAGTAATAATCCGTTCTTCCACGTCGATCAGGGCTCTACCTATGGAAAGGAAGGGTCATCCAAAGATCATTTGACAAGTAGGATCTTCTTTGGTGTCAATCACTACTATGTCACAAGGTATAAAGAATTTCCCAACACGAATCGAGATGTCTTCCACTATCCCGACTGGCTTGGTAAAAGTGTGATCAGCCAACTCGATCCTCATTCCAATCTTGACCATGTCTGTTAGTCCGAGCCTTGGGCTAAGGAAAGAGGCATTAGACTTATGCTTTCTCCCAGGATGGCTAACCCTTTTCTTTCTATGTTATCTCCAATGTTGAAAGGGACAATGAATGCCCCAGAATCCTTCTTCTTTGTAGGAAATTCAGCTTGGACAAAGGCACTTGACATCTTGGTCAGCTACACTATCTCAATGTGGTCCCCTTTACTTCTTTTTATAATTAGATCTTTGAAGAATTTAGCATATGTAGTCATCTCTTTGATTGCATCTAGAAATAGAATATCCAGGTGTAATTTCTTTACTACCTCCATAAACTTCTCATATCTTTTCTTCAGATAAAATTTAATCAGTTTGTAGGGAAATGGGACTCTCGAGGCATAGGGATTTCTTTGTATAAAGACCTCTTCGGTGGGATCTGGTTCCTTAGTCTTTGCACTGTTCTTCTTTTTGTCTTTTCTTTACTCTTTTTCTCCTTCACAGACTCATCCTTTTCAGGTTCCTCCTCTACTATAGTGGGTTTACTTTGTGGTTTGGCAACATTTTCTACTTCTTGGTGAATTTGTTCTTGTTGCCTCTCCACAACTTTTCCTAATCGAAGAGTAGCCATCTTTGTCATCTTAGTGTGGGAGGGAATATTTCCTTGGGGATTCTTCATGATCTTAAGAAGTTGTGCGAGTTTCTGGTAAAACTACCTCTGATGTGTCTACATGTCCATCATCTATAACTGCATGGTACTCAGAACATCATTGTTTGTTATGGCACTTTGAGTTAGATGCTCATTTACAGTTGTCTATCTTTTTGCAAATTTGTAGAGCTCAAACACCATCTCGGGTTTATTGTTATTGTTTCCCTTGCTTTGGCCTTGGTCTTGGTTTTGCATGTTTGTATTCTTATTTTGATACTGGCCTTGACTTTGTCCTTGACCTTGATAATTGTTTCGGTTTTGCTAGTAAGTTGTAGTTTTGGTATACAGAGTGTGTCCACCTCTTTTTTCAAATCTTGTGGTGGCTTAGACGAACCGCCCAGTTGATGGGAATTATCAGAAACATCTATGTTTCCCTTATTGAAGCTGGGGTGGTCTGGACTTTTGAAATTTGCATAAGCGACTCTACCTATCTCTTCTTTGCTTTCACTTTCTACGCTATCTTCTGGCCACGTGTAGATGTATTTATCGATCATGTGACCTCCTTCACCGCATCTGACACATTTCATAACCTTCTCAACAAATTTCTTGCCTTTGCCTCTAGAGTCTTTCAATTGTTTAACATCTGTCCTGGTCTTTTAAAGATGAACAGGGATAGTTTCCAGAGCCTTTTCCTTGACAGAAAGTCCTTTAGAGTTATCCTTCTTGGTTGAGCCTCTATCACTTCACTCATATTCCATGCCTATTTGCAATGTAGCCATGTTATCAGTGATTGTCATAGTTCTCATCATCTTATTTTCAAGAAAATCACTCCTGTCAACAACATTCAGCGAAGTCTGCTCCGTAGAAGTTAGCCCATTATAAAACATTGTCACGAGAAAACCGTATCATATTTGTGATGAGAACAATCCCTTTGATAATCTTAGAATCGTTCCCATGCTTTGTGAAGATTCTCTCCGGGTTTTTGTATGAAGGAAGTGACCTTTTACCTATTTCGAATAGTTTTCTCAGTGGGATAGAACTTAGTGACAAAAGCATCCACAAGAGGCCTCCATCCATTAAGAAATTGATGAGACATGGTAAGATACCAAGACAGACCCTTGTCCTCTATAGAGAAGATGAATCCCTTGTAGTATATAACTTCTTACAGAACCTCCCTCGTCTTG
Organism: Alisma plantago-aquatica; assembly: GCA_963693085.1. Lineage (NCBI taxonomy): Eukaryota > Viridiplantae > Streptophyta > Magnoliopsida > Alismatales > Alismataceae > Alisma > Alisma plantago-aquatica. The sequence goes on from OY856411.1 coordinate 555,105,325, forward strand.
ATAGTGTTGCAGATATCTTTGAAGGTGTCAACATGATAATGAGGAATCTCGTTCTTTGAGTTACCTCTGAAGGGTTTATTCTAGATCATTGAGATGAATGTAGGATTCAACTCAAAATGAGCAGCATCAAAAAGTGGGATAATGGTTGGGCACCTTGATTCAGTAGCTCTAGTTTCTGCCAATTCTCTAAGTGATTTATCCTCTTCATCATCTTCTACCTCATTGTTATGGTTGTCACATTTGTGATCACGATGATTCCTTCTGTGTCTTCTATTGTGGTGGTGGCGGTGCTGGTGATGGCATCGCTCCTCTTCATCTCATTCCTCACGATCGTCTTTGTGTCGCTGTTCACATTTTTCATCCTCATGTTGATGACCATACAAATGACATTCTTTGCATTCTTCTTCAGTTTCTGGGGGCACTCTTGCATTCTGATCTTCTCCAAAATGCCCTCCTTCTCTATGAGGCAGCATGTTGATGCAAAATAAAGTAGGCGTTCACAATTTGCCTCTCTTCAAGATACCTAAATAGTTCACACAGTCATGTTAAAGAACTGGATGTGTATAACAAAATATTCTAAGTAGCCTATATATGGCAGATTTAGAATTTTGTGCAGTTAAGCTTATCACTAAGCTTGAGGCACAGGTGTATGGTAAGTAGACTCATGTTCTTAACAGTACAGTTTTCCGTCATTCCCGACAATGGTGCCAAAAAGTTTACCGACGTAAATTACACACCCAAAATGGAGTGGATCTCGAGTAGTCAGACTCTTAAACTTGTAACCCTAACTATTAAGCCCCCACAACTATTATACGGGGTTCGATGTCATAGATTGGGGTCGGACCACAAGGAAAAGGTTAATAAGTGTTAAGAGAAGAGTCCTTGATTCACATTCACCAAAAAAAGGGGTAGATTTAAAAGGCATTCCTGATAGAATGATGTTACTCTAAACAAAACAAAACAAGTAAAAGAAAGATAAAGAAGAAGACAAGAGATCAAATAAAACAAACACATGGTAACAAGATATGGATGGGAACTTGCATTGGGTTTCACCTACTAAGATCCCTCACCAACATGCAATAGCCACATCCCTTTGTATACCATTAGAAATATTACAAGAAATCATCATATATGTCTACTACTTCCTCTTTCAAGCTTAGTATAGATCTAGATTATAAGGTTGTCACTCTCTCAAGATGGCAAACAAACAATCCCAATGCAAACAATATGATCATTAGCTTTAGCATTCCAACATTTTCATGCATTCGTGCAACTTCATAACACTTAAATAAGATTAATACTACTCTTTCAAGTCATTAACAATCATACATCACAAGATGGTAGCTAATCATGCATTTGAAGCATTAAGAACAAGAGTATGGAGATAATTGTTGCTAGGAGTATATATTACAAATAGGTGCAAGTATATACACATTGGGAGAGCCTTAGTGGCTACTCCCAGCCCAAGTAATGAGTTTAGCCACTCATGTTAAGGGCAGTATAATGGGGGTACAAAAGTGTAGATACATCAAGATGAACGATGAGGATGGATGAACAAATTGAAGGGGATGATATATCTAAAGAAGGGAGGAGGCAATACACCAACAATACTCCTTAAGATCTATTTCTAGCATAGGCATGGAGGATGGTAGCTCCTTCTCTTAAAGAACATGGTGGTGGATCTTCTCACTCCTCCAACTTTCGTCTTCATAGGTCCAAGATTGATGGAGAGGTTAACAGTTGAGTTTGGAGTGCGGAAACACTTCGTTGTCTCTTTATGATCTTCCCCTGCATGTGTGAAGTTGGGGCCTATTTATAGGTGATGTGCACTGACTTACTCGTGTAGCTGTCGTGACACTTGTCGCGGTCGCAACAATGTATCGATTGAGGAGATGTCCCTATAGCGACATTGACTTGGACAAGATGGCACTTCGGTTGTGATGGTGTCTTGGTCGAGATAGTTGTTGTGGTTTGGAAGTATTGTTACGATCGAGACCTTAATAGTGGTCGAGACCACTGATGACCATTTGTGGTTGTGAGGAACAACCACTGATCATTAAATCACTTTCGGTGGAGACGCCCATGGATCCTTACAGTCAAGACAGTTGTCTAAATGGACATGTTTCGAACGCAACGAAGATGTATTAGTAGCGACCGATGATGAGTCTGCATGGAGTAAGAAAGCATATTAAGTTAAATCCAAATGTTTGTCAAGGTCATTAAAATAGACAGGAAATTTCACAAAAGGGGTGTCATTATAAAAATAAAAAAGGTATAAAAAGTTCACAAAATATCATGTTATCATGTATATCCCAATTGGACATCTATAATAGTTCAGTTTATGACAAAATTGAAATGTGTAAAATAGTAAATAAAAAGTGTCGAGAAAACATTTCATGTATATCCTGATCGAACATTCATAGTAGACCAATATATGAAAAAACTGCAACATGTGAAATAGTAAATAAAGAGTGTCGAGAAAACATTTCATGAATATCTTAATCGGTGGTGTGTTTCTCAATGTAGACAAGTAAAATGGAAAAAGAAGATGCCAAAGGGGAGAGTCAACACCACAAACACTAGGTAGCTATGTTGCTTTTTGTCCCCAACAATAGCACCAGAAAGCTTGGTGTGTCCCGTTAGAGGTGCACACACTAATCAATTAGACTTGACTAGATGTGCCCCATGAACTCGGAACACACTTCGATCTTTCAAATTTATAAAACCCTAAAAAAGGTTGACTCGCAATACTAGAATACTCACGCACAAATGCATGGGTTCGTGTCGTAGTGTAGGTGAATGGCAAGTGAGTGGTTGATCTGTAGGGAGAGGGGGCACTAGAGCTAAGTTAGGGTAAGCTATGTTCCTAAAGCAGAGAGTAGGGTTTTTTGGGTTTGATGGTGATTTGATTGGTTATACTAGTTGATCCAAGCAACTAAAAGCAAGAAGTGAAACTAGACTATGAGAAACTCTGAGTTAACCCTAAGCAAGTTAAGTCTAATTAATAAAGCAAGACAACTAACTTTTAAGGATCAAGGAACTACAACTGAGTTACACTAATGAAGCAAGTTTATCACAAGAGCAATTAATGACCTATATTATCACTAACTAGCAAGATTAGCACTAGAAAGCTCAAAAGATAACTAACTACTCAAGTAAGACCTAACTATCAAAATCTAAGCAATTGACTAAGAGGCAATAAAAGCAGTTAGTTAAACTAGCATAACAAACTAAGAGAGAGGAAGATGGGTTTTAGAAATTAATGGGGAGAATGGTCCATTTGGGGGAAATGTTACAAGAATCCAAGTTGGGGGTTAACATAGCATGCAAGTATTATATCTTCAATCTAGATCACCAAACCAAACAACAAGGCAAGTGCTATTTGAATCTACCCTAATCTGCTAGTTGGGAAACTAGGGGTAGGTGTAATTCTAATGGGACTTTGCAAGTCTAGATTTCTAGGATAAGTGGTATTAGGGCAATTGAAATCCAAGGGTAGGAATGGGGGTAGAGATGAGGGTGTTGCACCTCCTATTACTCAACATCTAGCCTTTAGAAAACTCTAGGCAATTTCACTAATCACTCTTATACTAGCTACTTAGATCTCACACCTATTTGTAGGAGAAAGGATTTGTATGTAGGAATATAGGGTGCTAGCTAGGGATCCACTAATTGGAACTAGGAGTAATTCCTAAGATAGCCAAATAAAATATATTTTCCCCTAGAAGCTAGGTTCTTTCAAGCATCATACAACAAGAAATCCATGTTTAGAAGTATAAATCACAAGTAACATAATGGAAAATGAGATAGAAGCAAGAGATAATCATCATTGAATGGAAATATGTGAATTACAAGTTATTTTCCCCCAATGTGGTATTAAAGTAACATTTTATCACCCAAACAACCCACCAAGAGAGCTTAGCTACACATAATCAAGAAACAAAGAAAAAAGGAAATAAGAAAGAGGTAGAGGGCCATGGAAACTTATGGTAGATCCTTCTTATTCACCTCCTTGTTGTAGAAGAAGAAGCATGTAACGAACCCGCCTCTCGGTAACCCCTAATTAAGGGATACCAAGAGGTCAGAGCCATTATCCCAATTAACATGATCAAAGGTTTGACAAATAATCAATAATAATTATTAAATTTTACCAACTAAAGTGAAAACTGGTATAAAATAAAAATGTGCATACTTTTTTCCAAAAACTGGGATATCTACTTCTATCATCTTCAGGAGTCTATTCTAACTAATCCTCATTTGTACTTTAATTCTTATTTAATTCCACATATGCCACTTTATTGTTTGTCCTTTTCCATCTTGTACTAAAAATGTCGACAAATAAAATGTCGGTCAGCATATCAGAATATGCTGGTATGTGGGGACAACCAAAATTTTGCAAATATGGATAAAAATCTAATTAGCACAATTAAGTTAATTCACAATCTAATTTATGCTTTTCAGTATGACATTCTCCACCGCTTTTGCCCTAACCCTGGAATACCCCCTTTCGGGTTTCACTTTTTCCATTGACTTAAGGCCACCTTCTCAATCCCGAGCTTGGTGCCTGGGATCACCACTCTGTTGGATCCTATATGGGTGATTAGATACTCTAGAGAGGGGGGTGAATAGAGTTGAATGCTCTTAAACAAAATTCATTAGACCTTTAAGATATATCACAAGATAAGGTTGCTAAATAGGAAATTTATGTGCAACTATAACATACATAGCAAGGGAGAGAGAGATTGAGCAAACACAAGTAGACAAGCTATTTAGAGTGGTTCCAGACTTCAAACTAGAAGTATATCTGTCCACTTACCTAGAGAGGTCAACCTCTATGATTTCCTAACCATTGCATTCTTATATTCATTCATAAGACTTACAATACATGACCAAACAAAGGACTTACCTATCCAATACAAAGAGTCTTCAACTTTACCAAGGACTTACCCACTTTGCAAGGAGTCTTCCACCTTCTTCCAAGGACTTACCTACTCTTGCACAAGTCTTCAGCCTTGTAGGAATTACCCACTCTTCTTGGATCTTTCGCCTTTGACTTCACCTTCACTCAGAAAAGCTTCCACAAGGACTTACCCACTTGAGCAAGGAGTCTTCTGCCTTCACCAAGGGCTTACCCACTCTTACTCCAAGTCTTAAGCCTTGATCTTCACCAAGGGATGCCTTCCCTTGTTCTTCTTCACCTCTCTTAGCTAAGAGAGAGAACCTTCATCTTCATGATTGAAATGAGAGAAAGGGAAGTGGTGGAAGTGAGAGCCTCACAAGATATACATGTAGGACTAGCTCTCTTACATATTTCCTACTCACTCTAATGGATGTAGCAAGTGATTAAGCTTAGAGAGAGAGAGGAGGCTGTAGGAAGCACTCAACTATAGAATAGGGACCTCACATAGAGTTTTGCAATGAATGCTCAACCTTGGAATGAAGCCCAAGGGGTCCTATTTATAGTTGGGGATGCCTCTTAGCCTTTGGGAACACTTGAGAATGAAAACTAGCCATTTTGTGGCTTGCAACGGATATATTTTCACTTGTTGCAACTCCACAATAGCTAGAAGCACTTTTTTGCACTTTTCTGTACAGTGCAATCAGTCGAGTTTCTATAAGGGTAACTCGACCGATAGAGTAAAAGACAAAGCTGATATTCAGACCATCAGTCGAGTTTGTCCTGGGGAAAATCGACCGACCAATGAAAATCGATTTGGTCGGTCACTCCATCGGTCGAGTTCTATGTAGTGTAAACTCGACCGATCAAAAGTCATTTTCAAGATCTAATCAGGATCGGTGGATTTTGCAACTCACAGAACTCGGCCGATGAACAACCTGGTGTGAATTTTGGAAAATGGCTTTTGAGTGCTTAAACATTCAATCTAAGTGCTCCTGATATTTTTCTAAACTTAATTACAAGTCATACAATCATTACAAGTGATTTACAACATGATTCTAATGGATTTACATCATATTACAAAAATGTGCACTTGTATTGACTTTGACTTGTATTTTCTCCAATTTGATATGCACAAGTTAGGGCATTTGGATTGTGTCTGTACCTAATATGAAATCACTCAAGTAGAGACATTAGACACCAATATGTGGAATGATTAGTCATCATCAAAACACGAGTTTAGTCAATTTAGACGTGAGTCAACATTGACCTAATTGACCTTGAGTCAACACACTCGTAGTGCCCTCTAGTCATGTAATATCATAGGCCACCTTCTCAATCCCGAGCTTGGTGCCTGGGGTCACCACTCATGGTGCCCATGGGTCTTCCCTCCTGGGCTTGACCTCTTTGCATCATCCATCAGGGTGGCATGTTGGTGCGAGAATACATACTTATAGTATAATTGTGATAATCATAGTGACTTTATAATTTGCAAGTATGAACATCCAACTGATAAGTTGTATTCAATACGGAGAATCATTCGGGAAACTCTTCGGGAAACTAATGTGATTAACCATAATTAACCACATACCTGATCTGATGATTTGAGATAGAAATATTCCAAGTAAGAAAGAAATCCAAGCAAGCACACACAACAAGATCCTAAAATTACATTCAATTCCTTTTTATCAAAATCTATCCAAACCATCTTTCTACTTAAGGTTTATATTCCCTTTTAGGGTTTCTTCCTCTTTTTAGGGTTTTCTTTGCAATTAGGATTTTACTTCATTTTACTCTTTTAAACCCTAATTTTCTCATCTATTCTTCATGAAAGTTATTAAGGTTACCTATTAACAACACATAATCTTAATTTTAGAAAAAGCATAATTAATCATAAATTAAGTCCATTTAGCCTCTTTTACATTAAAGCTATCATTTTTATCCTTTTAATTCATGAAAAGATCATTATCATCAATTCATAGTTCACTATGATATAATTCACATATGAACTCTATTTGACATTAATTCTACCTTTATTTATTTGAAAACCCTAATTTCTACATTAAGGATATTTATGTACAAATTAGGGACTTTAATACTCGAAATAGATTAGAATCATCATATCTTATCTTTATTCACTATTTTGAATAATTAAAGCCATTAAGAGTCGCATTCACCAATATCAGGGTTTCAAGGCCCATTAAAGCATATTTATGCACATGAAACTATAAATTAAACTAATTACGTGCAAAGTTCATCCTTTTTGTTCCTAATGTTCCTTTTTATCATTAATAGGTTAATACCAACTTTAATCAACCATTAAACCCTACTAAATATATTAATCATCTCGAAATAGGGTTTCTTAATCTTTAATTCATTAAAGTTGATAATTTACACTACTTTTCGAATTGAAAGAGGAAATAGCTTCTAAAAATATTTTTAATGGATTCCCCTCATTTTTCTGGGCAACTTTCATATTTTATGTGTATTCATCTGAGCTACTATTAAGGAGATATGATTTTTGTAAGAATTTGCTTACTTGACCAATGGCATGCTGCCACGTCATCCTTCTCCATGCAACGTTGCTCAATTGAAAACATAAGGGATTTACGATTCTTCCCTTACATAAGTGGCCAATTCTTTAATCTACGAGAGGGTAAAACAGTCCAATGACCGAAGGTTGTCTTCAACCTTGAGACGCACGACTTGGCTGCCGGCTGTAGCCCTACTCGGGGTTGCCCACTCCTGCTTAGGGCTCTTGGACCACCACCGAAGGTTGCCCTAGCTTCGCCACCCTCCGCCGCACCTGGGGCGCCACCCAACTCGCGGCCTAGCTGGCTAGATAGAGTGCACAAGGCGTGCGACCTGCAGACATCTTGCAGCCATCTAGAAGATGTGGCGCACGTTCCAGAGCATGAAAAGATGGCCTATTCTTCAGGTGTTGTCGTGAGAGTATTGGGATTCCATTGCACCTCCTTCTCATCCCCTTGTTTCTCTAAGATAGAGCTACACTCAAGGGTTAGGGTTTGTATGAAGAAGAAGAATAGGAGAGAGGGGTGCATGGGATCCTTCTTGAACTTGACCCTAGGCTCTACCCATTTATATAGGGGTGGGAAACGAAGCCCTAGGTTGGCTTATTCATGACTCAAAGAGTCATTTTCCAAATATGAAACCAATTCATTCAATGAGAAGTAATCTTCTCTCTCATCCTTATCTTTTTTATATTCTCTATTATTTAGATATTTAGGAATTCGAAAATCCTTTCCATTCTTCTCTTTATTCTTGGCTTTTAATTCATTGGCCTCGAAATTATATTTTCCTTAAGTAGGAAATACTTCCTTTTCAACAATACCACATAATTCATTAATTATGTATTCACATTATCTTCTTATTTTCTATTATTGGTATTTTCTCTTTCTTTTTTTCATTGGGACTCCTTGGATCCCAAGAAACTCAAATATTTCAAAATCCTTTGTAATGGATACTTATTATCCTTCTAGATGCATCTATATCCATTATTTCTCATTATCTTGTTTATTTCTTATTAAAATATCTCTTTTTGATGATTTCTCTTTATTTCTCATTTATTTTCCTCATTGGTATTCGTTTTCACATTAGGAATCCTTAGGATACAAAAATCATCCAAGGATAACTTAATTATACCTCTTTCCACTTTTTTTCCACATTTTACCATTGTTTTCAATTTCTTTCTTAATAAAGAAATACTTAATTGATCTTTTCTTTTCTTATTGCATTTTCATTGCAACCTTTGGATTCCTTGGGACCCAAGGAACCCAAGAGGCACGAAATCCACCTTTGGATTATATTATTTTTCCTTCTAGAGGTTTCTACATTTTTCTTTTCTCCATTTCCTCCATTATTCATTAACTAATTGAATTTCCTTATTATTGGGCCCAATAGTCAATAAATCCCATAGCACAATCATCAAGGCTATTGTAAACAAAATCTATTTATTTAAAACAAATTATATCATTATTTTTTCCAATATTTTTAATATGAGAAATTACATTTCTCTCCAAATGAACCCAAAAATTGGGGTTGTAACATCATTCCCCTCTTATAAAAATTTTGTCCTCAAAATTCTATCAAGCAAACAAACAAACAGGTTAAGCCTTTCCTATGTCCATCATGGCTCCCATGTGGCCTCACCCTTTCCATGGTGCTTCCCAAGAACCTTCATCATCTCATAATCTTCCATCTGAGTTCTTTCTTACCTTGGTATATCGTACCCTCATAGGTGACTCAGGACATTTCAGCCTCTCATAAAGCTGAATAGGTTCAGGGCTCAACACATGGCTTGGGTACATCACATAGTTCTCTAGACCATACATATGGAACTCATCACACATTAGCTTGGGTACATCACATAGTTCTCTAGACCATACATATGGAACTCATCACACATTACTTATCCTGAGGGTAAAGGTCGAACATAACCTTCTCCACCAATCCATCTCAAAGGGACCCATATATCGGCGACTCAGCTTTCTCAGCTATAGCTTAGAGGGGTCAGATTTTCACATCACACACTCTCCCACTGTGAACTGCATGTCAGTCTGCTTTGCATCAGTTCGTGACTCATGTCGCCTCTAGGATCTCTCTCAGCCATTGTACGATCAAAGCGACTTCATCTACACACATTGTGGTTCTTTTCTGACCTTCGTGAGGCCTCCTTCACCAACATCATCTTAACGAAGTGGTGACCGACACAACCTCCCTATAGAACTTCTTGCATCCCGATAAAGTCTATGGTGGTTAACATTACATCTTAAGAACTATCTCCATGTATCACCCTGAATGAACACACACGCTCTCATCAGACCCTCTAGTCTGGGTCATACTAACCATTAGTTAGGGGTGATAAACTGTACTAGCATCGATTTCATCAAGTATCCACTTCCACCTCATGGAAGTGAACCTTTAGGTTATACTCAAGAACTTGTGAACTCACATCATGGGGTAGTTGAACCATCTCTCTCATATGTAGTTCAACTGGATCTATCCCTTTACAGTACTCTTTCTTCCTCATGTCATCTAGGTAAGGCAATCTACCGTAACCCACACTGTATCTTAACCTTCCTTGGTCAAGGGGAGACTTACCACAACATCCATAGTGGTGAACTCCCATTCCCTCTCGGGGACTCTTTATCATCTATGTCAAAGCACTGGGTTACTGGTGTTCGTCCTTCACCCCCCGGCTTGCATGGTCACATGCCACACGCAACTTCATATTAAGCATCCCAAGTACTATTATCACTTACTATCTTTGTAGTATCACGGTGTTTTGTGATCTTAAAACCATGATCTCATGTATGTCATGATTCCTCAAGCTTGATACCTCAGAAACCCTAAACCACTCTCATCAGGGTTTCATCACCTTCCTTTCTAAAGAAGTGCATCTGAGGTTCTACAACCATCCTTTCATTACATCAATGACTAGGTTGGCTAACCAAACAATCATTTACTTGATTAACCGCTATTGATACATCTGAGTGTTAGCCAAACTTATCTCTTTTTCTCAACTTAATGTTAGCCTAACAACCTCAACTTCTTCTAGCTTCCAGCTAAACTAGGTAGCTATATCTCAACCAGAGCATTCATTACCACTTCTTATCCTTAGGTGTTAGGTAATGTTGAAGACATACACCTCCATGTATTCTACCTATCATCTCATCTCAAACTCTAGGTTTATCTTCATCAAGAAACTCTGAGCTCGTCCTCATGGTGATCAAACTCAACCTTGTATAACTTGTAAATTCCACATAGCTTCTACTAGAAACATCCTTACAAGATGATTTCCTTATTACTCATGGTGTTTGTAAGCCACCCATGTATCATTTACTCCACAAGGGTACGTTATCATCTCTATCCTCATACCTCATAGTAACGTTCCAACTCACATCATCTTTATCCTTGGTGTATGGCATGTGTACTGTCCTATCTCTCACTCCCATAATAAGAGGAAATAAGCATTTGGCGGCCGACCAAACACAAAGTTCTTCCTATTCCAAGAGTAGATATGGTACATCCCACCTTGCCAGTACACCTACAAATCTAAGTTGAAATGTGCAACTTATGTCTCTACGTCACGATCATCTTGATATCAAAGTTACTTTCATGGAAAACTGGTCTCAAACCTAATGGGGTTTACACACAATCCTTGGTCATCTCCTCTAGACAAATAGGGCGTCGGCACATTTGGGGTCATCCCTCTTCCCTTATGCATCCAGAGAGTGCCCTACTCATCTGCCCTTTGGGTCCCATGAGTTCATGAAGGTGATCAATCTCCTAACCCATGGCCCTTAGACAATGATAGTTGTTACCTCCCAACCCTATGGTCATGTGCAACTAGGGAATTAGGCAACTCCCACTTTCATCGGTCTCATCCCCACCTGACCCTAGGATAGACTTAGGATTCCATTATAGTACATGTCCAACATAGAACCTTACCTAAGCCTTCATCATCTCTCTCTGCATTCTTGGGTTGTCTTTCATCCTTTCACAGAGATCATGGCGACCTGCCTACCTTAGTCAGGCCCCATACTGGTTACCTCCATGGTAACACATCCACATGCACTTAGAGATGGTTAACTATGGGTCTACAGGTTCATTCTCTTACCATGTACTCTTCACTTAGCTTCTCAAGATCCTCTGAAACCTCTTTAGGTTACCTTAAAACCAACAAAATTGGTATACACCCTACAAAAGGGTCCCTCTCCCAGTATGGGAGGAAACTACACCTTGATAACAAAGGTCACAAAATCCCTTATGTCTAGGGTTTACATCTACATGAGCATGCTTAACCCTAGCAAGCTACTAAGGCACAAGAGGACCACCTACTAATCCATCCTAGGTCATACTTTCTCTCATTCTTCCACATTAGACCAACTTAGCTTTGAGGAGTTCATCAAACATACCTTTAACTCAAGGGGTTTCCTTTTCCTCTACGCATGAGGAGTACCATGCTCAAAACTATAGAGACTCAAATCTCATTATGAGCATCAGGTATACTACTTCCCCTCTTAGGCCTAGGAACCCTAGGTTCATCTTTTGGTGTCCAACTACATGCTCAATATCTTGACCACGAATCAAGCATGTCCAAGGTATGTCATGCCCTCCCATGATCCTTTTATTTGAGAAACACCTATGAGTTGAGTCCTCCTCAGGGTAACCAATAAGGTACAAAACCTCACAACTTGCTACTTAAACCTCCTCAGGGTCTAAGGCAGTCTTTGTCTCATCTCAGAAGGCAGACACCTTCACCACAAGCACATAGGTATGAGAAGCATCATCCTCCCTCTAGGGTTTGGTTCAGCCTCCTGGGATCAAGAAAGAGGCAACCACTATCATCCACTTAGGTCACATCATCCTCAATTCCCATTGTTCCTCATGTCTTGGAATCTAAGCTTCCAACCTTTTTGCTTGGGTCTTACTTTCTCTCTCCAGAGCTAACTCCACATCCAGCCTTACTACTAGAGGTCCTCTCTCCATGAAGGCTCAAGCTCACAAGCATACCCCTACGTGGGTGAAGCCTATGCTCGAACTTATGTCTGCTCAAGATTATCCATAGCCCCTTATGCTTATCTCATAAGCCATCCATGATGTCCTTCTAGCCTCGGTTTTAACCTATTGCTCATATTACTGATGTACTCTAGGTGCAAGTTATACCCTACTTGCATAATCTCATAGGGTTTCTATAGGTTCTCCTCTAACCTCATCCATGAAGGAGCTATCCTTCGCTCTAACATGCACGACCCTCTCCAGGGTTGGGTCGCCAAAGGTACAGGGTCATCTAACCTCTCATGGCTCATATGGCATCCCAAAGGCATGTCCATCCAAACACCCGGTCAACCATGAAATCTAACTCATCATGTCATCTTCACCACTTATGGTTAGGGTTAGCATCATCCTCAGAGGATGTGCCAGGTCTCTACTTATAATGGAGATCCCTACCTCCATGACCAACTCTCTCTACTCATCCTCCTGACAAGAAGGTCTAGCCTCAGGTTTCTCCTAATAGCAATGACAACTCGTGTCATACGACCTAAGCATGTATCTATTCTTTAGTTTATGCTTAATCTATTAAGCTTGTGTCCATAACATCTTATTTACACACTTTTCATTAATTTGGTGGAGGATTCCTTAAACCTTATCAACCTTACCCATACCTCGAGAGGGTGAGGAAAAAAGAGAAATCCCTAATCCTTAAGGTCTTTAGAAGAATTTGAGTTGAGAAGGGATGAACAAGATGAGAGAGTCCTAAAGGTATCTCATTTCGAGTCAAATCCTGAGACTTCGGCCAGGCAGTCACACTAATCCGGGAGTCCTCGTATTTCGACTAGCGGTGCGGAGGAAAATCTTACCAACCCCCGGACGTGATTCTTTTCTAGATGCCTCTGTGTTTTGGAAATTCCTCTAATAACTCCCTTGGGTTCTACAGAATTTGTAAAATTAACTAATTATTAAAGATTAAATGAGGAACCTTTGCTCTGATACCAAATATAATGACCCTGCCTCCCGGTAACCCCCAATTAAGGGAAACCAAGAGGTCAGAGCTATTATCCCAATTAACAGGATCAAAGGCTCGACAAATAATCAATAACAATTAATAAATTTTACCAACTAAACTGAAAATTGGTATAAAATAAAACTTTGCAGACCTTTTTCCAAAAACTAGGATATCTACTTCTATCCACTTCAGGAGACTATTCTAACTAATCCTCCTCTGTACTTTAATTCTTATTTAATTCTACATATGCCACTTTACTAATTGTCCTTTTCCATCTTGTACCTAAAACGCCGACAAACAAAATGTCGGTCAGCATATCGGAATATGTTGGTATGTGGGGACAACCAAAATTTCGCAAATATGGATAACAATCTAATTATCACAATCAAGTTAATTAACAAGCCAATTTATGCTTTTCAGTATGACATTCTCCACCGCTTTTGCCCTAACCCTGGCATACCCCCTTTCAGGTTTCACTTTTGCCATTGACTTAAGGCCACCTTCTCAATCCCGAACTTGGAGCCTGGGGTCACCACTCATGGTGCCCTCTAGTCATGCAATATCATAGGCCACCTTCTCAATCCCGAGCTTGGTTCCTGGGGTCACCACTCATGGTTCCCATGGGTCTTCCCTCCTGGGCTTGACCTCTTTGCATCATCCATCAGGGTGGCATGTAGGTGCGAGAATACATACTCATAGTATAATTGTGATAATCGTAGTGACTTTATAATTTGCAAGTATGAACATCCAACTGATAAGTTGTATTCAATACATAGAATCATTCGGGAAACTCTTCGTGAAACTAATGTGATTAACCATAATTAACCACATACCTGATCTGATGATTTGAGATAGAAATATTCCAAGTAAGTAAGAAATCCAAGAAGCACACACAACAAGATCCTGAAATCACATTCAATTCCTTTTTATCAAAATCTATCCAAACCATCTTTCTACTTAAGGTTTCTATTCCCTTTTAGGGTTTCTTCCTCTTTTTAGGGTTTTCTTTGCAATTAGGATTTTACTTCATTTTACTCGATTAAACCCTAATTTTGTCATCTATTATTCACGAAAGTTATTAAGGTTACCTTTTAACAACACATAATCTTAATTTCAGAAAAAGCACAATTAATCACAAATTAAGTCCATTTAGCCTATTTTACATTAAAGCTATCATTTTTATCCTTTTAATTCATGACAAGATCATTATCATCAATTCATAGTTCATTATGATATAATTCATATATGAACTCTATTTGACATTAATTCTACCTTTATTTATTCGAAAACCCTAATTTCTACATTAAGGGTATTTATCTACAAATTAGGGACTTTAATACTCAAAATATATTATATCATATCTTATCTTTATTCACTATTTTGAATAATTAAAGCCATTAAGAGTCGCATTCACCAATATCAGGGTTTCAAGGCCCATTAAAGCATATTTATGCACATGAAACTCTAAATTAAACTAATTACGTGCAAAGTTCATCCTTTTTGTTCCTAATGTTCCTTTTTATCATTAATAGGTTAATACCAACTTTAATCATCCATTAAACCCTACTAAATATATTAATCAACTCAAAATAGGGTTTCTTAATCTTTAATTCATTAAAGTTGATAATTTACACTACTTTTCGAATTGAAAGAGGAAATAGCTTCTAAACATATTTTTAATGGATTCCCTTCGTTTTTCTGAGCAACTTTCATATTTTATGTGTATTCATCCGAGCTACTATTAAGGAGATATGATTTTTGTAAGAATTTTCTTACTTGACCAATGGCATGCTGCCATGTCATCCTTCTCCATGCAATGTTGCTCAATTGAAAACATAACAGATTTATGATTCTGCCCTTACATAAGTGGTTGGTTCTTTAATCTATGGGAGGGTAAAATGGTCCAATGACTGAAGATTGTCTTCAACCTTGAGACGCACAACTTGGCCGTCCGCTGCAGCCCTACTCAGGGTTGCCCACTTCTTCTTAGGGCTCATGGACCACCACCGAAGGTTGCCCTAGCTTTGCCACCCTCCGCCGCACCTGGGGTGCCGCCCAGCTCACGGCCAAGTTGGCTAGACAGAGCGCACAAGGCATGTAACTTGCAAACATCTTGCAGCCATCCAACAGATGTGGCGCACGTTCTAGAGCACGAAAAGATGGCCTAGTTCTTCTGGTGTTGTCGTGGGAGTATTGGGCTTCCATTGCACCTCCTTCTCATCCCCTTGTTGCTCCAGGATAGAGCTACGCTCAAGGGTTAGGGTTTGTATGAAGAAGAAGAAGAATAGGAGAGAGGGTGCATGGGGTCCTTCTTGAACTCGACCCTAGGCTCTACCCCTTTATATAGGGGTGGGAAATGAAGCCCTAGGTTGGCTTATTCACGACTCAAATAGTCCTTTTCCAAATATGAAACCAATTCCTTCAATGAGAAGTAATCTTATCTCTCATCCTTATCTTTTTATATTCTCTATTATTTGGATATTTAGGAATTCGAAAATCCTTTCCATTATTCTCTTTATTCTTGGCTTTTAATTCATTGGCCTCGAAATTATATTTTCCTGAAGTAGGAAATACTTCCTTTTTAACAATACCACATAATTCATTAATTATGTATTCACATTATCTTAATATTTTCTATTATTGGTATTTTCTCTTTATTTTTCTTCATTGGGACTCCTTGGATCCTAAGAAACTCAAATATTTTGAAATCCTTTTTAATGGATACTTATTATCCTTCTAGATGCATTTATATCCATTATTTCTCATTATCTTGTTTATTTCTTATTAAAATATCTCTTTTTGAGGATTTCTCTTTATTTCTCTTTTATTTTCCTCATTGGTATTCCTTTTCACATTAGGAATCCTTGGGATACGAAAATCCTCCAAGGATAACTTAATTATACCTCTTTCCACTTTTTTCCACATTTTACCATTGTTTTCAATTTCTTTCTTAATAAAGAAATACCTAATTGATCTTTTCTTTTCTTATTACATTTTCTTTGCATCCTTTGGATTCTTTGGGACCCAAGGAACCCAAGAGGCATGAAATCCACCTTTAGATTATATTATTTTTTCCTTCTAGAGGTTTCTACATTTTTCTTTTCTCCATTTCCTCCATTATTCATTAACTAATTGAATTTCCTTGTTATTGGGCCCAATAGTCAATAAAGCCCACAACACAATCATCAAGGCTATTGTAAACGAAATACATTTATTCAAAACAAATTATATCATTATTTTTTCCAATATTTTTAATATGAGAAATTACATTTCTCTCCAAATGAACCCAAAAATTGGGGTTGTAACAAAGCACCTCCCTCCAAGGGCGGAAATGGCATTAGAATATAAGGGATTATGGTGGAGAACCCTAGAAAACTAAGGTTTTTGGATGGAAATGAGGTGGAAATGGGAGAAGGAAGGTTGGTGGAGCTCTTGAATGCAAAGAGGGAAGGAAATTAGTGGTAGAGGTAGATAACCTAGTGTTGTGGCTGCCACTATGGTATATATAGGTGGTGGGGAAGCACTAGGATAAGTGGGGGTAACATTGGAAATGTAGTGGAAAGAATGGTTAGGGTTACAAGGTCACCATGATTGTGGCCATGGAAGCGATATAGGTGTGGTGGATATTTGCTTTAGAGTGGAGATTAGGAAGGTGAAGTGACCACGGCCGTGGTGGGTACCAAGGTCATGTTGGGTGGATGGAACCATAGGCGCGGTGCAGAACATCTCCTTGCTAGAGTGGAGGTGCTTTGGCCATTCTTCTTTGCTTCCCATGCTATCTTGTGTTGGCCACATTTGTGGTGGTCTTAATATGCCCCAGTCTTTGTTGTGGCCATGGACGTTGGGGTCTCAGTGTACCACGGTCATTTTGGTAGCCACAACTGTGGTAGTTGATGTACAAAAGTGTTGGTCTCCCTATTGATTTTCGAACCATCTCGCCATGGAGGCTGCGTTGTGCTACGGTCATGGTAGTCTTCGTTCTCCATGGTAATTTTTATGAACACATTCGTTGGGGACTCAATGTACCACAGTTGTTTCAGTGGCCACGATCATGGTAGTTGACGTACATATGTGATGGTCTCCTTATTTATTTTAGGACCATCTCGCCCCGACCGTGGTAGAGTTCCACAGCCCGTTGTGATGTCCAATCTTCTTAACTTAGCTTTAAACGTCTTAGCTAATTGCTTTGGAGAAATTTTTACCGGCTCAAGGGATGCTTGTGGAAGAATAGGGTCCAATTATCAGGTGTTAAAACCCAATGATCATCTCCTCCTCTCTCCCTTACATCCAATGCATGCAAAAGAAAAGGTAGCCATAAATGCATTTGATACGATATTGCATATTAGGGGAATTGACTTGCAATCTAACATTGTTTACATGTGATTTTAATACCAAAAGATACAAGATGGATCCCTAACATAGGGTTGCATCACCACCCCAAACTTAAAACATACTTGTCCTCAAGTATGCTCCAACTCAATCTCTCTTCAAATTTTTTCAATAAACAAGAATGAAAAATACATTGCAAAATATAATTATTGACTAAATGGTCAAAGTGACTAAGTGCATGTATTCCACCTCTCTCCTCACCACTTTCACAATCCAATCATGAAAAGAGCACCGAGCATATAAAATTTGAATATAGAGCATAGAACACACAAGCTATTTGTATGTCTTTTGTGTTATTTCGTGTAAAACGTTTTGTGATGGGGTTAATCAATGATGACTAGGAGTGCTATTTCAATTTCATGCATTCAATATTATGCTTCAAACCACACAAAGCGACCCACATGGCTATAGAAAAAATGTGAAGTAAGCTAGGTTTGACGTTTCCTAGCTCAATGGGTATGAAAATGGAAGAAATGGCTGCGATAAGAGATTGGAGTGCTATAACACTCATTTTTCTATATTTATATGCTTTTAAACAGGAGCATGTTTTTTTTTTCTTTGTCTTTTCTTCTTTTCTTTTCTTTTGCCTTTGGGATAGATAGGGCATATGGTGGAGAGAGTGAAGCAGGGAGATGTAGATATGGCCACCCCAAACTTTTGGAGGCGGCCAAGGCTAAATATGTGCACTTAGACATCCTTTCATGATGTAGAGGTATATGAAGATGATGAAAGAAGATTTAGGTTCAAGAGGGGGCATTAGTGTCGTTCTCAACAAAAAAATTTGTGCACAAAAACTAATCCAACACTTCATCAAAAATAACACACCACGTGAGTGAACAACATGAGATTCATATTTTTATCATGTGATTTGATAGGCCCTAAGCGTTCATAGCTTGTTCAATTCACAATTCAACCAAAACATTCACAAACATAAGAGAGATGATGCATATGTAAAAAGTCAACAATCAAGACCATTTAGTAATAAAATCTATGAATGTGGCATGCATTTGCCAAAGATCGACAACTTTTTAGTTCAAAAATTGGAGATTTAAGTTGAGACATGATTTTGGACAATGAGTTCCAAATTTGGACAATATTGGCCAAAATTATGCCAATTTACATTTTAGTTGCATCCAACCCTACTTTCGGGAAAATAAAGCATAAAACGGCAAATTCTAGATAAAATAAAAAATTACAAAAATCTACATGAAAATGCAATGTGTGGCATGGAAAAGAAAAAGAGATTTTTTTTGAAAAAATACACAAAAATGCATGAAAAATGACTACATGTATGCATGAATGCAAGTAAAAAGAAATCTACACTAAATTAGATGATATCAATCAATTAGTCTATTGAATGGGATAGGTGAACCAGATCAACAAAATGAGATGAGAAAAGATAGGGCGCATACCACCCTACCACCCCAAAATTTTGAATCATGTTGTCCTCAACATGAAACTAAAGCATAGGGAAGGTAGGGTATGTGTCATGGATGTTGTGGTGGATCTTCTTTGTGAGGTGGGTCTTCTTTCTGAGGAATGGAGCAAACTGAGTTGGTGGATGAGATGAATGAGCTGGCAGGAATAGGTAGTAATGTCCCTAATAGTCAGTCTGAGTGGGAGGATCGATCAATGGCATTCGTCGTAGGTGCCACCATGGTTGTGGGTGTTCACAAGGTGAAGGTTAGAATGGTGGGTCGTGGTGGAATAGGGGGATTAAGTGGAAATTTTGGTAGGTTCAGTCCTCGCCACAGTCATGATGGTGGCCACGGGCGATGGGAAGTGGTGGTGGAATGACTATGGCGAGTGTCACATCCATAGTGGGGTGAACAACTTCTGATGTCTCTGACTTGGCCATGATCGTAGTGGCTAACATGGTCGTCGTGACCTTTAAGAGCCACAGTCGTGTCTATTCCTTCATTTTTTTTCACCCTTCACTGTAATCACTATGGAGTTTTTTTCCACTCCTATGGAATGTGCCACGCACGTGCTAGGCTACTCTTGCCACGCCCATGCCGAGTGAGATGATCGTAGTGGTGATCTTCTAACATGACCGTGGTGTTCCCCGGGGTCGTGGTGATTCCTTCACATTTCGTCTCTCCTCTCTGTGATCATTGTTGGGTTTTTCACCATGCTCGTGGCATTTGCCACGCCCATGCTGAGAAAAATGGTTGGGGTGGTGATAATTGAAGTGCAACAAGTTCACAACTTCATAAAAGTTCAAGGTATTCAATGCAAACATTGTGCTATCTCATTTGTCTTTCTTTGTAATTTTTGCACCCAATTTCTCTCTCTCTCTCTCTAATTTGTCACTTGTCATATCTCAAAAACTAAATAAAATCTATCGAGCACAAGTGTGTGTGTGTGTATTTGGAAGAATAAAAATGTAACAAAATAAGAGGGTTTTGAGAATCTCAAACCATGTGGGTTGCCTTCCACTAGCACTAAATTTAGAGCCTTCAGCTGGACTTTTTGCTCTTACTTCATCAAGTATTTACACCCCAAGTGTCTCTTTCCTCTTCCAAAGTAACCCTTTCTAGAGCTCTGACGACATGGGCATCATCCCATGGAGTGTATATTGATCATAAATAAGGGCTTGCCAACCACTTTTCTTGGAAATCATTTTAGTCCACATTTGTACATAGATCCTCATCACTCAATGTTTGTCTTTCTTCCTTAGTGAACATAAAGAAGTATCTCTTCAACCTTCCATAAGTGACTATTAGAGTTCCTGCACGCAAGTTGATATCGACACCAGTTGTGGACAAGAAGGGTCTTCCCAAGATAATGTAATATATCCAATCTATTGAGTCAACGTCCATGATCAGAAAATCAGTTTCTTTAGCATGCCCATAGGCATTATCCTAGAACCATCCTCCAATATTATGACACAATCTATTGGTTCCATTTTCTCTAAGCCAAGTTATAAGCATATGTAAAATGGTATGATGCTCACGGGTGATCCCAAATCTAGGAGAGCATGCTCAACAAGCAGGTGATTGATGTAGAAAGTAATAAGAGGGGTTCATGGGTCTTCCCTTCACTCTAGAAAGTGACATCGTATAATGATGTTCACATGTTTTGTAGCAACGATTTCTTGGGATGTCATCAGTACTACTTTTCTTCTCCACGTGCAAACATCCTTAACCAAGGAAAGGAATGTTTGGATGCATGTTGTCCTTTTATTTCAAGAATTCTACAAATCTCCAATCACAACTATGAGTGACTTTGGGGGATAGTTCTTCTAAGGCATCATATGAAAATCTCCTACTTGTATCAACACCTTTGAGAATAGCTTGTGGGCTTTTGGGCATCATGTGGGTTGTTTTCACCTTAGGAGAGGGGGTTTGGCCATCATCAGTTCCCAACAGGGTGATGCATCAGGCGTTACCAACTCAACATCATGTGAGACATCCTATATGATCTCATCACCAGATGGGGAGAAAGTTGAATCTCTAGTGCCTACAACACTTCCAAGAAAGGGTGGGATATCTGATCTCGTGACCTCCAAGGGGGTGAAACACATGATATTGTTTTCTACATCAAAAATAGGACACTTGGGGGTGTTTTCTCACTACAAAAGGGGCAACAAGAGATTTGGTGCACTCAGAATTATCAAGAAAATATGGAATACCAGAATATTTGATGCTCTTACAATCTCTGCAAGACTTTTTTTACAAGGGTTCTTCGTCACTGATCTTGGTCACCTTATCCTCCCTTCCCATGAATTCTCCAACATTCATTTTCCTGCATGTGACATACACGATATTCACTTGCTCAAGGGAAGAAGGGGGAGCTCATGAGGATGATAGTGGTGGTGGTGGTGGTCTTTGGTGAAGGGGTTTGGGTTTTGGAGAATGATAGTTGGTTGTTGTGGGGGCTATTGTGGAGGCGGTTGTTGCAGAGGGGGTTGATATTGATGATGAAGTTGTTGGTAAGTTTGTGGTGGAGGTGGAGTGTAATGGTAGTTTGATGGGGGTTGTGGAGGTGGAGGGGAATAGGGATTGGGAGGTCTTGGTATTGTTGAAGAATGGGTACTTGGTTTTGTAGTGGGATGTAGGCACCTTGAGGAGTGCTCATAAAACGACTATCATTATTAGGATTGGTCATGGGTTGGGAAGGGAGTCTTCCCTCCTAACCGCGGGCAAATGAAAGTGAGATTTGATCAAGTCTTTGCTCGAGGCAGCTAATGTTTTGTCCTTGAGTGGATACAACTTTGTTCACATCATCAAGGCTCCTCAATCTTCCAAGAACTACATCTTCAAACCTTGAACTATTTCTTGACCCTTGATGTTGTAATGACCACATTTGTGCTTGATTGGTAAACTAGGGTTTACTTGAATGATTACATGCTTGATTAGATTGAACATCGTTTAGACTTGATGTTTCAAACATAATAATAAACTCTAATTATAATTTTAGTTTTAATAATTAGGGTTTGAGGAATGTAAACCCTAATCGACAAAAATTAGGGTTTTGATAGTACACGAATATGGAATTTAATCAGGATAGAAGTGTGGTAAATGATTTTTCATATTTTTACGAATTTTTTATTTAATTTAATTTTGGATATGATATGTATTACTCAATCATGCATATTGGAGAAAACTTTCATAATATTTGGGTGTTCTTTGAATGTGGTTCTCGGTCAAACTATACTTTGACCGAAATGCTGACAGAGTATTGTTCAGTAGTGTAGTGTTTTATTTTTATTTATTTATTGGTAACTCCAAATTATCTAAAATTTATATTAGATATATTATATTACATTTCAGATATAATGCTAAATTTTTATAATTTTTGTAGGATGTTTGACCTCTTAAATAGATGAATTACAGTAACTTTTTTATGACAAAAAAAATCTGCTGAAATAAGAAAAAGTATAGTGAGGGGTTAAAGTGTAAATTACCCAAGCACCTAAATTTCTCTATATGAGAAAGACAACACCCAAGTAGATCTCATATTTCGTGATCCATTATAGAGAAATGAAATCCTAGAGAGAGAGGGAGAGTTAGGGTTTGAGAGAAGAAAGTGGTGGAATTGTTGATCTAGGGTTTCTCTATCTGAGATATGATGAAATCAAGTAAGTCTAGCTTCTTTGCATAGACTTTCATGGTGAATATTTCTTTCACATATCAAGATTCCATCCCTCCTCTAATTTGATTCGAAATGGTATCAAATCTTCCCCTTTTCTCACTCTTTCTTCATAATCCTCCATTTCTAGGGCTTCCAGGTTGAAAGGAAGAAGAATATAGTGATTTGCTAGGGTTTTGATATGAATTAGAGATTTTCATAGATGAGATGCATTTTTAAGGTGTTTTCCCACCTTATGGTGAGTGTGTACTTCCTTTAAATAGTATATTGTATGAAAATCAGTTAAATGATCAATAATCTTTGCTTATTTTGTATGTGACTACAAACCCAAAACTGCCCTTTTGACCTAGCTTTTGCAAGATGATATGAAATCGCTAATTTCTCTATTGTGATAGATTCCAGTTGATAAATCATACTAAAAATGCATACAAATTATCTAAATGATAATCCTAAAGTAATTGCAGAGTTTACATGAAAATAGCAAAATCTAGGGTTTTCGGCTATGACTAAAATTGTTGTATAATTGAATAAAGAGGTTTGTCTAGTTGAATCTCCTTGGTTATAAGTGATTGTTTTATCTGAATGAGTAGTACATATATGTTATATAAGAGCTTGTATTTCATTTGATGATGTCAATGTTTGCTTGATATATCAGTAAAGAGGGTGAA
Organism: Alisma plantago-aquatica; assembly: GCA_963693085.1. Classification (NCBI taxonomy): domain Eukaryota; kingdom Viridiplantae; phylum Streptophyta; class Magnoliopsida; order Alismatales; family Alismataceae; genus Alisma; species Alisma plantago-aquatica. The sequence goes on from OY856411.1 coordinate 555,128,903, forward strand.
ACCCTAAATGAATGAAAAGTTGGAAGCTTACGAATAGATTCATGAATTCAACTGATGTGATTATTTTATTTTTATAAATTCATTTACTTGAGGTTATTCTTGATCCATGATATTTTAATGAATATCTTGGAAACCCTAGTTAAATTCATACCAGGATTTCATATGCATGACTAATTGAAATGAGTTATGTGATAATTTGAGTTTCTAGCTGAATATCATTTTATATGCATACACATTTTGATTTGTGATGCAAAAATCTCTAGCTGAGTTAATTGAAATGAAATTCATAATTTGTTATGGTAATTTAAGAAAATAGAAAAGGCATTTCCCTAGATATGGATGGCATTGATGCCATGCATGAATACGAGAAATGTTGAATGTAAATGTTTATATCATCAGACATGATATCTTTTTGAACATATGAGAATTCTTCTATGTGCATGAGAAATGAGAAACCTCGAGAGAAGGGTAATCAGTATGTTAAGCATCTAAGAAATGAGAAACCCTAAGATAAGGGTAGCCAATATTTTATGTATTCAACTAAGTACCATCAGTGAATTCAATCTAATAGCTCAAGTAGTCAGTAAAACTACAATAGTAATAGTAGATGCCCTACGCACTATAGAACCCTCCCTGGAGGTTTGTTCTAGGATGGGTGAAACGGGTTAAGGACTATCAGATATAGGAAGAAGTATCCTGGAACTGAGTACGTCAACCGATTGGATATCAGAGGTACTTAAGTTGAGTAGCAGAGTACCCAACAATAACTAGAGATCCTGATGGTACTATTTAAGTAGTAGGGGTATCCAATAATAACTGGAGATCTTATGGTACCAACCAGTTGAAATTTACATCGCTTGTGGACCTATTTCTTCTAGAAGTTACTCCGTTTTGTGTGTCAACCCTAGTGGAACCGCATTATGTAGAGTTGAGGCTTTTTAGCCTAGAGGCACCCCTCCTGAGTACCCAGGACAAGGGGCCACATTTTACGGACGTTGCTTTGCCGTCGTTAGGCCAGACGTGGCAACCTTGCTATAGACCGAGGTAGTTAGTAGTAGTCTTAAGGTCCCGAGTTTACCTTGAGACATGTATGGTAAGTCACGCAGTAGTGGCTTTTGGTTGGATGGTACAATCCAAGTGAGTTCAGGGGAAAAGTAAAAATAAAAGTTATTTGAGTTCAATTGAGTTCAGATAAAGAGTATAGTAGTTAGATCGGTCAGTTATGTTTAGTTGGCCAACATAGTAGTAGTCAGTTCAATATTCAGTCAAGTCAAAGTTAATGAAAGATTACAAAGACAATAATGAGAAAAATGTTTAGATAGTTGTATATTACTACTGATGCATAATAAGATGAATCAAAGGTTAACCAAGTGTGTGCAGTTATTCAATTATTCTTTGTATGTTTCAGGATTATTAGTTTTCTTTATGATCAATAAAGCATGTTCATATATTGATCCACTCTTATAGATATCTAGAGTATCCTTCCATATTTATGTATGTGAATGATCAGTCTCTTTAAAGCTTACTATTGTTATAATTGATATCAGTTGCTTAAAGGTATATTTGTAATTATATAAGTGCTTTAGACTATTTCTTTGAAGTAATCATTCACTGGGCGAGTAGGCTCAACCCACTTCTCACAATTTTTAGGGATAACTCGTGGACTGAAGATGTCATTGCATTAGCATAGATCTGTCACATGAGTTAAGTATGAGATTAGTTAAGTTCAGTTGGTCTCTATCACTCGAGGTCCTTGTATGGAGTTGGGAGAGAATTCCAAATGATGATTTAGACCTTTGTTTCCTTAATGATAAGTATATATCTGGTTATCATGTTGTATGTACATGGAAGTGTGAGGAACAAAATGAATGTTTGGATGTGTATCATTAATGTTGAGATCATATTTGAGTAATTAATGTTTAATTCCCTTGTAAATTTTGTTTATGTGATTTAATGTGAAAAGAAAACAAGAGTTTGAGATAAAGGAAAAAGAAAAGAAAACGTTGGGAGTGAACTTTATATTAAGTAAAATCCTTAAACTTATGACCTAATCTCATGATTAGTGGTAATCATGGGATGTGGGTGTAACAACTTGGTATCAGAGCTTAGGTTGAGTTGCCAGGGCCATTATGATAGAAAGTGAGAGTTATTAGTGTCGCAGTTAGGAGGTGATGCGTCTATAACACTGGGAGGTCTAAATATTTAGATACCCTGGCCCAGTATCTGATTACTTAGGTTGACCAGTATCAAACTACTTTGTCTATTCTTCTCTGGATGCTCTGTCCAGATATGCAGAGGAAGGATGGGCTAGAGAGAAACCCTAGAAATATTAGTGGTTATAAGACCAGAAAGAAATGAATGAATTGAGCATAAGAATAGAATGTGATACAACTCTTACTTTATATTTCTTCTTTGATTGGAGATCAATTGAAATGCTCTTATATATATGAAATGAGATTATCAGTTTGGAGAATATATATGGCTCTTTTAGAATGTTGTGTATCATGAAATTAATTCAATTATTGTTTACATTCTTTGTATCAAGTAGATCAGAAGATATGTTTAAATGAGTCTATCCTAATGGGGTATTCTTTCCACATGTTTGAGATGAATAGGAGTTGGTTAATCCTGAGTAGCTCTTGGCTTTAGGACTGTAGGTTCGTCCTGGTCCGGTTGGCAGGATGCATTATTAGGATACGACGACTCCTATTAACAATATATTAAGATTAGACTCTCGATAAGTCAGACCCACATCATAGTGAGAATGTACATACACTAAGATGTTGAAATATAAGGGAAAGATTAGAATAGTTAAGAATCAATTGGAATTGATTTTTGAGATCCAACTTTGGGGCCTCAGATAAGAAACCCTAAGTTGGGAATGAATGAAGAGGGATTTAGATACAAAACATACATTAGTATGTAACATAAAAAATGAAGAAGAAAGGATGGATAAAGAGAACTAAACTATGTAACTAATTGTGGCACTTTATCCAATCTGAAATCAAGAAAAGATAAGAGAAAACTACATGGAAAACCAAGATTGAAAGAATGAATTAGAATGAATGGATCATATAGTCGAGTAAAATGTACTTATGTACTCTAGAACAAAAGGAAAATAGGAGAAAAGAGTTACATATGCAATAAGTACATAGAAGTGAAGTTCAGAAAAATGAAAGTGAAGAGAACTAGATAAACATGTCAATTATAAGACTAGGATAAGAAACTAAGATGAAAAAAAAGTGATGGAAATGATGATTTTGATTTGGAAAGAAGGATTACATGATATAATGGGGGGCACGGAATGTATACTTTTATCATAAAGTTGAAAGTATTCATCCTTACTAGCCTTTGATTCAATGCCTCTATTTAGTAGCAACCTAGTTGACATCAAGTGTGTTCAATATATTCCCAGTGATGAAATGGAACTATATCTTAAAAGAAGAACAAAGGTGCAGCTAAATGAATAAACAACTCGTATAAAGGTAAACTATATTTATAATATAAAAGCTTGATCGATAGGGAACTATAGTTAACCCCTACATGAGCCATTTGATGTGAAGGACATGTAATGTATTATGCATAAGATGAAACTAGTAGGGAGAATATTGATTTAGAATTTTAACTAGATAAAAGTAAAGGGATGATAAGAAAGTTTATATGTCATGGAATATGGAATCATACACAAGAGTGAGAAACGTGATCATAAGAGATAAGTAAAAGTAAATAATGGCATAGGGAAGAGTAGCAAATAGGTAGTCGGTGACAGAAAATAAAGAAGGGGATGAAACATGAGGGAGTAATATAGATGATAAAAGAGAGAGATTGTGAGATGTGAGGAAATGTGAAATAGTCTAATGTCCTTGATGATGACTAATATGAGAATCGTGTTGAGTGAATATTCGAAGATTATAATTTTATGTCTCAAAATCATCTTCTCTTCTGTATCCTCTAGTGAGTGTAACATGGGATGAAGTGATAAGGAAATAAATCATAAACAATACACAACCGTCATGAGAGACACATCTACTGTATATACTAATGACACATAATATGATGATGAAACCCTAGCAGGGTAGATCAAGAAAATAACGTATCAAAATGGTTAAGTAAGATAAAGAAAATTCAAGTGGTAAAGACAAGGAAGATTTTGGTAAACCTCAAGAGAGCTAAGGTTTGCATATCGAAATAAAGGATTAAAATCATGTCACAATAACATCATGTTTTTATAAGGATCAAACCCTAAATAGTTTAGGGTTGTAATAGTTAAAGGGATGTCAATAGTGATTTGACCTTGAGCATGAACATCTCTATAAAATAAAATCATGAGATCATCAATATGAGAAGAAAATAGCAGTTATAGTATTCATCGGTTTAAAGGTTGCAAATGTGAAAGATAGATAAACAATATGGAAATGAATATGAACAAAGGATAAGAAATAGATTTGAAAGATAAGAAGTGTGATTTGAATAAAAGGAGAAGTGCAACATGAGCAAAGTGTAATCTAAAATAAAATCTTGCAGTGATAGAAAGAATGATGAATAATCTATTCTTACCTTGAATGTTTCAATGTTAGGGATGTTTATTCTAGATTATCAAAATCAGAAATATAAGTAAAATGAAGTTGTAATGCATAAGAAGAGAAATCAGAGAAAACAAATGGCTATCAGCAATATGTGAATTTGTTTTAAAGAAGTATAGTTTGTTGAAGGCATTTCAATGGATGAAAATTTGTTTTACATATGACTTCAATTGTACATGTCTGAGCAATATACTAAACTGGAATGACTTTTATGGTTTCAATCATTCACATCAGTAGTCTGAGTCAGTTTTATACAGTTGTTGTTACTTCTAGTATTGTAGTTCATGAGTGCTTTTCTATTAGAGTGCCAAAATAGTATATTCAAAATAGAAAGGTAAATTGTCTTTTAAATCTGATGTGATGTAGAAAAATAAGTACAGATTAATGTGTATGAATTAAGATAGTGGGATCATATTACCAGTACTGAGGTAACATCTCAACAAGGTATGGACAAAAAAAGTTGTTTATCTATCTCTTTCCTATTACTGATTGTGACAAAAAAATTCTTCAGCTATCATTGAGAAGTCTTGCTTAAAATATGTTGAGATTAGAAGAGAAACAAATAACTCAATGTTGAAAATAACATTCAAATATGAAATACAAGAGTATAGTGACACATAAGATTTCAGAAATTCAAAAAAAAACTTTGAATATGCTTTGTTTGTGTATTTATGTTTTGGGGATGAAACTTTTAAGGAGGTGAGAATTGTAATGACCACAATTGTGCTTATTGATAAACTAGGATTTACCTGAATGATTGGATGCTTCATTAGATTGAACATCATTCAGACTTTATTAATGATAGTAGCTCAATTGTGATGTTTCAAACATAAGAATAAACTCTAATTATGATTTTAGTTTGAAGAATTGGGGTTTGAGGAATGTAAACCCTAATCGACAAAAATTAGGGTTTTAATAGTACATGAATATGGAATTTGATCAAGATAGCAGTATGGTAAATAATTTTTCCTATTTTCTGTGGATTTTGTAATTAATTGAATTTTTGACATGATATGGATTATTCAATCATGCATATTTGAGAAAATTTTCATAATATTTGGGTGTTCTTTGAATGTGGTTCTCAGTAGAACAATACTTTGATAGAAATGTTGATAGAGTGTTGTTTAGTAGTGTAGTGTTTGAATTTTAATTATTTATTAGTAAATCCAAATTATCTAAAATTTATATTGGATCTATTACATTTAATTTTAGACATCATGCCAACTTTTTATAATTTTTGGAGGATGTTTGACCTCTAAAATAGATGAATTACAGTAACTTTTTTATAACAGAAAAATCTGCTGAAATAAGAAAAAGTACAGTGAGGGGTTAATGTGTAAATTACCCAAGCACCTAAATTACTCTATATGAGAAAGCTAGCACCCAAGTAGATAGAATATTTCGTGATCCATTCCAGATAAATGAAATCCTAGAGAGAGAGGGAGACTTAGGGTTTGAGAAAAGAAAGTGGTGGAATTGCTGATCTAGGGTTTCTCTATCCGAGATATGATGAAATCAAGTAAGTTTAGCTTCTTTGCATAGACTTTCATGGTGAATCTTCTCTCACATGTCAAGATTCCATCCCTCCTCTGATTTCATTCAAAATAGTATCAAAGCTTTCCCTTTCTCACTCTTTCTTCATAACATCCATTTCTAAGGTTTTCGGGTTGAAATGAAAAAGAATCTGGTGATTTGCTAGGGTTTTGATATGAATTTAAGATTTTTAGAGATGAGCTACATTTTAAAGGTATTTTCACACCTTAGGGTGAGTGGGTACTGATATGATGATTTTGAGTCGCATTTATAGACTTGTTTTACTCGCGTTTTATGCGTTTATTGGTCACTTTGGTGGTTAATATTGCATAATTCACTTATTTTAGTCTATGATCCTTCTTAGTGCCAAATCTCTCTTATTTTAGTGTTTTGAGCATAAATGATTACAATAATAGGTTTTATCTCGGCTGATGTTGTTTCATTTTGCAATTTCAAGAAAAACACATATCTGCAATTGTCGATACCATCGACAACAGTCCATACTATCGACACAGCCACAGGCAGGCAGTCGTAAGGAGCAGTACAGAGTCGATACCATCGACTGGGAATTCAATGTTAGCGACCTACCATCAGGTTGCCAGTGATCAGTCAGTCGATACTATCGACCCCAAAGTCGATACTATCGACACATGTAGCTTCAGCGACGGAATAGGATAAAACTAATGCTAAAGGAAGTCGATACCATCGACCCGCGTCGATGGTATCGAGACAACATCAGGCGCAACAACAGAAAAGAAAGAAGGTTTTCCGATATTGCGAGGGGTCGATACCATCGACCCTCATCGATGGTATCGACGCCGTCTGATTAAAGTTTATTTCAGATCGACTCTAATCCAACAGTTGTGATATTTTTGCAAGCTAACTCAGTGATTATACCTAAGGCTGGCGGCTAAGAGTAGGGTATCACATCATTAGCCACTGCACACATCCCAAGAAGGTGTGGAGAGAAGAACGGAGCCCAGAAGCACACCCCAGCCATTCTGAAAGCCGAAGAAGACATTTTCTACCGCCGAAAGGCTGTAGATCGCGCATTCTACGCCAAGGAACGATTGGATCTTCTCCGTTCAGGGGTTTCATCCCTTATTCACATTTTTTCTCCATGTTTCCCCTTTCTTCAATCATGTCTTGCTCTAAGATGAACATGTGGGGCTAATCCCCTTTGTCTTTATGACGTTTTTATCATAGTAATTCATAATTTGTCTCTTAAATCCATGATATGATTTCATTTTCTCAATTATATTATTATGCTTGATCACCATAATGATAATCTAATGCCTTTAATTGCTTTGAAAGAAGAATTAATGGTTGAAAAGAGATGAAATTCACATTAATTAACAAATCCCTCGAACAAGGTGATGTACGGTTAATGGTGGAAACCCAGAGGTCGGTTTTAATGCACCTAGTTTAGGGTATAGGTTACTACGATGGTGGAACTGACCTAGACTTAGGTAGTGAATTGTACCACGACAGTGGACAGTTCTGACTACAGGCCACTACCCAGATTGAGAGATGAATTAGCTATGTGGAAATTCATATAATGAAAACCCACGGTGAAACCGCAATCCAAAAGATCTCCATTTGAATTGATTAACTAAACATTTAATCGATTGCTTTGCTTTATTTTATTTTCTTTTATTTCACAACAACTCTCATAACCTTTTTATTGGTCTAGCTGATTGCGAGTAGTTAGTAGTAGTCTACCGATAATTTAGTATCCCTGAGTTCGACTCGGGCCTCACAAGGGACTATACTAAATTGACACGTGAACTTGCGTTATACGCATGGTAAAATCGTGTCAAGTTTTTGGCGCCATTGCCGGGGACACGATAATTGTTGGCACTACGAGTGCTGCGAGCGGCCACTCTAGGCCACTTTTTTATTTTATTATTTTATTATTAATTTTGAAATTCAACATTTTTATTCATATTTAGAAATCCTCTAGCACGATATTGAACCTAAATTATTATTTTGCAGGTACTAGTGCATGGTGAGGACGCGTAGCACAGACTACACACAGCTACCACCAGAGGTTCCACTTTTGGGACCAGACGACGAGGAGAATAACATTCAAAACCGACTTGAAGATATAGGTTCAGACTCTGAACCAGAAGCTATGGCTGAGGAATAGACAATCTGGGAGAAGATCAAGGCGTCTTCTGCATCTGCATCTAAAGGGCCGATCAAAAGACAGTCTATCAACATTCCCAACTATAAGATCGATCCAGGCCTAATAAATTTGGTCAAATCAAATGCATTTCACGGGCTAAAAAACAAAGACCTGGTGACTCACATTAGCCAGTTCGTGGAGAACTATGATATGATCAAGATAGATAGGTTTCCACAGGAGACGTTGTACTTGAAGCTGTTCCCCAGCTCTCTGGCGGGAAATGCAAGAGAATGGCTACATAATCTTGATGATGAGTATGTGGAATCGTGGGATCATATGGTGAAGGTGTTCTTTGAGAGATTCTTTCCACCCGAGAAGACCAACAATCTGGTATAGAAGATCCACAACTTCAGTCAAAAGGCCGGGGAGACTTACTCTGAGACTTGGGAGCATTTCCAAATCATGCTGAGGAGGTTCCACATCATGGGCTTGACAAGGAGAAACAAGTTAAAATCTTCTGTTTTTCTCTTTCCGAGCATGATAGAAGTAATCTAGATTCAGCAGGTTCAGGGTTCTTCCTAAACAACACAGGCATAAGGTGTTGGGAAATTCTGAAAAATATGGCAAAGAAGTAGTCTTGGGGCGATAGGGATGCACCAGAGCAAGTTAAAGTTGTAGGTGAGTTCAGGGCCATCAAGGAGCTGAATGACAAATTAGATCTCATAGTTAAGAAGCTTGTGGAGAAAGAGGAAGAATCTGAGGAGGAAGCCCAGGTCAAATTTATGCAACAACAGGGCTATATAAACAATGATTGTGCTTGGAGGAAGGATAGGAAATTCTCATGGAAAGATCCAAACAACTTCCTACAAGATCTAGATGCAAAGCCACAATCAACGGTAGAGGATAAAAGCACCGCGTTGCTTAGTCAAGTGGTGCAACAAAATCAAGAGATGATGAGTATGTTCAGTAAGCAGTTGCAGTCCCAAGGTGAAATTTTGACTAAATTTGGGCAGACATTGCAAAGTCATGGAGCGCAGATGAGGACACTAGAGGTGACGGTAAGTCAAATCGCCAATAAAGTGGCGGCCATGAAGCAGACAAATCAACACAGATCAGCTGATAATGCAGAGCTTGCCCAAGCACATCATCAAGTGAAATATATATCTGTAATTAAGGAGGCAGAGCCCCCAAAGGTGGAGGTCTAGGAAAAAGGCAAACCGGTCTTTGACACGGAGGTTACACCGAGAATACCATATCCTCGCAGTCATTATGGACTACCTGGAGGATATCTCCCATTCAAAAAAACCCGCCAAGAGCACATAGCGGCCGCACCCGCACCTAGGCAAGAAGAGCAGGTGAAGGCCATGTGTCATGGAGAGGCTATAGTCACTGAGAGAGCGGAGCCGCCACAAATTACACCTGTTGTAAATGATGTACCAAAGTCTATGCCAGAGGGTGACTTTGAAGCAAGCTTAGGGGAGGAGACCCCAAAAAACCCACATGTGCCACCTCATAAGCATTTAGATGAGGCAGTGGTGTCTTTTCTTGATAATCAGAGGTCAAAGATGGAGCATTGACACTACCGGAAGTTCTTGGCGATGTTTAGGAAACTCCATATCAATATTCTGTTAGTGGAAATGATAGAGCAGATTCCCGCATATGGGAGGTTTATCAAGGATATCATCACCAAGAAGAGGCGGATAAAAGATACAGATGTTTTCCGGGTGAATGAGATGGTAATCTCAATTATCCATGGGAGTTTACTAAAAAAGAGGAGAGATCCAGGAGGCTTTTACATTCCATGTTCCATAGGCGGCCAACATTTTCTTCAAGCACAATGTGATTCAGGCACTAGCATAAATCTTATGTCGTTATCCACGTTTCAAAAGCTTGGGTTGAAGAAACTAAAGAAATCTGCTATGATTATTGAGTTGGCGGATGGGTCGACTGTGAAGCCATACGTAGTGTGTGAGGATGTGCTTGTCAAAGTCGACAGGTTTATCTTTCCGGTCGATTTCATTGTTATGGACATGCCGCAGCTAAAGGGTTGTGAGATGCTATTAGGTAGGCCGTTTCAAGCGACGGCTGATGTTATCACAGCTATCGGGAGATTACATTGACTTTAGGGATTGGTCAGGATCGAGTTGAGTTCAAACTGCCGAGAGATCCCCTAGGAACACTCTCCAAAGCTCCAAGTTGATGAGATTGATTTCGTCTAGCCTAAGACGTTAAATAAGGGTGCTTGTTGGGAGGCAACCCAGCCATTGGTAGTTTCGTTCAGTTTCTTTCACATTTGTAAGTTAGTTTGAGTTGATTTTGTTTTTAGTGTAAAAATGATACCATGATCGTTTGTTCAGTGTGCAGGCCTGAGGCAGGGTCGATACCATCGACCCATGTGTTTATGGTATCGACATGGGCACAGTTAGGCAGCTGTAGAAATGTCTCTGAGTCGATACTATCAACGGCCTCGTCGATGGTATCGACCTACCATTAGTAACGCCGAGGAAATCGCCAGAACGGGGTCGATAGTATCAACATGGGTGTCAATACTCATGAGATACCGGAAGATATTCAGACAAAATTTGTCTCAGTGAAGTCGATACCATCGACGAGCCTGTCGATGGTATCGACCCGGTTACAAGCAGATAGCGGCAGCCAGGCCTCGCGAGGGTGTTTTCCCTAAGCAGAGTCGATACTATCGACCCGCGTCGATGGTATCGACGCGACACGTCACTGATCTGCAAGAGGAAATCAACGGTGATCGCTACATCAAGGAAGTCAATCCGTTCGAGGGGTTGATACCATCGACTCGCGTCGATGGTATCGATGCGTCATTGATCCAGGCCCCCACATCAGGCTATCGACAGTCGTCGATGCTAGCAGAAGATTGGATTGTGCTACAGGTGTCGATACCATCGACGCGATGGGTGCACAACAACGACGGTCGTGGTTATAAAAGGGAGGGATGGTTGTCATATGACGTCACACCTTCAGAGTCTTTGCCCCCTACTTGTGCTTGCACTGTGCTGTGCGACTGGAGGCCTGCCACGATCATCCAAGGAGTGCGATCTTCACCAAGTCTTCACTGAGCGGAGATTGTCTTCTCCGAGATCGTCTTCATCGAGCTCCGTCTTCTATTCTACTTTCTCGACGACAATGGTGCATATCGTAGGAGCATCTTCTTCAAAGGCGGTACCCAATGAGATTCCTGAGTTCATTCCTTCGCGACCCGCATCGATTCCTCGTCCGAGGATAGTCCACCCTTCTGCGGAGATTCAGAAGGTCTATGATGAGATTATAAAGAGAAAGATTGATCCCACGCGATACGTTGATCAGATGATGGTCCGCGACCTGGGGTTCAATGACAATCTTGCCTACGTCCTGAAGGGGCAGGCGAGACACACAACCAGGAGGCCCGACGAGCTGGAGTACCACACCGACGGCCAGCCATTCTTCGGCGAGTGGCCACTACTACAGAACATGCCTTTGGCGTCAGTTGTTTAACCCCCTTTGGCAACGGTTTTCAAGCGACGCCTATGTGGGCGACGCTAAAGGTCGAACTCTTCGGCGTCGGTTTTCTAACTGACGCATATATGATATTTAGGCGTCGGTTATATATAGTTGGTCGACGTCTATATGGTTTGCGCCACAAAAAAGAGCACCACCTAGGACACTTTGTGCGTCGGTTAACAACTAAAAACCCGACGCCATACTCCCAGATGACACGGCGAAGCACAGCCGTGCTTTGCTGCACGGCCGTGTTTAGTATTATAGGCGTCGGTTTTATACGAATAAGTGACGTTTTTTCCACCACGGCCGTGCTTTCCTGCACGGTCGGGTTGTTTGTCATATTAGGCATCGGGTTTTATCCAATAACCGACGCGGTAGGACTTTGATGATAGTTTTCTATAAATAACCGATGCCTATACTTTAATTTTTTTTTCTTATCAGTTTGCAAGCCTGGTGTGGCTGGTCAGCAGGATGAGAACCTGTAGTTCAGTTTTCTGAACTGCAGGTTTACGACATCCATTGATATCAGCCTACAAACAGGCCACAAACCTACAAAATCAACAAATATTTTTTCACACAAGTAGATACATTCAGACATCAATTCAATTGTCACATTCACACATGTAGAAACATTCAAATACATGTATAAACATTCAGAAATATTCATTTACCAAATATCATTCAGCATCGCTATCAGCATCCCAATTATATCTTACAATCGCCACTGCTTGTATGGCTTTTGCCCATTCTTCTCTTACTTCATTTAATGCTTCCATCGTATATGGAGAATGTACATTTTTTAAGCATTTACCTATAGTGTGGTCAGTTTTAAACACCTGCAAAGAGAATGATGTATATATAAGTAATAATATAAAAATAAGATTGATATATTTCATACTAACTAATGAGACTATATATAATACCTCATGTATGGTATTAATATCCAATGCGGCATGTCGGATAATCATCTGCATAAATCACATCACATAGTATGTACATGCCCAGCCATTGTCTTGTGTAGCGCACTATAAATTGAAACATATAAAATATTAAAAAATACAACTAATCATAGTTAACATAAATAATATATACATTGGAGTCGGGAACTTACTTTTACGTTCTCCCAAATTATTGGCTGGTTCTTTCTCCTTGGGACATTTCCTCCAGCATTTTTGAATGCATCTAAACCCCTACATGTTAATGTAACACAATAAATTGCATAATTAAATAGTAATGTAATAACAGATGTTAACGGATATAAAAATGAAATATTTCTCACCAGAATAATGGCATTCTCAATGTGTGTCCAATTTTAGTTTTCAATGTACTTCCCGCAGGATCTATATAATAAACAGTGAACGTCCCGGGGACAATAACTAGTAACTCCCAATGTCTAGCACTATAGGTAAAAAAGTTAAAAATTAATAACTCAAAATGCACAATAAAAATGGAATTTTCTTAAGTCCAAATTATAAATAAAGTAAACTTACTTGACATTGAATGGAGCTATTATTATCGTCTTCTTTTGCTGACTGAAAATTGTAAAAGCATCTATACAATGTTGTTGAACACTATCAGGGTCTTTAGCTACCATACTAATCAATGATGGAATCAAAAATCCCACATGATCAAATGCAAATTGTTTGCATTGATCTTCGACTAAGTAGCTGTAAAACATGTATTACGTATGCATTAATATATAAGAAACTAGATCACCGGATCTTACACAAGGTATATGGATGTATAAATAAGATCTCACCTTATCCATGTCTCTATCATTGATGTATTTAGCCAATCATACATAAATAGCTCAATAATATCTTGTATAAATAAAGAGCTATCGTATGATTGACCTGCATAATCTGCTTCTAAAGAAACAATTATAGGGCAATGTATATTATGTGCCCATAGCCAACATGTCATTCCCCTACAAGCAGGACCTAACGGGTATTTTAGGTCAGTTGGAACCCAACTTGGTAATGCAGGAAGTGGATGTGGAGGCCTAGGTGCTCCGGGCGTCTTCTTTTTAACCTGTATATATAATTTCAGATCAGTTGACCTCATATATACACATTAACAATCTAAAGTAATGTAAATTTATCTTACAATTTTAGTAGTGTAGACGACATCTGCTTTGGGCCACAATATCACCCATCCTTCTGCCTCACCAAGTGTATCAATATCTGGGTGGGCATATCGCAATGCAGCTTCCCTCCAATCGGGTAATACACATATCAGGCTCACACGAACGTAGCCCTGCGGCATTGGAGTCCCATGAAACGTTGCCCCAGGAAGGGACTGGTAAGCATGCACCTCTGTAACAACATAGTCTTGCATTCTTAAGCGGCATGGCTTCAATGCCTACAAATTTACGTAAAGAATGTTATACATATATACATATCATCTTGAAAACATATCATCTTGAAAAGACTAGCTACAATGTCATAAACAATACTTACAGCAGACGTGCTAGACGATGGGTCTCCAAGATTACTCGCAGTCTGTGCATCAGGAGAAGAGTGGGTCGCCATAGGCTGATTGGAAGCCTGAGATGCCTGCCACCACACTATTTCTTCCTTGACCTTCTCAGCAACTATATCATTGACCTTCTTAGAAACTATATCCTCGACTCTCTTATTCTCCTATACATGGATAAAAGAAACATTAGCTTCTTATTATTGAATTCCCTTTTGCAGTATCATTCTAAAAAAACAATAGGTTACCTTTTCTTGTGAAAGTCCCGCTCTGGGTTTGTGTTGGGATGGCCCAAAGAATGCTTTGATGCCCACACAAACGCTTGCACCCCTAACACGTCCAGGATGCTCTGGGTTACCCAGAGCAACTGTCAATTCATCCCTTGTGCCCTGAGGGATGAACGTGCCTTGTTTCCTCTGCTCGTGCAGCACTCGCTAATCACCATCAACAGAGATTGGTAAGTTAACACCACAAATAATCAATATTCAAATGATTGCTCTAAGAGTTGAATTTTAGTATTTTCGCAGCCGCCTCAGCAGTTATGGGCTTCTTTATTTCACCCTTCTTGTTTTGCCTCCCAGCTATCCAGATATCATGGTGAGGCATGGGTGTGGCAGACTCCTGAGTAGCAGCAGACTCCTGAGTAGCCACAGACTCCGCCTGTAGTCTTTGGTGAACGCTTGCATAGCCCTTTGGACCCATAGTGTGGTCATGCACATTCAGTGCACGCCTTGCTTTTTGCGCGTCACTGAGGGCCTAGTTAGTATGCACATTAATGATTTGGTTAGTAGCACTAAATCTTAATCTTGAATAGGTGAATACAACGTATATTAATTAAATTGGGAGTGACGCCTAATACCTTGAATTCTTTAGATTTTCTTGAAGCAACAAAATTGTCCCAATCTTCTTTGTCCAAGAAGTTCCACTGCTCAAGGGCTGACTTCTTCTTATTATCACCATCTTTTATGTATTCTCTGTTCATATTTGTCCTATAGTTCCTAAGCATCTTTCCAGCGCGTTGCATCATGCTTTTACGATGCAACTTCTCATCCAATGCAAACAGATTTTGTAAAATAGAATTCTTATTAACTAGTATCCAAAAATAGAATTGCAAATAATATAATTTGTAATCTACAAAACAGAATTGCAAATAATAATAACTCACGCATAAATCCTTCCATATCAAGTCTTTCTTCCCCTGAGGAACTTTATGCCAATTATCATACTTAACACCACAATGGCTTCGAGTGACACACCCAAGATAGTTTACAAAATTATTGCGGTTCACTCCAATTGCATTTCCTCCATTATCAAACTCAACAACCAATTTGGATCCACTGCCACTCAGCGCTATTAACTTCTTCAACAGAGTGATGCCCCTTTTCTTGTTAAGTGTTTGGTGCTGCGCATCAAGTTGCTCCAGTGCTTCAGAGGGTACATGTGCATCATCAACCTAAAATTTGACAAAAATAAACACACTGAATTAGCCCAATATAGAAATATAGGATATATGACATAACTAGAAGATAATGAATTTTATCGAAATATAGGATATGTTTTTAGAACTTACATTGGTATCCTTGCCATGCTCGTCATGGACAACATGCTCATCATGGACTTCATGCTCATCATGGATATCATGCTCATCATGGTCAGCCATCTGAAAATGTCATTAAAAAGGCAAACATTTAGCATTTGTATTAACTAGAAAAAGGCAAACATTTAGCATTTGTATTAACTAGAAAAAGGCAAACATTTAGCATTTGTATTATCTAGAAGATAATGAAAAATAAAATCTGAAAATGATATTGATATTAAAAAAGCAAACATTTAGCTTCAATAAAAAATATAAACATAAATGTTCAAAAATTGTGATCTTTTATCAATTAACAATCCTTCATTGTGATCTCCGCGCACATATAAGTCATTATTAGCTTCAATATTTTGTGGAGTTGGCAACCCAACTGAGAATGGACTGGAGTCATCATACTTATCATAGTACTCTTCTTCATCTATAGGATCTTCAATGAACTGTCTTTTACCATGAAGAACAACCGACCATTTATCATTTGCAGGATCATCGATATAGAATATTTGTTTCACCTGTGATGCCAATATGAATGGTTCACCCTTCTCGCCAATCTTTTCAAAGTTCACCAAAGTGAAACCCAATTCATCCACTATAACTCCTTTGGTGTTATCAACCCAATTATATTTAAAGAGCAGAATTCTGAAATCTATGTAGTCAAACTCCCATATGTCTTCAATGACACCGTAATATGACATTTTAGCTTCACGTGGACTCTTATCCTTTTCACTTGCAAAATACATAGTCGACGCTTGAAGAGTGACCCCACTGTTTTGGACGACACTCTTATCATCTTGTAATATGTGAACCCATTAATGTCAAACCCTTCATAAGACATCACATTCGGTTTTGGTTTAAAGGCGAGGCATTTGATAGTTTCTGCAAATATCATTTGGTGTTTGAGATAGTTGATGTAAGACTTTATCTTCAAACCACTTAGTAAAAGTCTTATTATGCTCTCTAGAAAGCCACATTGAACTTGCTCGAGGATGTTGTCTCTTGATGAAATTAGTATGTTCCTCGATATAAACACTCACTTCGTCCATGTTGTGTAAAATATACAAGTGAGCTTGTTCCAACTGCTCACGGCTGATTACTTTCACCCGTGATCCCAAAATTCCTTTGCCCTCCTCAATATTCTTATCATTAACAGGAGTGTTATTACCACTCAGAAAGTCATTGCAAAAATCCATAACCTCTCTCGCCACATAACCTTCAATAATACTCCCTTCAGGTCGATAACGGTTTCGAACATCACCTTTAAAACGCTCATGTATCGTTCAAAGGGATACATCCAATGCAAGAAAACTGGTCCCAACATTTTCACTTCCCTAGTCAAGTGGACAACAAGATGTACCATGATATCAAAGAACGAAGGAGGGAAATATATCTCAAGCTGACATAGGGTAACAACCACTTCTCTTTGCAAATTATCGAGAGTATCAGGATCAATAACTTTGCTGCATAGACTATTGAAAAAGAAACAAAGTCTGGTGATTGCAAACCTTACATGCTTCGGCAATATAGATCGAACTGCCACAGACAATATTTGTTGCATTAGAGTGTGACAATCATGAGATTTAAGACCTATCAACTTCATATCTTTCATTGATACCAATCTACGGATGTTGGATGAGTAACCATGTGGCACCTTAACATTTACCAAGCATTCACAAAATGCTTTCTTCTCCTTTCTAGACAACGTGTAATAAGCGAGAGGTAAGTATGTTCTTTTATTACCCATTTCACATAATTCTGTTAATTCTGACCGTATTCCCATTTCACGTAGGTCCAGTCTGGATTTTATCCCATCTTTAGTCTTACCTGGTATATTTAACAGAGTACCAATGATGCTATCACCGATATTTTTCTCAACGTGCATTACATCGATACAATGCCTGACTGTCAAAGAACTCCAATAAGGAAGATCCCAAAATATTGACTTCTTCTTGAATGAAGAATTGTCACTCTGTGTGTCCATACTACATTGTGATTTCTTACAAAATTCATTGACAATGTCTTTTACTCTTTCATAAACAACATCCCCTGGTATAGGTTTAGGTGCACTCCGTTCATCATTCCATCCATTGAATGTTTTGCACTTCCTACGATACGGATGGAATTTTGAAAGAAACCTTCGATGACCAAGATATACAGTCTTGCCGCCATGTTTTAGTCTTATTGAATTAGTGTTTTCTTCACATATAGGACACGCTTTAGCTCCTTTGACACTATATCCAGACAAATTCCCATATGCTGGAAAGTCATTAATAGTGCAAAACACCATAGCGTGCAAATGAAATGTCTCTCTTCCTGAAGCATCATAGGTCATCACACCTTCAGCCCAAAGTTTCTTTAAGTCATCAATCAGAGGTTCAAGATAAACATCGATATCATTTCTGAGTTGTTTAGGGCCCGATATCAACAACGACAGCATAACATACTTATTTTTCATACACAGCCAGGGAGGAAGATTGTATATAACAAGCATGACTAGCCAAGTGCTATGTTGGCTGCTCAATGTCCCGTACGGATTCATCCCATATGTACAAAGCCCAAGTCTTAGATTCCTATCTTCTTCACTAAATTTGGGGTACAATAGATCAATCTTCTTCCACTGTGGGGAATCAGACGCATGTCGTAGGATCCCATCATTATTTTTCTTAACATCTGCATGCCACCTCAAATTCTTCGCATCTTTTGGATTTACAAACAAGCGTTGAAACCGTGATATAATAGGTAGATACCACAACACCTTGGCAAGAGAACCAGTTTTGGACTCCCTCGAAGTCGTCAATTCATACCGTGACGCACCACATTTTGGACAATCTTTCAAATCTACATAGTCCTTTTGAAATAATACATAATCATTCGGGTATGTGTGTATCTTCTTGGCCTCCATTCCCATTGGGCACAACATTTTCTTTACCCGGTATGTTGAGATTGGCAGCTCGTTTCCTTCAAGAAGCATTTCTTTCAACAAAGTCAACAATTCAGTGAAGCTTTTGTCGCTCCATCTATTGTTAGCTTTCAACTTATACAATCTCAACACAGTGCTAAGCTTTGTAAACTTAGCACAACCTGTGTATAACGGTATCTCAGCATCATGCACAATGTTTCTAAAGATAAGAGGTGGATCGGTGTGCTCTACCCTACAACTATCCAGCATCGCATCAACAATGTCTATTGGAACTGGTTCATTCACATCTACGTCATCGGAGGCAATTTCTTCTTCCACCCAAGCACTGCTATCGACATCTACTGGTTTTGAGTTTGAAATCTCTCCATGCTAGTGCCATTCTGTATAGCCTTGTACAATCCCGTTGCACATGACATGACTTTTGATTTCCTCACCAGTGTTGACTTTCAAGTTGTTACCGCAATGCCTACATGGGCAGTAGAACCTATCTGTAGGTTTTTTACTATGTTCCTCGGCAAATCTAACAAACTGATCAAGACCAGATATAAACTCTGGGGTGCAGCGATTGCGAATGGACATCCATGATCTATCCATTCTATGATCAAAGAGAAAACAAGTATATATTAGGATTAGGGTATACACTTACATCCTATCCAAGATTTACTCCAACAAACACATGTGATGTCATTCTTATATATAATAAATGTGTATCACCTATCCCATCCTTGAACACCTAATCTCACTAGTAAGTGTATAATGTGTATTGGGTTTTCAAGAAAATTTCAGAAGCATTTCCCCGCTGTTCTCTAAGTACATATGTACTTAGAGAACAAACGGGGAAATGCTACCGAAATTTTCTCGAAAACCCAATACACATTATACACTTACATCCTAAGTGAGATTAGGTGTTCAAGAATAGTCCCAAACCGGGGACTATCCAAGATTTACTCCTAATGAGTAAATCTTGGACGGGTTTCTAGGCCAACAAACACAATAATAGATATCTACAATGAAGTCGGACTCCATACAAACAGTATATAATTGAGTGATTGTTCATTCTAATTTATACCAATGTACAAGTAATATAAAGAACAATGATTGTTCACTTTCTAGGCCAACAAACACATGTGATGTCATTCTTATATATAATAATGTGTACCACCTATCCCATCCTTAAACACATAATCTCACTAGTAAGTGTATAATTTATATTGGGTTTTCAAGAAAATTTCGGCAGCATTTCCCCGCTGTTCTCTAAGTACATATGTACTTAGAGAACAAACGAGGAAATGCTATCGAAATTTTCTCGAAAACCCAATACACATTATACACTTACATCCTAAGTGAGATTAGGTGTTCAAGAACAGTCCCAAATCGGGGACTATCCAAGATTTACTCCTAATGAGTAAATCTTGCACGGGTTTCTAGGCCAACAAACACAATAATAGATATGTACATGTTAGGGTTTCATCACAATTGATGTTAGGGTTTCATCAATGTTAGGGTTTAATCAAATCAAATTAGGATGCTAGAATGGACAAATTTAAATCTTATTTCAACATGCATCAAAATTTACTGAATTAGGTCAAGCATTAGGATTAGAAGCACAAATATATGCAAGCAAAAGATTTGTTCATAACCTAGAATTTACATAAAGCATTACATATAGATTTGTTCATATCCTTACCAACAGCAAACACGGCCGTGGCTGTGTTGGCCTACCACGGCCGTGCTGGGCAGCACGGCCGTGGTAGGCCAACATAGCCACGGCCGTGTTTGCTGCATGTAGGTAAAAAGCTAGGAAGAAAGGCTACGGCTAATACCTGGAGAGAAGACCGAAGCTAGGCGGCGCGGCAGGCGTGAGCAGGGAGGAAGGAGCGGGTGGCGTCGGCGACGCAGGACGAAGCTAGGGCGGCGGCAACGCAGGAGCAGCAGAGCAGGTGGCGGGCGGCGGCGGCGATGCAGAGTAGCAGCACTGTTGGCGGCGACGGCGAGGCGAGGCGAGGAAGCACAGGCAGCGTCGGCGACGGCGAGAACCAACAGGCAGCTAGCGGGCGATCGAGCAGCAGCTAGCGGGCGATGAAGACAATGAAACAGGTATCGGTGTGATCGATCGTGGGTCTATTAAGTTCGTAAAGGCGTCGGTTATCAAATACAAACGACACCTAAAGTCTTCAGCGTCGGTTGATAATAAAACACCGACGCCCAACTAGACAACCTTTACCCTTAATTTTTTGGCGGGAACCATTATCAGCGTTGGCTATCGAAGGATAACTGACACTGAAAGTGGGACTTCTCGTGCAAATTTTCATTTTAAATAGGCGTTGGTGAATTGTTAAAAAAAATGACGTTGTAGGTGACCTAAAATGTTTTCGCATGAAAATTGGATTTCGCGGGCGATTTTAGGCGTCAGTCTGTTATAACCAGCCGACGCTGAATACAAAGCGGTACCCGTGTCTGGCTGGTCTTCGAATATAGACATTGGTTTGCATAAATAACTGACGTCTAATATTATAGGCGTCGATTTTCCTAAATAACTGACGCCCAGAAAAGCGACAATGAACGTTGTTTCTGTACTAGTGGGTCGACTAATAAGGAACTCGTGGCGGAGTTCATGGCATCATTGGACATCAATGTGTTGCCCAATGACTTGATCGCCACCGACAGAGAGTGGAAGAAAGGGCAGGTGTCATTCAGACTCTTCAACAACAACTACACCATCACTCTCGCCCAGTTCAATTCGGTGTACAACTGGTATCATGACGCTTACTAGCACCGGAAGCCAGACAACAGGACGGACTACGATGATATCTTCGCCCAGCTTGTGATTGCGCCCCTGGCAAATCTGTCAGCTACCACAATGCTACAGTTGCTGATTTCGAGCATCCGTTTGTGCGGATTCTGCACTGCATGCTCTGCACCATGCTATTTTCCTGCGGAGACTTGTCTCTTAGCAAATTCCAAGAGATGGATTTGTTCTTCCTGCACAAATTGTTGAAGCGTGAAGAGTGCAACTGGGGTGCATTTTTCTTAACACGTGTGTTGGCCGTAAAGAGGAGTACGCAGAAGGCTCTTATCCACTTTGGAGGGCTAATCACACCATTGGCCGTCTATGTTGGGTTGGATATCTCACAGCTTACTCCCCTTTCCAACAGGAGCAAGGTCAACCTCCAGCATCTGCACCGCTCCAACCTCCTCCTGCTTCGTGATGGCTTGGCATATGCACATTGCCATGTTAATCACGAATATCAAGAGTGTTCACTTCCAGACCCCATCTTCAACATCGAGGGTGCTCAACATTTCAGGTGGCCCATCATAGCCATTGATGACTTGGATGAAGACGGCAGAAATGACGACAATGATAATGACGGCGACGAGCATGAAGAGGAAGAGGAGGCTTTTACTCCTCTTCAGGCATGAGTAGCACCCCGAAAGTGTCCCCGCTTCCACCCGGGTGAATCTTCATCTTCACAGCCTCTGCCACCTCCGCCCTCTCATCAAGGAGAGGATGCCTACTCAATGCAAGGGATGTACTCGATGTTGTAGGAGATTCATCAGACGCAGCAGCATCATACAGCTTCATACGCCGGTATTCAGGATACAACGGACCGGTTGTTAGATAACCAGAGGGCCATTTTCGAGAATGAGCGCCTCCTCCTCGACAACCAACAAAACATTCATGACATGTTGCACAGGATGGAGATGCAGCAGTAGCCCTTCTACGACAATTACTGGAGCCAAAATTATTTTGGGGGATATCCACAACCTCCACCAATGCCCTAATACGATCGGAGCTTCCAGGGGCAGTACCCATCTTGGGACCCCTCAGCCCCATAGTACCCGCCTCCTCCTACAGAATGATCAGTATCATTGTTCCACCTTTTAAGGTTGTTTTTTACTATGAGGCCATAGTCGAATTCAAGCTTAGGGGGGGAGTTGGAACAATTTCTATCCTTTAGTTTTTAGTTTTGGTTTTTATTTCTTGGTGTTTTGTCATTTATTTCTCTTAGTTATCTCATTGTTCGTAGGATCCACACTCTATCTAGTGTAATTGTGGATGTCTAATGTCATGTGTCATCTCATTGCTTATACATGGAAATTAGGGGTAAATTTGAAAAATTTTAGTGCTTTTGCAAGATTGGGTTGTTTAACTTTGAGCACATAACTTACGGAAATAATTGGGTTTGTCAACTCTAAAATAGGAAATCACAACTGTACATTCCTTTGATTCATGAAAAGTGGAAGAAATTGGTTGTTTGAGCCTAAACTGACCAAATGATAATGAGACCTTAATTTGAAATAAGAGAGAGAAACCTCTTAACTACTACACAGGTCAATGAGGAGGGACACATAATATTTTCCAAAGGTTCAGTCAATTAATCTTGTGATCTATCCACTCCATTGTTTTCATACCCCACCATAAGAACTGGAAGCACATTACGGTTTTCATCTCTTTGATTTCATCCCATGTAGATAGGTCTTGCATTGCAACTACTTTCACATATTTTTGCATGAAATTGAAAAAAAATAGACTAGTTATACATGCACATTATCTTTAGGTGTGTGTCATGTAGTTGCATAACTATCATTTTGTAGCTACATTCATGTTTTTGTGCATATTGTACATCATGCATCTTATGTCTTCTGAACATAAAAGGTGATGAACTTGTTCCATACCTTCTGAATGCTTCAAATGTATAAGTTATGCAGCAATAAGTGAGCCTGAATAATAATTCCTTGTCAACTATGAAAATAAGGGCTTGAAAAAAAAGTAAAAAAAAGAGAGGAAAAAAAAGAGTATTGAGAAGTAAATAGGAATGAGAGGGAGAAAGGAACATGTTCTCACTTGCATACTAAGAAGAATAAGAACATGGTGTAGTTTCTTAGATATTCCATCTCACCAAGAGACGGAATGATAGTGCATGCATCATTCCACCCAAATGTAGGCATTAGGGAATTTTCATTTGCATATGCATCATTTAGGTCATTATGGTTTTGTGCATTTTTAAAACTGTATAATGCTTCCATTTCTTACACAAGCCACCCATTCCATCCACCTGTTGCTCGAATTGGTAGGCTACCATGATTTTCTCCTCACTCATTAAGACCAGGAGAGCTACTTCCATGTAGATAGTAGTTAGGATGAGCAACGTAGATAGGAGATCACAAGATGCACCGAGTCTAGACTGGAGGATTTTATTATGTTAACTGCCTTATGTGATAGTGTTCATCAATTTTGAGGTAGATATATTTTACGGATGATTATTGTCGCCTTTAGGGTAATTATCATTCTGTGGTTAGTGAAGGCCGGAATGTGAATGTCTGGCGGGGATCATATGGTACAGTCTGTTGTGATAATTTGTTCTTTAGTTGACCCTCACAATTCTATTCTAGAGGTTTGTTGCTCGAGGATGAGCAATGTTCAAGCTTAGGGGAGTTTGATGCGATGATTTTGAGTCGTATTTATAGACTTGTTTTACTCGTGTTTTATGCGTTTATTGGTCACTTTGGTGGTTAATATTGCATAATTCACTTATTTTAGTCTATGATCCTTCTTAGTGACAAATCTCTCTATTTTATTGTTTTGAGAATAAATGATTACAATAATAGGTTTTATCTCGGCTGATGTGGTTTCGTTTTGCAATTTCAGGAAAAACACATATCTGCAGTTGTCGATACCATCGACAGCAGTCGATACTATCGACACAGCCACAGACAGAAAGCTGTAAGGAGCAGCACAGAGTTGATACCATCGACTGGAAATTCGATGGTAGTGACCTACCATCAGGTTGCCTGCGATCATTCAGTCGATACTATCGATCCCAAAGTCGATACTATCGACACATGTAGCTTCAGCGACATAAAAAGATAAAACTGACGCTAAAGGAAGTCGATACCATCGACCCGCGTTGATGGTATCGAAACAACATCAGGCACAACGACAGAAAAGAAAGAAGGCTTGCCGATATTGTGAGCGCCGTCAGATTAAAGTTTGTTTCAGATTGACTCTAATCCAACGGTTGTGATATTTTTGCAACCTAACTCGGTGATTATACATAATAACGGCGGCCAAGAGTAGGGTATCACATCATTAGCCGCTGCACACGTCCCGAGAAGGTGGGGAGAGAAGAACGGAGCCCAGAAGCACACCTCAGCCATTCTGGAAGCCGAAGAAGATGTTTTCCACCGCCAAAAGGTTGTAGATCGCGCATTCTACACCAAGGAATGATTGGATCTTCTCCGTTCAGGGGTTTTATCACTTATTCACGTTTTTCTCCATGTTTCCCCTTTCTTCAACCATGTCTTGCTCTGAGATGAACATGTGGGGCTAATCCCCTTTGTCTTTAGGACCGGGAGTAGCCCGGGGAAGCATTGTATGACGTTTTTATCATAGTAATTCATAATTTGTCTCTTAAATCCGTGGTATTATTTCATTTTCTCAATTATATTGTTATGCTTGATCACCATAATGATAATCTAATGCCTTTAATTGCTTTAAAAGAAGAATTAACGGTTGAAAAGAGATGAAATTCACATTAATTAACAAATCCCTTGAACTAGGTGATGTACGGTTAATGGTGGAAACCCAAAGGTTGATTTTAATGTACATAGTTTAGGGTATAGGTTACTACGACGGTGGAATCGACCTAGACTTAGGTAGTGAATTGTACCACGACAGTGGACAGTTCTGACTACAGGCCACTACCCGGATTGAGAGATGAATCTGATTAGCTATGTGGAAATTCATATAATGAAAACCCACGGTGAAACCGCAATCCTAAAGATCTCCATTTGAATTGATTAAACTAAACATTTAATCGATTGCTTTTCTTTATTTTATTTTATTTTATTTCACAACAACTTTCATAACATTTTTATTGGTCTAGCTGATTGCGAGTAGTTAGTAGTAGTCTACCGATAATTTAGTGTCCCTGAGTTCGACTCGGGCCTCACAAGGGCCTATACTACATTTACGTGTGCACTTGTGTTATACGCACGGTAAATCGTGGCAGGTACTTCCTTTAAACAATAGATTGTATGAAAATGAGTTAAATGATCAATAATCTTTACTTATTTTGTATGCGACTACAAACCCTAAAGTTGAATCTCCTTGGTTACAAGTGATTGTTTTATCTGATTGAGTAGTGCATATATGTCAGATAAGATCTTGTTTTCATTTGATGATGTCAATGTTTTCTTGATATATCAGTAAAGAGGGTGAAACCCTAAATGAATGAAAAGTTGGAAGTTTGCGAATAGATTCATGAATTCAACTGATGTGGTTCTTTTATTATTATAAATTCATTTACTCAAGGTTATTCTTGATGCATGATATTTTAATGAATATTTTGGAAACCCTAGTTAAATTCAAACCAGGGTTTCATATGCATGACTAATTGAATGAGTTATGTGATAATTCAAGTTTCTAGCTGAATATCATTTTATATGCATATACATTTTGATTTGTGATGCAAAAATCTCTAGATGAGTTAATTGACATGAAATGCATAAGTTGTTATGGTAATTTAAGAAAATAGAAAAGGCATTTCCCTAGATAGGGATTTCATTGATGCCATGCATGGATATGAGAAATTTTGAATGTAAATTTTTATATCATTAGACATGATATCTGTTTAAACATATGAGAATTCTTATATATGCATGAGAAATGACAAACCTTGAGAGAAGGGTAATCAGTATGTTAAACATCTAATAAATGAGAAACCCTAAGATAAGGGTAGCCAATATGTTATGCATTCAACTAAGTATCATCAGTGAATTCAAACTAATAGCCCAAGTAGTCAGTAAAACTACAATAGTAATAGTAGATGTCTGGAACACTGTAGAACCCTCCATGGAGGTTTGTACTAGGATGGGTTAAACAGGATATGGACTATCATATATAGGAAGAAGTAGTCTGGAACTGATTATCTAACATCAACTGACTGGATATCAGTGGTACTTTAGTTGAGTAGCAGAGTACCCAACAATAATTAGAGATCATGGTGGTACTATTTTAGTAATAGGGGTATCTAATAATAACTAGAGATTGAGTGGTACCCACCAGTTGAAGTACACAACCCTTGTATACCTACTTCTTCTGGAAGTTACTCTATTTTGCGTGTCAGCCCTAGTGGAACCGCATTACGTAGATTTGAGGCTTTTTAGCCTAGAGGCACCCCTCCTAAGTACCCAGAACAAGGGGCCACAGTTTACGGACACTATTTAGCTGTCGTTAGGCAAGACGTGGCAACCTCACTGCAGACCGAGGTAGTTAGTAGTAGTCTTAAGGTCTCGAGTTTACCTTAAGACTTGTATGGTAAGTCACTCAATAGTGGCTTTTGCTTGGATTGTATGATCCAAGTGAGTTTAGGGGCAAAGTAAAAATAAACATTTGAGTTCAATTGAGTTCAGATAAAGTGTACAGTAGTTAGATCATTCGGTTATGTTTAGTTGGCTAACATAATAGTAGTCAGTTCAATATTCAGGTCAATTCAAAGTTAATGCAAGAATACAAAGAGAATAATGAGAAAAATGTTTAGATATTTGTATATTACTACTGATGCATAATAAGACAAATGAGAGGTTAACCAAGTGGGTGCAGGTATTCAATTATTCTTTGTATGTTTCTAGATTATTAGTTTTCTTTATGATCAATAAAGCATGTTCATATATTGATCCACTCTTGTAGATATCTAGAATATCATGCCATATTTATGTATGAGAATGATCAATCTTTTTAAATCTTACTATTGTTATAATTAATATCAGTTGCTCAAAGGTATATCTATAATTATATAAGTTCTTTAGACTGTTTCTTTGAAGTACCCATTCACTGAGCGAGTAGGCTCACCCCTCTACTCACTATTTTTAGGGATAACTCATGGACTGAAGATGTCATTGCATCAGCATAGAACTGCCACAGGAGTTAAGTATGAAATTATTTAAGTTCAGTCGGTCCCTGTCACTCTAGGTCCTTGTATAGAGTTGAGAGAGAATTCCAAATGATGATTTGTACCTTTGTTTCCTTAATGATGGAGTGTATATCTAGTTATCATGGTGTATGTACATGGAAGTGTGAGGAACAAATTGAATCTCTGGATGTGTATCATTAATTTTGAGATCATATTTGAGTGATCAAAGTTTAATTCCCTTGTAAAGTTTGTTTATGTTATTGAATGCGAAAAGAAAAAAAGAGTTTGAGATAAAGGAAACAGAAAAGAAAAAGTTGGGAGTTGTAACATGCCTGACCTGGGTTAAGGCTAACCCAATTTGTTTAGCCTAAATAAGTTTATTATAAATTTAATATAATCCTCTAAAGTGTTTTGTTATCAGGTAACAAACTTATGTTTCAAATTTGGACATTTTTAAGTAACATTTGAGCAATGTTCTCTTATTTTAGACCAAGATGCAATTTACCCAAGATGAGGGGTTATATTGCAATTTGTCATATGTTGAACATACCTCATGAGTTTTACTATCATAAGAGAGAGAATTATGCAAGGTGGTGTCTTGTAGAAAGCCTAAATTCCAAGTTTGAACTTGTTTGAATAATGCTAGTGCCTTGTGTACCAATTTTGGTACAAGTTGTAATTTACCCAAAATATAAAGTTGATATGCAAATTACCACCTCTAGAGTGTCCCTACTCCCTCCTAGTACCATATAGAGGAGAGATAAAGGAGTCATCATGTTTGAATTATTTATGAGTAATGGTACTCTTGGTGATGAAAGGACCAAGGAAGGGTTGAATGTGAAACTCAAATTTGAATTTGTATCGAGTAGTAGAGTCCATATGAGAATGCCTATTAGCCATAGATCCATAGAAGGAGTCTCATATCGGTTTCTAAACTCTTTTACTTGTCTATGACGAGCTAAGCACCTCAAGGAGGTGAAGTGTATCGGTTTACAACTTCCTTGGAAAAGTTGTATCGGGTTGTGAATAAAGTGGTGGTTGAGTTGAGATATCTTACCCAATATGGTGTTGAAACCTTAGATAGTGATATGGAATCTGATATATCTTGGAACACCATACCCTTATTGATTTTTTTAATGAGTTAATTGTGAAGGGTTCAACTAGTTGTCTATCCTATCACTCAATACATGATAGGATTGATTCCATGAAGGAATGAAAGAGTATGAGCATAAGGGTTTAACCCGATATGCTAACCCGATATGGTAACCCAATATGGTAACTTGATATGGTAACCTGATATGATTATATGAACTCATCCACTATCATGATATGGTGTTGAGTATATACCTTAAACCGATATGATGTTGAAACTCAACATGGTATTGTAAAACCCGATATACAAACCCTAAGGTTGAGTAATCTGATATGGATGCACGGTATGGTAATGAGGATACACATCTATAATGATATGGAAGCATACATACACCTCTATACCCAATATGGAGTAAGATCCTCAATCCAATACACTTGATTGAGTGATACATGTAATGTGTTATGTCAAATGATACTTTAAGACATTAAATGTTTAATGCATTTTGATAAATATGGGCCAATGTACCTTGAGAGAAGGATTGAGCCAACCTAATGGAATATGATGAAATCAATATCCTAGTGAGGATGAAAGAGAAACGTATACTTGTTTAATACTCATGTAATGAGTATACAATGATACTCCTAATATATGTGGAGTCTGATTTAGGGTTGTAATTCTTGATGAATGTATTTGAAAACCCTAGCCGGCTTAAAAAGGGAAACCTTAACCCTAATGAAGGGTAATGATATGATTTGAAACCACCATTGGTTAATACAGGGAAACCCTAACCCTAATTATGTTGAAACCATGCTAGTATCATGAGATAATGATCATAGCTAAGCATGAGCTATGATGTTTCATATAATACCGATTATCTGGGGCTTATGACCTAGAGATCATTATTTCCTAGTGAGAGGTGACAAGATGTTTAATGAGCCTTGTGAGCCAAGTGAATAGTTGTTGCCTAGTGAGAGGTGACAAGATGTTTATAAAAGTCTCATGTAAGAAATACTAATGTTCAAAATAAACTAGGGAAATGGAAACCCAGTAACATCATAATAATAATAAATGGTTATAATAATAATGAAAACTTGGACATACATGCTTTATGCTTATAGCCAAATAAAGGATATATTGTTTTGAATAACCTTAAATGAGATAAGAGGAATACTTGTATTACATATCAGGATTCGCAGAGCCCAATACCTGGCTATGATCTCAGGATTGGTACAATCCAATACCAGGATGAACTCTATCAAAATTGGCAGAGTCCAATACCTGGTTGTGATCTCAGGATTGGTACAATCCAATACCTGGATGAACTCTATCTGGATTGGCAGAGTCCAATACCTGGATGTGATCTCAAGATTGGTACAATCCAATACCTGGCTGAACTCTATCAGGATTGGCAGAGCCCAATTCCTGGTTGTGATATCAGGATTGGTACAATCCAATACCTGGCTGAACTCTATCAGGATTGGAAGAGTCCAATACCTGGTTGTGATCTTAGGATTGATACAATCCAATACCTGGCTGAACTCTATTAGGATTGGCAGATCCCAATACCTGGCTGTGATATCAAGATTGGTACAATCCAATACTTGGCTGAACTCTATCAAGATTGGTAGGGTCCACTATCTAGCTGTGATCTCAGGATTGGTACAATCCAATACCTGGCTGAACTCTATGAGGATTAGCAGAGTCCAATACTTGGTTGTGATCTCAGGATTGGTACAATCCAATACCTGGCTGAACTCTATCAGGATTGGCATAGTCTAATACCTTGTTGTGATCTCAGGATTGGTACAATCCAATACCTGGCTAAACTCTTACAAGATCAATACCTTGTTTGCAAATTGACTGAGGCTAATAGATAGAAATGAGAATGATTCATGGATATCATACCATGATAATATTATCACATGATAAGCTTGATATGTTGGCATAATATGATGGGTAAACGATACACATGTTCTTCATATTCCTTATAAAGTAAATAGATGATTTACTACGCTATCATAGACAGTTACAATGCTTTAAAAGATGAGAAATGTTATAATCTGCTTATCCACAATGATTAACCTTTCTTAGTAATATAAAAGAACCTCTACTCAGTTTAATACTATTTACCTATGATAATAACATTGTTGGCGGAGAGTTATATCTCTCACTGGGACAATTGTCTCATCATGTGGGATCCACAATTTTTAGGTGGACATGCAGAAGGAGGTAGAGACCGTTCTGTAGAGGAAGGACAACAATAGTAGGGACAGCAATGATAGCTTAGGTTGAGTGTACTATCTACCATGTCTTGTAGATAGAAGTCATATGTGTCGTCTCTATACTCTCGGGTCCTCAGATTTAGTGTGTGATGGTTTTATGAAAAATTTGAGATTTTGGCTTGTATGCCTCGAGGTTTTATGTTGCTTTAGTATATGTTTTGACAAAGCAACAGTTATATGTTATCCTCGAGATAAGATGGTATAGTGTATGTACAATGTGAACCCTGATGTATATAAGTTTTGGTTAAAAAATTTTCAGGAAATGGATCTCTTTGCAAAATGGCTTTAAATTTTTGTGATTTTTGTTAATCTATTGTTTATGGTTATTCTGCATAATTAGTAATGATTTGGATGTCAGTTTGGTGGTGGTTGTTTCAAGTTTGGTATCAGAGCTTAAGGTTCGATGAGTCTACAGAGACATAGGACTAAGGTGTTGAGTCTATTCTAGTGTCCTCCAGTATATCCTATAGTGATCTCTACTTATGCAGAAGAAAGGGTGAAGTTTAAAAATGATAGAGAACACAAGGAATGCATTGCTAAGAGCAATGTTGTTGCACCAGGAGAAGGTGTAAGGGATCAGGTAAGAGAAGAATGAGTGCCTAAGAATTCTCATCTTGACCCAATCAGGATAGAGAATCCTACTTTTTATGCTCTTATTGGACAGGTTAGGACAATAGTGATGAATATAGTAGACTGGATACTAGCAATACAACTTAGGTTAGCAGCCCTCAATGTAGAAACTTTGGGTTCTGAAAGGGTTCTTGAATGACATAGTCATGTTGGAACAGTGGAAAATGTGAGAAGGATTAACATATGGCGAGAAAATAGACTCTGCCATAAGTATAGATAGATGGTACATCTGTGATGGCAATGACCAAGGAGGGGCAATAAGTTGAGAATTAGGGAAAGGTCTCTATAATTCTAGAGACATTTGCCTAGTTATTCTAAAAACCAACTTCTTGGTACCACCAGTGCAATAAATGCCTATTGCACCAATGCAATAGTCACTAAGTAAAGGCAAAAATCCTAACTTTCCACCTGTAAGAACTCCTGACTTATCTTCTACATCGATAATAAGATCGATAAGACTATGGTATGAGGACAAGACATGTTATAGATATGGACATGTTGAACATATTAAACCCTTTTATTCAAAAACAAGGGAGGAAAGGACCCAACAACTGAGACAGACTCGGTAGGTCTATGAAAGTTATAGCCCAATAGTGTAAAAAGGCAAAGGTAACAACATGAAACAACTAGACTCTATGTTTCAGTCAACCTAAAGTGGTAGATGACCATGAGGGGTGACAGTCAGATAGAGCTTTTTCATTCTGATATGTCTTCTCTTGATTTTATCTGATAATCATAAGAAGGTAGTTGTTGTTGACCTTCCTTTAATTAGTCCTATGAGGACATGAGGAAGAGATAAGAAAGATGAGAACCTATATTCAGTCCAATGTTCTCTTATATGTTTTAAAATATCTCTCTTCATGAAGAAAGGGAAGAAATGTAAAAGAAAAACCCAGAGAAAATCTGGGACACTATGTAGTCAACTTAAAGAGATGAAACATAATATAAAACAAATGCGTAATACCTAATTTCAGTTCTTGAATACCTTAGCTAGGTATTCATCTATTAAAGGCAAGGTAAGTATGGAACTCTTAGATTTCTATCTTTCTGATTACTCTGATCAAGTAGTCATTTTGAGATAATCTAAAGAGCATAATGAAGTAGGAGATGTGGCACGGATATTTCTACCACATCCTAATTGATATATGAAGGAATCTGAGTTAATCACAGTTCAACTTATAAACAAAAGAAGATGTTTAGTATAATGTATACCTTGGTCTGAGGACCTAGAGGTAACAGTTACCTGATAAAAGGTGACAATGTTCAATGATGGACTAAGGATTGGAATACCCAGATTTAGTAATCATGATGATGATTATGCTAGGGGATGATGATATGCAATCATCTTTATAATTCCTATGTTGATGGCAAGGAACCTAAGAGGAAACACAATTAAATGACACATGAATGATTAAGAGTTCATGCAATACTCAAGGAAGGTGATAATCTCTTTTCTTTAATAAACAACCCTGAATAATGATGGGATGATAAGAAGGACTATGTTTCCTTATATTCCTTCCTTTCAGTAACATGAAAAACAAGTAAGTCTTATGACACTTGATATGCATAGATTAGAAGTAATCTATAATGGGATACTTTGAAAAGTATCAGTTAGTTCTGGATTCTGGTTCCAAGACAAAACTATATGTGATAAGGAAGGTCCTATTATATGTTTAGTTTTGGTAATGACAACAGAGGATGGAAATGATAAGATGTGATATGTTTTTGATACATGTAACTAATACCAAGGGAAGGAATTTTAGTGACCAAGAAGTTTTAAAGGTATGAGATAGTGAGAACATGACTCCTAAAAAGATGAATATTGTTGATTACCTAGAAAGGCCAACTTTGAGATTAGTCTAGTTACATACTGTAGTATGGATACCATATGTTAGGGTTTTATGCTCCACATAAACATGACATCAGCAAGGATGTATGAGTTGAAGGAACAATTGCAGAATCATTTTGGGAAAAGTTTATCAAGCTAAGATAACATCCTAGATTTGTTAAGGCGGCTTATGCAAATAACAACTAGAGATACCTCTGAGATAGTTTTTCTTGATAAATAGCCTTTTCTTATGATAATAAAATAAATAGCTAACGGGATACTTGGTTTAATATTGTGTCAACAGATTAGATTGGCACAATAAAAGTATGATAAGACTTGTAGTCCCAAATGGATGATAGAATGTAACTCTAGTTTTCCTTGGAGGAGAAATGCTAAACTAAGTAAGGGGTATGGAAAACTTTCAAGGTTAAGAATCTTATCACATAAGTTGTAAGTTGAGAAGGTGACAAATCAGTAAGGTTTGACACATGAGTTAAATAAGGTATGTATAATGCTTCTCTGACTAAGAAAAGTGTTACTTGACACAGAGTTGACTCTACAGTCAGTAATGGAAAGGACAATTGAGTATGTGTCATGTGTGACAGATCTTATGATGATCTTTAATGAAAAGACTATTGTGCCAGTCAAAGTTCTATGGCATCTCCATGACATCAATATGTTATGTGGAGACTTAATGATATGATGCATGAATGACAATTGTTTTCCTTCATCTGGGATTTTGGGGATGAAATCCTTGTTAGGGGTTTATAACTTGTAACATCCCTAACATGGGCTAAGGATAACCCTATTTTTTAGCCTAAATAAGTTGCTTAGAACTTTAATATAATCCTCTAAAGTGTTTTGTTATCAGGTGACAAACTTATGTTTCAAATTTGGTCCTATTTAAGTAACATTTGAGCAACGTTCTCTTATTTTGGACCAAGATACAATTTACCCAAGATGAGGGGTTATATTGCAATTTGTTATAAGTTGAACATACCTCGTGAGTTTTAGTATCATAAGAGAGAGAATGATGTAAGGTGATGGCTTGTGGAAAGCCTAAATTCCAAGTTTGAAATAGTTTGAATAATGCTAGTGCCTTGTGTACCAATTTTGGTACAAGTCATAATTTATCCAAAATATACGATTGATATGCAAATTACCACCTCTAGAGTGTCCCTACTCCCTCCCAGTATCATCTAGAGGAGAGAGAAAGAAGGAGGCATCATTTTTTAATCATTTATGAGTAATGGTACTCTTGATGATGAAAAGACCAAGGAAGGGTTGAATGTGAAACCCTAATTTGAACTTGTATCGAGTTGTAGAGTCCATATGAGAATGCCTATCGGCCATAGATCCATAGAGGGAGTCTCATATCTGTTTTTGAACTCTTGTACTTTTCCATGATGAGCTAAGCACCTCAAGGAGGTGAAGTGTGTCGCTTTACAACTTCCTTGGAAAAGTTGTATCGGGTTGTGAATAAAGTGGTGATTGAGTTGAGATATCTTACCCAATATGGTGTTGAAACCCTAGATGGTGATATGGAATCTGATATATCTTGGAACCCCATACCCTTATTGATTTGTGTAATGAGTTAATTGTGAAGGGTTCAACTAGTTGTCTAGGCTATCACTCAATACATGATAGGATTGATTCCATGAAGGAATGAAAGAGTATGAGCATAAGGGTTTAACCCGATATGCTAACCCAATATGGTAACTTGATATGGTAACCTGATATGATTATATGAACTCAACCACTATCACGATATGCTATTGAGTATATACCTTAAACAGATATGATGTTGAAACTAAACATGGTATTCTGAAACCTGATATAGAAACCCCTAAGGTTGAGTAATCCGATATGGATGCATGGTATGGTAATGAGGATACACATATATAATGATATGGAAGCATACCTACACCTCTATACCCAATATGGAGGAAGCTCCTCAATCCAATACACTTGATTGAGTGATACATGTAATGTGTTATGTCAAATGATACTTTAGACCTGAAGGGTTTAATGCATTTTGATAAATATGGGCCAATGCACCTTGAGAGAAGGATTGAGCCAACCTAATGGAATATGATGAAATCAATATCCTAGTGAGGATGAAAGAGAAACTTATACTTGTTTAATACTCATGTAATGAGTATACATTTATACTCCTAATATATGTGGAGTCTGATTTAGGGTTGTAATTCTTGATGAATGTACTTGAAAACCCTAGCCAGCTTAAAAAGGGAAACCTTAACCCTAATGAAGGGTAATGATATGATTTGAAACCACCATTGGTTAATAAAGGGAAACTCTAACCATAATTATGTTGAAACCATGCTGGTATAATGAGATAATGAGCATAGCCAAGAATGAGCTATGATGTTTCATATGATATCGATTATCTAGGTCTTATGACCTAGAGATCATCGTTGCCTAGTGAGAGGTGACAAGATGTTTAATGGGTCTTGTGAGCCAAGTGAATAGTTTTTTCCTAGTGAGAGGTGATAAAATGTTTAATGGGCCTTGTGAGCCAAGTGAATAGTTGTTGCCTAGTGAGAGGTGGCAAGATGTTTAATGGCTTGTGAGCCAAGTGAACAGTTGTTGCCTAGTGAGAGGTAACAAGATGTTTATAAAAGTCTCATGTAAGAAATACTAATGTTCAAAATAAACTAGGGAAATGGAAACCCAGTAACATCATAATAATAATAAATGTCTATAATAATAATGAAATATTGGACATACATGCTTTATGCTTATATACAAATAAAGGCTATAGTGTTTTAAATATGCTTAAATGAGATAAGAGGGATACTTATATTACATATCAGGATTGGTAGAGCCCAATACCTGCCTGTGATCTCAGGATTGGTGCAATCCAATACCTAGTTGAATTCTATCAGAATTACCAGAGTCCAATACCTGGTTGTGATCTTAGGATTGGTACAATCCAATACCTGGATGGACTCTATCAGGATTGGCAGAGTCCAATACCTGGATGTGATCTCAGGATTGGTACAATCCAATACATGACTGAACTCTATCAGGATTGGTAGAACCCAATACCTGGCTATGATCTTAGGATTGGTACAATCCAATACCTGGCTGAACTCTATCAGGATTGGCAAAGTCCAATACCTGGTTGTGATCTCAGGATTGGTACAATCCAATACCTAGTTGAAGTCTATCAGGATTGGCAGGATCCAATATCTGATTGTGATCTCAGGATTGGTACAATCCAATACCTGCCTGAACTCTATCAGGATTGGGAGAGCCCAATACCTGGTTTTGATATTAGGATTGGTATAATCCAATACCTGGATGAACTCTATCAGGATTGGTAGAGTCTAATACCTGGCTGTGATCTCAGGATTGGTACAATCCAATACCTGGCTGAACTCTATCAGGATTGGCATAGTCCAATACCTGGCTGTGATCTCAGGATTGGTACAATCCAATACCTGGCTGAACTCTTGCAAGATCAATACATGGTTAGCAAATTGGCTGAGGCCAATAGATAGAAATGAGAATGATTCATGGATATCATACCATGATAATATTATCACATGATAAGCTTGAGATGTTGGCATAATATGATGGGTAAAATATACACATGTTCTTCATATTCCTTATAAAGTGAATGGATCATTTACTACGCTATCATAGACAGTTACAGTGCTTTAAAAGATGAGAAATGTTCTAATATGCTTATCCACAGTGATTAACCATGCTTAGTAATATAAAAGAACCTCTGCTCAGTTTAATACTATTTACCTATGATAATAACATTGTTGGCGGAGAGTTACATCTCTCGCTGGGACAATTGTCTCACCCCGTGAGATCCATAATTTTTAGGTGGACGTGCACGAGGAGGTAGAGACCGTTCTGCAGAGGAAGGACAACAACATCAGGGACAACAGTGATAGCTCAGGTTGAGTGTACTATTTTTCGTGTCTTGTAGATAGAAGTCATATGTGTCGTCTCTATACTCTTAGGTCCTCAGATTTAGTGTGTGATGGTTTTATGAACAATTTGATATTTTGGCTTGTATGCCTCGAGGTTTTATGTTGCTTTAGTATATGTTTTGACAAAGTAATTGTTATATGTTATCCTCGAGATAAGATGGAAATGGATCTCTTTGCAAAATGGTTTTAAATTTTTGTGATTTTTGTTAATCAGTTGTTTATGGTTATTCCGCATAATTAGTAATGATTTGGCTGTCAGTTTGGTGGCATTTGCTTCAGGAGTGAACTTTGTATTAAGTATAATCCTCAAACTTATGTCCCAATCTCATGATTAGTGGTAATCGTGGGATGTGTGTGTAAAAGATGTTGTCTTGTTTTCCCTTGCCCATCTTCACCTTGTTGTTTCCAAGAGAAATTCGGGTGATTCATCCATTCTGGATTGTAAGAGTTTGACATTAACCCTTGGTGATTGTGGTTGCTAAAAGATTGCAATGCCTTCACTTCTTCATCAATAGAATCAATGGCCATGACAGATTGTCTTGTGGAACCCCCGACTTGATCCCTCATCAAGTTCATCATATGAACCAAGATCTTTACCATTTGAGGACTGACCTTGTCTCTAATCAGAGCTAGAGGAGGAGGATCCCAGTTCCTGTCAAGGTGATCTTCTTTACTTGAAGATTAATGGTGTGAGTTTTCAACAAGGTGCTCAAAGAGTGGCCACGACTCTTTTGGAGGTCGAGCCATGAATGTTCCTCCACAAGAGGAGTCAACTGTAGTCTGGCTCAATGCAACAAGTCTAGTGTAGAAAGATTGCTAGCAGCCATGGAGGAACTTCATGGTGGGGGAAATCTCACATGAGCTTTTGGAATCATTCCCAAGATTCATGAAAATACTCGTTTTTCCTTTGCGCGAAGGATGTGATGCATCTCCTCATCTGACAGCTTGGAAATGGGATATAACTTCTTCAGGAACTTGTTCTTCACTACCATACATGTCACTAGCTCAGTCTTGGACATATACCACTCCTTAGCTTTTTCTTTGAGGGAGAAAGGGAAGAGGGTTCTTCTTATGGAATCGTCTGTGGCTGTAGGCATGTGGAAGGTGGAGCAGGTCTCCAGAAAAACATCAATATGTTGGTACGAGTTCTCATTCTCCATCCTATAGAAAGTGGGTAGGAGTTCACGAAGGGTTGGTGGGATGGTAAATTATTGACCCAACATTTGTCAATAAGGGTGGCAATGGGTTAGGTGTTGTAACATCCCTGACTTGGGTTATGCTTTAACCCTAGGTGTTTTGATTAAGAAAGATGATTATATGCTTAAATCTTATCTTTGAAAAGTGATTAGGTCTCAAGAGGAACCTATGTTTCAATTTTGGTCCTGTTTGAACAATGTTGAAGCAATGTTTGCTTATTTTGGACTAAAGTGCAAATTACCCAAGTTGAGGGGTTAACTTGTAAATTTCACATGATAAGATGTTCCTCTGATGTTGTGACATCATAAGAATGAATATAATGTAGTGGTATAGTTTTCCCAAGCCTGGACACCAAGATAGAGCTTGTTGGACAATGTTGTGCATTAAAACCTAGTTTTGGAGTAAAGTGCAATTTACCCAAAATATAGGGTTCAATATGCAAATTAACACTTCAAAAAGGTCCCTAATGTTTCTTAGCATCATTTAGAGCAAAGAAAATGAGAGGGACTCCTCATTTGAATTAAGTTGTAGGAGAGAGAATCTTGACATTAAAATAATCAAGAATAATGCCTAATTGAAACCCTAATTCGATTTAGGGCAAAAATGAATAAAAATAATTGAAGGGCTTTCAACCGAAATGTTTTGGGTTGATTTTGAATAAGGATGGACGTTCCTTTAATAAGATAAGGAACGAAAATATCTTAGGTAGGTGAAATTCCACTCACCTTTTTATAAAGAAAAGTAATATCCACTCACATGTGGGATATTATATTATAAGCATTAAGGTGCTTAATTTGCTTTTCTTTAAATTGAGGATAATGAAGGAGAATTAAAGGCAAGGAAGGTTCCTCGTACCCAAGGTAGTTGAGGGGGAAGAGGCGGCCACTTTATTGGGATTAATTGGATTTTTATAAGGCATTTTCTCTCTCATCAATTTCCTTATAAAAGTGTCATTTCCAAGCCCAAACCAAGGCCTTTTCGGATTTCTTTCTTCCCCTTGCTTGCAAAACCGACCAAGGAGCTAGGGAGGAGCAGGGAGCACGTCCCCAACCTGTTGGTAAGCCCTTGACCTTCGTTCTTCATGATTTCATGGTGGAAATCGAAAATAAATTATGGATTCCTTCTTATTTCGGTCTCCTCTTCAACCCTAGCCAACTTTTACAATCAAAAGCTTGAGGACGAGCCTAGGGGGAGTTGCAAGAGCTTCATCCACCATTAATGGCGTGATCTTGGAGCTTTGGAGATCAATTGGAGGCGGGTTTTATAACTTAAACCCTTAAACATTGCTATTGCATCAATTCTCTATGCGTTGTTGATTGATTTCTTCAATTCGATGCACTCTTGTTTCTTTGCTGCAATTTCCATCAATAACGGTTTCTGTTCTTGGTTGTTAGAAGGAAGGGGATGATGACATCATCCTATATGCTTATCCAAAGAAAATTACCAAGCCAAACGGTTTTGATAGCTACTCCAAATCGTTTTAATTTGATTGGCTATGCGGTTTCAGCAAACCATTTAAGGGCAAACGGTTTGAAACCATTTGGGAGAAAACGGTTTCAAAACCGTTTGAGTGCGTTTACCAAGCATTTACCGTTTGGGAATTTTGTTCCTAATTATGTAGTCTAATGACCCATCAAATTTAGGGGTTAACTCCAAAGGAATCGTAGGTTGAAGGCCAATCAATTAGGCAAATCGAATTGAATTAAATGCTGATTTTCAACCTGATTAACTTGACCTGTTTGGACAAACGGTTTCAAAACCATTTGAGTGAGTTGACCAAGTGTTGACCGTTTGGGATTCATGTTTATAGTTATGTTGTTTGATGACCCTCCAAATTTGAGGGATTAACTCCCAAGGAATCGTGAGTTGAATGCTAATCAATTAGGGAAACCTAATTGGATTAAGTGCTAATTATCAATCTGTTTTAATTGAACTTTTTGGGCAAACGGTCTCAAGACCGTTTGAGTGCGTTGACCAAGCGTTTACCATTTGGTATTACTGTTCCTAATTATGTGGTATATTTACTTAGGGATTAAATCCCAAGGAATCGTGAGTTGAAGGCTGTTCAACTAGGCAAACCCTAATTGGAATTAGTGTTGAAATTCCAATGAGTTAATTAGAGATTTTGGGTTGATTAGCCCAAACGGTTTCAAGACCATTTGGGGATCACCCAAACGGTCTCAAGACCGTTTGGGGGTCACCCCAAGACCGTTTGGAGGTCTGGGGTCAAGTATAGTTGACCAATTAAAGGTCCAAAGGTACTAATCATATTGCAATGAAGTGTTGATTTGTTGATCAACTCGATAGACCAATCCTTGATGATTTTTCACTAGAATCCAAAGGATGGATGGGCCAAACGGTCTCAAGACCGTTTGGAGCTCATACAAATGGGCTAAAGACCGTTTGGTGGTCACCCAAGACCGTTTGGAGGTCTAGGGTTGAGTATGGTTAGGTGTTTGAAGGCCTAAAGGTACCAAGTTGATCTGCAATAAATTGCTGAATTGGTGAGCACTTCAATGATCCAAACCCTACTTGGATGGCTTGGTTTTGAGTGATTTGATGGGAAAACGGTCTCAAGACCGTTTGGAGGTCATCCAAACGACCTCAAGACCATTTGGGGTCAGGTCATACCCAATTTGGATGATGGTTCAATGGTTTCAAAGTAACTAGTCTTACATTGATTAGTGTTGTTGAATCATCAATTCTAAACCCTAATTCAATTGAATCAAACCCTAATTGATGACCAATTGAGGGTCAATTGAGGGTCAAATCAGTTGAATGTTGACCTATTAAACTCAATTGAAGTATGAGGGTAGGTCCAATTGATGACTGGTTCCATGAATCCAATGATTGAAGGAATCAACATTGGAAACCCTAATTCAATTGGATGCTTTATGTAATGGAGGTCCAATGTGATTGAATCTCTTGAGAATCAAGATGATGAATGATCCATTGACCCAATGATGATTAGTAATGATAAAAAAAGAAGGTACAAAGGTTGAAACCCTAACAGTACCTAAGGGACTAGTACCAATTAAGGAATGAATCCCTAATTGCTTTTTGGACCAATGACTTGATACACTACGTTAATCATGGTGGTATGCTCTTGATTGAAGGGTTGATATGACCTAATCAATTTGAGATGATGTTAACATGAATTCATACATGAATATGATTCATGTGGTGATTAAGGGTATGATCCTTAAGAAGAGAGATCATGAAACCCTAATCATGAATATAAACCCTAATTGACAGGGCTTTTGGGTTCTAATCCTAATTGAGGGCAATTCTAAATGTAACCCTAATCCAGGGTGAGGATGTAACCCTAACTCACGGTAGTGATGTGTGAAACTCCAATTTAGGGAAATGAGATGTAAAACCCTAATTGGTATGAATAGTGAATCTCTAATTATGGACAATTGAATGAAATCCTAATGGAGATGCATAGTAAACCCAAATTGTGGGTGACTATGGTGGAAACCCTAGTTGAGGGTGATTCCATGAGAAACCCTAGTTGAGGGTGATTCCATGAGAAACCCTAGTTGAGGGTGATTCCATGAGAAACCCTAATTAAGAGTTAACATCACATGAAGCTCTAATGCTATGTTGTGATGAGAGGCCCTAAGAAGGGTGAAGGTATGTGAGACTCTAATGTGGAGTCATAATGCATAAAGCCCTAATCTTGGGCAATATGACAATGAATTATAATCCTAATTTTAAATAAGGGTATAAGGAAACACTAATGATGAGATAGAAGGAATGGCCTTATAAAGTTGAAACATTTCATGTGGTTGATTATAGGCAAGCTTATAGCAAGTAATGCTTTAACTTGAGATGAGTCTATATCATTAATGATAGTTGGATCATTCTTATGTGTAATTTATGCACTTCATGGTAAGAGTGATAGATTAGTGGATGAAAGGATTAAGATGGGAAATACCTTAATCCAAGATAAGCTGATAACTTAAGAAAGCTGGGAGTAATGAGGAAAGTAATACATCAAGATATGAAAGACTTCACAGTTAGCATGTTAAAGTTGATATACTTTGATAATTGCACAGGATTGACATAGATCAATACCTGGAATAATAACACATGATTGGTAATAACCCAATACCTGGAATGGTTGCACAGGATTGACATAGATCAATACCTTGAATAGTTGCACAGGATTGACATAGATCAATACCTGGAATAGTTTCACAGGATTGACATAGATCAATACCTGGAATGGTTGTACAGGATTGACATAGA
This sequence comes from Alisma plantago-aquatica, assembly GCA_963693085.1. Lineage (NCBI taxonomy): Eukaryota > Viridiplantae > Streptophyta > Magnoliopsida > Alismatales > Alismataceae > Alisma > Alisma plantago-aquatica. The sequence continues at coordinate 555,171,807 of OY856411.1, forward strand.
TCAATACCTGGAATGGATACACAGGAATAATATAAATCTAATGCTTGTACTAGTTGCACAACATTGGTGTAATCCAATGCTTGGAATACTTATATAGGATTGGTATAGACCAATGCCTGAATAAGACATGATGATGTACACTCTCATGTCCATTATAACCAAAATCTGTTTAGCAGATTGGCTAAGGCCAATAAGTTGAAACGAGAATGTCTCATGGGTGACATATCAAGATAATGAGTGTCACAAGAGAATGTCTCATGGGTGACATATCAAGATAATGAGTGTCACAAGAGAAGTTTGATATGATGGTATAATATGGAGGATAAATGATATACATGTTCTTCCTTTTCCTTATTAAGAGAATGCTTTAAACTGCTTATCATCTGCCTAGTTTTATATCCTTAATTGTAATAATAATGTTTTGGCGGAGAGTTATATCTCTCGCTGGGGCAATTTACAATTTTCTCACCCCCGTGGGATCCAACATTTTTAGGTGGACGCAGACAAAGAGGCAGATACTCTTTTGCAGGAAAAGGAAAGCAACAACTTGGGCAGCAGTGAGATCTCAGGTGGAGGCACTGACTGCCAAGTCATATAGCTAGAAGTCCTATGTGTCGTCTCTGTACTCTCAGGTCCTCAGAGTTTTCAGTCAGTGTTTTTGATATATCAAACTGAGGTTTTGGCTTGATGCCTTGAGATTCATATGTTGTCTGTATATAATGTTCATAAGGTAGCTGATGTTGTAGTCTCTGAAAAGAGATGGTACAGATTATATACGTTTGAACCAGAATGTAAATGCTATACAATGGTTCTTGTTGTAAAGGATTTTCTATGTGTGGATCTCTTTGCAAAAAATTTTAATTTTTAATGATTTTCGCCAATCCGCTACTTGATGAACGCTTCCGCATTAGTTAATCATGTTTTCGCGAGACGGTCGTTTCAGGTGTAGTTCCCTAGAGTGAAGTACTCATGGATATGGTGGTTAGGTGGTGGTTGGGTGTCCTTATGAGGACCTTCTTCATCCATATTAGCTTCTTGGTGTTGTTTGTGCCTGTGTTGATGTCTACTTCTACCTATCTCGGGGTTAAAGGGAAACAAGGCAGTAGAAGTTGAATGTATGCCAAGCATGCATATTTTTCACCAACACAAGTCACAAACAAGCAACAAGAGCTAAGTTAGAAAACAACTATGCAAAAGTAAACAAAGAATAAAGAATAGAAATGGTGAGGGCAGCAGTAAAAGCTAAGATACTCTAACTAGCTAGGTCGAGCGCCTCTTTCCCCGAAAATGGCGCCAGAAATCTTAGTGTGTCACGCTAGAGGTGCACACACTAATCAATTATACTTGACTAGATGCGCCCCACGAGCTTGGAACATACTTGGGTCTTTCAAGTTTATAGGTGAATGGCAAGCGAGGGGTTGATCTGTAGGAAGAGAGGGGGCACTAGAGCTAAGTTACGATAAGATATGTTCCTAAAGCGGAGAGTAGGGTTTTTTAGGGTCTGATGGTGATTTTATTGATTATACTAATTGATTTAAGCAATTAAAAGCAAGAGTTAACCCTAAGCAAGTTAAGTTTAATTGACAAAGCAAGACAACTAACTAAGTATGAGCAAGGAACTATAACTAAATTATACTAAAGAGGCAAGTTAATCACTATAAAAATTAATGACCTAAATTATCACTAACTAGTAAGATTATTACTAGCAAGATCGAAAGAACACTAACTAATCAAGCAAGACCTAACTATCTAAATCTAAGAAATTGACTTAGAAGCAATAAAAGCAATTAAATAAACTAGCATTAACAAAGTAAGAGAGAGAAAGATGGATTTTAGAAATTAATGGGGGGAGTGGGCTGTTTGGGGAAAATGTTATAAGAATGAAAGTTGGGGGTAACATATACCATGCAAGTCTTATATCTTGAATCTAGATCGTCAAACCAAACAACAAGGCAAGTGCTATTTGAATCTACCCTAAGCGAGTTGGGAAATTAGGGCTAAGTGTAATTCTAATATGACTTGACAAGTCTAGGTTTCTAGAGTAAGCGGTAATAGGGCAAGTGAGAGCCAAGGGTAGGAATGGGGATAGAGATGAGGGTGTTGTTTCACCTCATGTTACTCACCATCTAGCCTTTAGAAAATTCTAGACAATTTCACTAATCACTCTTATACTAGCTACTTAGATCTCACACCTATTTGTAGGAGAAGGGATTGTAAGTAAGAATTTAGGGTGCTAGATAGGGATCCACTAATTGGACCTAGGATCAATTCCTAAGATAGTCTCATACAATCCATTTTCCCCTAGAAGCTAGGTGTTTTCAAGCATCATACAACAATCAATCCATGTTTAAGATGTTTTCTAACATCATACAACAATCAATCCATGTTTAGAAGCATAAATCACAAGTAAGATAATGGGAAATGAGATGTATGTAAGAGACGATCATCATAGAATGGAAATATGTTCATTACAAGTTATTTAACCCCAACATGGTATCAAAGTAACATTTTATCCCCCAAACAACTCACCAAAGGGGCTTAGCAACACATAATCAAGAAAAAGAACAAAAAGGAAAGAAGAAAGAGGTAGAGGGCCATGCAGCTTGTGGTAGATCCTCCTTCTTCACCTCCTTGTTGTAGAAGACGAAGTACCTCCCTCTGAGGCCGGAAATGGCATGAGAATATAGGGGATTATGGTGGAAAACCCTAGAAAACTACGGTTTTTGGTGCAAATAAGGTGGACATGGAAGAAGGGAGGTAGGTCGAGCTCTTGAATGCAAAGAGGGAAGGAAATGAATGCTATAGATAGCTACCCTAGTGTTTTTGTCATCACTATGGTATATATAGGTGGTGGAAAAGCACTACGTAAATGGGGGTAAAGTTGAAAATGTAATGGAAAAAATGGTTACGATTGTGAGGTCACCACAGTCGTGGTGAGTGTGAGATGGTACGACTGTGGGGAATGATGCGGGCATGGTGGATATGTGCTGACCCACCGCAGTCGTGGTGAGTGTGAGATGGTACAGTCGTAGGGAGTGATATGGGCGTGGTGGATATATGCTATAGAGTGGGGGTTAGGAAGGTGGAGTGACCATGGCTGTGGCAGGTGCCATGGTTGCGCTAAGTGGATGGAAGGGAGGTGCCTTGGTCATTCTTCTTTGACTGCCCATGCTATCTTCTACTGGCCACGATTGTGGTAGTTGCCAAGTTCATGGTGGTCTTCAGCCGCCACATCATTGTGGTGGCCATGACCGCTGGGTCTCAGTGTACCACAGTCGTTTTGGTAGCCACAACCACGGTAGTTGATGTACAAAAGTGTTGGTCTCCCTGTTGAATTTGGGATCATCTCGCCACGGCCGTGGCATTGTGCCAAGGTCATTCTGATGAACATGACCATTGGGGACTCAGTGTACCGTGGTCATTTCATTGGCCACAACCGTGGTAGTTGACGTACAAAAGTGATGGTCTCCCTATTGATTATAGGACCATCTTGCCATGGTCGTGTCAGAGTACCACAGCCCATGGTGAGGGCCCATCTGTTAGACTTAGCTTTAAACATCTTCAAATGGTTGCTAATTGCTTTGGAGCAATTATTGTCGACTCAAGGGATGCTTGGGAAAGACTTGGGTCCAATCTCAGGGTGTGAAAACCCAAGGATCATCTCCTCTCTCCCTTACATCCAATGCATGTATAAACCATGAAAAATATACAAAAAGTAACAATAAGTGCATTTGATTTGATATTGCATATTAGGAGAATTGGCTTGCAATCTAACATTATTTATATGTGATTTTAATGTAAAAAGATACAAGATGGAGTCATAAAATAATAATGTTGCATCAATCAGACATTCATAATAGATCAATATATGACAAAACGCAGCGTATAAAATAGTAAATAAAGAATGTTGAGAAAATATTTCATGTATATCATGATTGCACATTCATAATAGATCAATATATGACAAAATCACAACGTGTAAAATAGTAAATAAAGAATGTCGATCAGATCAATATATGACAAAACCGCAACGTGTCAAATAGTGAATAAAGAGCATTGAGAAAACATTTCATGTATAACCCGAGCGGACATTCATAATAGATCCATGTATGACAAAACCGTAACATGTATATCACGATCGGACAACTTGCAAGTAAACATGTATCTTATTCTCCGGTTACTAGATGACGAAAGGCTCTACACACTCAGAAATCAGAAATGAGGAATGTCCAAGAAAAAAAATAACAGAATGGCATGCCATTTAACATTATGTATTATATAAATCAAAGTATTGCATTTATGTATGGTTTGCATTAGTATTTTAATTGATTTGAAGTTTCAGGTACTTAACATTGTGCTCTGTGAAAAAGGATGGACCACGCTTTTATTGATGTTGCACACATCATAGGGGCAGTTTTTCTTTGGTGCTAAAAGTGGTATATATTGAGGGCTAATTTGGTTGAGTATAGTGGGGGTGTAGTTTAATGAGTTCACAATGTAAAACATCAAACATGTACTACACCCTACCAAATTGATGGTGAGCTTGTGAGAATGTTGCTTCAGCTCGATTAGCCACTGTGAAACGAACAAGGTCTGACCGAACCAGGTGATTACAAGTAGTGGAGGAGCGAGCATGCGAGGTGAGCGGTCATGGCCCTTGCGTTTGGTGACGGGAGCGCAGAAGGATGGATGGATGGCTTTCGGCTTTTAGGCTGAGCCGGCGAGCCCCCACTGTCCGGGCCAGGCTGCCCAGGCATAGAGGTGGGGTGGTAAAAGTACCGCCTCATCCTTTTTTATTTCTTTGTGTAATTACTCATCTTTATCTGTCGAGCGAGCCCCGCACTCTTTGTCACTTGTCAGCAGGCGGACACAGTCAATGAGGGTAGAGACGGACGCACAACGAAGAAAGAAAAGCTTACCAATTACCAGCACCTTGTCTGTCGAGCGGGACAACGATCTCACGCTCACCACTGTCTTCGTTTTGAATGCACATCCCCCACCAGCGAGAAGATCTCTTATTCTCTTTCCATCTCGTCGCACTTTCCCAAGAAAACCCTTCCCGCCATACTTATACGGCGGTTGCTTTTTCTTTTATTTTTCTTCTTCTTCTCGCCACAAAGACGCGAGAAAACAGTGTAAATTGTAGACCGTGAGAAAAAAATGTGCAACTGAGGAATGCGGCGAGAGCTAAAATAAATGTGCAGCCATCAAGAGAGAGAGACAGAGAACTGGTTCTCCGTTCACCACTAAGCACATCATCTGTAGAGTGATATGTGTTCAGAGAGACCAGACTGCCCAACCACAACCGCTCCGACTCCAACTCCAACCCAACGGCGTCGCCTTGTACCAGCACAATACTCCAATTCTACTATGTTACATAAAAGCCATAAAATGTAGAAGCGTTTCCTCTTCTTTCTAGTTCGTTGGGTTCTCACCCCCTTTGTGTTCGGGTGGGTGGGATAGAGGGGATTCGTGGTATGTGTCGTTGATTTGGCTCAATGCTACGTAGACTTTATACTTGTACCATTATATTTCACTCGTTCATGGACCACATGGTCAGCCATAGTATACTTCCATAATGACACAACAATAATATATGGCGTTTGTTAGATAAATGGTTACGCTGGTTAGTAGTTACGTAACTGCTGTAACTAATAGTTAGTTACTGTAGCAGACTATTGTGGTAATCATTTATTTAGCATGGGTTAAGCCCAATGTAGTGCAGCAAGTACATGTGAGAATGTAGTGTTGTTTCTAGTGCAAATGGCAAAGAAGTTTTATCCCATATTACTCACACATAGAACTTTTGTGGTCCTCATATGTAGGATCACATGGGGCACTAGTGTCCAAAGGAGTCCTAGGAAGGAGGTATGCTCACCTCCTTGGTGGGTGGGGTTACCACATCACAACGCACGCACGCGCGCGCGCGCCACGCCACGCCTCGCCTGGCCGGGCCGGGCTCGGGCTCGGGCTCGGGCTTGTGGATTGTGGATTGTGGATTATCCGCGAGGATTGCCGGGCACTGGTTTCTTTAAGTAACCCGTTCGTTTCTCAACGAACGATCTGGTTTGCGAATCTAACCCTTAATTTTGTTCTCCTACATTGCTTGTTCTTCGAATCTTATTTTGGATCTGCCTGCACTGTTAATTAAATTGCACCTGACGCTGTTGCATTAACGACAATAAACTATTTATAACAACAGTCTTAAAGAAACCATTTTCTGTCGTTAATTAACATGGCCGGTCAGGGTGGTTCGGGAAATAAGATTGACACAAGCAGTATGCCTGAAAAATTTACCGGTACGAACTTTGCCCGTTGGCAGAGTCGTATGGAAATTTGGCTGAATATTGCGGGTTATGATCAGTACTTAACTGAAACTGAACCCAAATCTGATGAAACAATTCCTGATAATGAAATTAAAATTGCTAATTGGAAGAAGGGTGACAAAACATGCCGAGGGTTGATTCTGTTTGGTTTAAATAACAAATTGTATGATTCTTACTCAAAGCCGCCAGTCACTACGTCCAAGGTTTTATGGGAATTGTCAATTAAGAATTTTAGCACTGAAAATCAGGGTGTTGAAAAATACTGTGTGTCTAAATTTCTTAAGTTTCAGATGGTTGAGGGTAAGTCAGTTTCGGATCAAACCCATGATCTGCAACTCCTAGTTCATGAATTAGAAGATGCCAAGATGGTGTTGCCTGATAAATTTGTTGTTATGTCTATCATTGAAAAATTCCCTAAGTCATGGGAATCGTTTGGTATGACCCTGAAGCATCGCAAAGGGACACAATCAATGGATGAATTAATGATGGATATAAATATACAAGAAGAACACCTAAAGGAAAAAGGAGTCAAGGTTCCTGAAGCTAACCCGACAGTCAATTTTACTTCTGCGAAAAACACCAAAGATAAGAAATCTAAGAATGCACATAAACCCAAGGCAAAGATCCAAAAGAAACCGAAGAACAAACCTTGTTGGACTTGTGGACAGGTTGGCCACTGGAACAAGGATTGTCCTAATAAGAAGGCAAAGAAAGCTACCGCATCTGCAACTGAGGAGGCTGTGGTCAACATGATGACTACATCCTTGAACCTCAATGATGGGTACGTGTCTATTAAACCTGAAATTCTTTCTATTTTTGAACCGCTTTATTGGATAATTGACACTGGGGCTAATGTACATGTATGTGATGATAAGTCCCTGTTTGTGTCTTACCAGGCCTCTCGAGGTCGTTCCGTGACTTTGGGCGATTCCAGCTCTGCAGAAGTCAAAGGCGAAGGACGGGTGGACTTGAAGTTCCCTTCAGGGAAGGTTTTGACTCTTAACCGAGTTAGACATGTTCCAACCATTCGACGCAATATCCTTAGTGGCGTCATATTAGTTAGAGAAGGTTATAGAGTAGACTGCAAATGTAATAAGGCTATTATTACACGCCTTCGTGATTCTTTGTTTTTTGGCAAGGGGTACTTATGTGACGTGGAGAACTTGTTTAAGATTCATGTTGAACCTGTTTCAAATTCCGTTTTAAATTTGAATGATTATAGTTCTGTTTGCATGAATCTTGTTTCATTCAATGTATGGCATTCACGTTTGGGACATGTTAATGTTGCCTCAATGAAGCGTATGATGAATCAAGATTTGATCCCTAAATCTGAAGTTAGCAACAATAAATGTGAAATCTGTGTACAAGCTAAATTGCCTAGGAAACCTTTTCATTCTGTGAATAGGAATTCGGAAATTTTGGATTTAGTTCATACAGATATCAGTGAATTTAATGGTGTTGCTACGAGAGATCAAAAGCGTTATTTTATAACTTTTATTGACGATGCGAGCAGATACTGTTATGTCTATTTACTTAGAAGTAAAGATGAGGCATTGGATAAATTTCAAATTTATAAGAAAGAAGCTGAAACTCAAATCGGTAAAGTACTTAAGCGATTAAGGTCTGATAGGGGAGGAGAGTATACCTCGAATTTGTTTTTGGAATTTTGCCAATTACATGGAATAGTTCATGAGGTAACTGCTCCTTATTCACCACAATCAAATGGGATAGCTGAACGTAAAAACCGAACCTTAATAGATATGGTAAATACCTTACTCCAAACATCTGGATTACCCAACTTTATGTGGGGGGAAGCTTTGAATACGGCTTGCCATATTCTGAATAGAGTTCCCCATAAACATTCAGAAAGTAGTCCGTTTGAGTTATGGAGAGGAAGGAAACCGAGTCTTAAATATCTTCGAGTGTGGGGGTGCCTTGCTAAGGTACTTGTCCCTGAACACAAAAGGAAGAAATTAGGACCGAAAACGGTTGATGCCATATTCTTAGGGTATGTAGAGACAAGTTATGCTTATAGATTCCTGATTGTAAAATCAGATATCTCTGGCATTGAGGCCAATACAATTGTGGAATTACGTGATGCTACATTCTTTGAGGATGTGTTTCCTATGAAAACTGGTGTGCCCAATGAAGTTTCTCAAGAAGATTCATTTACCACAGGTTCCATTCCCGAGCACGTGGAAAGGATGACAAATGTGGGGGGCGACTCAGAACAAGCTATTTCTGAATCTGATGATTCTGAAGAAATAGTTGAACCAAGGAGAAGTAAACGGCCTAGGACGTCAAAGGACTTTGGAAGTGAGTTTCTCACTTACAATGTTGAGGATGATCCTATTACTTTCAAACAAGCTATGGAATCTCCAGAAGCTAAGTTTTGGAAAGAAGCCGTTAATGATGAAATCCAATCAATTCTCTCGAATGGAACTTGGGAATTGGTGGATTTGCCTCCTGGTTGTTCTGCAGTTGGTTGCAAATGGATTTTTAAGAAGAAATTTAATGCAGACGGGACAATCAATAAGTATAAGGCTAGGTTAGTTGCTAAGGGTTACACACAAAGGGAAGGAATAGACTATTTTGATACCTATTCACCTGTTTCCCGTATGACCACAATCCGAGTGCTTATAGCATTGGCTTCCATTTATAACCTCTATATCCATCAGATGGATGTGAAGACCGCGTTCTTACACGGTGATCTTCAAGAAGAGATATATATGGAACAACCTGAGGGATTTGTGGGTCGTGGGAATGAGTCCAAAGTGTGTAAACTTGTTAAGTCATTATATGGCTTGAAACAAGCCCCTAAGCAATGGCATGAGAAGTTTGATTCTGTGATATCATCATTTGGCTTTATTTCAAATGAATTTGATAAGTGTCTCTACTGCAAGGTTGTCGATAATGGATTCATTTTGTTATGCTTATACGTCGATGATATCCTGCTTTTTGGTTCTGATATGAAAGTAGTAAAAGAGACAAAGTCATTCTTGTGTAGGAAGTTTGAGATGAAGGATATGGGTGTCGCTGATGTGATTTTAGGGCTTAAAATCATAAGGTCTACTGATGGTATAACTCTCTCTCAGTCTCACTATGTTGAGAAGATACTGGAGAGGTTTGAGTACACATCACGTAAACCTGTTAAGACTCCATATGATTCATCCAAACCCTTGTTCAAGAATGAGACTGGGGTTCCAGTGTCTCAATTACGATACTCTCAGATTATCGGAAGTTTGATGTATCTTATGAACTGTACACGTCCAGACATTGCGTTTGCCGTGAACAAGTTAAGTAGATACACCAGTTGTCCCGACAAGACCCATTGGGAAGCTCTTGACAGAGTTCTGAGGTATATCAAGGGAACACGTTCCCTTGGGCTGCATTATGGTAAACATCCTTCTGTAGTCGAAGGATATAGTGATGCAAGCTGGATTGCCGTGAATTCTGGGAGTAATGGTGTCTCAGGATATGTATTCCTGTTGGGAGGAGGAGCTGTTTCCTGGAGGTCTAAGAAACAGACCATATTGTCTCGGTCCACTTTTGAGGCAGAGTTGTGTGCTTTAGATGAAACTGGATTGGAAGCTGAATGGCTACATGGGCTTATGTCTAATTTACCTATGGTAATGAAGCTGCTTCCTGCAATTTCAGTTCACTGTGACAGCACTACAACTATTGCTAAGATAAAGAGTTCCAAGTACAATCAAAAACAGCGTAGACACATCCAAGTCAGATTGAAATCTGTAAGGGAGTTAGTGTCTAATGGGGTCATGGCTGTGGACTACGTCGGTACCAAAGATAATACAGCTGATCCTTTCACTAAAGGTCTTACCTTGGCTTTAGTGGAAAAATCCAGGTTGGGAATGGGACTGAAACCCCTATAGATTTGCAGGCAGTAGCAACCCAACCCAAAAGAGTGGAGATCCCACAAATTGGGTTCAATGTGGTAATAACAAGCTGTCGGGTAAATCAGATGACACTATGTATTCTTGTTTGATGCTTCTTGCATCTGTGTGTCTCTTCCCTGGGAAACATGTTAGTGTCATGACTGCAAGTTAGTAAGAGAGTAGTCTCTTAATGGTGTCAAGTCTTAGGACAGGATGTTAGCAGTACATCCTTGGAGACTCCAGCTAAGTGATTGATGTTGTGTAGGCCGCAACAGGAGAATTGGGTTGTTCTCTGTTATCAATCATGATTTATATTTTGTATGCATGGCCTTAATGCATTGTTTTTCTTTTCTACCATGTCTTTATTGTGTTGTTACCAACCTATACTCTTGTACCCAAGGTTCAGGTTCAAGACTTTTGTTCACCTAGTTCCTACGAGGGTCACAGTTGGATAACTTAGGTAGATTCAAACCGAAAGGTATCTGCTGAAAGCACAATATGGAGGACTGAATGGTAGGGCACACTACACATTGGACTTTGTGGGGGATTGTTAGATAAATGGTTACGCTGGTTAGTAGTTACGTAACTGCTGTAACTAATAGTTAGTTACTGTAGCAGCTCATTAATGTAGCTATACTATTGTGGTAATCATTTATTTAGCATGGGTTAAGCCCAATGTAGTGCAGCAAGTACATGTGAGAATGTAGTGTTGTTTCTAGTGCAAATGGCAAAGAAGTTTTATCCCATATTGCTCACACCTAGAACTTTTGTGGTCCTCATATGTAGGATCACATGGGGCACTAGTGTCCAAAGGAGTCCTAGGAAGGAGGTATGCTCACCTCCTTGGTGGGTGGGGTTACCACATCACAACGCACGCACGCACGCGCGCGCGCGCGCCACGCCACGCCTCGTCTCGCCTGGCCTGGCCTGGATTGTGGAGAATGTCTTCCGTCTTCCGTCTTCTTTTTGCACTAGGATACAACTACGTAATTAATTACTCGTGTAATTAATTGTTGCTTTCTTATTCGGATTTCTTAAATCCCAATTAGAAAGTGTTTCTCTTTTACGGATTATTCCCGTATTGTGTACGAGAGCAACCGAGTGTTGCGTCTAACTGGGAATAGGATTAGGGACGTACGTGACTATTTATATGACTCCGGTCATTAGGGTTAAACACACCGAAAACAGCTTCTGCCGCCGTGTGTTTTGTGAACCCTAAACCCGAGTGCGAGAGTCGTCGTCCCTGGAGTTGCTTTGCGGAGTTGTCCTCCTGTGCAAAGTGAAACTCGTCCTTCCTTTCAGACGCAGCTGTCAGGCGGTGGTACCTGCGGTGGCTGTGCTGCACTGGTAGCGGTGCGACGTGCACCAACTTCCAAGTTCGTGCCGGATCAAGACTGGGAGAACGGTACCTATCCGCGAGGATTGCCGGGCACTGGTTTCTTTAAGTAACCCGTTCGTTTCTCAACGAACGATCTTGTTTGCGAATCTAACCCTTAATTTTGTTCTCCTACATTGCTTGTTCTTCGAATCTTATTTTGGATCTGCCTGCACTGTTAATTAAATTGCACCTGACGCTGTTGCATTAACGACAATAAACTATTTATAACAACAGCGTTATCGTTACAACATATATCATAAAAGAGGTGAATTGATGTTTGAAAAAAGAAAAAAAACATGCATGGGCGGGCCACTAGCTACGACAAACACACTTCTCTTGTTCAGAGGCCACTATAGTTTTACCTTTTCCTCTCCAATGTACGAATCTAGCTCCGACTATCTATGGAGCATTGGTAGCGTTGAACTTGCACGTCTCATCCTTGGTGCATCGAATCACATACACAATGCATATATTTACTCGAAACAATAAGGCAACCAGCATCGGGCTACATTTCAATCCACCACGGACAATAGGATATTGGATAAGCAACTAAAAAAAGTCAAAACTACAAAGGAACACTATATACAGTTATTCTAATTGAAACACATTACATAAGGCACCTAATAGTTCCCCACTATGATTTGTCAACACTTACCATTATTTCTTTTGGGTTCTAATACTAATTACAATATTGATGTATCTTACTGTAAAAGGAAAGCCTCCTTTTTGACCAAAGGATAATCCTTATCTTCTTGGAATGACAAGGAATATTGCCCAAATCAATATGTTAATATTATGACTAGAGTTGTTCGGTGAATACAAAGTAGGAGGCAACAAGAGTCTCAACAAACTGATTCATTTTTTTTTACGTGAAGATTGTTCGACCCAAGAAGCATATAATAGGGAGTATATTAGCATAACTTCATATTACCATGGTCTGAATATCCTTAATATGTTCAAATCATCCAACAAAAACATTTAGTATATGTAAGATTAACTTGTCTGTATAGGAGAGACAGACCATTGATAAAGTATGTCCAATAAATAATCCTTGGAAGGGAAGCGAACATATGTGCATCATGATAAAATCAAATGTAAACCAATTCACAATTAAAAAGAGGTAGTTGGACCCCCTGATGTTAGTATTGGCCTAGGATTTGATAAGAAAGTATGACTAAACATCATGCTTCGAATGAAACAAAACCTATGAGAATAAGCCTTTCTCAGATGTCCCTATCCACTAAATATGAAATAAAAAAAGTGGCATCCTATCATTGTCTCCTCCTCCCACGTCCACAAGAAGCACAATGTCAGCTATTTTTTGCAACAACCAAAGGAGAAACAATACAATCAACACTTACAAAAGCAGCAACACTGCTCTAGTATGCCACTTCAAGCATACACCAATAATAACTCCATCCACAATTTACCGAAATCCACATCCCCCTCAAAATACTCATGTATATATTATAGAAAGGATGTTCTATCCACAACATCGATTCAACAAACACATAAAGATTTTTCCTTGAATTCACATATGTTTTCAGCTCATGTATCTCAACAAGCAAACCATCGTCAAAATGTCAAAACTTTTCTACAATGATCGGCATCAACTATGGGAAAACCATATGTTCAATAGAAAACATGTCATAATCAATCACTATCATCGTGAAATATCATACTTTCTCAATTTGTCAAAGCTTCTTCCATGCAAACAACATCATGAACTAGAAAGCCCCTTACTTCTTCTTAAAGACTTACCAAGTCAACTTCTCTTATACATGTTTCCTTTATTACATGGCTCATTAATGGCCAACACTCCCCTTCAACAAGTACACTACATGACATGGATTGTTTTTCTCAAGAATCTTTAAAATAAAAAATACCTTCACATATATGTCATTAACAAATCCTCCTCAATATTACTAAATTGACTACTACGATCATTAGCTCACATAATAAATGCTTCTAGGTCTTACTGACATTAGTGATAGGATCTAGCACCCAAAAATAAGGATGTGCATACACCACCATAGCTTTTCACATTCACACATCCATCCAATGAATCATACTTACATCGGTTCCACGACCACTCCTCAAACTTAGATCTAGGTCATATTGGATTCCTTCTACAACAATGGGAACAATCCGCAACACAAGCTCATCTCTTGTCATCCATATGATAAGAGAGATAAGACATTTATTGTAAGGGCCCTAACCTCCGTTTAGGGTTTACCCTGTTTGCTTTGCTTAACCCTGATGCTTTGTTGCTTGCTAATCACCTTTAGTGGTGATTAGGGTTTGGTTGTGCTTTGTTGAGAGTTGAAGGGTGCTACTTGCAAATAACCCAAGTCTAGGGTTTGTGGACAAGTTTGTCACCTTGTGAGGTGTTCCTCTCTCTCTCTCTCCTTGCTTCCTTTAGTGTTGAGAGGAAGGGTTGGGCTCGTTGCTTGAGTCCCCTTGGATTTGGTTGAGTTTGTTGGGCCTTGTAGTGCCTTGCCTTTATTTGGTTGGACCCTTGTGTCGGCCAGGAGTGCTTGTATCGGCCTGGGAGTGTCGCCCAGGGTGGTGTGTTGCCCAGTGTGGGGGTGTGTCGGCCTGGAGGAGTGGTGGTGTATCGCCCATGACCTTTGACCAATCTTTGACCTCGTTTGTGTCACCACTAGTGGACCCTTGGTGCTTGATGCTTGCATGTAGAAATGTCCTTGGACATGTGTTTTAGACATGCTAGAGTGGTGGTTTTTACACATGGACAAGTGTCCCTAGGTGGGCGACACCTTGCTTTTCTCTACCTTGTTTTCTCCTCCATCCCCTTCTATATATGTGTTCTTTTTCTCTTGCTAGGGATCTTTTAGTCTCTTGGTTTTCTCCTCTACCTTGGTGCACGATACCCTTCTCCCTTGCAAGCCTGGTGGACGACACCCTTGGAGGAGCTAGCTGGTGGCCGATCCTGCCTTGGAGCTTTCTTCTTCCTTGGAGTATGGAGCTTGGAGCTTGCTTAAGACGGATTGCATAACTCCTAATCCTAACTATACTTTCATGTTCTTATATGTTGCTAGCTTTGTCTCTTGCTTAGTTGTTCTTGTTGGCCGAACCATGAATCCTAGGATTTCTTGGTGAGCAATACTCTCCTCTCTCCTAGGTCTTGAGGAGTGAGCTTGAGTCCTAGCATCATGAGCAACACTCCTCTCTCCTTTAAGTTGAGAGGTGAGCTTGTGATCTAGTAGCTTGAGAAACACCCTCCTCTCACCAAGGACTTGAAGAGTGAGCTTTGTGGTGGTTATGAACCTTGCTTGGGTTGTTCCTTGTGTGGCCCATTTGGGGGTAAGATGTGCAAGACCCCTCTCTCCTAGTTGTTGAGAGGTGAACCATCTTCTTGACCCATTAGGGTTTGGTGCTCTTGTGCTTGAGGATGGTGACGACCTTGGGGAGTTATACCTTGCCCGATATGGTGGTTGTGGAGGACGATACCTCTTGGTCCCTGTGACGGGTGTCACATCACAGTCCTTGCTCTGTGACGGCCGTCAGACCATAAATAGGTTGGTTGCTGGCTGTTTGAGTTACATCTTTAACTGTTGCTTCTTGTGGAGTACCCTGTCTGACACACCTGTCTTAGGTATAGCTTGGTGTTGACGAGGTGTGGAGGTTGCTAGCCTGTTATGTGACCTAGTGATGGGTGTCACCCCAGCCTTTGCTTTGGTAGCCCAGCGTTGCATGTTGTCTCCTATTGCACGATACCTTGGTGCCCGATACAGGTGGATGCCCGACATGGATGAGAGCGTGTTACATCCTGCACGACACAGCGTTACCGAGATACATGTAGAGCACGACGCAGTGTTGCGCGTTATACCCAAGTGCTGCCCGTTATCCTTAGTGGTTGTACGATAGATGAGGATGCCCTGCCCGATATCATATGTGGTGAGGGTATTGGGTGCTTTTGGTGAGGATCCTGACCTTTTATAGAATCGATATGCTGATCTTGCATCACGATTGGTTTTGGTAGTAACCCTAGATGTGCATGATATAGTAGACCACATCGATGCTAAGTCGTGTGCATGTATCTGGTTAGTCATGATGGTGGCTTTTGATTTCTTAATGGTAATTGTTATGGTAAAGCTTGCTTATGTAACGTACATGTCTCTACCCATGTATGTGATCATCTTGAATCTCCCATACAATAAGGGAAATAATAAGCATGTAATATGGTTTGCTTAATGATATGCCTTATACTCATGACCATATGCTGATGCATGATTGATAAAGCCTATAATTATCAATGTCACCCTATATTGATAGCATGGTCTTTCTGTTAAGCCTATGATTATTGTGTACACTAACCATGCAGGTCTCATACAGATGTATAGCCAGGTTAAGGGCTATGAGGAATATATGTTGAGTAACATTGTTGTGATGGGTACTCTTGATGATGATATAACTTGTATGATGTAGTTGACTAAAGTGCTTGGGATTGCTATCCCATGTTGATGATGTAAGCCTTGAGAGACAGTGCCACTATGTGATGAGGGATTGAGATCCCATGGCAATGTGATGATCCTTGAGATGGATCTGGATGATTGGCAAGAAGCCAAGTGATAGCATGTAATGCGAGATCCTTGTGATGGATCAAGATAATGTTGACTACAATGAAAGCATACTGTTGAGTTTCATACTGTTTATTTTGTTATAGTTTACATGTTATATAACTTGGTTGAATCTTGCAATCTATATAAAAGATACTAATTAATCACAGTGGAATATATCATGTAGTTGCCCTGGCCATAGATCCATCATCGTTAGGAGTTGGTGATGGTGAAACGAGTTCTCCTATGGATTAACCTGGAGTGCATATTGTTGAATATATGAGGTTTCTCCTAGCCTAAAATAGTGAGGATTCGAGTGCAGCTTCGGTTGCAGACTCGGGATATGGATAGAGAATGGTGAACATGCCCATGGCTCAGGATATGTGATATGGGAGCATGAATGTGTTAATAGCTTAGAGCACGGTGAACTGGAATGTGGCTCAGATATACTAGAGTCGAGACCTGTACCGAGGCGGGCTAGAGGATGGGTAGCCTATGGAGCTGACCCTGCGGCTGAGGCCACTTAAGCATGAGGTTGCGATCATGCTTGTGTTGTACTCGTACACTGACTACGAGGTGGGAGGTCATGGAGTCCGGCTCTTCCATTTGACCTTGTATGGCACCGGTTTTGGGTTTCACAACCGAAGGTTGGATTTGAGTGGTACGACTCACTTCCTCAGGGCATAATAATACGTAATCCAGCCGTATAGTAGTTATTGCCTAAGACAAAACACGGAACATTGGTTGAGGCCTTGCTTGTGTAGTTAATCTTGCTATATCTTGTAGTTATTTATACGTTCCTCATGTTATGTGGCAATATATCTTATCTTGTTAATCATGTTACATAAAGAGATAATTGGTGATATGTCTTATGAATAGCCTGGTAAGCTTGAATGGTACAAATAGCTTTGCTATATAGACTACTCTTGTTATACCTCTACCAGATATCTGCTGTTGTTGCTTTATCCTTTTGGTTTTATAGTTTTGGCAAGGAGTTATGTTTCTCATTGGGATAATGTTCAATTGTCTCACTCCACTGGTTTTCAGGTGTTCGATCTAGACGTGGTGGTGGTCGTGGAGTTGTGACCAAGCAGCAAGACGAGCAGTAGAAGGCAAGAGATGGATATGCTATTGTTTTGGTGTTTTTTAGTAGAGTCTAGAGTCATCCCTGTACTCTCAGGTCCTTGGGAGTGTTTTGGCATTGTTTCGCGATGTATGGCTGTTGATCCTTTGTATATCTTGCTACTGGCCGGATGTGGGCCTTTATGTATATATATAACAGGTGATGGACTCATGTGATGACAGAACAGCTGGTCTCCTAAGCTGTGGACACGTATCAAGCCTTGTATATATTTATATAACTTGCTTTCTTGCAGGATGAGGACCTATATGTTATGGTTTCTCAGTTTATCCGCTTTCCACATCGGTTTTAATTAACCCATGTTTTGGTAATATGTGGTTATGGTGTTTTCTGCACGTTTTTGCGTAACACCTCGCTATCTATGTGATAGTGGGATGTGTTGCCACAGGTTTGGTATCAGAGCTTTAGGTTCTCTGAGTCTACATGGATTTAGGACTAGGTTGAGTCTGTTCTTGTGAGTTGTCTAGATTTTCTTACGATCGTCTTCTACCCTCAGTAGAAGAGAAGCCATGATGTTTGGAAACCATGAAGAACATGCTGCTGAGTACAGCGATGTTGCATCAGTTGGTGGAGCTGAAGGACAGGCACATGGAGATCAGGTGCCTGAGATCCCCCAACCTGACCAAGCCATTCTTGAACACCCTTCCTATCAACAGCTTATGGGGCAGATGATGGCTACAATGAATCTCATGGTAGAAAGATTGCCAGTGCCTCCGCCGAGAGCACAGGCTCCCCATGGTGAAACATCGAGTATTGGGAAGACCTTTGAGCGGCTTCGCCGAGTCAGAGCTTCAAATTATGCTGGAACGGCTGATCCAGCAGATGCAGATCTGTGGCTGACAAGTCTTGAGAAGGCTTTCCAGATCCTCGACATCCCCGAATCAGACAAAGTAAAGCACGCTGTCTACCTTCTGAAAGGTAGTGCTGGTCACTGGTGGACAATCGAGGAAGATAAGTGACCTGGTGAGGTGATCGGTTGGGAGGTTTTCCGGCGTGAGTTCGTCAGCATATACTTTCCGAAGACGTATCTAGATGAGAAGATCAGTTAGTTTGAGAGCTTGCGATAAGGAACGATGAACATCACCGAGTATGAAGCCAAGTTCATGGACCTGCTGAGGTTTTGTCCTTATATGGTGGTGACAGATGAAGAGCGGATCAGACACTTTGAGAAAGGTCTGAGTGCTGAGTTGACAACACATGTTTCTGCGTTGGAGAACCGTGAGCATTTTGGTACGTTTGTGGAATCTGTTTGGAGGATTGAACGATCAGTAAGGGAGAAAAGAGAACCCATGTCTAAGAAGAGGCCTACTCAGTTTTAGGGACAGAGGTTTGGTGGCTTCAAGAAGCCAAGGTTTTTAACACCTTTTGTGATGAGAGGTTCCAGTGTACCGTCGCAGTGGTCTTCGAGTAAGGGAAAAGGTTATGTTTCTTCACCATCTAAGGCACATAGTACAACATCAGTGGCAGTAACAGGGCCATCTAGGCCACGATTTGAAGATAGGGCATGCTATCTTTGCAGTCAGACCGGGCATCTCAAGCTACATTACTCGAATAGAGATGTTGAGGTGACACAACAGCTGAGACAGAATCAACAAGGATCAGATAGACAGCAGTCCAGTGGTAGAAAGTTCAAGGACACAGTCAAGCATCACAATTTGGATCGTCTGCTCAAGGAAGTAGAGGACATGGACAACAAGCAATGGCTCGATTCTACTCTATGAATCAGCCGGAGGCGATAGTCAACCCGCGAGTGGTGACAGGTCAGATGGAGTTATTTCATTCTGATATGTCTTCTTCTTGCTCTATATCTGTTCTGGTTGACTCGGGTGCTACACACTCTTTTATCACCTATAGTATGCTTGAAAACGGTCGTTTACCTGTTAGTTGTAAGAAGGATAGCTTGTTGTTAGAAACCCCTCTTGATAGTTCCTCGATGCTTTGAGAAGAGTGTCCATCGTGTGTCTTGTCTTTATCGGGACACAGCATTCAAGTGGATCTTATACCACTTGATATGCATGGTTTCAATGTTATCCTTGGGATGGATACCCTAGAGAAGTATAAGGTTGTTTTGGACTGTGGTTCCAAGCAGGCTGTGTTTGATGATGCGGGAGAGAAGTGGATCTTCCAGGGAGATAGGAAGATTCTTCCGACATGTCTAGTATCAGCTTTGGTAGTAGAGAGGTTGCTACGGCAAGGATGTGAGGCATTCTTAGCTCACGTTATGGATACCGTTGTGGCTACCAAGGCGAAAGGTCCTAGTCTTAAAGAGGTGTCAGTTGTCCGAGAGTTTGCCGATGTGTTTCCTGATGAGTTTCCTGGTGTTCCTCCA
The DNA here is from genome assembly GCA_963693085.1 of Alisma plantago-aquatica. Lineage (NCBI taxonomy): Eukaryota > Viridiplantae > Streptophyta > Magnoliopsida > Alismatales > Alismataceae > Alisma > Alisma plantago-aquatica. The sequence continues at coordinate 555,191,454 of OY856411.1, forward strand.
CCCTGAGAGATTGATTTTGAGATCAATCTGGTCCCAGGTACACAGCCAGTTGCACAGACACTGTATAGGATGGCTCCAGTTGATATGGCAGAGCTTAAAAAGCAGTTGCAAGAGTTGTTGGAGAAAGGTTTCATCCGACCAAGTACGTCGCCTTGGGGTGCTCCAGTATTGTTCGTCAAGTAGAAGGACGGATCGATGCGGTTATGCATAGATTACCGACAGCTGAACAAAGTCACGATCAAGAACAAGTACCCGTTACCAAGGATAGATGATCTGTTTGATCAGTTGCGTGGTGCTACAGTGTTTTCGAAGATCGATCTACGGTCTGGATATCATCAGTTGAGGATTAAGGAGGATGACATACCAAAGTCAGCTTTCAGGACAAGGTATGGTCACTTCGAGTTCGTGGTTATGCCGTTCGGGCTAACCAATGCACCTGTTGCTTTCATGGACCTGATGAACAGAGTGTTCCATCTGTTCCTAGATCAGTTTGTTGTAGTCTTTATAGATGACATCTTGATCTATAGTCGGGACAAGCAAGAGCATGAGTGACATCTTCGACGACCGTTGACTCTTCTTCGCCAATATCAGTTGTATGCCAAGTTCAGTAAGTGTGAGTTCTGGTTGGAAGAAGTGACTTTCTTGGGTCATGTGATATCTACAGAAGGAGTCAAAGTGGACCCGAGAAAGGTGGAGTCAGTTGTAGAATGGGAACAGTCGAAGACGCTGACAGAAGTTCGTAGTTTCCTGGGTTTAGCAGGATACTACCGGAGGTTTATCAAGGACTTTAGTGCGATCGCGTTGCCAATGATGAAGTTGACTAGAAAGGATGTACCTTTTGTTTGGGATGATCATTGCCAGCAAGCTTTCCAAATTTTGAAGGAGAAGCTGACTAGTGCGCCAGTGTTAGTGTTGGCAGAGCCTGGAAAGGGTTACGTTGTTTTCTGCGATGCTTCCAAGAAAGGTTTAGGTTGTGTGCTGATGCAGGAAGATCATGTGGTTTCTTTTGCTTTGCGACAGCTTAAGAAACATGAGGAGAACTATCCGACTCATGACTTGGAGTTGGCAGCAATGGTTCATGCGCTAAAGATTTGGAGACATTATCTGTATGGGGAAGTGTGTCAGATCTTTACGGATCATAAGAATCTGAAGTACATCTTTTCGCAACAAGAGTTGAACATGCAACAACGTCGATGGATGGAGTTAATCAATGATTACGACTATACCATCGAGTATCATCCTGGTAAGGCAAATGTGGTAGCTGATGCGCTTAGCCGAAAGTCTTCTTCTCTCTCTTCAAAGAAGGCACAGTTGAATTCTCTGGTATGCCATAGGCGGGATATGTTTGTTTCCTTGCGACAGATGAATGTGCAGATGAAAGTTTCCTTGTTAGCTGGACTTTTAGCACAAATGCAAGTAAAGCCTACGCTGAGACAGTAGATCAAAGATGCACAACAAACGGATGATGTAGTACAATTGATCATATCAGAGTTCGGTAGTGAAAAGCGTGATGGGTTCCATGAGTCCAAGGATGGACTAGTTTGCTATCATGATAGGATGATGGTCCCCGATGTTGATGATCTAAGAAAATTAGTACTCGAGGAAGCACACACGTCGATGTATGCTATGCATCCAGGTGTCACTAAGATGTATCGTAGTCTGAAGGACTTGTATTGGTGGCCCAGCTTGAAGAGAGATGTGGCTGAGTTTGTAGCTAGGTGTGCGGTTTGTCAACAAGTCAAGGCTGAGCATCAGAAGCCGGCAGGTACGTTGCAACCCCTGCCGATACCGCAGTGGAAATGGGATCATATAACCATGGATTTCGTAGTTGGTCTGCGCAAGACAACTAGGAATCATGATTCCATTTGGGTGGTAGTGGAAAGATTGACGAAGTCTGCCCATTTCTTACCGGTAAAGATGACGTATACAGCCGAGAAGCTCGCTCGAGTGTATGTGGATGAGATAGTGCGGTTGCACGGTGTGCCAGTAACGATAGTTTCCGACAGAGGTCCCCAGTTCACGAGTCGTTTCTGGGAACAGTTGCACAAAGCGTTGGGAACGCAGTTGAGGTTCAGTACCGCTTTCCACCCACATACAGATGGACAGTCTGAAAGGACTATTCAGACTTTGGAAGATCTCCTTCGAGCTTGTGTTCTGCAGTTCCTAGGAAGTTGGGATGTACATCTCAGTTTGATAGAGTTTGCTTACAACAACAGTTATCAGTGGAGCATTGACATGGCTCCTTATGAGGCCTTGTATGGCAGGAAGTGCATATCTCCCTTGTGTTGGTACGAGTCCGGCGAATATCAGCTTTTGGGTCCTGAGTTAGTACAACTGACGTCAGAAAAGATCAAAGTGATACAACAACAGTTGAAAGCGGCACAGGACAGGCAGAAGTCTTACGCAGACAATCGTCGATGACCTTTGGAGTTCCAGGAAGGAGACAAAGTGTATCTTAAAGTCTCGTCATGGAAAGGTGTGTTAAGGTTTGGTCGGAAGGGTAAGCTAGCACCCAGATATATGGGGCCATACCCGGGCATAGCACGCGTTGGCAAAGTAGTTTATGAGTTAGAGATGTCTCCATAGTTGCACATGTTACATCCAGTGTTCCATGTCAGTATACTGAAGAAAAGTCATCTGGATATAGGAACAGTGATACATCCAGTCGAAGTTGACCTCGATGAAGATGTGACCTACAAGGAAGGTCCTGTGGCGATCCTTGACAGAAGGGTTAAGAAGCTGAAGAGGAAGGACCTGGTTCTAGTAAAGGTTCTTTGGCATCATCGTGGCGTTGAGGAAGCCACGTGGGAGCTTGAGGAAGAGTTGAGGAGAAAGTATCCCTCGCTTTTCTCTTCAGATTTCGGGGATGAAATCCCTTTGTAGAGGGTTAGTTTGTAAGGACCCTGACCTCTGTTTAGGGTTTACCCTGTATGATTTGCTTAACCATGGTGCTTTGTTGCTTGCTAATCACCTTTAGTGGTGATTAGGGTTTGGTTGTGCTTTGTTGAGAGTTGAAGGGAGCTACTTGCAAATAACCCAAGTCTAGGGTTTGTGGACAAGTTTGTCACCTTGTGAGGTGTTCCTCTCTCTCTCCTTGCTTCCTTTAGTGTTGAGAGGAAGGGTTGGGCTCGTTGCTTGAGTCCCCTTGGGTTTGGTTGACTTTGTTGGGCCTTGTAGTGCCTTGCCTTTGTTTGGTTGGACCCTTGTGTCGGCCAGGAGTGCTTGTATCGACCTGGGAGTGTCACCCAGTGTGGGGGTGTGTCGGCCAGGAGTGCTTGTATCGACCTGGGAGTGTCGCCCAGTGTGGGGGTGTGTCGGCCTGGAGGAGTGGTGGTGTATCTCCCATGACCTTTGATCAAGCTTTGACCTCGTTTGTGTCACCACTAGTGGACACTTGGTGCTTGATGCTTGCATGTAGCAATGGCCTTGGACATGTGTTTTAGACATGCTAGAGTGGTGGTTTTTGCACATGGACAAGTGTCCCTAGGTGGGCGACACCTTGCTTTGCTCAACCTTGTTTTCTCCTCCATCCCCTTCTATATATGTGTTCTTTTTCTCTTGCTAGGGATCTTTTAGTCTCTTGGTTTTCTCCTCTACCTTGGTGCACAATACCCTTCTCCCTTGCAAGCCTGGTGGACGACACCCTTGGAGGAGCTAGCTGGTGGCCGATCCTACCTTGGAGCTTTCTTCTTCCTTGGAGCTTGGAGCTTGCTTAAGGCGGGTTGCATAACTCCTAACCCTAACTATACTTTCATGTTCTTCTATGTTGCTAGATTTGTCTCTTGCTTAGTTGTTCTTGTTGGCCGAACCATGAGTTCTAGGGTTTCTTGGTGAGCAATACTCTCTTCTCTCCTAGGTCTTGAGGAGTGAGCTTGAGTACTAGCATCATGAGCAACACTCCTCTCTCGTTTAAGTTGAGAGGTGAGCTTGTGATCTAGTAGCTTGAGCAACACCCTCCTCTCACCAAGGACTTGAAGAGTGAGCTTTGTGGTGGTTATGAACCTTTCTAGGGTTGTTCCTTGTGTGGCCCGTTTGGGGGTAAGAGATGTGCAAGACCCCTCTCTCCTAGTTGTTGAGAGGTGAGCCATCTTCTTGACCCATTAGGGTTTGGTGCTCTTATGCTTGAGGATGGTGATGACCTTGGGGAGTTATACCTTGCCCGATATGGTGGTTGTGGAGGACGATACCTCTTGGTCCCTGTGACGGGTGTCACATCATAGTCCTTGCTCTGTGACGGCCGTCAAACCATAGATAGGTTGGCTGCTGGCTGTTTGAGTTACATCTTTAGGTGTTTTTTCTTGTGGAGTACCCTGTCCGACACACCTGTCTTAGGTATAGCTTGGTGTCAAAGAGGTGTGGAGGTTGCTAGCCCGTTATGTGACCTGGTGATGGGCGTCACCCCAGCCTTTGCTTTGGCAGCCCAGCATTGCATGTTGTCTCCTGTTGCACGATACCTTGGTGCCCGGTACAGGTGGATGCCTGACATGCATGGGAGCGTGTTACATCATGCATGACACAACGTTACCGAGATACATGTAGAGCACGACACAGTGTTGCACGTTATACCCAAGTGCTTCCCGTTATCCTTAGTGGTTGGACGATAGATGAGGATGCCCTGCCTGATTTCACTTGTGGTGAGGGTATTGGGTGCTTTTGGTGAGGATCCTGACCTTTTATAGAATCGATATGCTGATCTTGCATCACGATTGGTTTTGGTAGTAACCCTGGATGTGCACGATATAGTAGACCACATCAATGCTAAGTCGTGTGCATGTATCTGATTAGTCATGATGGTGGATTTTTATTTCTTAATGGTAATTGTTATGGTAAAGCTTCCTTATGTAACATACATGTCTCTACCCATGTATGTGATCATCTTGAATCTCCCATATAATAAGGGAAATAATAAGCATGTAATATGGTTTGCTTAATGATATGCCTTATACTCATGACCATATGCTGATGCATGATTGATAAATCCTATAATTATCAATGTCACCCTATATTGATAGCATGGTCTTTCTGTTAAGCCTATGATTATTGTGTACACTAACCATGCAGGTATCATACAGATGTATAGCCAGGTTTAGGGCTATGAGGAATATATGTTGAGTAACCTTGTTGTGATGGGTACTCTTGATGATGATATAACTTGTATGATGTAGTTGACTAAAGTGCTTGGGATTGCTATCCCATGTTGATGATGTAAGCCTTGAGAGACAGTAGCACTATGTGATGAGGGATTGAGATCCCATGGCAATGTGATGATCCTTGAGATGGATCTGGATGATTGGCAAGAAGCCAAGTGATAGCATGTAATGCGGGATCCTTGTGATGGATGTGGATAATGTTGACTACAATGAAAGCATACTGTTGAGTTTCATACTGTTTATTTTGTTATAGTTTACATGTTATATAACTTGGTTGAATCTTGCAATCCATATAAAAGATACTAATTAATCACAGTGGAATATATCATGTAGTTGCCCTGGCCATATATCCATCATCGTCAGGAGTTGGTGACGGTGAAACGAGTTCTCCTACGGGTTAACCCAAAGCGCATATTATTGAATATGCGAGGTTTCTCCTAGCCTAAAATAGTGAGGATTCGAGTGCAGCTTTGGTTGCAGAATCAGGATATGGATAGAGCATGGTGAATAGGCCCATGGCTCAGGATATGTGATATGGGAGCATGAATGCATTCATGGCTCAGAGAACGGTGAACTGGCCCGTGGCTCAGATATACTAGCGTCGAGACCTGTACCGAGGCGGGCTAGAGGATGGGTAGCCTATGGAGGTGACCCTGTGGCTGAGGCCACTTAAGCATGATATTGCGGTCCTTCTTGTGTTGTAATCGTACACTGACTACGAGGTGGGAGGTCGTGGAGTCTGGCTCTTCCATTTGACCTTGTAAGGCACCAGCTTTGGGTTTCACAACCGAAGGTTGGATTTGAGAAGTACGACTCACTTCCTCAGGGCATAATAATACGTAATCCAGCCGTATAGTAGTTACTGCCTAAGATAAAACACAAAACATTGGTTGAGGCCTTGCTTGTGTAGTTAATCTTGCTATATCTTGCAGTTATTTATATGTTCCTCATGTTATGTGGCAATATATCTTATCTTGTTAATCATGTTCCATAAAGAGATAATTGGTGATATGTCTTATGAACAGCCTGGTAATCTTGAATGGTACGAATAGATTTGCTATATAGACTACTCTTGTTTTACCTCTACCAGATATCTACTGTTGTTGCTTTATCCTTTTAGTTTTATAGTTTTGGCGAGGAGTTATGTTTCTCGTTGGGACAATGTTCAATTGTCTCACCCCACTGGTTTTCAGGTGTTCGAGCTAGACGTGGTGGTGGTCGCGGAGTTACGGCCGAGCAGCAAGACGAGCAGTAGAAGGCAAGAGATGGATATGCTGCTGTTTTGGCGTTTTGTAGTAGAGTCTAGAGTCATCCCTGTACTCTCAGGTCCTTAGGAGCATTTTGGCGTTGTTTCACGATGTATGGTTGTTGATCCTTTGTATATCCTGCTGCTAGTCGGATGTGGGCCTTTATGTATATATATAACAGGTGATGGACTCCTGTGATGACAGAACAGCTGGTCTCCTAAGCCGTGGACACGTATCAAGCCTTGTATATATTTATATAACATGCTTTCTTGCAGGATGAGCACCTATATATTATGGTTTCTCAGTTTATCCGCTTTCCACATCAGTTTTAATTAACCCATGTTTTGGTAATCTGTGGTTATGGTGTTTTCCGCACATTTTCACGTAACACCTCACTGTCTATGTGATAGTGGGATGTGTTGCCACATTTATCCTTTGACCATAGAGAGACCTCTACCTATGCTTAAGTGTCATTACACACTCTTTGGGCACAAAATATAACTCTAATATTGTAAGTATGGGATCATGATCCTCATATTAACAACAAAACACATATATTAAGTGTAGATACCACTAGTATGACAAACAATTCTAGTCCTAAACCAAAACATGCCACATACTAACTACAACCCACTACAAATTGGGAACAACAATCAAACTTCAACCACTCTACTTGACACATAAACTATGTATCCTAAAACATACACGTAATCATGGCACATTGCAGTCAACATAGAGGAAAGAAATAATATTGTCTCATAAGATCAAGGCATAACCGAACCAAAAAGACGCACAACGGATGTATAACATTCATTTTGTACGAACTTTAGCCACTTCATGTACATGGAATGTTTGTAATTGGATAATACTAATAATAGTTACAAATCATGAGTGTATTTTAACATAGTACATCTTCCTTATATAGAAAACTAAAGCAATACTAATCTAATCTACTAACAAAGAAACTATAATGGGAAGCACTAAATAGCCCAACCTCTGCCAAAGACATAAGTGTTCATTAGAGACAATAATTTCTATGCAAACTGTTATAACCCCAATTTTTGGGTTCAATTGATGAGAAATGTAATTTCTCATATTAAAGATGTTTGAACAAATAATCATATTTTTGGTTGAGAATAAATGGATTTTGTTTAAAATAGCCTTGTTGTTTGATTTGTGGGCTTTAGTGGCTATTGGGCCCAATAACAAGGAAATAACAAAGAAAATTCAATTAGTGAATGAATAATTGAATTTATAAAAAAAAATGTGGAAACCTCTAGAAGGCAAAAGAATGTGATCCAAGGATGGATTTCGTGCCTCTTGGGTTCCTTGGGTTCCAAGGAGTCCCAAGTTGTAAAAAGAAAACAATAAGAAAAGGAAAAGTTAATTAAGTATTTCCTTGTTAATGAAGAATTGAAAACATTGATGAAATGTGGAAAATAGGTAAAAAGAGATATAAATGAGTTATCCTTGTAGAAATTCGTATCCCAAGGATTCCTAATGATAAAAGGAATACTAATGAGGAAAAATAAAGAGAAATACTCGAAAAGAAATATTTTAATAAGAAATCATCATGATAATGAAGAATGATGCATATTGATGCATTTAATGATGATGAGTATTCCTTAATAAAAGGAATTTCGAATTATTTAAGTTTCTTGGGATCTAAGGAGGCCCAAGGAAGAAAGAAGAAAGAGGAAATACCAAATAAGAAAATAATGTGATTATACAATTAAGGAATGTTGTGGTTTTGTTAATAAAGTGGTATTTTCTACCTAAGGAAAACTTAATTTCGTGGCTAACGGATTAAAAGCCAAGAATAAAAGAATAAAGGAAAAAGGTTTTTGATTTCCTAAATATCCATGCAATGAGGAATATTAAGGAAATAGGTAGGAAAGAGAAAGCTTCCTTCCTAATGAAGGAATTAGATCATATTTGGAAAAGAACTAATTGACACATGGGTGGTCATCTTAGGGCATGGGTAGCCAACCCTATATGAGGAGGTAGAGCCTCTGGATCAAATTCCAAAGTAACCCCACGCATATCTCCCCCTCTTCTCCTTTATTTCTTCTTTAAACCCTAGCAAGGTTGGTGCAACCTTGGGAACGATCGGGGAGTTATGGGATCGTCATATTAGAGGAGGAAACCTTCCACGACAATCCTGATGTGCTCGGCTACCCATCCAACACCCTCATCTTCGAGCAACCTCTACCGAAAGTCTGCAAAACTGCAGTGATTGCGGCAGCAAATAACGGAGTACTCTCGCTCGGTAACGACCATGGTTGCCATGAAAGGAAGGAACATTAGGTGCGCCTGGGTGCTGCGAAGTCAAGGCCAAGTTTGGGTGGCAAGCCCCGGCCTAGGAAGGAGGAAGTGGCCCCCGATTTACTGTAACCACGGCTGCAACCTGCAGCAGCAAGCTGCAGGTCCGCCCGACCCATCCCGGCCATCCTGGCCGTAGGTCGAGGCTTGAGGGAGGACGAGGGTCGGCGGAGGAGACTATGGAGCCATCCCTGTTGGCTGAAGGGGTCCCAGGATGAAGAGAAAGCGGCGCCCAACTGCGGCTAGGGCGGCAGCCCGCCGTCGGCCCAAGGAAGGAGACGGATCGCGGTCATTGGACGCTTTTACCCTCTGGGACGCAAAGAAACAAACAGCCGTGCCAAGGGCATATTGGTATTTTGGTTATAATTCTCAAGCGGGCGCATTGCATGGCTATGCTGACGTGTCAGCATGCTATTGGTCCGGGTAAGTGAAATCTTACAAAAATCATAACTTCTAATTGATAGCTCGGATCAAAACAAGTTATATATGAAAATTGATCCTCAGAACGAGAGGAATCCATTAAAATTATTATCAAATATTGATTCCTTTTCTAATTGCAGAAGTACTATAAGATGATGAAAAGTGCATTAAAGTTAAGTTAAAAACCCTATTTGTAATTAAAGGTTGAATCTAAGATGCCTAATGGGTTAATTGAACTGTTAATATTCTGTTGAATGATAATGTTCGATTCGAACCTGATCTAAATGTAGAATTGTATGATTTAGGGTTATACCTCATATGAGAATGATTAAATAATGTAGAAACCCTAATTTAGGGTAAAAGAAGATAAGATCTTATTTTGGAAAATGTGAATATATGATTGTTAAATAATTTTTATAAGTTATTTGTATATGAAAATCCATAATTCTGAATAAATACCCTAAAAGTAATAATTAGGGTCTTTTCATGAATAAAATATGGAATTGATGGAAAAATGAGTCATATATTAATTAGACCCTAATGAGCTTTGAATTAATGATAGATGCACCTAATGATCTTGTCATGAATTAAAAGGGATAAAAATAGTATCTTTAATGTAAAAGGAGTTTAATGAAATTAATTGATGATTAATGTGATTTTAAATATGGAAATAAGGTTATATGTTGTTGAGATAACCATAGTATTGAAGAATAGATAAGATAACTAGGGTTTTTGAATAATCGCATAAAATTAGGGTTTAATGCGGTGAAAGATAAAGGGAAACCCTAATTGTATAATGAAACCCTAAAATAGGACACAAAACCTGAGAAAGTGAATTCAAGTAAATAGAGTAGATTCTCGATGAAGAGTGTAACAATAGAGTACATATTCTTTTCAGGAAATATGTGATGATTGAATTACTTGCTTGGATATGTTGATTGGCTTGATTATATATACATGAAGTAAATGTTCAATAATCTGCATGACTCTTCAAATCAGGTATGTGGTTACTTATGGTTAACCGTTTAGGTTTCCCGGCGTTTTCCGAACGTTTTATCGCTTGGATGCAACTAAACTGCTTGGATGTTCATATTGCAAATATAATGTGGCTATGACTATCACTTAATGTGTATACCTATAAACTCAGATCCTGGTTCTCTCTGTGGCAAAATAGCTAACCTAGTACATGGCTACCTATGGTAGGTCATCAGGTTAGAGAAGACCTAGTACATGGCTACCTATTGGGTAGGTCCATCAGGTCTATGGATGACCTAGTACATGGCTACCCATTGGGTAGGTCCATCAGGTCAATGGTTGACTTAGTACATGGCTACCATGGAGGTAGGACCATCAAGTCATAAAGAGTTAGAGATTGGGCTATCCTCGGATAGTGCCATGCGACTCTATACCTAAAAGAGAGGTGATATCCATGTCCACTGCAGGGACAGCCCAGAGTTGTGAATAAGTATGGATTGAGTTATATGGTTTAAAACGTACTCTTGTTTGTTAAATCATATATTGAATGATTATGTTGTTAACTTAGTTGAACAATTATCTGCTTCTCCCCCACATACCATCTTCGGCTGACCGACGTTTTGTTTGTCGGCGTTTTAGGTACAATGAAAGGAACAAACAGTAAAGTGGCACATGTGATACTAAAAGAGAGTTAAAGTATTAAAGGAGGATTAGATAGATTAGTATCGGTGTGGATAGAAGTTTAATGATCCAAGTTTTCAAAAGGTATGTAAAGAAAAATTTTATTACCATTTTCAGTATAGTCTGTTAGAATTTGATAATTGTTTATGGTTATATGCCGAACCTTTGATCCGGGATTAATGGATGCGGCTTCAACCTCTTGGTCTCCCTTAATTGGGGGTTATAGAGAGGTGGGTTCGTAACATTTGGTATCAGAGCCTAGGTTCCTCATTTAACCATTAATAATTATTAAATTTTACAAACTCCATAGAACCCAAGGGAGTTATTAGAGGAGTATCCGAAAGACGGAGGTGTCTAGAAAGGGATCACGACCGGGGGCTGGCAAGATTTTCCTCCGCACCGCTAGTCGGAATACGAGGACTCCCGGACCCGTGTGACCGCCTGGCCAAAGTCTTAGGGTATGAATCGAAATAAGATACCTTTAGGACTTCTCATCTTATTCATCCCTTCTCATCACAAAATTCTGATAAGGACATAAAGGATTAGGGTTTCCTTTCTTCTCCTCACCCTCTTGATGTATGGGTAAGGTTAATAAGGATTAAGGAATCCTCCACCAAATTAATGAAAGGCATGTAAATAAGATGTCATGGACATAAGCTTAATAGATTAAGCGCAAAATAAATAATAGATACATGCTTAGGTCGTATGACATAAGATGTCATATCCTCAGAGAGACCTGAGGCTAGACCTTCTTGTCAGGAGGATAAATCAGTCTTGGAGATAAAGATCCCCATTTCTAGTAGAGACCTGGCACATTCTATGAGGATGATGCTAACCCTAATCTTAAGTGACGGTTAGAAAGAGATGAGTTGGACCGGGTGTTTGAAGGGACATGCCTTTGGGATGCCATATGATCCATGGGAGACCTAACACCTTTGGCAACCCAACCCTGCGAAGGGTCGTGCATGGCAGGGTAAAGGATAACTCCTTAGATGATGAGGTTAGTGAAGGACCTTAGAAACCCTATGGGCTTGTGCAAGTAGGGTATAGCTGGCACCTAGGGCACGTCATAGTGCTGACGGTAGGATGAAACCCGGGATAAGGAATCATGATGGAGCATAAAGGGTTATGGATGATCTTGAGCAACCATAACTTCAAACCTAGGCTTCACCCATGTAGAGCATGCCTTTGAGGTTGAACCTTCATAAAGAGAGGACCTCTAATGGTGAGGTTGGATGTAGGGTTAGCTCTAGAGAGAGCAGGAAACCCAGCAAGAAGGTTGGAAGCCTAAAACCCTAAACAATGGATGATAGTGGCTGCTTCATGATCAATCCCAGAAAGTTGATGATATCTTGGTTGCCTGTAGAGGGACCAAACCCTAGAGATAGTAGATGAAGCATCTGGTGCCCATGTGCCTACGGTATAAGTGTTTACCTTCTAAGGTGGGAAGAAGAGTTCCTTCGACCTAGAAAAGTGTAATAGTAGGTTATGAGGCCTTGTACCTTGTTGGTTGTCCTTGAGGAGGACCCAACCCTAAGTGATGCTCGAGATGAAGGATGACAAGGAGTGCATGTCATGCCTTTTGCATACTTGGTTCGTAATTAAGCGATAGAGCGTGCTTTTGGACACCTAAAAGTAAACCTAGGGATCCTAGGCCTAAGAGGGGAAGTGGTGTACCTAATACTCATAATGGGAAAGTTGAGTTCCTATAAAAGCAAGCATGGTACTCCTCATGTATAAAGAAAAAGGGAAGCCCCTTAAGCTTAAGGTGTGTTTGATGAACCCCTCACAGCTAGGTTGATGATAAAGGGGAAGTTTGATCCTGATCCAACATCGAGCAGGACCTAGCATGGTACAGTAAGTGATCTGCTCATGCCTTAATGGCTTGCTAGGGTTAAGTAGGCTCGTGTGGATGTAAACCCTAGACCTAAGAGCTTTTGTGACCTCAGAGATAGTTTTCCTCCCATCCTGGGAAAGGGACCCCTTTGGAAGGGTGTATATCAGTTTTGGTTAGTTTAAGGTAACCTAAAGAGGTCTCTTAAGATCTTGAAAGGCTAAGTGAAAAGTACATGGTATAAGAATGAACCTGTAGACCCATAGATATCCAACTCTAATTGCATATGGATGTGTTACCATGGAAGTAACCGGTATGGGGCTTGACCAAGGTAGGCAGGTTGCCATGATCCTTAATAAAGGATGAGAGTCAGCCATGAATGTAGAAAGAGAGATGATGAAGACTTGGGTAAGGTTTTAAGTGAACATGTACTATGATGGTGAAGCCTAAGTCAATCCTAGGGTCAGGTAGGGATAAGACCGATAAAGGTAGGAGTTGCCTATTTCCCCAGTTGCACGTGACCATAGGGTCGGGAGGTAATAACTATCATTTCCTGAGGGCCATGGGTTAGGAGATTGATCACCTTCATGAACTCATGGGACCCAAAGGGCAGATGAGTAGGGCACTCTCTTGATGCATGAGGGAAGAGGGAAGACTCCAAAAGAGTCGGTACCCTTTAGACCTGGAGGAGATGACCAAGGATGGTGTGTAAACCCAAGTAGGTTCAAAACCAGTGTTCCATGGAAGTAACCTTGATATTAAGCTGTTTGTGAAATAGAGACGTAGGTGTCACGTTTCAACCTAGATTTGAAGGTGTATTGGCGAGGTGAGATGTACCATCTCTACTCTTGGAACAGGAAGAACTCTGTATTTGGGCTGCAGCCAAATGCTTATTTCTTTTTGTTATGGGGGTGAGAGATAGGGCATTATGCATGTCATACACCAAGGATAAGAGATGATGTAGGTTGGAGCGTTGCCACGAGAGATGGGATGGAAAAGGTATCTACCCTGGTAAAGTGAATGATACATGGATGGTTTGTAAACCCTAAGAGGTAGTCACCTTATGAAGATGTTTTTATCCTGAGATAAGTGGAACTTACAAGTTATACCAGGTTGAGTTTGATAACCATGATGATGAAATCAAGAGTGTTCTTAATAGAGATAGACATGGAGTTTGAGGTATTATAATAAGTGAAATACTTGGAAGTGTATGTCTTCAATGTTACCTAATACCTGAGGATGAGAGGTGGTAATGTATGCTCTGGTTAAGACTTGTTTGACTAGGAGCTAGAAGAGTTTGTTTGGCTAACCCTAAGTTTGAAAAGGAGAGGTGTTTGGATAACACACAGATGTAACAAGATACGTTGAAAGGTTAAGGGTTGTTTGGTTAGCCAGTCTAATCCTTGATATGATGGAAGGATGATGGTAGGACCTCAAGTGCACTTCTTTGGAAGAGGAGGTGATGAAACCCCGACTAGAGTGGTTTAGGGTTTCGAGGAGTTGATCTTGAAAGAATCATGACATACATGGAGTCATGGTTGGAGATCATCATACACAGTGGGAATATGCCAATAGCACGTTAGATGAGGTTGCATGTGGTTTATGGCCATGCAAGCCAGGAGGTAAAGGACGAACCCCTGTAACCCAGTGTATCGATATGGAGGACAAAAGAATTCCTAAGAGGGAATGAGAGCTCAACACTATGGATGTTGTGATAGGTCTTCCCTAGACCAAGGATGGTCCAGATGCAATATGAGTTATGGTAGATCGCCTTACCTAGATGACATGAGAAAGAAGGGAGTTCTGTCAAGGGACAGATCTAGTTGAACTACCCATGAGAGAGATGGTTCAACTACACCATGAAGTGAGTTCAAAGGTTCTCGAGTTTGAACTAAAGGTTCCCTTCCAAAAAGTGGAAGTAGGTACTTTGAGAACCCAATGTTAGTATAGTTTATCACCCCTGACTATGGATAGTATGATCCAGACTAAAGGGTCTGATGAGGGCATGTGTGCTCGTTCAGGGTGATATCTAGAGACAGTTCTTGTTCTATGAAAGATGTGACCATGACCACCATAGCCAGTATCGGGTTTTATATGAAGCTCTGTAAGGGAGATTGTGTCGGTCACCACTTCCGTAAGGTGATGTTGGTGAAAAGGGCCACATGATGGTTAGAAAAGGGCCACATGATGGTTAGAAAGAGGGACCCCAGTGCGTGTAGATGAAGTCACTTTGATTGTGCAAGGGCTGAAAGGAGCCTAGAGACGATGAGAGTCGTGAGCAGATGCAAAGTAGACTGACATACAAGTTACTGTGGGAGAAAATATGACATGAAAATCCGACCCCTCTAAGTTATAACTAAGAGAGCTGAGTACCCGATACATGAGTCCATTAGAGATGGATGGGTGGAGAAGGTTAGGTTTGACCCTACCCCTCAGGATAGAGTAATGGGAGATGTTTTCCATGTGTCTAATTTAGATCACTATGTGAGGTACCTGATCATGTGCTGAGCAATGAACCTAGTGAGCCCCAAGGGAGGCTGAAATGACCTGAGTCACCTGTGCAGTTTATAGACGCCAGAGTGAAAGGACTCAGAGAAAAGAATAAGTGATGATAAAGGTTCTTTGTAAGTGCCATGGGTAAGGCAAAGCCACATAGGGGCCAATGATGGACATGGAAAAGTCTTATCCTGAATTGTTTGTTTGCTTGCCTAAATTTTGAGGACAAAATTTCTATAAGAGGGGAAGGATGTTATAACCCCAATTTTTGGGTTCAATTGATGAGAAATGTAATTTCTCATATTAAAGATGTTTGAACAAATAATCATATTTTTGGTTGAGAATAAATGGATTTTGTTTAAAATAGCCTTGTTGTTTGATTTGTGGGCTTTAGTGGCTATTGGGCCCAATAACAAGGAAATAACAAAGAAAATTCAATTAGTGAATGAATAATTGAATTTATAAAAAAAAAATGTGGAAACCTCTAGAAGGCAAAAGAATGTGATCCAAGGATGGATTTCGTGCCTCTTGGGTTCCTTGGGTTCCAAGGAGTCCCAAGTTGTAAAAAGAAAACAATAAGAAAAGGAAAAGTTAATTAAGTATTTCCTTGTTAATGAAGAATTGAAAACATTGATGAAATGTGGAAAATAGGTAAAAAGAGATATAAATGAGTTATCCTTGTAGAAATTCGTATCCCAAGGATTCCTAATGATAAAAGGAATACTAATGAGGAAAAATAAAGAGAAATAAAGAGAAATACTCGAAAAGAAATATTTTAATAAGAAATCATCATGATAATGAAGAATGATGCATATTGATGCATTTAATGATGATGAGTATTCCTTAATAAAAGGAATTTCGAATTATTTAAGTTTCTTGGGATCTAAGGAGGCCCAAGGAAGAAAGAAGAAAGAGGAAATACCAAATAAGAAAATAATGTGATTATACAATTAAGGAATGTTGTGGTTTTGTTAATAAAGTGGTATTTTCTACCTAAGGAAAACTTAATTTCGTGGCTAACGGATTAAAAGCCAAGAATAAAAGAATAAAGGAAAAAGGTTTTTGATTTCCTAAATATCCATGCAATGAGGAATATTAAGGAAATAGGTAGGAAAGAGAAAGCTTCCTTCCTAATGAAGGAATTAGATCATATTTGGAAAAGAACTAATTGACACATGGGTGGTCATCTTAGGGCATGGGTAGCCAACCCTATATGAGGAGGTAGAGCCTCTGGATCAAATTCCAAAGTAACCCCACGCATATCTCCCCCTCTTCTCCTTTATTTCTTCTTTAAACCCTAGCAAGGTTGGTGCAACCTTGGGAACGATCGGGGAGTTATGGGATCGTCATATTAGAGGAGGAAACCTTCCACGACAATCCTGATGTGCTCGGCTACCCATCCAACACCCTCATCTTCGAGCAACCTCTACCGAAAGTCTGCAAAACTGCAGTGATTGCGGCAGCAAATAACGGAGTACTCTCGCTCGGTAACGACCATGGTTGCCATGAAAGGAAGGAACATTAGGTGCGCCTGGGTGCTGCGAAGTCAAGGCCAAGTTTGGGTGGCAAGCCCCGGCCTAGGAAGGAGGAAGTGGCCCCCGATTTACTGTAACCACGGCTGCAACCTGCAGCAGCAAGCTGTAGGTCCGCCCGACCCATCCCGGCCATCCTGGCCGTAGGTCGAGGCTTGAGGGAGGACGAGGGTCGGTGGAGGAGACTATGGAGCCATCCCTGTTGGCTGAAGGGGTCCCAGGATGAAGAGAAAGCGGCGCCCAACTGCGGCTAGGGCGGCAGCCCGCCGTCGGCCCAAGGAAGGAGACGGATCGCGGTCATTGGACGCTTTTACCCTCTGGGACGCAAAGAAACAAACAGCCGTGCCAAGGGCATATTGGTATTTTGGTTATAATTCTCAAGCGGGCGCATTGCATGGCTATGCTGACGTGTCAGCATGCTATTGGTCCGGGTAAGTGAAATCTTACAAAAATCATAACTTCTAATTGATAGCTCGGATCAAAACAAGTTATATATGAAAATTGATCCTCAGAACGAGAGGAATCCATTAAAAATATTATCAAATATTGATTCCTTTTCTAATTGCAGAAGTACTATAAGATGATGAAAAGTGCATTAAAGTTAAGTTAAAAACCCTATTTGTAATTAAAGGTTGAATCTAAGATGCCTAATGGGTTAATTGAACTGTTAATATTCTGTTGAATGATAATGTTCGATTCGAACCTGATCTAAATGTAGAATTGTATGATTTAGGGTTATACCTCATATGAGAATGATTAAATAATGTAGAAACCCTAATTTAGGGTAAAAGAAGATAAGATCTTATTTTGGAAAATGTGAATATATGATTGTTAAATAATTTTTATAAGTTATTTGTATATGAAAATCCATAATTCTGAATAAATACCCTAAAAGTAATAATTAGGGTCTTTTCATGAATAAAATATGGAATTGATGGAAAAATGAGTCATATATTAATTAGACCCTAATGAGCTTTGAATTAATGATAGATGCACCTAATGATCTTGTCATGAATTAAAAGGGATAAAAATAGTATCTTTAATGTAAAAGGAGTTTAATGAAATTAATTGATGATTAATGTGATTTTAAATATGGAAATAAGGTTATATGTTGTTGAGATAACCATAGTATTGAAGAATAGATAAGATAACTAGGGTTTTTGAATAATCGCATAAAATTAGGGTTTAATGCGGTGAAAGATAAAGGGAAACCCTAATTGTATAATGAAACCCTAAAATAGGACACAAAACCTGAGAAAGTGAATTCAAGTAAATAGAGTAGATTCTCGATGAAGAGTGTAACAATAGAGTACATATTCTTTTCAGGAAATATGTGATGATTGAATTACTTGCTTGGATATGTTGATTGGCTTGATTATATATACATGAAGTAAATGTTCAATAATCTGCATGACTCTTCAAATCAGGTATGTGGTTACTTATGGTTAACCGTTTAGGTTTCCCGGCGTTTTCCGAACGTTTTATCGCTTGGATGCAACTAAACTGCTTGGATGTTCATATTGCAAATATAATGTGGCTATGACTATCACTTAATGTGTATACCTATAAACTCAGATCCTGGTTCTCTCTGTGGCAAAATAGCTAACCTAGTACATGGCTACCTATGGTAGGTCATCAGGTTAGAGAAGACCTAGTACATGGCTACCTATTGGGTAGGTCCATCAGGTCTATGGATGACCTAGTACATGGCTACCCATTGGGTAGGTCCATCAGGTCAATGGTTGACTTAGTACATGGCTACCATGGAGGTAGGACCATCAAGTCATAAAGAGTTAGAGATTGGGCTATCCTCGGATAGTGCCATACGACTCTATACCTAAAAGAGAGGTGATATCCATGTCCACTGCAGGGACAGCCCAGAGTTGTGAATAAGTATGGATTGAGTTATATGGTTTAAAACGTACTCTTGTTTGTTAAATCATTAATTGAATGATTATGTTGTTAACTTAGTTGAACAATTATCTGCTTCTCCCCCACATACCAGCTTCGGCTGACCGACGTTTTGTTTGTCGGCGTTTTAGGTACAATGAAAGGAACAAACAGTAAAGTGGCACATGTGATACTAAAAGAGAGTTAAAGTATTAAAGGAGGATTAGATAGATTAGTATCGGTGTGGATAGAAGTTTAATGATCCAAGTTTTCAAAAGGTATGTAAAGAAAAATTTTATTACCATTTTCAGTATAGTCTGTTAGAATTTGATAATTGTTTATGGTTATATGCCGAACCTTTGATCCGGGATTAATGGATGCGGCTTCAACCTCTTGGTCTCCCTTAATTGGGGGTTATAGAGAGGTGGGGTCGTAACACAAACATACAACCACCACATATTGACTACTTCAAGGTACCCAAAATGTGGCCAAATTATATGTTTCTACTTCAAAAAGTGAATACTTTCCATTCAGTAATTAAACAAGTTATTAAGATGGTAAATGCATATATGGCATTATTTGAACAAGGAAAATATATTTTAAGAATACAAAGCTCAATATAGATTGTTGTAGTCTATAGTAAAGCATGCCCATTCATGTTAATTAATAAAGACTAACATTCAACTATGTAATTGAATATATAAATAAAATGCAAGTAAAGCACACAAAGAACACATTATACATAGTTAAGAATCTTATACATATTCTACTCATGAATAGAAGGGTGCATTATCTTTCTCATTAACTCCTAAATCTAAGGTAAACTTATTGCTAGGTTTTGACTACTTTTACCATCTCAACCAGCTTAACTAAAGTTGTGGCCTAGGCTAGATACCCCTAGGGGATAGGAATGTGTCTAAGGCCCAACACCCCATCCCAAAGTGTGCCAAGGAGTATGGATAAAACCCTTTTCCCTGCCCACTTCAAGGTGTTAGATTTTAGTTTATATTATTGTAGGTATTTGTGAGAGACATCGGCATGCATAGTTAAAGCAACAAATAAAAATAATATTTCTCCATGTATTCTTGAGTAGATCTCATCAACAATGATATATTATGATAGATTGTTTGTGAGAATATAACTTTTTTCTTAGAGGAGATATAGTATAAGAATAATGGAGGAAGATGTCATTGATATTCTCCCAGCACAGTCACAAAGGCATCTATGCCTCTAAACAGTCCACATTGATGATGGGAATTCCACTTCACATTCCAAGAACTGGTGTGAAGGGAGCAACCTTTGTATTGGCAATGTTCTAGGATTGCACAACCTCTCCTCCTTCTCTCGTTCCTTGTGAGTAATGATGGTTGGTCAAAGGCCTCTCAAAGGGTGTATCTATGTGTCACACAAAACCCTAACCATCATGTCTCTATTTATAAGGAAGTCATGGTAGTAGGATTTTTTATAAACCATTGGAAATGAAAAAGCGGCAACTACTTTTTAACATGTTGTTCCCAGATAGTCCATTCAGACTGTTGGATCAAGTATAGTCAAATAAATAGGCTTCTAGTTAGTCCATCAATGATTTAATTTATTACCTAAACCAATTAATAAACAACTAGTTATATTTTGATGATTGTACTCCTCTTCTCTGTGCATCCTATGTGTGTGACCCTATAGGCTCCAAATTACATTGACAACAATGTCCATAATCATATCATGACTTCATAGATGATGATTGGTATCTAGAAAGACTTCATTACCACTCAAGTAATTAGAGAAGTTGGAGAAAAACATCAACCTAGTATTGTGACCATTATTATATTAATCATATAATACCTTTGTCTCTGATATTCAAATTTAGCCTGAGGCATGAAAATATCATCCTCTTTACGTTAAACCTTTGTTCTATCATCCAAAGTAGACTATTTGAGATATATATGAGCTCAAAATCACATATTGACTCACATGATCATGGCCAAGCATTTATAGTCACAATCATCAATGGGTCATGGATATCACTCCAATAGGAACAAGTTCTAATTACATCACTCATAGCAATCCACATGTGCTACAGTGCACTCAATCACTACATATACAGGAAACCTTATTCAAGGTCACGTTGGAAAGGGTTAAGGTATACCAAACAACATGTGATTTTTCCTAGTGACTTCAGATTTAAGGAACACAATCACCACTGTCACATAGAGATATGATTATGACTACCATTCATGACTTCCATATATCATAATCAAAGTGGGCATGTCTAGTACAAATTGTTCTCTAACAAGTACTTATCTATCTGAGTTAATTTTCAATATCATGACTAAGAGATGCAGTCATCATTCGACATACATACCAGTCTTATGTATTCATGTTGTCCTATAATATTTATAATAGTTACTAACTAGGGACATAACAAGAATGTATGTTCTTAAGTATATATATGATATCATCTTTAGGTCCTCAACCAAAACCATATGTCATCTAGCCAAAATATTTTTAGGAAATTATTATATTTACTCAATATTGAACAAACATAAGAATTGGAATTGCCTTTAATTAATAACAAATCAATTACAAAGTGTTCCATTGCAATATTTATATGATTGGCTCTCAGCGCATACTACCAATAGTCTCCTACTTGCACTAGAGCCGATCACACGTGAATCTAAGTTCAAGTGATCTAACATGACCATCATGATTTTTCTATGTAAGTTCTTTTGTCAGAGAATCAACAATATTGCTTTTAGTTGGTACTTTAGAAATCATTACATCTCCTTAATGTATGATCTCTCATATGAGATGGTAGTTTTATAGTATATGTGTAACATCCCCGACCTGGGTTATATTTTAACCCTAGGTGTTTTATTTAATAAAAGTGATTATATGCTTGCTCTTATCTTTTGAGAAGTAATTAAGGCTCAAGAGGAACTTATATTGCAATTTTAGTCCTTTTTTAATATTATTAGAATCAATGTTTTGCTTGTTTTTGACTAAAGTGCAAATTACCCAAGTTGAGGGGTTTATTTGCAAATTGTGCATGATAATATGTTCCTCATGTGTTGAATCATCATGAGAATGAATATGATGCTGAGGTATGGCTAGTGAAATCCTGAATGCCAAGAAAGAGCTGACAAAGCAATGTTTGTGCATTAAAACCTAGTTTTGGTGTAATGTGCAATTTACCCAAAACTTAGGGTTCCATATGTAAATTACCACTTAAAAATGGTCCCTACTGTTTCTTGGGATCATGTGGAGCAAATAAAATGAGAGGGGAATCTCATTTGTATCTCTTTGAAGGAGAGAGAATCTTGATATTAAAATAATCAAGATTTAATCATAAATGGAACTTTAGTTCAAATTAATGCAAAAATAAATAAAATAATTGAAGGGCCTTCAACCAAAATTGAAATGGTTGAATTAAGATATGTTTGTACGTCCTTGTTCTCTGCAAGGACCAAGAAATATCTTAAGGAGGTGAAAAACCCACTCATGTTATTATAAAAAAAAGAAATATCCACTTGCTTATGGATATTACTATTAAATGGATTAAGGTGCTTAATTTGTTTTTCTTTAAAACATGGATAATTGAGAGGAATAATAGGAAAAGAGGATAGCCTCGTATCTAAGGAAAAGAAGGGGGCAAGTGGCAAGAATTTGGGAGAGATAACTCCTACTTTCTCTCTCCTAATTGAATTTTCAATAAAATTCACATATAAGCTCATTTATCCATAGAGCAAAAAGGGAATTTCGGATTCACTTCCACCCTTTGCTTGAAAAACGAATTTGGAAGCTTTGAAGGACCAGGAGGACGACCCCCAACCTATTGGTAAGCTTCTTGACCTTCTTTCATCTTGAATTCATGGTGGAAATCATAAATCAATGCATAATTTCTTCTTTTCTTCACTCCATCTTCAACCCTAGCCAATCCTTTCACTCCAAAACTTGAGGACGAGCCTTGGGGGAGTTGTAAAAGCTTCTTACACCATTTTTTACATGAAGCTCAATTGAAGGCGGGTTATATGACTTGAACCCTTATTCATTATTATTGAATTCAATCTCTTAACCTTTTATGTTCAATTGATCTTTTTGCAATTCCTTTGATTGATTGATGGAATTACTATGAATATGGTAGTAGATTTCATGGGTTTGAAGGTTTATGATGATTACATAATCTTAGGCACACTTTCCAACAAATTTGAGTTGCAAATGGTCTTGGACCTTTGGTCCAAACGGTTTCGCCAAACCGTTTGGTGACTTGAGTCCCAAACCGCATGAGAGGGTTGACCGTTTGGTTGGGTTGACCGTTTGAGGTCTGAACCCTAGTACATATTGGATGATGATCTAATGGATCCAATTCATTAATTGAATGTGTGGACAATCCACCAATTACAACCCTAACTGATTTGTTGGAAATTCCATAAAGTAATCCATTCGATTTCAAGACTTTTTGGGTCAAATGGTCTTGAGACCGTTTCAGCCCAAACGGTCTTGAAACCATTTGGGATCAAACGGTTTCAAAACCGTTTGGTGACCCAATGGTTTAGATTTTGAGAGTTTGAGATCCAAGAGCCAATAAATGTTGAACTTCAATATCTCAATTGTTGAAAGTTTCAATGTAGCAAATCATATTCAATTGACTGATGAAAGTACCTAATGAACCCTTACGGTTTTGAGACTGATTAGGCCCAAATGGTCTTGAGACCGTTTGAGCCCAAACGGTCTTGAAACCGTTTGGGGTCAAACAGTTTCAAAACCGTTTGAGGTCAAACAGTTTCAAAACCATTTGGTGATGAAACCTCAAAACCGAATGAAGGTTGATGGCGATTCAATCATTTGGAAATTGAAGGTGATGATTATTCCAATGATCCAATGATTGATAGTGATGGTAATCAAAGAAGGTACAAAGGTTTAAAACCTAAAAGTATCTAATTGATTAGTACCATTAAGGGGATAAACCCTAATTGCTTTTAAGAACAATAATTTAGTACACTATGTCAATCATAGTTGTATGTACTTGATTGAAGGGTGGATATAACCTAATCAAGTTGAGAGGATGATAGAATGGAATTCATACATGAGTATGACTCATGTGGTGATTAAGGGTATGATCCTTAGCAAAGAGATCATGAAACCCTAATCATGAGCATAAACCCTAATTGATAAGGTTATTGAATCCTAACCCTAATTTAGGGCAATTCTAAGTGAAACCCTAATATAGGGTAAGGATGTAGCCCTAATCCAAGGTGATGTTATGTGTAACCCTAATTTAGGGCAATTCTAAGTGAAACCCTAATCCAGGGTAAGGATGTATCCCTAATTCAGGGTGATGTTATGTGTAAACCTAATTTAGGGTAATGTGATGTAAAAACCCTAATTGGGATGAATAGTAAACCCTAATTATGGGTAATGGAATATGAAACCCTGTTTGGGATGAATAGTAAACCATATTTATGGGTAATGGAACATGAAACCCTAATTGGGATGAACAGTAAACCCTAATTGTGGGTTATTGAATGTAAACCCTATTCTGGGGTGAAATTATGTGAAACCCTAAGTTAGGGTGATTTTATGAGAAACCCTGATGTTTGATGTGATGTGGAGCTCAACTCCAGGGTGATTCTATGTAATGTTTTATAAACCCTAATCTTGAGCAATATGGTGGTAAACCAATACCTTGATTTGGGTAATGGGATGAATGTTCCCAAATGACATGAATTGGGAAACCCTAACCCTGGTAAGGGAATAGTGGTGTTATCCTTGAATAGTGAATCCATATTCGTTCTACATGGTACTGATATGCAATTGATATCCCTATTATCATCTGTGCTAACCATGCAGGTATTTTGAAATGATGATCATAGCCAGGTATGAGTTGTGATGTTTAATTCACTATTATGATTGGGCCTTGTGTGCCATAATATACCTTGCTACCTGGTAAGAGGTAACAAGAGAGTTAATGGGCCTCAAGTACCATGAGTGATGCTTGTAACCACAAGTATCATGTTTACCTTGGTCAGATGACCTGAAGGTGATAATTACCTAGAAAAGTGGTAACAATGCTCAATGATGAGCTAAGGGTTTGAATACCCAGAACCATATGATCATGGTAATGAGATTGTGAAGGGATGAGAATTCCCAATATTGAAATGAGGGACTAAGTTCCCAATGTCTTTTAAAGACTGATAAAAAATTGATGAAAATAGTACATGTCTCTTTATAGCATTGTCATAAAATGTTATGTTTAAGAACTTGGTTGATGCTAAAAGAATATGAAAATGTACTTAATTAATCAAGTAAAATCTGTTCATGTAGTGCTCTGACCATAGATCCATCATCGTCAGTAGTTGGTGATGGTGAAACAGGTTTTCCTATAGATTTCTTGGAATTTGCATATTTTGAATATGTGGGGTAAATGGGTGAAAATATCCTTACGTCCATGTGAAGAGATTGATGGAAGGTAAACATTAAACCTCTCAATCCTTCATGTGTCAGGATGGATGTATCATAAATCTCCCGATGGTTGGGATGGATGTATCATTAATCTCCCAATGATATTTAATATTGGGTCGATGGAGATAAACATTAAATCTCTCGATTGCCTATGAGAGTGCAGTTGACGTTGTAACTCTATAGCGGAGTTTCCAGTATACCCTGGAAAGCTATTTTGAGCAGTTGACATAGTCCTGCTTGTGGTCCCGCACTGATCGGGATGTGGGAGGTCATGGGAATTCGAATCTTCCATTGACCTATGTATGGTACCGATTTCAATTTAGTAATGGTTGGTTGGAGTACGAGCAGTATACCTCATCTCCTCAGAGCTTAAGTATGTTTGTAAAATGTAATCAGCCGTGTAGCGTATTTGCATAAGACTGAAATACGAGAATTCCCGGTTGATGATTATCTTACTTAACATATCCTAGATGGATACATATTATACATGTCCTATAATTCTTTATTGAATGTTAGACATGTTTTATCAAGTTACAACTAATAGGCTTAAGTGGGAATATTTCTCTAATCTGCTTTAAATAAGTGAATTATGTGTTGTTGATTATTATGATTCCACTACTCAGTTTATTTCTATTAAACTGCAATAATAATGTTTTTGGCAGAAAGTTGTATCTTCTGTTGGGGCAATGTTTATAATTGTATCACCCTCGTGGAATCCAATGTTTTTAGGTAGACGCAGACAAAGAGGAAGAATATCTGTAGCAGAAGACACTACTACAGAACCTACCTTTAGTGTCGGTTATTTAAGGCCTTTAGTGTCGGTTTCTAAGCGACACCTATGTGGGCGACACTAAAAGCTCACCCATTACGCGTCGGTTCCAAAACCGACGCCCAAACTCTTCACGCGCCACCAAAATCGCGCCTGTTCCCTGTGGCGTGAAGGTATAGGTGTCGGTTATTAGATAATAAACCGACACCGTATACCTTCGCGCCACAGAAAGGGCGCCATCTTGGCCACTATCAGCGTCGGTTATTAGATAATAAACCGACGCCATATACCTTCGCGCCACAGGAAACAGGCGTCGGTTATTTATATAAAACCGACACTATAACTTTGTGTGTCCATGTTATACAAATAACTGACGCCTATTGTTTTTTTTTCTGTCAGTCTGCAGACCTGCTGTGGCTGGTCGCAAGATGAGAAAACGGCAGTTAACTGCAGGTTTTACGACATCCATTGATATCAGCCAACAACAGGCCACAAACCTGCAAATTTAACAACAAAAATATTCACACATGCATTTAGCAATACAATCTGCAGTTCCATTTTATTTTCACACATTTAGAAACATTCATGTAGCTAGCAATATGTAGTTCCATTCATTCACATTCACACATGTAAAAACATTCATATAGCAACCAACACTTTCATTCATTTTCACTCAGACACATGTAGAAACATCTAGACATGTAGAAACATTCACACATATATTATAATTCAGAAATTCATTTACAAAATATAATTCTTTAGTCATTATTCTCTATCAACATCCCAATTATATTTTAAAACCCCCACTATTTGTATGGCTATTTCCCATTCTTCTCTTACTTCATTTAATTCTCCCATCGTATAGGGAGCATGTACATCTGGTAAGTCCGTTCCTGTAGTGGGGTCAGCTTTAAACACCTGTAAAGAGAATGATATATATATAATTAATGAGCTATAAATAAGATTGATATATTTCATATTATCTAATGAGACTATATAATACATGAGCAATACAATCGATGTCCATACAACATGAAAGACTAACACATATATAGTACATAACAACAGCAGCGTCGAATTTACATAAAACACTAGCTTAGTACATATATAGTGGGACTTATAAGGTGACGATCCCACCTGGTAAAATAGGTTACCGACAACTACATGTTACGACTGGGAGGTTGTGATTCAGCAACCGTATGCATTAACAGGAGGACAAACAGATCACCATATGTTTGTCCTCCTGCTAATGCATACGGTTGCTGAATCCCGACCTCCCAGTCGTAACTTGTAGTCGGTAACCTATTTTAGCAGGTGGTATCGTCACCTTAGTCCCACTATATGTACTAAGCTAGTGTTGTATGTAAATTCGGCGCTGCTGTTGTTATGCACTATATATGTGTTAGTTTGTCATGTTGTTATATGAATCTGAAGCACTTGTGTGTGCTGCACTTTATGTATTGTATCTGTATCCTGCTTCTCTTCATTGGGGCTTCTTCCTGCATATCCTGCATATCCTGCATAGCTATGTCATGGTCGTCCTGCATAGCCTTCTTCCTATATTTATTTTTCAAAGAGAATACAAACAAAAATTATTAGTGTAGAGTTAGTGAAATACTGATCAATGTCTAGAATTGGAATCGATCAAGAACCTATTCTCAGCATCGCGTATGTAATCTCGGGTGAGATTGGTCCTATAGTTCTTTAGCACCCTCCCACAATGTTTAGCATTTGTATTAACTAGAAGATAATGAAACATCAAATCAGAAAATGATATTGATATTAAAAAAGTAAACATTTAGCTTCAATAAAAAATATAAACATGCATGCCTCTAAAATTGTGATCTTTTATCAATTAACAATCCTTCATTGTGATCTCCGCGCACATATAAGTCATCATTAGCTTCAATATTTTGTGGAGTTGGCAACCCAACTGAGAATGGACTGGAGTCATCATATTTATCATAGTACTCTTCTTCATCTATAGGATCTTCAATGAACTGTCTTTTACCATGAAGAACAACCAACCATTTATCATTTGCAGGATCATCGATATAAAATACTTGTTTCGCCTGTGATGCCAATATGAATGGTTCAGCCTTCTCGCCAATCTTTTCAAAGTTCACTAAAGTGAAACCCAATTCATCCACTATAACTCCTTTGGTGTTATCAACCCAATTACATTTGAAGAGAGGAATTCTAAAATCTATGTAGTCAAATTCCCATATCTCTTCAATGACACCGTAATATGACATTTTAGCTTCACGTGGACTCTTATCCTTTGCACTTGCAAAAAACATAGTCGATGCTTGAAGGGTGACCCCACTGTTTTGGACGACACTCTTATCATCTTGGCGCTTTGTGTAATATGTGAATCCATTAATGTCATACCCTTCATAAGACATAACAGTCAACTTCGGTTTAAAGGCGAGGCATTTGATAGTTTCAGTAATATCATCTGGTGTTTGAGATAGTTGATGTAAGACTTTATCTTCAAACCACTTAATAAAAGTCTTGTTATGCTCTCTAACAAGCCACATTGTATTAGCTCGAGGATATTGTCTTTTGATGAAATTGGTATGTTCCTTGATATAAACGTTCACTTCGTCCATGTTGTGTAAAATATACAAATGACCTTATTCCAACTGCTCACGGCTGATTACTTTCACACGTGATCCCAAAATTCCTTTGCCAAATAGCTCGTCAATATTCTTGTCATTATCAGGAGTGTCATTACCACTGAGAAAGTCATTGCAGAAATCCATAACCTCTCTCGCCACATAACCTTCAATAATACTCCCTTCAGGCCGATAACGGTTTCGAACATCACCTTTAAAAACACTCATGTATCGTTCAAAGGGATACATCCAATGCAAGAAAACCGGTCCCAAGATTTTCACTTCCCTAGTCAAGTGGACAACAAGATGTACCATGATATCAAAGAACGAAGGAGGGAAATACATCTCAAGCTGACATAGGGTAACAACCACTTCTCTTTGCAAATTATCGAGAGTCTCAGGGTCAATAACTTTGCTGCAGAGACTGTTGAAAAAGAAACAAAGTCTGGTGATTGCAAACCTTACATGCTTCGACAATATAGATCGAATTTCCACGGGCAATATTTGTTGCATTAGAGTGTGACAATCATGAGATTTAAGACCTATCAACTTCAGATCTTTCATTGATACCAATCTACGGATGTTGGATGAGTAACCATGTGGCACCTTAACATTTACCAAGCATTCACAAAAAGCTTTCTTCTCTTTTCTAGACAATGTGTAACAAGCGGGAGGTAAGTATGTTCTTTTATTTCCCATTTCACGTAATTCTATTAATTCTGACCTTATTCCCATTTCACGTAGGTCCAGTCTGGATTTTATCCCATCTTTAGTCTTACCTGGTATATTTAACAGAGTACCAATGATGCTATCACAGACATTTTTCTCAACGTGCATTACATCGATACAATGTCTGACTGTCAAAGAACTCCAATAAGGAAGATCCCAAAATATTGACTACTTCTTGAATGAAGAATTGTCACTCCGTGTAGTACATTGTGATCTCTTACCAAATTCATTGACAAAGTCTTTTATTCTTTCATAAACAACCTCCCCTGGTATAGGTTTAGGTGCACTGCGTTCCTCATTCAATCCATTGAATGCTTTGCGCTTCCTACAATACAGATGGAATTTTGGAAGAAACATTCGATGACCGAGATATACATTCTTACCGCCATGTTTTAGTCTAGTTGAATCAGTGTTCTCTTCACATATAGGACACGCTTTAGCTCCTTTGACACTATATCCAGACAAATTCCCATATGCTGGAAAGTCATTAATAGTGCAAAACAACATAGCATGCAAACGAAATGTCTCTCTTCGTGAAGCATCATAGGTCATCACACCTTCACCCCAGAGTTTCTTTAAGTCATCAATCAGAGGTTCAAGATAAACATCGATGTCATTTCCAGGTTGTTTAGGGCCTGATATCAACAACGACAACATTACGTACTTATTTTTCATACACAACCAGGGAGGAAGATTGTATATAACAAGCATGACTAGCCAAGTGCTATGTTGGCTGCTCAATGTCCCGTACAGATTCATCCCGTCTGTACAAAGCCCAAGTCTTAGATTCCTGACTTCTTCACCAAATTCAGGGTACAATACATCAATCTTCTTCCACTGTGGGGAATCAGACGCATGTCGTAGGATCCCATCATTATTTTTCTTAACATCTGCATGCCACCTCAAATTCTTCGCATCTATCGGATTGGCAAACAAGCGTTGAAACCGTGATATTATAGGTAGATACCACATCACCTTGGCAGGAGAACCAGTTTTGGACTCCCCCGAAGTCGTCAATTTATACCGTGACGCACCACATTTTGGACAATCTTTCAAATCTGCATAGTCCTTTTGAAATAATACACAATCATTAGGGCATGCGTGTATCTTCTTGGCATCCATTCTCATTGGGCACAACAATTTCTTTACCTGGTATGTTGAGATTGGCAGCTCGTTTCCTTCAGGAAGCATTTCTTTCAACAAAGACAGCAATGACGTGAAGCTTTTGTCGCTCCATCTATTGTTAGCTTTCAACTTATACAATCTCAACACAACGTTAAGCTTCGTAAACTTAGTACAACCTATGTATAACGGCATCTCAGCATCATGCGCAATGTTTCTAAAAATGGGAGGTGGATCAGTGTGCTCTACCCCACAACTATCCAACATCGCATCAACGATGTCTACTGGAACTGGTTCATTCACATCTACGTCATCGTAGGCAATTTCTTCTTCCACACAAGCACTGCTATCGACATCCACTGGTTTCGGGTTTGAAATCTCTCCATGCCAGTGCCATTTTGTATAGCCTTGTATAATCCCGTTGCACATGACATGAGTTTTGATTTTGTCACCAGTGTTGACTTTCAAGTTGTTACCACAATGCCTACATGGACACTAGAACCTATCTCCAGGTTGTTTCCTATGTTCCTCGGCAAATCTAATGAACTGGTCAAGACCAGAAATAAACTCTGGGGTGCAACGATTGCGAAAGGACATCCATGATCTATCCATTCTATGATCAAAGAGAAAACAAGTATATATTAGGACAAGATTAGGGTCTAGGGTTAACAAATACATGTGATGTCATTATTATATATAATAAATGTGTACCACCTATCCATTCTTGAACATCTAATCTCACTAGTAAGTGCATAATGTGTATTGGGTTTTCAAGAAAATTTCGGCAGCATTTCCCCGTTTGTTCTCAGAAGTAAATCTTGGACGGGTTTCTAGGCCAACAAATAATGTGTTGTCATTCTTATACCTAAAATCCTAGTTCTTCAAGTTAGGGTGATTATTGATGTCTTTAAAAGCATGATTGGCAATTTAGGGAAAAGTTCATCATTTACATTCCATACATGTCACATGTGTGCATTACAGTTCATCATTAAGCAAGATATAAGCAAGTATGTCATATTAAAATAGACTATACAATATGAGAAAATAGTAGTGTAATCATGCGAATGGGAACATTCATGGGAACACACACTTCAGTTATAAGCATTCATGTAGCAACTTTCAGTTCCATTCATTAATCTCTTTTTACATCCACACACAGGGGTGTACCCCTAAACAATAACTAAACAAGGGTTGGTTTACCCCTAAACATGCGCATAATTAAAAAAACTATTAATACAGACAAGTCTAGATAGATAGACAACTAAATACTACACCAACATGGTCCCACATCAATAACTTCTTTTTGATGATGAAGCTGTGTCACGAAGCTCCTCACTGTATTTAGACGAATCTGAACTGACAGGGGCCTCAGATTCAGATTCGTCCGAGCTGATATGCGACGTCGTGCGCTCATACCGCAGTAGATGATCGGGGGTCTCGCAGTTGTTGTTGGTTATCCAAACTTTGATGGAATTATGGCCAACTGGACGGAGAAAAAGCCTGTTGCAACGGACCACATGCATCTCTCCAATCCAATCACGTCAACCGGATTTTGATACAAGATTTCCCGCCAAATCATACTCAACCTCGATAACATGTGAATAATTGCCAAAAGTTATGATTACTTTACCAGGCATGTAGTGTCTTCCTTTTAGAAAATGCCAATGTTTGGGTATGACCAATTGGTTTAAGGAACGCTCATCTAGGATGATGTCCAATTGTTCTTCAATAGGGAACGTTAACATTGACATCGAGGTCCAGTTCATAGTGACTGTTATGGGTGGACAGAGACTGCACAATATTAGTATTAACAAAGTGTAAGTACATATAACGATGTTATATATTTTCAGAAAAAGTTGTATAACATCAGTTAACCTTTTATTGCTTGTCATAACCAACTTTATTGTGGTAGACATGATAGCTTGAAAAGAAGTCTACATATGTACTTAGAGAACAAACGAGGAAATGCTACCGAAATTTTCTCGAAAACCCAATACACATGATACACTTACATCCTAAGTGAGATTAGGTGTTCAAGAACAGTCACAAACCGGGGACTATCCAAGATTTACTCCTAATGAGTAAATCTTGGATGGGTTTCTAGGTGCTTACTAAAATAGAACCATTATATGGAACTAATCCTACATTATACACATACTTTTCCTGAGTAAGATAATGTGCACTTCATGGAATTATTAAGATCTGAATATATATAAGTTGTTTCTACCTACTTTGATGGGATTGTATAACATTTGAGTCTTCCATTTAAGGCATTAGATGCATATATTGTAGTCCATTGTGTTGAGATAAGAATCCCATGTGATACACACGATTGAGAATCTTTCACGATACTAGGAAAATACACAACTAGATATTCATTTAGGTGTTAGACATTCATTTCGGTGTTCCGGATAACTCGCAGGTATGCATAACTATAAAACAATAGACTTGTCACACATAAAACACCCTATACAACTATAAAACAAAAAAGTATTAAGATATGCATGATACAATAACTATTTTGCATCACATTACATCAGACTTATCATTGATACCTTACTAACTTATTTCCACATTTACATATCATCACTTGATCAAAATTACATGTATTGTATAGACAATAGAGGATTCAACTCAGTAGAAGCACAAAATCAGTACCTAAACCCTAAACACAAATAAGTAAATAACTTAAAAAAAAAATAAAAAAATGCCCAGCAGCTGCTTGGGCGTGCCTTGGCACCGCCCAAGCAGCCGCCGGAGCAGAGGAAGAAGGAAGAAGGCAGGGTGGGCGGGCATACCTTGAGGGAAGAGGAGAGCAGCGGCCGGAGCACAGCAACCACCGGCGGAGGTGGCGGCAAAGAGAGGAGAAGCGCCGACGAGGACACGGAGCAGCGACGGCGAGGGCACAGAGCAGCGGCGGCGAGGGCACGAAGCAGGAGCACGGACGGCCGTCGGTGAGCACAGAGGGCAGGAGCAGGAGCAGGAGCACGGCCGCCGGTGAGCACAGAGCAGCGGCGAGGGTAGGAGCACGAGAACGACAGCGGCGACGGAGGAGCAACGACCGGCGGGGCGAGCAAGAAATCACCGGACCTAACTGAAATTGGGAATGAAACTGGGAAAGGGGGAAGAGTCGCTCGCGCTGGTGAGATATTAAGTTGACAATAAGCGTCGGTTATTCACAATAACTGACAACTAAACCAACAGTGTCGGTTCTTTTCCAACAACCGACACCTATACTAGATTATAGTCGTCGGTTTTTAACTAAAAGACAACCGACAACTATTTCTGTCCCGCGAATAATCTTTGGTCGTCGGTTATTCATTTATAAACCGACGCCATATGTGAAATTTTGGAGGTAATTTTTTTGCTGGAATTTTGGTTTTGGCGGTTGATTTTAGGTGTCGGTTGTTTATTAATTAACCGATACTTAATAAAAGCGGTACCCGTGTCTGGTCGACCTTCACAGATTGTATGTCAGTTTATGTTATAAACCGACACTGTAGAGTTTAGGTGTTTGTTTATGTATACAACCGACACCTTGAAAAGTGACTTTATAAGCCATTTCTGTAGTAGTGAGAAGAGCAGCAGCAACAACAACAAGGACAACAGTAATATCCCAGGTGGGGATACTGGTTGTCCGGCTTTGTACATAAAGTCCTATGTGTCGTCTCTGTACTCTCAGGTCCTAGGAGTCAGTAGTTTGTGATTTTATAATTGATCTGAGGTTTTGGCTTGATGCCTCAAGGTTTTAAGTTTCCTATGTACAAATTTAATAGCGCACCTGTTGTATGTAATCCTCGAGAAGAGATGGTACATTACATGTACATTATGAAGCAGGATGTAATGATTTACTTTAGTTCTGAATGAAAGAGTTTTCTTGTGAATTGATCTCTTGATAAATGGTTTTAATTTTTAGTAATTTTCAGTAATCCACTGTTAACGACCACTTCCGCATTAGTTAATCCGGTTTTATAAGTCGGACGCCACAATATGTATGGAACTCTGATGCGATTTGGGTTCCTTAGATATGCAATGACTCCCTCCATTGTTTTCATAATATAGCCTACTATAGTGTCAATGATGGAGCCACACTTAGTTCACCAGTGAATTTCTTGGTCCATACAACTTCCTCTACTACATTGGAGGCAATATTATCCCCGACCTTGATTGAAGAATTAGCCATTCTCTCTTACTTAGAACTTTTCTCAGCTCATAGCTCTGTCATTAAGGAAAAACACAAACCAAAATTATGATTGATAGTCATCCTTGTCGGTTTGGAATATTACTTTGACTACAATTAACTCTTACTCACCATTATAAATAAATAATTGATCATCATTTATTATCAAGTACTTAAGGATATTCTTTATAGGAGTCTAGTGGCCTACACAGACACTAACAAGCATATACTCATCATGCTCAAAGCATACGAGACAACGAGACATGTACACAACATTTCATACATGATAGATCCAATTTCATATGCATATGGAATCCTATTCATGTTTCTTCTCTCTTCAAAAGAGATAGCGCATTGATCTTTAAAGAGACTTATTCCATGAGACATGGGTAAGTTTCCTCTCTTATACCCTGGCATGTTGAGCCTTTTAAGAACCTTATCAATGTATGCACTTTGACCTAGACCAAGAAGCCTTCTATATCTATCTATATAGATCTTGATTCCTAGTATATAAGATGCTACAATTGAACTACAAAAATCACTCCAACTGAACTACAAAAATCAGCCATAGCATTTTGAACATATTCCAAAGCATTATTAGACTGGTGAATTTTAATATTACAATCAAATTGAACCTCTATTTCTTGATGAAAATGTTTGAAAATGGACAACACAGACTCTCAATTCTTCAACAAATAGATCCAAGTCATACGAAAGAAATCATCAACCAAAGAAATAAAATATCAGAAACCATTATAACTACTTTATTTTATAGGACCCCGGACATCATTGTGACTAAATCAAACGGACAAAGGGCCCTCTTACTAACACGACTTAGGTAAGACATCCTATGATGTTTCCCAAATTGACAAGACTGGTATTATAAAGAGGACACCTATGATAAATTTTGTTCTAACTTTCTCTACAGAAGGATGACCATATATGTAGTGCCACACTAAGGGAGAGCCACTCAACATGATAGCAACATCTGGAGTAGCAGATACTTGACGAGGAAAACTTGCACCATAAAAGTGGTAGAGATCACCTTTCCTAACCCCCCCCACCAATCGTCCTCATACTCTTGAGATCATGTAATACAAAACAAGAAGGGCCAAATGTCATTGTACATTTCACAATATCAATTAATTTTACAACAGAGAGAAAATTGAATGGAAATTGAGGCACATAATGTACATATCTAGGATAAATCTTAGGGGTAAGAGAAATAGATCCACTGGATAATACTTTCCACACTGATTCATCATCTAAAGTCACTGTATGATGTGGAATATATGAGTGAATGGAGTGAAGAAGTTTCCTCATACCAGTCATATGCTGAGAAGATCCATAATCAACCACCCAGGAAGGAGAAGTACTAGAAGCCAGTAAAGAAGAAGTTGGATTACCAGTAGAATATGCCAAGTGAGCCAAGGAAGATGCTCCCATGTTCAGATGTTTGAGTGGTCAGAATAAATCTATCATATTCTTCCTTGGTGAGAGTGAACCTAGGGGCTCCAAAAGTAAATCCAGTAGTAGTATTAGTAGTAGCATAAGGTTCAGATGACTCATTGCCTCTAGAAAAATTGGGATGTCCCAGTAGGTGGTGCAGTGGGTCTTCCATGTTTCTTCCAACACTTCTCAACTGTATGTCTTTGACAACAACAGAAGGTGCATTCAGGACTAGTAGATCATCCCTGTCCAACACATGTACGTCCTTCTCTGGGTGCAGCAGCAATGGAGGCTTGAGACTCACCAAAGGAAGGATCCACAGTGGTTTTATATGTTTAAAGTTAGATTGCATAATCCTGGAGTAGTCTTCCTCCAAGCTAGGAAATTTATCAGCAACCAATATAACACTTTATCCAAAAATGAAAGAGGAACTCAGCCCAAATAAGAATTTAGAAGTAATCAGGTCTATCTCTATCTTTGATCTGCTCTTAAATAGTAACAAGATGACAAAAACTCAGTTCTCAGGCAATTGAATGAATTATCTCAAAATATTCCTCCAATGATCTGTCTCCCTATCACTCTATAAAAAGACGATCATATATCATGAATGGATGTGTGGAATTCTTCTCTTGAGAGTAGTGCTTCTTAACAACATCCTAGATCTCATTTGTCGTGTAGTAGAACATGAATCTAGTAGCAATATCAAGCTCCATTATATTCCAAAACTACATTTTTACCAGACTGTTGTTACACTTCCACTCTGCATATCCCTTATTAGTGGCGGATGGAGGATCAAAATCCACATGCTTTGCCTTATGTTTAGATTCTAGTACTATGTGGACAACATGCATGCATAACAAAAAATTCTTCCTATTCAGCTTGATAGAAGGAATAGGTGATACCTTGTTATAGACAACAAGAGCTTCCTTGTCCTCTATTATTTAGTTGTGATAAAAAGACAGTGAGATACATATCTCATAGGTGAAAGATGTCACAGATAGATATGCAACACGTTGAGAAAGTTGTGATGGAAAGATACATGTCACGTTGAGAAAGGGAGTGACAGAGATACACGCCACCTAGACAAAGACAAGATGATATGTTTATGATGCATCAACATCCTCCAAGTGAATATTTCCTAATCAAACTTGGAGGAGATGTAATTAGGAAATTTCTATGTAGATGCAGATTGCTCGGTCTTGAATTTTACAAATTTGTTGAATAGGTCTGATGTTGCCCACTCCTTCCAACCAAAAATCTGGCCTTGGGTAACCTCCCCCTGCCTAAAGGAGGACTTCCCAAACAATGTTGACTGGCTACCCGGCCATGGTGCCCCACCCGACGGTGGCCTTTTGCGCTACGCGGCTTGCTTCCCGTCGATGGCCTATTGCCTGACACGGGTTATAGGCGGTGTGCTACTGCTATTGGTGGCTAGATGTTGTTGGCGGGCTGTCATGGTGGTGGCTTCCTGTCTTAGTTAGGATTAGGTCCGGCTACACTTTCCTTTGATCGGGAGGCTCTGATACCATGTGAATAAAAAATTAGATTTTACAATGCAACATGTGTGAGAGGAGCAATATGTTACCTCTCCTTTTATAATAACTCAACCAAGAAATTTACATAAGAGTCCAACAATAAAGATAATGACATAAAGAAATATTACAAATATAAAACAACTAATATTAACATGAGCTATTATGTAGTTACTAGATAATGCACGTGCTTTGCATGTGTTAATATATAGACAATTTTTTAAACTAAGTACGAAAAGATATACATTAAAAATTCATTACAAAGTATGATAGTTTTATCAAATGTTCCTTAATACTATTCAAAATGGAAAAAAATATATTATCAAAGATCATAATGGGTAATGAAATATTCCTATATATATATATATTGACAATCTTTTATTATCTTCAGTATATGGTTTCTTAGAAAATAATGTGTTATTTCTTATGTCTACACTTATTGGTTTCTCATGTGATTGTATTATTTGTATTCAATTGTGTAGGTTTGTATTACTTTTGGTCATGAGATTTATTTGATTCATTTTCTTTGAATGTCATTGTTGATGGAAATTTCCACAAAGTCATTTGATATAAATTTTATCATGAGGACACACATACATTACAACAAACACTAAGGGTCCCCACACACTTACTATGTTGTTAAGAAAATATTTTCTGCTATAATATATATATATATATATTGAAAAAATAAATCAACTATATTTTTCTACAATTGTTATTATTATCAATAATTTATCAACGCCATTCTTAGATATTCAACATTCACCACCTTCTATTTTATAAAAGTAATTTCTTTTGTATAAGTTCTTTATATTCAAAAGGAAACACGCATGATGACATGCCACAGAAAACTTATTAGCCAGCACAAAAATATGAACATAACATGTTGTGTTATCGTTGATATGAAAAGTCCTAGAGAATGCTTATAGACATGGTGTAAGGGTTGATGTACCTTGACCTACTTAACTGCTTCGTTTCTCAAACACCCCTACATTTATAAGATCCACCCAATTGTAACATTCATCGTCAACCTCTTTCTCCTACATGGACACTTCAATTTAGTATCACCAGAAGAAGTAGTTTTCAAGTCAAAATGAAGAAGGGAGACCAAATTTTATCAGCCATATTTCTATGAGAAAGGAAGTTTACTTGTGATGGCTATATACACTGCCCAACATGAGGGGTAGAATGACCATCACATGTCTGGTCTTAGGATTTACTCCACTGAGTTGGGTTCAACATGATGATGTCTGGGAGGGGTTTCTTGACACCAAGAAAAAGAATACTCTCCTCATTGTTATGTAAAAAACATTAGAGTGATTATGTTGCCATTCTAACATATGTTGGATTAAGAGAGGCATTCTCTCCCCTTGTCCCACACTCATGGCAGAGGTCGAACATCGGGGAGAGTGGTAAACCAAGGTGACAACTGAGATTCAAACTCGGATCTCTTTGTTAGAGTACATTGTGCTTGACCACTTGAGCCACTCCTTGTCAGCCACATTGTAACATATGTTGGAAGTTCAATTGTATTACTATTAGTATTTTTATTGCAAAGTAATACGACCCATGGAAAATGTGATTTTGAAAATAGATATAACTATAAGATATTGAGGGGCAGGGATGTATATCAGGGGGATACTATACTAGGTCCGAAGCCCCTCCCCAGTCCTAATATTCAAATGTATGTGTATAGATGACATGTTAAGGTATATGTCTGTGTAATTTTAGACAACATTGTACTATTTATTGTGTTGGTACATCGTACTTAGTGTGTTGATGTAGTCTCTGGATCAAATCTCTATAGTAGCACTGGTGTTTTCAACCAAAAAAATCAATTATAGCCTCTTCTAGTCTTTTAACTCAACCCTCCTTAATGAAATTTTGCTAGATGCACCACTTTTGAGGAGGAAAATATGTCCATTATAGATAAAATATATTCATTTTATTTAACATTATATGGCAGTATGAAGTTAAAAATATATCATATAATTGTGTCAAATGTAAATTCCTCGCATAGAAAGATGGAAATATCTTTATCAAATGAATATTAATAATTTTACTTATAGGAAAGATTTAATTAGAATGTAATATCAATGTAAGTTTACTACATCATCCTTCTAATAAAACGTCATCTAGAGAAGAAAAAAATCAGAACGCCTATTACAATCATAAAAAACAAAATCCATTGGAAATTATTATAATTTTGGTTCTTGAAACTACACACCGGGTCAGTAATCATGAAAAACATAGATACATGTTTCTTGTCAAAATTTTAATTTTGTTGTCAAACTATATTGAAATGATTATAATTTTGGTTCTTGAAACTGCACACCGAGTCAATAATCATGAAAAATATAGATACATATTTCTTGTCAAAATTTTAATTTCTTTGTCAAATTATAATATCATCTGCATGTTGAGCTTTTAATCTCACTAAAATATTTTAATGATCAATTCTAGGATTTGTCATCATCTTCTCAGTCGTAATGTTGAATAAAGAATTCAAACAGCCTTTGTCTTTCATCATCTTTAATTCTTTGAAATATTTCATTAAATTTAATACCTTCAATGACAAGTAAATGACTCTAACCTAGTCTGATATTACTAACAAAAGTCGGCTAGAATCCTTTATGTTTATCATCGGTCTTGGTGGTCTTAACACTTTTCTTTAATAAATGCAAGAACCTAATGCTTCATAATGTTCCCCAAATATACTTTGACACGAGGGAACAATTTAAGTAAGTTCATCAATTTAATGATAATGAATAGTTTCGGTGATATCTCAAGAAAGGAAGAATACATAAAATCAAAGATCAATTACTTAAGTTGAAAATAAAATTTTAAGCTTTGAATAACTAAAGATACTAAGAAGTACTCGCCCTCCACCACCCAAAAAATAAAAAATAAAAAAGACTCTAGCAATCGAGAAAATCATCATGCATGTAAATTCCAATTTGATGTTTCAATATCACATTTTCATACTCTTATTTACGAAGTGTAAATCGGGATGCAATGAGTTTCCAATATGTAGCTAAAGCTAGTAACGATACACTCTCATATATGTATGTTAGTTGAGATTTCCCCCCAAATTATTTTCATCTATTCACCTAATATAATAACTATAATATAATAAGCAATGTTAATATGCCAGGTTTTCATATGTATGAATGGACAACTCTGATTTAGTTGGTGGAAACATGAAAATAAAACTTTCCTATGAATATGTTAAAAAAGGATTCCATGTGAAACACTTTAAGGTTTAGAAATAACATATCATACCAGCCAACAAAGAATTCCATTCAAGTCATCACCATGGTCTACATGTCACTCTCCATGTTAACCAAACAATATGGTCAATATAAGAAGAAATTAAGCTGAAATCAAGATGAAAGTCATTACATTAATAAATCAATTGCCTATAAGAAATCAATCTGGGATCAAACTACTATTTAGTGAAGCTAAAGAAACTGACCGGATTAATAAGCCATAATCAAGAATTGTAACAGTTGTGTGCAAGTCATTGAATCATCAACATTTCCCACCAGGCTATGTTGAGTGCTCTGACTGATTAGGCCTCCGTTATTATTGCGTCGTTGATTGTTTCTTCAGATTGCCCAATACATTCACACAACAGAATTCACTGTGACTACTTCTTCATCAAACTTGGCTTGTCTGCATTTTCACACAATGAACTTGGCTGATGCGATCTAGTCATGGAATGTGGGTAGGAGCTCGATGCCCCCTTTCCCATGGAGCCTGTGGTTAGGAAAAGCCCTTCTCAAATCAAAGCAATTAAAGAGTATACAGATCATTCCCTGCTTCACATTGGTTGGGAATCATCTTCAAGAACCATATATCATGAGGCAGCAGTTGAAAAATCAGCAGATGATCGTCGGGGCAATAATCATATAATGTTTTCTCTGTTGTTAATTGCAACCAGCGGGAAGGGGTTTGAAA
This sequence comes from Alisma plantago-aquatica, assembly GCA_963693085.1. Taxonomy (NCBI): domain Eukaryota; kingdom Viridiplantae; phylum Streptophyta; class Magnoliopsida; order Alismatales; family Alismataceae; genus Alisma; species Alisma plantago-aquatica. The sequence continues at coordinate 555,232,816 of OY856411.1, forward strand.
TCCTTACCAATAATCAAGTCGAGCCGGTGGATAAACCAACAGATGAAATGTCGGGGAATAATCATGAGGCACTACGATCAACTAATTACAAGCGGTGGGAAGGAGTTTGACATCCTTTATCCTATAACATGGCTAGAAAAAACACTTCTCAAATCAAATAATGTGATATACATATTGGATCATTCTGTACTTCGTGCTAGTTGGAATCGTCATCAAGAACAAATAATCAAGACGGATCAGTGGATAAACCAGGAGATGAACGTCGGAGAAATAATCATGTGGTGCTACGATCAACTAATTAGGATCCCAATTCACCGATATCTTATCTATTCGGCGCTGATATATTAGTAAACAGGGTTGATGGTGTATTTATTGGAGTGCAATGAGGGGGTATTTGTTTGGAGAGTCTAACGGTTGGTGGAGACCTGGAGGACGGAAATGAGTTCTCGTGTTTCGTATGATACAATAGTAGATTAGTGGAGAAAAAATCAAGTTAATACAAATAAATAAATATGAAAAATATGGAAGACACAAAAGAAAGAATGAGAGAGTTAATAAGAGATAACTACGTCGATTATTACTTGTCATATTTCTTCATAATTTATGCAAATGCTATATCACCCTCTTATACCAATAGTTTTGACTTCCTCCCTCTATCTCTCTATTTCTCTTAGAAAATATATCATTACACTTAATTCTAAATATTATCTTATTTCTTCTCATTATAAATAATATATAAAGGAAAAAAACATATATTACATGCTTGAAATGAAGAGTACAGCTAACAAGGGATAGATACTTGAGGAGTCATTTTTACTATGACAATGTTGTTTGGAAAAGAAAAAAAAATAATGTATATTAATGAGGTACATTTTAGAAGATGATGGTGTTTGAACTTTGAATAAAAAAAATATGAGTGGTTGTGAAATAATATTTTTGTGTTTGTTATTTTAAAAATAAATTATATTGTTCGTCACATGAAGCAAAAATTTAGTTTTTTTTTGTTGTTAAGTAATAGGAACATGACATTATTTTTAGTTATTTCTATATTGCTATTTTTATTTATTGTGTACAACTTTTTCTTAAATTTTACATATAGTGTTATTAAGAGTAATAACAATTTGATTGTGTAGCGCGGATGGTTGAGCTAGCACAGTCGGTCCTCCCCGGGACCCGGATTCGAACCTCTTGTTGCGCACAGTATTTACCATCCTTGTTGTCATTCGGGCTCCGGCATGTTCTTTGAGAGAGGGGGAGACTAATGTCTCTTCTAACTCAAAAAAATAACAATTTGATTGTTATGTAGTGTAGCGTAGCGTTGTGTGGTGTGGAGTGGTGTGATTTGGTTTGGTAACGGTGTGGGTATGATTTCTCATATCAAACATGGCAGTGGATATAGTGTAAATATAATGTTTGATTTTCAAGTGTGGTGACATAAACCACACTAAGCCCGCGTCACTACCATCCGTGGTCGCAAATGAATGGTCACATGGCTCAGATCTGTGGCGGTGGTTGTGACGTACACCGCAGCAAGTTCTGCAATCTACAGTGGGCCTAGTCGGAGATTTCGTCTCATTCCTTCTTCCTTATGTTACATAAGTTCGGAGACCAATTTTGTTTCTCTCACAATGATGTCCAAGTTGTGTACCGTTAAATTTTAGCTGAGCACATCTTATTTGGGAAAATAAATGGATGTAGGGTCTTTTACGCTGAATAGTAACCGGAACCACATTATAACAAAGAATTTGATCCATTTAACTCACAGCTTATCTCTCTCTATCACACACAAAGTCTCGAAAACGTGAACAAAGATATACAAAAGCCACAGTTACAGAAGGTAGCGGCGCATGCACACCAGCGCGAGAGCCATCCTTCTTCCACCACTGCTACGACACCACGACCTTTCCCACGCTGTATATTATATAAATATATAACTGCACTTCGTTTCTGCCATCTTCGTTTGAAAGCATTCCCAAACACGTCTACCTATGCCTTCGTTGGCATTGAGTATGTCTCACGTCTATTTCACAATGCGAGAAGGTTACTACCGTCTCGTCCGAGAAGATATAGTTACTAGGAAAACCGTCTCGTCCGCTGCCTCTTCCCGCTCCCTTACTTCCCGCAGAAAAACGCGAGAGTGAGACGTGTGAGCCCACGGTTTAACAAACGTCTCGTCGTGTATGCCCACGTCTTTTAGTTTCTTAGCTTGTCCGAGAAACGAGATATAAATAATTCGTTTTAGTTTTGAAAAAGGCATACAAAACATCTCGTGGTATACATCTCTTTCTCTTTTTCAAGTAAAGACTTATTTGGTAAGATATAATCGAAGAAAAAATATATGAGTATACTATATATTTTTGCATTTACAAACTTACATAACTACCTCTGACAACACCTAATTAAACTAGCCATAAGAGGAGGAAAAAAAGACACTGACGGTTTTGACTCTTTCTCTAAACAAGCAGGAGAAAAAACAAAAACGGATTGTTAGTCAATGATGTTATATCCGGTTTGTTCTTGCACCTTTACATATGGACCAGCAGGCAGCAGCCGCACATCTTTCAAATATACGTGTACTAAAACTGGACACATCATCATGATTGATTGTTGTAATAAACTGCCGTGCTTCCAAAGAAAATATTTATCGCCATCACCAAATTCTACAAAATAAATTATATGTGGTTGATGCATTTTAGTGAGTTCTAATCACGGTCCATGTTTGAACCATATGGAAAATCGTACTTCAATTCACTACATGTCAAACGTCACAGCTTTTGCTAGGGATGATCTTTCTCACTTAATATAATTAAAAGTTTTTATCTAATAATTAATAGTTGAGAATATATCTATTCTACATAAAATAATCGAGAGTATGTTGTCTAATCATTAAATTATAGTTATTTTGGTTATGAGATTAAATTAAAGTAGCATAAAACTAACGCCAAAATGATAATATGGCATGTTACTTATCTCAAACATTACATCGTTAGCTACAAATATATAAATGATTTACTTAACTCATCAACAAATTATGAAGTATTATATTGTTTATGATAATAAAGAGATGTTATATACATAATAATATCTTGTTGTATCAAAAGAGTACAACATTATTTTTTTTTGTATTTAATAATAATGACATTTATATAGAATTAAACTGTATGTGCACCATGTATCTGCGCCCGTTACATATATAGTGACAATGTGGGTTTAGTTTTTTTATTATGTGACTCGTGATCCATATCCGCACTTCTACAGTCTTGTAGTAATTATTAATATAAACAATTTAGGTTGTGTTTGGTGTACCTTTATGATAAGTTTTGTTATCGTAGATAAATTAATCAACGAAATGTTAATTTTGTGTAAGACAACTATCGTTTGAAATATCGACGTATAAATTTGATTGTAAGATGTTCATTGTTTGATAAACAAGTAATTAACTTTTCAGTATCTATATGAAGTTTATTATGTCCTACACAAAAATATTATTATATTATTAGGAATCTATTAGACTGGTTTTGTAGAAAATGGACATTTGCGGCACATAAACTTACTTTCTATCTACCGTGTGGATTTTACACTAAAAATATCTGATTAATTAAATCTTACGACATCTTATCTATCATTTAACAATATAATAAACAAAGGTTAGTACATCCCGTCCAATTTATTTGTCATGCCGCCAAATTAGTGGCGGAAACGCAGCATTAGAGTGGTAACGTGAACATACTCGTGTTGTTTATCTATCTACTATAAAAAGAACGAGTTTGATACTGCGCTCTCCTTAATTCACTCTCTTCTCTTCTTTTTTTAAAGAATTTTGCTCGTACAAATATTTATTCTCACGCTCTTCTAATAACTTTTATTATCTTTAATTATGTATTTTTTTTCTTCATCCCACGGAAACGGTTCTTTAATTCTCTCCTTTCAAACAACCAACACAAACATTTTTTTACCGTAGAGACCTTTTTACGGACGAGTCTTCTCTCCGTATATTTCCAATAAATTTTATATATCACGTGCATGTACATGTGTGCATTCACTAATACTCTATAAATTAGAACGGTGAGGATAGTCTCGGACACACACAGTCCCGAAACTCACTAAAGACTGACATAATAAAAACACTTGCCTTTAACTTCCACCTACTATACAAACATGTGTGCTCACTCTCACCCGTCTTTGTTTCCAAAGCATCGTACCAAGAGCGTCTCTACTATGCCGGAATCTGAGTACGAGATAAATTTGCCCTTGCGAGAATATCATCTTGCCTGCCCTACTTCGTTAGTTTCGCGAGAAAAGCACATGTCCGCTTGCTTCTCGCCACCCTTAGACAAGGGCGCGACTCGCGAGACAATAAACCAGGCCTCGAGAAAATAGTCGCAAGTGACGGGTGCGTTCAGACTTAAAAGAGGTGGGCAGCATCTCCTCTTTCTACCAGGAAAGAGAAAAGAAATGGGCCGCATCTCTATCCACGAACAACAACAAACCCAGCTCCATCATCCTCCTTCGCTGCCGTTGGCATCTTATAAAGTCATTTACCCCAACACCCGTGTTCAGAAACCAGACTGTTCCACCGCAACTGACTCTGACTCCGTGCGTCGTCTTCCACCAGCACTTCAACTTTTGCCATGTTTCAGAAAATACCATAAATTAAAGATTCCTTTTGTTTATATTGTTTTCAAATTATCAACCCCCCCTAGCGTCGGGGTGGGGTTGCTTGTAGTTGATGTCCATGTCGTTGATCGGCTCAATGCTATATCCACTTTATACCTTTTTTTTCCACAATCCAGTTTATACTTGTACCATTATATTCCACTTGTTCATGGACCACAAGGTCAGCCCCTTCAAGTATACCAGTGATAATGACATCGTATACAAGTATATCCTATTTCATTGTCAAAATAAGTTTAGGAACCCCATATGACCATGATTCCCTCTTTACGAACTTTGTCCAGCATCTTGCTACATGGTCCGCACTTGGAGAGAAATCTACTACGTTTTAGAGGGATTGTTGTCGAAAGGTCACAATTTTGGCAGCATGCGATGGGTTTTGGGGGGGAAAATGGTTTGTCGAAATGGATTTTTTTTATTTGGATGGTGATGTATTTTTGTGGGTTGCACCAAAATGTTTTATATTGGTTGGAATTTTGAACAAGTTTGGGCCTTATATATCGTTACCAAAAAGTTAATCTTCTAGCATTTTGACGCTATTTGGATTTTGAAAAAAAATGTGGTTTGTTAAGATTGAATATATGGAGAGACTTTAATTTATCTCACGATTTTGAATAAGGTTGTGTAAGAAGGCGGCATTTGGTTGGACCTTCAAAAATACTTGTTTTTTAGATTGTTACCAAACACGCCGCATTTGGATAGCATTTCAACACTTCTTTTTATGTGCTTATCAAATAATTGTGGATACCGGAATAGGCCAAAATTCTGACAACATTCTAACACTACTTTGGGTTTGATTGAAAGGCCTGCTTTTTTTAATGCAATATACAAACACATCCCTCACATTTTAGCTGTCATGGACATTAGCATATATTTCTTCAACATCAAAACATGTGTACCAAAAGAGGATAAAATGTGGCTTGTTATGTCCACTAGGGATGCAGTTTACTTCTTCCTACACGGTTCTGTAGGTTCCCCATACCAAGGATGTAATCTATCTCATATACAAGATAGTGGCAATGTTTGGGGCTTAGGATGACCCACTTGCACAGGGTCTCTATCGATACTCATGGCATGTTGATTTTTGTATGGGCAACGTGAGTGATACTGTGAAAGACTGGATTTTGACTTAATTTCGAGGACGAAAATTCTTTTAAGGTGTGTAGGATGTGATGGAGTAGACTTTTGAGATCCTAAATATCAAGGACATAAGTGAATCAATGTGTTTAGATTATAATATTGGGAATTACAAGCTTTTTGGGTAAAGTTGATTTATTGATCGATGTTGATATCATGAGTAAGATCCTTTACTTTATGCCTTTTTGAAATATTTAAGTTGATGAGAATATGGTGGAGCTTTGTCCCCAAATTTTAGTAGAATTTAGCTCGAGAGGTAGGGAAGCTATGGTTAAAATTTGGTGGCAATTGAATGTTCCTAGAGTAAGTTATGAAGATTTGAAATTTGGGAAATAATGTGATCTATTGGTGTTTGATTAGCCTAAGTGTTGATTAAAGGTGGTGTCACGCTGCCCTTTTTATTGTGGGTGGGCTGTGTGGAGGATTTATACCCTTGGATCTCAGATCTAGTGGTCGTGGGTGTAGAGAAGGAAGTTCCGCAGATCCTGCTTTGTACGACTCCCTTCCTAGCCGTTGGATGCACCTTGGATGGCCAGATCCTCATCCCCCACCTCCAGCTAGAACGGAGATCATGGAGCAGTCAACGATGCCGAATTCCAAGCATCCCCACATCATAGTCGTGGCCTGATGAGGGGAACCGAGTGGGTAGTCGTTCTTGACTGGAGTAGAGGAGCGAGGAGACCTCTTAAACGAGTTGTGAGACCGCTCCAGTAGAGAGAACGAGCTTCCCTTCCTCACAGCTTCTCCACAGCAAAATGCAAGTGGTGACCGGAAGTGCTAGATAGAGCTAAGGACTCTTTTAGGAGGAACGTGGTGAGGGAAATCACTCTCTGTAGTTAGACGAAACCAGAGATCCACGTAGCTCGCCCCCAGTGCTGACCTCCATGGACTGATGAAGCTAGGTTAGCCATAGGAGGAGGCGGATGTCGAAAGAGGCTTTAGGAGCTTTCCCGCCGTGAGCAACGGTTGTACACAAGTTTTCCTTTTACCTGACGAAGTTCTTGGAGGCCTTGGAAGGGAGAATCATGGAGTAGAGGCAAGACACCTCTTTTACTCCACACCAAAAGCAAGCAACGACAGGCTCCTCCTCCAGAACAAAGGGAGGTGACAATTGAGATGGTCTAAGACTGCAGGGGTAAGGGAAGATCCACAGAAGACCGATGAATCCTCAAGAGAGTATGAGGAGGAGGCAGGTGTTTCTGATTGCTCACCGGAGTCTCCCTAGCGACGACGTCGAGGACTCACAGAGCTTGGCTAGATCAAGCTTCACAGACCCCGCGAGAGGTCTATACAAGCCGATAGCATACATGAGGAGGCCGCGAACCTACATAGCAATCTAGATCTAGAAACGGAGGTGTCGAGATCCCCTTTCTCCTGTCGGAGGTCGGTCGTGCGACGTCGCTTCCAGAAAACAGAGCAGGCGGACAGAGTCTGCATTGCGTGAGAAAGAAAGGGAGGAAAAGAGAGCCCCGACCGACTGAAAGAGATGCGAACCGTGTCTAAGCCAAGAAGACCGGACCGACTCAGGCCATGAGCAGCGTCAGACATGAAGGCCACGTGGCGACACGAGATTCGTCCAAAAAGGTAAATAGTTAGAAAATGCTAAGATCTTCATTAATTCGTAGAAAATAGCTCAGTTGTTAGAAAAATACAAACAAGGTACCAAAATGTTTAGAAAAATAAGTAGAACAACATGGGATCATAATATCAGTATTTTGTTGCACTAATAACAGTGATATCATGAAAGATGTATAATGCTTGTTTAATGGATAATAAATGCCAAACGATGGCACAAAATTATGATAAAATACCAATAGATCATAAATCGTGTTTATAATCCATCTGGTATCAGTAATTATGATGTTGAGTGCACAAAATCATGTAATTTGCTTAATATGGCTAATTAGGGCTAATAACCCTAATTAATATGCAATAAATGCATACATGCTCAATAAATGATGAAATTTATGAAATACCCTCATATCTATAATTGGAAGCTAATATGTAAATATGATATCAATTTTAAACATGAAATCCATGTTATATGAAGTTGACCTTTAATACATGGTTTAAAACCCTAATTTAGGTTAATGATGTAACATAGGGTTAATATATGCACAAAAAGGATTTGGAACCTAATGTTCAGATAATGAACTATAATCTGGAATATAACATCAATAAGATAATTTTAAGACAAGAATGCAAGTAATGATGGGAATATCCTAATGAGATAAGGTAAACCCTAAAATGGACATAACTAGGGTTATGATGATGAGAACCTGATAGTAATATGTGATCTTATCTTAACCAGGGGTTTGACCAAGATATAGATGACATGAGGAATATGTAATGATTAGGTTTATCCTTCTTCAAGGTACGCCATTACCACTTGCTTGGCTTATTATACATTATGCTTGTGTTATATGATAGTAAAGACTTGGCATATGATATTGATTGAAATGATTGTCTTGTATGATATGTTGCTTGAATTTCCATACTTATGGCTATGAATACCTGCAAACATAATATAGATGCTCCATCATAAGATAGCTCATAAACCACTTGGTGGTAGAGCGCATGCATAATGATCACAAACCACTTAGTGGTAGATAATATGATGTTTGTATAATGATCACAAACCACTTGGTGATAGATCATAAGGCCTAAAAACATTGAAGCCCTTGGGGGTAGATGTACAAGATATATGATGGAAATGTGCTTAAAATATGTGTTCTCTTTTTTTAATGAACATATTTGTGCAAGTATACGCTTTTCTTAAATTATTATGTTACTGCCAAGTATTAGTTTTATCTTATTGCCAAGATATGATGTGAGGTATATAAAAGACACGTAGGCGTACTTAGTATAATATTCTTGAATATTGTGCTAATGTGTACCACATGTAATCTTTTGTTTAGGTTGTGGACACGTGCTCTTGACGACTAAGATAGTTGAGAGTTGTGTGGTAAGTTGATGTACTGGTGGACCTGTTGTCTTAAGATCTTGATGTTTAGTAGTAGTGCATGTATATGTAGAAGTTTGTTGTTCAATATGTAATATCAAATGTTGTAAGAATTCATGTTGTAATTATATGTTGAATGGTGAACATGTGTTGTATGGTTTTATTATTGTTCATGTGCATGTGCTACCATTTGTTTCCTTATGAGTTCCTATAATTTTCTTCTTCATAGCCTAGTGTGGGATGCTTAAATTGGGATGCTCACTGAGGTGAGGTTTCAATTTGGATGTCTCACATCAGATTAAGTTTTAGAAAATGCGGGGACGTCACAGGTGGTATCAGAGCATGAACAATAGCAAAGCCTGACATTTGCTCATTATGCAACTCAAAACTAAAGAACCTTGGACTTAATAATATTTTAGGATTAGATTAGTCATCTTGTAGAGACTAGATCTGACCTAGCCTCTAGGTTAGCACCTAGATGTCCGAGAACTAGGTCTAGACTGGTGCTTGTTGAGTAGCAAGTCCTTAGATGTCATTCTTTCCTTAGAGTGCAGCGGTATGGGACGTTGCACTATTTGGAAATGACGTGCTTAAGGGAAGAGAAACCCTAGACATATTGTGCATGTTATCTAGAGTAGCTACACTAGTCTACCCCTTGTTCTCACCCTTTTCCTTAGTTTTCATGACACTGTACTCTCTACTATGTGTGGGGCACTCATTTTCAAGATTTGGTTTTGGATTCCAACCAAATCGAACCTCGATAGTTTTCTCTGAAACTTGTTTTATCAGAGAAAAACTATATAATATTTTATTATATATATGTATTACAAAAATATGTCCCCACACATGTACGAGTAGGAGGTGGTCATGCAACCTAAGTGAAAGTGAATGACATCAGTCTAGAAGAGAGTGTAGTTCTAGATTAGATGTCTAGAGCCTTGTTAGAATATATGATAGATGGAATAGATAAAATAAGTTATGATGATATAATGCAAGTCTCATATAGGTAGTATAAGATGGTTATGATGATCTATGTTTGTCTTTGAGGACATGAGTTCAGATTTGAGGTTTTGAGATAAGTTTTGATGATGCAAGTATGCATTCTTTTATGAGATAAGATATGATAAGTTAAGACAAAGTTGTGAGCCAGCATGAGCCTCAAGCTCTTTTACGAAGGAGGACCTCTAGTGTTATGACCAGTTTTGGGGTTAGCTCAAGAGAGAGCGAGACCCATAGGGAGAAGGTCAGAGAACCTAGACTCCATGATATGAGAAATACGAGAAATATGTGATATGATATGTCCTAAACTAGAATACTCCTGAGTGAATAAGTTGTGTTGCTTAATGCATGATTCCTATAGTCCTTTTTAACCCTAGATGTCCTTGAGAGGACCAAACCCTAGAGTCAGAGAGAGGCTGGCTATATGTGCATATGTGAATAAGGAAATACGAGTGCCTGCCATCTCGGTGAGGGAGAGAGCCCAAGACCCTGGAGGAGGTGGCTATGTTAGTTTTTGTGAAGCCTCATGCTCGGGTTGGTGGTTTCCCACATAGGAATCTAGTGGTGTGTATAAGAGAGCTTTGGGTATGATGTTTCATGGTTAGAGACCTATGAAGAGTATGTCATAGCATGTTTTAGTTTGTTCTTAAGTGGCAGAAGCTTGTAAAGCTATCATTAGTACCAATGAGGTAATTCTAGAACCCTAGACTAAGAGAGGGAATATAGAGCTAGTATATGCACATGAGATACTCATAGAGTTGAGTTAGCTCAGAGAGAGTGGGTATGGAACTATCCTCATGATATGGGTTAGGAGAACCTCAGTTGGTTTAGATGAAGTTTTGATAAAAGTTTAACAAGCCACTCATATAAGTTGGTTTAGTACAACCATGATATAACATAGATAAGAATGTGATCTAATCTCGAGACGTGGTATATAGACATGATATGATGTACAACATAGAGATGGTTTAATAGATGTTAATGCATATATGGTTAACCATACACATGAATAGTGATGATAATGTGATATAGTTGGCTAATCTCATGATGAATCTTTAAAAGAGTTTATAACCTAATATGAGGAAGTATAATTAGATGACACTAATGATACATGTTATATGAATCATGATGTGATATGATTGATGGATCTAGTGATGAATTCACTAATAAACTTGTAACTTAATATGAATGTGAAATGAGATCATCTTAGTGATATATTCCAAATAGTGATAATGATAGTGCTTAATAAATATGTTGAATATGATCTGAAAATCTTGCACTATGTACCGATGATGGCACCTTGTTATGACCTATTAAAAAAAATGTAATTTTGGAATCTTGATGCTAGGGTATAATGAGGACATAAATCCTAAGATATGAAATATGTCATAAGATGATCAGAGTTCCTAAACACTAGTTCTCTTAGAATCTCCTAGAGAGATATGGATAGATGTGGAGCTTTTGCTGGTGGATATGGGACACATAGAGTGGTGCCCTATATATGGATGAGGAACTTGAGTTATCCTTGGAGTATGACTATGGCTTAATTTCGTGGACAAAATTTCTTTTTAGATGTATATGATGTGAAAGACTGGATTTTGGCTTAATTTCGAGGATGAATTTTATTTTAACGTGTGTAGGATGTGATGGAGTAGACTTTTGAGATCCTAAATATCAAGGACATAAGTGAATCAATGTGTTTAGTTTATAATATCGAGAATTACAAGCTTTTTGGGTAAAGTTGCTTTATTGATAGATGTTGATATCATGAGTAAGATCCTTTACTTTATGCCTTTTTGAAATATTTAAGTTGATGAGAATATGGTGGAGCTTTGTCCCCAAATTTTAGTAGAATGTAGCTTGAGAGGTAGGGGAAGCTTTGGTTAAAATTTGGTGGCAATTGAATGTTCCTAGAGTAAGTTATGAAGATTTGAAATTTGGGAAATAATGTGCATTATTGGTGTTTGATTAGCCTAAGTGTTGATTAAAGGTGGTGTCACGCGGCCCATTTTATTGTGGGTGGGCTGCGTGGAGGCTTTATACCCTTGGATCTCAGATCCAGTGGTTGTGGGTGTTGAGAAGGAAGCTCCGCAGATCCTACTTTGCACGGCTCCCTTCCTAGCCGTTGGATGCACCTTTGATGGCCAGATCCTCATCCCCCACCTCCGGCTAGAACGGAGATCATGGAGCAGTTAACGATGCTAAATTCCAAGCACCCCCACATCATAGTCGTGGCCTGAGGAGGGGAACCGAGCGGGTATCTATTCTTGACTGAAGTAGAGGAGGGAGGAGACCTCTTAAACGAGTTGTGAGACCGCTCCAGTAGAGAGAACGAGCTTCCCTTCCTCGCAGCTTCTCCACTCAAAATGCATGTGGTGACCAGAAGTGCTAGATAGAGTTGAGGACTCTTTTAGGAGGACCGCGGTGAGGGAAATCACTCTTTATAGTTAGATGAAACCAGAGATCCACCTAGCTCGCCCCCAACGTTGACCTCCATGGACTGACGAAGCCAGGTTAGCCACAGGAGGAGGTGAATGTCAAAAGAGGCTTTAGGAACTTTCCCATCGTGAGAAATGGTTGTACACAAGTTTTCCTTTTGCCTAACAAAGTTCTTGGAGGCCCTGGAAGGGAGAATCATGGAGCAGAGGCAAGACTCCTCTTTTACTCCACACCGAAAGCAAGCGACGGAAGGCTCCTCCTCTAGAGCAAAGGGAGGTGACAATTGAGATAGTCTGAGACTACAGGGGTAAGGGAAGATCCGCAGAAGACCGATGAAGCCTCAAGAGAGTATGAGGAGGAGGCAAGTGTTTCTGGTTGCAAACCGGAGTCTCCCTAGAGACGGCGGGGAGGACTCACGGAGCTTGGCTAGATCAAGCTTCACAGACCCCGAGAGGTCTATACAAGACGGGAGCATACGTGAGGAGGCCGCGAACCTACATAGCAAGCTAGATCCTAAAATGGAGGCCTAGATATCCCCTTTCTTCTTGCCGGAGGTCGGCCATGCGACGGCACTTCCAGAAACATAGCAGACGGACATAGTCTGCATTGCGTGAGAAAGAAAGGGAGGAAAAGAGATCCCCGACCGGCTGAAAGAGATGTGAACCAGGTCTAAGCCAAGAAGACTGGACCGACTCAGGCCATGAGCAGTGGCAGACCTAAAGGCCACATGGCGACACATGATTCGTCCAAAAAGGTAAATAGTCAGAAAATGCTCAGATCTTCATTAATTTGTAGAAAATAGCTCAGTTGTCAGAAAAATACAAACAAGGTACCAAAATGTTCAGAAAAATAAGTAGAACAACATGGGTTCATAATATTAGTATTTTGTTGCACTAATAATAGTGATATCATGTAATACGTGTAATGCTTGTTTAATGGATAATAAATACCAAACGATGGCATAAAATTATGATAAAATACCAATAGATCGTAAATCATCTTTATAATCCATATGATATCAGTAATTATGATGTTGAGTGCACGAAATCATGTAATTTGCTTAATATGGCTAATTAGGGCTAATAACCCTAATTAATATGCAATAAATGCATACATGCTCAATAAATGATGAAATTTATGAAATACCCTCATATTTGTAATTGGAAGCTAATATGTAAATATGATATCAGTTTTATACACGAAATCCATGTTATATGAAGTTGACCTTTAATACATGGTTTAAAACCCTAATTTAGGCTAATGATGTAACATAGGGTTAATATGTGCACAAAAAGGATTTGGAACCTAATGTTCAAATAATGAACTATAATCTGGAATATAACATCAGTAAGATAATTCTAAGACAAGAATGCAAGTAATGATGGGAATATCCTAATGAGATAAGGTAAACCCTAAAATGGACATAACTAGGGTTATGATGATGAGAACCTGATAGTGATATGTGATCTTGTCTTAACCAGGGGTTTAACCAAGATATAGATGACATGAGGAATATGTAATGATTAGGTTTATCCTTTGTCAAAGTATGCCATTACCTCTTGCTTGTCTTATTATACATTATGCATGTGTTATATGGTAGTAAAGACTTGGCATATGGTATTGATTGAAATGAATGCCTTGTATGATATGTTGCTTGAATTTCCATACTTATGGCTATGAACACCTGCAAACATAATATAGATGTTCCATCATAAGATAGCTCATAAACCACTTGGTGGTAGAGCGCATACATAATGATCACAAACCACTTGGTGGTAGATCATATGATGTTTGTATAATGATCACAAACCACTTTGTGGTAGATCATAAGGCCTAAAAACATTGAAGCCCTTGGGGGTAGATGTACGAGATATATGATGGAAATGTTCTTAAAATATGTGTTCTCTTTTGTTAATGAACATCTTTGTGCAAGTATACACTTTTCTTATATTCTTCTGTTACTGACAATTATTAGTTTTATCTTATTGCCAAGATATGATGTGAGGTATATAAAAGACACGTAGGCGTACTCAGTACAATATTCTTGAATATTGTACTGACGTGTACCACATGTAATCTTTTGTTTAGGTTGTGGACACGTGCTCTTGACGACCATGATAGTTGAGAGTTGTATGGAGAGATGATGAATAGGTGGACATGTTGTCTTAAGATCCTGATGTTTAATGGTAATGCATGTATATGTAGAAGTTTGTTGTTCAATATGTAATATCAAATGTTGTAACAATTCATGTTGTAATTATATGTTGAATGGTGAACATGTGTTGTATGGTTTTATTATTGTTCATGTGCATGTGCTACCATTTGTTTTCTTATGACTTCCTCTAATTTTCTTCTTCTTAGCCTAGTGTGGGATGCTTAAATTTGGATGCTCATTGAGGTGAGGTTTCAATTTGGATGTCTCACATCAGATTAAGTTTTAGAAAATCCAGGGACGTCACAGATACTTTTCCATTTTGAATACCCCAAGAGAAGGGTGGTGTAGAGGGAAAGTTGTCAAATTTATTCCAAAACTCAATTTGTACATTATAAAAGAATAAGAGAGTTTCTACTTCATTGTTAGCAAATATAAATGTGAATGTAAATGCATGAAATGAAGCTATAATATATTTTGATAAATTATTTTTCAAGTAATTTATATATTTACTATCAACATATTTGTGATAAAATTAAGAAGGTAAAGCAAAGTAGATGCATCCTCACAGGGAGCCCATACTATTAGAAGTACAAAACTAGATGAATTATCATTAGACAAAGTAAGTACATGAATCAAATGAAGAGGTCTCATTCTAGGACATTTTTTAGTGTTTTAGAAGCATCAAACAAGAAACATAGACAATACATAGAGTTTCGAGTGTGATTCAGAGCCAAAAAGAAGGTTGGTGTGTTTCAAGGATATGTCCATTTCAAAGTTGGATAAAGTGAGCATGGATTTCACTTAAGAAGCCTATAAGGGTGCGTCACCAATAGCCTAGATATCTAAAAGCCGCTCACCTATTCTTCCTTCTCAACTCTATACCAAAAGGAAACAAAATATTATAGTGGACACAGTTTCCAATGACACACTTATGAATGTGCATATGGTCCCAATTGTTGTAGATGATCTTGATGATGATTATTGCTTCCAAGAGGGCATGTTTAGGGAGACATTCCTCTTTATCTTGGATATTTGATCATTAGTATATGACCTACTCTCATGATCTAAAGTGGTGCACTATAACATATTGAAACATGCCTTCCTTATCACTAAAACTTTATTTCCTCTGAATTAGGTACCAAAGGGTATACATTTTAGTTAAATTCAGAGTATGGTATAAGTAGTACCCATATAAGCATAAATATGATTAATAAATGGTATATAAGGAATCTTATAACATGGAAGAAAGGAACTTATCACCCTTGACCTTAACTCAATCAATATAACCACTAGGTAGTGCTTAGTTGGCTAACATTGATGAATAACAAATAAATTATACTTTTTCATAATAAATCCCAGATCATATAAGAATATGCCACTTAAATATATTTTAGAAATCCATGTAGTAATACATGACAAGTTTCACGCAATGCATAATACATCTGAATATGTAAGTATATTCCCAACCCTCTATAAAGTAACTAATTATATTAACATGTTTAATAGTGATGGAATCGAGATTGGACATATCTGTATTAGTAAGAAGGATGGGAAATTATGTTATAATCATATAAAGGATATAAAGAATAATTAAAATTTGGTTATTTTGTAATTGAAAGATAATATCATCTCTGGTAGGAAAATTGAATTTAGTAATATATGTGGTTCCTTTAAGAGTTAAGTAAAATAAGTCATGTGAATATAATCATGCAAATGAATCTAATATAAAGACATAGTTCATATATTTTTTGGATGTATAATTATCAAAATGACCTCTTCTGTCCCTAATTCATTGGATAACTTAATTACTGATGATAAAATTGAAAAGTAATGTAAGTTCATTTTACTTGTGTTTTTGTTGGCTTAGGGACCAGTTCTATATTACATTAATAATCTTACCTGGCTTAATTTCGTTAGGGAAAGAAAGTAAAATCAAAGTCTAAAACATTTAATAAAATAATGAATAACCTTAAAAGAGAAACCTAATGGAAAATTTAGACCTTCATGCTTTAATTATCCTAGGGGTCAATTTTCACCTCATTTGAACGTTAATTGAGCCCTCAATTATATTTGTAGAAAAAAATACAAAGTAAAATTCTCGATTGATAAATATTGTGAACAATATAGTCAATTTATCACTCACCGTTCTATATTCTTTTCCCCACTGGTTTACCAGATGACCATGCCTCTCATCATAGTTTTCTCACTACACCTAGTCAAACCAGTAGGTGTGAATCATCTCCTTCGTCCAGCCACCCTATTATCTCCCAAAATACAATGGCAATATAAGTTGTTTTCCTCTCCTCTTCTTCATTATGTGAGCTTTTCTTCTCCATTGAATTGCTCAGACAATTTTGTACCATCTAATACCCACTTTCCTAATCAAATTCATATCAATCTAAAAACCCCTAAATTGACCATTCCCCTCCTTATTTCCACAAGCTACAAAGCCAGATCTAAATTATGTATAAAGAGTTCTCGAGCATCCTAATCTCCACTTGATCCAAACTTTAGACTCAATCCCCCTAGAAACTCCCCTCTGTCTCAAGAAAAGTTTAACCTCTTTCCCATCCCCTAAAGTTGTCATTTTTTATACACATCATGAAGATTTAATTCCCCTCTTCAACATCTTCCGAAAAACACCTTAACGTCTTCCAGTACTCTTTGTTCCTATGGTATGTAGTGACTCATCCTACCCAACTTCATGAGTAGTTGACGATCAGAGATGTCACGACATGCTACCCCAGGATCCTTGTGGATCTGGAAACATGTGTATGGGTCCTACATGATTCCAGAGTTGTTCTGATTGTCATTTCTCCTCCAATCTTGGTAATTCTCTGAATTCCTATTTTACCTTCTCCATTTAATTTTCTGGACACCTCTTGGTTGTCCGACATGCTAGGCTTGTTTTGGAGATTTCTCATTGATAACTAGAACTTATGGAACTCCATGAGGGTAATGGAAATATTATAATGTATTGGTTTTGATGTGTGTTTAATCCTTGAGCTTCTTCTTCCAGTCAGTCATGGCAATGATCTAGATCTCCTAGATTTTGTTATGGACATATTTTGGCTTCCCAAGTTTGCTTGACCTCTTGAGTACAGTGAAGCTCTTTCTAGTCAAAGGGTTTGATGGAACAAAAGGGTGGATTAGAAGAATTACATTCTAGATCATCTTATTGTGAAGGTCACAGTTGAGAATAATTGACATGCATACATACAATTTTGCCTAGCTCTTGTTATTTGTACCATGCTTGCTTTGGGAGTTTTGGGCATTATTAGTTGGTTTTGTTTTCTCAAGCCATACACATTTTGGAGTCAGGTTTTTACCATGTTGGGCATGTCACATGTTATGAAATGAAATCAGTACTAACATATATTCATACTTTGTACTTGTTTTAATCACTCAAAAGTGTCATCTTAATTAATCCACAGAAAATAATATATTGCTTAGAAAAATAAAGGAAAATATGTGTTGGAATCACAAATTTATTTCCATCTAATGGTAACAATTTCATGACCTAATTATAGTGTATTACATATATGTTTTTAAGGATTTTTTTATTTGTAAAATTTATAAAATTGATATCAAGCATTATTGATGTTAATAAAAATAAGTACAATATGCTAACGACTTAGGAAAATATATTTACAAGATGATGTGGTTTTTATAACCTAATGTATTAATAATAAAAAGATGATTTTTAGGGTTCACGTAATTAATGTGAACTTAACCCTCATTTCATATATGATGTTAATAGATGGTCTGTGACCCTAATGTGGAACTAGAGTTACCGTCGATATATCTAGGTTCAATCTGAGGTATGTTGCATTCATTAATCGTTGTTAGAGAGTCTATTTAGGTAAGTTGTTTAGCCTCTTTATTAAATGGGGCCAATGGTGTCTTGGCCATTCAAACTTGTATTGAGTATGTATGCTTCCCCCTTATCTTATTTATAGGAGAGGGGGTTTCCCTTATAAGGGGTGAGACCCAAGAGGGGATTTCTCAATATTTAATTTAAGAAAATAATTCATAAACCTCATTCATTCACAACCACAAATTAATAACCTTTTGAATAGAAGGGGGTGCAAAATATTTTGTCAAATAGATTAGTAAAAGAAACATAGTTTGTAGCAGCAAAAAGTTTAATCTAACTATTATGAAATTTTGTCCAAGTTTGACAGTGATAACACGAAGGGCATCTGATAATATATGATATCTAATTTAGTAAGATTAGTTTGTAGGTAGCAATGTGTCATTCTTAGAAGTCTTCCTGAAGCTAGTCCCGAGTTGTGCCTCTGACTTCTTGGACCTCAGTTATACAAACATATGGTTGGGTTGAGAACTACACATAGAAGAGGAAGAAAACAAGAGAAAGGACGTCAAAAAGATGTGAATGTACAATATTATAATAACAAGGCATTACTATAGATCATTGAGTGTTCAATATAAGAGATTTGAATAAGGGGATGCTCAAGAGAGACAAGTTCCAAAAGAATTAAAACATCAAAAGATGAGGCATGATTTATAACAAGGAAATTAAGAATTAGGGGGTCTTGCCTTATAAAATTTTCATCAAGAAACATCAAAGCATAAGATGTGAATATAAATAAACCTTATAATAAGGTTATTTAAAGTAGGTATAGAACACCATAGGATCTCAGCTAAAAGTGGGTGTAAAAGGGAACCCTATGTTGAATAAGTGTTCCTATATATATATATATATATATATATATATATATATATAATGAGTAGAAAAGCACACTTAGTGTGGAAAAAACATGCCCTATGTATTGTTGTACTCATGTACTGCTACTAAAAATAAATTTAGTCTAAACCATGCACACAAATAGAGAAAGTTAAGTTAAAGTATCGTCAAATATCCAAATATTTCATGAGAATGATGGAACATTCCCATGAGCAGTAAATCTAGGTCAAAGGGCATTCAAAAAAATAATCACATCATTTTAATACAACTTTGAGAAAATAATCTGACAAAAGACAAAATTTCCAAAAGGTGCATAAGTAATGAAGGGGTATCAATAGATGACTCATATGGGAAAAGTTGATTAGCCATATTAATAATGCCTATATAAATTGGAAAGTTGCACATACCTAAGCTGAAAGACTAAATATCCATTACACAAATAAGATCAGTGTCAGGGTCAGAGTCACACAAAACCTCCCAATGAACTCGCCACAGCCCAGGATGCGACCACAATGTTCCTAGAACAAGACCCCAGACCTTTGAGATTGGGTGTCTCCAAGTAGAGTAGGGAGAACCCATGGTGTCAACTCAAGCCAAAGAGTTGGAAAAGCTTCTCATGATGGTGAGGAAATCTCCTAGCCAAGTAATTAGAAGGAATGGCTTGAGGCATAAAAAAGAGACCACATGCCCTCAATGAAAAAGAAGTGACATGCTTAGCTAAAAAAGAACATATCTATGTATTTCTTGGATCCTTTAATGCTCACTGGGTTTTGGTTTTAAAGGAACGTTAGTAAGGACATGTATAGTTCTAGGGACTGGTGACCACAAAAGAATGATTTGGGGTTTTCTTTCTTATTTAGGTTTTAGAAGTAATAAGATATATTCCCATATGTAAACAAAGAGAGAACCACCAGAGTATAAAATCTCAGAGAAAAGAGATGACATATATCTAATAACACTAAGAATGAGATTCAGAAGGTGTTCTTTTACTAGTTTCCCTTTGTTAATATACAATTTATAATGACAGGAATGTCTTTAGGGAAATCCAACCTGACTAAAACAATAATTTTTCCTTAAATCCTGATATTTTTATCCTTTCTTATATATTTTATTTAAGGAAAAAACATTAAATAAACAAAGAAAATTGGCACTACATTCTTGCTTTGAGATTGTTTAGTGGATTATTTAATATATATATAAGTAGTTTTGGTATTATTCAATAAAATATTGCTATTATATTTATTGCATTACTATATTTGGTATTTATGACCCTTTAGAGATCAGACACTCATGAAGGAGGTATATCTTATTTTGTGTTTCTTTAAATACATATTTTTACATCGATTTCAATGAAGCATGCATGATACAATTTCCTTCTAGGAAAAACATATTTAATTAATGTAAATTTAGATTCTAATTTTTTTATTTTCAATCGTTTTTGTACCAATTGCTTATAAGAAGAAACATTTGTTGAGATTTTTGGTATATATAGTGTAGAATGTTTTTTCAATTTATTTTAAATCGAATGATGATGAGATTATCAAACTGACAATTTTTCATGTTTAAGGGATTACAAAGGAAAGAGAGAAGTTTGTCAAGAAAAGTGTGCAAACAATGTTACTATATTTTCTCTATTGGTAAACAATTATTTATTATATGTGAGTTATGATGTAACATATTCAAATATATTGTAACTCCATCATGGTAGTTTACTTCTCTTAATGTAGACTAGAGAGGATAAGTTTACCTAAATGATATTTTTATGTAAGAGAGAGAGATATATATTAAATTAAACATTAATTTCTTTTATTAATTCATATATTATAGTATATGGAATAATGTCATTAAAATCCATATATAATCATCATATTTTGAAATGAGAATTTTATTGAAATTGTTTTATGATAAACAATTTTACAGATTTACTACACATAATACATTATTTTTCTCTAAAACAATTTTCTAGCTAAAGGCAAGTTAAATTGTTCCACTTGTATAATATCTATTAATATTTATTTATACATTTAAGTCTATTTTAACATCTATATATATATATATATATCATAGTATCTATTGATACATGCCTTGTATGTATTATTGGGTTGTTAACGGAATCATGACATGTTTGTATGTATACATTTATAGAATATACATTAACTTTACTTATTTGTTACATGTTTCTCCAAATCCCATAAATTCTTATATTACCTTTCATTCAAATTTCCATTTAGAATTTTATTATAATTCATCTAGAACTAAACAACTTAATTTTGCCAACTTACGTTAATTTTCTCAATAATAAGAAACCGACCACTTTTGATTATCTTAAGCATATATATACATATACAAAATGTCTTGTAGATGAAGTAAAATTTTCATGTATTTATATTTTCCTTTTAGTCATTAAATCTCAATATTCATTTTGACTCTCTTTTTCTCTATCATTTATTTATAGGAAAACTCTAGAGAATCAATTATAATGATAATAACCCATGTTTAAACATTATTCTAATTAATTGACACTTAAATCTCAATATAGTTATCAACTAAACAACATATAATTAATCTATAAATCCCAATAAACCATAATTTAGAAGAAGAAAAAAGTTTATTAAGGACATCATAAAAAATAAGGAATGGATGATTAGACTAGATACACAGAGTTGCATATGTTACAAAACCCCACCACTTAAAGAGGATTGTGTCCCCAAAATTTAGCAACCATAACTTTGTATATTGAGTCACCTAGTGACCAAGATGTAGTTATGTCGGTCCTTGCCTAATGTCTCCACCCCTTTTTTTCACAATAAAAGATGAGATAAGAGAGTTAAACCAAAATATATGTTTTATTACCATAGTTACTATTGTTACGTACCTTTTGATGATAGTTCCATCATTATTATAATAAGTGGGTGTGTACATGAAGAAAACTTCATTAATACATATATTATTTTCCATCTAGTTTTAGTGTTGGCTCTTAGGTTGAGTATATGAATCAAGTTTTACCAAAATGATTTAAATATCTTACATCACACGATCAAAACATGGCATGTAGTCCACTACGAAAATATGGTTAAGGTGTAAGATTAGAATTTACTTATCAAGAATGTACCAAGGTGTAAGATTAGAATTTACTTATCAAGAATGTACCATTGTCTAATATTCAGCATTCTAGTGTATTTTATGTAAGTTATTAAATGAATTATCCAAGTTGTTGTGCACACATTAACCATAGATATTAAGATTATGGTATACTTATTTCTTTTCCCTTCAATTTATTATGGTCATGTGGGTCAAGGTTACACATTCATCAAGTGTCACATTCCTATAGTTTTTAACTTGGGTTAATTTGTTTATAGAAAGCCAAAGTAACATGGCCTCAATTTCAATCATAGCTACTAACTTACATTATTTATGCTCACCATTTACATAAGTGAATATCAATTTGAGATATTGGGTTTAAATTGTTTGATTAACATTCATATGGTTAACTTAGTGGATTTCATTCATCTATATTGGTTAGGCAGACATAAAATGGGTTTATCAAGATGAAACCACACACAAGGGAGACTTCCCATCATATCATTTTCCACATGGTATCAGACTAGGCTTTCCTACTCCGCCCCTAAACTTGTGTGAGGGAGAGAGAGAGAGAAAAGGAGAGAAGACTCCACGTGTAGGCGGCCTTAGTCCCCAGGTGCTTCTTAACTGCCCACATGGATCTCCTGCCCCTGCTTCTTCTAGGATATGTCTCCATGGAGCGTCTTCATTAAAACTAAAATAGTTCATCTGGAATTTTTCACTATTAGAGCTATATAAGATGCCATGTCACTGTCATTATTTGTTGCTTTTAGATCCACCACTTCTATCCTATATGACGTTGTCATCTACACCACTAAAGATCTAAATTGGCATCATCTACATCACAATTTCTCTACACCATTATCATCTACGTCACATCTATCATCAATGTCACCATCAATATTGAGATCTAATTGCAAACTATGGAAAACATCTCCATTTTCTAGCTGGTATTGGTGATATATCACTCCTATATTGCTATGGTAGATATATGTAGAAAAAAATCCACCCTTTTTCTACTTTCTTAGGGTTTACTACTACTTTTCCACCACTGATACAATGTGTTGGAAGAGATCTCATTCATTCATGACTTGGATCATGAATTCTACACTTTGACATTGTGTGTCACCTAAAGGATATGGAGTATCACTTGCATTCTGCCTTGATTCTTCCTTGAGATCTATCAACTAAGACAATGTGTCGCATGCTTCTTTCTAGAGATGACTTCTACTATTGCACCTACTAATGTGTGACATGATGTGTCCCTTCATAAACATTGTGTGTCACATGCTACTACTTCTATATCTAAACATGCTACATCATGTACGACTATTTATTACATGGATGATGCTTCTATACATGGTGAGTCCCGACCTTTATCCTTACTATTAACACTTGTCTTCCCTTTCTAGAAAATTTATATTTTTTATGTTCTTTACCCCCCCCCCCATCCTTTCCATCCCGACATGCATATTGTATACCTCCTCAGTCCTTGTATTACCCCCCATATGCATATTGTGCTTATTGACTCATTGGATCCTAAATAAAATCCAATTTTCACTCTAATCCATACATCGGGGATGTAAGTTTTTGGGTTGATCTAAGATCCACATAATTTTCTAGTTGGATCTGTGTAATCTGGTCATATTGCACATTGACACAAGTTTTTGGTTACCTCCTCCAAATATTTGCCTACATAAACACTACTTTTACCATTATTTTTTTACTTTCCACCCCAAAAATGCTTCTAACTCATTTCATAGTTGGTGTGCGGAGGAGAATAGAGGATGATGAGTAGGGGGAAGAATGAGATGGAGGAGATAAGAAGAGGATTTTCATTATGATGCTCTATAGATCTTCATGCTACTTTTTTTGTTGTTATGTGGTGTTTCTTTTGCTGCTATGTGTTGTTGTGTTTGCTAGTATGTGGATCCTTCTAATTCTATTATAGATCTGTTTGCCCTGCGAAGAGCTTGGGAAACTTATTCATCAACATCTCAATTATTGTTCTAAATTTATCTACTTCAATTGTTCTATCTTTTGATTGATTTTGTAATCTGGCGACACAACTCTTGCAACTTGTGCTATGTTTAGCACATCTTATTTACTTCTTTGTGATTTTGCACTATATTTTGACCATGCTTTGTCTACACATTTAGCTCTCTATGTGACCATCCTCTATTTGCATGTTGAATTTTTGTCTGTGTCTTGCATACATCGACCACTACTACTATTGTGACCCAACACTCTTTGGATGTGACATCTATGATGAGATAAGATGTTTAAGATTTTTTTAGTGATGGAGTTTCATATACATTAGATACTTGAGTCCTTTATCTACTTTCTACTTTCTGCGCTCTCCTTCTATTCGTCTATAACATCTACTTTTGGATGATGTGTGACAACACTCACTGGCTTGTCCATGCCTTGCACACATTGAGACTTTTCTTGTCTTTGCTTTGTGTGCATGTTGGCTACTAATTCTAGTGTTCCATCACTCTCTAGTATACTTTAGGATGATAGAGACTAATTTGAAGACCATGATGCCTACCTATTGATGTTTATTTCTACTCTAGATGCCATTTGATGTTGATCAATAAGCTACTCCTACATGCTGTTGGATAAATTGGACATTATGATAAATCCCTTTGTTTCGATGATGACAAACATTTCACTCTTGTTGATCTAACGTGCTACTTGAGTGTTGCAAGAATAAGGTGGATGACAAAGCTCTAGGGAATCTATATGCTTGAATAATTGTAAATGTCATGAAATGTAATCAATTGTAAACTTGTACAAATATATAATGTACAAGTACTTAGACTTCATGTAAATCAAGCGTTAGATCTTCCCTAGCTAAACACCACACTTAGATAGGTCATCCCCTTCAATAGTGTCATATATGCACACTCATACACACACTTAATGTCTTTATTTGAAACATTAAAACAGGGTCAATCTCGGTCGACAAACTCCTCGACCGAGACACTCTCGGTCGACAAACTTCTCGACCGAGAAAGACCCAGGTAGCCGTTAGACACAGCTGACAGGGTAGTTGGCAGTTGGAGATGAACGTTCCAAACACTTGATCCAGAGTGACTGTCGGTCGACAAATCCTCAACCGAGTTGGTGTCTCGGTCGACAATTCCTTGACCGAGATGGACTCTGACAGCAAATGCAGAATTAATTAACTAGCCGTTGCTAATGCAACCAACTTGTACCTAACTGCTAGTTAAGCACTTAGAACCCCCTAGAAAGTGTCTAGAACGTCCTTAATCACTTGTAGGCCATTCCTATAAATAGGACATGCCTTAGGACACCTAAACTTACCTAAGCTACACTTGTGCTACACTTGAGATTGAATACTCATTGGCAATCTGTTTTGAGCAAAAGAGCAATTCCAACATTGGCTATTCATTCCCATTGCTCCTATTTCGTGTCCTATAGGCTAGCATCTCCTTTCCACAGCACTTACACTTCTAAACTCATTGGTTGGGAGATCAATACGCTTGATATAGGCAAATCAAGCCTTGTGCTTCAAAGGATAAGTTGTACTTTCTATTTTCCTTCTTGTTCTTTTTATTCTTTGTATTCTCCTTGCTACTCCTAGGGTTGGAGGTTGCTGATTGGAGAAGGTTCTTCTCGGAGGAGAAGGTGGACTTCAAGCTACTTCAAGAAGGATATTGCAACGGGAAGCTACTTCAAGAAGGCTATTGCAACGGGATGCTACTTCAGGACGAAGACTGCTTCAAAGTTGGTGCAATTACTTCTAGGTGAAGGCTGCTTCAAGGTGGTGCAATTACTTCAAGGTGAAGGCTGCTTGAAGGGTTTAGGGAGAGAATTGTAATTTTATGTAAAGTCCTTGCGAGGTAATAAAATTAAATTCTTTCCAAATCCCGGTTGGGTAAGCAACTGGGTAGTGGACTGACTACCTTAGTATTTGCTAAGGTAGGAACCACTCTAAATCCTTGTCCCCTTGTCCAATATTCTTTTGGTTGGTTGCTTGAGTTAAATAATTGTTAAAATATCTTTAAAACTCTATTCAGCCCCCCCCTCTAGTGTTTTTTTCAATTGGTATCAGAGCAGGCTTCAAGGAACTCTAACCAAGTCTTGAAGAATGGGTGACGGGTTGCTCAACAACCTCAATCTTGAAGGGACACTTGTGGCTAGACCTCCGGCATTCGATGGGACTAACTACACCTATTGGAAAAGAAGAATGCAATTTTATTTCCAAGGGATTAGTTGGGATCTATGGAGGATGGTGTCAACCCCCTATGAGCTTCCTCAAGTGGAATATGCAGCTTGGGACACAAATACGATAAAGTCGGCTCAAATGAATGCAAAAGATGTAAGTATTCTCTATTGTTCAATTTCAGTAGGAGAATTTAATAGAATATCAAATTGTGAAACAGCCTATGATATTTGGCATAGACTTTCTATAACTTATGAAGGGACTGTTCAAGTTAAGAATTCTAAAATTGGAATGCTTAAACAAAAGTTTGAACAGTTCCGTATGGATCCGAATGAATCTATTAGTGATATGTATGCAAAATTCTCGTCTATTGTAAATAGTTTGAATGCTTTAGGTAAAGTTATTAGTGAGGAAGATCAGGTGTCAAAGATCCTTAGATCACTTCCTCCAAAATACAAGCCCAAGGTGACGACTATTGAAGAAGCAAATGATCTCACTCGGCTAAGAATGGAACAACTTATTGGCAACCTAGAAGCACATGAGGCAACATTAGAAGAGGAAGAAAGACGAGAAAGTGAACTTCAACAAGGAAGAAAGAAGGACATTGCATTCAAAGCATCAACCAAGACTATTCATGACACAAGTGAAGATGATAGTGAAGAAGAAACTCTCATTGTAAATGGTAAGCAGTATAAATGTTTTAAAATTCACAAAACTTCTAGTGTTTCATCTTCCAGGTGCTTTGAATGTGGCAAAAAGGGACATATGAAAGGTGATTGTCCAAAACTCAAGAAAGGGAAGAAATCATCTCACAAAAAGAAGGAAAGAGCATATAAAGCTGCATGGGATGATTCAAGTGATGATAGTGATGATGGAAAAGAAGAAGTAGAATGTCTTATTGCTACAACAAATGAAGAAGAAGAAGAAGAAGAGGTAAGCCTTTTTGATCTACCAAAAGAAGATCTTATTGCTAGTCTTCAAGATACACATGAGAAATATATTGAGTGCAAAAAGAAACTTAAGAAATCAAATAAAGTAAATGATGATTTAAACGTTAAACTTCTTGCTCTTGCATCTGAAAATGAAGATCTCAAAAAGGCAAATGAAGATTATGATCTTAAGTTAAAATCTGTAGAAGCTAATTGCAATCT
Source organism: Alisma plantago-aquatica (assembly GCA_963693085.1). NCBI lineage: Eukaryota > Viridiplantae > Streptophyta > Magnoliopsida > Alismatales > Alismataceae > Alisma > Alisma plantago-aquatica. The sequence goes on from OY856411.1 coordinate 555,260,314, forward strand.
CCTTTCCTTAGAAAAGTTAAACTTGCAAACTCAAGTGAATGATCTTCAGAAACAACCTGTTCTATGTTCACACTTAGATTATGATGAAGTTGTCAAAGAAAGAAACTATCTAGTATCTGATTTAGATCAAGCAAAGAAAGATATAAACAAGAAGATGGATGATATTGCTAAGTTACAAAGAAATATAAATGAGTTAAGAGGAAATGACATGCTTGAAAATATTCTGAAAATTTCCTCTAGTTATAATGGAAGAAGAGGATTAGGATATGATCCAAAGAGAAATCAACCCAAAAGAGCTAAAGCATCCAAGAATAAGACTATGTTTGTACCTAGGAACACAATTCCTATAAAGAGAAATGAATTTGACTCCATTAGTTTTCATTATTGCATGCGTCTTGGACATTATTCATTTTCATGCCCATATAAGAAAAAGAATGATGATTTAGCTTGGATTCCTAAAACTTAGAAGCTTAAATTTAACCAGTTGATATGTGACTTAAACTGATTCTTGATATACAAATGTCATATCTCAACATAATCGAGCTCTAACTTGCATAATTTTGTTTTACTTAGAAAACAATTAACAGTTCTGAAAACATTCCAGAAACCTTGTCGGTCGAGAAAATGTCGACCGAGAGAACAGTCGGTCGAGAAATTGTCGACCGAGCAGGTCACTGATTTCCAGTCTGCAATAAATCTACTGAACATGTTTTCAATTGATCAAATTGCTATCTATTTGTTGTTAATGACTGTTTGTACATGCAAAACAAAGTATAAATTCTGGAAACCATCCTTGAAAACTTATATGAGATTAATTTGGTTTATTCTCTAAATAATTTAAGTCAAATTATTGCCTTCATGGTCTATTCTAAGTATTCTTTGATTTATTCACATAGAAACCATATGTTGAATTTCATGTTGTTACTGTTTTATCATTACATCATGGATATGATTTCACCATTTCATTATTCAATTTCTACATATAAAGATAATGATTATTGCATGAATGATCCTTGATGATACATAGGCAAGCAAAATGATTTGTTGTTGATATATTCCTTAGTACTTCAATGCTTGCTCTTCTAAAACAAAATGTCATAACACATAAGATACAAATTTCTCAATTGGTATCTTTAAGAACTTGAGATATTATTCTTGATTTCAAGGATATATGTATATTTTCTTGAAGAATCTTATGATTAACATGAGTACAAGAAGAAATAGGACTTGACATTCATGCACCCATAGCAAAGATTAGGGGACATCATTCATAATAGACATCACTCAAAGTGCCTCAAATTGCTATTTATCTATCTGCAGAAATTATACTTCACAAATGAATGTTCAAATATGAAATCTGAAGAATTTGCCTCTTGGTTGAAATTAAATTTGACCAAGGGGCGCTATGGTCGTAGTCAAGGTTGACCTAAAATAAGCTTGACAAAATGCTTATTTGTACATCATTTTATTGTACTTAATCTTAGTATCAAAATGTACTTTTGATAAAGGTCAAAATCAAATTCTAGAAATCATTTGTGACCTTAGAAGCTTTAAATTGCTTTAAATTATAAGATTAAGGGGGAGATCATAAAAACAAATTTGATTATTTGATTAAGAAGATTACAAAAAACATTGTAAACATCATTTGAAGCTTGTTATGACCTTAGTATTTTTACTCTTGGTTATGAATAAATCTACAAATTTCATAAAAATGATATATCTTGTTCTTAAAGGAACTCTCTAAACAAATCAGGGCTTAACATCCCGTGCATTTGGTTAGAGACATTTTTTATACTCTAAGATTAAAGGATTCTCATTTGATTTTCAGGGCTTAACATCTCTTGATAGATGAGAAATCAATATACATTCATCATAAGCTTAAGGGAATCTCATATCATTTCAAGGCTTAATATCCTTTGCAAATGATTGAGAAACAAATTGTGGCTAAATTAGACAAAAATGATATTAAATCCATATTCCTAATAGAATATCTATTTAAGGGGGAGCATAGTATAAAATTAAGGGGAGAAGAAATATAACATATTCAACCTGGATATCTTTTTGAAATGACAAAGGGGGAGAAAGAATATAAAATCACAAATATAAATTCAAAAATATAAATGAGTTTCATCTTGATGGCCAGCACTCACTTGTAAAACAAGAAATGCTACAAAAGGTAATCTTCAGGTATGAAACTCACATGCTTTATATTTCCTTATTTCATATTTAGGAAATGCTTTTCATCTTCAAAAAGGGGGAGATTGTTGGATAAATTGGACATTATGATAAATCCCTTTATTTCGATGATGACAAACATTTCACTCTTATTGATCTAACGTGCTACTTGAGTGTTGCAGGAATAAGGTGGATGACAAAGCTCTAGGGAATCTATATGCTTGAATGATTGTAAATGTCATGAAATGTAATCAATTGTAAACCTGTACAAATATATAATGTACAAGTACTTAGACTTCATGTAAATCAAGTGTTAGATCTTCCCTAGCTAAACACCACACTTAGATAGGTCATCCCCTTCAATAGTGTCATATATGCACACTCATACACACACTTAATGCCTTTATTTGAAACATTAAAACAGGGTCAATCTCGGTCGACAAACTCCTCGACCGAGACACTCTCGGTCGACAAACTTCTCGACCGAGAAAGACCCAGGTAGCCGTTAGACACAGCTGACAGGGTAGTTGGCAGTTGGAGATGAACGTTGCAAACACTTGATCCAGAGTGACTGTCAGTCGACAAATCCTCGACCGAGTTGGTGTCTCGGTCGACAATTCCTCGACCGAGATGGACTCTGACAGCAACTGCATAATTAATTAACTAGCCGTTGCTAATGCAACCAACTTATACCTAACGGCTAGTTAAGCACTTAGAACCCCCTAGAAAGTGTCTAGAACATCCTTAAGCACTTGTAGGCCATTCCTATAAATAGGACACCTAAACTTACCTAAGCTACACTTGTGCTACACTTGAGATTGAATACTCATTGGAAATCTGTTTTGAGCAATAGAGCAATTCCAACATTGGCTATTCATTCCCATTGCTCCTATTTCGTGTCCTATAGGCTAGCATCTCCTTTCCACAGCACTTACACTTCTACACTCATTGGTTGGGAGATCAATACGCTTGATATAGGCAAATCAAGCCTTGTACTTCAAAGGATAAGTTGTACTTTCTATTTTCCTTGTTGTTCTTTTTATTCTTTGTATTCTCCTTGCTACTCCTAGGGTTGGAGGCTACTGATTGGAGAAGGTTCTTCTCGGAGGAGAAGGTGGACTTCAAGCTACTTCAAGAAGGCTATTGCAATGGGAAGCTACTTCAGGAGGAAGGATGCTTCAAAGTTGGTGCAATTACTTCTAGGTGAAGGCTGCTTCAAGGTGGTGCAATTACTTCAAGGTGAAGGCTGCTTGAAGGGTTTAGGGAGAGAATTGTAATTTTATGTAAAGTCCTTGCGAGGTAATAAAATTAAATTCTTTCCAAATCCCGGTTGGGTAAGCAACCGGGTAGTGGACTGACTACCTTAGTATTTGCTAAGGTAGGAACCACTCTAAATCCTTGTCCCCTTGTCCAATATTCTTGTGGTTGGTTGCTTGAGTTAAATAATTGTTAAAATATCTTTAAAACTCTATTCACCCCCCCTCTAGTGTTTTTTTCACATTCCTGCGTACCCTCTTTGAAACTATCTATTTGAGGGGGAGTATTTGAGTGTTCGAGTGATTTATTGTAATATTAAGGGGGACAAGTTTTCTTGTATTGGTGTGTTTATCTTTTTCTACTTCTTGGTCTTTAGTTTGTCTGTCTGTTTGCAAGATAACTTGGGATTCTCCTAAGGTCCATCTTTAGGGAAAGTGTTAGAGAGTCTATTTATTAAGTTGTTTAGTATCTTTGTTAAATGGGCCCAATGGTGTCATAACCCATTAGGGTTTTTATTGAGTCTATACACTTCCCCCTATCCTATTTATAAGAGAGGGAGGATGCTCTTTTTCAAGAAGAAAACACACACAAGGAAGACTTTTCCATCATATTGCACGTGAAAAATGATATATTGGGAAGTCCCCATTGTGTGTGTTTTCTTATTGATAGAAGGGAAAAACCCCTTTGCTATAAATAATATTAGGGGAAATTGTACATATTCAATACAAACCCAAATAGGGCAAGACACTATTCATCATATTTAACAAATAGACCAAACAACTTAACTAAATAGACTATTTAGCATTCATATTTAAACATTGGTCTAAATTTTATCTATTGATGTATGTTGCATCCCTTCTTGATTATATTGAACAACCACTTAGGATTTCTCTATCTTGGTCTTTTGATACATACACTCTATACAATTTCTCTCTCTTTATAGATATAGACTCACGTGAGTGGTTAAATTCTAGTATTAAACTTATGATCTTCTTAAACTGTTGGATATGATTCATGGCCTCTTATGGTCTTATGATGTATCTCAATTATGGAGATGGTAAATACTTGTTTATGCATCCTTTGATCATGCTTGATAATAATTTGATATTTTCATCCCTTATTGTCGTGACTAAACTTCCACTGGCCTCTAATTATTGCATGCTTATTGATTCGGTAGTACCTGAGTTATATAATGATTATTGCATGTGTGTTGATTCAGTAGTACTAGAGTTATATAATGATTACACAGCCAGTGTTGCGCAGGTGGTTCGATCTGGCTTCTCCTCAATGGGGGACCCAGGTTCAAATCCCCATGTTGCACACTGTAATTACCAACTCTTGGGTCATCCGGGCTCTAGCACCTATTTTAGGGAGGGGGAGACTAATGTCTCTCTTAACTAAGAAAAAGGAGTTATATAATGATTTGGGTTTTTGGTTTTGTCCTCTTGGGGTTTTATTTCCAGTGATGTTATGATGAATTCGGTTTTCTTCCTCTTCCAAAGTGTGTTTTCTCACTCATATATATATATATATATATATATATATATATATATATATATATATATATATATATATATATATAGAGAGAGAGAGAGAGAGAGAGAGAGTTAGGATAGAATACACTCGAGTGTACAGATCGCATGAATACACTCAAGTATGTTTGCATATCAAGACTATTTTTTTATAAAATGTAAACCATTGATCTTCACTGTATACTATAATTAGGCTACATACAAATTTTGAGCCCATTTGGATGAGTGTAGTCACTCATCCGAGGGCAACAAAATCATTGAAATGCATAATTTTTATGGTCTTTATAACATGACATAAATGTCCAAATGCGTTCAAATTTTGTATATAATCTATTCACAAGATGTTTAAGAAGATCAACAGATTAGATTTTTGAAAAAAATATTGCATCATGAAAAACTACATGAGTGTATTCTGCTCCGAATACACTCGAGTGTATTCTAGCCTGACTATATATATATATATATATATATATATATATATATATATATATATATATAGGGTGTTCATTCATTGCCCGTGCGGGTAGCATGGATTTTTGCTACCCTGCAGCCAAAAAAGTAACTCTCCTAGCTAAAAAAGTAACTCTGCTGTAAAAAAAGTAACTATGGTGTCAAAAAAGTAACTCTGCTGGCCAAAAAAGTAACTCTGTACAAAATATACAGTAGATATATATAAGGATGGGTTTTTTTATTTTGGAGGGGCAAATGATATTATTTTGGCTCAAATTTTTTGGAGAGCTAGACAAAATAGTCCTCTATAATTTTGAAATTTTTTTTTGAAAAAAAGTGATCGGAAGGGTGGGCGGGTAGCTACCCGCGCGGGCAATAAAGATGGGCCCATATATATATATATATATATATATATATATATATATATATATATATATATATATATATATATATATATATATATATATATATATATATACACACACACACACACACACACATATATATACATATATATAGGGCTTATCTTTAATACCCGCGCGGGTAGCCTAATTTTTTGCTACCCGCCCATCCAAAAGAGTAACTATATGGTACACAAGAGTAACTTTCAGATCAATAGAGTAACTATATGGTACACAAAAGTAACTCTAAGACCAAAAAAGTAACTGCGGAGAAAATATACAATCAGTAAATATATGGACGGGTTTTTTGATTTGGGGGGGGGGCAAATGATATTATTTTTGGATGAAATTTTTTGGGGAGCTAGATAAAATGCTCCTCTACAATTGTGAACAAATAAATTAAAAAAAATATCAGGAAGGGTGCGTGGGTAGCTACCCACGCGGGTATTAAATAAATCCCCACATATATATATATATATATATATATATATATATATATATATATATATATATATATGTGTGTGTGTGTGTGTGTGTGTGTGTGTGTGTGTGTGTGTGTGTGTGTGTAGGCGCACCTTGCCCCCCAGGGTGCTGCTTTACACCTAGTATTATATTTTGGGGAATTCGTTTGTGTGACATTCTCTTCCAGGTTTTGGGTTTTTATGCTAACCGCCATTGAATTTATAATTATGATAGTGTTGTATTTTCTCAGTTGCATGCTAAACTATTTGTTGGATATTGTGCATGGTTGTATGTCCTAATTTATTTGTGCTTTTGTGGCACCTTTCGATAAATTGTTTTAGTGGAAAGCCAATCTTTTGTATATCATAAATGGTTCTCTTTGATATTCCTTTGGATGTTCTCTTTCATCTTTGTTCCAACTCTTGTTAAATATATTGTTGTCCTTTCATGCTAGTATTTGTCAATCTTTATTTAGATGCACATACCGACATTTTTATGTGGAAGACTTATACTTTCTCTTCTTTTGTGGGATATGCTTCCACTCCCATATGTGAAGGACATGTAGTAATTTACATGATGACTTGGAATTTACTTAGAGGAGATGACTTTTGGGAGATAGATTTGAAATAGCTCAAACATCCCTCTGCTTTACTATTAATGTTGTTACTTTCATGTAACACCAAGTAGGAGATTGCTATGTAATCTGTTAAATTGAAAATGGTAATCATGTTTTATTATCATAATTTGGTTTTTTCTCTGTGATATACATCTACAAAATATCAAATAACAATTATTCTTCTATTGTAAAAAATGTGTTTTTTATGAATGATGACTCTTATACGGTTTTTTAAGGAGTGGACGCCTCTTGGGTCCCAACCCATAGAAGATGGTATCATACCCATGGAAGTTAGATTCTTTCTAATTTTATTTAATCTCCCATAAGTATAAATCCCTATCCTACATGGAATCTCTTTCATTGAGATGTTTACCCTAGAACTTGTCCATGTCAATCATGTAATGATGTAATAATGATGTCAGATCATATGAGGTACACATAAGAATTTTGATGAGTAAATCCTACCATGATGAGACCCATAGGATTGTATCCTAATATGTAGGTCAGTTGTGACGGATCCCTTTGGATGTTATGAGATCTGACTTTAGGGTGGAATTAGGTTATGAGAAGTAGAAAGTAGTTGATAGAAGCTCATAATATGGAAAATTTAGGAGTCAGTTCTCACATTTATTTTGGGTCATATCTTTACTTTTATATCACAAAGTTTTGTCATTAACTTAATTTCTTTACAATACTATATTATTAAAAAGGTCTCAACATTTTATTGATGTTTTATTGAGATAGTCACACACAAAAATATTGGTGAAGCTTGTATATAAACCCTAGAATTAATTGCAAAAAAAATATTAAACCTTAAAATGAAAGTAAATGGATGACTAGGAAGATATGGCTTATACTATAGGTTTAGTAGACCTACCATCTTTTTCCTCTTAAGTTGTAAATAGTTGTATAGCAATAAAAAAATTGGATGCTATTATGAACCTTAGGGTTGTTAAGAAAGAAACCCAAGGACGTAAAACTTAACCCTCAGTGGATATGACCACTTAGTTGGGGGCATGACATATGTATATCATTAACATACCCCTATATCTGATCTATGACCCTCATACCATTATGAGTTGTTTAGTTTGACTTATCATATTAATTCTTTGAAGAGGTGGAGAGTACTTGATTGGTAGTTTAAGGTTGGCATGATTTCAAGGATGAAATCCTTTTAAGTGGTGTAGTTTGCAACATATGCAAACCTTCCTTCATTATCATTAAAATCATGTTTCCCCTAATTTAGTTACCAAACGGTATAGTTATGAGTTTAATCCCAAACATGATATAATTTAATACCCATCTAGGACTAAACGTTATTAATAATTAAGTGGTATGTAAGGAATCATACAACATGCAAGAAAGGTACTTATCACCCTTAACCTTAACTTGACAGAAATTACCACTAGAGAGTGCTTAATTGGATTATATATATATATATATATATATATCGTTTAAAAATGAACTAATATAATATAATTCAAAAATCCATGTAATAATACATGACAAGTTTCATACAATGTATTATACATCATATGAATATGTGTATGTATTCTCAACCTTATATAAAGTAATGAATTCAATTAATATATTTTACATTGATGGAAATAAGATTGGACATATCCATACAAGTTACAAATACGAGAATACTTTAATAGTCATATAATGGGTATAAAGAATGATGAAGAGTTGGTTTGTAATTGAAACATAATACCATCTCTAAAAGAAAACTTGAATTAAGTAATAGATGTGGTTGATTGTAGGATTTAAGGAAGATATTCATGGAAAGATAATACTTAAAACAAACCTCATATCAAGAAATTATCCATAGATATTTATTTGTTAAATAATTATGGAAATAACCTATTCTAACCATAATCCATTGGATAACTTAATTAATGATGACAAAGTTAAAGTAGTGTGAGATTCATATAAATCATGTTTTAGTTGGCTTAGGGGCCAAGATTCATATTAAATGAATAAACTTAAATGTCTTAATTTCATTAAAGAAAAAATAGTAAAAATTAGGTCTAAAATATTAAATAAAATAATGAACATCCTCAAAAGAGAAAATTACTGGAAATTTTTTGTTCTTCATGCTTTAATTATCGCAGACATCAAGTTTTAATCTTGTTTGAACATTAATTGAACCCTCAACTATATTTGGAAATAATGTAGAAAGTACAATAACTCAATTTGACAAATTTTGTAAATAATATACTCGATTTTGTGATGTTTTCAATTGTGTCTCTATTATGTCCCTTTCCCTTTTGTTTTCCATGTTGGTTTATTGATGTGGTGGTCGTTCGGCTCCTCAAAATCTTCTTGTTTCTCCTAGCCCATCAAACAATCACAAAATCATCTCCTCGCTCCAACCACTCCATTTTCTTTTTGAAACAATGACAACTTATTTTCTTCTAAGATATCTTCCTCTTGTCATATTCCTTTTGTGAGTTTCCTTCTACTGTGAATTCCTCATATGATTCTGAACCATCCTAATACCCACATTCCTAACCTAATTTTTCTCCATATGAAAACCCTAAATCAATCCATCCCATCCTTATATCTAGAAGATACAAAACCTAACCTAAATTATATTAAATGATTTACTAACATCCCCTCCTCCTCTAAAGCCAAATCCTAGATTTGATTCCCCCTAGAAACTCCCCTCGGTCTACAGAAAAAATCCAACTTCTTTCTCAGATCTAAATTTGACATTTCCACTACACATCGTGAATATCCAATTCCCCTCTACAAGACCCTCCCAACAACACCTTGAAGTCTTCTAGGACTTTTTCTTCCCGTGGCTTGTGGTGAGTTGTCCTACCCATATGTATGAGTAGTTGATGGTTGGATCTATATCTACATGCTACCTCAGGCTCCCAGGGGATGCAGGAACAATGGGGATGGGGCTAGGGAGGCTTCAAGAGCTATTCTAGTTGTCATTTCTCCTCCAATCTTGGTAATTATTTAGATTCCTATTTCACCTTCTCCATATAGTTTTCTTTTTTATACTTGGTTGTCTAGCTTGCTGGTCTTGTTATAGAGCTTTCTCATTTCTAACTAGCACTTACGAAACTGGACAAGGGCAATGGACATCTTAGAATGTATTGGTTTTGATGTGTGTGTGTGATCCCCAAGCTTTTTCTTCCGGCCCTTCATGTAAGAATATGATTTAGAGATCCTAGATGTTGTTGTGGATGTATTTTGTCTTCCCAAGTTGGGTTTGACCTCCTAAGTTTAAGGAAAATCTTTTAAACAAAGGGGTTCATGGAATAGAAGGACAAATAAGAGTGATTATGTTCCAAATCACCTTAACGTGAAGGTCTTAGCTAAGAACAATTAGATTTTCATATATACAATTTTTCCTCACTTGTTATTTGTGTCATGCTTGCCTTGGAAGTTTTGAGCATTATTGATTGTTTTGTTTGCTAAAAGACATGCACATTTTAGAGTCTGGTATTTACCAGGTTCCCATGTCATGTGTTATGATATGAAATCAGCACTAAGGGTATATTAGTACTTTGCACTTGTTTTAATAATTAAAAAGTATCATCTTAAATAATTCACAGAAAGTAATGTAATATTCAAAAAATGAAAAGATTTTTTAAAGCATAAAATTAGGTTTAAATAACCTGATCCAAATATATCAAATATTAAATTTTAAGGACACTTCTAACTGGTAGAATTTATAGAATTCATATCTAATAAACTATCATTCATAAAATAAAGTAATATATATATGAATTCAAGAAAATATAATTTACAAGATCATCTATTTTTTGATACCCTAATCCATTTATAAATTAAGAATATTTTTAGTGTTCATGTAACTATTTGAACTTAACCCTAATCTCTCATATATGAATTTAATAGGTGGATTGTGCTTGATGTGGAACTAGGTTTGACCCTAGATATATCTAGATTAAATTTGAGGTACTTTTCATTCTTTGATCATATTTAGCCATTGATACGAATTAATTCTCTTGATTCATATGCATCTCTTCTTGATTATATTAAGCAATCACCTATGCTTTTTTCTTGGTCTTTGGGACATATATCGTATACAGTTTCACTCTCTTTAGAGATTTTGACTCATGTGAATGGTTGTATTATGACATTGATCTTGTGAGACCTTTGGATATTATTCATGTCCTCTTATGGTCTTATGATGTATCTTGATAAATGCATATTTATCTATTTTATTTGCATGTTTTAGATCTCTAATTAGAATCATTTTGTTATTAATCTCTAGTTTTAGAGTGAATTGTCTTAGTTTTCTTTTTCTTTAATTAATTGGAGTGTTTACTTGATCTATTGTGACTTTTTTAGGAAAATTGACAAGTTAATCCAAAGCCCAAAAGGCCCTAGAATTAATTCTTCAAATTTCATCTTCATCATCCCAATCGATCGACTGACTCACCCAGTCGGTCGACTCAAATGCACTAGATCTTCCAACTTCCCGCAGTTTCTATATATATATATATATATATATATATATATATATATATATAACACGTGCCAAAATGATCATAACTTTTACATCTTGTGGCAAAATTTAATGGTAAAGTATGCTTTGGAAACGAGATTTAATATTCTACATGAAAAATATATCTTGGATGGTTTTTTGAGTCGGTCGACTCATCATAGCGGGAATCCGCAGTAAAAATAGTCAAATGGTCAAAATATTAAAAGAAGGAAATTCAATAAATCTCTCCATTTGGGGCAAGAAATTATTATTGTGAAAGTATATTCCTTGGCTAGGCATAAGGAAAGTTGGCCAATTCTATATGCTTTTGTGTGGAAGAAATAATGCAAGTAAAAACCTAGTCAAACTCGAATTTGGGAAAGCGCATTGTTTCAAAAAGAACGACCGGGTTAAAGATAACATTTAAAGACCAGACGAGCAACTCACTCTCACCAACTGATTGACATGTGTCCAAGACCCAGTCAAAGACTTGAAACAAGAAATTCATCAATGTGGTCAAATTTTGACCAAGAAACTTTAGGCTGAAGTAGTACATTGAAGTCAGCCACCAATTGGGCTCCACCAATCACTCGAATTAGAACTTGAGACATGTAGCCATAGCCGTCACCAATCCTTCTCTCAAGGGTTTTATCCCCCTCATTACCCCTATAAAAGGATAGGAGACTTAAAAGCAAAAGGCATCTCTTATTCTAGGATTTCTCCCCTTGAGCATCTCATATCGTCTCATCTTGTATTATCACCTATTTTCTTATTCTTACTTATGTTATGTATGAGCAGTTCCCTACTTGGACATGGGTATTAACCCCATATCTTGTTTTTATTTGATGTAATCGACTCTAATGTTTTAGTAAAAGAATATTTTTCTCATGTTTCTATATACTCTTAAGGGGTGATATCATCTCGGGTCTCCACAAGAATGAACACATAATCTCTATATTGTGATTGTTATCTTTTTATACATATGATGCCATATTTTCTTTCTGGATAAATGATTCTATTCTTGGGGGTGTCGAGATCTGGGATCCTCAAAACAATGAACCCATAATTTCTTGATGATATCCGATAATAGAGTTTATGATCCTTCTATTTGTTTGACTTGTTTATTATAGGTTATGGAGACAGGGTCATCTGACTTGTGAATTTTAATGTCGGATAGAAATAAATTTTTCTCAATGAGATCCCATATAGAGACATTTTGGATGATTGGAAATGGATTTGCAAACATCAGGATCAATAGATTTGTAGGAAGTTCAGTCCTTGTGAGATTTGTGCTCCAAAAGGACACAAATCCACATTGTCTTGATTTGATTATTGAATATTAGGAGTTGATTTGTTAATTAAAAGAATGGATATCAGTGGTGATCCCCCGAACCCCTAGTAGCTTCTATCATTTGATTAGTTGGTTTAGTTCTATATTTATTCAAACTCTCAACCGACTGAATTTTTACTTCTTGTTCTCGTGGTTGGTTTTCGATTCCAACCCTCTTTTGTCGTCCTCTGGATCGATACATTACTACTACAAAGGTGACCCAATGCTTGCAAAGAGTTGACTGTCTTTTTATAAGGTTAAACTCTAGGATTTTTCCTAGTGATTTGGTGTGTAACGACACACATCAAATTTAGTGTTACTGCTGGGGACAATGTGTGTTGTTTTTCTAACCCGATGAGTTGTGTATTTAGGATGTATTCTTTCTTTTATATTTTTTTATTTTAGTTAGGTTTTATAATTTTTAGTTTTCATAATTTTAATCTGTCCAATTGTTTTTTTGTTCCATAGTTTTAATTTTGTTTCATAATTCCTTAGTTTTGTTTATAATATTTAGACTTGTTCTATAATTTTTCTCCTTCCTGCTTAAGTTGTTAATTTTCTTTATTTTTCCTCTTTTTGCCTACCGAAACCCATTATGGTAGTATACTCCTCTTTCTACTGAGTTTCCATTCTGGTAGTACTTCTTTCTAGTTTATTTTATAATTTAAATTTCTTTATAAAATTTAGTTTTTTTCTATAATTTTTTAGTCTTGTTTTATAATTCTTAGTTTTGTTCTATAATTTATTTTTTATTTCCTTTCTTTCTTTTTTTGATCTTTGTAATTTATTTTTAAAATTTCCTACCCAGACACATTTCGGTAGTGTCTCCTCATTCTACTGAGTTTCCATTCTGATAATACTACTTTTCTAGTTGTTTTGTAATTTTTAGTTTTCTTTAAAATTTCTTAATTTATCTTTGTAAAATTTTTATTCTTTTGTAATTTCTAATTAACTCCTAAGATTGTGTTGTAAATTTTGTCTCTTTACATTAATTTTTAGTTTTTAATTTCTTCTAGCTTAGATCTTTTCTTTCTTTCTATCTTAGATCCCCTTTTTGTAAATTATTCTTTTCCAAAAAAAATCAAAATCATGGAATGGTCAACACATTTCTGTTCACAATGTGAATTGTATGGTTACAATGACCATACATCACTTGACTATCCAAATGTGTCCCTTTAGATTGTGGTTGCACCTTATAGTATAGAGTCCTACTAACACAATGGATATAATGAAAATGATAATCCACAATTTTCTAAAGGCAATTATGAGGAACAATGCTACACATATCAATATGAGGGATGTGATGACCGAGAATGCTATGGGGGTATGGTGAGGATGTCCAAAAAAATTATGAGAGATATGAACCTTATTATGAAAGCCAATATGCACCTCAAAAGGAGGAATGAATTAAGGCCCTAGAGATGATAGTAGTAGAACAACATGAAATACTAGAAAATTGACAGACCTTGTTAGCTACTCTACTAGAGGCCAAATCAAAATAGCTTCTCGGGGAAGTTAGAGAAACCTAGGATGATTTTACCCGATGATAACAATGTTGATACCATGTTTATGTCATTTATGTCATATCCAACTGAAATAGAATAGCACAAAGACTCGCAGCCTTCACATGATCAATACATTGGTAATTCACCCTTCTGCTAGAAAGGAATATGAAATGTCACAACAAGAGGGCCGTCTTGTTTAGCTAAAAATCATGAAACTCTATTATTATATGCATGGATCAGCTTTTTTTGAACCCGTTATGGATAATGAACCATGATCATCCCATAATGAATTGGAAGATGTTTTTGGAGAAAGGCTTCCTTATCAAGAATCTTACACTATGCCTCAGCCAATTTACATCCCACATATGACTGGCATGGATGGGGAGTCTTAATCGCTATAAGAAATTGACATAACCCAACTATTCAATGGTTATAAGGATATTCCTCCTGAATCCACATGCCACTTAGAAATGTCTTCCATGGAGGAACTAGAACCACATGCCATATCAATAATGAACCATATTAATCCTATTTACAACAATGTTTATTGTGTGATTTTTCAGGAGAACAAAAGTAATTGTGATGTTGATTTAACTACCATTGTTCCTTACATGTTAGCATCAATTCTTCTATATGCAGATTCATATGATAGGGGAAAACTAGAGCCAGATCATTCGCCTGATCTTGCACATCCAACACTACATGTGCTACCCAGACTAGATCCAACTCTACCTTGAGCCAATACTTCTTGATACACATACATTGATAATACTTCCTCCACTTATGAAAGAAGATCTATGATCTTATTGGATGGACAGCGAGGTAAAACGAAACATTATTTTACTCATGCGGAAAGCCCCTTTGAGCCTCCACGACCACTCAAAAATTGGGTACACCATGAAGCTTCATCGATCAAGGTTCCAGTCCTCATCACCATTCCATTTAGTTGGACATTCTTTGAGCTACCAGGATTGTCTAGAGATTTTTCACTTTTCTCCCCTTTATTCTGAATTTAAATTTTTCTCGGGATGAGAAAAAAATTAAGTGTGAGATGGAGGTGGGTGGTATGTACCTACTCCACTCACCATCTCTTCTTTTTTCACAAATCATTATCATGGTTTGTAGTTTAGTTTTTAAAAAATTCAAAATCTTCTCCTTCCTTCCTTTAGTTTTGGCCTTTATCTGGTTAGAAATTTATGCATATTAATCAAGAAACTCCTTCAAATAATAATTTTTCTTGCAAAATGTTCAAAAAAATGTCCTTGCTAGAAATTATATGGTCCCCTATGACCTCTATTAGCACTACCATTGGCCTTGGGAAAGTTCTCAAATGATTATAGGTAGAAATGAATCAAACACAAGGTGTCCCTGATTAGAAATTTGTAAATAGCTAGTAAATTTTCCTAATTATCGCAAGTTATAGAGATAATTGAATTGATGTCGTGCTACTCCCAATGCGCTGAATTCCAAAACACATGCTACACAAGTCCAGCCTTTTTCTACACTTCTTCCACCACCTTCTTATCTTTCCATTCACAAAAACAATAAAAATTCAAAAAATGTCAAATTATAAGTTTGGGTGCCCCCTTCCCCCTGTATTGCTTCTTCAATACCCTTCATAAATTTAATTGGGGCGTACCACTAAGAAAATATGCCAAAGTGCACACAAAAAATAAAATCAATATAATTACAAACAAAGAAATAAAAAGGTCTCAAGTTGAATAGAGGAGAGACCACCTCCCTTCACTCCGCTTTAAACCCAAGAGAATCTATGTAACCCTAAACCATCAATCCTTGAACCCTATTTTTGTCCAACTTGTGAGAATTTGTTGGAGTACAAAAGGAAAAAAAGGATAGGAGATTGGTTTCTTTGTGGGTCTTTAAATGGAAGCAAGTCGTGAGAAATATCAAGTAGGGAATTGGATAATTGTGTTCTGTAATTATAATATATCGGGTTACTTGGTCATGTAAGGTGGTAAGGATTCATCTAATGTTAAGCAAGTGAAGAACACTGGATGAGAGTATTATTGGGCACCTTTTCATTTAATATTGCTCAAGGATGAGAAACAATTTAAGTTGTGGTATTTGATTAATGTATATTTATCCATTTTATTTGCATGTTTTAGATCTCTAGTTAAGAGCATTTTTTCATTATTCTCTAGTTTAGAGTTAATTGTCTTAATTTTTTATCATCAATTGGAATTTTTACTTCATTTGTTGTGACTTTTGTAGGAAAATATCCAAGTTACTATAAAGACCAAAAGGCCTAAGAATTAAAGGCTTAAATCCCATGTTCAAAGTCCCATTAGATCGACTGACTCACTCAGTCGGCCAACTCACATACACCAGATCTTCCAATTTTCCGCAATCCTGGTATATATACCCCATGCCAAAATGATCATAACTTTTACATTTTAAAATAGAATTTAATGATCAAGTATGCGTTGGAATGAGAATTTAATTTTCCACATGAAATACATATCTCATACATCCTTTCCTGTTGATCATCTGGCCTTATGAGTTGACCGACTTGTTGTGGAGGGAATCTACAAAAAATATAGTAAAATGGTCAAAATGTTAAAAGGAGGCAATTCAATAAATCTCTAAATTTGGAGTAATAATTAATATTATAAAAGTTTACTCCTATAAATAGGCAAAAATAAAATTTTTATGATTCCATATGCTTTTGTGTGGAAGAAATAATGCAAGCAAAAACCTAGTCAAACACGAATTTTCAAAAGCTCATTATTTTGGACAAAATGACCGAGTCAAAGAAAATATTTAGAGACCAATCGAGCAACTCACTCTTATGACTAGATTGAACCTCTTCCAAGACCTAGTCCAAGACTCAAAACAAGAAAGTCATCAATTTGGTCAAAGTTTAACCAAGAGACTTTGGGCTGAAGCAGTATATCGAAGTTGGTCGACCGATTGGGCTCCACTAGTCGCTTGACTGAGAACCTAAAATAGGGTATTCGTAGCTACCACCAAGCCTTATCTCAAGGTTTTTCTCCCCTCCCTCCCCCTATAGTAGGATAGGGGACTCTAAAGTAAAAATCATCTCTTCTTTTGGGATTTTCCCCCTTGGACATCTCATATCGTCTCATCTTGTATCTAGGATAGTTTTGTGTTCTTACTTTATGTCTGAGTAATTCCCTACTGGGGCATGGGGATTAACCCCATATCTTGTTCTTATTTGATGTGATAGACTCCAATTGTAATGCTCGGGCCCACTACCCAAGGCTCTAGTAGAGTTTCAATAATGACGAATGTCCCCACAAACCACCACTAGCCTTAACTGCACGCTTTTTCCTCACTCACACGCAAGCCAGGATCAACTTCCCGACTGGTCACCCATCCTAGTACTACTCCAAGTTGAGCACGCTTAACTATGGAGTTCTTTAGTGATGGGCTCCCGGAAAAGGAGGTGCACCTTGGTGATATGGGTAGTCCAATCATTCTTTATAATATCATTATATCTGAGGCCTCAAATCCTAGGACGTTACAATCACCCCCACTTAGACTCTTGACGTCCTCGTCACAGTTCAACTATATGGCCTCATAATCTGACCTCATTTCAATGCAGACCCACAATGGCCCATGGACACCCAGCTCCCATCCACGGCTACTAGTGCAAGGGTGGCTCCATCTCGTCTCTACGGATATCCGTTTCCAACTTGCCTGGACCGTACAGCCCAAGACTGGCATGCCACATGCCCATGTGGGCCCCACCTACTGGAGGGGTTACGGCTCTGATATCATTTGTAACGCCTGGGCCCACTTCCCAAGGCTCTAGTAGAGTTTCAATAATGACGAATGTCCCCACAAACCACCACTAGCCTTAACTGCACGCTTTTTCCTCACTCACGCGCAAGCCAGGATCAACTTTCCGACTGGTCACCCATCCTAGTACTACTCCAAGTTGAGCACGCTTAACTATGGAGTTCTTTAGTGATGGGCTTCTGGAAAAGGAGGTGCACCTTGGTGATATGGGTAGTCCAATCATTCCTTATAAGATCATTATATCCGAGGCCTCAAATCCTGGGACGTTACACCAATGTTTTAGTACGAGAATATTTTCCACTTCCATTTCTTCTTTAATTGTTGATTGAATTGATATATTCTTGTGGGTTGATGTGATCTTAGTCCCCAAAATAATAAACTCAAAATATATTAATCACGGTTGTTATCGTTTTATTCATATGATCTTGTATTTGTTTTTAGGTAAAGAGATTATATTCTTATGGGGGTTTCGAGATCTCGATCCTCACAAGAATGAGCCCATGATCTCTTAATGATATATGATGATAGAGTTTAGGATCCTTCTACCCATTTGACTTGTAAGTTATATCTTAAGGCAATGTTACATTTGACCAGTGAGTTTGAATGTTGGATGGGAATCATATGTTTCTCAATGAGATCTCATCTAGTGACATGCTAGATGGTTGGATGAGGATACGCAAATTTCAGGTTTAATAGGTTTATGAGGAGTCCGGCCCTTGTAATATTTTTGCTCTGAAAGGACACAAATCCACATGATCCTGATTTGATTATTGAATCTTATGAGTTGACTAGTTAAATAAAATCATGGATATTGGTGTTAATCCCCCAGAACCCCAATAGCTTCTATCATTTGATTAGTTAGTTTTAATTCTACATTTATTCAAACTCTCAAGAAACCTAATTTCCCTTCTTGTTCTCTCGATTGTTTTTGGATTTTGATCCTCTTTTGTCATCCCTTAGATTGATACCTTATTACTAGACATTTGACTCATTGTTTGCAAAGAGTTATCTTCCTTTTTAGGAGGTTAAACTTTAGGACTTTTTCTAGTGATTTCGTGTGTGAACGACACACATCATATATCAATTGTGATGATGATTGAATATTGTTTTATGGGTCCTATGACCCTAATTGATTATAATTGGATGTTCTTATCCTATTTGTTGTGACGAAACTTTCACATTCCTCTACATTATTGAATGCTTGTTGATTCAATATTACTAGACTTTTATAATGCTTTTTCTTTTGGGTTATATTTCCTATGATATCATTAGGTATTGGGTTTTATTCCCCTACCATAGTAAATCTTTACACTTATTTATATATACGAGCATGCCTTCTCACCTAGGGTGAGACTTTACACCTAGTATTATTTTTTTGGGGTTTGGTTGAGAGACGTTCTCCATCACGTTTTGGGTTTTTTTCTTAATTACCACTAATTTTGTATTTACACTAGTGTTGCCTTCATGTTACTTGCATGCTAAACTATTTTTTGGATATTGTTGATAGGTTGTATGCCCTGATTTATTTGTTAATGTTTTTGTGTCACCTTTAGATAATTTTTTCAAATGGCAATCTTATCTTTTGGATACAATAAAATTGTTTTGGTTGATATCTAATTGGGTGTTCTACTTCCCTATTTGTTGGAATCCTTGTTAAGTATCTTACTATCCTTTTGCTCTAATGTTTCTCATTCTCTATTTATAATAACATACTGACTTTTTTGTGCTTACAACTTCCACTTTGTCTTCTTTTTGAGGGGTATTCTTCCAACCCCTTAGGTGGAGTAAATGGACTTGATGACTTGGACTTTAATTAGAGGAGCTGACTTTTGGGAGATAGAGCTAAAGTAGCTTGGACATCCCTCTATGTAATTATTGAAGTTGTTACTCATATAACCTCTAGTGGGAGTTTACTATGTATTCTTATAAATTGAAAATAGCCATGATTTTCATTCGACTATTATATTTTGGTCTTTGTGATATCCACATAAAAGAGATCAAGTAATAATTATCCATCCACTGTAAAAAGATTGGTGTGTGCTTGTTATGGATATCACTCTTATTTGATTTACTAATGAATGGATCATGTGGTAGTTCCCATTCCTTACATGTGCCTTCTATGAAAAGGGAATGTGTCCTATGTCGACACCCTCTTGTAGCTCATTGAGAGCATGAATCGATAGTATCTCATGCATGCACAAACATCTAAAACTACATGATAATAGTCCAGGATCACCCCTACCTTTGTTATGGATAAAATCAAAGACTATTGACCTCACTATTATTGTATCATCCTAGACATTCCCTTCCCAATATATAGGGACCAGGAGTGAAAAGATCAAAATGTTATCTACTAAACACAAAGATCACACACACAATAGAAGACTATGCATGCACTTGAACAAAGACCACATTCCATAAATAACATATTTGAGTATAAATACATTTATAGTTAGACAACTTGTCACAAATATAATTTACATATTTATAGCGAATATTGTGAAAGTACATGTACATAATAACTAGGATCTACAACAAGATATGCAATTATACAATTTATCACATCCTCTATTACATGATTTCTCACATCTTGCTATCTCTAAAACATGAAATCATGAACATACAATCTAGCACAAAGAATGTGTTGAGTACTTGTACAACAAAACTCAATGTACATTAAATCAAAAGTGGTAAAGTAGTATTGACATATATATATCAATAATAAATAATATATTTAGGAAACCAATGGATTCTTTGAAATCCTCAGATATGGAGAGCCTCCTAATAGAGAGACAATAATGGAGATGATTCCATCGTTAGTGTAACGACCTATTTTTAGATCAACCATCTAATTAGGGTTTACTTGGATGATTGTATGCTTAACTAAATTGATCATTATTTAAAGTTTGATTAATTATGGTAGTTAATAAGATGAGTTAAACCTAATGTGAAGATATAATCATGCTTCTATTTCACATAATTAGGGTTTGAGAATTGAAAACCCTAATTGACCAAAATTAGGAGTTCAGTAGCATATGAATACATAATTTGATAAGTATAGTGGTGTACAAAATGGCTTTTATTATTTTATATAAAACTCTTATTTCATTTAAATATGGATATGGTTTGGATAACTCATTTATTAGTGTTCTTGTAAAATATCAAATAAGTTTTAGAATTTTTGACCTATTTGCCAGTCAAGTTTCCCCAGGACAAACTCAGCCGACCATGTATTCAGATTTAAATATAGCAGTTTGGTATATGAGTTTTATCTTTTTATTGGAATATTTAATTGATCCTAAATTTTAGGATTTTTGGAAACTCCATTATGGATATTCTTTTAAATTTTCATAATTTTTGGGTGATTTTTGATGTCTAAAGAGAGGTGTTTTAATCGAGTTTCCTCGGGATAAACTCGGTCGACCATGCATTCTGGCTGAGAAATGACATTCTCATATTTGATTTTTAGTTATTTATTGGTAAATCTGATTGATATAAGATTTTAACTGGATCTCTAAAATGCTCTCTACCATAATTTTTTTATAATTGTTGGAGTAGGTTTGACCTATTCAGTAGACGATTTTCAGTAACATATTTTATAATAGAAAAATATGTTGAAATTAAAGAATTGACCCAAGCACCTTAATTGATCTATATGAGATACCTACCACCCAAGAAGCTCTCATATTTTGTGATCCATTCTGGATAAATGAAATCCTAGAGAGAGAGTATAAATAGGGTTTTGAGAGGAGAAAGTGGTAAAAATATTGACCTAGAGTTTCACCATCCGAGATATGATCAAAACAAGTAAGTTTAGCTTCTTTGCATAGCCTTTCATGGTGAATCTTATCTCACATGTCAAGATTTCATCACTCCTCTTATTTGATTTGAAATGATATCAAATCTCCCTCTTTTCTCACTCTTTCTCTCTTAATCTCCATTTTTAGGGTTTCTAAGTTGAGAGGGGGATGAAATGGATTCAGTTGCTAGAGTTTGAATAAATTTCTAGAAAATCACAATTTGGCCTACATTTTAAGGTGATTTTCACCTTAAGTTAATGCTTTTCTCCCTCTTAATCTTTGTATTCATTTTGAAAACCTAATTTTATCTGGCTAACATAATCAAAAACCTTGCTTGTATTTGTATGTGATTGGGTATTGATTTGGAAAGGTATTAGGGAATCAAATTCTACTGATTTTGATTATTTCGATTATTGTATTATCCTAGACATTCCCTTCCTTATATTGAGGGACCAGGAGTGAAAAGATCAAAATGTTATCTACTAAACATAAAGATCACACATACAATATAAGACTATGCATGCTCATGAACAAAGGCCACCTTCAAGAAACAAAATGTCTGACTACAGATATATTAAAAGTTAGACAACTTGTCACAAATATAATTTACATATATATAGTGAATATTGCGAAAATACATGTACATAATAACTAGGATATACAACAAGATATGCAATTATACAATTCCTGCATCCTTTATTACATCATTTCTCACATCTGCTATCTCTAAAACCTGAAATCATGAATATACAATCCAACACAAAGAATGTGTTGAGTAAGTGTATAACAAAACTTAATGTATGTTGAATCAAAAGTGGTAAAGTAGAATTGACATATATATCTTAAGAATAAATAATATATTTAGGAAACCAATGGCTTCTTTGAAAGCCTCATAAATTAGAGAGCCTCCAAATAGGGCAAAAATTTTGGAAATGATTCCATCGTTAGTGTAACAACATGTTTTCATATCAACCATCTAATTAGGGTTTACTTGGATGATTGTATGCTTAACGAAATTGATCGTTATTTAATGTTTTATTAATGATGTATTTAATTATGATGAGTTAAACCTAGTGTGAACCTCTAATCATGCTTCTATTTCACATAATTAGGGTTTGAGAATTGAAAACCCTAATTGACAAAAATTAGAGATTTGGTAGCATATGAATACATAATTTAATAAGTATATTAGTGTACTAAATAATATTTATTATTTTATATACACCTCTAATTTTTTTTTTTAATTTGGATATGGTTTGGATAACTCATTTATTAGTGCTCTCATAAAATATCAGAAATTTTTAAGAATTTCCTGACCTATTTGTCGACCAAGTTTCCCCAAAACAAACTCAACCGACAATGTATTCAAATTGAAATATAGTAGTATGGTATATGAATTTTATATTTTTATTGGCATATGCATCGGGATAAACTTGGTCGATCATGCATTCTGGCTGAAAAATAGCAGTCTCATATTTGATTTTTATTCATTTATTGGTAACTCTGATTGATCTAAAATTTTAACTGAATTTCTTAAATCTCTCTACTACAACATAAAAAAAATTATAATTGTTGGAGGAGGTTTGACCTACTCAGTAGATGATTTTCAGTAACATGTTTTATGATAGACAAATTTGTTGAAATAGAAGAAAGTGTAAAATTGGGTCAATTGAAAATTGACCCAAGCACATTAATTAAACTATACGAGAATCCTAGCACCCAAGGAGATCTCATATTTCATGATCCATTCCGAATGAATGAAATCCTAGAGAGAGAGGAGAGCTAGGGTTTTGAGAGGAGAAAGTGGTGGAGATCTTGACCTAGGGTTTCACCATCTGAAATATGATCAAAATAAGTAAGTTTAGCTTCTTTGTAGCCTTTCATGGTGAATCTTATCTCACATGTCAATATTCCATCACTTCTCTAATTTGATTCGAAATGATGTAAAATTTCCTTCTTTTCTCACTCTTTCTCTCTTAATCTCCATTTCTAGGGTTTCTAAGTTGAGAGGAGGAAGAGATGGATTCAGTTGCTAGAGTTTGATTGGATTTCTAGAAATTCACATTTTGGTCTACCTTTTAATGTTATTGTCACATTAAGTGAGCTCTTTTCTCCATCTTAATATCTGTATTCATGTTGAAAGCCTGATTCTATCCAGATAAAATAATCAGAAACCTTGCTTGTATTGGTATGTGATTGGCTATTGATTTGGAAAGGTATTAGGGAATCAAAATCTACTAATTTTGATTATTTGTCATTGAATTGAATTGCTTAGTTCCTTATATATTGATTGACATTACATTGAGAATTCTATGGATACAGGAATATGTTGTTTGATGTGAATATTGCCTAAAAATCAGTCCAATGGTCGATATGCTTGGGAATTGAATTGACATGTCTAGAATCCTATCTTAATTGTATTAGAATGAATTATATTAGTTTATTGTTGAATCTTACTAAAATTGAACATGATATATACATAAGAATCATAATGAGGTGGTGATATTCCCTATTTAGGGTTTGTGTTGAAGGATTGAATCTAATGAGTCAATTAATCAGTGTATACTTATGATCGATGAATGAAATATGTAAAATGGAAATTAGGGTGTTGATGTGTGTCAATAGCCCTAATGAACACCCATGTTCACCATGATGGAATTACTAAATGATATGATTCTTATGATATGTTGAACTAAGAATGAATTCTTGGAAACCCTAGAAGTTTTAGTATTAAGATGGGGAATGAGTGATAAAGCTAGAACTTGTATATAATGTTGTAAATGTGATGAAATGTTCAATTGTAGGTATTAATACTTCAATTGAAGATGATGAGTCTTACTAATATGATCCAAGCCTAATGCATCTATTTTAGTATAACTTATGAAATCATGAGTAAACCCTCAAATGAAAGTGGGTCCCTCTATACAGGCTACATTACGATGAATTGGGAAGGATGATTAGAGATTTTGATGTAAGAAGATGTAACCTAATACACTCTTTTAAGATAAAGTGAATAGTATTATGAGAGAAATAATAATCTTTTTTAATTACAACAATGCTATTGAAAGTCAATGACATGGTACACTGGACTATTTACAAGAAAGGATATGGACAAGAATATCTGAATGGTGATGATAAGTTAAAAATGAAATTAGTGAAATATGTATGGTGAATAAAATAGTCTATATATTTTGATTACATGTGTGTTGACCTAAATTGAATTGAATATATTAATCACATTATGAAGGATTTTAATGAGAGAGAAACTTTATATTAAGTAAATTTAGAATGATTGATTTTTAAAAATAGTGGTGGGCATCAAATGAAAGAAATTAAAAACTAATCAATATGAAATGATAGGGAAATGATGAAAATTAGTTTATGGATCTAACAACCTAATCCTAACCCTAAAATGATGAGATATGTGATGCTAATGAATAATGATCTCAAATGAAGGATTAAGGAATGCATATGAGTATGGTTTAATTAAATTACAAGATGAGGTTCAAGGATATGAATTCATTTATAGAAATATACTTTGGCTTGTAATTTTCTAATATGGTACGTGTATTCTAAGAATACCCTTCTCTAATGGATTTCTAATAATATTAGTTATACATCGAACAGTATCCCTAATTGAAGAGTGGTAAATTGTAAGAGAGGAGTATTAAGTGTGTTTTGCACGTCTATGCATTGAGATTTATTCATATGTATAGAAATCAAATGGGAAATCAAATGGAATAAGTACATGTTGCATGATGAACCTATTCTAAGTATGATGAATGACATGAGATTTCTGATATGAAATGAATGGTTAAGAAATGTGTTGAGTTTGAATTTAACATGCACTGATTACATCTGAAACCCATGATGAGGGTAAATGGTAGACAATGAGATTATGTCTTGCTCTAAAAGCCCACTGATGATGATAAAACCCCTTATGGGGCAAATGTTGGACAATGGGATTATGTCTCAATCTGAAATCCCATTGATGATGACTGCTACTACATGATGTAGAAAATGGAAATAATCACATGTGTTGCAAACTATATATTTGGTGTGCTTCTTGCTTTAATAATTCTCTTTTTGATAAGCCTAATCTATTTCCTATTATTCTGGTTACGCGAGAATACACGCATGAACGTGATGTTTTGGCTTCTTTTAAGATGAGTAAAAGATATTAATAACAAGTGAAATTATGAAACATCTAGTTAGGTGCCTTGAACACCGTGAGTTTTCTCCGAGGTCCACACTGGGGAAACAAAACAGATATCCTTGTAGTAATTGATGAAAGGATTTTTGGAGTGTGGATAGAGACCACAAAGGCCAGACTACCTAATTTAGGAGTGAGTCATCTGGAGTGGTTTTAGCCCTAAATCCTTGCTATGAAAGTCTATGTCCATGAGGAATCGACTCTGATGAAATGGAAATATGCAAAATATGAAATATGAGAAATGATGTGATTTGTGATGTATTGTTTTGTTGGTTCCTATCTCGTGTACCCAAGATGAGGATATGAGTCTCTTTAGGCAACCCTGAGGTGGCCAGGGTCTATTGTTGATATATTAGGATGGTCGACTAAACTCTAAGATAACGATGGTGAGTCATTGACACCAGAATCAACCATGGTGACTTCTGCTTGGTGAGGTATAAGACAAGTAGTTTTAGGGAAAATAAATAAAAGATGACAAGCCATGTAGAATATGATTCCTTATATTGCTAGTTGATGATTTATCATTGTTGATTATGTTTCTTGTTGTAGAAGATAATCATGTTGTTATAGAGATTATCTATTTCATATTCTAATCTATCTTGTTGACAAGTTGTAAATGTTGAGTTTATATCCACTCTAAATATGAGTTGGATTGTTTGTTATGTAATAGTATTGTTTGGTAAACATCTCTTATGTGTACTTCTTTGGGACTGCAGGTTGTGTTCCTGGTCTAGCTGGTGGGGTGTCACAAATATGATGTTATTGTTATGAATTGATTCAAAATGCTTAGAACTTGACTTGTTACTCATAGAGAAGGATTGTTAATCTGAACTAAGAAGTGTCTACTGATTTGTTCATAGACATGCTCTAAAAGATTTTTTTTAAGTTATGTTTGGTTTAAGTGATTACCTTATTTGTTTGATTAGATTACCGTTTTAAACGAGATTTGACTTATGCTAGAACTATGTACTAGACCTTTCAACATTGCAAGTTTCTTTTGAGTTCATTATATTTAATCTGATGTTGATGCATGTACCTAGCTTGAGTGAGAGGTATCCACTCAATAAGCTCTATATGAATCTCATGAGATTGTTTCAAATGTTTCTAGGTGTAATGATATCTAGCAGAGAGGTCGCAACAAAGAAGATGTATATAGAATAATCTAGATAGATTAGAATGTCCATGTACACTCTCTTTCTCGAGATAGGTAATATATTGAGTTTGTCCTTTCAATACATGTATATGATATAAATTGAACTGCGTATCAGAACAAGACTTGATTATGGTTTTAATGAAGTTAAATAAGAGTTGTGATATCTAAATGTGATGTCCTTGATGTGACATTGATTTATGAAATTGTGAAGAAAGAAAAAGGAAAAACTTACCTGTGTTTTTTTATATTGTGTTATTCATGTTTGTCAATAATGATGTGTTTGTTGCTTAATCAGGGATTAGACTTAGGGTTTCTCTCCAATCAATAGAGGTCCTGATAGTTAGGTTTTCTTGTAAGTACTACATGCCCATAACTTCTACCATGGGCTAAGATCTCCAAATCAAATAACAAGGGCGGTGGAAGACTTAGGAAGTTCCATATCAAAATATTTGATGGGAAGCTAGTGTACCCCCAGGTAGAGGCAATCAAGAATTTTGAGAAATGGAGGAATGTGGTGGCTAGCTTTGTTGTAGATCTTAAAGTGTACTTGTTAAATCTTAGAAAGCATCTAGGATAGCTACGGAAAGTCAAAGGCAACATCAAACTCTTCACTTCTAAGATGACCAAGATTTGATTCATGCCCTAAAGAATGATGTGTGGTTCTTCAAGTGTTAGTTTCTTATACTTAAGCAACAATAAGCAGTGGATAAACCCGTAAAGGAAAGCCTTTTCTGTTTTCATATGGATTCACTTCTACAACCAACCACTTCAACTTTGAGATGATAATATGTTTCCTACATCAGAAGTTTCTTACATTCTCACATGGCTCCTGATAGGGCTTCAAGGAACTCCTCTAGAATGGAATGTGCTCATATCAATCTTCTATTCCCATTTCATTTTGAATTTTGGTCATATATTTCTATGATGACCAATAGTGGGATTTTTCATAATATTGATGTTGTCTATAAATGGATTTTGAAGAATTGTATCTATTGTGATATTATTGGTCAAGATCAACTTGGTTGTCATGCTAAAGATAAAAACAATTCTAAAAAATCTTTGTTGAACTAGTTTGAAAACAAAAAATTGTGGAAAATTTTAAAGTTGTTGATATTCCTAATGTTTCTCCTACAAAGGTTCCCAATATCCAAATATTGAGGACACTTAGGCTCGTATTGAGGAACTACATGTTAACTTAAAATCTATGGACCATCCCATGGTGTTTCTAAATCCTATCACAATTTGGCCTACTGATAAGCCTTTGTCTGACAAATGCAATATTGTTGATCTCAATAACAATGGAATTTGCAATCAATTTTAGAGTAAAAAGGTCTCATCTATTGTTGATTCTTCTATGAAATTCAATAATTATGTGGAAATACAACATAATGGAATAATGTAAAGGAGTGAGATCACTCCAGTACTAAAACTTAACAAAAAATAAAAAAAACGTCCATATTTTATAAGAGTTTAGATCATAGAGAATGTATGCATAATAATTCCATTAAATAATCATGATTCATATATAAAAAGGTCAACAGTAGTAGTAGAAGTAAAGTATTAAGTTATTACATGACTAACAAGCCAGTTCACCAAAAGAGTTTTCAAGAAATATAGTCTAGAAATATAAACTATAGAATCTGGCAGTAGTAACCTAGCCATCTCAGCAAAGTCTCTTGGATCCTACTCCTGGGCAGGTGCTCCTTGTTCTAGTTCTTCTTCTGGTCCTAGGCTTGGGTGGTTGGGATCACCCAGCAAGAGGGGAAATAAAGTATGTGTTAAATGGGGAGCAAGAACATGTAATGTATATCAAAGCAAAAATATTTAATTGTGAAAAAAGGGTCAAAAGTATGAGGCACATAAAAGGGAATTCTTGCCACAACATCACATATTAAAAATTAAGCATGCATGATAAAATTATGACTATATTTTCTAAAGTAGGTTTGAGGCACCTACTAGCCTCAACCAAAACAAATAGGTGAGGGAAAGTGGTCACATTCCCAAACACCTACAATATATATATATATATATATATATATATATATATATAAGTGGGGAGAGTGATCACATTCCCTAGGGATCATGCGCAAACTATGGGTGGCTAGTACAGAGTTACACTACTTTCGATAATAAGTCATTAAAATATCATGCTCAATAAATAATATGGCAAGATTAAACAACAATTTAATACGGACATGGAAGGGTGTACAAAACCCAAACAATTAGTGAAATAAATGTGCCAAAAGAGAAATAATAGAGATCAAGATATAATTGCATGCCTCATTGGGAATTTAGGGTTGTATTAAAGTGCCCAATTGAAGGGTAAGAATGCACATACCTCACTTCAGAGTCCTAGTAGAAACTTTTCACCAATTAAGTTGTTTTCAAGACCACTTTAACCTAATTACAATTTTATCAAAAGCATTAGGGTTTTATAAAGCATAAAGTGTAAGAAACCCTAATTTTGGACCTTTTAGATAAACCTCAGATTTTGGACTCAAAACTTATACCAATCGATTAATTAGGTTTTTCTAATAAAGAAAACATATTTGATTACCTAATTTGGAGTTAAAATGAGTTAGTTGCACATTTTAGGGCTTCTTATATAAATAAATTAGTTCCTTAAAATCATTCCTTAAAATAATGGAAATTGGCTCGAGAATCATTTTTATTAAATTAATCTTATTTTTTTATTCTAGAACATATTTATTTGTAATTTTTAGAAATGTGAATCAAAAGATATGAATTCTCT
Source organism: Alisma plantago-aquatica (assembly GCA_963693085.1). Lineage (NCBI taxonomy): Eukaryota > Viridiplantae > Streptophyta > Magnoliopsida > Alismatales > Alismataceae > Alisma > Alisma plantago-aquatica. Next base: position 555,290,211 of record OY856411.1, read on the forward strand.
AAGTTTAGCCAATCAGTTAATTCTAAAATGCCACATATGCGAGAAAATAGTTGAAAAGAAAAACAAAAGGAGGTCGGGCCGGCATGATGTGGCCCAATCATGGGCATCCAGGTAGAGGGCCAGTGCTTGCATGGCGTCAGTTAGGAGAGATATAAAACAGAGCCAAAAGACAAAAATGCCCTCGCGGGGAAAAATAAAGGAAAAGAGAGAAATTTGGGGTATAATGAAGAAATCACCAAGGGGAATCATCCCCAATCTCTCTCCACCATGGCTTCAAATAGGTTATAGAAAAATTGGGCGATTCCACAGATCGCAATGGGAGGAGGAATCAAAGGTGAAAAAAGGAGGGTCAATGGATGTTGAACTCACCTCAGCTATCAATTTGGACACTAGTATCACCAAGATCTCAGGGATGGCATCATCGTGATGGGTTGAAGATTGAGTTAATTGTGGATGTGAGATGAAGTTATGATTGAATTGGTGTGAGGAAATACATGCATATGTGTTGACAAACCTATGTGTATACCTATTTACATGTGGGGTGATGATCTATGATCTAACCAATTCAAGGGTGAAAAAGCTTCAAATCCACGTTTGGATGTTTCATGCACCGATCATTTTAGCAGATGAGTAATGGCTCAGATGAAACGTCATAGTGAGGTGTACTCAAGGCGATGTAATCAAGTGAATTGATGGAGTAAAGAAGGAGAAATGGATCAAGGAATAATCACTATAAAATTGTTCCAACTCACGAATAACTGAGGAAGTTGACGATGTCTCAACAGATGGATCGCGGATCTAATGGATGTAAATGCACACACCATTTGAATAAATGAGAGTAACATGTGACATCAATTAAAAGTGAAACTATAGATTAAATGTGGTGCATAAATGAAATCGAATTAAAACCTTAGCTACACTATATACAAACTCATTTAATTCATTTAGAGGGTCAAACATTGTCAAATTAACTTCAAATTTTGACCATAGGCAAATTCTAGTGTCTATAATATTCCTATACAACTAAATTTCGGTTTTGAACATGTTTTGGACCTTAATTAATATTGGTCATAAACTAAATATTAATGTATAAAAAGGTTAGTTAATATGAAAAAAGCTTTTCTAATTAAATCCTTGAGAGACAATTCAAGATGGTCATCACACACTAACTCAAGAGTCATATCTCACCTCATTATTCCCTTTTATGATTTATTTCCATCTAGGAGGAGAGAGAAAAGGGGATCATTATTTTTATTAACCAACTCACTTTCACATTATCTCTCATTCCTTGCCCCAAAAGGCCATAAAAAATTATAAATCAATTTTACTTAATAGTTATCTCACTTTAGTGGACATTTTGCAATTTGGACCCTTGATAAAATACTAGTTGAGGTATTTGTGCACAAACCCATATGTTGGCATGAATATTTACTTCAACCACTAAATTTCCACAATTTTCAATATTAAGGACAAAAGGACAGGGAAGTTAGGAAAAACTTTAAGAAAGGGTTGGATTACAAATACATCTCAATTTCAGTTCATTATAGATAACTTCTTTAGTTGATATGAGATCTTGTGAGAAAAAAGATAAGTCTATTGATTCCAAATTCACTAGGATGGTTACGTAACTCCTTGATTAGGGAGTGATGTGAACTCAAATGGTTTGTACAAGCCACAAAACCCTTCCTAGAGGAGCTACAAGAACTAGTAAGACTAAGAGTGTCTCTGAACATAACCACATTTCCCTCAATAAGTTTCAATAACTCAGTTATTCAAATGATCATAGCAAAGTTGTTATTGAGACTAGCAGGATTCTAGCCATCCCAATTTCTAAATTAAAGATCAAATCTCTATTACCTTCTAGAATATAAGAGGATTGAACAATACACTCCATGAACAAAGAGTTTGTGAGGAAATGAAGAGATCTTATATCCTACATAATCATGTTAGAAACTAAATTGGGGAAGGATAAAATTCATAAAGTCATTGAAAGCCTCTAGAAAATCTTAATTTGATGTTGAATCATAGTTATCACCCCTTGTACATGTTCTAATCCTTCAGGGTATTTATACTATGTAAATCACTTGTATTAATGAATGGAACCAACATATCCATTTGTGTATCAATTCTGATAATAACTATTTTTGTGCCACAACTAAATATGGATATAATTAAGTCAAAAAAAGGTCATTCATGTGGGATAATATGAATTTGTTTGTCAAAAATTTCTCTTGCCTTTGGGTCTTAGTTGATTCATTGGTGTTGTTAGGATGGTGTCAGAAAGGATTGGTAGGTATGATCTCTCTACCCTTTCTATGAATGATTTGAACAACTTCATGATGATGAACATCATGTTTGAAGCTAAATTCAAAGTATCTTCTTCAATCAGGACAACAAACAAAAAAAGATGAAATTCATCACTTAAACAAATGACATGGTTCGAATGAACAACGATTTCATTGTTAAATGGTATGATTACTTGAGTGATATCTATTTCACCATTTATATTTTTCATATAATCCTTAGGTTCATTCTAAAATCTACTAAAAGAAAAAGAAATATTTCCTTTCATTTTATAAATGCATGGACTGAGTTAAAGGGGTTTTATGAGGAAGTTCAAGCTTCTTGGAAGACTATGGTTATGGGTTGTCCTATGTACATAGTTGCTAAGATGCTCAAAAGGTTAGATAAAAGCTTAATAAATGTAATAAGGAAAAAGTGGGAAATGTTATTGATAATGACGGACATCCTAATAGCCTTGCTTTAGTTTCCCAAGGGATTGCTAACAATAACCTATTGATTTTAATCTTAGAGTGATTGCTAATGAGAAAGGGTATGAAGCTCAAAAGGCACTTAAAATTGAATAATTGTTTGTTCAACAGAAATATAGGGTCCATTGGCTCAAATTTGTGGACATGAATAGTAAGTTATTTTACAATTATCTAAGGACTATATGAAAAAGGAACACCATTCACTCTCTAAAGATGTAATGATTCTAGCAACATACCCAACTATATTGTAGGAATAGTATTCCAACTTGTTTAATAAAAACATGAAAACAACATTGGTTGCCATGATAATGGGAAACTCCATATTCTTAAGATGGAACAATATGATTTTTCAATGCTAAAGTCACTAGAAAGGAAATTGATGAAGTGCTAAGATTGGTTAATGGAGACAAAGCTTCAGGACTTGATGGGTCTAATGGTCACCTTTCAAGACACTTGGAATATTGTTGGGGATGATGTATCTAAAGTTGTTCTTGGATTCTTTGATAAAAAAGATTATTACAGAGGTTAATAGAACTTTATCACATTGGTTCCAAAGAGTAAAGATACCAAGGACATTAAGGGATAGAGGTTGATTGCTTTGTGTAACTTTATCCAAAAGTTTATTTTTGAGATCCTTTTTTTAGATTGAAAACCATTCTACCTGAATTCAATGATATGAAATAAAGTGATTTCTTTTAGGGACGTCACATAAAGGATTTCATTCTTCTTTGTAATGTATTGCTACGTGATTACAACAAAGGTAATACTTGTTCCAAAATGTATGTCAAGTCTAATATAACAAAAGACTATGATTCAGTTATATGGGAATATTTACTTATGATTTTGGAGAAAGTGGGCTTTTCGTACTTCTGGAGGAACTTGATTTCTACTCTTATCAACTGTGTTACCTACCAGGTTCTTATTAGTGGTGACCTCTAAGTTTTTCATTCCTTCTAATGAGATAAGGTAGAGGGATCCCCTAGAATCCCTTCTCTTTGTCATTTGTATGCAAGTCTTCAAAGGTATGATGAACCATTACGTAGACAAAATTCAAGTTCACCCCTCTTAAAGCTCATAGAAATATAAATTTTCTCACATCATCTTCACTTATGTTCTAATGATTTTTGAGACATCTACTAAGGAAAGTGTCATATTCTTCATGTTATTGTGAAGCAAGTTGGAAATATCTCTGCTTCATTCCTCAATCATGATATAAATTCTATTTTTCTAAGTAGGAGTGCTAACAAAGAAGATACTCATTAAACTTTCAAGATTGATGAAGGAAATATGCATGAAGGTATCTAGGAATCCCTCTCTTCTATTGAAGAGTCACTAGGAACCTTTGTTACCCTTTGGTTGACAAGTTGAAATCTAAACTCGAAGGATGGAAGGTAAATATATATCCCTTATTGTAAATTCTAGTTTTCTTCCTTCCCTATCCCCATTGTTGTTAGCAATGAAGTTGAGAAATTATGTAGATATTTTCTTTGTGAAGATAAGCATGAGGAATCACACATCCACCTTGTTGCTTGAGATAAGTTTTGTAAAATTAAAAAGGAAGGAGGGTTGAACATCAGAAAACGTCCTAATATTAGCCATTTTGGACTTGTGGTTAATTTCTATAATCTAGTAGATAAGAAAGAGACTTAATGGGTGAAATGGTAGCACTATAAATACATAAATGGTGTCAACTATGTTTGGAAAGGTTCCCCTTCACCTGACTCGTGGATGAGGAATCAGCTCATGAAGATTAGGGAGTTTGTTTTGAGTTAAATTGACTTCAACATAGTAGATGGTTGTATAATTGAAATGTGGAGCGACCTTTGGCTCAATGCTAAGAAGTTCCTTTATAGGTGTGTTGATGAGTCTATTTGTATGATTCTGGGAAAACAGAAGTTCTACTTTCTTAGTTCCATCATTAAGAATAAATAATGGTAACTTCCTACCAATCAAAGACTTGCCCCCCCCACTATAATTTTCTAAAGTATAGTTACAAACCAAGTGACAAGGTGGATAGTATAACTTGTCAAGGGAACAAGAGTATCAACCTCAATTATTCCTAGAAGTTGGTTAGAATCTAACATCGATATGGAAATCAGGGGTGCCTAAGAAATTCAAACTTAACACTTAGAATATCTTCTTTGATTGTATTCTTATGTTGGATTACCTTTGAAGAAGTGGATTTGATTTTCCATCTTTATATATTATATGTAGATATATGGTGAAAATATCCAACACATTTTCTATGACTGCAATATTCCTTTCTAAAAATCCAGTCCCTTACCTATAGTGTTGACTTATAAGTGGTATTCCTGACTATACAAAAAAGTAATTGGAGTTCAAGAATAAAATGGAACAAGTGTGTTTTAGTACTATCCTTTCTGTATTTGGAAGTTAAGGAATCAATCCATTTTTTATAATTTCCCACCCAACACTTCTATACCATAGAATAAAATTCTCACTGACTACATTTTTCTTATGTGTAGCTCATATACATTTCTTTGTTTATAGTTCCTACTTATAAGTTTTCTGCTACCTAATAACACTAAAAGTTCCAAGGACTACTTATGGAGTGGTGTTGTACCCTCTTGGACTTTTATTGGTTTTCTTCTAAAAAAGATGGAAACATGCTTGGGTGGTAAAAAAGTAAGTCACTTATGGTTCCATCCTATAACTCTAGTAAACTAGCACATATTGCAAAGTTCACTTTGTTGACAAAGTCCATTGTGTCCACAAATCCACAGTGTTTCATAGAGGTCATAATGTTTTTTGATATGATGCATTTAGTACCTATATGATACATTCAAACCCTAATCTCTTTTTAAAGCTCTCTTATATGTTAAAATATGGAATCTTTATGCCAAATCAAGGATATATCAAGGGGTGTGAACTTGCATGTTAACTAGATCTCTTACACATATTTTCTTGATGATAAAGCATGCTTGGTCAATATGCATGAACATAGATCTAATTGGTGTTGGTATATAATCTTAAGTAGTATATTTATAATTTTCTTACATCCTGTGTTGTGGAATACAAAGTATATGATAATCTTTTGATGTTAGGAAACCATTCTAAGATGGTGTTAAGACTTTCTTCTAGTTGTGATCTTGTTGTAAATCTATGGAACCAAACTTCTTTTTAAAAATTATTTGTTTATACTAGGTATTTTACTTCCTTATACTTAACATGTTGAATCTAGTATGTTGTCTAAATCTTTTATAAGTTTTGTTTTGTTACTGCTCATGAGGAGATGAGTAGACCAAATTTGGCAATCACTTTCTTGAGTAAAATAAAACCTTGTAATGTCTTAATGTGATGTTCCAAAAAGGACCAGACCTTGGTATAGTCTTTTATGCAATAATAGGGCCTCTTGGAGCCCATATATTAATACATGGTCTTAGTACAACCAAGAGGCACTATAGTGCACCGCCCTATTTTGATATATGAAATTGTCTTATGTTACATTTTGTATCTCTTAGAGATGCAAAGCCGTGATTAATCTTTATTTACTTTGTTGTTGATTGTACGTAACTTGATTGATGCAGTTACATAACAAATAAATTGATCTAGTTGATCGAGAAAAACCCAAATCTTATAGTACCTTGAGTCCATAAATCTATTTCCCTATGTCATTAGGAGATATAATGAAATGGTCCAATCTTGTAACAATCTAAGAATTGTGAGAAGATGCCTAAAGTCATATTTTAGCAAATATACATGGGTGATTGGGTTTGTATATCCTGATGTCTTTTAATCTTTTTAGGACCTGGTGAGATTTGGTTGTGTTGTGTCATGGTTGAGATTGTATCTATTTTTTCGTGTTAATACCTTGTGTTTGGTGTTGTGACCTATAAACTCATAATGAACCTATGATATGTTGATCTGTTTTAAGTAATTTTTAGGGTAGTATGACCCTTGAACACTCTGTCATTTGTTCCTCACACTTTGACCTGAGGATAAGTGAAGATATATAATAGTGTGTGGTTATCCTTAGATCTTATACATATTGCTAGAGAGTTTTTATAGTGTTTAGCTGGTATTTTGAGTGGTATGCCTCAAACTAAACAGTGCATAATACAATATATAACCCATCCATGTAGAATATTTCTTAAGGTTTATTTGATGAATAACATGGATGAAATTACATTGTGTGGTCTCTTTCTACATATGTTATTTGAGATTTATATCATCCTAAAGTATCCATGATGACACATGTATAACCATGGTAATGTTCTCCCTTTCATATACTATTGCTCATTTATTTGAATTATCTCATTTTTTATTTAATTACTTATAAACCTGCTATAATAATAAATGTTTAACTTGTTATATCATATCAATCAGAGTTTATACATATTTCTACATGACCAATTGATCTACACTAGTATGTGTAGTGAAGTCTATTCTTGTGGTGGACTCCAATAACCTGGAGGTATGTGATGCTTGTGTGTCACCTAGTGTCCTTCACTACTTGACATCACCTAGAGATAGGAGATGTTTGTGTGTTTAAGTTATATAATGTTATAATCATCTCTATGATCAGGTTCTGACTGAGGAGTTTGTAAAGGTTATAATAACTAGCTTGAGACTTTCTATATGTGTGCTTTGTACATGCAACACTAATACAAAATATAAGTTATTTGCTTAAGAATATGATCTTATTCCTTTTGCAAATATATGTGATAGAGGTCATCAAGTTCAGTGGAATTTGCATGTAACTATGAAAAGTTCACATAACTACCAAACCTTATTTATATTATCTTGTAGTTTTATTTTGAAACTTTTTTCATGCTATGACATCAATAGGGTTGACAAATGTTAGTTTTTTGGATTTAATTGAGGCTTGTTTTAAGTAATATCAATCTTGTGGTAGTAGGGCATCACACCTAACATACGACGTGAAAATTTTGATTATATGTTATTGTGGCTTCATTTTAATAATTTTGAAATTGTGTTGACTTCAAAATGATCAACGATAGATTCATTATCTTATGCTCATTTGCAGATGATATTCTATTTTTTGGTTATGATATGAAAGAAGTAATGAGATGAGGTCATTTTTTCATATCAAGTTTGAGATTAAAGATATGGGTTTCATTGATGTGGTTTTAGGGCTTGAAATCTCTAGGTATATTGATCGTATAGTTCTCTCTCTATTTCAATATATCGAAAAGATACAAGACATAATTTAGTAACATCACATAAACCTATTAAGACTCCTTGTAATTCATACAAGGCATTTTTCAAAAACTTTAGTCTTATTCCTATGTTTCAATCAAGATACTCTTTGATTATCAGGAGTTCGATGTATCTATGAACTACACACGTCCAGACATGGTGTTTGGTGTGAGCAAGTTAAATAGATACACCAATTGTCCAGATAGGACACACTAGGAGTCTTTTAATAGAGTATTGACACATTTTAAGAGAACTAGTTACCTTGTGTTGCATTATAAAAATATCCTCATGTAAACAAGGGATATAGCGTTGCAAGATGGATTTCCATTAAATTTGGGAGTATTGTGGTCATAAGATATGTATTCATGTTGAGAGGAGGTGTTTTGTCTAGTTATTTAAGAAAGATACCATGTATCATCCCACCATTGAGTATAAGTAGCAATCTTTAGTTTAAGATAGATTAAAATTTGAATGGTTACATCGACTTTTCTCTAGTTTAACTATCACAAAGAAGCCACTTCTTGGATCTCAATTCATTGTAATAGAAAAAAAAAATTGCCAAGATAAGGAGTCCAAGTATATAAAGATAGTGTAGACACATCCAAGTTAGACTCAAGTATGTAAGAGAGTTGGTGTCTAGTGGGACGTAGATGTAAACTATGTTGGTATTAAAGTTAATAAAGTAAATCCTTTGACTAGAGGTCGTGTGTTGGCCCTAGTTGAGAAATCCATGTTTGGTTTTGGATTGAAATACCTTATAATTCTTAGGTGGTAGCAATCCGATTTAAATGAGTGAAAATATCACAGATTAGTTAAATGCAGTGATGAAAAGATGTCGAGTAAAGTGTATTTTAGTATGTAATCTACTTAATGGTTCTTGCACCACATGTGTTTGTACCCAGGAAACATACTAGTGTCATGGCCATAAGTTAGTGTGATATTTGTATGTAAATGGTTTTGAGTCATAGGACATGATGCTAGTAGTGCATCTTTGAAGACTTCAACTAAGTGATTAATGTTATGTGGCTGCATCAAGGGAGTTGGGTTGTTTCCTCATATTATTCATGATATTATGTGGCTGCATGGACTTTAATGTATCAATTTTGTTTCCATAGTCTTTACTTTTTTGTTACTAGCAAACACTCGAACACCTAAGGTTTATGTTCAAAATGTATGTTCACCTAGTTCCTAAGGAGTATTGTTGAGTAAATTCAACATCGTTCTAGCTAAAAGGCATCATTACTAAAAGCACAACATGGAGGGCTAATTGGAAAAGCACTCTATACTTTAGACTTAAAGGGGGTTGTTAGCTTTACTATATTTTATCTAATTAACACTTGCATGGGTTCAAACCAAAGTAGGTGCAACTTGTACATGTGAGTTAGAGAAAAAGTGAGTTTTCTCTTTTGTGCAAATAAAAGGGGAGTTAGTCCCACATTTTCCACCTCTAAGATGGAGCACTACCTTTTATATGAGAGTACATGTGATATTATTGTCTCAAATTTCTAAGAGAGGGTGTACTCATATTAGGATGAGTATGGGGACAATCACACACGCATGCACGCTCACGCCATGCCATGCCATGTTACACCTTACCTTGTTGGGTCGGTCCGAGTCAGACATGTGGCTCGTGGAAATAGTCTTTGTCTACTGACTATTTTTGGACAAAATGATAACTAATTATGTTCTAATCAGGAATTTGATGCTTTCCTAGATGATTTTACTAAAATAAATATGAAATTTTTTCTTCATATTCAAAATTTAGATACACAAGAAAATGCCTGTTTATATCCTTTAAGGGAAGCTTTACGCGAGAATGAGATATCTTGTGTGTGCTATAAACAAGGTCCTTTGGTCATTTAGGGTTAATCACTCCACACTCTACATGTGATTCCTTGTGTCTACCACCACCATTCATGCCTAGTTGTTTCTTGTGGAGAATTCTTCTCCTAAGCAAGCATGAAAACTACTCTTTTTTGACTTACTTCTAAAGGTGTAGACTATTGGGTGGTGGTATGTATCATTTAATGGGAGACACTAGTGTTGCTTCTTGACATCTGCCTTATGTGTGTTATATTTTTTATCATTCTACATTCTCATGATTGGATCATCTACAAAGATAGTACATATATGACATGTTTTGAGTGTTGATTTCTCTAAATAAGACACAACTTCAAATTGTGGGTATTTGAGTTTGGAGTTCATAACTCTACTTTATTTGTGTTATCCTGTTTTTGTTTCTTGCAATTTTTATCTGGGTCAATTAATTGGAATGTAAAAGATGTTAATTCAATTACAATTGTTTATTATTGATGGTAACAACAAATATATATGGTATACAGTAGTTGGACGGTAGTAATGGATCTAACGGTAAACTATAGAATTGTAAGTGTAACTCATGCTCTGTATGTATTAAGATCTTAGTTTGATTGTATTAAACTAGCCTCTATTTTTATATGTTGCATATGCACCATGAAGGATTAAATTTGCCAATTAAAATCTGATTTAAATCCCACATTGTTTGGTAAAACTTAGACTAATGTGGTCCATTTGGATTCCTTCATCCCATTAATTGGATGATCTCATCACAACTCTTAGAAATATTTTTAAGTCCTAGTCCACATTAATTTTGAGTTATATATTATTTTGTGTCATATACAATACTAGCAAATAGATCAGAATCAAACAAGGGTTCCAAACAATCCAATTTGGATTGGCAAACCAAATTAGAATCAATCTAGATCACACTACTTCTGATACTAGATTGAGTTGTCGAATAAGAGTTGAAGAGCTTAACATCTCAATCCATTCTCAAATAAGGGCTTAAGGTTTTTCAAACTCTAATGTGTATTTTTTCTTATTATGTGGTAGTTATCTTCTTGTTGTTGTATGCATTTCCCATTTTTCCTTCAACTTCTTTTCACAAGGACTTCAAAGTTTTTAGATCTGGATGAGTCTAGATGGAACTAGAATGGGGGAAGTAGTCTGGTAGTAATGTTGTTATCCTATACACTGCCATGTGCCTGCAACATTGAATTGAAGACAAGTATCATGTTTATTGTTACAAAATAGGAAATAATATGTTGGTTTATATATAAGGTGATGTTCTTTTTGTTGTTTTGGAAGAACTTTTCTTTAACACAAGTGTGGATTCATTAAAAAGGGAATGACCTCATCGTGAGAAATTGATTTTATGCCTCAAATTCTAGAGAAAATTAACTAGTTCAACATTGGTTAAATGATGCTAGTACATATGCCAACAATTGGATCTTTTGATGATAGTTCCAAGATAATAAGAGTTAAGTAAATGTTACAATGACATAAGTACATCCATTATAGTGTCTTAGTCCTAGTTTAGATAACAAATTTCCAAATGCAGCAATTTTTCATCGATGCCCATGTATGTTGTCCAATATTTAGTGATAACATATATCATTGTGTTAAGATTTCCATGGTGAAATTTGTGTTGTCAAATCACTTCAAAATTGACAAGCATTTGAACTCACGAGGTTCTGGCGTTCTGCTTCCTTTTCAGTTTCCACATAGCATACATACACATATTTACACAAGGGATATGATATGTGTACATAAATCCATGCACAAACCTTACCTCTTTTCATCTTTTTGTATGTATATAAAAAAAGGAGGAGGGAGGTAAAAGTTCAACTTCTGCTCATTTTGTCTTAATGCATATATAAAGACAAAAAGAGTGTGAGTTTGTGTGTGGTTTTTAGTCTACATAACATATTTCTTTCCATAACTAGGAGTTGTATAGCTAAGGGAAATAAGTATTACATCGAAAAATTATTTAATAAAGTACTAGTATTTCAAAAGTTTCTGGCCATGTGCTACTTTTAGATTTTCAAAAATGTTGCGCAGACTAGAAGTCAAATCGGAAACATTTTCCTTTTTAGTTGCTTGAATCACATCCTAAATGTTGGTCGGCATTCTACCCAAGATACAAAAAGGTGGGAGAGGGAGAGTGGCTAGAATGAGAGAGTGAGTGGTATAAGGAGTGGGCGGAAGAGGAGAGGGAGTGAGAGGAGTGGGTGAAGGAGACAGAAAAGAACATAGAGATAATTATTTTTTTCCATTACTTTCAAATCATAATGTATTTTTTGACGAAATAATTTTTTACATTCTTTACAAAAGATACTTTTCATCAAGACTAATGTCAATATATTTTTGAGGAGTATAATACATGATTAAAAAGAGGAAAATATATGAAAGTTAAGAGAAGAAAATATGAGAGAGAGAGAGAAAAAAAATTGCTTATAACTTTCAATAAATGATGATTTTTTTTAATAAAACTAGCTACATTCCTTACAAAAAATATGTTGCAACAAAACCAATATCGATATATTTTTGAGAAATATAATAAACAATCTAAAAAAAAAGATGACGGGAATGAAAGAGAAAAAAGAGGATAAAGATATTTATTTTCCTTATAATTTCTAATCCCTAATGTATTTTTTGACAAACTAAAAATCATTATGTTCCTTACAAAATTACGTTCTAACAAGACGAATATCGACATACTTTTGAGAAGTTGTATTGTTATCTCTGGTCTGTTATTTTGTTATTGTTGGTATAATATTGTATTTGTCTCTCTACTCCTTATATTTGGACCAAAGATAACAACAAATTAGAATAGAGATACCAACAGATTAGATCACAGATAACAACTAAAATTAAAAAGATAATGGCACTACTCTCCTATTCTTCATATTTTCTTTCTCTTATAAAATAACAAATTGTATAAGAGATAACAAAAACTATCCCCGAGATAACAACAAATTGACCTTGAGATGGAACCAATTTAAAAAAAATGAAGTGTACTACTTTCCTCTTATTCTTTGTATTTTCTCTCTCTTACAAAAACAACAAACTAGACTACATATAGCAACAAATTAGACTAAAGATAACAACAAATTAGACTAGAGATAACAACAAATTGGACCGGGGATGACAACTAAATTTAAAAAATTAATGACACTAGTTCTCTCATATTTCTTGTATTTTATCTCTCTTACAAAAACAACAACTTATACTAGAGATAAGAACAAACAAGACCAGAGATAACAATAAATTGGACCAAAGATAAAAACTAAATTTAAAATTTTAGTGCATTATTTTCCTCATATTTTCTCTCGTTGATAAAAACAATAATGTAAACTAAAGATAATAACAAATTGGATCGGAGATAACAATGAATTAGACCATAGATAACAACTAAGTTTTTTAAAAATGGCACTGCTTCCCTCCTATCCTTTATATTTTCTATCTCTTAGAAAAAGAACAAATTATACATAAGATAACAATAGATAGACCAGAGATAACAACAAATTTCACTAGAGATAACATCTAAATTAAAAAAATTAATTGTTCTACTTCCCTCCTATTCCTCACACTTTCTTTGTTTACAAAAACAACAAATTGGACCAGAGATAACAAAAAATTGGATTACATATAACAAAAAATTACATAGAGATAAAAATTAAATTTAAAAAAATAATTGCACTACTTTCCTCCTATTTCTTATATATTATCTCTTTTATAAAAATAACATATTGTATGAGAGATAACGACATTCTAGACCAGAGATAGTAATAAAATTTTAAAAATATATATATTTCAACAAGACTAATGTCGTATTTTCTCTCCAATTTGTTGTATTTTCTCTCTTTCTTACAAATCAAATACTGGATCAAAAATAACAACAAACTAGACCAAAGATAATAACAAATTGGACTAATGATAACAACACATCTTTTTATGATGAGTGAAATGAGAAGGAGAGAGAAAATAAAACACCAGACTAGAGATAACAACACAATTGATCGGAGATAACAAAAAAAAATGTTTTATACTTTTCAAAACTATGTCGCCATTAGTCTTTTGGAACTTATTTTTCATTGAGCCGTTCAATGATGTAGACCCACCAGCCCAAGATGTATATGGCTAATAATGCGAGGGAGACGGGGGTGCGGGGGATTCGCCTATTATATCTGTTTGGGCAAGCTTCATGTAATCCTGTGATGCTTCTACTCGTCGCCCCATCGGTCCCCGTCTCATTTCTTGCGGACTTACATTTTTCCATTTTTCCTTCACCTTCCTTTCACAAGGACTTCAAAGTTTTCTGGATGAGTCTAGATGGAACTAGAATGGGGGAAGTAGTCTGGCAGTAATGTTGTTATCCTATACACTGCCATGTGCTTGCAACATTGAATTGAAGACAAATATCATGTTTTTTGTTACGAAATAGGAAATAATATGTTGGTTTATATATAAGGTGATGTTCTTTTTGTTGTTTTGGAAGAACATTTCTTTAACACAAGTGTGGATTCACTAAAAAGGGAATGACCTCATCGTGAGAAATTGATTTTATGCCTCAAATTCTAGAGAAAACTGACTAGTTCAACATTGGCTAAATGATGCTAGTACATATGCCAACAATTGGATCTTTTGATGATAGTACCAAGATAATAAGAGTTAAGTAAATGTTACAATGACATAAGTACAGCCATTAGAGTATCGTAGGCCTAGTTTAGATAACAAATTTTCAAATGCAGCAATTTTGCATTGATGCCCATGTATGTTGTCCAATATTTAGTGATAACATATATCATTGTGCTAAGATTTCCATGGTGAAATTTGTGTTGTCAAATCACTTCAAAATTGACAAGCATTTAAACTCACCGGGTTCTGGCGTTCTGCTTCCTTTTCAGTTTCCACATAGCATACATATACATATTTACACAAGGGATATGATATGTGTACGTAAATCTATGCACAAACCTTACACTCTTTTCATCTTTTTGTATGCATGTAAAAAAAAGGAGGGAGGTAAGAGTTCAACTTCTGCTCATTTTGTCTTGATGCATATATAAAGACAAAAAGAGTGTGAGTTTGTGTGTGGTATTTAGTCTACATAACATATTTCTTTCGATTACTAGGAGTTGTATAGCTAAGGGAAATAAGTATTACATCAAAAAAATATTTAATAAAGTACTAGTATTTCAAAAGTTTCTGGCCATGTGCTACTTTAAGATTTTCGAAATTGTTGCGTAGACTAAAAGTCAAATCGGAAACATTTTCCTTGTTAGTTGCTTGAATCACATCCCAAATGTTGGTCAGCACTCTACCCAAGATACAAAAAGGTGGGAGAGGGAGAGTTGCTAGAATGAGAGAGTGAGTGGTATAAGGAGTGGGCGGAAGTGGAGAGGGAGTGAGAGGAGGAGTGGGTGAAGGAGACAGAAAAGAACATAGAGATAATTATTTTTTCCATTACTTTCAAATCATAATATATTTTTTGACGAAATATTTTTTTACATTCTTTACAAAAGATACTTTCCATCAAGGCTAATGTCAATATATTTTTGAGGAATATAATACACGATTAAAAAAGAGGAAAAGATATGAAAGTTAAGAGAAGAAAATATGAGAGAGAGAGCGAAAATTGCTTATAACTTTCAATCAATGATGATTTTTTTAATAAAACTAGCTACATTCCTTGCAAAAAATATGTTGCAACAAAACTAAAATCGATATATTTTTTAGAAATATAATAAACAATTTAAAAAAAAGAGAAAGATGACGAGAATGAAAGAGAAAAAAGAGGATAAAGATATTTATTTTCCTTATAACTTCTAATCCCTAATATATTTTTTGACAAACTAAAAATCATTAGGTTCCTTACAAAATTACGTTCTAACAAGACCAATATCGACATACTTTTGAGAAGTTGTATTGTTATCTCTGGTCTGTTATTTTGTTATTGTTGGTATAATATTGTATTTTCCTCTCTACTCCTTGTTTTTGGACAAAAGATAACAACAAATCAGACTAGAGATAACAACAGATTGGATCACAGATAACAACTAAAATTAAAAAAATAATGGCACTACTTCTCTCCTATTCTTCATATTTTCTTTCTCTTATAAAAATAACAAATTGTACAAGAGATAACAAAAACTATCCCCGAGATAACAACAAATTGACCTTGAGATGAGACTAATTTAAAAAAATGAAGTGTATTACTTTCCCCCTATTCTTTGTATTTTCTCTCTCTTACAAAAACAACAAACTAGATTACAAATAGCAACAAATTAGACTAGAGATAACAACAAATTAGACTAGAGATAACAACAAATTGGACCGGGGATGACAACTAAATTCAAAAAATTAATGACACTAGTTCTCTCATATTTCTTGTATTTTATCTCTCTTACAAAAACAACTTATACTAGAGATAAGAACAAACAAGACCAGAGATAACAGTAAATTGGACCAAAGATAAAAACTAATTTTAAAATTTTAGTGCATTATTTTCCTCGTATTCCTCATATTTTCTCTCTTTGACAAAAACAATAATGTAAACTAGAGATAATAACAAATTGGATCGGAGATAACAATGAATTAGACCATAGATAACAACTAAGTTTTTAAAAAATAGCACTACTTCCCTCCTATCCTTTATATTTTCTATCTCTTAGAAAAAGAACAAATTATACATGAGATAACAATAGATAGACCAGAGATAACAACAAATCACACTAGAGATAACATCTAAATTTAAAAAAATAGTTCTACTTCCCTCCTATTACTCGTACTTTCTCTGTTTATAAAAATAACAAATTGGACAACTAAACAACAAATTGGACCAGAGATAACAAAAAATTGGACCAAATATAACAACAAATTACATAGAGATAACAATTAAATTTTAAAAAATAATGGCACTACTTTCCTCCTATTTTATATATATTATATCTTTTATAAAAACAACATATTGTATGAGAGATAACGACATTCTAGACCAGAGATAGCAATAAAATTAAAAAAAAATCAACAAGACTAATGTCGTATTTTCTCTCCAATTTGTTGTATTTTCTCTCTTTCTTACAAATCAGACAGTGGGTCAAAGATAACAACAAACTAGACCAAAGATAACAACAAATTGGACTAATGATAACAACACATCTCTTTATATCTCTTTATGATGAGTGAAATGAGAAGGAGAAAGAAAAATAAAACACTAGACTAGAGATAACAACACAATTGATCGGAGATGATAATAAAAAATTATTTTATACTTCTCAAAACTATGTTGCCATTAGTCTTTTGGAACTTATTTTTCATTGAGCCATTCAATGACATAGGCCCGCCAGCCCAAGAGGTATACTACTAATAATGCGAGGGAGACGGGGGTGCGGGGGATTCGCCTGTTTTATCTGTTTGGGCAGCATCCTGTGATGCTTCTACTCATCGCCCCGTCGGTCCCCGTCTCATTTCTTGCGGATTAGGCAATTGAGTTGAACCTTTTTCGCTTAAAAAAAGAATGCCGATTAGACCGATTGGACAGAGAGGAAACAGCCTATTCGTTAACATCCGACTTACATCTGGCGCCCGTCTGCCTGAGATAACCAGAGAGTGGAGTGGCCTGTGGCCAGAAAAAGAAGAGACAGATCCAGAAGCAAATTTCGAGCCTAGACGGTAATCATTCGTATCGGGTATTCATACTCTTTTCATGGGAAAAGAAAACGACCAAAACAAGCACAAGACGAGATGGAGATCTTCTCGGCTCCCGGTCGAGATGGTAAGGAAATTGGAAACTCTTCCTCTCGCATGATTAATGCATGCCAAGTGGACGCTTGTGAGAGATACTTTCAAAACAAAGACGTACTGCGCGAGACGAAGGATTTCAATTGGAAAAGACAGAGTTAGAACGGTCACAGATTGGCCAAACATAAAATTTTATTTTCTTAGTCTAGACCTCCATATATTTCAACGGATGCATAAGAAATCAATGGGCTTGCCAAGAGGAACTCAAGGAAAATATGTTTCCTAGTTGACATCATATAATTTATGAGATAGAAATTAAATATATATTGTCAAAATGATAACGAAATAACATCAGCTTCCTAGTTAAATTTATGACAATGTGACATCTAGATTTGTGAGAAGAGAACTAGCCGATGTTATCACCATTTTCTTCGATGTTGGTGAAGAAGAGAGAATCAGCAACCAGAACGAACATACTAAACCATCACATGATTGTGCAGCGAACTACAAGTTATTCGTACCCCTCACTTCCCTGTTGAAGAAAACTTAGACTAATTAGATATATTTGACCTCATGCTCATAGTCCATACCTTCTGCAAATGGGTCCACTCTTAAAAGATGATGAAGGGGGGTACATGCCCAAGATTGTCTCTCTTAAAAGTTCCCAATCGAGATAAATACCAGTAAACTCACTTGGGGGGGGGGGGGGGGGGGGTAACTCAATGGGACAACATAGCTCCTATATAGTTCCTATATACATGCCTACATATGTAGAAATCTCTAATGTCAATTGTCTTGAGAGCCATCTCAGTCGGAACCAAAAGCACATGCAAACGCCACAACTCCTCTCGGTGAGCTCTTAAGACAGTTGAATCAACCCCAAGTCCTTAAAGAAAAATGAAGTACAACAAAAGCGTCAAAAATTGTGAAAAAAAGATTTTCAAGGCCCAATTCAGTGTTGGCGATTGAATAAAATGTGTATCTAGGAAACCACACATCTAAAACGTAAGTACATGTATCAATGTGATAGAGGCCCAAATAGGTTCAGATATCGAACGCGGGAAAAATGTGTATCTAGGACTGCTACTAACTATGACCTAATCAATTAGATCTAAGAAAAAGAGTAATTAGTTGTTTAATTGACTAAATTATAGGAAGTAAAATTAAGATTACTGGTTGTGATCACAATTAGAATGAATTCTTTAGGATTATGATTTCACCACAGTTTACATTACAATTAACATCATTTCTAATATTTATTCATCCTAACCCTGGACCAAGGGACTTGTAGCAAGAATTATCCACTCTCGCAGTGTAATTCACTACCTAATCTAATATAAATTCCACTCTAGCAGCAATTTGATTATTAATTAGGTGCTTTATCAAATTCTTTGGGTTATTTCCTTCACATTTATAGATCCTCTCTCGAGGTGCGGAATAAATTGTGTAAATCTATGAGTTTTCCAACATTTGATCCCTCTCTTGAAGTAATTAATGGTCTAAGAAATAACCTATGGTGATAAGGAATAAGCGATTCATGAAGCAATCATAGAGATATGTCCAGAAATTAAGAGAAGTATGCATATTACTTTATAACTATCAATTACAATGTAAAATGTGGCTACTCCCGGGTGCTAAGGAACAAAGGGGATTAGTCCCGCATGATTTCCATTGTCAAGAACATGGGAGAAGAAGAGAAAAATACAGATAACATTAGAAAATTAAAATAACCCCTGAAGAAGACGGTCTAGATGACTCCCTCTCTCAAACGTGCCAATTTGCTAACCTATGGCTACAAATCCATCCACCGGAGGTGTCCGAATCTCCCAGAACATGACTTTCTTCTCTCCTTTCTCCTTTTCTGACTCTCAATTGTCATGCAATGGAAAAGAATGTGACACCTAGGTCTGGCCGCAAATCCCCTTAGTCATAGAAGTGACTTAGGACGATATTAAATCCTGACTGTCAGATTTATTGTGATTTTTGATCTGGCCTGATCGCGTCAAGTCGGTACTACTGACTTGGTGTCGCTAGTATCGATGCCCTCAAATAATCACGATCTTCTATAAGTCATCGGTACTACCGAGTTATCTGTTGGTAGTACCAAGATTTCATCTAAACTTCCCTATTAGATTTTTGGTACAAGTTGGTACCACCGAGCTGATCATTGGTAGTACTGAGATTCATCATGAACGCTCCTATTAGTCAGTAGTACCAATTCTTGTGTTGGCTACTACCGAGTTTCCTCGATTACACTCTGTTCATTTTCATAAAATGCCAGTACCACTGACACGCTTGTTGGTAGTACCGAGCTGTGTTGTTTCTTGTAAATTCACCTGAAATTCAACAAAAACAAACATAAACTCCAAAATATTCATAAATCAGTTGGAAATAGTAAAAATAAAGAATATCTGATGCAATCAAGTATCACAAACTATTAATGATAAATCATGCACAATTGATAAGAAAATGAACCATAAGTGTACACAAAACATAGTAAAATAGCATGTGAAAATGACAATTATTCAGTATATCAAAATCCCCTAAGCTTAAATGTTGCTTGTCCTTGAGCAACACACCCTCAGATATGTTTAAGACAAGTCAGTAGAAGGACAAGGAATATGAATTTCTATTCTCAACTATCCCCACCTGACGGTCCCAAACTGGCCTTTACTGACCACTGAACAATAAACTACTCTGAAATGACCAAAAATATCAACAAAAGAAGTCCATACTCAGATCAAAGAAGCACTATCGGTAAAGAGTTAATATTATAGTCAATCAGGCATTCGCTTGGTACATCATGTGATTCCCTATATATATTTCTCTTTCCTGAGTACCAACTAATCAGAAGCAACTCTCCTTATAAGAATGAATGAGGAGAACAATCACATTTGTGGCCTACCAATAAGAGCAATGGATGGAACGAAATAGATGAATTATGAAGAATCACAAGTAACTTTGAACAATTTATGTAAGAATAAAACATGATGAACCTAACATGGTGAAAATGAGCAAATGCATGAATCTTAATGCCTACTATTGTGGGTGGAAAGATGTATGCATTGAAAATTTCATCTGACTAATGAAAGTGAAATAAAGAATGCATCATGTACATGAGTTCATCTTCTTTTGAAGAACAATCCAGAGCCGAGCTAGGCATCATTCTCTACCTCTTTACTAAAATTTTCTTTCTTTCTGTTTTCTTTGGCCCATGTTTTAGCATGATAGAAGAGTATGCTTGGGCTTCACTACACTAATCCAAACTTTCTTTTGTTTCTTTTTTTCTTTTCAATTTATCTTAAGAGGTATGGATTTATATCTTTGCATAGATTAATTTTAGAAGAAAATACATGCGTACATGGCGTAGAATGAATGACGTAAAAGATATGCAATCTACATGGAATTTGTTATGCAACTAGATGATATGCATAAGAGAGAGAAAATTAGTTTGTAACTAATGCACTAAACATAACTAACTATCATGTCACCTATTATGCCATGTAATGCACTCAAAAGGAAACAATTTGGTTACTTGATCAACTTAAAGTGGTGGATCAAAATGGATGGAAAAATATATAGAATCACACAATTAAGAGACCATGTCTTTCTTAAGCTATGATATGTCCCTCTACTACTGGCATGTGTACATGGTAACCTTAGGATTTATCTCTAAAACTTCAAATTAAGGTCTCGTTAATTGCTTGATCAATTCGTGCTCAAACCCCATCATCATCCACTTTACATGAATAATTAAGACTTCCGTTCATATCAAATGTTCATAATCTAACTAGCCCATACACTTCCTCTAGGTGATGCCACTCAAGAAATTGCAACTAAGACAAAAAATTTCAATTTTTTATTTTTCATTGTAAAGACATGGAAGAACACATTCTACGATGATAAAGATAGAAATCATGCTTATACTGCTCCACAATTACACTATATATATGTGGATCCTAAAAAAATCAAAATAATAGAACTAAAACTAATAAAAGATAGAGATGTTCCAGCACCCCCCTAAGCTTGAACTTGACTAATATGTCCTCATAGTCTAAATCTAGACAAAGAGGTGAAACAATGGTACCGATCAAAATGGTGGTGGTGGTGGTTGTGGCATTGGTCGGGTCATAGGGGTAGAAAGTCCCCTGAAATGTCAGGGGCTGCTACAGCATCTCTGGAGGTTGTGGATAGCTGCCAAATAACTTTGGCTCCAGTAGTTGTCAAAGAATGGTTGCTGGTATTTTTTCATCCATTGCAGGCACATATGCATGTTCTCTTGGTTGGCCAAGAGAAGTCGCTCATTCTCGAAGATGACCTGCTAATTCTGGTATAGTTGTTCTTGGACATCATGAATGTCCGCCAATGATGTTGTCTATTATTGTTGCCTCTACTGTAATTGTGACACCCTGATGTGTCATAAAAGCGAGATTACTTAAAACAAAACATGGAATTGTCACTAACAACCAGATTATCATAAAAACTGGAAATTAAAACCATTTTACATATCCACCTCAAGTGTAAATATAACACATCTGAGTCCACAAAATCTACCTATATATATGTAACACCTGCCAAAGGATTATTACATAGCACTATTTACTGGCTCTCCAGACACAACCTATACATATAATAACATGTTCACATACGTACATGCCATTTCTATACAACAAAGGCATATAGCCCAAAATGTCATCTCAATATACAACATCTACAAAACTCCCCCAAGGATTTGAGTGTACAGGGACGACACATAGGACTCTACAACAAAATATTAGCAGCATATCCAACCAACCATTGCCATCACTAGATGAGATTACTTAAAACAAAGAGTGAAATTATCACTAATAACATTATTACCACAAAACATGTAAATGTGAACCATTTTCAATTCAATTTTCTCAAGCGGAAGTATATCACAACCAGTGTTCAGGAAATCGGTCTGTGCGGCCGCATATGCGGCCGCTTAAGCGGTTTGGACAGAGGACCGCACCGCATATGTCAAAGCAGACCAATAATCGGTCTAGGCCGGATTATGCGGACGATTACCCGCTTATGCGGCTGCTTAATCACCGCTTTTCCAAACACACATACATGGACTTGAAGAAATGAAATTTATATGATATTTTTGTTGTTTCTAATTAAATATTATATGATATTGCTACTCCCTTTCTTCTAATCAATCATTCTATGTTGTCCTTGTATGTAATTGTTCAATGTGATGTATAATTCTATATGACTGATATATAAATATACATAAATATATTAATTTATTAAAAAAATCCAAAACCGTATATACTCCCGCATATACTCTATTCAGTGCCCCATCCGCCCGTACACCGAATCGCACTTTTCTAAACACTGATCACAACAAGCCTTCAATATAGGCTATTTGTATTTCATATATACCAAAAGATGTTACATATAATGTTCATAGGATATCCAGCCATAACTGATACACGTTACAGCCTATTTATATGTACAAGACATTTCTATACATTCATGGTGATAAGACAAAATCTACATATCGATAAAAAAAATACAAAATCTCCCCAAAGACACGAGAGTACAGGGATGACACGTAGGACTCTACAAGACACTAAACCAATAGCACATTCAACCTTCACTCGGCTACTGTACTCCTTTTGGCTCAGCTCCTGCACCACGACCTCGACCTCTTCATCCACGACCACCTAAAATATTGTAGAACCCACGGGGTGAGACCAAACGTCCCAGTGAGAGTTATAGCCCTTTGCCACCAACTATTATAAGTACAACTAAAATACTAGAGTAGTTAAGTAAAGAAGTAAATACTAGTTGAGCAATTTAAGAAATGGAAACTAAACAGTAGATCAATTTATACTTTTAGAAGGAATATGAAGAACATATAATGCTATTTTAAGTTAAATAGTACAAGAAATAAGGCATGGGGTCATCCAATGTTATTCGTATTTGACCCTAAGCAATTATGCTATATGGTTATATTATCACTTTTATTATAATGCCCTGAGGATTTGAGGCGTACCACTCAAATCCAATTGACCAATGCTAAGTCAAAATTGGTATCATATAAGATCAATGGAAGAGTCGGACTCCATGGTCATTGTAGGGACCCCGTCACGCGAAACAAGATTACTCAAAACATAAAACACAATCAATCACTAATTAATCACATACCCAAAAATATGGGTAAATTAAAACCGATTTCAACATCAACACCCGCTCAGAAACGTTTGAAGGATCCCGACATATTTCTTGAATCCATGTTATGCCACACAAACAAGCATTAATATGCTAACAAAAGTATGATTCATTTGAAACATTATATACAAACTTTATCTTGCCCAGACCTAAGAGTACAGGGACGACTCTAGGACACACTAGACATCTAATCAACTTTCCCCAAGATTCATTACCATAGCTCCTCTTGGCTGCCACATGTTTGTTTTTGTCACTTCCGATTACCTAAAAAAAACGTGGCGAACCACAAGGGTGAGACACAGTCCCAGCAAGTGATATAACCATCAACAACGTTTATTGATTACAACATTTTTAAGTAATTAAGTAATTAAATAGTTTAATCAGATATAACAAAGAAGATCAACAGTATTGATGATTAACAAAATACATAAAGGAGCAGATAACAATTATCATCATCAAGCTGACTATCATCATTTTCCTTATTAACCGTATAAGAGATTCAATAGCATATGCATAACTAGCATAAGAAAGTCTAGTAGCATGTTATCTCTATTAACATTAATAAGTCTAGCATCATAAGCATATCTAACAACATTAGCATGTCTAACAGTTTGAACAGATCAATATCATAAGCAAAGCTATCACATAAGCATGAGTATTTGCATAAGCATGATTAGCAGTATATGCATTTCTAATTATAGAGGCATGGCTAGCATGCTAAACATAACTAACAATATGATATAGCTAGCATCATGATTATAATCAATAGTAGCAGTATAGATATCAACATAAGTATGACTACTGTATGCACACATTTACAGTCATGCATATCCACAACATAAGTATAATTACTATCTCTTAATTGCACTAAGCATCATCTTTGTGTAAAGAGAACAAACAAGGGTTATCATCCAATGTGAAGCGTCATGTATAACCCTAAACAGATATGCTATACGGTTGTATTACATCTTTTATTATGCCCTGGGGAATTTGAATCGTACCATTCAAAGTCCAACCAACCCCTGTGAAGGGCTATTCGGTTCCGTACAAGATCTAGGAGTACTGGTATCCTAAGATCTCTTCCCCTCGGTCAGTACGAGTAAAAAGGCAGTGACATATCAGTCAAAGTTGCCACCACAGTGACATATAGTCAAGCTGAAAACCACTAGTCCGACCTTGGTACAGGTCACGGTACTAGAAACCAGGGTATATAAACCCAATCACTGAGTTACAACCGTAGTTGTCCTCTAATCACATCATGTTATAACCACAGAGACACGACCGCAGCCGTTCTCAATCACATCAGATGTATGAGGCATGACCATAGCCAACCTCCACAATCTGCATTTTGGATGACAAGGATATATCCTCAACCTGCCACCCCCGCATATTCAATAATATGCGCTCCGAGTTTCCCTTAGGAATACTCATTTCACCATCCAGCAAGTTCTGACACTGAAGATGGTTCTACGGCACAGGGCACTACATGATTAGAGTTGCACTTGATTAGTTATGCCAATTGGATGAATTAAGGTTGCATCAAACAAGTGGACATACAAACCCTAATTCACTTCTAGCAAGCATATAAATATCAAAACTTGAAAAGATATAAAATGTATGAAACATAATTTCTCATCTCATCATCACATGGTACTATTCACTTGCCATTCCCAAGACTACACTAGTCATCATATTATCACAAGATATAAATCCTTTTCACAATATCACAGGGTATCAACCCTTATCAACATAAGAGGATCACACCTCATTCAGGGCTTAACCATGCCAAAGGTCATTAAGACCATCATATTATTCCCTGTAAGATCATCATTATCTTTGCATGCCTTATAACAAGGCTCAACAACATTACTTACATTTAATACACCAGATCAACACAATATTTCATTAATGAGCTAGGAGATGTTCATAAACAATCATAGCAGGGTTATATTAACATTAAGAACGTTTCTTTATTACATCAACATGCAATGTATCTAGATATGATTAACTCTCATCATATTCATTATGCACATGTTTAACTTAAGAAAGTATCAACCATGTAAATATAATACCCACCAATTAACATATCAAGGTTATGATCATAGTAAGGAGGTTATTCTACCATCATTCTATCATATAAGAATGTTAAACATGAATACTCATCTTTATCTAATTGCATTAGAGTTAGGTTCAACATGATAAATTATATCAATGCTACTAATCATCACTTATACCTAAACCCTAACTCACGGCATCCCCATTGGATCATGGATGCATAAGGTGAAGCATCACCATCACATTTCACACTATTCTCAAGTATGAGCCCACACCTAAATCAAGGTATAACCATCAGGTTATAACATACTAGGGTTTCAACAATAATAGAGTACTCCATGGTTGTATTAGTTATTCAAGGACTATTCATACCCAATTACCATCATTTAGTTATATTAAAGCTAGGTATAACAAGCTATACCTCATTAGGGTTACATATCAACACAATATGTTTATCAAGCCTTCTATTCATATGAATGAATAGCTAAGACTAACTTAATAAGGGTAACCCTCCATTTGTTCCATCATCATTCAATCCATATCACTATACAACAATGCCATCCAAAACCATTGGATGATTAAAAGGCAAGACTATTGGTTGTTTACATAAGTAAACATCTTGGATAAACCACCTACGAAGTCCTTGATTTGTTCTCTAGAAAGAGTCACCATCTAACCCTAGACATCCCTTGATTAACAACATAAAAATTTCTATTGAAAGTAGGGTAAAACCCACAATCAATTGTTCATTTCGAACAAGCCATCCATTGCCAACAAGTAAAATCCTTAAGTTGATCATACAAAGAAAATCATCTAAATCCCATTATTAGGATTAACATATTACATTAGCCATAATTCCACCTTAATAGAGGAATAACCATTATATCTTGACCATTGGGTCAAGTTCATATATTAAAACCATCAATTACAGTATACGTTCGACTATTGCATCACGACCTAAGAAACCATTGGTCTAAGGATTAATTGATGCGAAAACTATATGATTAACTCACCATAAATTGTAGAGATCTGATCCACCATCATTAGTGATCATTAAATCACTATAGGTGTCAAGTTCATATATTAAAACCATCAATTACAGTATACGTTCGACTATTGCATCAAGACCTAAGAAACCATTGGTCTAAGGATTAATTGATGCTAAAACTATATGATTAACTCACCATAAATTGTAGAGATCTGATCCACCATCATTAGTGATCATTAAATCACTATAGGTTGTTAGATCAACACTATATTCCTTAATCAGCATCAAATATCAAGCTAATATCAACATTGATTGATAACATCAGTAGGGTATTTAATGGTTGATCATTAAACTTCTAATTGGTCCAAAACCTGGCCTAAGGGGTGAACATAGGTTGTCAAAACAACCTGATCCAAGTCACATTATACCTTAGTGCTATCACACACATGATCACAGATTCATATATAACTGAAATCAGAACATGGAACATTATAAAAATCGAAATTTAAGTCAAGCATAGCTTTTTAGTGCATGAATCATCATTTTCAAGCAAGAACATGACCTAGAAAGTTTATGGTAAGCAATAAACGTGGAGCAAGTTATAAAACTTGCCTCTAATGCGAAGATGAAACCCCGCACAGAAGAAATCTTGAGCAGGTAGGGTAGAAAATCCAAGAGTATGCTAGGAATTCGTCCATCTAGCACCTTTCTTCATCAAATGTGCAATTTAGGTTCCGATGAACCATGTAAATTCACTGGTCCAATCAATACTGATCAAATGATAAACTAGATCATATAAAAGCGTAAAGAAGCGATTTATGAAATAAAAAGTCGGGTGACGCCAAATACTGCCCAATGCCTGATAACTGCTGTTATCAGCGAAAATTGCGCAATTAACCAAATTTTTCAAACGCCAGAGTTAATTCATGATAAGTGAGAGAAACTCTACTCACAGTGATTTGGGATGTCCGGATTCGTCCGGAAATGTGTCCAGAGTCCCGGTTCCGGCGTTTGTTGGATTGTCTTCTATCTTTGGATTTGTCCTGCAACAAACCTACTATACCCAGCAGGTGCTCACGCACGACAGGTTAAAGAAACTAGTTCATTCTTGGTGTGGGATGCAGATGTCACTGTGGTTTCTTGCTCCAACCCTCTTGGCCGAGCTCAGAGAAACCCTCCCTGGAGCTTTGCGCACTCTCTGGGCGGCCTAGCTAGCTGCTGCCGCAGCAGCTTGCTGGCTGCAAGTCGGCCGCTTGGCCAAGGAGGTCGGGCTGTAGGCTAGGGAGGAAGGAGATGGAGGTATTTCTTGCTGGTTCGAGGTGCCCCAGAGCTGCCCTTCTCTTTCCTTTGGTTACTGGTCGCATACACATCAGGTATTGTGTAGCAGGTCGACCGCCCTAGTTGCTTCTAGGTAGGGGCGTCACCCCCCTTGCTTGGGTGTCACTTCTTGGAGGTTAAGGTGAGGAAGGAGGGTGTCGTTGAATAGTTGGTCACTGGACGAAGCTAAGGGGCCAAGAACCACCCCGCCTCTCTGCTTATCTTACTCGATTGGACTACTGTTGCCACTATGGTGGTCGGCCGACTACTTCTAGAGGTCGGGGCAGATGGGGGCGCAGCTGGGCACCGGTAGGGCGTGGAAAAGGTAGGAAGGAAGGGGAAGGAGAAGCCAGGCTGAATCGGAGCTAAGGGCTTAAGAATCACCCCTAAAGAATCGCCCCTAATTTCTCCTCTGTTGCGGCCGATCGGGCTAGCAGCTGGTTTGTGCGCCGCTTTCAAGCGGTAGTCCTGTTTTATCGGGTGAAATAATTTGGGAAAAAGGAAGATAAGGGTAAGTGGGCTATTAGTTATGGAAAATTTGCAACCAAGTCCAAAGAATTAGAAAATGGCATAACTATTGACTCGAATGTCCAAATCAAGCGATTCTTTTTGCAAAACTTCAAGCACGGAATCCACTACAACCTCGATGCAAGAAAACATGTTATTTAGATTGTAACACTCGATCAAAGCACTAATTGCATCAGTGAGTACTTAATTCAACTTAATCAACTTAATGATGCACTAAGCATTAAATTATGGTAATTAAGGTTGTTCAACACATTAAACAAGTTTAGGGGTCTTACAACTATAAACCCCTAACAGGGATTTCGCCCCCAAAATCCAAGGTAAACAAATATGGGTACTTCCTTTACACCTCATCCTATTACCTTCACATGCTTACTTTCATATCATGGTAATGTCACATCATTCATACATATCTCATCTTGGGTCAGCACAAAAACAC
This sequence comes from Alisma plantago-aquatica, assembly GCA_963693085.1. Lineage (NCBI taxonomy): Eukaryota > Viridiplantae > Streptophyta > Magnoliopsida > Alismatales > Alismataceae > Alisma > Alisma plantago-aquatica. The sequence continues at coordinate 555,319,252 of OY856411.1, forward strand.
CAACATAAGAAGACATATCATGATCCCATTAAGAAATTTAATCAACCCCATCTCACTCTTATTCAACTTGTTCTCATAGCAGTTACTGCTTCGGAAACCCTAAGGTTTTTGAATAAATATTGATCATATTTGAAATACTTTGACATGTCATCATTTAAAACTTGATATAACTTGTATGACATGACTGGAACACTCTGTTCCTCCTATTCATAAATTCTATGTGTACATTGGCTAGTCTAAAGGACATAATTCTAAACTCATTATGGTCATGTGGATTATGTCATCCAATATAACTCTTATGCATTGATATTTAATCATAGGTTTATCTTAAAGGAACACAGTATTACATATCTATTGACCAACAAACCATCTATCCCTGATAGTGGTCTTGCTCAGCTATCACTAAACCATACACAACATTATAGAATCACTTTTTATTTTTCCTTACAAACAACATTTATAGGATCATTATCAACTTTCTCTCTCTATATAAGAGAGGAATACTTGGAATGTTCATTTAATAAACATCTCCAACATTCACATATTTCTCATATTATTGATACATCTTGGATACTAGGATTCATTACCTTGGTATCCACCTCATGTGCTATAAGGAACTCACATCCTTATATCATCTACTTTTACAAACATAACAAATATCAAGACATGTAAGAGGAGTCTTCCTAATTATTGGAAGGCTCAAAAGAAAAATCATCACAAACTTTATGAATTGGAACCATAGTCCAAACAACCTTATTCTGTAATAAGATATCCATTCTCATGTTTAGAATGAATCCACACATACCAAGTGGCAATGATCCACTTAAAATATGTGCCCTGGAAAGAAAAGACACAAAGGGAATCATACTTCCCACATCATAGTAACATTGTTCAGGGGTCACTAGCAAAAAGGTAACCAATTCTATTTTCATTATGCAAGTTACAACTTCTTACGTATCATTTTACCTTTTTCATTTCAGGTTCCTTGCCATTAGCATAGGAATTATCACGATTAACATATCTCATTACTCCTTCCTTGATGACTATTATTCACACTTGGGTATGTTGTCTTATTTTATTATATTTCTCAACCACTTATCAACAAGTAAATCATCATATTCCACATTTTCTTCATTATACATGGATCATCTCCCTTAATTTCTTTCACATGCCATGCTGATTTTTCATTAAAAAATTCTTACATATAGAGGTTGGTCTGAGATTAACTCATGTTCCACCTTATTTCTTTTTCATTGTTCCCATTCATCTTCTCATTTTGTACTTGTTATAGGAGTTCTCTCTATCTTATGTGGATTTCATACCTTGATTCACTTTATAAGTATAGACTTATCTGTCTTTTACTTTATTATCTTCTTGAATCACATCTTCAAAAACTTATCTTTTCCTTATTTTATTCAGATTTAGATTTCATGGTGTTGTATCATTCTCTTATATTAACCAAACATTCAAGTTTTGATAGATAATGATGCAATTCTCATCTTCTTTAAGGTAGGATTGTGATATTCACACCATGATTTCTTATTCATTATGCTCTTTAGATTGTCTCAAAATGACTACTTGATCAGAGTAATCAAAAAGATAACAATCTAAGAGTTCCATACTTACCTTTCTTCAATAATTGAATACCTGGCCAGGGCACCCAAATACTGAGATTAGGCAGTATGCACCATATTTTTGTGTCATGTTCCTAACTTAGACATCATCCTAGTCTTATGTCCTAGTGTCCCTGTGGACTCAGTGAACCTAAAGCTATGATACCAAACTGTAGGGACCCCGTCACGCGAAACAAGATTACTCAAAATGTAAAACACAATCAATCGCTAATTAATCACATACCCAAAAATATGGGTAAATTAAAACCGATTTCAACATCAACACCCGCTCAGAAACGTTTGAAGGATCCCAACATCTTTCTTGAATCCATGCTATGCCACACAAACAACCATTAATATGCTAACAAAAGTCTGATTCATTTGAAACATTATATACAAACTTTATCTCGCCCGGACCTGAGAGTACAGGGACGACTCTAGGACACACTAGACATCTAATCAACTTTCCCCAAGATTCATTACCATAGCTCCTCTTGGCTGCCACATGTTTGTTTTTGTCACTTCCGATTACCTAAAAAAAATGTGGCGAACCTCAAGGGTGAGACACAGTCCCAGCAAGTGATATAACCATCAACATGTTTACTAATTACAACATTTTTAAGTAATTAAGTAGTTAAACAGTTTAATCAGATATAACAAAGAAGATCAACAGTATTGATGATTAACAAAATACATAAAGGAGCAGATAACAATTATCATCATCAAGCTGACTATCATCATTTTCCTTATTAACCGTATAAGAGATCTAATAGCATATGCATAACTAGCATAAGAAAGTCTAGCAGCATGTTATCTCTATTAACATTAATAAGTCTAGCATCATAAGCATATCTAACAACATTAGCATGTCTAACAGTTTGAACAGATCAATATCATAAGCAAAGCTATCACATAAGCATGAGTATTTGCATAAGCATGATTAGCAGTATATGCATTTCTAATTATAGAGGCATGGCTAGCATGCTAAACATAACTAACAACATGAGATAGCTAGCATCATGATTATAATCAACAGTAGCAGTATAGATATCAACATAAGTATGACTACTGTATGTACACATTTACAGTCTTATGCATATCCACAACATAAGTATAATTACTATCTCTTAATTGCACTAAGCATCATCTTTCTGTAAAGAGAACAAACAAGGGTTATCATCCAATGTGAAGCGTCATGTATAACCCTAAACTGATATGCTATACGATTGTATTACATCTTTTATTATGCCCTGGGGAATTTGAATCGTACCATTCAAAGTCCAACTCACCCCTACGAAGGGCTATTCGGTTCCGTACAAGATCTAGGAGTATCGGTATCCTAATATCTCTTCCCCTCAGTCAGTACGAGTAAAAAGGCAGTGGCATATCAGTCAAAGCTGCCACCACAGTGACATATAGTCAAGCTGAAAACCACTAGTCCGACCTTGGTACAGGTCACGGCACTAGAAACCAGGGTATTCAAACCCAATCACTGAGGTACAACCGCAGTTGTCCTCTAATCACATCATGTTATAACCACATAGACACGACCGCAGCCGTTCTCAATCACATCAGATGTATGAGGCATGACCATAGCCAACCTCCACAATCTGCATTGTGGATGACAAGGATATATCCTCAACCTGCCACCCCTGCATATTCAACAATATGCGCTCCGAGTTTCCCTTAGGAATACTCGTTTCACCATCCAGCAAGTTCTGACACTGAAGATGGTTCTACGGCACAGGGCACTACATGATTAGAGTTGCACTTGATTAGTTATGCCAATTGGGTGAATTAAGGTTGCATCAAACAAGTGGACATACAAACCCTAATTCACTTCTAGCAAGCATATAAATATCAAAACTTGAAAAGATATAAAATGTATGAAACATAATTTCTCATCTCATCATCACATGGTACTATTCACTTGCCATTCCCAAGACTACACTAGTCATCATATTATCACAAGATATAAATCCTTTTCAAAATATCATAGGGTATCAACCCTTATCAACATAAGAGGATCACACCTCATTCAGGTCTTAACCATGCTCAAAGGTCATTAAGACCATCATATTATTCCCTGCAAGATCGTCATTATCTTTGCATGCCTTATAACAAGGCTCAACAACATTACTTACATTTCATACACCAGATCAACACAATATTTCATTAATGAACTAGGAGATATTCATAAACAATCATAGCAGGGTTATATTAACATTAAGAACATTCCTTTATTACATCAACATGCAATGTATCTAGATATGATTAACTCTCATCATATTCATTATGCACATGTTTAACTTAAGAAAGTATCAACCATGTAATTATAATACCCACCAATTAACATATCAAGGTTACGATCATAGTAAGGAGGTTATTCTACCATCATTCTATCATATAAGAATGTTAAACATGAATACTCATCTTTATCTAATTGCATTAGAGTTAGGTTCAACATGATAAATTATATCAATGCTACTAATCATCACTTATATCTAAACCCTAACTCACGGCATCCCCATTGGATCATGGATGCATAAGGTGAAGCATCACCATCACATTTCACACTATTCTCAAGTATGAGCCCACACCTAAATCAAGGTATAACCATTAGGTTATAACATACTAGGGTTTCAACAATAATAGAGTACTTCATGGTTGTATTAGTTATTCAAGGACTATTCATACCCAATTACCATCATTTAGTTATATTAAAGCTAGGTATAACAAGCTATACCTCATTAGGGTTACATATCAACATAATATGTTTATCAAGCCTTCTATTCATATGAATGAATAGCTAAGACTAACTTAATAAGGGTAACCCTCCATTTGTTCCATCATCATTCAACCCATATCACTATACCACAATGCCATCCAGAACCATTGGATGATTAAAAGGCAAGACTATTGGTTGTTTACATAAGTAAACATCTTGGATAAACCACCTACGAAGTCCTTGATTTGTGCTCTAGAAAGAGTCACCGTCTAACCCTAGACATCCCTTGATTAACAACATAAAAAGTTATATTGAAAGTAGGGTAAAACCCACAATCAATTGTTCATTTCGAACAAGCCATCCATTGCCAACAAGTAAAATCCTTAAGTTGATCATACAAAGAAAATCATCTAAATCCCATTATTAGGATTAACATATTACATTAGCCATCATTACACCTTAATAGAGGAATAACCATTATATCTTGACCATTGGGTCAAGTTCATATATTAAAACCATCAATTACAGTATACGTTCGACTATTGCATCACGACCTAAGAAACCATTGGTCTAAGGATTAATTGATGCTAAAACTATATGATTAACTCACCATAAATTGTAGAGATCTGATCCACCATCATTAGTGATCATTAAATCACTATAGGTGTCAAGTTCATATATTAAAACCATCAATTACAGTATACGTTCGACTATTGCATCAAGACCTAAGAAACCATTGGTCTAAGGATTAATTGATGCTAAAACTATATGATTAACTCACCATAAATTGTAGAGATCTGATCCACCATCATTAGTGATCATTAAATCACTATAGGTTGTTAGATCAACACTATATTCCTTAATCAGCATCAAATATCAAGCTAATATCAACATTGATTGATAACATTAGTAGGGTATTTAATGGTTGATCATTAAACTTCTAATTGGTCCAAAACCTGACCTAAGGGGTGAACATAGGTTGTCAAAACAACCTGATCCAAGTCAAATTATACCTTAGTGCTAACACACACATGATCACATATTCATATATAACTGAAATCAGAACATGGAACATTATAAAAATCGAAATTTAAGTCAAGCATAGCTTTTTAGTGCATGAATCATCATTTTCAAGCAAGAACATGACCTAGAAAGTTTATGGTAAACAATAAACGTGGAGCAAGTTATAAAACTTGCCTCTAATGCGAAGATGAAACCCCGCACAGAAGAAATCTTGAGCAGGTAGGGTAGAAAATCCAAGAGTAAGCTAGGAATTCATCCGTCTAGCACCTTTCTTCATCAAATGAGCAATTTAGGTTCTGATGAACCATGTAAATTTACTGGTCCAATCCATACTGATCAAATGATAAACTAGATCATATAAAAGTGTAAAGAAGCGATTTATGAAATAAAAAGTCAGGCGACGCCAAATACTGCCCAACGCCTGATAACTACTGTTATCAGCAAAAATCGCGCAATTAACCAAAACTTTTCAAACGCCAGAGTTAATTCATGATAAGTGAGAGAAACTCTACTCACAGCCATTTGGGATGTCCGGATTTGTCTGTAAATGTGTACAGAGTCCCGGTTCCGACGTTTGTTGGATTGTCTTCTATCTTTGCATTTGTCCTGCAACAACCTGCTATACCCAGCAGGTGCTCACGCATGACAGGTTGAAGAAACTAGTTCGTTCTTGGTGTGGGATGCAGATGTCACTGTGGTTTCTTGCTCCAACCCTCTAGGTCGAGCTCAGAGCAACCTTCCCTGGAGCTTTGCGCACTCTCTGGGCGGCTTAGCTGGCTGCTGCCGCAGCAGCTTGCTGGCTGCAAGTCGGCCGCTTGGCCAAGGAGGTCGGGCTACAGGCTAGGGAGGAAGGAGATGGAGGTATTGCTTGCTGGTTCGAGGTGCCCCAGAGCCTCCCTTCTCTTTCCTTTGGTTATTGGTCGCATACACATCAGCTATTGTGTAGCAGGTCGACCACCCTAGTTGCTTCTAGGTAGGGGCGTCACCCCCCTTGCTTGGGCGTCGCTTCTTGGAGGTTAAGGTGAGGAAGGAGGGTGTCGTTGAATAGCTGGTCACTGGCCGAAGCTAAGGGGCCAAGAACCACCCCGCCTCTCTGTTTATCTTACTCGATCGGACTACTAATGCCACTGTGGTGGTCGGCTGACTGCTTCTAGAGTTTGGGGCAGATGGGGGCACAGCTGGGCGCCGCTAGGGCGTGGAGGAGGTAGGAAGGAAGGGGAAGGAGAAGCCATGCTGAATCGAAGCTAAGGGCTCGAGAATCGCCCCTAATTTATCCTCTGTTGCGGCCGATCGGGCTAGCAGCTGGTCTGTGCGCCGCTTTCAAGTGGTAGTCCTATTTTATCAGGTGAAATAATTTGGGAAAAAGGAAGATAAGGGTAAGGGGGCTATTAGTTATGGAAAATTTGCAACCAAGTCCAAAGAATTAGAAAATGGCATAATTATTGACTCGAATGTCCAAATCAAGAGATTCTTTTTGCAAAACTTCAAGCACGGAATCCACTACAACCTCGATGAAAGAAAACATGCTATTTAGACTATAACACTCGATCAAAGCACTAATTGCATCAATGAGTAATTAATTCAACTTAATCAACTTAATGATGCACTAAGCATTAAATTATGGTAATTAAGGTTGTTCAACACATTAAACAAGTTTAGGGGTCTTACAGTAATCACCAGCACTACTCAGTTAGCATGATTGTACAATGCAGTGACATAATAGTCAAACTGTTAAACAAAAACTTATAGTCATATCTATAGTCTTATAGAGACGGCAACTCATAGTTGAAGCTATGGTTATGTAAAACAACTAGTCTGCCTTGGTACATGGCACAACACTAGAGAACAAGCTCATACATGGACGTTCTATAATTAACATTGTACTAATATTTCAGTCAATTTAAGGATACAGGGAGATATCTCTACTTGCACCCCACATATTCAATAATATGTGCTCCGATTTTTCCTGTAGGAGTTACTCATTTCACCATCCTGTTAGATACGGATGCTAAGGAGGGATCTATGGTACATGGAAACTACATGATTAGGTTTTACTTGATTTGACATTCCAATTGGGTATTTTTAATACATCAATCAAGTTACAACATATAAACCCAAAACAAATTCTAAAAAATTAATGTATGATGCAACTTCAGAAGATATGAAACGTATTAAGTGAGAACTCATTTCATTTCAATGGGGTATCAACCCCTTAATACATTACAAGATATTTTCACCTCACACTATGATCAAGGCACTTGCTAGGTCATTAGACCCATTCATATAAATCTTACACAATTGATAACACATTATATATTAGCAATGTTCATTATACCAACTATGTATTACACAAAGTTCACCATAGCACTCACATAGTTATACCATTCATCTCCTTGCAAGGTTAGGTTTACATAATCAAGAGAGAAGAACACTATTATGGAATACAATTCATCAATTAGAATGAGCACATAAGTCACATGGACACATGATTAGGGTTAGGGATCGAACTTAGCTAATTAGGGTTTCATAATGTTATTCAGCCCCTAAACCCTAGTTCATTACTTCCCATATGTTTTAAGGGTATTGACATTAAGCACCATCATTATTAATTAACCATGCATAATTATCTTATCATATTTTACCATTATATTATACAACATCCATGTACATACGTAAATGTATTAATAATGCTCATTCGCACATCGTGGTTGTGACTTGCAACACATGTAGGCTGACTCTGGCTGCAACACGTGCAGCATGTGACATGACCCTGCAACGCATGCAAGGACTGTGTTGTGGCCCACGATGTGTGCGACTCTCTCTCTCTCTATCGCAATGTGTGTAGCGGAAAAGGGTATTGTGGCTTGCGACGCATACCCTGCTCACATGCCCATGGCACTTATCTCACTTTCTAGTGACACGCTCAGCTCACCTCGACCTGCAAGCATGTAACATGCCTCAACCGTGATGCACGCTAGCACAACATTATGATCGCGTAACAAGGAAACATTCAACAAACGTCTCAACCGTGCAGCACCAAAGTGTGTTGTGGCCATGCAGGTCCAAGGGGTGTCGTGACCCAAAACACAACAGGGTGTCAACCCAACGGTCATGTGGTGTTATTACTCTAACTCGTTGGTATCATGATAATAGCAACCTAAACTTAACTTGTTAAATTCATGGCACGGTCTGAAGAGGTGTCGTGACCTACATAATTAACCATCTCGACCGCAACGTTGCGGATAACACCTCAAGCAACAACGATGCATCAACCAACAAGACATAAGGATCATAAGCTAGGTAGATCAGTTCTATAAGAAATAACAAGAAGAATGATTTAAGGTTAGAACAAGGGTAATCCTTTCTAAGATAATACATAGATTAAATCTTTAAAAAATCATCTCTTCCATCATAAGAACACATTTTTAACCAAAGGAATAACAATGTATAATCATATCTAAGATGCTAATAACATATGGAAAAAGAGTTATAAAACCTGCCTGATTTAGAGAGAAACTTTCTCCCAAGATCCCAAACTCCAAAAGCTTCAACCAAGCTTCAAAATGTTGGCCAAAGGTTCACCTCCAAGAAGAAGAAATCCATGATCAGAAGAGAGTTCACAAAAAAGGGGGAAATAGATCCTAGGTCAAACCAAAAAGGAAAAGAGAAAGAGAAGAGGTCATCCTCTCACTAGATGTGACAATGTCTTAGCCCTCTATGAAGAGGAGATCTTTAAGAAGGACCTCCATAGATGATCCATAGCCAAGAAAGGAGGAAAATATGGAGGTTTCAGAAAAGAAAATGTGATCTAGAGGCAAAGATTACTTACTAAGAGATGATTCTCTAAGAATCACCACCAAATGTCAACCCTAGCACAAGATCTTCAACATGCACTAAGGATTGACCACCCAAGGACCAAGCTCTGGTCCTCCTTACTCCGGAAGCTCCAAGAACGGTCTCAAGGTAGGAGAAGAAGTGTGGGGCCAAAAATATTTGCTTGCAAGGAAAGGAAGGAATTATATATCCAAAGGAGGAAGTAAGAGATCTTGAGATGTCAACACATTAGATCACCAAGGGACACCTGTCCTTCAAGAAAAGAGCCATATTTCCTCTTGCATGCAAAAACAGAAATGTCCATGTTTATCCAGCAAATGTGTTGTGACCTCTAGGGTTGGTTGGCCCCCTTGTCACGGTCCAGACACTCTCATGCACCCCCTTATCTCGACCCAAACCCTAATCACCATAGCATGGTCGAGACACTTACACTAAAAGACAACTATCACGACCATCCTATCAGTAGGGTGTCCCAAACATGACCATGCATCCAAGCATGTGTCTCGATCGTGACCCTAACCAAAAGTGGTGTAATGGTCACAACATCAAACCCTAGGATAGTCACCATGTCAACTAAGTAACCCTAGAAACCCTAATATCCCTTAATGATGTTACATATTCAACTATGATTCAATCAAGGTGTCCCATATCACCATATTCTCTCTCATTATGCTAAAACTTAAAAACACTCTCTACATGTGAAAATTGCAAAGTAACCCTCCCTTGGGTGAATTGCAAGATGATCCAAAACATGTACAATATGACAAAGATAGCTCAAAATTATTCAAATCGGATCCAATTTAGTATACAAGAATGTCCCATGATATTAAAACATCTCAAAAGATTAAATTAAGTTTTAAGCATCTTATTACATAAATAAATTACAATTGAGCACAAAGATAGGTCAAGTGTCTTACAACTATAAACCCCTAACAGGGATTTTGCCCCTAAAATCCTACGCAAAAAGAGACGAATACTTCTTCCACATCTTGTTTTCAAGTTCCCACATGGCTTTTTCAACACCACAATGATGCCACAAAACATTAACCAACACAATGTCCTTCTTCTTCCACATCTTAATCCTTCTATCCAGGATCATAACAAGACCTTCTACATAAGATATATCATTATCTAGCTCCACCTCTATAGGTTTAAGAGTTAACTTCGTATCAGGTGACACTTCCTCAACATAGAGATATGAAAAATAGGACGTAACTTATGCAACTCAGGTTACAACTCTAGCTTATAGGCCACCTTCCCGACATGCGCAACTACAGGATAAGGTCCCATATATTTGGGAGCCATCTTACCCTTTTTCCCAAACCTTAGAACACCTTTCTAAGGAGAGACCTTGAGGTACACCATGTCTCCCACTTGGAATTATGATGGTCTACAATGATTATCAGCATAAGACATCTGTTTATCCTGGGCTGGCTTCAATCATTGTTGAATGACTTTAATCTTTTATGTTGTCTATTGTACAAGCTTAGGACCTAAAAGCTAATATTCTTTTGTCTCATACCAACACAAAGGATATCTACAACGTCTCCCATACAATGCCTCATACGGTGCCATGTCAATGATCCCTTTATAGTTATTGTAATAGGCAAACTCTATCAATATAAGGTGTATATCCCAACTACCCAAAAATTATAACACATAGGCTCTCAATAGATCCTCCAAGGTCTATATTGTCCTCTCAGACTGTCCATATGTATGTGGATGGAATGATGTGTTGAATCTCAACTATGTGCCTATTGTTGCATGTAGACGCTCCCTAAAATGACTAGTAAATTGTGGACATATGTCTGACACTATGGTAGCCGGAATACCATGTAGACATACTATCTCATCGACATACACCTGTGCAAGCTTATCAAGTGAATATGTTGTCTTTATTGGTATAAAGTGTGCCGACTTCGTCAACATGTCCACTATAACCCAGATGGAATCATGACCTTTGGTTGTTCTTGGAAGTCCAACCACAAAGTTCATTGTGATATGATCCCATTTCCACTGAGGTATGGGCAATGGTTGGATAGTCCTTGTAGGCTTCTGATGTTCGGCTTTGACCTGCTGACACACTACACATTTAGACATTAACTCAGCTACATCCCGCTTCAACCATGGCCACCAATACATATATTTCAAATTCTGATACATCTTGGTGCTACCTGGATGTACGACATACATAGAAGAATGATCCTCTTATAGAACTCATGTCCTCAAATTGCTCTTATTATATAACTAATGTCCTCAAATTTCCTATCTCTGGTACAACTGCTCTTCCATGATAACACAATGTTCCTTCCTCAGACTCATGAAATCCATCTAATTTCTCACTGACCAACTCTGCCTGGATCTGTTGTGTCATTGTATCATTCTGATGTGCATCTCTAATCTACTGACTCAACATCATCTTTACTTGTAACTATGCTAATAGACCTGCTAACAATGACACTTCTAACTGTACATTCATTTGTCGAAGAGAGACCAACATATCTCTTGTGATATATTAAAGCACTCAACTGTGCTTGCTCAAATGATGATGATGAAGACTTCTTACTCAAGGCATCTTCTACCACATTATCCTTCCTTGTACACTTATAATCCTTTATCAAATCCATCCAACGTCGTTGTAGCATGTTCAACTCCTGATTTGAAAATATATATTACAAGTTCTTATGGTTGGTGAAGATCTGACACTTCTCCACATGCAAGTAGTGTCTCCATATCTTCAAGGCATGGAACACCGCAGCTAATTCCAGATCATGTGTTAGATAGTTCTACTCGTATATCTTAAGATGTCACAAAGCTAAAGAAATTATGTTCTTATCATGCATCAACATACAACCTAGATCATTCTTAGATGCATCACAAAAGAAAATATAACCTTTTCCCTGCTCTGGCAATACTACTACTAGTGCACTGGTCAACTTCTCCTTTAGGAGATGAAAAGAACGCTGACATTTGTTGTCCCGTACAAATGACACATCTTTTCTTGTAAGCTTTGTTAGGGTTAATGCCTCTACACTGAAGTTCTTGTTGAACCTTCTATAATATCCTGCCAAATCAAGAAAGTTGCAAACTTCTGTACGTGTCTTCGGATGATCCCACTCTAGTGTTGATCTACTTTCTTTGGGTCTACACAGACTCCCCTGGCTGATATTGCATGGCCTAAGAAAGCCACTTCCTTTAACCAGATCTTGCACTTATTTAACTTCACATATAAATGATGTTGCCTCAGTAATGAAAAAACATGACGTAGGTGTTGCTCGTGCTGCTGACCATCTCTAGAATATATTAGGATGTCATCTATAAACACAACTACAAACTGGTCTAGATGAGGTCGGAACACTTTGTTCATCAAATCCATGGATGTTGTCAGTGCATTGGTTATCCCAAACGACATAACCACAGACTCATAATGACCATACCTAGTCCTAAAGACTGACTTAGGTATGTCATCTGCCTTAATCCGTAATTGATGATAACCCAACCTCAAGTCTATCTTAGAGACAATGGTGGAACCTCGTAACTGATCAAACAAGTCATCTATATGTGGAATGGATACTTGTTATTAATCGCCATCTTATTCAACTGTCGGTATTTAATGCACAACCTCATTCATCCATCCTTCTTCTTAACAAACAAAACAGGAACACCCCAAGGTGATGTGCTCATCCTAATGAAACCCTTTTCAAGTAACTCTTGCAACTGCTTAAAGAAGATGGCATCTCATGATATTCCTTTAAAGAAAATAAGGAAGTTCCTTCAGTTCTCGCATCTCTGTTGGTGCCATTCTATATGGTGTTTATGATATAGGTTGGGTACCTGGAACTAGATTGATTTCAAAATCAACCTCTCTAGGAGAAGGCACACCTAGAAACTCATCTGGAAACACATCCTCAAACTCTTGTACAATTGGCACTTCATGAATACTAGGATCCTTTGCCTTTGTATCCACCACATGTGCCAAAAATGTATAACAACCCTGTCTCATCCACTTTTCTGTTGTCATAGCTAAAACTAAACATGTTGGAAGGATATTCCTATCACCCTGGAAAACCCATGAAGCATCACCATCGACAAATGGATCCATCTTGACTCTACAGTCCAAGATCACCTAATACTTTTCTAAAGTATCCATCCCAAGGATTATGTCGAATCTGTGCATGTCAAGCGGTAGGAGATCCACTTGAATGTTTCATCCTGAGAAGGAAAGAACATAGTATAGACATACTTCCAGCAGCACTTTGGAACAAACTAAGGGAATTTCTAGATGAAGACTATCATGTCTACGAATAACAAGCAAGAAACAAGTAACTATGACTTCTCTAGTGATAAAAGAATGTGTCGCACCTGGGTCAATTAAAACAGATATAAAACATGAAGAAGACAAATCAGAATGATATAATTCCATCTGATCTGTCACAACCCTCGGGTTGACGACTCCCTCTGTCTAACTCATCGCATGGAATCGATTCGTTACTTGTTGTGTCCCTCTCCCTCTGCTAGCATGTCCTAATGAATCGGCTTGTGACACCTATATGTGTCCTCTGCCACTATGTTGGTGTCATTGTTCCAAACTTTTTTAACTCTTCCTTCACTACTGAGTTACCTCTTCATCCTTCATAGGGTAGTACCACTTATTATGCCCCACATATCCACACTTGAAACATGTTTTACCCTCGTACCACAGCCTATAAGGCCCTACCACAAACATTGATGTTGCACTGTAAGCTCTTACAGGCATAAAACTATGGCCTCTGCCTCTGCTCTATGTCCACTACGACCGAGTCACTAATCTTTACTGAGATAGTGGTGTTGAGTATGTAGGCTTCTTGAAGCCTCCAAAAGATTTTCCTTGGTATTGTGCATGCCTCTTCTTGTCCTTCGCCTCGCGCTTCTCCAGAACTGACCGTTCTACCCTCCTGACTGAGTCCACAAAAGTGGCAAATCTCTCTCTGTTCTCCAAAGATGACACTGGGGTTGTCATCTCAGTACTCAAGCCCTTCTCAAAGCACCTGATCCTTTCCTTGTCTATTGCATCCATGTGTGGGAAAAATCATAGAAGCTCCATGAACTTGGCTTCATAGGTGTTGATCGACATAGATCTCTATTATATCTTCTCAAACTATACAATTTTCTCATTCAAGTAAGTCTCAGGAAAGTACTGAACTACAAACTATCATTTGAATTCCTCTCATGTAATCACAACTCCCGGCCTTTTATCCTCTTCAATGGCCCACCAATGGCCAACACTCCCCTTTAAAAGATAGACAACATGTTTCACCTTGTCCTCCTTGGGGATGTTGAGGATCTTAAAGGCCTTTTTCAACTTAGTCAGCCACATATCTGCGCCAGCTAAATCAAATGTACCTACATATTCTAATTCTCCTATACATCAGAGTCTCTCAAAAGTCTTTCTAGAGCCATGATTTTCAACACTGTGAGCATCTGCCCTAAGTTGAACTGCATGCATCCTACCCATCATGCGGTTCATTGTGTCATAAACTGTCCAACCACATTCTCTAAAGTAGGGTTGGCTACATTAGCTAGATCTACTTGAGGCATCTCAGGCACAACTTTTGCCCTCTCTTTCCTGCTAGCAGCTTCTCTTGGTACAGCAATGTTGTTCGCTACAACATGCTCATCATGTTCTCCATACATCTTCTTTATCTTCTCCTACTTCTGCAATAATAGAAGCTACTATAAGATATACTAGAGGACATTAGAATAGACTCAAACCCTAGTCCTAAGTCCCTCTAGACTCAGTAAACCTATAGCTATGATACCACTAAATTTTGATGACCATTTCCACACTAAATGAGATTACTCAAAACAAAGCGCGGAATTATCACTAATAACATATTACCATAAAAGTTAATTTGAAACATTTGCAATTCAATTTTCTCAAGATGAAGTATATCACAACAAGCCTTCAACACATGCTATATGTATTTCATATATACCAAAAGATGTTACATATTATGTTCATAGGCTATCAAGCCATAATTGACACATGTTACAACATGTTTATATGTACAAGCCATTTCTATACATTCATGGTGATAAGCCAAAATCTATGTGTCACATTCCTTCAGTCAGCTACTGTTCTCCTTGCTGCTCAACTCCTGCACCATGACCTTGACCTCCTTGTCCACGACCACCTAAAATGTTATGGAACCCGTGGGGTGAGATCAGACGTCCCGGCAAGAGTTATAACACTTCGCCACCAACTATTATAAGCACAACTAAAATAATATAGTAGTTAAGTAAAGTAGTAAATACTAGTTAGCCGTTTAAGCAATGGAAACTGAGTCGTAGATCAATTTATACTTTTAGAAGGAATGCAAAGAACATATAAAACTGTTTTAAATTAAACAATATAATAAATAAGGCATGGGGTCGTCTAATGTTATTTGTATTTGACCCTATGCAATTATACTATACAAATATATTACCACTTTTATTATAATGCCCTGAGGATTTGAGGCATACCACTCAAATCCAACTGACCACTACTAAGTTGAAATCACTACCATATAAGATCAATGGAAGAGTCTGACTTCATGATCATCACCAGCACTACTCGGTCATTTCGAGTCTGCAATGTAGTGGCATAATAGTCAAACTGCTAAACAACAACTTATAGTCACAACTATAGTCCTATAGAGACAACAAGTCATAGTTGAATCTATGGTTATGTAAAACAACTAGTCTGCCTTGGTACATGACACAACACTAGAGAAAAAGCTCATACATGGTCGTTCTATAATTAACATCATACTACTATTTCAATCAATTTAAGGATACAGGGAGATATCTCCACTTGCACCCCGCATATTCAATAATATGTTCTCTGAGTTTTCTCATGGATTTACTCGTTTCACCATCCTACTAGATACTGACACTAAGGATGGATTAATGATATAGGGCAACTACATGATTAGGGTTTCATTTTATTAGACATTCCAATTGGGTATCTTTTAATGCCTCAATCAAGTTACAACATATAAACTCTAAACAAATTCTATAAAATTAAGGTATGATGCAACTTCAGAAAATGTGGAACGTATTAAGTGAGAACTCATCTCATTTCAATGGGGTATCAACCCCTCAATACATTACCAGAGATTTTCACCTCACACTATTCTCAAGGCACTTTCTAGGTCATTAGACCCATTCATAAATCCTGCACAATTGATAACACATTATATCTTAGCAATGTTCATAATTGCCACCCTGTGTTACACAAAGTTCCCCATAGCACTCACATAGTTATACCATTTATCTCTCCTGTAAGGTTAGGTTTACATAATCAAGCGAGACAAAACACTATTATGGAATACAATTCATCAAGTAAAATGAGCACATAAGTCACATGGACACATGATCAGGGTTAGGGTTCTAACTTAGCTAATTAGGGTTTCATAACATTATTCAGCCCCTATATACCCTAATTCTTTACTTCCCATGTGTTTCAAGGGTATTGAGGTTAAGCACCATCATTATTAATTAACCATGCATAATCATTTTAGCATATGTTACCATTATACTATGCACATCCATCTACATACGTAAATGCATTACTAATGTTCACTCGCACACCATGGTTGCGACTTGCAACACATGTAGGCTGACTCTGGCTATAATGCGTGCAACATGTGACACCACCCTGCAATGCATGCAAGGCATGTTTCATGGCATGTGACGTGTGCATCTCTCTCTCTCTTTGTCACAATGTGTGTAGGGGAAAAGGGTTTGCGACTCACGATGCATACCCTGCTCACTCGCCCGCGGTGCTTAGCTCACTTGCTCGCGACACGCTCAGCTCACCTTGACCCACGGCGCATGCAACATGCCTTGACCGCGACACATGCCAACACAATGTCATGATGACGTCACAAGGAAACATTCAACAAACGTTGTGACTATGCAACACCAAATAATGTCACGACCGTGCAGCTACAAGGGGTGTCTCAACCCAAAATGCAACAGGGTGTCAACCTAACGGTCATGGGGTGTTATTACTCTAACTCGTTGGTATCATGATCATAGCAACCCAAACTTAACTTGTTAAGTTCATGGCACTATAAGACACTCTCATGCACCCCCTTGTCTCGACCCAAACCCTAATCACCATAGCATGGTCGAGACACTTACACTAAAAGACAACTTTCATGACCATCCTATCTCTAGGGTGTCTCAATTGCAACCATGCATCCAAGCATGTGTCGCGGTCATGACCCTCACCACAAGTGGTGTAATGGTCACAACCTCAAACCCTAGGATACTACCTTAGAAACCCTAATATCCCTTGATGATGTCACATATTCAACTATGATTCAATCAAGGCACCCCATATCACCATCTTCTCTCTTGTGATGCTAAAACATAAGAAACACTCTCTACATGTGAAAATTACAAATTATCCCTCCCTTAGATAAATTGCATGATGATCCAAAACATGTACAATATGGCAAAGATAGCTCAAACATTATTCAAATTAGATACAATTTAGTATACAAGCATGTCCCCTGATATTAAAACATCTTAAAAGATTATATTCAGGTTTAAGAATCTTATTAAACAAAGAAATTACAATTGAGCACAAAGCTGGGTCAGGGGTCTTACACTGCTCCTCTTCCTGCTCAACACCAACAACATGATCTCTACCACCTCGTGCATGACCACGTAAAAGATGTGGAAACCCGTGGGGTGAGACCAAACGTCCCATCAAGAGATATAACTCTCCACCAACATCTATTAAAAACACATATTGATCAAAGCAGATAAACAACATTACTATCAGGTTGAGCAGATTCAGCTAAATGATATGTATTAAAGTAATAAAGTTGGTTAACCAGAGAATGCAATTACCATCGAGCGATAGAACAATTTATATTCTAAGAAGGAATATGAAGATTGTGTATAATAGTTGATTTCTCTTACCGCATTATAATTCAAGAAATCAGTATAAGGATAAGGCAAAGGGTCATCCAATGTGAGACATACTTAACCCTAAGAAAATATACTACATAATTGTATTATCTATTTTATTATGCCCTTAGGATATGAGGTATACCGCTCATGCTTCAACTGACCACTGCTAAGTCGAAATCAATGTCATACAAGATCAATGGAAGAGTCAGAATCCATGATCTCTCAACACCCTCAATCAGTCTGAGTCTGCCGTAGTGGCATATCAAGTCCAACTGCAAAACAACCTAGCATGTCTTGGTATATAGGTCACGAGACTAGTGAAATGAGATATGACCACAACCGTTCTCCTACTTAGGTACGACCACAACCATCCCATTAAACATATCACATGTAGTGAATCACGTTATCTGAGATATGACCTTGACTGTTCTCCTACCATGGTATGACCTCAGCCATCCTAGTGTATTAAGGATGCAAGGAGAAGCCTCAAATTGCACCCCACATATTCAACAATATGCACTCTGAGTTTCCTACATGAATTGATCATTTCACCATTCAGCTAATACTGACACTTAAGGCGGATCTATGGCACAGGGCAACTACATAATTAGGGTTTTACTTGATTAATTAAGCCAGTTGGGTATCTTTTAGCATCAATCAAGTTACAACGAATAAATCCTAAACAAATATTATAAAGATAAGGGCATAATACAACTCTAGAAGATATAAAACGTTTGATGTATCAACCTATCACATTATCACATGATACTACTTTCCACATAAGGCTATCACAATTATCACATTGCCATTGGATGCCAATCCCTCATCACATCACTTGGAGTATAACACCTCATACTAGGCATTAAGCCTCTACCAGGTCATAAGACCCATCACATCAACATGCCTCATCAAGGCTCATAACCATCATTATGTGATATACGATCACCATCACAGTATTCACAAGCTATGGAAATCATTCACCTGCATGGTTAGTATCGTACAAATAGGAGAGATAAACAATGTTTCATCCCTAGATACTATCACATTGCACAAGGTAAACAACCCACATTAGGGTTAGGGTTTCAAGTTATGCCTGATTAGGGTTCTATACTCCACCCTATCAACAATCCTAGGTATCTCACCTTCCCACATTCTTGGAACATCCTTTCTGTCTTTCATGGCCAACATCAAGACAACCATACTTATGAAACATGTGTCATAACCCTTCATCAATTAAACAAGGCATAAGGACACAAACCATGTGATTGAAGGGAGGTGTACATCATGGTCAAAGACTATCCTCTCAAGACCAGCGATCAAAGCACAACCATGACACACCAACGGTTGATGAAAATTCACCATGGTCGAAGGTACATCAGTGACCAAGAGCACCACTAAGGGTCAGCTACCAAAGCTAAAACCAAATAGGCATAGGAAACCCTAGGTTACATGCTACATCAGCGACCAAAGTACTACGAAGATCAAATGGTCAAAGGAACACAAACCGCCAATGCTCGCAACCTACATCAGCGACCAACATACTACCAAGATCATATAGTCAAAGGAAAACAAACCACCAACGGTCGTAGGGGGTCATCAACCAAACAGTCGAAGGGTTCAACAACACTCAAATGGTCGAAGAGAGACCAACATCCAAGAGTTCATAGGGATTCAAAAGTTTATGCGACCAAAGAAGAAACTATTCCATGCAACCAAAACCAAGGGAAGCCATCTCATTTGACCAAACATATCCAATCATCCAACTATTGGGGTACTAACATGAAGAACATCCAAGAGAGAGAAAGTGATAACACCAAATTTTGTGATGTTTTTGGCCCTTATTTCGTTATCAAAACTGCCCTTTTAAACTATTTTCCTCTCTTTTTTATATATGTTTTTGCATAACAGGCCACGCAACGCTCTTAACCCAAATTTACCATCTTTTGCAGGGTTTTCTCCCATTTTTAACCCATTTATCAGCAACAAGGCCCGTCCCGGCCCGCAAATGTGTTCTACATGTATCGGCCTTCCCACCTACCGACCGATACACTCACTGCCCGACAGCGCAGCACAATACACCGATGTGCAACACAAGGATGACGCGCAAGAAGGAACCAATGGGCGACGCGCCTCTTACCCGACAGGGAGCCGGGCTCGTCACGACAACTTAAGTGTGTCGCGCGATACGGCCACCCACCGGCAGGCGCCGCCCATCACGGTCTTCGATAGCCGACATCCTGGTGTCGGGCGATACTGATATCGGCCATCGCCGACCCCGTGGTAATAAGAGCCGATGAAGGACACGTGGCATTCTGAGCACCATAACTTCGCCAACCTCTAGCTATAAATAGGAGCTACAGGACTCCTATGGGACGGGTCGGAACCCTGCGAGAGCCACCAGAGTAAAGAGCTTGGAGCTAGTGTATCATGCCTTAGGGTGTGTCGGGCGATTCTAGGTGAGCACTTCCCATTCCGAGAGGGAGGGAATGGTTCACTTGGGGCCATCCCGGGCACCATCGCTGGCCGATATCGGGCATCAAGGATACCCGACACAAGTGACTGATACTAAAAGCACCACTCTATCCTGATACGATACCGAACCCCGATACGCGCCAGCTGTTGCGGCGTGTCCCCCGAGAGGGTGCCGCCCGACACGAGCGTATCGGGCAAGGGCACCTCGCACGATACAACTCGTCCGTTATGAGCACGTCGCCTGAGAGGGTGTGTTGCCTGACACGGTCGTATCGGGCAAGGCTCCTGTCCGGTATCGGGTTGGAGATTCTGCTGCTGTCAGTCGTCCATCTAAATCAAGGAGGCGACATTTATCTTTAATATTTTTATCATTTACTTCTTTACTTATGCAATGTAATCAGACCCTTATATGTTTATGGAAATAGAAGAGTTTTAATTATCTGCTACTTTATGCTTGGTACTTTTGTTGGATGATTACTATGTTTGACATCTGAACTCTAGCTTGTACGCTTGGATCGCGTTTCGATTAGCTACTGAATCGTGTTTTCCCGTTGCAACAGCCTCAAGAGAGGTGTTGTGGCTCTAGTGTTTGGTCTGATTTTGGAGTACGAGAGTGCCCGGAATCGTAGTTGCTTTAGTAACCTTTCCACTCTAACCTAAGTCAAGCAACCTCAAGAGGGGTGTTGATTCTTAGTTAGAGGTACCCGCTCTGGGAGGAGGGGTATAGGATGTTCCTGCCGCCGCTTGTTTTACCGAAGTTTTCTCCTTCGTACCTTACTTTAGCATTGGTGTTATCTCTCTGTTTCCATTGCACGAAAACCCCTAAAAACTTATAATTGCTTAAAACCTTAATTTTCCTTGTAGCTCTAGTCGGAGATAGATTTCTTTTGTTTTATCAGTCGTATCCTGTCGTTCCCTTTGGGAACTTTTATCATCTCTTTACCCTTACCGGAGTGTAGCGTGTCGATTCCATGTTCTCAACACTACCACCCTTGTCCCTGTGTTTGACCCTATATATCTACTTCGACCCCGTAAACAAAGTTGTGGGGGCCTAGAAGGTTTCGGGTTATAAATGTAAAAGTCCGACTACTTCAAATCCGCCTCCAATTTTAGGACGCGCGATTTAGGCCGGTCAAGTTTTTGGCTCCGTTGCCGAGGACAAGACAAAATGGTACTGTAGACGAACCCAAATCCACTAACTACACTCTAGTGCCTCAAGCTTAGAAATAAGCTTGACATCACTCCCTTTTTCCTTTCATTATCATTATTATTATTCTTTGCCTGAAATGGATAACTCGTATTATTATTGATAACAACTTTTCTAAACTTGATTTTTCGTGCTATTTCAGCTACTCTGAAGAAAGGCATTCTGTTCAACTGAGCTCCAACACCATCCGACATGCCACCTCACGTCGAACCACCCCATTCATAAGGGGAACGCCAAGAAAGGGCTAGGCCTCATTCGCCTCCACCAGAGGGCAACGATCGCTATGATGGAAATGATCAACTCGAAGATCCAGAAACAGAGCAGTTCGAGGAAGATCCCGGCCACGATAGACATTGCCACCACCAAAGGCACAGAAGAAATCACAATAATCAAGAACGATGCCAGGAAGGCAGTGACAACGATGATTCAGAAGGAGAAGAGAAAACTCTGAGGGAGTTAGCTTCCACAAAGGCTAACAATTCTCGGTGCCCTGTCATTATTCCACGATTCAACGCCACCAATTTTGAGCTCAAGCCATCTGTAATTTCCATGATCCAAAATAAAAGCTTTAGGGGGAGCTCCAAAAATGACAACCCCTATCATCACCTGGATACTTTCAAGAATATCTGCGATACCATTAAGATGTGAGGTGTCCCGCAGGAGGTCATCTACTGTAAGGGCTTCATCTTCTCTTTGGAAGATAAGGCTATATCATGGTATCTAGGACTTCCCCACCAAGCTCTAAATGGGTGGGGTGCACTGGCAGACGCTTTCGTGAACAAATTCTATCTGACTGAGAAGACAGTAAGGAACAGACAAGGGATAACTTCCTTCATGCAAAGGCCCAACGAGAACCTCCACGACGCCTGGGAGAGATACTAGGAATATCAGAGGGACTGCCCTCACCACAACTACAAGAAAGGTTTTCTAATCACCACCTTATATAACGGTCTTACTCCCGACGAAAGAGTTTCACTAAATGCTGCAGCAGGAAGTGACTTCCTAGGGAAAAAGCTGAGCAGGTCTGAAAGGATCGTCAAAAACATGGCCGAGCTGCAAGCCGGCACTGATTATGATAGGTCTGACAGAGGATAGGCTAAGAAGGTTAGTGAGGGGCCTTTTTCTGAATCTAAGGCTCTGGAGGCTATTACTTCTCAAATCCAGAGGATAGCTATGGACGTCAAGCAGCTAAAGGAATTTGGCAGAAAAGGTAAGAAGCAGGTTGAAAAAGTGATGAAGTGTGTAACATGTGGAGAAGGGGTCCATGGGGTAGATAATTGCATCTACACCCGACCAGACGTGTCAAGCGATAGTGAATCTGAGGCCGAGGAGACTGAAAAAGGTCTCTTTTGTCAATTTTAAAAGGCCAGACCACCCCGGTTTCATATACGGGAACAAGGATGCAGCGGAGAACTCACATCAGCTGCATAGCTCCTCTAAGCCGCCCCAAGCATTCGAGAAGAGGGGAGGACCAGGTCAGTACACTAAAAACACCCCCTTCCAAACGAGCAAAGGAAACTTCTAGGGTCAAGTCAAGTACCAAGGATCGACCAAGGAGCAGGATAAGGTTTCAACCCAAGCAGATGTGGTTGGACAATTATTTGATTTTGTTAAAAGATAGGACACAATTAATAACCAGCTAGAACATAGTGCGCTATCAAATTTGGGTGGTTTGAACTCATTGTAGGTCCAGATGGCGGATATCTAGACGCATCAATGCCAGATTGATTAGCAATTAGCTCAGATGGCCGAATTGATCAAGAATCCTTCAAGCAAAATCCCTTCCAACACTGAAACGGCCAAAAAGGTGGGGATGTGATCAGGAAAGAACCAGATCGGGTTGTGAGACTAGGAGGATGCCGAGAGATGGGAGTGAAGAGCTTAAACTGGTCATGTTGGAGATGAAAACTACAGCGCTCCTTGGGAGGCAGCCCGAGTTTTCTTTTCTTTCCTAGAATAGGATGCAATTTACTTTCCTACAAAACAAAGATTATGGACATTTAGACCGTAATAAGGCCCGAGTCAGTGCATGCGCCACATGCGCTGACTCTTTTGTTTTATGGGCCACTGTGATGTTTTATAGACCGGAATGGGTAATACCATCTGAGGCCAAGATCTTAACCTTAGGCCAATGATGTTTTACTCATTGACCGCTTTTTCCCGTAGTTTTTCTCCTTGATTTTTGCTCTGAAGGTTCGTATTGGGCTGCTTCTCAACTGGCGCGCCGAACGCGCCCGGCTCGAGAATAGCCTGTTTTATCCCGATTTAGAACGATATATATAGTACGAAGCTTTTACCGTGACGAGCTACTGCATTTTACTGTTCTCGCTACCCGTATCGTGTAGTAATTCCTTTCTTTTGCTCCCATGTCGTGCAACCCTCTTCTGCTCTCGCGACGTGCAGGACACTTAAGAAAGAAAAGGTATAGCCCGACAGCCCTGTCGTCCATACTTGCCCGATATAGTTTCTTATCGCGGGCATCGTATCGGGGTTACCTCTTCTTGTATCACCCAACACATGCATCGTGCGACATGCCTTTAGCACGCACTCGCCCGATACGCCTTATCATATCGGGCGATATCTGTGTCGCCCATCCTTGTGCCGCCTTGTTTGTCCTTGTTGTCGGGTGACACGTTTTTCCTTTGAGAAGACCGTATCGGGCACTTTCTTTCACGAGGTCGTATCGCCCGACACACTCATGTCGGGCAATGAGCCTGACACGTAGTTTTGTCCGTATCGCCTTGTTCTTTATCGCCTGAGATGTTCTTTCGACGTGACAGAGAACACCCATATCTCGTATCGGGCACGAGCCTACCTCTTTGAAAGCTTCGTATCACCCGATACAGTGGCCAAATCTTATAGTGCATTTTGTTTTCCTCTTTTAAAAGCTGGTATCAATTTTTAGTTATGCTTACCTTAGCATCGGCACGTTTAATTGATCAATGAATTTGTTTAATGCTGACAGAAATGGCCCGTACCAAGCAGACCGTTGTTCGAGTTGACGAGCATGGTAGAAGAATCAACATAGAATCCGTAGTCGAAGCGACAACTGTCGGGCAGAAATGCCCAAACCCCGAGGCAGCTGGGCCATCAACAGCAGAAAAGAGGACAAGGACAGGAGAAGTGGCAGCTCCAACCACAGTGCCAACAGCAGCGGAAGAACCCCTAGATCACACACCAGGAAGGTTTGTGCCAAGAGATGATGAGCATGGACGCCGTTATGTAGAACTGGGGACCAAACTCTACAGAGCGAGTAGGTTCTGCCACTAGTCTTCTTTCATTCAGATGGGTATCTTTGAAAGACTGGAGAACGTTCTCGCTACGGCAGGGCTGAGGACGATCTTCCTCAGCCGATCGGCCTCCTACACCGAACTCACGAGGGAGTTCATGTCGTCTCTCCGCCGAGTAAAGAATACTGTGGCGAAAAAAGAAGAATATGGCGGAGCAGACAGACTACAAGTGCGATTGTACAACTCGGAGCACGTCATCTCCGAAAAGCTGCTCAACAAGATCTTCTCTTCCAACGAGGAGGAGGAGAAGCTGCTAAATAACGGTGAGAGGATCACCGAAGGAGATGGGTTCAACCCCGTTGATCTCTGGAGAAAGCTGACCGGCGAAACATCATTCAAGCTGGGAAGCAAGGTGGCGGCGGTGCACTCCTGTTTCTGGAGGATAATGCACAAGTTGGTGGCGTGTCTATTGTTCAGCAAGAACGAATCCATCAACATTTACACTGAAGAACTCCACGTCATGTGGCACATGATGGAGGGAAGGGTGATCAACCTTGGGCGGTTTTTGATGAACAGGCTGCACCCAATAAAGGATGCCACCAAGGAATACTGTATGGGTGGCATCGTCAACCTAATCGCGGTTGGGCTTGGGTACCCACGGGAACCACGCAGTCTGTCGAGGATGAGGGGCGATGAGATGATCAACCTCAAGTATCTGATGAGGGCCAGCATTTTAAAGAAGGAGGAGAGATGCTATTTCTACAAGTTTGCAAGGACAAATACCCTCCTTCCACTCACTCGTTGCGCCAACTACGACATAGAAAAGTTGGTCTTCACCGCCGCAGAAATAGAAGTTGTGGCAGTAGATACCGCTTACGCCACCACCACCAGAATTCAAGAGAGGGTGGCTGTGAGAGGAGAACCAATTCCTCTCGACCCAAGGCAGGACAAAGCGTCAACGACCTTCGCAGAGCCAGTCGCCAATCCAGAGCTACCAACGACAGTAGTTGATAGAGCTGTCGTCGCTCCTGCTATCCCAGCCACGATCGTGACAATACCTAGCGTGGCTGAGAAGAACTGGCGATCGTTGAGGTCACCGAGACAACAACCATGGGAGCGAGTTTCTCAGTTGTATATGTCGTCTTTACCGGTATGAAATGGGCAGACTTCGTCAATCTGTCCACTATCACCCAAATGGAATCATGATTCCTAGTTGTCCTGGGTAGACCAACTACAAAATCCATGGTTATATGATCCCATTTCTACTGCGGTATCGGAAAAGGTTGCAACGTACCCACCGGCTTCTGATGTTTAGCCTTCACTTGCTGACATACCGCGCATCTAGCCACAAACTCAGCTACATCTTTCTTCAAACCGGGTCACCAGTACAAGTCCTTCAGACTATGATACATCTTGGTGACACCTGGATGCATAGCATACATCAACATGTGCGCTTCCTCGAGCACCAACTTCCTCAAATCATCAGCATCTGGAACCACCATCCTATCACGAAAGCAAACCAGTCCATCCTCGCACTCATGGAACCCATCACACTTTTCGCTGTCAAACTCTGATCTGATCAACTGTACCGCATCATCTGTCTGTTGTGCATCCTTGATCTGCTGTCTCAGTGTAGGCTTGACTTGCATCTGAGCTAAAAGTCCATCTAACAAGGAAACTTGCATCTGTACATTCATCTGCTGCAGAGAAACAAACATATCTCGCCTATGGCATACTAGAGAACTCAACCGTGCCTTTTTTGAAGAAAGAGAAGAAGACTTTCTGCTAAGCGCATCAGCTACCACGTTTGCCTTACCAGGATGATACTCGATAGTGCAGTCGTAATCATTAATCAACTCCATCCATCGACACTGTCGCATGTTCAACTCATGCTGTGAAAAGATGTACTTCAGATTCTTATGATCTGTAAAGATCTGACACACTTCCCCATACAGAAAGTGTCTCCAAATCTTTAACACATGAACCACAACTGCCAACTCCAAGTCATGAGTCGGATAGTTCTCCTCATGTTTCTTAAGCTATCGCGAAGTAAAAGAAACCACATGATCTTCCTGCATCAGCACACAGCCTAAACCTTTCTTGGAAGCATCACAGAAAACAACATAGCCCTTTACAGGCTCTGGCAGGATTAACACTGGAGCACTGGTCAGCTTCTCCTTCAAACTCTGGAAAGCTTGCTGACATCGATCATCCCAGACAAAAGGTACATCATTTCTAGTCAACTTCGTCATTGGCAACACAATCGTACTGAAGTCCTTGATAAACCTCTGATAGTATCCTGCTAAACCAAGGAAACTATGAACTTCAGTTGGAGTCTTCGGCTGTTCCCAGTCTGCAATGTATTCCACCTTCTTTGGATCTACTTTGACTCCTTCAGCAGATATCACATGACCTAATAAGGTCACTTCTTCCAACCAGAACTCACACTTACTGAACTTGGCATACAACCGATGTTGGTGAAGAAGAGTCAACGCTTGTCGAAGATGTCGCTCATGCTCTTGCCTGTCTCGACTATAGATCAAGATGTCATCTATAAAGACTACAACAAACTGATCTAGGAACGAACGGAACACTCTATTCATCAGGTCCATGAAAGCAGCAGGTGCATTGGTTAGCTCGAACGGCATAACCACAAACTCAAAGTGACCATACCTCATCCGAAAAGCTGACTTTGGTATGTCATCCGCCTTAATCCTCAACTGGTGATATCCAGACCGTAGATCGATCTTCGAAAACAATGTAGCGCCACGCAACTGATCGAACATATCATCTATCCTCGGTAATGGGTACTTGTTCTTGATCGTGACCTTGTTCAACTGCCGGTAGTCTATACACAACCGCATCGAACCATCCTTCTTCTTGACAAACAAAACTGGAGCACCCCAAGGTGACGTACTCGGTCGGATAAAACCTTTGTCCAGTAACTCTTGTAAATGCTTCTTAAGCTCTGCCATATCCACTGGAGCCATCATGTACGGTGTTTGTGCAACTAGCTGCGTTCCTGGGACCAGATTGATCTCAAAATCAATCTCTCGGGGTGGAGGAACACCAGGAAACTCATCAGGAAACACATCGGCAAACTCTCGGACAACTGACACCTCCTTAAGGCTAGGACTTTTTGCCTTGGTAGCCACAACTGTATCCACCATGTGAGCTAGAAACTCCTCACATCCTTGCCGTAGCAACTTCTCTACCACCGTAGCTGATACCAGACACGTCGGAAGAATCTTCCTATCTCCTTGGAAGATCCACTTCTCTCCACCATCGTCAAACACAGCCTGCTTGGAACCACAGTCCAAAACCACCTTATACTTCTCTAAGGTATCCGTCCCAAGGATAACATCGAAACCATACATATCAAGTGGTATAAGATCCACTTGAATGCGATGCCCCGAAAAAGACAAGACACAAGATGGACACTTCTCTCGAAGCATCGAGGAACCATCAAGAGGGGTTTCTAACAACAAACTATCCTTCTTACAGCTAACAGGTTAACGACAGTTTTCAAGCATACTATAGGCGATAAAAGAGTGTGTAGCACCCGGGTCAACCAGAACAGATATAAAGTAAGAAGAAGACATATCAGAATGAAATAACTCCATCTGACCTGTCACCACTTGCGGGTTGACTATCGCCTCCTGCTGATTCATAGCATAGAATCGAATCATTGCTTACTGTCCACGACCTCTGCTTCCTTGAGCAGACAATCCCGCTTGAGACGCTTGATCACGTCCTCGTCCTCTGCTACCACTGGGTTGCTGTCTATCCGATCCTTGTTGATTCTGCCTCGGCTGCTGCGTCACTTCAGCATCTCTATTTGGGCAATTGAGCCTAAAATGCCCGACTTGTCCACAAAGATGGCATGACCTATCCTCAAACCGTGGCCTAGATGGCCCTGTCACTGCCACAGAAGTTGTATTGTATGCCTTAGACAGTGAAGAAACATAACATCTTCCCCTACTCGGAGACCACTGCGACGGTACACCAGAACTTCTCATCACTGAAGGTGGTGAAAACGTGGGCTTCTTGAAGCCACCAAACCTCTTTCCTTGAAACTGAGCAGGCCTCTTCTTAGTCATGGATTCTCTTTTCTCCCTTACTGACCTTTCAATCCTCCGGACAGATTCTACAAACGTAGCAAAATGCTCTCGGTTCTCCAACGCAGAAGCAGGTGTTGTCAGCTCAAAACTCAAACCTTTCTCAAAGCGTCTGATTTGCTCCTCATCTGTCGCTGCCATATGAGGACAAAACCTCAACAGATCCATGAACTTGGCTTCATACTCAGTGATGTTCATCATTCTTTGTCGCAAACACTCGAACTGACTGATCTTCTCATCCAGATACATCTTCAGAAAGTATCTGCTGACGAACTCACACCAGAAAACTTCCCAACAGCTCACCTCACCAGACCGCTTCTCCTCCTCAATGGTCCACCAGTGACTAGCACTACCTTTCAGGAGGTAGACAGCATGCTTTACTTTGTCTACTTTGGGGATGTCGAGGATCCGGAAAGCCTTCTCAAGACTTGTCAGCCATAGATCTGCATTCACTGGATCAGCCGTTCTAGCATAATCCGAAGCTCTGACTCAGTGAAGCCGCTCAAAGGTCTTCCCAATACCCGATGCTTCTCCATGGGGAGCCTGTGCTCTCGGAGGAGGCACTGGCAATCTTTCAACCATGAGATTCATCGTAGCCATCATCTGCCCCATAAGTTGTTGGTAAGCAGGATGTTCAAGTATGGTTGGGTTAGGTTGGGGGACCTCAGGCACCCGATCTCCATGTGCCTGTCCTTCAGCTGAAGAAGCATCGCTGTACTCAGCTGAGTGTTCTTCATGGTTTCCAGACATCTTGACTTTTCTTCCGCTGAGGGCAGAAGACGATCGTAAGAAAATCTGGACAACACACAAGAACAGACACAACCTAGTCCTAAATCTCTGTAGACTCAGCGAACCTAGGGCTCTGATACCAAAAACTTGTGGCAACACATCCCAATATCACACAGACAGCGAGGTGTTATGCGAAAACGTGTGGAAATCACCATAACCACAGATTACCAAAATACGGGTTAATTAAAACCACTTGCGGAAAATGGATAAACTGTGAAACTATTACATATAGGTCCTCCTCCTGCAAGAAAACATGTTATATAAACATATATGAGCCTTGATACTTGTCCACAGCTTAGAGGAACAGCTGTCTAACCATCACATGAGTTCATCACCTGTTATATGTACATAAAGGCCCACATCCGGCCAACAGCAGGACAAACAGAGGATCAATAGCCATACATTGTGAAACAGCGTCAAAACACCTCCAAGGACCTGAGAGTACAGGGATGACTCTAGACTCTACTACAAAACACCAAAACAGCAGCATGTCCATCTCTTGCCTTCTACTGCTCTTCTTGCTGCTCGGTCGCAACTCCGCGACCACCACCACGTCTAGCTCGAACACCTGAAAACCAGTACAGTGAGACAATCGAACATTGTCCCAGCGAGAAACATAACTCCCCGCTGCAACTACAGAACCTCATAAAGATAAAGCTATAACAGCAGATAACTAATAAGAGGTATAACAGGAGCAGTTTATGTAAAGCAAAGCTATTCTTACCGACAAGCTTACCAGCTGTACAGAAGGCATATAACCAGTTCTTCTCTATGCAACATGATTAACAAGATAAGATATATTGCTACGAACTTGAGGAATATATAAATAACTGCAAGATATAACAAGATTAAATACACAAGCAAGGCCTCAACCAATGTTCTGTGTTTTGCCTTAAGCAATAAATACTATACGGCTGGATTACGTATTATTATGCCCTGAGGAAGTGAACCGTACCGTTCAAATCCAACCGACGGCTGCGAAACCCGGAGCCGGTGCCATACAAGGTCAATGGAAGAGCCAGACTCCACGGCCTCCCACCTCGTGGTCAGTGCACGAGTACAACACAAGCAGGACCGCAGTCTCATGCTGAAGTGGTCTTAGCCACAGGGTCAGGCTACCCTCTGCCTATCCCGCCTCGGTACAGGTCTCGGCGCTAGTGAAACTGAGCCACGGGCCTGTTCACCGTGCTCTGAGCATGAACGCATTCATGCTCCTCATATTACATATCCTGAGTCATGGGCCTATTCACCATGCTCTTTATCACAATTGGGCTACGGGCCTGAATCTGCACCCTCGAGTCTACAACCGAAGTTGCACTCTTACCTCCTCACTTTAGGCTAGGAGCAACCTCGCATATTCAACAATATGCGCTCCGGGTTAACCCGTAGGAGAACCCGTTTCACCATCACCAAATTCCTGACGATGATGGATCTATGGCCAGGTAGAGGCTCTAAACGCCACACTTCAGCAGGCCCTCCAATGCCTCGACGTGATCGAGGAGAGGCTGAACAGGGGAGACGACCATCCGCGCCGAAGGCAGCCGAGAAGGTCCCCGTCGCCCCCTGGCTCTGGCTGTCCACCTTCTTCATCGGCAGCCTCCTCAAGATCATCGTCATCTTCCTCCTCCAGCGGGCCATCCACAATGCCTGAAGAAAGGACGCCACAAAGATCGGCCAACGGAGCTCCAGCAGGACAAGTAAGCTCCTATGGTCTGGAGGAGGCAACTCCCTCAGTCCCCCTGGACGAAGCTGAGGATGACAATGAAGACATCAGCGTCGGGGAGGACTCTTCTGATGAATCAGAGGGAGAAAGGGGGGACATCTACACCGCCAACAAAAGACACCCCTCAGAGGAAGACGTTTGATGGCAGATAGGTTTTCTGAGCCATCCGAGATACCTTCCTTCGAGATGGCCGACTTCGACAGAAGGGCCATCGGCTACCTGACGATCAGAGACTAGAAATTGTTGAACAAGGTCCTAAGGTCGTAGGCGGATGAAGAATATGTCGTCTGGAGTGACGACTACTTCTCCGTACAACGGGGAGCACTCCAAAGCATATTCTGCTCGCCAGCCTTCATTGGAAAAAAGCTGTTTAGGGTCCTTGAAGGTGCAATTATAGACAATACCGGCATCAGGATAGGTCGGAAGACAGTATACAATGCCACACCGACCTTGGCAAAAAGGCTGATGATGGGAGTTTCAGACTCCATTGCAGTGGCTGACATGCTGCAACACATCCAAAAGCATAAACCGAACATCATGTTGGCCCCGTATAAGCACTACAACATGTGGTTCCTCTATGTGGTAGACCTCAGGAACCACGACGTCCAGCTGTTTAGCTGCAGCAATAACGAGGTGCCACGCTCCGGGCTTATTTTCAGCCACCCGGAGGACAAGAGTTTGAGGCTCCTACCGCCGCATCTTCTACGAGCTATAAAGCAAGGAGTCAAGCATCATAGCGGCATTTGGAACTTCTTTTCTATCTGAGACTTCCCAGTCCAGGCAGAAGAGGGAAGCAGAAACAGTGCCTTCATCATCTTGCATGCCATGGAGCTTCTCAATATATTTGGAAACATGAGGTCCCTCCATGGCCAAAACTTCTACCACCTCAGGAGCACATACGCTCTGCTGCTGATCAAAGACGGGCACTATTTCCGAGACACATGGGTACCTGAGAGGATGCTGGATAGCGACTAAGAAGACGAATCTTCACAACCCAGCAGCTCTCCGGAGAAAGAGGCGGAAATGGCAACTAACACCTACGGGGCAGGCAAGCAATTAGAGATCCTACGGAAAGTGCATGGATTTGAAGATCCTACTTCGCTTGAAGCTCCAGAAGGACTGATCAGCAACTTCAACCGCTTCTCGTGTGCTACACTCACACAGGAGCAGGTAAATGAAATCCCTCTAAAGTTAGTTGATTCTACCCCGGCGGATGTCATTTACGAGGCAGGCGACGTCATAGTCCCCGTCGATGACTTAAGGGACATGGTAAAAGAGGGAGGATGCTTGGCAGTATCGGTGGTAGCCGCCTACATCCAAACACTACAGCCAAAGTTCAAACATGCATACATAGCACATCCAATGTTGTTCAATGACGTCTGCCTCGCTGACAAAACAGGAGCAAAGCAATCCTTTCTGGAAGAATTGGAGCACAGGGTTCCACGCAAAATCCTCCTGCCCATCCTGCATTACAGTCATTGGACGCTCCTGACGATGTACACTCGCCAACGAGCAGGAACTTTCTATAACAGCTCGGACAGCAACAAAGATCATCCAGTGCAGTGTACATCGGCAACAGCCACCTCCCTCGAGCGCTTAGTAAGAAAATACTATGATGAGGTGGCATCACTGATACAACCATTCCTAGACACAGCAGCAAGCAAATGGCACGAGCTTCAGTTCTGCCACCGCAGTCCACAACAAATTCCCTTATCCAACGACTGCGACATCTACGTGTTGGAATGGATATCGAATGAAGTGACGCCTGACCAGCTCCACCACATCGAGTACCACAGCAAATGAGGATAATACATGTGGGAGCTTCTATCTGGCACAGGCGCGCTCACCGGCTAACCCTCACTGGGGTAACATTACCCTACCTTATCTACTTCACAACTCTGGGACAGAGTGTGGAGTAAGTTTGGGGGGGTACCATGTACCAGTGAGGGAGGTATAAAATTTTCAGGCCTCACCCTTCTGTTCTTCTTCTATAGCATATGTACATATATACAAAATTTTGAAAAAATTTGCTTATTCTATCCCCATACATATGTACAAGGTCGTCATATTAGTAAAAACCTGATACGACTTCTTGTCAGTTTGTTTTCTATGTACCCAACGAGATGCAAGTTTTGTTATGTCTTTCTGATAATGCAGCCTCAAACGACAAAAGACTATGAATTTCCACGCCAAAATTTCAAAAAAATAATCTCACTACAGCTAAGAGATGTGTATGCATAAGGAAAAAGTTGCCCAAACAACAACAAAAATTCCTCTTTTTTTCCCTTACCCAACAAAAATCCCAAAAAAAGAGAATAGCCTTATGAGAGTGAATAAAAGCATGAGAGTTGTGCCAAATGAAAAGAAAAGAGCAAAAAGAAATACATACACACTTGTTTTTCCAAAAGTACCCATCTTTAGGCATGTAAGATCTGGGGCAGTGGTACGTAGGATGTGAAATCACTGCTCTAAAGCCAACTGGCTTGGACTAAAGGGACCACTTTCCCGCTAATGGACCCTTACCTGGATGGACTGATGGGAAACAAGAAAAACCCAAAAATCCTTAGCCTACCCAACACACAACTTTCTGCCCCTAAAGTTGTTTGGTGTGAAAGCTAACTTCGAAATCATGCACCAAAGTCTTGCCGCGGCTGTAGAGAAAAAATTTGCTGACATAATAAGGCAGGAGAAATAAAGTCTGTTGTTCATGATCGGGCTGTATTCTCAAAAAGACATCTCAATGCTCGCTCAAAAACCCTTGGTCCGAAAACTACACCGGTCAAGAAGAAGCATCACAAAACAAAGTATAAAGATTGATTGAGGACAATCAAAATGCTAAGTTTGGGGGAGTTGATAACACCAAATTTTGTGATGTTTTTGGCCCTTATTTCGTTATCAAAATTGCCCTTTTAAACGGTTTTCCTCTCTTTTTTATATATGTTTTTGCATAACAGGCCATGCAACGCTCTTAACCCAAATTTACCATATTTTGTAGGGTTTTCTCCCATTTTTAACCCATTTATCGGCAACAAGGCCCGTCCCGGCCCGCAAATGTGTTCTACATGTATTGGCCTTCCCACCTGCCGACCGATACGCTCACTTCCCGATAGGGCAGCACAATACACCGACGTGCGACACAAGGATGCTGCGCAAGAAGGAACCAACGGGCGACGCGCCTCTTACCCGACAGGGAGCCGGGCTCGTCACGACAACTTAAGTGTGTCGCGCGATACGTCCACCCACCGATAGGTGTCGCCCGTCACAGTCTTCGACAGTCGACATCCTGGTGCTGGGCGATACTGATATCGGCCATCGCCGACCCCGTGGTAATAAGAGCCGATGAAGGACACGTGGCGTCCTGAGCACCATAACTTCGCCAACCGCTGGCTATAAAAAGGAGCTACAGGATTCCGATGGGACTGGTCGGAACCCTACGAGAGCCACCAGAGTAAAGAGCTTGGAGCTAGCGTATCGTGCCTTAGGGTGTGCCGGGAGATTCTAGGTGAGCACTTCCCATTCCGAGAGGGAGGGAATGGTTCACTTGGGGCCGTCCCGAGCACCATCGCGGGCCGATATCGGGCATCAAGGATACCTGACACAAGTGACCGATACTAAAAGCACCACTCTAGCCCGACACGATACCAAACCCCGATACGCGCCAGCTGTTGCGGCGTGTCCCCTGAGAGGGTGCTGCCCGACACAAGTGTATCGGGCAAGGGCGCCTCGCACGATACAACTCGTCTGTTATGAGCGCGTCGCCAGAGAGGGTGTGTCGTCCGACACGGTTGTATTGGGCAAGGCTCCTGCTTGTTATCGGGTTGGAGAGTCTGCTGCTGTCAGTCATCCTTCTAAATCAAGGAGGCGACATTTATCTTTAATATTTCTTTCATTTACTTCTTTACTTATGCAATGTAATCAGACCCTTATATGTTTATGGAAATAGAAGAGTTTTAATTATCTGCTCCTTTATGCTTGGTACTTTTGTTGGATGATTACTATGTTTGACATCTGAACTCTAGCTTGTACGCTTGGATCGCGTTTCGATTAGCTACTGAATCACATTTTCCTGTTGCAACAGCCTCGAGAGAGGTGTTGTGGCTCTAAAGTTTGGTCCGATTCTGGAGTACGAGAGTGCCCGGAATCGTAGTTGCTTTAGTAACCTTTCCACTCTAACCTAAGTCTAGCAACCTCGAGAGGGGTGTTGATGCTTAGTTAGAGGTACCCGCTCAGAGAGGAGGGGTACAGGATGTTCCTGCCGCCGCTTGTTTTACCGAAGGTTTCTCCTTCGTACCTTACTTTAGCATTAGTGTTATCTCTCTGTTTCCGTTGCACGAAAACCCCTAAAAACTGATAATTGCTTAAAACCTTAATTTTCCTTGTAGCTCCAGTCGGAGATAGATTTCTTTTGTTTTATCGGTTGTATCCTGTCGTTCCCTTTGGGAACTTTTATCATCTCTTTACCCTTACCGGAGTGTAGCATGTCAATTCTGTGTTCTCAACACTACCACCCTTATCCCTGTGTTTGACCCCGTATATCTACTTCGACCTCGTAAACAAAGTTGCAGGGGCCTATAAGGTTTCGGGTTATAAATGTAAAAGTCTGACTACTTCAAATCCGCCTCCAATTTTAGGACACGTGATTTAGGCTGGTCAGAAAGCCACTAGCAAAACATGAGCAAAATAAATGATTAAAAACATGCAACTGATCCCCCAAGAGGGATGCAAAAAGTTAGGGGAGACTTCATCCAAACCCTAGAAACATGTACCACATGTGACCAACAAGAAAACCATGAATTGAGGGATGAAAGCTTGCAATCAAGCACATAAAAATAGAACCAAAACTCCACCATATTCAAGGTAACCGAACCATGAACCAAGATGACAAAAACCAAGGTTAAGTTTCATGCCAAACCATCATCGTCTCCATCACTTAGATTTTTGGGTGGGTGAATTGTGGTTTAAGCAAGGAAGCAAGTGCATGTAAGATTAACACAGAAATGCAACCCTGATCAAGACATCATCATCAACAACAATTAATAATGTTTCAGAATAAGATGCATGTAGGATTAAAGCGCTATAATAGAGAGGGAAGAGAGTCAATATACCCGCCTTGGATGATATCTGCACCACCTCCAAGAAAAGTTCTAAAAGCAAGAAAGAAAACCCTAGCTTTGATCTCCTCTACGATCAAGCTAGTAACCACCTCAAAAGAGAAGAGAGAACCCTAGATTAAAGGGCAAGAAAGAGAACCCAAAACCTCAAGGTCGAAGAGAATAAAAGAAGGATAAAGGGAGAAGATCTTCATCTCACTCAAGTACTACCATGGAGAACCATGGATTCGACCTCTATGGAGAGAAGTCTCTCAAAAGACCACCATGGAAAACCATGGATTTAGCTAAGAGAAGAAAAAGGAGATAGAGTTTACAAGAAAACAAAATCAAGAGGTGGAATCACTTACCAAAGATCAAGGAACCACCAAAGATCACCAAGGAAGAGCTTCTCCAAGCTTGAATCACCACATGCAAGGGATCTCAACCACCAAGCACAAAAGATGAACTCTCCTTCACCACCAAGCACACTAGGGCCAATCACAAGATGGAAGAGAGAAATAGGAAGGTTAATAGAGATACTTGCATGTGTAGGAGATAGGTTATATACTTAGGAGTATGAGACAGGTGAAAGGGGGTTACATGTCAAGATATTAGGGTTCCTCATGACACTTGTCCATCAAAGAAAAAATATGAATCCACTAAAACCATGCAAGCCACTAAGGTCATGAAAAACTAGGTAAACCAGCAACCTCATTTGGTCATGGATGACCATCGATTGTAGGAACACATGGCCTCAAGGCTCATGGTGGCATAAAACCATGCGGCCCACACTTCAAGCTAGGTCAAGCGACCCAAGGAAGAGATCCAAACTCAAGCGACCATAGGGATCTCAAGGCACCAACAAAACTTCATTTTATAGAGAAAACATCAAGGATATACAAGGATGGTCTCTGAACACCAATAACATTAAAGAGTGAACACAAGGTCAACACAAAGCTAGGGCATCAAAACAAACCCTAGAAACCACTCTCAACATGTCACCACTTCTCTCCTCATCAAACCAAAGCACAACAAGGCACCCCAAAGCACCATACTCTCTATCATGATGCCAAAGTATCAAATGTACACTCTACATGTGACAAATTGCAAGATTACCTCTCAACATGGGTAAATTGCAACTAGGTCCAAAACAAGCATATATATAGCAAAACTAGCTCAAACATTATTCAAACAGGACCAAATTGAAAACATAAGCTTGTCACATGCTATTAGGCATATAAAAATATTAGATTAAGGTTGAAGCATATTATTAAGAAAAGCAAACACTATCAAGCACTAAGCTAGGTCGGGGGTCTTACAACCATAAAACCCTAATAAGGATTTTGCCCCCGAAATCCTACGCGAAAAGAGACGAGTACTTCCTACACATATCTTCCTTAACTGCCCATGTGGCTTCCTCTATGCCATGATGATGCCACAAAACCTTAACAAAAATGATATCCTTCTTATTCAACTTCTTGATCCTCCTATCCAGGATCAACACAAGGCCTTTCATATAAGATATATCCCCATCCAACTCTACCTCCATTGGATGCAACACCAACTCAGCGTTAGGGTGACACTTCCTCACCATCAAAACATGGAACACTAGATGCAACATATGCAACTCAGGTGGCAACTCCAACTTATACGCCACCTTTCCAACAACATGCCACCACCAGGTAAGGTCCCATATACCTGGGAGCCAACTTACACTTCTTCACAAACCTCAAAACACCTTTCCAAGGAGAGACCTTGAGGTACACTTTATCTCCCACTTGGAACTCCAATGGCCTATGCCGGTTATCAACATACGACTTTTGTCTGTCTTGGGTTGCCTTCAACTGTTTTCAAATCACTTTTATCTTCTCTGTCATCATTAAGCTATTGGATGAGATTGTCTTTTCTAGGATCTTCTTTGTCTCCCTATTAGACACGTCAACTTGTCCCTAGGTTTGTGGGTGATATGGGGTTCCTACTCTATGTCTCACTCCATACTTACTCAATAATGCACCAAACTTTTTATTGGTGAAGTTATATCTCTCATCACTTATTATCACTCTTGGCACCCCAAACCTGCAAAACAAATGGTATTTCATGAATATACATACCACTTGAGTGTCATTCATGCGGGTTGGAATTCCTTCCACACACTTAGATACATAATCAATGACAAGCAATATATATATATATTGGAATTTGAAGAAACAAAAGGACCCATGAAATCTAAAATATAAATCAAAAACCTCAACTTCCTGAAATACTTTTAGGAGAATTTCATATCTCCTAGATATATTTTTTGCACGTTGGCACACATCACAATTACACACATAATTGTAAGCATTCTTAAAAAGAATTGGCCAATAAAATCCACACTCTAATACTTCGGTCATTATCCTTGAGCTAGAATGGTGTCCCCCGATAGGTAGGGAGTGATAGTGTGCCAAGATGCTCTACATCTCACATTCAGGTACACACTTCATCAAAATCCCATCCCTACATTGTTTGAGCAAAATAGGATCATCCCACACATAAAATCTCAAGGAATGGAAGAACTTCTTCTTATCTTGATATCCCTAATCTTCTGGCACCTTGCGACCAGCCAAGTAGTTCACAATGTTTGCAAACCATGGGTCCTTAGCATTTATGGCAGAAATAGCTCATTAGGGAATTCTTCAACTATAGATGTCTCTAGGTCCTTCTCATCCTGTAAAGAAGTGAAACCACCTCTATACTAAAAATTTGAACAATAGAACCTCCAATACAAACACACTTCAAAGGTATGCTTGGAGTGGGTGTAAAATTTTCAAATCTTTATTAATGGTATACAAACAACCAAAGTGTAGCAGCATAATAAAAACATGACTATATTTGATTTGTAAAACAAGGTAACATCTTAAACTTACATCATAAGGATCCATGTAGAGGAAATCTAAACCACCTCAAGATTTTCTCTAAGATTTAACTTCTCAATCTAAGTCCAAGCCAACATGCCTTTTCATCCAAGTCCTCCACCTAGGGTTAGAAGCATACCCCAGCAAGAAGAGAAAAATAGAAGACATCAACAAAGGCTGATATGTGCATACTAAAAATTATAATGAGAAATATAAGGAAAAAAGGAAATCAAATAATAAGAAGCTTCCTATAGAAGAGAAAAGTTCCACCCAACTGGGTATCGAGAAAAGAATCACAATAAGAATGATACTTGCCATAAAACAACATAAAAAGGTTGTGTCATATATACATCCACTACCATGGTGGGAAATGAAGCACAACTAGGGCACACACCCCACAATCAATATATTGCATGCATGTGAGATAAACATAGCCCTAGAACGATATAAATACAAAGGCGGCCAAGAATCACACATCTTGAACCTGGTGAGACATGGGCCAAGAATCACATATCCTACCCTGGAATGGGGAATCACACATCCACCACCCAAATATATATAACATGGTCTAGGAATCACACATCCTGCCCTGGCATGGGGAATCACACATCCACCATCCACAATATCACAATGTTGCCATAAATCATAATGAGACAAAACCAATGTAGTTATACTACTCTAGTGCTACTAAATCACATAGTAGGTAAATGTAGAGGCAAGTAGAAAGTATAGTCAGATTTATACAATGTTGCCATATCACACAATGAACAACACATGCATCCACAAATAAACATCCACATCATAGTGGGCAGATACCATCAACAAGTCTATCATGCACCATAGCACAAAATAAGATATCAAGAGAATATCCAAGACCACAATAAGCAAGATAGTTCACATGAACCACGATATCAAGAGATAAGACATATTATGTAGGCCAAATTCAAGAGAATGAAAAAATAGGTGAATTTCTCAACATTGAGTAATAGGAGATACAACATACCTCAAATTCAGAGTCCAAAGTCCAAAGTTACTTCTAGGTCCAAGCCTAGGCTTCCAAAGAACCTATGATGCATATATGTGGAATTAGGGTTAGGTTTCCATTAATTATTCAAAACCCTAAAAATCACTATTTTATTATTAGAATATTAGGTTATAAAAACTACTCCATGTTTTAGGGTATATTTTCCTGAGTTTAAAACATATTTTATTACATTTTTCTGACTTATAAATATTTAGTTATAAATTTTACAAATTAATATGCAATCAGGAAAGTCCATGATAAATCACTTCTTATCGATATTATATTTTGACAACAAAACCAATAACATTAGAAAGCTTATATTTTTCTGAATCCAAAGACTATTTATTTGTAATTTTTGGCCCAATAGATAATTAGTTATGATTTTTATAAATCAGACCAATCAAGAAATTTGAAAAGCCAAGAAAGCATAGAAAAGACTGGCGAGAAGGAGAGACGCACTGAGTTGGCCCAATCACATACAATCAACTTAGCTATGTCCATGCCAAATCATCACATGGCTGGTGTAAAACAAAGAACAACACTCGATGCGGAAAGACAGATTTGCCCTTGGCACAAAAATGAAAAATGAAGGACGAGCAGGGGTATTAGCAAAAATCAAGCACAAACCCAAACCTCAAACTTTTGCACACACCATGACTGTTGTGCAAGAAGCTACTTGACTGAAAAATTGGGGAAAACTGATATTCTGAAGATTTTTCAAAAGAGAAGACCAAGAAGAGAAAAGGGGTCGCCACCAAAGCTTACCAAGCCATGAATTTGCTTCAACACGATGCAAAGAAGGAACCCAGGTTGCCCATGCTCCGAACTGATCTGTGGACTTATGGTATCGAAACAAAGGAACTTAGGTAAAATTGATTTGAGTTTTAAGTTTATGAGGGCATGGCAGAAGCAAAAGTAGGTTTAGATATACATAATGTGTCGATGTAAGGTGTCCAAGCATGGAAGTTTCTAGTACCCTGTAGCAAGAATTGGAAAAATATCAAATATAGGAAAATAGGACACAAGTAGGGGCTTGCCACGTGTGGATTTTCCTCACAAATTCATTGGTCAAAAAATTAAGAAGTTTCATCGTGATTTGAGGGAGAACGATCTAAATATCCGGCCCACGTGGACATCGATGTTGTACACAGACCAGTGTGGTCTCCTACCTGAGGTAGGAGACAAGCTGTTGGCTGTGCGATCTGGATCTGATGGCCCAAATCAAAGCCGCATTCCCACAAAGAAAAATCTGTGTGATAAAATGATTAAATGACTAGAACTTTGGACATTAGGGCAAATAATCACATACTTTATTTTCTTATTAAATTGAGGGTGCAAACATTATTCAAATTATATGAAATTTTGCATAGAGGACAATTAAGGCATGTAGGTTCTTATTATGCAACTAGATTTACCTTTTGAGAATTTTTAAGGTGTTAAATAATCTAAATTCTATTTCTCTTTCCTCATGCATTAATGACTTTAAGATTCTCCTAATTTGATGAAACTTCACACACATGTCATATTTAATGTGTTGGATATGAATTTGCCACCAATTTTACATGTTGAAGTTGTTTGAGCATTTATTTAATACTTTGAAGGTTCTACCCACTTTCTCTCTCCTAATTACAACTTTTAAACAAACTTTCTCCAAATTGAACAAAAATTCACCCAAAGGATATATTTATTATGTAGATTATGAATCTAAGATTATTTTCCTCTTTAGGAGTCATTTATTATTTTATTTGATATCTTGGGGAAAACTTAGATCTTTTCTTTCCTAAATGAATTAAATTAATTATTATTATTATGTGAATAATGTGAAACTTGAATCCCAAGGTAATTGGGACTCAAGGAGCACGAATTTTAACTTAGATTTCTCTTTTGGGACTTCTTTTAAGGAGATATGTCATATGGCCCATTAATGGCTCATTAGTATTATTAGTTATCAATTAAGTTCTCTATATGATTATTAGGCATGATTTGACATGTTTCCAACTGTGATGACCTGACATCAAATCAAGCTATCACCAGTAACTAATTGTGGAATAACCATAAGCAGCGGATTAACAAAATCACTAAAAATTAAAACCATTTTTGCAAAGAGGTCCTCTTCCAGTAAACTCTTACTGAAAGATCCAAAACTTTATACATATCATGATTCACATTGTACATACATTGTTTCATCTCATCTAGAGGACAACATATAACAATTACGTTGCCAAAACATATACTGAAGCAACATAAAACCTTGAGGCATACAAGCCAAAATCTCATATCATTAATAAAACCATTATGTACTGACTCCAACGACCTGAGAGTACAGAGATGACACATAGGACTTCTATCTACAAGACACGACAAATAGTACACTCAACCTGATTTGTTATTGCTTCCCATGTTGTTGTTCTCCCTTTACAGAAAGGTCTCTACCTCCTCGTGCACATCCACCTAAAAATTGTGGATCCCACGGGGTGAAACAATTGTCCCAGCGAAAGATATAACTCTCTGCCAATTA
The DNA here is from genome assembly GCA_963693085.1 of Alisma plantago-aquatica. Lineage (NCBI taxonomy): Eukaryota > Viridiplantae > Streptophyta > Magnoliopsida > Alismatales > Alismataceae > Alisma > Alisma plantago-aquatica. The sequence goes on from OY856411.1 coordinate 555,362,464, forward strand.
TATTATTATCACAGTTAAGTAGTATAAAACTGAGTTGAGGTTCTTTTATATTAACAAGCATGATTAATCACTGTTATAAGCATAACAAAGTAATCTTTTATTTTAAAATAATGCATCTATCTATTGTAGAGCAATAATTCATCTATTCACTATACAAGGAATATAAAGAAACATGTATAACATCTATCCAATTAAGATATATAAAAGAAGTGTACATCAACCAATGTTTTCTATATTCGATCCTTAAGTAAATACGCTACATGGATTATTACATATTACAATCACACTTATGCCCTAAGGAGATGAAGTATGTTCATGCTCCAACCGACCACAAACTTCTCACAAGTCGGTACCATACAAGGTCAATGACAAAGCCGGCTGCCAAGACCTCTCCCGCCTCGGTCAGTTCGAGACAACTGGCAGTGACATCTCGTGTCAAACTACAAAAAGAGCATGCCAGGGTATAGTGGCATATTTGCTCAAAGTTACATCCGTAGCATGCACTCTCTTAGGGGAACACTGACCAACAACCTTCCCCAGTTATAAAATTATTGAATCATGGCATATAGCCATACTCTAAGCCACGGGCCAATTCACCGTGCTCGTTACTGAGTCTATGACCACAGTCACACTCGTTCTAGGATATGACATATAGCCAATCCCCAAGATCGTGGACGTAAGGGTATCAGTCAACATATGGCCGTCCAAGCTCACACCCCCGCATATTCAAAAATATGCGCTCCAGGTAATCCCGTGGGAAAAACCTGTTTCACCAATTCAGCAAATTCTGACATTGATGGATCTATGGTCAGGGCAACTAAATTTTATGATTTCTAATGATATATTAAGTGCATTACAGTATTCTTTTAGCATCAAGCAAGTTATAAGCATCAATTAAACAAATGCTACAAAGAAAGGTGTATTACATCTATCAAGTACTTTTCTAATCTTTGGGACACATTTAGATACATAACGCTTGGGATCTCAGTCCCTTATCACAATACTGGGAATTCTCATCCCTTAACATCATCATCATCATCATGATTACTGGATCAGAGTGTTCAAACCCTTAGATCATCACTGAACATTGTTACCTCTATAACAGGTAACGGTCACCTCTAGGTCCTCAGACAAAGGTATTCATCACACTTGTTGTATAAGTATTTCACATAGATCACATGGTCCATTAAATATCTTGTCACCTCTCACTAGGAAACAACTATCTTTTTTTAAGATATCAAAATATATACACATTATACTTGTTGTACAGATATTTAACATGGCTCACAAGGCTCATTTAAATTTGTACCATATAAAACATCATAGCTCTCACCTGGTTATGCTCATCATCTCATTCTTCTTGAATTAATTGCACCTCATGATAAAAACTCTAGAAGTATATGACATTTCTATGTAATTCAAGAGAAATACATCCTTCCCATTATTAGGATTAGGATTTCCTATTTTAACCGAATAGGGTTTCAAATTCACATCATCACTATGTGATTTAAGAGAAATACATCCTTCTCATGATTAGGTTTAGGGTTTCTCAAACTAACTGATTAGGGTTTTAAGTGAATACCATCACCCTTCATTAGGGTTAGGTTTTCCCCTTATTAACAATTAAGGATTCAAGATCATATTACCAAGAACCAAACCCTAATTCATACTCCACTCATTTTAGGAGTATCAATGCATGCTTATTAACATGATTTATCACACATGTAAAAGTTTCTCTCGTATCCTCATTAGGATGTTGATTACATCATACTATCGCTCAATCCTTCTCTCATGGTATATTGGCCTACACTTAACACCCTGCATTAAACTCTTTATGTCTTAATATAATACTTTACATAACACAATTCATGTGTTACTCCATCAATTTCATTGAATTGAAATGCTTCCAACATATTGGGTATAAAAGTGTGTATGCTACCATATTGTGCTTGAGATACCACCTTAACATCATATCGGGTATCCATATTGGGCATGTGGTGTAACCATATCACGATATCATGTTTAGGGTGTATCCCTTAACACCATATCATGTACTCATATCGGTTTGACTGTCACTTAGGTTTTATCATCTCCAGTTAGAGATACTTGTCCTCATATCATGTTTGAGATAAAGTGTAACCTCATATCAGGTATAAGGGTATACTTGTTACCATACCGTGTACAAGGGGTGCACCATATCGGGCATAGGTTATATGCCTCATCATGGTATCGTTCAAGTAGTATATTCACAATACCATATTGGGTTACCACCTTGAATTGGTATATCGGGTTATCATGTTGGCTAACATATCGAGTTGGCATATTGGGTAGACCATTATGCTCATATTCTTTTATACCTTCAAAGGATAAATCCTATCATATTTTTGGACAAAAAGCTAGATATCAGATTGAGATCTTTCATAACAATCCTTCACATAAAAGATAGGGTGTATCATGTTTCATTCCATCACCTAGGGTTTCAACACCATATCGGTTAAAGTATACATTTGACAACATATCATCCATGAAGTATGGATTTGACTTCACATCATGCATAAGGTACATGTAGGTATCACTCATATCATTAATGGGGTATCACTCATCTCCATATCAATTTACCCATCATCTTGGGTTTGACATATCGAGTTTCATATCATTAACTAGGGTTTCAACCCATATTGGGTTAGGGTATAATCCTAACACCATATCGTGTAGGAGGTGAATACTTGACCTCGTATCATGCTCATGTGTGTATATGTTTTACTCATATCGCCCATGAGGTATACACTTCTCACTATCTCATGTTTGTGGTGTGTTCATATCAACATGTCGGCTTTACTTATCACCTAGGGTTAGTTATATCGGGTGGGAGTATGTACTTGACTTCATGCCGTGCATAGGGTGTTTTCTTGACCTTATATCATGCACAAGTGTATGCTTAACAACATATCATGCACAAGGTGTGCACTTCATCGTCATATCGTGCAAGAGGTACCTACTCATCACCATATCGTGTTTGTGGTGTTTTCACCTCATCATATCGGGTTAGAGGTTCTTCAACCCAATATCGGGTTGGACCATGATGATGTCATCATCATCAACCTCTAGATTCTTGTTCTTACTGTTCTAGATTATGGACAACAGTTCTAAGATACTTTTGGAACTCAAAGGATAATCAATTTATCAAAGAAATTCGAAATTGAAATTAGTTCAACAATATTGAAGGTGAATAATAACATAGTTGGGTTCAAGTTATATAACCCACCTTATGAACAACTTCAAAGCTCCAAGCTCCAAAGCTTCATGTTCCTAAGGTTGAACATGAGCTTATCCAAGGTCAAAGGATCGTTCACAACTCCTCCATATACCAGGAATTACCATAATTAAGAACTTGGTAAAGAAGAAAAGAGAGGAATATCTATAATCCAAAAATCATGCTTCAACCAAGGTTGATGATGACCATGGCCTTACCTTAAGCTTGGTGCTCGAGATTGTTGGTATGTATGCCCTGAGAGCCAATCAAGGGATGATTGGTGGGATACATTAAGATTGATTTGATAAACATCAAAGGCAAGCTTCCAATTCTTTCTGGTTCAGTCATATGAGATAGTGATAGAACAAATTGAATGTCTAGAGAATGACAATACTCAATGACGTATGCTTTCAGGTTGAGGACCTGAACGATGAGATCATACGGATGCTAAGAGTTTGTACATTCTTGTTATGTCCCTAGTCGGATGTCATTGTGGAAGGTAGATAGACAGCAATGACACACAAGACTAGATTATGGTGTTGGTTGATGACAGAATCTCATTAGTCATGATATAGAGATATCAAACCAAACACATAGGTACTTGTTAGAGAACAAGTGTACCGGACAGACCCACCGTGAGTTTGACACATGGAACCATGTCATGGTAGTCACAGTCAGTACTCACAGTGATGGTGGTGAGTGTGATTCTTTGACCTAAAATCACTACACTCAACACATGTCATTGGGCACACTTTGACATCATCAAACACAGTCCTGAAACATGGGTTGTTATAAAGGTGATGATTGGGTGGCTTTGACACATGGGGCTTTTGAGGGGTGAGTGATAGATATGGGATTTGTCCCTCCTAAGGGAGTTTGATATCCAAGGCCACTTGATGAGTAGGATTGAAATAGGCGCGCGCACGCATGTGTGAATCAGTATGTGATATTGATGTCATACATATCTCTTCCAATCTGCTCTGAGATCAAGAAAGGGAATGAACGTTGACAGGATGATTGTTCCATGCCTCGAGTTCATTCGGGATATCAGTGACAAAGGAATTATACATTCACTGCAACACCATTCACGGATTGTAGGATTGAAAGTTGTTCTCCAACTTTCTTTTTCACTTGGGTAGCACTGATGTGTGACTAGGCACCGCTCTTTGCTTGTGAAGTCATAAGTGTTATGGACTTTCACTGCCAACGTGAAATGGACCTACAGGGTCACACACATAGGATTTAACCTGGAAGAGGAGTTTTGTCTACAAACAATGTTTAGATTGATTGCTAAAGGAGTTTAGTAGTTCAATTAAACACTCCATTAATTGATAGCTCAAAATCATAGTGTTCAAGGTGTTGGATAGATTGATTAGAGCATCGAATTGATTGAAACTACAATTGACTGATTCTGCACAATCTGCACTCCCAACTGATCGGCTCATGTGATGAACCGATCGGATGAGCTTGGTGAATCGGTCGGCTCAGGTAGTGAGTCGATCGACTGATGGATAGGGTGAAACAATCGCCTCAAGTGTTGAAACAATTGTTCAACTGGTCCAACTGGGCAAGTTGGGGAAAGTAGGATTGGTGAGAATTTTCCTTTCGTTTCACTTGCCCAATTAGATTGGAACAAGGATTGGTATTTGATACCAATTAGAAACAAAAGATGGAAAGTCAATCGGGAACTGACCAGGACCACCAACCGACCAGTTCAGAAGTGAACCGACCGGTTGAGATGTCCCAACCGATCGGTTGAGGTGTCAACCGACTGGCTCAGGTCCCCAACCGACCGTTTCAGAAATGAAACGATCGGTTCAGGTTGCGAGTTGGTTGTTTTGTGGAAAATCTCGAACCCTTCTACTCCTACTTTTAGTCCCGCATTGCCCGGGATGGAGAACCATGTCCCATGACCCTCCTATATATAGGGGTATTGGGGGCTTCTCAAAGTACAACTCAGTGCAACCAGTTGCTCTGTGAAGTTGTCGTTCTCTGTGGTTTTGGTAACCGAGAGAGCCCGAGCAAGTGCTACCCAATACGGGAGGCACAATAAGGGAAAGACAACTGCAGAAAGCGACTGGTGGCAGGAGAGTGTGTCAGTGACTAGTACGCTGATAGGAGGGTGTGAATCTTTCCAATTCCTTGTGGGACAAGGAGATTGGAGTTCTAGGTGGTCCGTGTCTACTACTTCAGAGGCGGGAGGTTTCTGCCGCTCAGAGGACAACTATCAATCCCGACAGTCCCGGTGAGACCAGGAGTCGTCAGTCCTGGTGCAACTAGGAGCTGCACAGACACCGTCCAAGACCAGAGGTGAAGACCACGTAAGGCGCGAGGTATTGTCGCCGAGCAAGCCTCGGGACAAGGTATGATTCCACAAACCATCATTTCCTATTGTATAGACGTTGACATGTTTCCTTGTTCTGGGTTTGGGGAGGAGAAAATGTTTGTTTCCGCTGCCTTCTCTGCCTCCCCTAAAACCCAACAGTGGTATCAGAGCCACGTCAACTGCTCTATACTTTAGGATTATCGATATGATCGATTTTGGTTTGTCGCTTTTATTTATTGCATATGATACGAATAAAATTAGCTTTATGCATGTCCAATCCTAAATCCACAAATCCCAATTTACATATATGATATGTATTATGAATGCACTCGATACACGTCACCCTTAAACGAGTTTTGTGGTGGATGTATAGCATGGTTATGGCCAATAAACTCTATCTGTGTATGGTTGTATGTGGTTGCTTGCATCTCGGTCTGCGCACCGATCTTCCTTCTCCTATTCCCGATGTAACTCGAAATAATTCGAGATTTCTTTCCTACCTTTGCTCCCCTCGAATGTAACTCGATGTTTCTCTTTTTACAATGTAAAATAGGATAGAATTTTATTTCTTGTTATGCCAAAGAACGGAGGACATCCTGACGACACCTGAGACGATCGGTTTAAGGAGTGAACTGATCGGTTGACATTCCAGACGATTGGTTCAAGGAGTGAGCCGATCGGTTGATGACCAGTTTGAGGAGTGAAACGAGCGGGTGGCAGCCATGAAGAGATGCACGACGACCAGGCAAACCGATCGGTTGGAGGAGCCAATCGATCGGCTGGTGGCACCCAGCCGACCAGTCTGATGGTGAGCCGATCATTCATGAGATGAGTTGATCAAACCCAGAAAGGCAAAGCACAGAGTTCATCTTGTATAGGTTGCATGTGATGTAGACCTAGATGACCGTGATTCCTCTTAGCTCGAGGAATCACATTAGGATGGCCATAATCATCGCTTTTATCATTTTGCATGTTTTCTGTGGGATATAGCATGTATATGATACGTACTATATATTGTGGTGATTGGATATGTATATGTATATAAAAACCAAATCACTCATTAAAATATTAAGTCTTATATGCCTTCCATTAGCGGCACACATGAAAAACTCGATCGACCAAGCGTAGGTTACGCCAAAGGGTGGTGCGCCGTCTATCTTGTGGAAGTGTGAAGGGTAGACATGTAGGTTCTGCCAAAGCAGGGTGCATGTTTATCGTGTCGGCTTTTGGGTTAAACTTAACTGGTGATTCTTAGAGCGTCTAAGCCCAGAGGCAAGGAATGTTCATGGCAAGGTGTTGCGCATGTTCATTCATCAAGAGTTGTATATGATGCAATTGGCATGATGGCCTACCTAAATAGTCAAGATTGTGGGCGATCAGCCAAAGCTGACTCATGACTTGATGAAATATGGATCTTGCCCACTAGAAGGTTGTACGTTGCAATCTTCTGAATTGATGGTGAGGGCCATCAATTTGAACTAAAATAGTGGGAGCGATAATTAATTAAAGGCCTAATTATATCGTCAACTTTTCAAATCCATCAAATAAGTCAAAAATGAGTTTTTGGACTAAAATTGCATATTTTCCTTTTGTAGTACAAATGGCAACAAACAACAATCACTTTTCTTTGTGATCGGTCCTTGAAAAGGACAAGCTAAATGGGACAAACTTCCACGACTGGTTAGGATGATGAGAAGTGTTCTCAAAGAGCAAAAGCTCTAAGTCCTAGTTATACCAAGACCAGATGAACTCAATCCCACCACATCAATGGCTGAAAGTATGCTTATGGAAGCATACCGAGGATGACATTGATGAGGAGTGTTTGATGTTGTATTCTTTGAACTATGAGTTGCAGAGACAACATGAGACATATGATGTCTCAAGGACACTATCCTAGTATGTCATGACAGAAGGAGATCCAGTAAGGTATTCACGCACTCAATATGATTGGGTATGTGGAAAACCTGACTAAGAAGGATTCCCTCTGTGCCAAGAGTTGGCTATTGGTATGATACTGCAAATGTTACGAGAATCATACAATTCATGGTAAGCTACAACATGAACAACTTTGACAAGCGTTGACAGAGTTGTTGGACATGTTGAGGATAGTAGAGGCAAAGATGAAGAAAGACAAAACATAATCTTTGATGTGATCAAAGAAAAGGTAATTCTTAAGGGCAAGGACAAGGGCAAAGCAAAGAAGTATTCTGATGCTAGCCAACAATCCAAGCCGTCTTCAGCCTCAAGTCACATGGGGAAAGGGTGTATGAGGGATTGCCCTCTATATCTGGAAGAACAAAAGAAGAAGGAGGCGACATACGTCTCTACTTAAAGGTGTCATGAAAGTAAACTTGTAACACTTTTGAGGTATATGATACCAAGATGTAAAGGGTAAAGCACTCAATAAATGGGGCAAGTGTTGCCGCCATAGATAGGAGTACTTTAGTTTATTTTCAGCCTAAAGGGCATGAAATACAGTTATGAAGTGCTATTTCATATTTTCCAATAGACAAAAACACTTTATTTTTGCATATCGTATGACAATGATGGCAATCAATAAAGAGATGTTTCAATTTATAAAGATATGATCTTTGTGGCAATGCCTTATTTATCTTGTGGTATTTGATATGCATAAGATAAAATGATACCTAAAAGTTATAGATAACTCAAACAATCAAATTAGCATCAATCATGAGAAATTCATTTCTAGTTTCCATGTGATGGATAAATCTAGACTCTTTTGGTTAGAGAACCAGTAAAAGACATGAATATATTAGACATGATTAATCAATCTTCACTAATGGTAGTGGGAGAATGATTGTCCTATTAGGTATAATACATGTGATGTATTTACATACCTATTGGAACAAATGCTAATACTTCAAATGGTGTTTAGAGAAATGCCAATATGAATATCTTGAAGTGTTCAAGAATATCATAGATGAAGTACGAATTTGGTAAAGTGCTAATTCTTGATGAGATCAATGAATGAAATACTTGGAGCAAATGTTTGAGATCCTTATGAGTGATTATGATAGTGTATCATAGTGAACTCATGATTAAGGCATGGTAATGTCTAAATCAAGAAGGAATCATACTCTAAGGAGTTAGAGAATGATTATCAAATAACTGAATTCTTCTTAATAAAAGAATACCCCATACTAATAAAAGAAATTAAGAATCACAAGGAGTTGTGAGTTCTTATATCCTTAACAGATACACCTCAATTATCTATGTGATGAGTTGTTCATGTGATGAGTCAACTATCCAGATGAATATGAGGAACCGAATCTTGAGTTATGGTTTATGACCATTACATCTTAATGACTTCCATGTGAAACATAAGGTATGACCTTGATGGTAGCACCCGTTGGAATAAAATCCATAAGTGCAAATAAGTCTTAAGTGTTAAGACACATGGATAACATTTTGAGAAGGATGATGCTTGTTGATTGCAACTTAATGACTAAGACATTTGGCATATGGATACTAAAACCACATTCCTATGAGGAATAAAACAAGGATGTGTACGTGACACAACCTATAAGGTTTATGAATCCACTAATACAAATGAAGTCTATAAGTTACAATGGACTAATCAATGTGATTGATTGAGTACAAGCAACTCAGAATTGGATCTTTACTTTGATGATATAGTCAAAGTGTTTGACTAATATGTCAAAGATAAAGAAGGGACGATCTGTGATTTAGTGGGAGCGTGTTCACATTCCACATGTTAATGTGAAATGGAAATGTTATAGAATGGAAATCTAAAAGTGGAAATTATTATAAAGGAAGATAGAGATGTTTCCTATGTGATAGGAATAGAGATCTATAGAGATAGTTCTCGAAAACCTCTTGACCTGGAATAGAGAGAACATACATTGGCAATTTGTACTGAAGAGTTCAGTGTACACAGATTTAGTGGGAGAAAACTTGTCCATGTTACATGGAATTAGTATCCCAAGGCCAAGTGTCCAATTCTTATGAAGAATGGGAACACTAAGAATAGATGTGGATCTATCATGTATGTAATCATCCCATTATCTTGCATGGCAAGAACAAAATGCATTCATCATCTTGTATGTAGGACATGACAATATGATGTGCTCATCCTGATAACTCGTATGTGGGACATGACGAGTGGATGTCTGTCTACTTCCAGTAAGGGTTACTGGAAACCATGAGAACTTGATAAGTACTTGTGAAGTACTAGTTCTATGGAGATAAGGAAGAGTTCAATGTAAAGAGTTACATTGATGCGAACTTCCGAAAGGATAGAAAATTAATCACAAATTTTATATATATGATATATAAAAGTGAAAGTTTGTTGATAATTGGAAGTGTTCCAATAAAACCATTTAAAAGGAAATGTCGAGTATCTATGTGTTAGAGAAAAACATTGGATACTATATGGATCTGGAAGTTCATGAGATGAACTTATAGATATTCTGGTCATTGATGACAAGTATGGAATCCTTGATCATGCAATGTGGCTAAAGGTTAGCAAAGGAATACTAGATCGCATATTATGGCAACTCCATCTCATACGTGTGACGTACAACAAAGAGATGAGAGACATGCATTTAAAACTGACTTTGACAAGGTGTTGCCATAACTCACTATGTTGGCACAAGAGCACAGTAACATGTGGGACATGTTTGAAGATCACTATGAATATGATTCAAGGGTGATTGGCTCGCAGTGCAAGTGGGAGTCTGTTGGTATGTATGCCCTGAGAGCCAATCATGGGATGATTGGTGGGATACATTAAGATTGATTTGATAAACATCAAAGGCAAGCTTCCAATTCTTTCTGGTTCAGTCATATGAGATAGTGATAGAACAGATTGAATGTCTAGAGAATGACAGTACTCAATGACGTATGCTTTCAGGTTGAGGACCTGAACGGTGAGATCATACGGATGCTAAGAGTTTGTACATTCTTATTATGTCCCTAGTCGGATGTCATTGTGGAAGGTAGATAGACAGCAATGACACACAATACTAGATTGTGGTGTTGGTTGATGACAGAATCTCATTAGTCATGATATAGAGATATCAAACCAAACACATAGGTACTTGTTAGAGAACAAGTGTACCGGACAGACCCACCGTGAGTTTGACACATGGAACCATGACATGGTAGTTACAGTCAGTACTCACAGTGATGGTGGTGAGTGTGATTCTTTGAACTGAAATCACTACACTCAACACATGTCGTTGGGCACACTTTGACATCATCAAATACAGTCTTGAAACATGGGTTGTTATAAAGGTGATGATTGGGTGGCTTTGACACATGGGGATTTTGAGGGGTGAGTGATAGATATGGGATTTGTCCCTTCTGAGGGAGTTTGATATCCAAGGCCACTTGATGAGTAGGATTGAAATAGGCGTGTGCACGCATGTGTGAATTAGTATGTGATATTGATGTCATACATATCTCTTCCAATCTGCTCTGAGATCAAGAAAGTGAATGAACATTGACAGGATGACTGTTCCATGCCTCGAGTTCATTCGGGATATCAGTGATAAAGGAATTATACATTCACTGCAACACCATTCACAGATTGTAGGATTGAAAGTTGTTCTCCAACTTTCTTTTTCACTTGGGTAGCACTGATGTGTGACTAGGCACCACTCTTTGCTTGTGAAGTCATAAGTGTTATGGACTTTCACTGCCAACGTGAAATGGACCTGTAGGGTCACACACGTAGGATTTAACCTGAAAGAGGAGTTTTGTCCACAAACAATGTTTATATTGATTACTAAAGGAGTTTAGTAGTTCAATTAAACACTCAATTAATTGATAGCTCAAAATCATAGCATTCAAGGTGTTGGACATATTGATTAGAGTATCAAATTGATTGAAACTGCAATTGACTGATTCTGCACAATCTGCACTCCCAACCGATCGGCTCATGTGATGAACCGATCGGCTGAGCTTGGTGAACCGGTCAGCTCAGGTAGTGAGTCGATCGGCTGATGGACAGGGTGAAACAATCGCCTCAAGTGTTGAAACAATCGCCTCAAGTCTTGAAACGATCGTTCAACTGGTCCAACCGGGCAAATTGGGAAAGTAGGATTGGTGAGAATTTTCCTTTCATTTCACTTGCCCAATTTGATTGGAACAAGGATTAGTATTTGATACCAATTAGAAACAAAAGATGGAAAGTCAATCGGGAACTGACCAGGACCACCAACCGACCGGTTCAGAAGTGAACCGACTGGTTGAGGTGTCCCAATCGATCAGTTGAGGTGTCAACCGACTGGCTCAGGTCCCCAACCGACCGTTTCAGAAATGAAACGATCGGTTCAGATTGCGAGTTGGTTGTTTTGTGGAAAATCTCGAACCCTTCTACTCCTACTTTTAGTACAACTCAGTGCAACCAGTTTCTCAAAGTACAACTCAGTGCAACCAGTTTCTCTATGAAGTTGTCGTTCTCTCTAGTTTTGGTAACCGAGAGAGCCCGAGCAAGTGCTACCCGATAAGGGAGGCACAACAAGGGAAAGACAACTGTAGAAAGTGACTGGTGGCAGGAGAGTGTGTCAGTGACTAGTACGCTGACAGGAGGGTGTGAATCCTTCCTATTCCTTGTGGGACAAGGAGATTGGAGTTCCAGGTGGTCCGTGTGGACTACTTTATAGGCGGGAGGTTTCTGCCGCTCGGAGGACAACTGTCAATTCTGACAGTCCCGGTGAGACCAGGAATCGTCAGTCCCGGTGCGACCAAGAGCTACATAGACACCGTCCAAGACCGGAGGTGAAGACCACACAAGGTGCGAGGTATTGTCATTGAGAAAGCCTCGGGACAAGGTATGATTCCACAAACCATCCTTTCCTATTGTATATACGTTGATGCATTTCCTTGTTCTGGGTTTGGGGAGGAGAAATTTTTTTTTCCGCTGCCTTCTCTGCCTCCCCTAAAACCCAACAGAGATCCCCTTGATCCTTAAGATACTATGCATGATATATAAGAGGGTATGCACAATATCTCAAAGAAAGAGAGTTGTGGGGTTCGTAAACTTCCATTAGTAGGTGGAAGGAGAGGTATATATACTTGGGGTTCATGAGAGAGTGTATAAGAGGTGTCATCACCATATACTACTAGGTAACACGTGTCCATGCATGGTTGACACATGTTCATGCATGAACACATATGTATCTTGACATGAAAAATTATATAGGATAATCTAGAGATGATATTTCGGTCATCCCTTATCTTGTTGGATAAGATACCTCATCTTTATCTCACAAATATGCAAACCGATACAACTTTTTACAAGGAGCATCTAACTCATCATAGATTACCTCCCTGAGGTGCTTAGGTCATCATGGCCTTTTCTAAGAATCAACAAACCGATATGGGATCCCCTCTATGGCTCCTTGGCCGATAGGCACTCCTATATCAAGTCTTCAACTCGATACAACTCATATAAGGGCTTCACATTCAATCCTTTCTTGGTCTTTTCATCACCAAGAGTACCATCATTAAAAGATGATTCAAACATGGTGTCTCCTTTTTTATATATCCTCTAAATGATACATATAAGGAGTAGGGACACTCTGTAGGTGGTAATTTGCATACCAACCCTATATTTTGGGTAAATTGCAATTTGTACCAAAATTGGTACACAAGGCACTAGCATTATTCAAACAAGCTCAAACTTGGAATTTAGGCTTTCCATAAGCCACCACTTAGCATCATTCTCTCTCTTATGATAATAAAACACTTTAAGGTACATTCAACATGTGACATATTGCAATGTAACCCCTCATCTTAGATAAATTGCACTTTACACTCAGACTATCATATAATGCACAAATAGTTTGCAATTAAGCTCACAATTGAAAATAAACTTCACAAAGAGTCTTAATTACTTTTCAAAAGATTTAAAACAAGTTTTTAAATAACTTACTTAAGTAAAACTTCTAGGGTTAAGCCATAACCCAGGTCAAGGATGTTACAATTATAAACCCCTAACAAGGATTTTGTCCCCAAAATCCCGGAAGAAGGAAGAAAATTGTTATTCATGTATCATATCATCAAGTCTCCCCATAAAATCTTAATGTCTGGGTGATGCCATAGAACTTTGACAAGTACAAAGTCCTTTCACTTATATTTATCATAGAATCTGTCATATAGGACATACATTCAACTATCATTTTCATTGATGATTGTAGTGTCAATTCTGTGTCATGTAACACTTTCTAAGTCAGAGCAGTACTATTCATACTTCAAATAATTCATGTGTCAAACCTCATCAATTTGTTATCTTCTTAACTTACATCTTTTATGTAATAACATTCTTGACCTTGGGAGTCTTCCATACTCCTCACTTAGTTTAGCATTTTTCTTTCATGGAGAGACTATAGTTACGTTCTGTCACCCACTTGGGACTACAAGTCTTATCATACATCTGTTGTGCCACTCTAATCTGTTGACACAATACTACACTTACTTATGACTTGTACCAACTATCCTATTAGCTGTTTATTTTCTTGTCATAAAGAGAGGCTACTTATCAAAGAAGAAGTTATCTTAGAGGTGTCTCTAGATGTTATAAAATGCCTCCACATATCTAGATAAGGATATTCTAAGGAATTATTTTTAGCTTGATAAGCTTTTTCCCAAAATGATTCTACAATTGTTCCTTCAATTAATACATCCTTATAGATGTTATGTTTATGTAGAGAATAAACCCCTAACATATGATATCCATATTATAATTATCTCAAAGTTGGCCCTTCTAGGTAACCAAACATAATTCATCTTATCAAGAGTCATGTTCTCATTTTCTTATACCATTGAAAGTTCTTGGATACTAGGATTCTTTACCTTGGTATCCGTTACATGTGCCCAAAAACACATCACATCCTCATCCTTTCCATCTCTCTATTGTCATTACCAAAACCAATATATAATAAGATCTTTCATTCATCTTGGGACATTACTTATCATATATAACTTTGTCTTGAAACCAAAATTCAAGACTGGCTAATATTTTTCAAAGTACTCATTTATAGATTACTTCTAATCCATGCATATCAAGTGTCATAAGACTTACTCAATTGTCATGTCCCTACAAGGAAAGAACATAAGGAAACATATTCCTTCATATTGCCCCATCATCACCCAAGGTTGTTTATCAAAGAGAAGAGATTATTGCATGAACTTTCAACTATTCATGAGTCATTTTCTGACTTTATTTATTTCCACATCATAGGAAAGATCTTCATTTCACACATTCTTTATCGAACATGGATCATCTCCCTTGTTCTCTTTCTCTTATCATGAGGATTGCACTTTTTACTTCCTCATACACACAGACTGGTTTAAGATAAACTTGGTTTCTATTTCATTTCAATTAGGATGGAATAGAAATATCTATGCCATATTTTCAGTTTCACTATTCTCTTTAGATTGTCTCAAAATGACTACTTGGTCAGAGTAATTAGAAAGATAACAATCTAAGAGTCCCATACTTACCTTGCGTTCAATAGTTGAATACATGGCCAAGGTATACCATTATTGAGAGTAGGTAGTATGCACCTTGTTTATATCATATACCTTACTTTTCATATCATCCAACTCATAGAACTTAGCATCCCTAGATGTCTCTAGGCATCTCTTTTACACCTCATCCTCTTTTATGCAGATAAAAGAGATCATAAAACACTTTAAAGATTACTGGGTAGAATGTAAGTTCTCATTTTCCTTATATCCTCATAGGACTAATCAAAGGAAGCTCAATAGCAACAACTTTTCTTATAACTAACAGGTCAAATCAAGAGAAGACATATCAGAATGACACAATTGCATCTGACCTGTGTCAATTCATGGATCGATTACTGTCTCAGGCTGATTCATTGCATAGAATCTTGTTGTTGCCTATTTCCAATCTCGTATTCTATCGCTTGGTGGAGATGGACCTGCTTGGGATGCATGTCCACGTCCTCACGTGCCACTTCTAAACTGTTGCCTTTGAGAGCCTTGTTGACTTTGCCTCGGTGGTTGGGTCATCCCCTCATTCCTTTTTAGGTAAAATGATCTAATATGCCCAACATGTCCACTACCAAAACATGTCCTATATGCACACCCTGGTCTTGTTGGCCTTGTTACTGATGTAGAAGCTAAATTAATAGTTCTAATTGGTGGAACATCAGGTCCTTTGCCCTTTCTTGGTAGCCACTACCCTAGTGCATTAGACGTTGGTTGCATTGGAGGCACCAAAAACTTCCCCTTTTTAGAGCTATTAGGCATTTGTTCTCATGTTTGGACAGATCTTTTCTTAATTTCTACCTCATGATCCTTTACTGGACAGTCCTTTATAAAATTTCCTAGTTGCCTACACCTATAGCAAACTCTGATTTCATGTCGTAACCTAATTCTTTCAACATTTTCCACTACTCCAACATAACTATGTTGATCAGAAATCCTGCTAGAACCCAAATTTTCATCATTGGGGACCGGTAATCTAGGTTGTATTACTTGTATTTGATCCTAGATATGCCTCAATGTTGTCATAACCAATCTAGTGAGAGCATTAAAAGCAAGGTTCTCTATCATGGTTAGATCCACCTGGGGATTCTCAAACAGTCGTTCTTCTCTCGCCTGATCTGTTGTACCTTCTCTTAGTGCAATATCATTGCTTTCAGCAATGTGTTCCTTGAGTTCTCTAGACATTTTTAAGCTTTACCCCTTCTTCAGCATAAGCAGAAGTCACTATAAGATATACTGGAGGACACTAGAACAGACTCAACACCTTAGTCCTATGTCTTTGTAGGCTCAGCAAACCTTAAGATCTGATACCAAAACTTTATGACGACCTGACATCAAACCCAGCCATCACCAGTAACTAATTGCGGAATAACCATAAGCAGTGGATTAAAAAAATTACTAAAAATTAAAACCATTTTTGCAAAGAGATCCTCTTCCAGGAAACTCTTACTGAAAGATCCAAAACATTATACATATCATGATTCACATTGTACATACAATGTTTCATCTCATCTCGAGGACAACATATAACAGTTGCTTTGCCAAAACATATACTGAAGCAACATAAAACCTCAAGGCATACAAGCCAAAATCTCAGATCGTTCATAAAATCATTACGTACGGACTCCAAGGACCTGAGAGTACAGAGATGACACATAGGACTTCTATCTACAAGACACGACAGACAGTACACTCAACCTGAGTTGTTACTGTTGCCCCTACTGTTGTTCTCCCTATGTAGAAAGGTCTCTACCTCCTCATGCACATCCACCTAAAAATTATGGACCCCACAGGGTGAGACAATTGTCCCAGCGAGAGATATAACTCTCCGCCAACAATATTATTATCACAGTTAAGCAGTATAAAACTGAGCAGAGGTTCTTTTATATTAACAAACATGATTAATCACTATTATGAGAAGAACAAAATAATCTCTTCTTTTAAAATAATGCATCCATCAATGGTAGAGCAATAATTCATCTATTCACTATATAAGGAATAAAAAGAAACATGTATAACATCTATCCAATTAAGATGTATACAAGAAGTGTACATCAACCAATGTTTTCCGTATTCAATCCTTAAGCAAATACACTACATGGCTAATTACATATTACAATCACACTTATGCCCTAAGGAGATGAAGTATACCATTCATGCTCCAACCGACCAAAAACTTCTCACAAGTCAGTACCATACAAGGTCAATGACAGAGCCGGCTTCCAAGACCTCTCCCGCCTCGGTCAGTACGAGACAACTGGCAGTGACATCTTGTATCAAACTACAAAAAGTGAATGCTAGGGTATAGTGGCATCTTTTCTCAGAGTTACAACCATAGCATACACTCTCTTAGGGGAACACAGACCAACAACCTTCCCCAATTATAAAATTATTGATTCATGGCATATAGCCATACTCTGAGCCATGGGCCAGTTCTGCGTGCTCATTACTGAGTCTACGACCGCAGTCGCACTTGTTATAGTATATGACATATAGACAATACCCAAGATCGTGGACGTAAGGGGATTGGTCAACATATGGCCGTCCAAGCTCACGCCCCCGCATATTCAAAAATATGCACTCCAGGTAATCCCGTGGGAAAAACTCATTTTACCATTTCAGCAAATTCTGACGTTGATGGATCTATGGTTAGGGCAACTACATTTTATGGTTTCTAATGATATATTAAGTGCATTACAATATTCTCTTAGCATCAAGCAAGTTATAAGCATCAATCATAAACAAATGCTACAAAGAAAGGTGTAATACATCTATCAAGTACTTTTCTAATCTTTGGGACACATTTAGATACATAACACTTGGGATCTCAGTCCCTTATCACATTACTGGGAATTCTCCTACCTTAACATCATCATCATCATGATTACTAGATCTGAGTATTCAAAGCCTTAGATCATCATTGAACATTGTTACCTCTAGGTCCTCAGATCAAGGTATTCATCGCACTTGTTATACAAGTATTTCACATAGATCACATGGTCCATTAAATATCTTGTCACCTCTCACTAGGCAACAACTATATTTTTTTAATATATGAGACCATATACACATTATACTTGTTGTATAGATATTTAACATAGCTCACAAGGCTCATTTAAATCTGTACCATATAAAACATTATAGCTCTCACCTGGCTATGCTCATCATATCATGATTCTTGAATAGTTTGCACTTCATGATAAAAACTCTAGCGGTATATGACATTACTATGCAATTCAAGAAAAATACATCCTTCCCATTATTGGGATTAAGATTGCCTATTTTAACTGAATAGGGTTTCAAATTCACATCATCACTATGTGATATAAGAGAAATACATCCTTCCCATGATTAGGTTTAGGGTTTCTCAATCTAATTGAATATTGTTTTAAGTGCATGCCATCACCCTTCATTAGGGTTAGGTTTCTCCCTTATTAACAATTAAGGATTCAAGATCATATTACCAAGAACCAAACCCTAATTCATACTCCACTCATTTTAGGAGTATCAATGCATGCTTATTAACATGATTTGTCACACATGTAAACGTTTCTCTCTTATCCTCGTTATGATGTTGATTACATCATACTTTGGCTCAATCCTTCTCTCATGGTACATTATCCTACACTTAACACACTGCATTAAACTCTTTATGTCTTGATATATTACTTTACATAACACAATTCATGTGTTACTCCATCAGTTTCATTGAATTGAAATGCTTCCAACATATTGGGTATAAAGGTGTGTCTGCTACCATATTGTGCTTGAGATACCACCTTAACATCATATCGGGTAACCATGTTGGGCATGCGGTGTAACCATATCACCATGTCGTGTTTAGGATGTATCCCCTAACACCATATCGTGTACTCATATCAGGTTGACTATCACTTAGGTTTTATCATCTCAAGTTAGAGATACTTGTCCTAATATCATGTATGAGCTAAAGCTTGACCTCATATCGGGTATAAGGGTATACTTGTTACCATACTGTGTACAAGGGGTGCACCATATCGTGCATAGGGTATATGGCTCATCATGGTATCGTTCAAGTATTATATTCACAATATCATATCGGGTTACCACCTTGGATTGGAATATCGGGTTATCATATTGGCTAACATATCAAGTTGGCATATTGGGTAGACCATTATGTTCATATTCTTTCATACCTTCAAAGGATCATTCCTATCATATTTTTGGACGAAAATATAGATATTAGATTGAGCTCTTTCACAACAATCCTTCACATAAAAGATATGGAGTATCGGGTTTCATTCCATCACCTAGGGTTTCAACACCATATCGGTTAAAGTATACATTTGACAACATATCATCGATGAAGTATGGACTTGACTTCACATCGTGCATAAGGCACATGTAGGTATCACTCATATCATTAATGGGGTATCACTCATCTCCATATCGAGTTACCCATCATCTTGGGTTTGACATATCAAGTTTTGTATCATCAACTAGGGTTTCAACCCATATCGGGTTAGGGTATAATCCTAACACCATATCATGTAAGAGGTGAATACTTGACCCCATATCATGCTCATGTGTGTATATGTTTTACTCGTATCACCCATGAGGTATACACTTCTCACTATCTCATGTTTGTGGTGTGTTCATATCAACATGTTGGATGTACTTATCACCTAGGGTTTGTTATATCGGGGGGGGGGGGGGGGAGTATGTACTTGACTTCATGTCGTGCATAGGGTTTATTCTTGACCTTATATCGTGCACAAGTGTATGCTTAACAACATATCATGCACAAGGTGTGCAATTCATCATCATATCGTGCAAGAGGTACCTACTCATCACCATATCGTGTTTGTAGTGTTTTCACCTCATCATATCGGGTTAGAGGTTTCAACCCAATATCGAGTTGGACCATGATGATGTCATCATCATCAACCTCTAGATTCTTGTTCTTACTGTTCTAGATTATGGACAACAATTCTAAGATACTTTTAGAACTCAAAGGATAATCAATTTATCAAAGGAATTCGAAATTGAAAGTAGATCAACAAGTTCAACAATATTGAAGGTGAATAATAACATAGTTGGGTTCAAGTTATATAACTCGCCTTATGAACAACTTCAAAGATCCAAGATCCAAAGCTTCATGTTCCTAAGGTTGAAAATGAGCTTATCCAAGGTCCAAGGCTCGTTCACAACTCCTCCATATATAAGGAATCACCATAATTAAGAACTTGGTGAAGAAGAAAAGAGAGGAATATCTATAACCCAAAAATCATGCTTCAACCAAGGTTTAAGACCATGGCATTACCTTAAAATTGGTGCTCAAGCTCCCCTTGTTCCTTAAGCTACTATGCACGATATCTAAGAAGTTATGCACGATATCTCAAAGAAAGAGAGTTGTGGGGTTCGTAAACTTCCATTAGTAGGTGGAAGGAGAGGTATATATACTTGGGGTTCATGAGAGAGAGTTTATAAGAGGTTTCATCACCATATACTACTAGGTGACACGTGGCCATGCATGGTTGACATGTGTTCATGCTTGCACACATGTGTATCTTGACATGCAAAAGTCTAGAGGATAATCTAGAGATCATATTTCGGCCATCCCTTATCTTGTTGGATAAGATACCTCATCTTTATCTCACAAATATGCAAACCGATACAACTTTTTACAAGGAGCATCTAACTTTTCATGGATTACCTTCCTGAGGTGATTAGTCCATCATGGTCTCTGCCAAGAATCCATAAACCGATATGGGATCCCATCTATGTCTCCTTGGTTAATAGGCACTCCCATATCAAGTCTTCAACTCAATACAACTCATATATGGGCTTCATATTCAATCCTTTCTTGGTTTTTTCATCACCAAGAGTTGTTGGGTCTTAGGGGAGGCAGAGAAGGCAGCGGAAACAAAAACAAAATTCCCCATAACCCAATATAAAGGAATCGCATCAACGTCTATACAATGGGAAGGATGGTTTGTAGAGACATACCTTGTCCCGAAGCTTGCTCGGTGATGTTACCTCGTGGCTTGTGCAATCTTTACCGCCGGTCTTGGATGGTGTCTGTATAGCTCCTGGTCTCATCGGGACCGTCGGGATTGACAGTTGTCCTCCGAGCGGCAGAAGTCTCCCGCCTTTGAAGTAGTCCACACGGACCACCTGGAACTCCGATCTCCTTGTCCCACAAGGAATCAGAAGGAGTCACACCCTCCTATTGGTGCACTAGCCACCGACACACTCTCCTACCACCAGTCATTTTTCTGTAGTTGTTTTTCCCTTATTGTGCCTCCCTTATCGGGTAGCACTTGCTCGGGCTCTCTCGATTACCACAACCAGATATAGTGACAACTTTACAGAGCAACTGGTATTTTGTGTTGTGATTTGAGAAGCCCCCAATACCCCTATATATATAGGAGGGTCATGGGACAGGGTTCTCTACCCCGGGTAATGTGGGATTAAAGCAGGAGTAGAAGGGTTCGAGATTTTCCACAAATCTAACAAACTGCGCCAGTTGAACCGATCGGTTCAGCCTTGAACCGATCGTCTGGGCCCTTGAGCCGATCGGTTCAAGCATGAGTCGATCGGTTCGTGGTCTTGGTCCAACTCAAATTGACTTTTCATGTTCGTTTCCAACTAATCATACATTAGTCCTTATCCAAATCAAATTTGACAAGTGAAACAAACTCAGTTGGTCAGCCGACCAGTTCAACTATGTGAACCAATCGATTCATTGACCTGAGCCGCTCAACTCACCAGCCTGAGCCGATCGGTTGGGGAAGTAGATCAGTCAATTGCAGTTCCAATCAATCTGATACTCTAATCATCTGATCCAACACCTTGAATACTATGATTTTGAGCTATCAATCGATTGGGTGTTTAATTGAACACTAAACTCCTTTAGTAATCAATCCAAACAAGATTTATGGAGAAAATCCTCTTCCAGGAACATGTCCTAGTATGTGTGACCCTTTAGGTCCATTTCACATTGGCAGTGAAAGTCCATAACACTTATGACTTCACAAGCAAAGAGCGGTGCCTAGTCACACATCAGTGCTACCCAAGTGAAATAGAAAGTTGGAGAATAACTTTCAATCCTACAATCCGTGAATGGTGTTATAGAAAATGTATAATTCCTTTGTCACTAATGTATTGAATGAACTCAAGGCATGGTATAGTCATCCTTTCAATGTTCATCCATTTCCTTAATCTCAGAGCAGACTGGGTGAGATGTGTGTGACATCAATATCACATATTGATTCACACATGCATGCACATGCCTTTCTCAATCCTACTCATCAAGTGGCCATGGACATCAAACTCCCTTAGGAGGGACAAATCCCATATCTATCACTCACCCCTCAAAAGCCCCATGTGTCAAAGTCACCCAATCATCACCTTTATAACAACCCATATTTCAGGATTGTGTTTGATGATGTCAAGGTGTACCCAACAATATGTGTTGAGTGTAGTGATTTTAGGTCAAAGAATCACACTCGCCACCATCACTGTGAGAGATGATTGTGACTACCGAATCATGGTTCCATGTGTCACTCTCACGATGGGTCTGTCCGGTACACTTGTTCTCTAACAAGTACCTATGTGCTTGGTTTTATATCACTATATCATGACTAAATGAGATTCTGTCATCAACCAACACACAATCTAGTCTTTAGTGTTATTGATGTCTATGGTTATTTCCACAATAACAACCGACTAGGGATAAAACAAGAATGTATGATCTCATCATTTAGGTCCTGAACCTAAAATCATACGTCATCGAGTAAACAATTCTTTAGACATCTATCATGTTACACTATCATCTCAGAAATAGTTAAAACATATAGATTGGAAATTGCCTTTATTATTATTCAAATCATTTACAAAGTATCCCATTACAATCATTACATGACTTGCTCTATGGGCATACATACCAACAGACTCCCACTTGCACTTAGAGCCAGTCACCTAGGTACCTCAGTCCTTGTGACCTAGCATGACCAACATGCTTCTGCTGAGAAAGGGCCTTCGTTAGTAGATCAGCTATGTTGTCTTCAGTTGGTACTTTGCAAATCTTCACATCTCCTCATTGTACGATCTCTCGTATGAGATGGAAGTTCCGCAGTATGTGCTTGGACCGCTGATGTGATCTTGGCTCCTTAGCTTGAGCAATAGCTCCATTATTATCACAATAAAGCTCAATTGCATCACAACTACTGGGAACTACACCAAGTTTAGTGATGAACTTCCTGATCCACACAGCCTCCTTTGCTACATGTGAAGCAACAATATACTCGGCCTTCGTAGTATAATCGACAATTGTTTCTTGCTTGGAACTCTTCCAGCTCACAACTCCATTGTTTAGGCAAAATACAAATCCTGATTGTGATCTATAATCATCTTTGTCAGTTTGGAAGCTTGCATCGGTGTAACCTCTTACAACCAGTTCTTCCTCACTGTCGTATATGAGGAACTGAACCTTAGTCCTTCGCAAGTACTTGAGGATGTTCTTTACGGCTTTCCAGTGAGCATCCCCGGGATCTGACTGGTACCTGCTTGTCATGCTGAGGGCATACGAGACATCTGGGTGTGTACACAACATAGCGTACATGATGGATCTGATGGCTGATGCATATGGGATCCCATTCATACACTCCCTCTCTTCACAAGATTGGGGACATTGAGCTCTAGAGATGGTGACTCCATGTTGCATGGGGATGTAGCCTCTCTTTGAGTTCTCCATGTTGAACCGCTTCAGCACTTTGTCAATGTACGTGCTTTGACTTAGTTCGATAAGCCTTTTAGATCTATCTCTATAGATCTTAATACCTAGAATGTAGGATGCTTCTCCTAAGTCCTTCATTGAGAAAGTATTCCCAAGCCAAGTTTTTACCTTCTCTAAGGCTATGACATCATTCCCCATTAATAGTATGTCATCCACATACAATATGAGGAATGTGGTCGTGCTCCCACTAACCTTCTTGTACACACAAGATTCATCTTCATTTTGAATAAAGCCAAACACTTTGACTTCTTCATCAAATCGAAGATTCCAACTCTGAGATGTTTGTTTAAATCCATAGATTGACCTTTGCAGCTTACAGACTTTATTGGCATTCTTTGGATCTACAAAACCTCCAGGTTGTGTCATATATACATCCTCACTTATATTCCCATTAAGAAATGTGGTTTTAGCATCTATTTGTCAAATCTCATAGTCATAGTAAGCCGCAATAGCAAGCATGATCCTAATGGACTTAATCATGGCAACTGGAGAAAAAGTTTCATCATAGTCAACACCTTGAACTTGTCTGGAACCCTTTGCAACCAATCTACCTTTGTAAGTTTGCACATTGCCATCCATGTGTATCTTCTTCTTGAAGACCCACTTGCACCCTATGGGTTTTACCCCTTCGGGTGGTTCCACCAAAGTCTATACTTTGTTGGAGTACATGGATTCTATCTCATATCTCATAGCCTCAAGCCATTTTTCAGAATCTGGTCCCTCCATAGCCTCTAGATAGGTAGATGGATCATCATCTATGATCAACTCACTGCCTTCCTTAGTCACAAGGTATCCAAACCTCTCAGGTTCAAGGCATGTCCTACTAGATCTACGAGGTCTTTGTATTACTTGAGGAGACTGAGATTTCACAACATCTTGTGAATCTCTATGTTCCCCTTGTACATCTACCGGTTCAATATTTTCTTGTTGGGCTTGAGCCTCTTCAAGCTCTATTTTCCTCCCATTGTTTTCTCTGGAAATAAATTTCTTTTCTAGGAACACAGTTTTCCTAGCAACAAACACTTTGTTGTCAGTAGGGTGGTATAAATAATATCCCCTCGTTTCCTTGGGGTATCCAACAAAATAACATTTATCAGACTTGGGTCCAAGCTTATCAGGAAACATTTTCCTGACGTAAGCCTCACAACCCCAAATCTTAATAAAAGAAAAATCGGGACGCTTCCCGTGCCATATCTCATATGGTGTCTTTTGAACCGATTTAGATGGTACTCAGTTAAGTGTAAACGCGGCAGTTTCAAGAGCATGACCCCATAAGGAAATCAGAAGATCAGCAAAACTCATCATTGATTGCACCATATCCAGTAAAGTGTGATTCCTTCTTTTAGACACATCGTTATGTTGTGGTGTTCTAGGCGGAGTCCATTGTGATACAATACCACGGGCTCATAGAAGGTCCTCAAACTCTTAGCTTAAGTATTCTCCACCTCGACCAGATCGAAGTTATTTAATGCTTTTACCAAGTTGGTTATGTACTTCATTCATGAAATCCTTGAACCTTTCAAGGGTTTCTGACTTATGTTTCATCAGGTACATATAGCCATACCTACTGAAGTCATCAGTGAAGGTAATGAAGTACTGACACCCATTTCTGGCATTAGTTTTAAAAGGCCCACATACATCAGTATGTATGAGTCCTAATAGATCACTAGCTCTCTCACCTTTACCTGAAAAGGGAGTCTTGGTCATCTTGCCCAACAAACAAGATTCACACGTTTCTATTGATTCATAATCAAAAGAGTCTAGATAACCATCTTTATGGAGTCTAGAGATGTGCTTCTCATTTATGTGCCCTAGACAACAATGCCAAAGATATGTTTTGTTTGAGTTGTTGAGTTTTTGCCTTTTGGTGTTTACGTTGTACACACTTGTCTCTAGATCTATTAAGTACAGACCATAAGATATTGGGGCACTGCCATAAAAGATCCCATCTTTTGAAATGGAACATTTTCCATTCTTAATGAGAAATTCAAAACCATCCTTGTCTAAACAAGAAACGGAAATGATATTCCTATTTATGGTAGGTACATAATAGAAATTCTTCAACTCTATTATTATCCCACTAGGTAGAGTTAACTCATAGGTTCCTACGACACTGGTGGCAACTCTTGCCCCATTGGCAACATGTAGTTCAACCTCACCTTTCCCCAAAGGCCTACTTCTCTTAAGATCCTTCAGATTCGAATAAATGTGAGATCCACATCCGGTATCAAGTACCCATGACAAAGAAGTAGTAAAGTTAATCTCTATCACGTATACACCATAAGTAGAGATCTCTATCTCTCACTTCTTCTTCCATCGTTCCTTCCATCCTCTCCATCTTTTGAGCGCAGAAGATTCTGACATTGGTTTGGCAAGAGAACCCTTCTCTCCCTCACCTTTGTCCTTAGACTTTATTTCATTGATCTCCATCAATGAACTATCCTTCTTCTTAAGCGTACATAGTGTGGATTCAAAGGCTACAGGTATATCTCGATTGTGCAGAACACTTCTCACAATCCCTAACTAGTTATGGAATTTATTCTCAATTAATTTTCCCATTTTAAAAGATGATTCTTTTGCCATTCTACAAGAGAAAATTGCATTTGTCAAAACTCCTTTTGATTTGATTTGATTTGATTTGAATAAAATTTGACAGTAGTTAATTAGGCCTTTAATTAATTACCGCTCCCACTATTTTGATTCAAATTGACAGCCCTCACCATCAATTCAGAAGATTACAATGCACGATCTTCTAGTGGGTCAAGATCTTGAAATCCTCTGAGTCATGGACCAGCTAGGGCTGTCACCCACAACTTAGATCTTCCAGGTAGGCAACTTTTTCCAATTGCATCATATGCAACTCTTAAAAGATGTCATATGCAACTCCTTGCCATGATCACCTCCATGCCTCAAGGTGCTAGATCCTATCTAGGTCACCTTATTAAGTCTGACCCAAAGCCAACACGATGAATATGCACCCTGCTAGGGAAGACCCACATATCCATCCTTCACGCTTCCACGAGATAGACGGTGCATCACGCTAGGGTGTGCCCACACTTGGCCGATCAAGCTTTTCATGTGTGTCACATTTGAAAGGCATCTAAAACTTTAATATTTAATGAGGGATTTAGTTTTATAAGTACATATACATATTCAATCACCACAATATATAGTATGTATCATATACATGCTATATCCCACAAAAAACATGCAAAATGATAAAAGTTATGATTATGGCCATCCTAATGTGATTCCTCAAGCCAAGAGGAATCATAGTCATCTAGGTCTACATCACATGCAACATGTTCATGATGAAGTGCTATAGCCATCAGAGTTGATCAATTCATCACATGAATGACCTTCTTGCTCTGGCCGGTCGTCTGGGTGCCACCAGCCGACCGGTTGGCTCCTCCAACCAATCGGTTTGCCTGGTCGTCTTGCATCTCCTCATGGCCGCCACCCAATCATCTCGCTCCTCGAACCGGTCATCCGGATCGCCAACCGATCAGTTCACACCTTGAACCGATTGTCTCAGTTGTCATCAGGTTGTCCGCCGTTCTTTGACATAACAGGAAATAAAAGATCTATCCTATTTTACATTTGTATTGAGAAACCGCGAGTTACATTCGGGGGGAGTAAAGGTAGGAAAGAAATCTCAAATTATCTCAAGTTACATCAGGAATAGGAGATAGGGAATCGGTGCGCAGACCGAGATGCAAGCAACCACATTCAACCAAGCACACATACATAGGGTTTATTGGCCATAACCACACTATACATCCACCACAAAACTCATTTAAGGGTGACACATATCGAGTGCATTCATATTACATGTGGCATACAAATCACAAAAACATGATTTACTTAAGCAGAAGCGTTCGTTAGCAGCGGATTACTGAAAATCACTAAAAATTAAAAACCTTTTATTAAGAGATCCAACAAAGGGAAAACTCTTTAAAAAAGAACCAAAATAATTCAATTACATTCTGGTTCACAAGTACATATCTTGTATCATTTCATCTCAAGATTACAACATCAATTGCTATGTTAAACTGTACACAGGCAGCATAAGAACCTTGAGGCATTAAACCAAAATCTCAGATCGATTCATTAAAAACCATCTACTGACTCTGAGGACCTGAGAGTATAGAGACAACACATAGTACTCTATGTACACATATACAAGACATGACAGCCAGTGTCTCCACCTAAGAAATCATTGTTGTCCCTGCTACTCTTCCCCTGTTGTAGGGTTTCTGCCTCTTCCTCCGCATCTACCTAAAAAGTTGGATCCCACGGGGGTGAGACAATTGAAATTTCCCCAGCGAGAGATATAACTCTCTGTCAGAAACATTATTATTGCAATTTATTAAAATAAAACTGAGCAGAGGAATTATATATATATTCAATAGCAGTTAATTCATTGTCTAAACAGATTAGAACAATATCCTTATTCAAAGCATTTCAGTTATAACTTGATAAAGCAGCATGTCACTTATCCAATAAGGAATATGAAGAGCATGTATAACATTTATCTGTTATACTAAGCAAGATAACATCAACCAGTGATTCTCGTATTTCAACCTTAAGCAAATACACTACACGGTTGATTATATTTTGCAATCATACTTAATGCCATGAAGAGATGAAGTATACCGTTCATGATCCAACCGACCATGATTACGTAAAGCATCGGTACCACACAAGGTCAATGGAAGAGCCAGACTCCAAGACCTCAACCTTCTCAGTTAGTACGAGATAATATGACAGAGACATCACGTGTCAAACTGCAATTAGCTTGCCAAGGTATATTGGCATCTTTGCTATAGAGTTATAGCCCGTAGCATATACTCTCTTCAGGGTTATGGCCCATAACAGTTGTCTGGTATCATATCATGGAGTCATGGCCCGTAGCCATACTCATACTAGGGTATGGTCCGTAACCAATCTTGTATATAGGATATATCCCACAACCATTCCTATGGGGCATGAGGATATAATTGCCCAATTACCTCCACATATTAAAAAATATGTGCTCCGAGTGTTAACTTGTTTCACCATTTAGCAAATTCTGGCGCGGATGGATCTATGGTCAGGGCAACTACATTATATGATATCACTTGATTAATTAAGTGTATTACCATATTCTTTTAGCATCAAACAAGTTTCCAAACATCAAACGGTCTTGAAGTACCTTGACCTTAAAATGGTTTTGAAGTACCTTGACCTTCAAACGGTCTTGAAGTACTTCAACCTTCAAACGGTCTTGAAGTACCTTGACCTTCAAATGGTCTTGAAGTACTTCAACCTTCAAACGGTCTTGAAGATCGTTAGACCTTAAACGGTCTTGGTCCTAAGACCTTCAATCAGTCTTAAGACTGTTAGACCCTCAAACGGTCTTGACCTCAAAGTCCTTAAACGGTTTGAGACTGTTAGAATAAAATATAATTAATCTCAAACAGTTTTGAAACCGTTAGACCTCCAAACGGTCAACTCCCTCAAATGGTTTTAAAACCATTTAGACCTCCAAACGATCAACTCCTTCAAACGGTCAACATGACCAAACGGTTTGATGAAATCGTTTGAACCATCAATTATAGTCTTGAAATCAAGAAACCATCAATTAGGGTTTTGAAATCAAGGACCCATCAATTGTTGACATTATTGGAACTAATTCAATTGAAACCATTGAATCACCATTCAACCATAACATGACCTGACCTCAAACGGTCTTGAGGTCGTTTGACCCCAAATGGTCTTTAGACTGTTTGACCCATCCAATCACTAAAATTAGTTGAATTCAATTAGGGTTTCTTCAATAACCCGATTTTAGGGTTTGTACTCAAGGAACCTTAAAGTTTTGAACCCTTTGGAATTAATTCAATTAAGTACTATTGGATCATCATCAATCTATGACATCATCTGACCTTAAACGGTCTTGAGGTCATTTGACCTCAAACGGTCTTGAGACCATTTTCTCACCAATCGATCTTAAGATCGTTTAGTCTCAAGAGTGAAATTGTTTGCCCAAGATATTCATTGAGGTGTGTGCTTATGATGATGTCATCATCATCAAGCTTCAATCCTTCAAAATCTACTATCATTCTTATGGAAATTTCATCAATTATTCAAAGAAATTTCAAGAAGAACAAAATGATCAATAAGTGATGAAGAATTGAATGTAATAATAACATTTAAGGGTTTAAGTTATATAACCCGCCTTCAAAGTTGAAACCAAGCTTCAAGCTTCACGTCTCTAATGGTGAATGAAGCTTTGTCAACCTCCCACGGTCCGTCCTCAAGCTTTTGAGTGAAAATAAATGGCTACAGGTTGGAGTTCATCCTCCTATTGTTCCTAAGCTCCCTTGTGCTCGGCCAAAGCAAGGAGAGAAAGAAAATCCGAAAAAGAGTCCTTATGTGGGTGGAAAATGAGGTACATATAAGGGAATTTCAAGAGAGAGAAAGTTTTATAATAATCCTTCAACTCCCCAAATTGGTGCCACTTAACCCCCTCACTTCCTTGCATACGAAACTATCAACTCCACCTTCGAATTCCTGTCCATTATCCATGAATTAAAGGAAAAGCAATTAAGCATCTTAATTCATATAATACTAATATCCCATTTTAGTGAATACTACTTTTTAGTTAACTAATGTGAGTGGGCTCTCCACTCACTTAGGATATTTTCGGTGCCATAGCAAGGCACAAGGACGTCCACACTTATCCAAATTCAACCTTAACATATTTGGTTGAAGGGCACTCCATTAATATATTTATTTTTGGATTAAATTGAATTATGTTTCAATTATGCTTAAATCTTGATTATTTTAATATCAATATTCTCTCTCCTCCAAAGTGATACAAATGAGATGCCCCTCTCATTTTATTTTCTCTACATGATGCCAAGAAATATGAGGGACTCTCTAGAGGTGGTGTTTTGCATATTGAACCCTAGATTTTGGGTAATTTGCACATTACACCAAAACTAGGTTTTAATGCACAACATTGCTTAACAAGCTCTTTCTTGGTGCTCAGGCTATCACAAGCAATACCTCTGCATCATTTTAATTCTTATGATGCTTCAACAATTGAGGAACATTTTACCATGTAACATTTGCAAGTTAACCCGTCAACTTGGGTAATTTTCACTTTAGTCCAAAATAAGCAAAATAGTATTTCAACATTATTCAAAAAGGACTAAAATTGAAACATAAGTTCCTCTTAAGCCTTAGTTACTTTTCAAAAGATAAGAGCAGCCATATAATTATCTTTCTTAAGCAAAACATCTAGGGTTAAAGTGTAACCCAGGTCAGGGATGTTACAAATTATCCACCCCTAACAGGGATTTCGTCCCCAAAATCATCAAGAGAAAAGAGAAGGGCATTTCCTCCTCATCTCTTCCTCTAGGTCCCATGTAGCTTCTTCAATGCCACGATGATGCCAGAGAACTTTCACAAGACATATGTCTTTCTTTTTCAGCTTTTTAATTCTCTTATCAAGGATCATCACAAGTTCTTCAACATATGATATATCATCATTTTATTTTACCTCCACAGGTTGCAAAACTAACTCTGTGTCAGGATGACACTTTCTCAACATGGAGATATGGAACACTGGATGCAACTTATGCAGCTCAGGTGGCAACTCTAGCTTATAGGCTACCTTTCCAATCCATTCAATGATTGGATAACGCCCCATAAATCTAGGAGATAACTTCCCCTTCTTTCCAAATATAAGAACACCTTTCCAAGGTGAGACTTTGAGATATACTATGTCTCCAACTTGGAATTCTAAAGGTCTTCTCCGTTTGTCAGCGTATGACTTTTGTCTATCATGTGCAGTCTTTAATTGTTGTTGTATTACTTTAATCTTCTCAGTTGTCTGATGCACAAGCTCAGGACCCAAAAGTTGATTTTCTCCTGTTTCATACCAACATAAGGGAGATCTACAATGTCTACCATATAATGCTTCATATGGTGCCATATCAATATTGTGCTGATAGCTATTGTTGTAAGCAAATTCTATCAAGCTCAAGTGTAGATCCCAACCTCCTACAAACTGAAGGACACATGCCCTAAGTAAATCCTACAAGGTTTGTATGGTCCTCTCAGACTATCCATATGTCTGTGGGTGAAAGATAGTACTAAACCTTAACTGTGTACCCAAAGCTTTATGTAGTCATTCCCAAAAATGACTCGTGAATTGGGGACCTCTATCAGAAACAATAATAACTAGAACCCCGTGCAACTGCACTATCTCATCTACATATATCTGTGCAAGCTTCTCAGCAGTGTAGGTTGTTTTGACAGGAAGGAAATGTGATGTCTTAGTCAACCTATCAACTATCACCCATATGGAATCATTACCTTTGGTTGTTCTAGGAAAACCAACCACAAAATCCATGGTCACATGATCCCATTTCCACTGCGGTATAGGCAAATGTTACATTGTTCCTGCGGGCTTTTGGTGTTCAGCTTTAACCTACTGACACACCGGACACCGCATAACAAATTCAGCTACATCTTTCTTCAAACCAGGCCACCAATACATATCTTTCAAGTTATGATACATTTTGGTGCTCCCTGGATGCATTGCATACATTGAAGAATGAGCTTCCTCCAAGACTAACTTCCTTAATTCATTGACATCAGGTACTACCATCCTACCATGGTAACAAACTACCTGATCTTATGACTCATGGAAGCCATCCCGTTTCTCACTACCATACTCTGACCTGATCTGCTGAATCACAGTATCAGCTTGTTGTGCTTCTTTAATCTGCTGTCTTAGAGTAGGTTTCACATGTATCTCAGCTAACAACCCGACTAACAATGATACTTTAAGCTGTATATTGTTTTGCCTCATAGAGATAAACATATCTCTCTTAGAGAACACTAAGGAGTTCAACTGTGCTTTATCTACGGCTGGTGATGATGATTTCCTACTTAATGCATTAACCACTACATTGGCCTTCCCTGGATGATAATCAATTGTACAATCGTAGTCCTTGATTAACTCCATCCAGCGGCATTGTCTCATGTTTAACTCATGTTGTGAGAAGATATATTTTAGATTCCTGTGGTCTGTGAAAATTTGGAATGTCTCTCCATAGAGATAATGCCTCCAGATCTTCAAAGCATGGACCACAATAGCTAGTTCTAGATCATGTGTCAGATAATTCTCCTTGTGTTTCTTAAGTTGTCGAGAGGCAAAAGAAATCACATGATTATCATGCATCAACAGACAACCTAAACCATTCTTAGATGCATCGCAGAAAACTATGTACCCCTTCCCTTGCTCAGGTAACACTAGCACATGTGCACTTGTTAACCTTTCTTTCAACAACTGGAAAGAATGTTGACACTTGTCATTCCAGACAAAAGGAACCTCCTTCCTAGTCAACTTGGTTAGGGTTAAAGCTGTAGAGCTGAAGTTCTTAATGAACCTCCTGTAGTAACCTACCAGTCCAAGAAAACTACAAATCTCCGTCGGTGTTTTTGGTTGTTCCCATTGTAGGACAGATTCTACCTTCTTAGGATCAACACACACACCTATGACAGATATTACGTGTCCTAAGAAAGAAACTTCTGGTAACCAGAACTCACATTTGTTAAACTTAGCATACATCTTATGCTTTCTTAGAAAAGTTAAAGCCTGACGGAGGTGCTGCTCATGTTGTTGAGCATCTCTACTGTAGATCAAGATGTCATCTATGAAGACTACTATGAACTGATCAAGAAAAGGTCGGAAGATTCTATTCATGAGTTCCATGAATACAGTTGGTGCATTAGTTAGTCCAAACGACATAACTATGAACTCATAGTGACCATACCTTGTCCTAAAGGTAGACTTAGGTATGTCACTCTCCTTGATACGCAACTGATGGTATCCCGACCTCAGATCTATCTTAGAGAAGATAGTTTCACCACGCAACTGATCAAATAAGTCATCGATCCTTGGCAAAGGATACTTGTTCTTTATAGTTACTTTATTTAACTATCTGTAATCAATGCACAATCGCATCGATCCATCCTTCTTATTAACAAAGAGAACCAGAGCACCCCATGGTGAAGTACTCGGTCGGATAAAATCCTTCTCAAGCAACTCCTGCAGTTGTTTCTTGAGCTCTGCCATCTCAACATGTGCCATTCTATACAATGTTTGTGCTATTGGTTGCATACCCGTAATTAGATTAATCTCGAAATCAATCTCTCGAGGCGGAGGTACACCTGGAAGTTCCTTAGGAAACACATATTCAAACTCCCTAACTATGGGAACTTCATAAAGATTAGGACTCTTCATTGTGGTATCTACAACATGTGCCAGGAATGCAAAGCATCCTTGTCTCATTAGATTCTCAGCTACCATAGATGACACAAGACAGGTTGGAAGAATCTTTCTATCTCCCTAAAAGATCCATGCGTCATTATCATCTGTAAACACAGCTTGCTTGGAACTACAATCTGAGACAACCTTATACTTTTCTAGAGTGTCCATTCCAAGAATTATATCGAAACCCTGCATCTCAAGTGGTATAAGATCCACCTGAATGCGATGTTCAGAAAAGGAAAGACTGCATGGAGAACATACCTCCCGCAACACTGCAGATCCAAGCAAAAGAGTTTTCAACATCAAACTCTCTCCCCTATGACCAACTGTCATATTGCAATCAAGAATCACTTCTCAAGTGATAAAGGAATGCATAACACCCAGATCAATTAAAACAGATATGAAGCAGGATGAAGACATATATGAATAAAACAGTTCCATCTGACCTGTCACAACCCACGGGTTAACTACTGCTTCAGATTGATTCATCGCATAGAATCTAGTTGTGGCTTGTTGTTGACCTGATGCTCGGTTATTGGGTGTTGACGATCCAGCTTGGGATGCTTGCCCACGTCCTCTAGTACCACTAGAAAACTATTTCCTTTGAGATCCTTGTTGACTCTACCTCTGGGGTTGAGTCACCATTGTGTTCCCGATTGGACAATCCCTTGCCAGATGTCCCACTTGTCTACACTGATGACAGATCTTGGTCTCAGTATAGGGTCTATGAGGTCTAGTCACCGATGTTGATGCTATGCTGGGGGCTCTATTTGGAACAAAACTATGGCCCCTACCCCTACTTGATGTCCATTGCGTCTGGGTATTGAATCTTGGTGGTGCTGCTGGTGCAAAAAACCTCGACTTCTTAAAGCTCTTGGACCTTTGTCCTTGGAACTGAGTGTACACCTTCTTACCACTGGTCTGTCGCTTCTCGATCACCGACCTCTCTATCTGTCTGACGGACTCCACAAACATGGAAAACCTCTCCCTGCTCTCCAGAGCAGACACAGGAGTGGTCAATTCAACATTCAACTGCTTCTCAAAATGTTGAATTCTTTCCTCATCAGTAGCTGCCATATGCGGACAGAACCGCAAAAGCTTAATGAACTTAGCCTTATACTCGCTAATGTTCATCGGTCCTTGTCTTATCTTCTCAAACTGAGATATCTTCTCATCTAGGTAAGTCTTGGGGAAATATATAGTGATGAATTCTCATCAAAATTCTTCCCATCTGACCTCGACACCTGGCCTTTTTCCTTCTTCAATAGTCTACTAGTGACCAACACTCCCTTTCAGCAGGTACACTGCATGCCTCACCTTTTCAGCTTCAGGAATGTTGAGGATTCTGAAAGCCTTCTCCAGCTCAGTCAACCATAAGTCTGCATCTGATGGGTCAGCTGTACCAACATAATTTGTGGCTCCAGCCCGGAGAAGTCATTCAAATGTTTTGCCAGCTCCCTATCCTTCATGGTGAGCTGGTGCCCTAGGTGCAGGTGGTGGCATCCTATCCGCCATATGCGTCATGGTTGCCATGAACTGCCCAAACAGATCATAGAAGGCTGGGTTTTCCAATGCAGCTTGGTTAAGCTGGGGATGTTCAGGTTCTGGTTCATCCCTATTCTGGTCCCTTGCACCTCTTCTTGGTGCAGCAACGCTGCTCTCAGCAGCATGTTCTTCGTGTGATCTAGACATCTTCAAGTTCTTCTTCTCCTCCTATATGAGCAGAAGTCACTATCAGATAAACTGGAAGACATTAGAATGGACTCAACGACTTAATCATATGTCTTTGTAGACTTAGCGAACCTAGAGTTCTGATACCACTAAGTTGTGGCATACAAATCACAAAAACATGATTTACTTAAGCGGAAGCGTTCGTTAGTAGCGGATTATTGAAAATCACTAAAAATTAAAAACCTTTTATAAAGAGATCCAACAAAGGGAAAACTCTTTCAAAAAGAACCAAAGTAATTCAATTACATTATGGTTCACAAGTACATATCTTGTATTATTTCATCTCAAGATTACAACATCAAGTGCTCTGTTAAACTATACACATGCAGCATAAGAACCTTGAGGCATTAAGCCAAAATCTCAGATCAATTCATTAAAAACCATCTACTGACTCCGAGGACCTAAGAGTACAGAGACAACACATAGGACTCTATGTACACATATACAAGACATGACAGCCAGTGTCTCCACCTAAGAAATCACTAGTGTCCCTGTTGCTACTACTGCTCTTCCCCCGCTATAGGGTTTATGCCTCTTCCTCCGCGTCTACCTAAAAAGTTGGATCCCACGGGGGTGAGAAAATTGAAATTTCCCTAGCGAGAGATATAACTCTCTGCCATAAACATTATTATTGTAGTTTATTAAAATAAAACTAAGCAGAGGAATTATATATATATTCAACAACAGTTAATTCATTGTCTAAACATATTAGAACAATATTCTTATTCAAAGCATTTCAGTTATAACTTGATAAAGTAGCATGTCGCTTATCCAATAAGGAATATGAAGAACATGTATAACATTTATCCACTATACTAAGCAAGATAACATCAACCAGTGATTCTCGTATTTGAACCTTAAGCAAATACACTACACGGCTGATTATATTTTACAATCATACTTAATTCCATGAAGAGATGAAGTATATCGTTCATGCTCCAACCGACCATGATTACGTAAGGCATCGGTACCACACAAGGTCAATGGAAGAGCCAGACTCCAAGACCTCAACCTTTTCGGTTAGTACGAGATTATATGGCAGAGACATCACATGTCAAACTGCAATTAGCTTGCTAGGGTATATTGGCATCTTCTCTATAGAGTTATAGCCTACAACATATACTCTCTTCAGGGTTATGGCCCATAGCCAATGCCTGGTATCATATCATGGAGTCATGGCCCGTAGCCATACTCATACTGGGGTATGGTCCGTAACCAATCCCGTACATAGGATATAGCCCACAACCAATCCCGTACATAGGATATAGCCCACAACCATTCCTATGGGGCATGAGGATATAATTACCCAATTACCTCCACATATTCAAAAATATGTGCTCCGAGTGTTAACTCGTTTCACCATTCAGAAAATTCTGACGCTGATGGATCTGTGGTCAGGGCAACTACATTATATGATATCACTTGATTAATTAAGTGTATTACCATATTCTTTTAGCATCAAACAAGTTTTCAAACATCAATTATTTTAACAATTGCTACAAATAATGTGTAATACTTTCATCAAGTACTGTTCAAATCTTTAATAAAGAATTGGGATCTCAATCCCTCATCTCATCATGAGCATTCTCATCACTTATCACCTCATCAAAATGATTATGAAATATGGGTATTCAAACCCTCAGTTCATCATAGAACAATGGTTACCACTTATCAGGTAACTAAAACACGTTCAGGTCATATGACCAAGGTAAAATATAATACTTGCTATACAAGCATCTCACATGTCTCTCAAAGCCCATTTTATTTCTTGTTATCTTTCACTAGGCAACAAAGCATGTTATGGCTCACAGGGCCCATTAACAACAATAATTGAAACATCATAGCTCATACCTGGCTATGCTCATCATCTCGTGATACCTGCATGGTTAGTACACTTGATAACAGATATATCATTTACATTTTAGCACCATGTTATACAAGACAACACCACTTATACCCTTATTAGGGTTAGGGTTTCCCAATTCATAACAATTAGGATTACTCATCCCCTTACACAAATTAGGGCTAGATTTTCAAATTAGGGTTTCATAATACATAGAATCACCCCGAGATTAGGGTTTCATATCACATTACCCTGTATCAGGGTTCCACATTACATCCTTACCTTGAATTAAGGTTTCTTATAACATTTCCCCTAAAGTTAGGGTTTCATGTAGCTTTACCCCAAAATTAGGGTTTCCCATTAAAATACCCTGAATTAGGGTTTCTCATATTATTACCCTAAATTAGGGTTACACATCACATTACCCTATTTTTGGGTTATACCAAACATTTCCCTAAATTAGGGTTAGGGTTCATCACCCTTCTCAATTAGGGTTTCATGATCTCTCTAACAAGGATCATACCCTAATTACATATTGTATTCATGTTGAGAGTGTTGAGGTTTAATCACTACATGATTATCACTCATGTGTAAGTTCCTCTCTCTCATCCTCTCTAGGAGGTTAATTACATCATACTTGATTAAATTAAGTTAACCATGTATTCAATTGCATACATTTAGGGTTAACAAAGTGTATTGAGGCATTGCTTCCATAAGCATCAAAGGTTAAACACTCAAAAGGTATTAATCACTTAAGTATCTTGAAGGTACAACCATTGTAATTACCTTAGATAAACATCATCAACAATCATGGGGTTAATTGTACTTACATGGTTTGAGTCAATTAGACCTTCAAGGGGTCTTGAAGTACCTTGACCTTCAAACGGTCTTGAAGTACCTTGACCTTCAAATGGTCTTGAAGTACCTTGACCTTCAAACGGTCTTGAAGTACTTCAACCTTCAAACGGTCTTGAAGTACCTTGACCTTCAAACGGTCTTGAAGTACTTCAACCTTCAAACGGTCTTGAAGACCGTTAGACCTTAAACGGTCTTGGCCCTAAGACCTTCAATCGGTCTTAAGACCGTTAGACCCTCAAACGATCTTGACCTCAAAGTCCTTAAACGGTTTGAGATCATTAGAATAAAATATAATTAATCTCAAATGGTTTTGAAACTGTTAGACCTCCAAAC
This sequence comes from Alisma plantago-aquatica, assembly GCA_963693085.1. Lineage (NCBI taxonomy): Eukaryota > Viridiplantae > Streptophyta > Magnoliopsida > Alismatales > Alismataceae > Alisma > Alisma plantago-aquatica. Next base: position 555,401,421 of record OY856411.1, read on the forward strand.
GGTCAACTCCTTTAAATGGTCAACTCCCTCAAACGGTTTTAAAACCGTTTAGACCTCCAAACGATCAACTCCTTCAAACAGTCAACATGACCAAACCGTTTGATGAAACCGTTTGAACCATCAATTATAGTCTTGAAATCAAGAAACCATCAATTAGGGTTTTGAAATCAAGGAACCATCAATTGTTGACATTATTGAAACTAATTCAATTGAAACCATTGAATCACCATTCAACCATAACATGACCTGACCTCAAACGGTCTTGAGGTCGTTTGACCCCAAACGGTCTTGAGATCGTTTGGTGTCAAACAGTCCGGAGACCATTTGACCCATCCAATCACTGAAATTAGTTGAATTCAATTAGGGTTTCTTCAATAACCCGATTTTAGGGTTTGTACTCAATGAACCTTAAAGTGTTGAACCCTTTGGAATTGATTCAATTAAGTACTATTGGATCATCATCAATCTATGAAATCATCTGACCTTAAACGGTCTTGAGACCGTTTGCTCACCAAACGATCTTGAGATCATTTAGTCTCAAGAGTGAAACTGTTTGCCCAAGATATTCATTGAGGTGTGTGCTTATGATGATGTCATCATCATCAAGCTTCGATCCTTCAAAATCTACTGCCTTTCTTATGGAAATTTCATCAATTATTCAAAGAAATTTCAAAAAGAACAAAATGATAAACAAGTGATGAAGAATTGAATGTAATAATAACATTTAAGGGTTTAAGTTATATCACCCGCCTTCAAAGTTGAAACCAAGCTTCAAGCTTCACGTCTCTAATAGTGAATGAAGCTTTCTCAACCTCCCAAGGTCCGTCCTCAAGATTTTGAGTGAAAAGAAATGGCTACATGTTGGAGTTCATCCTCCTGTTGTTCCTAAGCTCCCTTGTGCTCAGCCAAAGCAAGGAGAGAAAGAAAATCTGAAAAAGAGTCCTTATGTGGGTGGAAAATGAGGTACATATAAGGGAATTTCAAGAGAGAGAAAGTCTTATAATAATCCTTTGACTCCCCAAATTGGTGCCACTTAACCCCCTCACTTCCTTGCATACGAAACTATCAACTCCACCTTCGAATTCCTCTCCATTATCCATGAATTAAAGGAAAAGCAATTAAGCACCTTAATTCATATAATACTAATATCCCATATTTAGTGGATATTACTTTTTAGTTAACTAATGTGAGTGGGCTCTCCACTCACTTAGGATATTTTCGGTGCCATAGCAAGGCACAAGGATGTCCACACTTATCCAAATTCAACCTTCACATATTTAGTTGAAGGGCACTGCATTAATATATTTATTTTTGGATTAAATTGAATTGTGTTTCAATTATGCTTAAATCTTGATTATTTTAATATCAAGATTCTCTCTCCTCCAAAGTGATACAAATGAGATGCCCCTCTCATTTTATTTTCTCTACATGATGCCAAGAAATATGAGGGACTCTCTAGAGGTGGTATTTTGCATATTGAACCCTAGGTTTTGGGTAATTTGCACATTACACCAAAACTAGGTTTTAATGTACAACATTGCTTAACAAGCTCTTTCTTGGTGCTCAAGCTATCACAAACCATACCTCTGCATCATTTTCATTCTTATGATGCTTCAACACTTGAGGAAAATTTTACCATGTAACATTTGCAAGTTAACCCCTCAACTTGGGTAATTTGCACTTTAGTCCAAAACAAGCAAAACAATATTTCAACATTATTCAAAAAGGACTAAAATTGAAACATAAGTTCCTCTTGAGCCTTAATTACTTTTCAAAAGATAAGAGCAAGCATATAATTATCTTTATTAAGCAAAACATCTAGGGTTAAAGCATAACCCAGGTCAGGGATGTTACATTACATATCATATATGTATATTGGGATTTGTAGATTTAGGATTGGACATGCATAAAAGCCAATTTTATTCGCATCGTATGCAATAAATAAAGGCGACAAACCAAAATCGATCACATTGATAATCCTAAAGTATAGAACAGTTAACTTGGCTCTGATACCACAGTTGGGTTTTAGGGGAGGCAGAGAAGGCAGCACAAACAAAAATTTTCTTCCCCAGAACCCAATATAAAGGAATCGCGTCAACTTCTATACAATGGGAAGGATGGTTTGTAGAGACATACCTTTTCCAAGGCTTGCTCGACGACGTTATCTCACGCCTTGCGCGGTCTTCACCTCTGGTCTTGGACGGTGTCTGTGCAGCTCCTGGTCTCACCGGGATTGTCAGGATTGATAGTTGTCCTCCGAGCGGCAGAAGTCTCCCGCCTCTGAAGTAGTCCACACGGACCACCTGGAACTCTGATCTCCTTGTCCCACAAGGAATCGGAAGGATTTGCACCCTCCTATTGGCGCACTAACCACCGACACACTCTCCCGCCACCAGTCGCTTTTCTGTAGTTGTCTTTCCCTTGATGTGCCTCCCTTATCGGGTAGCACTTGCTCAGGCTCTCTCGGTTACCACAACCAGAGATAACGACAACTTTACAGAGCAACTGGTGTTCTGTGTTGTGCTTTGAGAAGCCCCCAATACCCCTATATATATACGAGGCTCATGGGATAGGGTTCTCTACCTCGGGCAATGCGGTATTAAAGCAGGAGTAGAAGGGTTTGAGATTTTCCACAAATCTAACAAACTACGTCAGTTGAACCGATCGATTCGGCCCTAAACCAATCGTCTGGGCCCTTGAGCCGATCGGTTCGAGCATGATCTGATCGATGCATGGTCCTGGTCCAACTCAAATTGACTTTCCATGTTCGTTTCCAACTAATCATATATTAGTCCTTATCTAAATCAAATTTGACAAGTGAAACAAACTCGGTTGGTCATCCGACCAGTTCAACTATGTGAACCGGTCGATTCATTGACCTAAGCCGCTCGGCTCACCCGCATGAGCTGATCGGTTCATCTCCATGAGTCGATCGGTTGGGGCAGCAGATCAGTCAATTGCAGTTCCAATCAATCTGATACTCTAATCATCTGATCCAACACCTTGAATACTATGATTTTGAGCTATCAATTGATTGTGTGTTTAATTGAACTACTTAACTCCTTTAGTAATCAATCCAAACAAGATTTATGGATAAACTCCTCTTCCAGGAATATGTCCTAGTGTGTGTGACCCTGCAGGTCCATTTCACGTTGGCAGTGAAAGTCCATAACACTTATGACTTCACAAGCAAAGAGTTATAATTATTTTGGTGTTAATGAAAGATTGCATTCTTATGCGCCTTAATTTGAGGTTTAGTCCTCTTTATGGTAATGGATGTATAAATATGCCATTATGGAGTAACATGGAATTGTGTTATACATTTTATATCACCTGAAGTTGCAATCCAAAATTTATTTACAAGAGTCATTTAGAAGCATGCTTTCAAACATTGCTCATCAAAGTTAAACCTAGTGTCCTTTTCTAATAATTCGGAAAGTGGCTTTGCTATTTTCAAAAAATCTTTAATAAAGCGTCGGTAAAAACCGACATGTCCTAGAACACTCCTAACCCCCTTCACTGATGATGGTGGAGGTAGCTTAGAGATGACTTCTATTTTAAATGGGTCGACCTCCATTCCCTTGTTGGACATATTGTGTCCCAATACTATTCCCTCACTCACCATTATGTGACACTTTCCCTAGTTCAGCACTAAGTGAGTGTCTTCACACCACTGTAAAACCTTCTCAAGACTGGAAAGATAGTTTTTAAATGACTCTCCATACACTGAAAAATCATACATGAAAACCTTGAGACATTACTCTACCATATCAGAAAAAAGCTAGCATACATCTCTTAAAAGTCACTGGTGCATTGCCTAACCCAAAAGGCATTCGATGATAAGCAAACGTACCATAGGGACAAGTAAAAGTAGATTTCTCTTGGTCTTGTGGCTCGACGGAAATCTAATTATATCCAGAATATCCATCAAGAAAATAGAAATGAGAGTGTCTGACAAGCCGCCCAAGAATTTGATCAATGAAAGTAAGTGAAAAATGATCTTTCAACGTGGTGGCATTCAAATGACTGTGGCAACACATCCCACTATCACACAGATAGCGAGGTGTTACGCGAAAACGTGCGGAAAACACCATAACCACAGATTACCAAAAACACGGGTTAATTAAAACCGATCGCGGAAAATGGATAAACTGTGAAATTGTTACATATAGGTCCTCATCCTGCAAGAAAACATGTTATATAAACATTTACGAGCCCTGGTATGTGTCCACAACTTAGAGAAACAGCTGTCTTGTCATCACATGAGTTCATCACCTATTATATATATACATAAAGGCCCATATCTGTCCAGTAGAAGGATATACAAAGGATCAACATCCATACATCGTGAAACAACGTCAAAACGCTCCCAAGGACATGAGAGTACAGGGATGACTCTAGACTCTACTACAAAACACCAAAACAGTAGCATATCCATCTCTTGCCTTCTACTGCTCGTCTGGCTACTCGGATGCAACTCCGCGACCACCACCACGTCTAGCTCGAACACCTGAAAACCAGCGAGGTGAGACAATCGAACATTGTCCCAGCGAGAAACATAACTCCCCGCTGAAACTATAAAACCAGAGGGTAAAGCAACAACAGTAGATAACTAGTAAAACATAGAATGATAACAGTCTATATAATAAGGCTATTCGTACCATCATGCTTACCAGGCTGTTCATAAGACATATCACCACTTATCTCTTTATGGAACATGATTGACAAGATAAGGTTCATAAGATCTTATCACATAACATGCGGAACGTATAAGTAACTGTATGTATAACAAGGTTAACTGCACAAGCAAGGCCTCGACCAATGTTTCGTGGTTTGCCTTAAGCAATAAATACTATTCGACTGAATTACATATTATTATGCCTTGAGGAAGTGAGTCGTATCGCGCAAATCCAACCTTCGGTTGTGAAACCCAAAGCCGGTGCCATACAAGGTCAAATGGAAGAGACGGACTCCATGACCTCCCACCTCGTAGTCAGTATACGAGTACAACACAAGCAGGACCGCAATCTCATGCTTAAGTGTCCTCAGCCACAGGGTCAGCTCCATAGGCTACCCATCCTCTAGCCCGCCTCGGTACAGGTCTCGGCGCTAGTATATCCGAGCCACGTGCCTATTCACCGTGCTCTGAGCCATGAACGCATTCATGCTCCCATATCGCATATCCGAGCCATGGGCATGTTCACCATGCTTTGTTCATATCCCGAGTCTGCAACCGTAGCTGCACTCAAATCCTCACTATTTTAGGCTAGGAGAAACCTCGCATATTCAAAAATATGTGCTCCGGGTTAACCTGCAGGAGAACCCGTTTCACCATCACCAGCTCCTGACGATGATAGATCTATGGCCAGGGCAACTACATGATATATTACACTGTGATTAATTAGTATCTTTTATATGGATTGCAAGATTCAACCAAGTTGTATAACATGCAAACTATAACAACATAAATAGTATGAAACTCAACAGTATGCTTTCATGTAGTCAACATCATCCTGACCCATCACAAGGATCCCTATTACATGTTATCACTTGGCCTCTTGCCATTCATCCAGATCCATCTCAAGGATCATCACATACCATGGGATCTCAATCCCTCATCATATATTGCCACTGCCTCTCAAGGCTTACATCATCATCAAGAGTAACTTATCAAAGCAGTGTTACTCATCATAATTATATACCTCATAGCCTTTGTTTTGGCTATGCATCACCTGCATGGTTAGTGTACACAATAATCATAGGCTTATCAAAATAGGGTGACATTAATGACTATATACTTTATCAATCAAACCTCAACTTGTAATCATGGGCTTAGATTTCATCATAAGCAAACCATATTACATGCTTACCACATTCTTAGCTTTATACAAATAATCAAGATGATCACATACATGGGTAAAGACATATGCGTTACATAAACAAGCTTTACCATATCAATTACCATTCAGCATGTCGATTTCTAGGAGGGGCAGAACCCTCACTAAAAGCACCACAAACCCTCACCACAAGATATCGGGCAGGGTACCCTCATCTAACGTCCATCCCATAATGGCCAGCACTAAAGTGCAACACGCAACGCTGCGTCAGGGTGCCGTACACTCACTTGTATCGTGCATCACCGCGTCATATACAAGGATAACGGTCAAGGCCTGCCGTGCAGCCAGGTATATCGGGCGACGCGGTGTCGTGATCAGCTGCAACGCCCGTCACAAGGTGGGGCTGTCGACCGACACACAAAAAGCTAACGTGACGCCCGTCACAGGACTAACTAGAAACGTCTCCTCAAAGCACAACGATAACCAGCTGCCTCTAAGTTAGGTGTACAAAGCTCAAATAACCAGCAAAGGGGGCCTATCGTTCAACCAACCAACCCATGGCCTATCAGCCGTCACAAGGTAGGGTAGTAGTGTGACACCCGTCACAGAGACCAGGGGTATCGTCCATCACCATCACCACATGTGTCGTTCAAGGTTCTAGGTCAAGGGGTATCGGGAAACACCTCCCCAAGCTCATCATCAACCTCAAGCACAAGGGTATCAAAACCCTAAAATATCAAGAAGATGGCTCACCTCTCAACTTAAATGAGAGAGGGGTCTTGCACATCTCTTAACACCAAACGGGCAACACAAGGAACAACCTTAGCAACGTTTACAACTACCACAAAGCTCACCCTTCAAGTCCGAGGTGAGAGGAGGGTGTTGCTCAAGCTGCTAGATCACAAGCTCACCTCTCAACTTAAACGAGAGAGGAGTGTTGCTCATGATGCTAGTACTCAAGCTCACTCCTCAAGACCTAGGAGAGAAGAGAGTATTGCTCACCAAGGAACCCTAGAACACATAGTTCAGCTAATAAGAACAACTAGGCAAGAAACAAAGCTAGCAACATATAAGAACATGAAAGAAGGTAGTATAGTTAGGGTTAGGAGTTATGCAACCCGCCTTAAGCAAGCTCCAAGCTCCTAGCACCAAGGAAGAAGAAAGCTCCAAGGCAGGATTGGCCACCAAGCTAGCTCCTCCAAGGGTGTCATCCACCAAGCTTGCAAAGGAGAAGGGTATCGTGCACCAAGGTAGAGTCGAAAACCAAGAGACTAAAAGATCCTTAGCAAGAGGAAAAGAACACATATATAGAAGGGAATGGAGGAGAAAACAAGGTAGAGAAAAGCAAGGTATCGTCCACCTAGGGACACTTGTCCTAGTGCACGAGCCACCACTCTAGCAAGCCCTAAACACATGTCTAAGGTCATTGCTACATGCAAGCATCAAGCACCAAGTGTCCACTAGAGGTGACACAAACGAGGTCAAAGCTTGGTCAAAGGCTCCTGGGCGACACACTAGGGCGACACACCCCAACATGGGTGACACAACCACCTCCTTGCCCGACACAAGGGTACAACCAAGCGAAATCAAAGCATCAGAAGGCCCAACAAGCTCAACCAAGCCCAAAGGTACTCAAGCAATGAGCCCAAACCATCCTCTTTACACTAGAGGAAGCAAGGAGAGAGAGGAACACCTCACAAGGTGGCAAACTTGCCCACAAACCCTAGACTTGGGTTATTTGCAAGTAGCACCTCCAACTCTCAACAAAGCACAACCAAACCCTAATCACCACTAAAGGTGATTAGCAAGCAACAAAGCATCAGGGCTAAGCAAAGAAAACAGGCTAAACCCTAAACAGAGGTTAGGGTCCTTACAAACTAACCCTCTACAAAGGGATTTCGTCCCCGAAATCCGAAGAGAAAAGCGAGGGATACTTCCTCCTCAACTCTTCCTCAAGCTCCCACGTGGCTTCCTCAACACCATGATGATGCCAAAGAACCTTCACAAGAACCAGGTCCTTCCTCTTCAGCTTCTTAACTCTTCTATCAAGGATCGCCACATGATCTTCCTCGTAGGTCACATCCTCATCAAGCTCAACCTCAACTGGCTGTATCACTGTTCCTGAATCTAGATGACTTTTCTTCAACATATTGACGTGGGACACTGGATGTAACCTGTGCAACTCTGGAGGCAACTCTAACTCGTAAGCTACCTTGCCAACACGTGCTATAACTGGGTAAGGCCCCATATATCTAGGTGCTAGTTTACCCTTTCGGCCAAACCTTAGCACACCTTTCCACGTTGAGACTTTAAGATACACTTTGTCTCCTACCTGGAACTCCAAAGGTCATCGACGATTGTCTGTGTAAGACTTCTGCCTGTCCTATGGCGCTTTCAGCTGTTATTGTATTACTCTGATCTTTTCGGTTGTCTACTGTACTAACTCAGGACCCAAAAGCTGATATTCACCAGACTCGTACCAACACAAAGGATATCTGCACTTCCTGCCATACAAAGCCTCATAAGGAGCCATATCAATGCTTCACTGATAACTGTTGTTGTAGGCAAACTCTATTAAACTGAGATGTACATCCCAATCGCCTAGGAATTGTAAAACACAAGCTCGAAGGAGATCTTCTAAAGTCTGAATAGTCCTCTCATATTGTCCATCTGTCTGCGGGTGGAAGGAGGTACTGAACCTCAATTGCGTTCCCAACGCTTTGTGCAACTGCTCCCAGAAATGACTCGTGAACTAAGGACTTATGTCAGAAACTATCGTCGTTGGCACACCGTGCAAACGTACTATCTCATCCACATATACTCGAGCGAGCTTCTCAGCTGTATACGTCGTCTTCACTGGTAGGAAATGGGCAGACTTCGTCAATCTGTCCACTATTACCCAAATGGAATCATGATTCCTAGTTGTCCTGGGTAGACCAACTACGAAATCCATGGTTATATGATCCCATTTCTACTATAGTATTGGCAAGGGTTGCAACGTACCTGCCGTCTTCTGATGTTCAGCCTTGACTTGTTGACAAACAATCCGGGCCACCAATACAAGTCCTTCAGACTATGATACATCTTGGTGACACCTGGATGCATAGCATACATTGACGTGTGTGCTTCCTCGAGCACTAACTTCCTCATATCATCTGCATCTAGAACCACCATCCTATCATGATAGCAAACTAGCCCATCTTCGGACTCATGGAACCCATCACGCTTTTTACTGCCGAACTCGGATCTGATAAGTTGTACCACATCATCTGTCTGCTGTGCATCTTGGATCTGCTGTCTTAGCATAGGCTTGACTTGCATCTGTGCTAAAAGTCTAGCTAGTGAGGAAACTTCCATCTACACATTCATCTGCCGCAAAGAAACAAACATATCCCGCCTATGGCATACCAGGGAACTCAACTGTGCCTTCTTTGAAGAAAGAGAAGAAGACTTTCGGCTAAGCACATCAGCTACCACATTTGCCTTACCAGGATGATACTCGATGGTGCAGTCATAATCATTGATTAACTCCATCCATCGACGTTGTCGCATGTTCAACTCATGCTGCAAAAAGATGTACTTCAGATTCTTATGATCAGTAAAGATCTGACACACTTCCCCGTAAAGATAGTGTCTCCAAATCTTTAACGCATGAACCACTGCTGCCAACTCCAAGTCATGAGTCAGATAGTTCTCCTCGTGTTTCTTAAGTTGTCGTGAAGCAAAAGAAACCACATGATCTTCCTGCATCAGCACACAACCTAAACCTTTCTTGGAAGCATCGCAGAAAACAACATAGCCCTTTCCAGGCTCGGGCAGGATTAATACTGGAGCACTGGTCAGCTTCTCCTTCAAACTTTGGAAAGCTTGCTGACAACGATCATCCCAGACAAAAGGTATATCTTTTCTAGTCAACTTTGTCATCGGCAACGCAATCACACTGAAGTCCTTGATAAACCTCCGGTAGTATCTTGCCAAACCCAGGAAACTATGAACTTCTGTCGGAGTCTTCGGCTGCTCCCATTCTGCAATGGACTCCACCTTTCTTGGGTCCACTTTGACTCTTTCTGCAGATATCACATGACCTAAGAAAGTCACTTCTTCCAACCAGAACTCACACTTACTGAACTTGGCATATAACTAATGTTGGCGAAGAAGAGTCAACGCTAGACGAAGATGTCACTCATGCTCTTACTTGTCCCGACTATAGATCAAGATATCATCTATGAAGACTACAACAAACTGATCTAAGAACAGATGGAACACTCTATTTATCAGATCCATGAAAGCAGCAGGTGCATTGGTTAGCCCAAACGGCATAACCACGAACTCGAAGTGACCATACCTCATCCTAAAAGCTGACTTTGGTATGTCAGCCACCTTAATCCTCAACTGATGATATCCGAACCGTAGATCGATCTTCAAAAACACTGTTGCACCATACAACTGATCGAACAGATCGTCTATCCTCGGTAACGGGTACTTGTTCTTGATCGTGACTTTGTTCAACTGTCGGTAATCTATACATAACCACATCAACCTGTCCTTCTTCTCGACGAACAACACTGGAGCACCCCAAGGAGACATACTCGGTCGGATGAAACCTTTCTCCAACAACTCTTGCAAATGCTTCTTAAGCTCTGCCATCTCTACTGGAGCCATCCTATACGGTGTCTGTGCAACTAGCTATGTTCCTGGTACCAAATTGATCTCGAAATCAATCTCTCAGGGTGGACGAACACCAAGAAACTCATCAGGAAACACATCCGCAAAATCTCGAATGACTGACACCTCTTCAAGGCTAGGACCTTTCGTCTTGGTAGACACAACGGTATCCACCACGTGAGCTAAGAACGCCTCACATCCTTGTCGTAACAACTTTTCTGCCACCATAGCTGATACCAGACACGTCGGAAGAATCTTCCTATCTCCCTAGAAGATCCACTTCTCTCCATCAACGTCAAACACAGCTTGCTTGGAACCACAGTCCAAAACAACCTTATACTTCTCTAAGGTATCCATCCCAAGGATAACATCGAACCCATGCATATCAAGTGGTATAAGATCCACTTGGATGTTGTGTCTCGAAAAAGACAAGACACAAGATGGACACTCTTCTCGAAGCATCGAGGAACCATCAAGAGGGGTTTCTAACAACAAGCTATCCTTCTTACAGCTAACAGGTAAACGAAAGTTTTCAAGCATACTATAGGCGATAAAAGAGTGTGTAGTACCCGGGTCAACCAGAACAGATATAAAGTAAGAAGAAGACATATTAGAATGAAATAACTCCATATGACCTGTCACCACTCGTGGGTTGACTATCACTTCCGGCTGATTCATAGCGTAGAATCGAGCCATTGCTTGCTGTCCACGTCCTCTGGTTCCTTGAGAAGACGATCCCACTTGTGACGCTTGACTGCGTCCTCGCCCTCTGCTACTACTGGGTTGCTGTCTATCTGACCCTTGGTTATTCTGCCTCGACTACTGTGTCACTTCAACATCTCTATTCAGACAATGCAATTTGAGATGCCCGACTTGACCACAAAGATAGCATGCCCTATCTTCAAACCGTGGCCTAGATGGCCCTGTCACTGCCACTGAAGCTGTACTATGCGCCTTAGACGGCGAAGAAACATATCCTCTACCCTTACTCGGAGACCACTGCGACGGTGCACTCGAACCTCTCATAACTGAAGGCGATGAAAACCTGGGCTTCTTGAAGCCACCAAACCTCTGTCCTTGGAACTGAGCAGACCTCTTGTGAGACATAGATTCTCTTTTCTCCCTTACCGACCTTTCAATCCTCCTGACAGATTTCACAAACGTAGCAAACCGCTCACGGTTCTCCAATGCAAAAACAGGTATTGTCAGCTTAGCACTCAGACCTTTCTCAAAACGTCTAATCCGCTCCTCATCTGTTGCTGCCATGTGAGGACAAAACCTCAACAAATCCATGAATTTGGCTTCATACTCGGTGATGTTCATCGCTCCTTGTCGTAAGCTCTCAAACTGACTGATCTTCTCATCCAGATACGTCTTCGGGAAGTATCTGCTGACGAACTCGTGCCAAAAAGCCTCCCAACCGATCACCTCACCAGGTCGCTTCTCCTCCTCGATGGTCCACCAGTGACCATCACTACCCTTCAGAAGGTAGACAGCGTGCTTTACTTTGTCCGCTTTGGGGATGTCGAGGATCCGGAAAGCCTTCTCAAGACTTGTCAGCCACAGATCTGCATCCGATGGATCAGTCGTTCCAGCATAATCTGAAGCTCCGACTCGGCGAAGCCGCTCGAAGGTCTTCCCAATACCCGATGTTTCACCATGGGGAGCCTGTGCTCTCGGCGGAGGCACTGGCAATCGCTCAACCATGAGATTCATCATAGCCATCATCTGCCCCATAAGCTGTTGATAAGCAGGATGTTCAAGAATGGCTGGGTCAGGTTGGGGGACCTCAGGCACCCTATCTTCATGTGCCTGCCCAAAAGCTCCATCAACTGATGCAGCATCGCTATACTCAGGAGCATGTTCTTCATGGTTTCCAGACATCTTGACTTTTTTCTTATGAGGGCAGAAGACGATCGTAAGAAAATCTGGACAACTCACAAGAACAGACACAACCTGGTCCTAAATCCCTGTAGACTCAGCGAACCTAAAGCTCTGATACCAAAACTTGTGGCAACACATCCCACTATCACATAGATAGCGAGGTGTTACGTGAAAACGTGCAGAAAACACCATAACCACAGATTACCAAAAACATGGGTTAATTAAAACCGATCGTGGAAAATAGATAAACTGTGAAACTGTTACATATAGGTCCTCATCCTGCAAGAAAACATGTTATATAAACATTTACGAGCCATGGTATGTGTCCACAGCTTAGAGCAACAACTGTCTTGTCATCACATGAGTTCATCACCTGTTATATATATACATAAAGGCCCATATCCGGCCAGTAGCAGGATATACAAAGGATCAACAGCCATACATCGTGAAACAATGTCAAAACACTCCCAAGGACCTGAGAGTACAGGGATGACTATAGACTCTACTACAAAACACCAAAACAACAACATATCCATCTCTTGCCTTCTACTGCTCGTCTGGCTGCTCGGCTGCAACTCCGCGATCACCACCACGTCTAGCTCGAACACCTGAAAACCAACGGGGTGAGACAATCAAACATTGTCCCAACGAGAAACATAACTCCCCGCCGAAACTATAAAACCAGAGGGTAAAGCAACAGTAGTAGATAACTAGTAAAACGTAGAATGATAACAGTTTATATAACAAGGTTATTTGTACCATCATGCTTACCAGGCTGTTCATAAGACATATCACCACTTATCTCTTTATGGAACATGATTGACAAGATAAGGTTCATAAATCTTATCACATAACATGCGGAACGTATAAGTAACTGTATGTATAACAAGGTTAACTACACAAGCAAGGCGTTAACCAATGTTTCGTGGTTTGCCTTAAGCAATAAATACTATTCGACTGAATTACATATTATTATTCCTTGAGGAAGTGAGCTGTACCGCTCAAATCCAACCTTCGGTTGTGAAACCCAAAGCCGGTGCCATACATGGTCAAATGGAAGAGCCGGACTCCATGACCTCCCACCTCGTAGTCAGTGTACGAGTACAACACAAGTAGGACCGCAATCTCATGCTTAAGTGGCCTCAGCCACAGGGTCAACTCCATAGGCTACCCATCCTCTAGCCCGCCTCGATACAGGTCTCGGCGCTAGTATATCTGAGCCACGTGCCTGTTCACCGTGCTCTGAGCCATGAACACATTCATGCTCCCATATCACATATCCGAGCCATGGCCCTATTCACCATGCTCTGTTCATATCCCGAGTCTGCAACCGTAGCTGCACTCGAATCCTCACTATTTTAGGCTAGGAGAAACCTTGCATATTCAAAAATATGTGCTCTGGGTTAACCTACAGGAGAACCCGTTTCACCATCACCAGCTCCTGACGATGATGGATCTATAGCCAGGGCAACTACATGATATATTCCACTGTGATTAATTAGTATCTTTTATATGGATTGCAAGATTCAACCAAGTTGTATAACATGCAAACTATAACAACATAAACAGTATGAAACTCAACAGTATGCTTTCATGTAGTCAACATCATCCTGATCCATCACAAGGATCCCTATTACATGTTATCACTTGGCCTCTTTCCATTCATCCAGATCCATCTCAAGGATCATCACATATCATGGGATCTCAATCCCTCATCATATACTGCCACTGCCTCTCAAGGCTTACATCATCATCAAGAGTAACTTATCAAAGCAGTGTTACTCATCATAAATATATACCTCATAGCCTTTGTTTTGTCTATGCATCACCTGCATGGTTAGTGTACACAATAATCATAGGCTTATCAAAATAGGGTGACATTAATGACTATATACTTTATCAATCAAACCTCAACTTGTGATCATGGACTTAGATTTCATCATAAGCAAACCATATTACATGCTTACCACTATCTCAGCTTTAGACAGATAATCAAGATGATCACATACATGGGTAAAGACATATGCGTTACATAAACAAGCTTTACCATATCAATTACCATTCAGCATGTCGATTTCTAGGAGGGGCAGAACCCTCACTAAAAGCACCACAAACCCTCACCACAAGATATCGAGCATGGTACCCTCATTTAACGTCCATCCCATAACGGCTAGCACTAAAGTGCAACACGCAACACTGCGTCAGGGTGCCGTACAATCACTTGTATCGTGCATCACCACGTCATATACAAGGATAACAGTCAAGGCCTGCCGTGCAGCCAGGTATATCGGGCGACGCTGTGTCGTGCTCACCTGCAACGCCCGTCACAAGGTGGGGCTGTCGGCCGACACACAAAAAGCTAACGTGACACCCGTTACAGGACTAACTAGCAACGTCTCCTCAAAGCACAACGATAACCAGTTGCGTCTAAGTTAGGTGTACAAAGCTCAAACAACCAGTAAAGGGGGCCTATCGTTCAACCAACCAACCCATGGCCTATCGGCCGTCACAAGGCAGGGTAGTAGTGTGATGCCCGTCACAGAGACCAGGGGTATCGTCCATCACCATCACCACATGTATCGTCCAAGGTTCTAGGTCAAGGGGTATCGGGTAGCACCTCCCCAAGCTCATCATCAACCTCAAGCACAAGGGTATCAAAACCCTAAAATATAAAGAAGATGGCTCACCTCTCAACTTAAACGAGAGAGGGGTCTTGCACATCTCTTAACACCAAACGGGCAACACAAGGAACAACCTTAGCAATGTTTACAACCACCACAAAGCTCACCCTTCAAGTCCGAGGTGAGAGGAGGGTGTTGCTCAAGCTGCTAGATCACAAGCTCACCTCTCAACTTAAACGAGAAAGGAGTGTTGCTCATGATGCTAGGACTCAAGCTCACTCCTCAAGACCTAGGAGAGAAGATAGTATTGCTCACCAAGGAACCCTAGAACACATGGTTCGGCCAACATGAACAACTAGGCAAGAAACAAAGCTAGTAACATATAAGAACATGAAAGAAGGTAGTATAGTTAGGGTTAGGAGTTATAAAACCCACCTTAAGCAAGCTTCAAGCTCCTAGCACCAAGGAAGAAGAAAGATCCAAGGTAGGATCGGCCACCAAGCTAGCTCCTCCAAGGGTGTCGTCCACCAAGCTTGCAAAGGAGAAGGATATCGTGCACCAAGGTAGAGGAGAACACCAAGAGACTAAAAGATCCTTAGTAAGAGGAAAAGAACACATATATAGAAGGGAATGGAGGAGAAAACAAGGTAGAGCAAAGTAAGGTGTCGTCCACCTAGGGACACTTGTCCTAGTGCACGAGACACCACTCTAGCAAGCCCTAAACACATGTCCAAGGTCATTGCTACATGCAAGCATCAAGCACCAAGTGTCCACTAGAGGTGACACAAACGAGGTCAAAGCTTGGTCAAAGGCCCCTGGGCGACACACTAGGGTGACACACCCCAACATGGGCGACACAACCACCTCCTTGCCCGACACAAGGGTACAACCAAGCAAAAGCAAGGCACCAGAAGGCCCAACAAGCTCAACCAAGCCCAAAGGTACTCAAGAAACGAGCCCAAACCATCCTCTCTACACTAGAGGAAGCAAGGAGAGAGAGGAACACCTCACAAGGTGGCAAACTTGCCCACAAACCCTATACTTGGGTTATTTGCAAGTAGCACCTCCAACTCTCAACAAAGCACAACCAAACCCTAATCACCACTAAAGGTTATTAGCAAGAAACAAAGCATCAGGGTTAAGCAAAGCAAACAGGCTAAACCCTAAACGGAGGCCAGGGTCCTTACAATGACGATAGTCAATACAAACTCACCACCGATCACCAATCTCATAGAAATCAATTCACTTGCATAGTTTGTTATGACCCTTATCCTCCCTTTCTTACGAACCACTTGGGTTGGACTAACCCAATTTGAGTTACAGATAACATAAATTATACCTGCCAACAAAAGCTTTACTACCTCTTTCTTCACCACCTCAGTCATGATGGGATTAAGACGCCACTGAGGTTGCACTATAGGCTTGGCTCCTTCTTCCATGTGGATCTTGTGATGGAAAAAACTAGGGAGATCCCCTTGATTTCTGCAACTGACCACCCAAATGTAGCTCGGTGGTTCTTCAACACTATTAACAATTGCTCCTCCTCTTGGATGCTCAACAAGGCTGAGATAATGATCGGAAGCTTCTCATTTGCTGCCAAGAAGATATATTTCAAGTGCGGTGGCAACAACTTCAACTCAAGATCTGGATGACTCTATAGATATGGAATCAACAGTGGTGGAGGTGGTCCTAAGTCCTCATAGTTCCTGGTGTAGTAACACAACAATGCCTTAAGAAACAAGACACACTCCTCTAAAGAACGACATCGTGTGTAGTCATACACCAAATTCATGATGCACACCTCCAAAGGTAACTACAGAATGCCTGAACAAGGGTGGAAGACGTCGCCTCTTCAATTGTCACTGGGAAATCGTCCTCCTCTTTATCATTAGGATATTGAACCGCCTTAGCCAATGAAATTTTGATGCTATCCTCTTAATTTTGGGTGATACCTTGTTTTATGCCTTGATAAGCTACCTAAAAAATTTCAGATGCTAAGGTATTCCTACAAAGAGTTATAATTGTTTTGGTGTTAATGACAAATTGCATTCTTATGCGCCTTAATTTGAGGTTTAGTCCTCTTTATGGTAATGGATGTATAAATATGCCATTATGGAATAACATGGAATTGTTTCATACATTTTATATCACCTGAAGTTGCAATCCACAATTTATTTACAATAGTCATTTAGAAGCATGTGTGTAACTTGTGATTTAGTAAGAAATAATCAGGTGTAACCTTAATCATGTTGTGCTTTGTGACCGTAGAACTATCTCAGGTTAGAACTTTCTAGATAGTGAACTAAGTAATCTGAAAGGAGCTTGGAGTCATATACTATTGAGTACATGCGGGTCTAGAGAGGGTATATCTCTGTCATCCTAATACTAAGGTTTTAGAGAGCAGTTGACGTCATGTCTCAGATTTGTTGTGACAGAGAACAACTATGACCGTAACTCATATTTGAGGGTTTATGCCCTAGTTTTAGTGTCGTGACATGTGTACCCAGGATGGATATGATTTAGTTCTAGTAGTTTAGGCTGGTGAGTCACTGTAGTTTGTCACTCGTACTAACCAAGGAAAAGAGATTTTTAGGATTTTGGTCATCCTAGATTTTATACGGGGCTGAATGGGACTTGGCATTCGTCAACTAGTAGTTTGAGTGGTACGCCTCGAACTACCCATGGCTTAATAAATTGTGTAACCCAGCCGTGTAGTATACATATTAGGGCTAGCTTAGCGAATCATAATGGCTGATGACTATTTCTTTAGTCTTCTGTATGGTATCATATATGATTCATATCCCTTCTTATGTAGTGATATGTACTCATAACTTTAGCTATACTTGTCCATTATGTATACACTGCTCAATTTTCTAATAAGTTATATATATTGTGTCGTAATTAACTATTTGTAAGAAATAACTATTATTAGAGGTTATATCACATTGTTGGGACTTGGAGTCCCACCTTGTGGGTTTCCACACCTTTTAGGTGATAAAAAACATAGACAAACCCATGGTGGCAATTAAGCTCAATTTAGAGAAAAGTAGAACTGAAAGGTTGGTGTGGTCATAATTAGAGTTCTAGAGTCGTCCTTGTACTCTCAAGTTCTAGAAGGAGATTTGTATATGATGCATGTCAACTCGAGATTTGTTTATATACCATGAACAATGTAAATGTTGTAATTATTAGGAAGATACATTTTGTATACATGTTGTGGTTGTGGTCGTTGATACTCATGTAAAGATATATGTTATAAAATATGTGATGTTTAGGCCTTTGTACAATTTTTTGATAGAATGGTTGGAATTTTTATTTAGTTTAATTCTATATATTTTTGGTAATATACTTAATTATTGCCGTTTTGGTTTTGAGTATATCTCTTTTTGTGAGGCGGGTTGTCACATCGATCTACTCATTAAAGGGTAGTAACGTTGATGAGTTTTGTTTTGATCTTATTTCATTAGGATCAAAGGTGGTAATTTCACTCCCACCTTCTTCCATCCCTTCATCTCATCAGAGACAATGAACTCTAAAAGGTGTTATGCGGGTTCCTCTATCATGATTAGGGTAGTCTCCATGATGGTGGTGAAAGGAGGTAAATCCCTATTTTTCTATGTTTGTGGTTTGTGGTTGTAACCTGAATGTAGGGGTATTCTCATCTTTTCGTGTGTTATTTGTTACACCATGCAAGTTTTTGATTGCCCAAAGTTCGCTGGTGAGGCCATTAATAACATATGGTTTTAGTTCTAGAGGCGGTGGTATATTTTCCCTTTCATACAAGTTTTTACATTTGATTTAGAAAATTCAAAATAAATAATATGTAGTCAATAAAATCAAATAAGGTATGCTTTGAAATAAAAAATAAGATATACCATTTGTCCATGTTGCATAACCTAATTCAACAATATTGAAAATGTCTTTTTAGGATTTTGAATACTTTATAAGAAAGTAACCCAAATTCTTATATATGAGTTATTAGGTATATTCTTACCATGATGTTGACCGAGGGTTTGACACTAGACTTTTTGGAATGAATTATAAGGTATGTGCATCCTCTCGATTCATTTGGGCTTTCTCATAACTGAAACCATGATCTCCCACATGAGGCATCTTTCCTAAATATGATCATTCTATAGTTAACTCTTATGATCTTTTGACACTCTTGATTGATTATATTGATATTGTGAATTGAACTATTGATGGTCTTTTGACCTAAATCTGGCTTATGTATAGATGTTCTCATTCTCTTCACTTGAACTGATACATTGTTGACTAAACCTAAACTTATGCTTGCCCTTCTCTATGTGCATGGCTTAAACTAGTTTTATTTTCACTAGTGGTACATGTGTGCAATCATACATCAGGGAACACTTTTTCTGTCCAGAGCGTGCTTTTCCACTCATCATACATAGGGGGACGTTCCCCCAAGGTGCAATTTTCCACCCACTTTTTGGCTCGATATCTTGTGGTGTCCCAACCCTGCTTTAACTAACCCTAGTCTATGGTTGTTTGCATGTAGTGTTGATTATTGTGACATTGTTGAAATGTTTCAAGGAAAGGTTTTCTTTGAAATGATGATGTTATCTGAATCCATTAAATTTCTCATCCATTTGATGTCCATTTGATGTGATAATTCTCTTGAATATACCTCCTTTTAGCTATCTTGTTAGTTGGAATACTCTTTACTTGAAACCACCTTGATTGATCATCTTTGCCCTAAATCACATGCCCACTTGTTTAATATTCCGCAGATTGACTTTATACTTATGCTCTTTCTTTTTTATTTTCCTCTTTCTGGGTGATGTTCCTAATCCACCCAGAGGTATGTATGGTAGAGGATGATGGCACAAGTTGGACACATACCGGAGAGTAGAACTTTGAAGATAACTTGGGATGACCAAGTTGCCCTCTACAACTGGTCCTTTTGTATAAGTTAATCTTTTAGTTTCTCATGTATGTTATGGCACCCTTAGTGGGTGGGGAACGATGTAATGTATTATTTTTGTGATAACATAATAGTTGTGATTTTATAAAAAGAAGAGACATACATACATAAACTTTATTAGAAGATTTTAAGAGAGATTATTACCGAATCCCGACATTGAGACGAGACTACTACGAGCCATATCATCGCTGAACGGGAGAGAAGAATCCATGTAACTGACCCTAACATGGTTGGGACTCAAGTGGAGACGAAAAAAAAAATGATGACGATAATGGTAAAAGCATTATTAGAGTCATCATGCGAATTAAAAAGTTAGATTAGAAACAGAAAATTGTAATCTTCCCTTTGACATAATAGAAGCGGCCTCGTAGTCATCAACTAAGCCCACTAGGTTAAATACACCTCATTGCAACCATAACAAGTGAAAATGACTAGTTTGGAAGAAAGGTACGCGGGATTCCACTCCCCGTCCAAGTGCGAATGGGAACTAGGGACTTTTATGACCATATACTATTTATAGTTCTTTGTGTTCCAAGCAACTTCGATATCTGAGTTAGGTTTTAACATGGGGGCCCTTGGAGGCGGAAAGCTAAGCAAAAGCAGAAAAAAGGTTGGTCATGGCAATCAAACTGGAAGTCAACCAGCCCCGAGCAGCTCCAAAACCTCATGTTGCTTACCTACTACCGCAGCAGCCAAATTGACCGGATCCCATCCACCAACGGATACAAATAATTATCACACGAACGAAGAAAATACATTTACCCTAATGATTAAAAATCCTAAAAATGGACACGGAGCACGTTCCTCGGGAGGAGCCGATTTAAAATCGATCTTCCCGGACAAGAATGTAAAGCAGAGGCCAGTAGTTAATGCGTGGGACCTATAAATATTTTCCTCTTTTTGTTACGATGAGAATGCGCCACCGCTACGTGAGCAGCAAGTTGCAGCTTCGTCGTTTTGTTCCGAAACGCCACATACTTTCTCAGGAAATTTTACATTTGGAAAAAACAAAAGGCAGCATATTAAACGCAGGAAAAATAGAGACGGGCGGGATGAGGAAAACGTCACGAGCAGTAATGGCGGAGAGACAAAGAAAGACTGAGCAAGAGCCAGGAACCAGAGGGGAGAGAACAGACTGAGAAATACGGACAGAGAGAGAAAGTAAGGGCCTGTTTGGTAGGGTGTAGCCGGATGACAAAGTACGTATTTAATGTATATTTTTACATTGCGAACTCACACAATTGCACCCTACTCCACCCAACCAAACTAGCCCTAAGCGTTAGCCAAACAGAAAAAAAAAAGAAGAGACAGAGAGAGAAGAGGCCAGCACCAGCATCGCTGCGGTGATAAGAGTAAGAAGGTGACAGTACCGCGGTGGGCGGTGCCCCCACGTCGGGGCCAGTAAGGACAGCTGTCCTTGAGATCCCAGCCTGACACAAACCCCTCCCGCCCTACCACACTTAAACACGCAGAATTAGAAAGAAAGACGGGGGACGGAAATAAAAGCAAGCGCCCCCCTCCCTCCTCGAAAAGGGAGTGCGCCTATCACTCTTCTACTTATCAGCTCAACCATCCACTTATCGTTTCAATCAAGACTACTTATCACAACGCAGCTTATCAAACGCCATCGAGCTATCAGTATACGCCATCGTGCGTATCACTTCCTTTCCTATAAATACGACACACAAACTCCGTCGACTCCCACTTCCTCCTTCCCTCGACCCTCACCTCTATTTCCCCACCACCATTCCTCCCCTCCTTATTATAATAATAATTGGTATCGTCACTCTCTTTCTCTTTCCCACCCCTCCTCTCTCTCTCACACACCTCTTCTCCCTTCTCCGCTGCTTCTCTCTCTATCCTCTCTGCTACAGGTCGCGGTCGGCCCCCATCTGCTGCAGCCGTGCCCTTTCTCCCTTCCCTTCCCTCGTCGTCTTCGTCACCGATCTCCAAACCGATCGAGCCCTGGCTGACGCCTCCAAGGTCAGATTCGCCGCCAGCCGCCCACCACCGATTCCTCTTACCCCATCCAACCTCCTCCAAGCACCCCCCCACACCTTCCTCACTTCGTCGTCTTTGCTGCTCCGCTTTTTTTCCGCAGCCTTTCCTTTTTTTTTTCTTCTTTTTTTTTACCCCTTCCGCCTCCAGGTTTTTTTTTTCCAGAGTGGATTCCTTCACCTGCTTCTCTTCCGGTGGTCGCCGCTTGCCGCCGCCTCCATAGCTCAGATCTCTACGAGGCCGGGGGGGGGGGAGTATGCCCGTGCGGTGTTTTTGTTTTTCCTTCACCCCTTGTTGTATTTTCTCTCTCCTCCTCTTCTCGCTATGGGATTTCTATTTTCTGGGCTTTCCTAGGGTGCTTGTTGGAGTTTCTGGACTTTATATTTCCGGTTCAAGTTTTGGGAAAGTCGCCACCCAAGTCTCTCCCTTTTTTTGGACGGGTCGTCTTTTGCTACGATGGGGCGGGCTGTTGCCGTCTGATAAGATCTTCCCCCTTTTTTTTTTATTACTATCTTCTCCTTTTTTTTCCCCAACTCAACTCTTACACACACAATAAATACAGTACTCAAAACCGGTCTTGATCCATTCTACCCTCTTCATCTTAAACAGCAGCTGTAGCAGCAGCACCAGCAGCAGCAGCAGGAGCAGGAGCGGCAGCTAGGGTTTGGAGAAGTGGGGCTTCCAGAGATGTCGTCCCTAAGCAGGGAGCTAGTCTTCCTCATCCTCCAGTTCCTAGATGAGGAGAAGTTCAAAGAGACCGTCCACAAGTAAGTAGTAGTAGTACTAGTACAAACTACTAGTAACAGAAACCAAAGCATCACACCTCCCACCTACAACACTTGTTCAACCTTTCTCTTTCCTCCTTTGCTTTTATTTCCAACCCTTAAAAGAGTTATGCTGGCTTTTTTTCTTTACCTCGACACCTCTCGTACTTCCCTCGGTTCACTGCCCTTCCTTTTTCTGGTGCACTTGGAGCATAGTAGTAGTTCGTTCTATGCTTTTTTCTTCATCTGATTATCTTCTACACTTGCCTCACGCAGGCTCGAGCAGGAATCCGGCTTCTTCTTCAACATGAAGTACTTTGAGGACGAGGTGCACAATGGCAACTGGGACGAGGTCGAGAGGTACCTATCCGGATTCACAAAGGTCGACGACAACAGATACTCGATGAAGATATTCTTCGAGATAAGGAAGCAAAAGTACCTAGAGGCATTGGACAAGTAAGTAAGATGGGGAAATGGCGAGCAATCATGAGTGATTTTTTTTTTTTTGAGTTTGATTTAGTTAGTTGGGTGGGTTGGTGAGTGGTTGGTTGGCTTGGCTGGCTAGCTGGGGTTTGTTTGCGTTTACAACTTTGACATTCGTCCGTCCACATCTGTTCTCTTGTCTGGAAACATTAAAACATTGCCTTTTTTTCTACTTCCAGACATGACCGTGCCAAGGCCGTTGAGATACTCGTCAAGGACCTCAAAGTGTTCGCATCATTCAATGAGGAGCTATTCAAGGAGATTACACAGCTGCTCACATTGGAGAATTTCAGGTTTATTATTAGCTGCTGCATTTTTGACGTTTGGCTTGTATCTATAATAATCCATTAATCAACCTGCAGATTTTTTTTGTATAATTATACCATTTCTTCAATGTAGGGAGAACGAACAACTGTCCAAGTACGGTGACACCAAGTCAGCCAGGTCCATAATGCTCGTAGAGCTCAAGAAGCTCATCGAAGCCAACCCACTCTTCAGAGACAAACTGCAGTTCCCCAACCTGAAGAATTCGAGATTGAGGACCCTCATCAATCAGAGGTAGGTGGACAACACTTATCACTGGGGCAGGGTATATATAGCATATTAAGTAGGTACCAATTTACTGATGGGGCTCATGACAATTACTGCATTGTTCCATTAGTTCTTCCCCAGCCATTGCCGATGCCCTCACTCTTCTCTTTTTTCTGCTTTTTTTTTGTGGGTTCCTTCACTTCCTTGTGCTTGCTGTTCCCTCCCACCTCCAAATGTGGACTCCTCACAATCAGCAATAGGTGACTGCAAATGTGTCTGCATATAGATTATACTGTTTCATTCACTCTTGCATTACTTTATGATAATGACTTTTATTGAGAGTCACACTTTTTTTTTCTCCCTTTTTTTTAAAGCATGCATGTCTATGTCTTGCAATATCCCATGCATCACTTTCATATTGTTGGTTTTACTGGAGTCCTTTGCAAAAAAAAAAAAACCCAATTATATGGATGAAAATCGGGCTTCCACCACATCAATTGAGTTTCAGTATTCTGCATTTTGATTGGCTACATATCTGATCGCATTGTTGTAATTATTAAAAAAACAGCATATGCGTGCATATGACATTTGCTATATTTCCGCTGCACTGCATGTTACAAATTAATTGCATGTTACCAAATATAGATTCAACATTTAACACAATGTTATCACTATTTACCAAGATGTACTGTAGTTTTTTTTGAATATTAGCGTTATAGCGTAACCTATGTTTCTTTCTTATTCAGCTACTGGGTTATTTTTTAATGGATTTAGTGTTTCTTGTCTCACTTCATTCAATTGCATTAAGCATGTAGGCCAAATAACTATCCCCTAATTCTTATAATACTCAACTTTAACGATTTAAGCCATGTTTTGTTTTCCGGTGAACTTAACAATGCACAAAATGGGCAACCAGTGTCGATTCTTTAATGTTTGTCAAGTATTTTTTTCCCCAGAATCCAGCTAGCACCAAATTATATGCCGTTTAACATGGCTGGATGTGTTTACTGATCTATTATTATTTCATTTTTAATATATTTTCTTATTTGTGTTGGTATATTTCCTCATAGTATCTTTACAGTGAAGTGATGAGCTGTTAATTTTTATGTGAATGCGCTCTAATTGAGTTTCATTTTATCAATTTTTAGCCTAAATTGGCAACACCAGCTCTGCAAGAACCCTAGACCAAACCCGGATATTAAAACCCTGTTTGTAGATCACTCATGTGGGCAACCAAATGGTGCACATGCTCCTTCGCAAGCAAACAACCCCCTACTTGGTACCATGCCAAAGCCTGGTGGTTTTCCTCCATTGAGTGCACACGGGGTAAACATTTTGTACCATATCTTCTTTTGGTTTATAAAATCCATTTTAGGGCTTTACTTATATATCTAATTATTTTTGTAATTCAGCCTTTTCAGCCAGCGCCTGTTCAAGTGCCTACTCCTTTAGCTGGCTGGATGTCCAATCCCTCCACTGTTAGCCATCCTGCCGTGTCAGGTGGAACAATTGGTCTGAGTGCCCCTTCGAACCCAGGTGACTACTGACACCGAAACCTTGCACTAGAAGTTGATTGTGTTGTGCCTTATCTTAATTTTAACTCTTGCTGTTTCTTTTCTGTCAGCGACATTGTTGAAGCACCCAAGAACCCCTCCATCTAATAATCCTGCAGTTGATTATCAGTCGGCAGATTCTGATCATGTTACCAAGAGACCAAGACCCATAGGGCTTTCTAATGAGGTAAGTTGGCTATTACATTTTGAGTTATTGTGATCACTTCAGTTGTCAATTGTAGATTGCTAGTGTTAGGAAGTTTCTAATACCCTTCCATATCATCAGCAAAGCTTTTCATTAATCTACTGGTGCGCTAAAGCTTTCCTTGTGCAGGTCAATTTACCTGTAAATATACTGCCAGTTGCATACCCAGGTCAGAACCATAGTCAACCTATGTATTCTTCAGATGACTTGCCAAAAACAGTTGCAAGGACACTAAATCAAGGATCAAATCCAATGAGCATGGACTTTCACCCCATCCATCAAACTATACTTCTTGGTGAGCTTCACTGCTTGTGTAGTTATTTTTCTCCCGTCAATCTGGATTTTGACTGGATTCTCCTTCTTGCTACTTAGTTGGTACTAATCTCGGAGAAATTGCTATCTGGGATGTTAGCACCCGGGAGAGATTGGTTCTAAGACCCTTTAAAGTTTGGGAGCTTACCCAATGCTCCTTGGCTCTTCAGGTTTCATTTTGACCATTCAAATTTAGTTCCGTTGCATTTATTGCATTATTCTTGTATTGCTAAACTTATGTTTCTCATGATTTATTAGACCTCCCTAGTTAAAGATCCATCAGTATCAGTTAATCGCATTACATGGAGTCCAGATGGTTCTTTATTTGGTAAGCTCTATCAAATACATAAGAGATTATAAGGAATCTTTTAGATATATTTTCTTAAGTTCACATCTTATATCGATCTCATGCTATTCTAGGGGTTGCATTTTCACGGCATATTGTGCAAATTTATTCTTACCATGGCGGTGATGACATTAAGCCCCACCTTGAGGTACAAATCTTGTACTGTGCTTTGTTGAGGTTCTTGAACTCTTTTCTCCTATATCCTTATGTTGGCTTGACTTTTTTTTTTTTAATACCTGGACTCTTAGATTGATGCACATGTTGGTGGTGTTAATGATCTTGCTTTTGCCCATCCCAATAAGCAATTATGTGTAATAACATGTGGAGATGATAAGACCATCAAGGTTTGCCACTGTAACTTTAGCTATTCAAAGGCTCCAGCTTTGATAAAATCTTTTAAGTGTTCTGATTTCTGCTGTCCTAGGTATGGGATGCGACAAGTGGCTCAAGGCAATACACTTTTGAAGGACATGAAGCTCCAGTCTATTCAATTTGTCCGCATCACAAGGAAAATATTCAGGTAGCCAGAAGCTTCTGCGTCAGTTGTGTCATTTAAATGAATTTCTGCAGTATTCTTGTGATATATGATGGATGCCTTGTTTGCAGTTTATTTTTTCGACTGCTTTAGATGGAAAGATAAAGGCATGGTTATACGATAACATGGGATCTAGAGTTGATTATGAAGCCCCAGGTCATTGGTGCACTACAATGGCTTATAGTGCTGATGGAACAAGGTTGGAATTTGACGTGTAGTTATGGTGAGTGATAAATATTCTATCTGTTATTGTTTCACTGATTTAGTGCCCTTTGCAGACTTTTCTCCTGTGGCACTAGTAAAGATGGAGACTCCTACATTGTTGAGTGGAATGAGAGTGAGGGGCAGGTCAAGAGGACCTACCATGGATTCCGCAAACGTTCTATGGGTGTCGTACAATTTGATACCACTAGGAACAGGTTCTTGGCTGCCGGGGATGAATTTCAGATTAAATTTTGGGATATGGACAACGTCAACCTCTTGACAACTTTTGATGCTGAGGGTGGTCTTCCAGTATGTTTTTTTACCAACATATGAAGTTCCAATTCATTGTGATCGAATTGTAATCTTGATGGAACATCATACTCACTATATCTGTTTACCTTAATATTCAGCCGAGCCCTCGCTTGCGTTTTAACAAGGAAGGCTCACTCATGGCTGTCTCTACCAATGACAATGGGATTAAAGTATTGGCAAATGCTGATGGAGTTAGATTGCTGCGTGCTCTTGAAAACCGTTCATTCGAGGCTTCAAGAAGCGTCTCTGAATCTCTAACAAAGGTAAGTTTGTAATTTTATTGCGCAATGTCGCCCCACTGAATTATCCTAACCAATTCAAATTTGCAGCCTGCAATAAACCCGATAACGGCAGCGGCGGCAGCAGCCGCTGCTGCTACAGCAGCCGCCGCAACAAGTGCTCCAATGGCAGACAGGGGTCCATCAGTTGCAATTTCTGGAATGGTTTGTATTACACGCCTCTCAATACATCTAATATTTTGTGGCTTATTTGATTTATTTTCGATTCCGAAATTTTGTTATGAAGGTGACCCCAAATATATTTGCTTTATCTTCTGTTCAAAGAACAGTGAAAATGTTGTGGTATACAACTTTTACATGTCCCAAATTGTGTCTCCTGATGCAAGAGTGTGTTTGGTGTGCGAACCAGGTCCTACATAACAGATTGCCATGTGATGGCATTCTAATGCTTAATCATGTGCTTATTCTGCTAGTTTTTCTACACATTGCTAGGAATCCGAAACATTTTGGAATCTAGAAGGTGCAATGGTTTTTGTAATGCTTATTCTACTCAATAGTCAATAGTTATGCGTAAGCTGGAATTCTAATAATATTCAACTTTCAATCCATCACAAAGAGCACTAAATGCTATTATGTCCCTTTATGGCTTTAGTGATAAAAAATGAATTGTTAGTTTATAGGATTTTGACCTGTAATTATAAGTGATTTTTGACAGGAAGGTTGGCTATATTGAAAAGAAAATTCAATTATTACCCCTCTTTGTTTACGATGGTGCTTATATCATTTTCTTTGTTTGCTATTTGCAACCTCTGTTATGGTAGTTTTAATTTATTATTCTAATTATTACTATTATCATTTCTTAATTAAAAATAAATTTTCATTCTAATAATGCTTATTTAATGTAGAACGGAGACACAAGAAGCCTAGGGGATGTAAAACCAAGATTAGCGGAGGAATCAATGGACAAGTCAAAAATATGGAAACTCACTGAAATAGGTGAACCGTCACAATGCCGATCTTTGAGGCTCATCGATAACTTGAGAACAAGCAAGGTGAGTTGCTTTATCACTCTTTGCGTTTGCAGGTTTTCTTGTTACTCCTCTTTATTTTCAAATTTTGCTTGAGTTTGCCTGAGCTCTTAATGTGTAATCATAATCAGTATCTATATTTGAAAAAGTCTTTCGAGGTCATTCATTGATATAGTTTATGGCTTGCGCTTATTTATATGCAGACTTTTAAAAGGCCATATACGTTGTATAGAAAGATTTAGATTTCACTTATTCGGAGGTTTTAATGTTCTTAAGTGCCCCAACTTATGACCACATCTGTGGAGGGCGGGGTTAGCATTTACCCTGCCGTGATAACATTTGTGCGACCTAGGGTCTCATCATCATCTAAGCCTCAGTCCCAACTATGTTGGGGTCGGTTACATGGATCCTTTGTTTCCATTCAGTTCTATCATGGGCCATATTCTGGTTGAGATGTAGAGATGTTTTAATGTTCTTAAGAGCTGGGTCTTCAAATATTAAAGTGCCCCAACTTATGACCACATCTGTGGAGGGCGGGGTTAGCATTTACCCTGCCGTGATAACATTTGTGCGACCTAGGGTCTCATCATCATCTAAGCCTCAGTCCCAACTATGTTGGGGTCGGTTACATGGATCCTTTGTTTCCATTCAGCTCTATCATGGGCCATATTCTGGTTGAGATGTAGAGATTCAAAATCTCTCTTTATAAGCTCATCCCATGTTAATTTAGGCCTTCCTCTTCTTCTATTTATTGTGCGACCTAGGATCTCCATTAAAAAATGTTCAAACATGGTCAAATTGTTTTTTTGGCAAGTGTTTATTTAGTAGGATATAAACTTGTAGATGCCATTCGTCATAAAGTTGAAACAATATATTCATCCTGTCATTACAAAAGTTCGAATTAGGAATTATGCTGGCTACTCTGAAGGATCTTGGAAAGAGTACAATGATGAAACAGAAACCTCATGTAAAATGCTGAAATCTTACAACATACACACGCCTACGCACGGATTTTTTTTTGATCTCACTCTTATGCATCTTTAATAGAAAGCGGACATGAAATGTCAAGGATGGTATTTGTATATTTATTTTGCACAATCAGTGCAAACGGATTGCTAGATAAAACAAGATGAATTCGTTTAACATTGAGATCACAAAAAGTGAGTTGA
Organism: Alisma plantago-aquatica; assembly: GCA_963693085.1. Lineage (NCBI taxonomy): Eukaryota > Viridiplantae > Streptophyta > Magnoliopsida > Alismatales > Alismataceae > Alisma > Alisma plantago-aquatica. Next base: position 555,431,055 of record OY856411.1, read on the forward strand.
TTACAGTGGTAGTTTGTGAAACTTAGGGTTTGGTACATCGGCTGCATTTTGCAATATGGTGAAAATCTGTAGTGAATTTAGTAACTGTGAAGCCTGTCCAGTAGACTATGCTAGGAAGATTTGTGGTAGGACTCCGTCTAACCTTTGATTGAGCTTGTCACTGCAAACTCGAATCAAAACTTTGAATGCAATTCAATTTGCAGGATTTGGAATTCTCTCATGTAAACGAGGATGGGATATGGCCATTCTTTCAAGATTTGCGCAACTCAAATCTTGTGCAAATATTGTTGGTATAAATATGCAGCCATCGTTGCTGGTATAAATATGCGGCCATCGTACTAAGGGAATACAGTTGATCAAACTGAAAGTGATAAAATTCTATAGGTGATAATTGTATGCTAGTATAAGAATGTGTAGAGCGCTATATGCGGCAGCTGATACACAAGCGTTGCTGCTATATGGCCTCTTCCGTTCTTATATCCTATCGCGTGGTAACGAGCATGGTTGTATACATTATATAATATGCAAAGTATGTGACCAGTGCATACTGAGCCACCATTTCACATGGGTTGGTAATTTAATTAACGAAGCCTATGCTTCCATGTCCTGTCACTTTTGGTTTCAACTATTATTGTTTTTCTTTTTCCACTTTATTTTTGTGAAATAGAAGGATTATTTAAACATAAAGATTATGCACTAGAAAATAGCAGGCGTTCACTTGAAACTTAAGATTTGTTTGTTTGGTGCCAGATATCAAGGTTGATATATACGAATTCTGGTATTGCTTTATTAGCTCTAGCATCAAATGCCATCCACCTCCTCTGGAAATGGCCACGTAGTGAAAGAAACTCTACTGGAAAGGTGATTACTATTTCATTTTGGCAATTTTAACAGCTTTCTCAACTCAACTCTTTTTGAGAAATTTTCCTCTACTGAAAGGCAACTGCGAGTGTCACCCCCCAATTGTGGCAACCTCCTAGTGGAATACTAATGACCAATGACTTCACTGAGAATCCTGAAGAAGCTGTGCCGTGCTTTGCTCTGTCAAAGAACGATTCCTACGTGATGTCTGCATCCGGGGGCAAGATATCTTTATTTAACATGATGACATTTAAGGTGATATATTTTAACAAAGTGGTGCATGTTAGTCTTGATGGTGGATGGTTGTATTCATTATAAATTATTTTGCATCTACAGACGATGACCACCTTCATGGCACCACCACCTGCTGCGACGTTTCTAGCTTTCCACCCTCAAGACAATAATATAATCGCCATAGGAATGGAAGACTCAACAATCCAGATATACAATGTCCGAGTGGATGAGGTATGCTGCACTGAGCTACTCTGTTAAACGTCTTGTCAGATTGTCACTTGAAAGAATTTCTAAATAAACAACTGTTTACTAGGTTAAAAGCAAACTCAAAGGTCATAATAAAAGGATTACTGGCCTTGCATTTTCAAACACGCTGAACGTGCTTGTTTCATCTGGAGCAGATTCTCAGGTATGTGTTAGATGATGTGCATGCTTTTAGTGTGTAGTCTCTCATTCTGTTCTATATTTGTCCCGTCACTTCCTCTGGCTTAACATTTGTTCTTCAATGATTATTTTGATGTTGTACAGGACAATAAAGTGTGTTAATCTCTGTATGGATATAGACACAAACAGATTGTTATAGTGATTCACATCGATCCTTTTAAACATATAATGATGTATGTAATATCTTTCTGCAGATCTTTGTTTGGGGTACTGATGGATGGGAGAAGCAGAAAAACAGATTTTTGCAAATTCCTGCTGGGCGTACCCCTGCCTCAGTTTCGGAGACCAGAGTTCAGTTCCACCAAGATCAGATTCACTTCCTGGCGGTCCACGAGACGCACCTCGCCATTTATGAAGCGTCCAAGCTCGAGTGCATGAAACAAGTAATTTTTTTTCTTTTTCCCAGTATATACCAGGGACATGCGCAGCACTGTTTCTAACTTTTTGACATGTTATCAGTGGTCTCCTCGTGAATCGTCAGCACCTATTTCTCATGCCACGTTCTCATGTGACAGCCAGCTAATATACACCACTTTTCTTGACGCCACGATTTGCATATTCAACGCTTCAAATCTTAGACTTCAGTGTCGGATAAATCCTGCTGCTTATTTGCCAGCAAATGTCAGGTATATTGATTCAACTTTATGTTTTTTTTCCACTATTTTTGAGTGGGAGTTTATTTTTAGTTCTTCTGTTACTTATCCGGGTTTACATGTGGGAAATAATAATAATACTCAATGTATAATTAATCTATGCCCTATTTGTGGGAATGGACAAATGGAATTACTGATACTATCATTGCTTCTCAGATCGAATGTGTACCCTCTTGTTGTCGCGGCCCATCCTTCTGAGCCGTACCAATTTGCTGTTGGGTTAACTGACGGAGGGGTGCATGTACTGGAGCCACTTGAGTCTGAAGGCAAATGGGGTATAGCTCCGCCTGCAGAAAATGGATCTCCAAGCAGCATGTCTACGGCTACTCCAGCTGGAACATCGGGTTCAGACCAACAACAAAGATAGTAGATAGGGGTTTGCCAAAGCAGCAGAGATTTAACCCTTTTTTCCCTTGTCTCCAGTTCTTGATAATAACTGAAACTGATAAAGCGGGTTATAGCTGGGGGTGGCTCTGATAGAGCCAGCAAGTGATGCATGCGGGTGCATTCCGTCATCTTCCGTGCCATCTTTCTTATTTGGTGCTTAACCCCATCATCTTCTGTCGCGATAGCCAGGGGACAGTCACAAGAAGAAACTGCAGGTGCAAACCGCGCACCCAGTTGTTTTTTGTTCCATCTCAGCGGGAGGTTTGCCCGGCTGGTCTGTGCTTAATTTGACTTGATGTTTATTTGTTGTCGGTAAGGCAAATGTGCCGGACGTGTATGACTTGTTCTTTTTTCTTTTGTTTCAAAGGTGGTTCTTTATTTTTCATCAAATAGATCAGAACCTCATAGGTAAGAAGTCTGAGGTCAGTTTCTGTGGATAACCATTGACTTTAGGAAACTGCTGATCTCCAGTCTGTATAAGTATTTTAAATCACGGAATGTTATTAGTAGTTGGGTTTTCCCTAGCATTGTTGGTACTGCTTATATATCTAAGGGCACATTTGGTTGAACGGAGCTGGCCGTATTGGATTGTATTTCTTGATCCAGAAATACAAATAATAAGTTTGGTTTGTTGGAGCAGGAGAAAACAACGAATCCAGCAGTTTTGTGATATACTGTGAATGTTGGATCACCTTTTCCTTCTCAAAACGGCGGGATGCTGGCATCCAGCTAGAGCTAACACTAGTCCGTCCGCCAATACATTTCACCAAACATAAACTTCAAAAACTTCAACTCCTTAAATCCTAGTCTATTAACAATACCGAATTGATTAAATACAGGAGACTCAAGAATCCATTAAAGCAAACGTGCCTTAAATCAGTGCAATTGATTTATGGGCACGTTTGTTTTGCTGTATTAGACTGGATTGGATTGCAATCTTAGATCCAGCCAAAGAAAGTTTATGTTTGATAATCTGGAGATGTAAACCGGAAAGAATCCGGTACTTTCTATCCTATAGCAGTTGCTGCATTGCCGTATCCATCCCTTTTCCATCTCAAAAGGGCCGGGCGCCGAGATGCAGCAACCTGGCGCCTCAACGACTTCAGCATCCTGCCTGCCGCTGTGTCGTCTCCGGCCTGCCATCTCCCTTCTTCTGACGCTCGTGGCCACGAAGTCCAAACATAAAATTTTGTTCTGCAGCAGATCTAAAAATCAGAAGTTATTTAAACCGGGATCAAAGGACTGCAGTATTCCCCAAAATCCATACAGATCCTGCAAAACAAACGAGCCCTATAAGTAAATTTGTATATGCGGGATTTTTTTTCTTCTCTATTCCCTTTCTTTGGTTGTATGCCTGGGTGAATTGGCATTCTCCTTTCTTAGTCCTGGGTCCGCTTGCTTTGACCCCTGTTAATTACACTAGCCATCATACCAAGGGGATCGTTTTTTTCCCCAATGTAATGGACGAATAGACTAGTAATCCTTGTGTTTATGAATGTGATCACAGGAGCTTTTGACCATTTTGGTATAGTTTGCAACTAGGATAAGGTTGCGACATTTAAGCAGATTCTGCTGTGACCACATTGAATCAATCTTTCGATAGCCAGAGCCAGAGTTTCATGGTTTGTGGAAGTATTGTGATCGATTGCTTTTTTGAGTTCCTCGTGATAGAAAAAAATATGGTTATGCAAACTTTTACATTGGCACGTCGATGGGACAAAAGATAAAACCCAGTCATTACAACTTGAGAACGCTGGAAATGCTCAAGTTGTCTAATCTAGTGGAACTCTTCTTTGCTGTGGAGTGCTGTTCAAGTATGTGTTTATTTCGGTTGTGGGGTGGTCGATAATTGATGTGTATTTTAATTGCAATTCTAAAGAATATGTATTACGATGGGACAAGGCAGAAGTGACTTTCTTTGTCATTAATTTTTTTTGTTCATATCAAGAGGCAAAATCGCAGCCCAATCGTCATGTTGCCGAGTTGTTGCTCGAGTAAGAGCTGCCTCGATGCCAAACCCAACAAGTCCTTGCAACTCAAGTTCTGATATGAACATTTCCTTTATCCACGCTCTAAGCCATCACTGGAGAATCAGGACTGAGTTGCTCTTGATCACGATTGCGTGGCGTCCAGTTGGCTAAAGAAAACAGCTGAATCCCGAGTGAATCATGTCCAAAACAGGGGTTAATACTGCGCCAAGGTTGTCTATTGAAAAGGGTGTTGTTGCTGTCTTCTAGTGTTTCACGAAAACGAACCCTCCCTTCATTCTTGCCACCTTAACAGGTGAGGTTTTATTGAACATCTATTAACTATCTAGTAAATTGCTAAAATCTTGGTGTACAATGGTGGATCACTCAAGACCAGAAGTGAGGTTAATCGTAATCCAATCTCAATCTTAACGATTACTGGTTGATTGACAGATTGGCTTCTTTAAGCGACGATATTGAGGTCTAAAAGGCGAGGTTCGTTTAGTGTTCTAAGCCGTATAGACATCAAACAGACTGAACAATAAAAGTGGATCTTGTGTATTAATTGTCGGCGTAATCAACCTGCTTCAACTTTCAAATAGGCCATGATCAATTTTCAATTAAGGACTTGTCTGCATCCTACTTGATGTTATAGTGGTCAAAGGCTTAGCAAGTATAGTTTTGTTAGATTTTCGATTCATCAGGATCCTCTGCATTCAAGTGCCATGAACCTCGTTGTGACTTATGAGAGATTAGTGTTACATCTCTACACAAAAACGACAAAGATCTTGATACGTAAACTACATGCGGGATTCATTCACAATTAGATCTTTTACCGATGTGTATTGTCATTTTGTTTAGGCATTATAGTGACCGAATAGCTATGATATATCTATCAATCTATGTTAGTCTAACTAATTAAACTAAAAAACTGCGACGATGTCTTTGCATATCCTTTTCCATGTTGCTACCTCATGTAGCTTCCCATGAGGGGTCTCTCTCGACCCTACATGAACTCTGTGACGCAATTGACCATGCAGAAAAAGTTAACATATGCTCCTGATAATGATGAAATAAATCCTTTGTACAAATCAACTAGGAGGAACCTCTAAGATCCAAAAATCTAGCGACACTAGCCATGGGGAACTATACAACCTGAAGCAGAAGGACGGATAAACATATTCAAATAAAAGAAAAGCACACAAGTGATAAACATCTCTATTCTGTCGATGCATTTTTTCTAGAGGTGGAATGGAGGAGGAAAAGCCAAGTATGGGCAAAGAACGACCATTTCTGCCATGACACTAGAAGTCTCTAAAGGTGCACAACTTGTCTTATGGACCTGATCTCATTGCATGCTGATCCCGAGTCTTTCTTTGGTGCCAATATTTATTTTGAGGCAACAAACTTAGCAATTTAGCATGTTATAACTTCATCGCGTGTCTAGACCTATTAGTTTGAAACGACACAAATAATAATTGTTTAATTTAGTGTGGTTTTGATGAGTAAGAAACCACACCCGCCATACTAATTCAGAGTGAGGGTTTTGATTGAAAATCAAATCATAAGCCCGATGATGGTAATGGGTTACTAGAGAATGAATGCATCAGGGGTCACATGCATTTTTTCTTTGTTGAAGGTGTATGTAGTGTCTGCTACCACTACAATGGAGAAAATAACAATGTGAAAATGTTGAACTTGAACACATGTTAATTTAAGTGTTTGGGTAAATTGGCGGAGGGTGTTTAAAGTTCAAACTGCCTGCTGAGCATAGTTACTCCCATCGTTACCAAACGTAGCGAAAGTGACTTAAATGAGATTAGTTGTCTTGTACTGAGTTTCCTGACCTCACTTCACAACCAAACAAAAATGTAAAACAGAAAAAAGAAACAACTAGCCCTCGCCACTTGAAATTCATCTCCTGTAGTTTTACCCAGAAGGATATATACACACGTCAAGTTTATGTCAGTTTTTTGGCACTTCTAATTATCCATTTTAAAAGCCAAGCAGTGACCTCAATGTCTGCAACTCTTGTTGGTGCTTCCCAGAACAAAACGTGCAGTGTCATAAGCCATTCTCTGGCCATCAATGCGTGGACGCCAGCATTCCCAGAAGCTTACTTCAAGGGCCCAGGATGCAGCTGGCTGGCAGGCGGGGTCATATTTATTGAGGGGGAAGTGAAGCAGCAGCAGCTGGACTGGAGGTCGCGCCGACAGCAGCATGCAAGACGGAACGGCCACTCGAACTCCTATCTATCTGTCTATCCTTCCTTGGCGCTTTGCACAGTTGCATCTAAAGCTGGTGTGGCGGTGTCTGGTATCTGGTTGGAAGCATTCTGCTGCTCCGACGTCGACCACATGATGGTGGAACGGGAGGCCCTACACTATTTCTATTCGTCCAAACGGCGAAGAAGGGATAGGTACGTCCTTGTCCGGGCGCGTCGTCAAGCACTTGCCGGGGATGTTGAGGAAACAATAAAAGCTTGCGTGTAGCGAGCTTTATCGTTAATATAATAGTAGATAGTGGTGGAATTTGTATTAGCCGCCTTGAGTGTTTGAACGACGCCGCGGTTCAAATCGGGCTGCCTGAAGAGATCGAACGGCACAACTCCACATCCAAAAAGTGGTCAGCTTTTAGGTTGCAAAAGTCTTTCGCTTTAAGTAATTTATAATCTTGTTTGCAAACGCGCACGTGACTCGAGCAGCTTCTTGTAGGGTTTTTTATTTAAAAAAGGAAAATGATTTACTCCTCAGCAACTAACACCGATTTTATCATCTAATAAACCTGCTGTACTTGTAGCTTGTACGCTGCCCTATTTGCTACTAGCGCGCTGTCCAAATCACGTCATGGATATAATTAGGATGATAATCCTTTAGGAGGGAATGAGTGGAATGAGAGAGAAAAAAATAAGAAGAGGTACTTATATCAAATCACAAAGTTTTTTTTGACGAAAATAATTATTATATTCTATATAAAAAATATGTTCTAACAAGATGAATATTGACATATTTTTTTACGAAAGAAGTATTGGATCTTTACAAAATTTATTTAGTGACCTGTAGTACGATGTAGATGGGTAGTTGTTAGCCGACGACGAGACTGCTGTTGACTGAACAAAAGGATGGGTAGTACCTAGTTGAAAAGAGAGAGAGAGAAAGATTGAGTGAGAGAGGGACTGGAGAGAGAAGGAGTTGCTGCAAGGAGAGAAAAAAAATAAGGAGAGATATATTTATTTTGGTAATAAAACCGTTATATATTTTTAACAAAATAAAAATAGTTAGATTCCTGATTTAAAATGCATTTTAATAAGAATAATGTCAATTTTTTTAAATTTAACATGCAATCTAAAATAAGGGAGATGAGAGAAGGATTATCATTAACTTATTTCTTTAATCAAGTTATTATCTCTGAATAAAAGGATGAGTAGCTGACTGAAAAGAGAGAGTGAGAGTGAGAGGAACTGGAGAGAGAAGGAGTTGCGGAAAGGAGAGAGAAAAATCAGGAGAGATATGTTTATTTCGTTAATAATTTTCAAACTGTTATGTATTTTTAAACGAAATAAAAACCGTTAGATTCCTAATGAAAAATGCACAAATATGACTAATGTTGATATTTTTTTGAAAATGCATCTAATAAGACTAATGTCGATTTTATCTCTATTTTGATGTTTAATATGTTTGTTGTCCCTAGTCCATTGTATTATTATGGTCTGCTTAATATTTTTTTTAAAAGACAAAATATGAGGAAGAGGAATGAAGTAGTGTCATAAATTTGGATGGGAGAGAAATTGAACCCATTTTTTATATTTTCTCTCTTAAAAAAGTAACAAATTATACAAGAGATGATAAAAATTTGTCTGAGGATAACAACAAATTGGCCCAGCTACAACAAATAATTTAAATAATTAAGTACATCACTTCTCTCCTATGACAACACGTTGGATCAAAAGATAACAATAAATTGGACCAGAGGTAACAAAAAACTAAACTAGAAATAACAATGATTGGACCATAGATAACAACTAATTTTAACAAAATTAATTGCACTACTTCTCTCCTATCCGTCGTATTTTCTCTCTCTTAAATAATACCAAACTGGACCAATGACAACAACAAATTAGACTGAAGATAACAATATATTGAACTAAAGATAACAACAAATTGGAACTTAGAATTGCTAAATTAAAAAAAACATTACTTCCCTCTTATTCATTATATTTTCTATGTCTTACAAACAACAAATTACACCATAGATAGCAACAAACTAGATCGGAGATAACAAATAATTTGACTAGAAATAATAAAGAATTTAAGTAGAAATAATAAAAAGTTTGACTAGAGATAACAACTAATTTAAGAAAAAATTATACTAACTGGATAACAAAAAAATGACTAGAGATAACAATTTTTTTTAAAAAATTGGCCATTCTATTCATCTCGTGGCCTGAGCTTGATCCTGGGACCTGTCAATAACAAACTGAGTGTCTAACCATCTTGGTGTCTTCTATTAGATAACAAAAACTTTTCCTAGAGATAACAAACAATTTGACAAGATATAACTAAAAATTTGACTAGAGATAAAAATAATTTTAAGAAAAAAAATACTAACTCGATAACAAAAAAATTGATTAGAGATAACAAAAAGTTTGACTAGAGATAACGACAAAAAAATTGACTAGAAATAATAAAAACTTTTCCTTGAGACAACAAACAATTTGACTAGAGATAAACAAAAATTTGAGTAGACATAACAAAAAGTTTGACTAGAGATAAATTTTTTTTGACAACGATAATGACACGCTGGATGAGAGATAACAACTCGATTAGAAAAGAATTACTATGATTGACACTACTTCCCTCCTCCCTCCTATTTTCTATCTCATCACAATACATAAAATTATAAGGAGTGATATATTCAAAACATCAGACCAACAATAAAAAAACTATCATATCAGAGATAACAATTTATTTAAAAAATAAGTTAATGATACTACTTTTCTCATCTCTTTTATTTTAGATTGCATATCATGTTTTTGGAAATATGTCGATATTAGCCTTATTAGATTGTATATTTATAAGAAATTTAATGATTTTTATTTCATAAAAAAATACATAACAGTTTGAAAGTTATTAGCAAAATAAATATCTCTCTCTTATTTTCTCTCTCTTCGTACAACCACTCTCTCTTTGGTCCTCTCTCTCACACTCTCTCTTTTTCTTTTTCTTCCAGACACTTCCTCTCTCCTCTTTTTTCTCTCCTCTAACAACCCTCTCTTTCCCCACGTTCACATTTTCCAGCCAAAAGATGTCAACGTCTCGGGAAGACCAGTACTGCAAATTGCAGCTATCATGGCGCTGCATTTGAGTCCATGCACTAGAAGTAAAAAATGGTGCAGAGTCTGGTATGATATTGATGCTATATAGCAAAGCACTTGAAAAATATCAACATCATCCTATTTGTTTTTTACTTATTTTCATACCTCAATTGCACTCCTCCCACGTTTGGATCCAGTCCTAAAATTTCTTTTTCTCAGGACATCTGGGATAATTTGGGTCCTTGAGCAAGTAACTTTACGTGTTCGGATATCCAACAGTCTATCAGGTACATATTGGGATATCTAGTAGTCTATTGGGTGTTGTGCATTTTACAATGTAAATATTGTACGCAAAGACTTGAAGAGAGGGACTTTTTTCATAATTTTTTTACTTCTGGAGGACCAAGATGCTATATAGAATGTCCTTCGAAAAACCCTCATCAAGTCATAAACTTTTTCCACTCATGTCCTCCCAAAAACTTGGGAGTCAATCCTAGTTGGTGTTGTTGTAACTGATACAAAAGTGAGAGGAGAAAAAACAGAGAAGGAAAAACACATGAAAGAGAAAAAAGAAGACAAAGAAACTTATTTTGTTCATCATTTCAATAAGTAATAAATTTATAAATGACATAAAAACTGTTAGATTCCTTCCAAAGGATGACATCAAAATTAGTACTATACCAAAAGAACGATATCTATTACTCACTTTTGAGTACTTTACCATAACAATAACTTGCAATACTTATTTTTGAATTAGTGTTTACTCAAAATACGAGAACGATTATAAGTACCCCATCCCCCTGTTATCCCATATTCAAGTGGACTGAGAGGACAAGTGCCATTACTATAAATACAAGATCGATATTTATCAAAAAATCAGAAATAATTAATAAATTTTACTAAATTAAAATGAGTTTGGTAACAAGATAATTTCTCCTCAAGGAAGTTTACATTACATTAATTTTTTTTTCTTTTGGTGCATTCTTCTTTAGGTGTCCATCTTTCATCATTAATCACAAGATATCAACACATTAACCTAAAACACCGTAATTCCAAAATATGATAAGTATAACAAGTTATATTGGTATGCAAGGGAAACAAAATATTGAGATCTAGTTGTAACAACATATTCACTTCAATTGTTATCACAAAATAAAAATAAAAATTTCCATCATAACTTCTCAACTCGTTTTTACACATCCTCTAGGTTACCCTCTTTTAGGGTCTTGTCCCTGTAGTGGACGATAGGCCACCTTCTCAACTGGAGCTAGGTGCCATGTTGATCTTCCTAATCTTGGGTCAGACCACATATGACCTTCCCAATCTGGGGTCGGGACCTAGTATTCTCAAACTTTCAGAGTTGGTACGAGGGGTTCAAGTAAGTTATAAGCATATAATGTGATATCCATAGTGACTTTATAGATTGCAGGAAATAAACAAACAAACAAGCATTTATTTGTAGTTCATTGGAAAAAAGTCCAAGAAAGCCACATAAAACTAATGCGAGTAGTCTTAGGCATAACACATACCTTCCTCAAAAGTAACTTGATGTCCAAGCAAAAGGTAACAAGAGCAACCAATCAAGCAACTATCCTAAAATTAAAGCATAATACCTATGTATTATTATTTTATCCAAAATCTACCTTTAAGACTGACTTGTGATTTAAGTTAGGGTTTCATTAGGGTCTTATAATGGTTTTGGTTTTCCAAACCTTCATTATTACTTTTCATGCTCTTTTGGTTTCAAACCCTAATCTTATCATTATTGCACTTTTAATCCCAAGGAAACCCTAATTTATCAATTAATGGGTAATTAATCTCAAATTAGATCCAAGTTGTCCTCTTTAACCAAAAAGATCAATTTTGACTATTAAGATGAATTGAGCATTTTAAGATCATCAAATCATAGAAATTAAGGTTCTTATGCATTAAACATACTAAAGATGGCAACTTTGGGCACTTTTTGAACCAGAGGTAGATCTAGACTCTTGATTATATTTTTATTGTATTCCTTACATTTTTGATCATTTTTTTATATTGCATGTCACCATACGAGTTACAAGATTAATTCTAACTAACCAATCAGGCAATGCCACATTAGTAAAATAGACTTTATCCGCTCTAGTGTGGGTCCTGGCCCTAGCCAATGGGGTGTGGCCATATCATCGCCAACTCAGTGTGGCCAGTCATCCTGAGCTACTACAAAAAGATTGGAACATGGGATTAGTCACATGGGTCAGGGCGTTAGGGTAAAACTACCTAGAGGATTGATCATCCTCTTTCTCAATTCCCAGGTGTTGCTCCCGACCATGGCAAGGTCAACTCAAAGTTGACTCTCATGCTCAGGGCTCGATGGCTAGAGCTGAAGGTAGAGGGATCTTTGGCATGCCTTCTCAAACTCGAGAAGCCCAAAGGTGAAGCCAAAGATGGTCCATGGGATAGGTTTTGACATAGGGTTTCCATGATCTCAAACTGGTGTCACAAGAGATGAAAAGGGGAAATAAATTACCTCCTTGATGCAACTTTGGAGTTAGGGAAAGATACACATACCACCTCTGTGATCCTTTTGTGGCCCCATCACGGATAACACAGAACTGGTACCTTTCCCCAGCAAGCCATTTCAGGCAGGTGTAGCTGGTCTTGAGGGCACCGTTCCATGATCCACCTCGACCGAGACCAAGAATCAGGGTGTAAGGATGCTCCTGTGTCAACTAATTGGCTGAAGACACCAAATAGAGACCAACCAGAGACAGAGTTGCCGCAGATGAATCCCAGAGTCATCAACCACACCTAGGTCTGAGTGGAGGCAATTGAATGGGAGGAGTACTTTGGGGGTCTCCATCGAACTTGACAACACATTATATAAACATAGGGGTACGGGTGCTGAGATTGTAGCATTGCCCTAAAACTCTGACTACACAGGGATTTGGGAACTTCCCAAATCTAGTGAGACAACTGTCCTTTAATGGTTTTCCATAAAAATCTCTTATCTTGAATTTATTGGGAGAGGAATCAATGAATAACGTAGAAGGGGGAGGGAGAACGGGGTCAGGGTCGCTTGTAGTTACTATTCATCCTAGTTTCCTTTACAGATGGGAGGTAGATGACAAGGGGATTATTGTTGGATCTTGATCCAATGTTTACCAGAGTGAGCCCCTTTTCAAAGGAACATCCTATTATTATTCTTTTTACAAAAAAGGAGAAGTGACATTTAATACTTATTTTCCTTAATCCTCCCACTTTAAGGACTTTTGTAAAATCCATATCTCTCACATATTTAATCCCTTTTCATTCAAATTTTAAGGAAAAGTCTATAATCACTTTTTTTGATTGTGGGAAAGGTTTGAGACCAAAACATGAAAGGAAAATGAACTTTTCTTAATATTCAAGTCTTCCTCTTATAAGACATATTTTAAGCATTAATACACTCCTTTTCTCTTTATTATCTTTTCTATATCCTTTATTTTGATTACCTTTTTTTATTAGAAACCATGTGAAACCAAAATCCAACCATTAGTGATCATCCATACCACTTTCTAGAGAATTCTAGACAATTCTTAGAAGTATATTACTTATTATCTATTATCTTTTGACTTTTTCATAATATTGGACTTTCTTCTCTCATCTTTCCCCTATATCTATTAATGGATTAACAAAAATAATAGAAACCACGAAATTCACAACAAAGGGAAATTTTGAAAGAGAAACTATACTTAAAAAACATAACATATTTCTAATATGCCATTTTTACTCAAATAATTGCATTTCACCTATATCATTGTATGTGAAAAACCAAGTTACAACATCCTTCCCCTCTTATAGGAATATTGTCATCAAAATTTGACTAATTAAAAAAACAATTCAGGATGGGTCTCTTCCATGTCTGTCTTTAGCTCCCATGTGGCTTCGTCCTCTCCATGGTGCTTCTAATGAACCTTTACCATCTCTATCTTTTTGTTCCTGAGCTCCTTCACCTTGGTATCTAGTACCCTCACAGGTGACTCAAGGTATGTCAACCTCCCTTGGAGTTCAATAGGCTCAATGCTCAACACATGGCTAGGATCCTTCACATAGCACTTCAGATTGGACACATGGAACACATCATGCATCATACTATACTATAGGGGTAAGGCTAGAAGATAAGAAACTTCACTAATCCATTCTAGAATCTAAAATAGACCTACGTATTAGGGGCTCAACTTTCCTCTATCCTTAGCTACAGTTCGGTGGGATCAAATTTTCAGAAATACATGGTCACCTACCGTGAAGTGCAAATCTGTCTGCTTTGCATCAACATACGACTTTTATTGATCCCGAGCTCTCTTCAGTCTCTGGTTAATCAAAGCGACCTTATTAGCATATAAATGTAGTTCCTCTAACTTTAACAAGGTCCTCTAACCGACATCATCCCAATGAAGCGCTGACCGACACAACCTCTCATAAAGAGCTTTGTATGGAGGCATCCATATACTGTCTTGATAGATATTATTATAGACAAACTCAGCTAAGGGAAAGTACTGTTCCCATAATCCACCCCAATCGAGCACACATGCTCTCAACATGTCTTCTAAGGTCTAAATCATTCTTTCTGACTGTCCATCAGTCAGGGGGTGATAGGTTGTGCTGATTTTTGATATCGTATTGAGTTATTCATGAACTTGCTTCCATAAATTCAAAGTGAACTTAGGTCGTGATTGGAAATAATTGAACTTGGGACACCATGCAGACAAACTATTTCTCTAACATATAATTCAGCTTGGTCTAACACCTTGGAAGTAATCTTTAAGGTGAGGAAAAGTGCTGACTTGGTTAGGCAGTCTACCAAAACGCATATTGCATCATGACCTTTCTTTGTATTGGGGAGACCCACTAACATAGTGATCTGGTCCCATTTCCTCTCAGGAATCTCAATTGGTTGTAGTTACCCACTGAGTCATTGGTGTTTAGCCTTCACCATCTTGGCATGTGAGACAAGTGGCTATGTATGCTGCTATGTACCCATCTTTGTTTGCGTAGGATTTCGAGGCAATATCCATGTTAGGGGTTTATATCTATAAGGCCCCTTAACTTACTTAAAATGTTCAATATGCTTAGTTACCATAATTGAGTTCTTATAACATTAATCTAACCTTTTTTATTCTTTGGAATCATAATACAAGCTTAATTTTTAAATTTGGTCCAATTTGGACGTCGTTTGAGCAAATATGTAATTTTATGTACGTTTTGGACTTTTCTACAATTTACCCAATTTAGGGGTTTTCTTTGCAAATTGTTCCATCAATTATGTTCCTTATATATTTTTTTATCATTCTTGAGCTTTTTGAGTTATGGGGTGCTCATTGTACCTTGAATTGAAGGATATTTCATTCTATGTTGAATTAGGACTTTAACCCCCATGGATGAGCTACCTTTAAGACTAACAAGTGATGGCTCTACTTGTTTGGTCTTAAACCAACATCCCAGTAGTCCCTAACAGTCTATAAACTTGCTGTTAGCTTATCCATGAAAAAATTAAAGTCGTGGACACATAGAGGATTGATTGTACACCTCGTGCTCTTCTCAAAGCTTATCCCCTAAACCATATATACTTATCTCTATGCCAAAATGAGGCCTTTTCTCTCTATTACTATACATTTGTAGAGGATCTAATGTTCTCTCTCTTTTGTTCTGCAAAGAATCTGATCAAGGTAGATGAAGAGGACGATCATCTTGGAAGGAGCATTTAGGGTTCTAATTTGCTATCAGTTAGGGTTTCTAAAAGCTTCTTCTTGGTAGATTTGACTTGAACAAGTAAATATCTCTTCTTTTATTCCGTTTTCTTCCTTTTTCTTCTTCCTCCTACCTCTCACTAGGTTGTAACTTTTATGTCCCATTGAAGAGGTTGCTCTAGAACTCAAGTATCCATCCTTCTTGCTTCTTCTTCTAGGGTTTTTTGTTCCTTAAGGAGAAGGGTACCTACTTGGCTGAGTTTAGATCTGCAACTTGGATTTCCTTACCTTCTTTGCTAGTGATACTTGCTGCTAGAAGTCTGTTCTTATCAATAGAGGCAAGTTTAATAACTTTCCTCACTTATATTGCTTACTTCAAGCTGGTTTGCTTATGATCTTGCCTAAAATGAACATCCTTGTATATAGAAACAAGTTTATGTGCATATTTTGGTAAAGTTTCCACCATGGTAATGGCGGTGGTTCTTGTTACTCTAGACCTTTTATTTCACCATCTCGACCTTGATCATGTTGATGATGAACTTAGCCATGAAGTGATGTGCCCGACACCATTAGTCTAAGCATGGTTGTAAACCATGACGACTTATAGCCGACACCTTAACACATCAAGCATTAAGTGGCCCTTGTCGGCCCGTAGAGCATCCCTATCTCTCCTGAGGGCTTCCATTTCCTTCATGAGGGTCTTCAATGCTCCCATTATCGCGTTCTGGGTGCTTAGCACCCCTTGCATGAACTAGGGTAGCGCTTCAGTCCTCTCGTTCAGTGATCGCACCTACATGATTAGTGTATACAGGGTGGAGGTTATGTTTGAATTGAATTCAGATGTTTGATGCATGTGTTGCCACAGTACATCAAACTTCTTACCCAGTATATTTCCAAAGGTTAGAGGATGTTGTGGTTGTGACTCCACGTATGTCATGGATGCTCTTGGTTCCTCTGGTTGTGGAGTTGGTAATGTCAGACTGGGCACTCCATGCTCTGGTTGTCCCGACATTTGAAGGATCACTTCTGGAATTGTCAGCTTGGGTACAACTTCAGAGTCTTTGCCTTGTTGGTTGGGGTCTTTTTTGCCCGTCTCCTATTGTTATGCGGTTGCCACCTCAAGGCGTGGACTTTTTCTTATCGTGTCGTCCAAATTTGCCTGGACTTCTTGCTCTATTATTTCTTCATGAGGTTGGCATTCCTTGCTCACTATTGTTTCCATAGATGTGGGAGGTGAGGTTGCCTTCAGAATAGTGGGCTCGTCTACCACTTCATTATTTTTCTTCCTTACTGCCAGCTTTTTCTTTTCCTCTGGCTTCTTCTTCTCTATCTCTGTAGATTTGTCTTTGTTACCCTCTTCATTAGCTATTGATGGTTTTTCCGTGATATTGCAGATGACCCTTGAGTACATATTTTTGATGTATTCTTGGGTGGGCCGTAGCTTGTAGGCATCATAATACGCCATCTCTGGGAGGGGAAGGAGTTTCTTGGAGCCACTTTGCTTGTAGTATAGTTTATCTCCTTTCTACGCCAAGATTTCTGTGTTGATGAGGGACTTTATGTCGATCTTTGCTAGCCCCTTTGATACTTTGTACTTCATCAACACGTCTGCACTCATGAAGTGGGTGGCTATCTTTGCAATCTGGCCTCCTATGCAGAATTCCTTAGTTTGTTTGGATTCCCATCAAACGGCTGCTGATAGCCTTTCAATTAGGATTTTTACAATGTTTACTGGCTTCTTATTCAACATAGATCATATCATGAATGGGTCTCCCTTGGTTACTCCCCTATCTCTAAACTCGTATATATCGTGTTAGTACTTATCTTCTATATCACCCTGATGAAGCATGAGGTGATCAAGGTAGCCTTGGAGTTCTTGGAGTGATGTTCGTCTTCTCCTGTCAGCTCCTTCCACATCTTGTGGCTGTTGTATTCGACAGTTTTTTTTTCTCCAAGGGAGGCGGAGCAGGCTTATGCTTCTGCTGTGTCTGTGTAAAGATGGTGTTGAGCATAACCTCTATAATTGTATGAGACTTTCCTCCTAGTCTCACCTCTAGTTTGAAGTCTCCACCCCCTTTTTGTGCTCCTCATCATTTACTGTGATTCTCTCCAAGGAGGACATAAATTCTACAGTTAGTTACTTCACAGAGGGGGTTTCTGAGGTGTACATGGTGCGTAGGTTTGCACCCTCCATGAATTGTATAACTCTATCATAGACTCCCATTTTCTTGAAGTCATTGACGTCGATATACCTCATAGGTCTGAACGTCTTGACTTGTAGCATCCAATCATAATTTGACTGGTGCACAACATCCCTTGGAACAAATGCTGGCCCATTCTAATTTAGTATTGATTCTTCAGTCTCTTCTTCCTCTGTGTGGACCGTTTCTTTTTCCTGTCCTTTTAATTCCTTTACGACAGTTATCTTTATCTTTTTGTGGCGCTTGACCTCCTTGGGCCGAGCCTTCCTTTTCCCCAGGCTCTTCAGTTCCTCCTTTGTTGGCTGGTACTCTGAGGCATCTGTCCGACACGTACCCTACGATTCCTCCAACTCTTCTGGTGTCTGGTGACCCAGAATTCAATGATACTTTTCCATTGTCAGCTGTAGTTGCAATCTCCTTGCTGCTGGAAGACTTGTATCACTCTTTAAAGATGATGCTATCTTATCCACGATATGTTCTATTTCCTTTAAGGATGTTGCCCTTATGAGCATTGAGTCGCCAGTTGATCCTGACATTTTGAAATGTTTCAAATTATATCATCAACATGCGAATATTAACCTTTAACCCACCTTCATTAATTTTTTTATTCTATTATAAGGTGTATGTATGATTATGTTTTCTCATAACTCCGCGACTACAAACTTTAAACAAAAGGTGACCTTGACTGTGGTCTAAGCCACGACCGAGGTAAACTTGGTCAATAGGTACATCAAACCATGACTGAGGTGTAATGATCAGAGAGAGAGAGAGATTAGAGGGGCCGCTATCGAGAAGCAAACAAGCATGACCACGGCCCGCAGTCGTTTCTCATCCAATTGTTGAGTAAGAAAGACACCACGACCCACGGTTAGAAGAAGCAAAAACAAAGGTGACCGCGACTGCGGTCCAGAGAAATAAAATGAGAACGAGCATGGTCGCAGTCAAAAGAACCTCAACAGGGTCGCGGCGGCCCAAGGTCATCGAGCGATGCCGCGGTCACGACGAAGGAGGATAAGAGGTCCTGCTCCATTGAAGATGGTGATAGAACTCAAGGTCTAAACCTTATCAATAAGTCACGTGTTCACAATCGGTCCTAAACCCTAGCCTGGGTTAGGCAGTTAGGCTGTAGGATCCAACAGGGCTGTGACAGTTGCCATGACAGTTCTAGAATCAAACATTATTATGAAATCGAGAGATATGGCGAGGAACATATGTATTGGTAGTGGAGAATCGATTGAAAAATGAGTACCTCGGCGGAGAGCGAAGAATTTTTGGAATCGCAACAAAATCTAGAGAAGAAATGGATGCAAGGAGCGGTAGAGATGATCCTCGATGGTGTAGGACAGTACCACGACTGGTCATCATCTCCCAAGTACTCGTTAGTTAAGGATGGTTTGGGTGATGGATTCGTTAGTTCACAAAAGTCTTAGATTAGGTCAAGAAGAATGTCATTTTGGGAGTTCTAGTATATATGTGTTTGTTACCATGACCCGAGGTGTGGAAAATACCTCGACTGTGGTCGATCTCTTCCATGGTATTGACCGCGACCGCAACTTATCAAAACCTTAAGAGCAAGAGTCGCAGGTCACAATGCTCTTTCTATTTGAGCAAGGTTGACTCCGCGACTGCATTCCCTGTCCAAGCCACGACCGTGGCCTTTCAAACCAAAACATCATGAAATCAAAACAAAACTTGTGACTCCAACATACCATCTTTAGACAAAATACATAGGATATTACAAACCTTCTAGAAAAGGGAAAACTAAAATATAGGGAAAACTAGAGGTACTTAGCTGATAACACTAGAGTACGAAATAAAGGAAAACATGAAACATGAAAAACAACAAAGCTTGGGTTGCCTCACAAGAAGCACTTATTTAAAGTCTTTAGCTTGACTTTCTCTTTTCATCCTATCTTCATTCTCCCTCCATAGTTGCAGTTTTTGCCTCATTCATTCCATTTGTTGTTGAGTTGGACTCCCCCAAACTGAGTTCTGACCTCCTCACAAATGTTTCGTCTTCGTAGTGCCTTTTTACTCTATGTCCATTTACCTTAAAAGTTCCTATCTTCTCTCTCGATATCTCCATCATCCTTGATGGGTATATTTTTACCACAGAAAATGGACATGACCACCTGGTTCTCAACTTCCCCAGGAATAAACTGATACTTGAGTTAAACAAAATGACTTTGTCCCCTTTGTGAACATCTTTGTTCTTCAAATGGGCATCATGCTAGACTTCATTCTTTGTTTATAAATCCTTGCATTTTCATAGGCATGCAGTCTCAGTTCTTTGAGTTCTTGGACATGTAAGAACCTTTTTTGGACAACTTTGTCGAGATCCATATTCAGAAATTTTATGGCCCATAGATCCTTGTGATCTAGTTCGAGTGGTGTATGAAAAGATTTACCATAAATCAACCTGTAGGGTGTTGTCCCTATAGGTTTTTTGTAAGCGCTTTGGTAAGCCCAAAGTGCGTCATCTAACTTCATTGACCAATCTTTTCTTGTGCGGCTTACGATCTTTTCTAAGATTTGATTTATCTGTCTATTAGAGACTTCCACTTGCCCCGATGTCTGGGGGTGTTAAGGACTCACAATCTTGTGCTTCATCCCGTACTTCCTTAGCAAAGCTTCGAATTGTTTCTCACCAAAATGTGATCCACCGTCGCTTATGACTGTGTGTGGTACTCCAAAGTGTGGGAATATAATTTTCTCGAAAAGCTTTATCACGGCCTTGGAATCACAAGTTTGAGTAGCGACTGCTTCAACCCACTTGGAAACATAGTCAACAACAATGAGGATGTATTGATTCTCTTTTGATGGCGGAAAAGGTCCCATGTAGTAATTCCCCAAACATTAAAGATTTCAACTTCTACCCAATTTGTCGTGGGCATCTCATTCCTCCTGCTTTTATTTCCCATTAGATGACATTCTTTGCATGATTTGACAAAAGAACCCACTTCCTTGAATAGTGTGAGCCAATAAAATGCAGTCTGTAGGACCTTTGTAGTTGTTCTATCTCCACCATGGTGCCCACCATAAGGCAAAAAATGGCACTCCTTCAGGATCAATGATACCTCCTCTTCTAGTATGCAATGATGATATAGATTGTCAGAGAATCTTTTGAAAAGTAGTGGGTCGTCTCAGTAGTAATTCTTCAAATCAACAAATAGCTTCTTCTTCTGGTTGTACATGATTTGTGGTGGCAACTACCCACATGCTAGGTAGTTACAGATATCTACAAACCAGGGTATTTTTTGCTCATCAGAATGAGCCATTAGTAGTGCTTCATCAATGTAATTGTCATTCAATGGTAACTGATTCTCTTCGTCAAAGATTATTATGGACAAGTGGTTTGCAACCACATTCTCCTTCCCTTTCTTATCGATGATTTCATGATCAAACTCCTGTAACAACAATGCCCATCTTAAAAGTCATGGTTTCATATCCTTCTTCTGTGTCAGATACTTGATTGCTCCATGATCTGTATATACTCTCACCTTCGACCCTATCAAGTATGATCTAAATTTATCAAAGGCAAATACAATGGCTAGCATTTTTTTCCTGTATTGTGTAGTTAAATTGCACCTCATCAAGTGTCTGGCTCGCATAACAAATTACATGGTGTTTCTTGTTCTTTTTCTGCCCCAAGACAACACCTATTGCATAGTCACTAGTGTCACACATGATTTCAAAGTGCAATTCCCAATCCAGTGCTTGAAGAATTGGTTCTGTTGTTAGCGTGTTTTTTAATGTATTGAAGGCATCTAGACATTCGCTGGTGAATTCGAACTCAACATCTTTGAGCAGAAGATTAGACAACGGATTTGAAATCTTTGAGAAATCCTTTATAAACCTATTCTAGTATCCTACATACCCCAGAAAATGTCTCACTCCTATTATAGACTTTGGTGGTGGGAGCTTCGAGATAGATTCAATCTTACTTAAGTCCACTTCAATTCCCTTCTTTGAAATCTTATGACCTAGGATGATTCTGTCTCGTACCATGAAGTGGCACTTCTCCCAGTTTAGAATGAGATGTTTTCCTCACATCTTTGTAGAACTAGAGATAAGTTTCTTAGGCATGCATCAAAGTCAGTCCCATAGACTGATAAATCATCCATAAAGACTTCTACAATATCTTCCAGAAAATCTGAGAACATTGAGATCATACAACGTTGGAATGTTGCCGGGGCATTACATAGTCCAAATGACATCTTCTGAACGCATATGTTCCATATATGCACGTGAATGTCATTTTATCTTGATCATCTGGGTGAATAGGGACTTGATAGAATCCTGAATATCCATCTAGAAAATAAAAATAGTCGTAATGGGACAACCTTTCCAAAACTTCGTTGATGAATGGCAAGGGGAAATGGTTTTTCTTGGTGGCTGTGTTTAACTTGCGATAATCGATGCACATCCTCCAGACTGTCACTGTCCTTTTGGTGACTTCATCTCCATCCTCCCCTCATACGATCGTCATTCTGCCTTTCTTGGGTACAACATGGATGGGATTAACCCAATTGCTATCGCTTATTGGGTAGATTATTCTATCATCACATAGCTTTATAACTTCTTTCTTCACAACTTCTTTCAACATTTGATTCACCTTCCTTTGTGGTTGAGCCAGTGGCTTGGCTGTCTCTTCAAGGTGAATTATGTGCATGCATAAAGCTGGGTTAATACCTCTAATATCCTCCATAGAATACCCTATAGTTTTTCTACGCAACCTCATCTCATCTAGCAACTTTTTTTTTGGTCATCTAATAAGTTAGCATTGACAATTATTGGATTCTTTTCCTCTTCATCTAAGAATTCGTATTTCAATCCTTATGGGAGAGGTTTTAACTCTGGCTTGGGCTTCGAGGCTTCCTTTTCCTCAGCTGTCTGTTCCAACGAAGCATACTTCACTATTTCTATTCTTTCTTCATCATTGTTGGATTCTTCTCCTGGTTGGTTCAAATAATCTAATATTTCTGCAACTTCTTGGCTTTCCATGGTAGGATCCTAGATGTTTAGGGTTAGCATTAATGGATCTATGATTGCTTTATCTTCTTGCACCTCTTCACAATATTGATTATAGCTGTCCATGAAGTAGGCCGACTCTGATAGAGACGGTCCCTTCATGGCATCTTGTACTTTAAAATCCAAGTGATCGTTCCCTACTCATAGTGTGATGATTCCTTTAGAAACATCTATTAGCGCTCTCCCCGTTGCAATGAAAGGCCTTCCGAACATCATAGGGCATTTGGAGTCTTCAACTATGTCTATTACCACTATATCACATGGTATGAAAAATCTCCCAACTCTTATCAGAACGTCTTCTACTATCCCCACTGGCCTCGTGAAGGTATGATCAGCTAACTCAATCTTCATACATGTTTTTACCATGTTTTTCAGCCCCATCCTTTGGGCTAGAGTCAGGGGCATTAGACTTATGCTGGCTCCCAAGTCAGCTAATCCTTTTCTTTCCACATTATCCCCAACACAGAAAGGTATGCTGAAAGCTCCAGGGTCTTTCTTTTTGGTAGGTAACTCCACTTGAACAAAAGCACTGGACATCTTTGCTAACTGGACAGTTTCAATGTGATCACCTCTTCTTCTCTTTGTAATCATATTTTTGAAGAACTTTGCATAAGTTGGCATTTCTTCTATCGCATCCAGAAAGGGCACATCCAGGTGAAGCTTCTTTATAGGTTTCATGAACTTTTCGTACCTCTTCTTCAAATGTGCTTTTATTAACTTATAGAGGAAGGAAATTTTCAGGGCATATGGATTTTTCTTTGAAAGTACATCTCCCAGAGGGTCTGAATCATTTTTTCTCTCATTCCTTCTACTTTTTGGGTGGTGTTGTTTCTTTGTCATCATCAACTTATTCTTTTCTTCCTGACTCTTCTGTTGCCTTTTCTTTCTCAAACTACCGATCAACACGACTTATTTCTTCTTCAACGTTGTTGGTAATAGCATTCTCCTTTGTTTTCCTAGATCGAAGAGTAGCCATTTTGACAGTCTCAGTATTCGACGATATCTTTCCTGAAGGAATTTTTGTTAGCTCGGCCAGATGTGCAAGTTGTTGATCAATCTGTCTCTGATGAGTTTGTATATCCACCATTTGAGTTTGAATGTTAGTCAGCACTCCCGAATTCGTGAGAGAATTTTGATCCAGTTGATCATTTACCGACACTTGCCTCTTTGTGAAATCAAAAAGTTGAGCAATCATGTCATCTTGGTTATTGTCTTTTACTTGGATTGGCCTTGGGCCTTTCCCTTGTCCTTGATTGCTCACATTTTTGTTCTGGATTTGATAGTTGTTTTTGTTCTGCTGGTAGCTAATAGTCTTGGTGTATTGTGTTGGCACACCTTTCTTCTCAAATCTTGGGGGAGGTTTAGATGAACTACCCAGCTAATGTGCATTCTCCGCAACATCCTTGTTGTCGTAACTAAACCCTGGGTGGTCTTATCACTTGAAGTTGACATAGGAGACATTCTGCGTCTATTCTTCACTTTTGCTTTCATCACTTTCCTCGGGCCTGGTATAGATACAATTATCGATCACATGCCCTCCTTCTCCACATGTGACACACTTCATGACCTTCTCAGTATGCTTCTTGCCCTTAGCTCCAATATCTTTCAGCTGTTTCACATCAATTGCTATTTTCTGAATTTGTGCCATTATGGTCTCTAAAGCCTTGACTTCAATAGATGTTCCTTCAGATCCTACTTTCCTCATTGACCCTATGTCATTCCTATCGTAGTCTATGTCTTCTTGCAGTGCAATCATGTTGTCTATTATCTTCATGGTTTTTCTTGGTTTCTTCCCAAGGAAGTCATTGCCAACAACTGCGTTTAACGAAGTCCTTTCAGTAGGAGTCATCCCATTATAGAAAGTGGTCATGAGAAACCCCTTCCGATAATTGTGGTGTGGACAATCTCTCTGGTACTCCTGGAAACGTTCCCATGCTTCGTGCAAGTTCTCTGCCGTCTTCTGTACAAAAGAAGTTATCTTCTGCATGTTGTAGATGGTCCTCTCGATAGAATAAAACTTAGTAACAAAGGCATCTTCCAGGGGTCTCCACCCATCTATAGATTGGTGAGGGAGATTGAGGTACCAAGATAGAGCCTTGTCTTCCAAAGAGAAGTTGAAGCCTTTACATCTATCACCTCTTGCGGGACTCCTCTCATCTTGATGGTATCACATATATTTTTAAATGCATTGAGATGATGGTATGGGTTTTCACTCCTCAAATTCCCACAAAAAGGTTTATTCTGGATCATCGAGATGACAACTGGTTTCAACTCAAAGTTTGCCTGTTAAAGTGTGGTATGACGATCAGGCATCTAGATTCGTTGGTCCTTGTTGCTACCAGTTCTCTAAGATTCTTCCCCTCTTCATCATCCTCAATGTCGCTATCTTGACCATCATGCTCTTGTTCATTATCATGATGGTTGTGGTGGTGCCTTCTTCGACGTCTGTAGCACCGTTCTTTGTCACATTGATCTTCTTCGCGATGATCTTCATCGCGATGATCTTCTTCCTGACGTTCTTCCTTACACTGATGATCGTCATTGTAACGGCCATCTCTGTCTTTGTCTGAACCTGGCGGTGGTAGGGGGTTATGTTGAACCCTCACATTCTTCTCATACCTAGTGAGAGTATCGTCCACGTGAGGCAGCATGGTGACTCAAGGTTAAGGAGTAAATTTGAACAAGTCTGCTTCCTACGGGGTGCCTGAATAGACCGCACAGTCGACTTAGTAAACTGGACATGTTAAAACCAACTATTCTATACAAACACAGTGTAGCAGACTTAAAGTGACGGTGCGATCAAGCTTATTACTAACCTTGAGGTACGGGAGTATAGCGAGTTGACTCAAGTTCTTAACAGTGTCGTTTTGCCTTGTCCCCGACAATAGGGCGCTAAAAAGTTGATCGGCCTAAATCACACATCTAAAAAGGAGCGGATCCAGAGTAGTCAGACTCTTAATATAGTAACCTGACACTTAAGCCCCCATAACTATTATACATGGTCTGATGTAGTAATCGGGGTCAAACCACAGGGACAAGGTTGGCAGGTGTTAAGCACACAAGGTCTCACACTCATATACTCCAAATAACAGATGGTTTAAAAGGGTGTTCCTAAAGGAACGATGGTACTCAAACTAAGGTAAAAGAAATTAAACAAAGAGAAGAAAAACAAAGCGTAACAAAATAAGATGGAAACAAAGATATGGAAGGGAAACTTGGATTGAGTTTCACCTACTAAGACTTCTCACCAACATGCAAGCATTATCTCTCCCTCTCATATACTCTATCAAGATTACAAGCAATCATAAAGATGTCCATTCCTCTCTCTCGAGATGATGATAGATCTAAGTCAGGGGACAACCTCTCTCTCGAGATGACTATCCAAAAACTACAAGGAAGAACATATGATCATAAGCTTTAGCATTCCAACATTTTCATGCATTCATACCACTCCATAACACAAGATATTAGTGATACTACTCTTTCGAGGCACCAACGATTAAACATCACAAGATGGTAGCTAAGCATACAAGTGAAGCATTAAAATTGATGCATGGAGATAATCTTGATGAGAGTATATATATATTAAAAAAGGAGGGACAATATACATGTTAGGAGAGCCTTAGTGGCTACTCCCAACCCAAGCTAAGTGTTTAGCCACACATGTTTATGGGCAGCATAATAGCGTTACAAAGTGATAGATACATTAAGTTCCATGAAGAGATGAGGGAAGTACAACAAGATGGAAGTGATAGATCTAGACAGAGAGAGAAGAACGTGATACAACACAATACTTCTTCAGATCTAGATCTAGGAGGTTGATGGCGTGGACATTCTCCTTCTCTCTCAAAGATGGATCCTTCAGTCTTCTCTCTCCTTAGCTTTTGCCTTCAGAGATCTAAGACTGATTGGATGGATGGGAATGAGTCTAGAAAATGGCAACACTTCATGGTACTTTCAGATCTGATGATTTGACAAGACGTGTAGGTGGCATATTTATAGGCATGTTCCACCGACTTAACCCCTCGACCGCAACCGAGTTTGGTCTTGGTCGAAGCTTGACCTTGGTCAAGGATTCATTGTCGTCTTCTCCTTAGTCGCGGCCTAGTTAAGCTACCTTCTCGCTCACGGCCTGATTGCCACACCCTTTGGTCAAACCGCGGTCCAAGGCTCGGTTGCGAATTCACGCCGCGAGTGTGTAGACCACGGGTGCGAGGGGCATGAGGCACCGCAGGTGTGAGGTTCACGTATGCGAGGGGCATGAGGTGATTCTGGGAGGCTTCGACCACAGTGGGGTGACTCTAATGGTTGAATGGGCCGTGGTCGAGGTGTCAACCGTGACCTTGGCTCAATTTGACCGTACAAACAAAGGAAAAGTGTATAAGTGAGATACTTGACATAAAGTGCTAAAATAAGTGGTAAAATCTATAAAAGGTATTCTAGGGGAGGTATAAAATATATGCAAAAAGTGTATAAAATGAGGTGTCATTAGTGCCATTTTGGTCTTTCAAATTTGGGGCCGGACCAAATATGACCTTCCCAATTTGGAGTCGGGTCCTAGTATTCTCAAACTTCTAGAGATGGTATGAGGGGTTCAAGCAAGTTATAAGCATATAACTTGATATCCACAATGACTTATATATTGTAGGAAATAGATAAACAAGCAAGCATTTATTGGCACTTCATTTGGGAAAACTCCAAGAAAGCCACAAAAAAAATAAATGCAGACAGTCTTAGGTGTAACCACATACCTACCTCAGATGTAACTTGATGTCCAAGAAAAAGGTAACAAGAGAAGCCAATCAAGAAACTACCTTGAAATCAAAGCATAATACTCATGTATTATTATTTTATGCAAAATATAACTTTAAGACTAACTTGGGGTTCAAGTTAGGGTTTTATTAGGGTTTTATTTTGGTTTTGGCTTTCCAAACCTTCATTATTAATTTTCATGCTCTTTTGGTTTACAAATCCTAATCTTATATGTATTTGCACTTTTAATCTCAAGGAAACCCTAATTCATCAATTAATAGGTTATTAATATCAAATAGATCCAAATTATCATTTTTATCCAAAAAGATCAATTTTTTTTATTATTAAGATGAATTGAACATATTAAGATCATCTAATCCTAGAAATTAGGGTTCTCATGCATTAAACATATTAAAGATGGAAACTTTGGTTACTTTTTGAACTATAGGTAGATCTTGGTCTTGATTATATTATTATTGTATTCATTGCAGTTTTCTAATCATTTTTCATATATTACATGTTACCATTTGAGTTACTTGTTTTTATTACAACTATTTTAAGATTAATTCTAACTAACTAATTAGGTGATGCCATGTCAGTAAAATAGACTTTTTCCACTGTAGTGTGGGTCTCAGCCCTAGCCAATGGGGTGAGGCCATATCATTGCCAGCTCAGCATGGCTAGTCCTCCTGAGCCAGTACAAGAACACCCTTTTACAGTGACTAGGATTAGTCACGCGGGTCAGGGTGTTAGGGTATAACTACCCAGAGGATTGATCATCCTCTTCGTCGAATCGCAGGTGTTGCTTTGGGCCATGGTGAGGTCAACTCAAGAGTTGACACTCATGCTCAGGGCTCGGTGTCCAGAGAGGAAGGTACATGGATCTTTGACAGGTCTTATCGAACTCGAGGAGCCTTAGGGTGAAGCCAGAGATGGTGTGCAGGATATGTTTCAACATCGAGAATCTTTTGTCTCAAATCAGTGTTATAAGATATGAAAAAGGAAAATGAATTACCTCCCTGATGTTGCTCTGGAGTTTGGGAAAGGTCCACATACGACCTCCTTGATCCTTCTGTGGTCCCGTTTCTGATAGCACAAAACTGGTACCTTCCCCCGTCAAGACATTTCAGGAAGGTGTAGTCGGTCTTGAGGGCACCGTTCCTTGATCCACCTTGGCTGAGACCAAGACCCAAAACCCCTTTTGGTGGGAGCGAGGAAGCTCCTGTGTCAAGTAATTGTCCAAAGACACCAAATAGATCCCAACCAAAGATAGAGTTACTGCCGATAAAGCCCAGAGTCATCGACCACACCTAGGGCAGAGTGGAGACAATTGAGGGGTGGGGGAGTACTCAGGGGGTCTCCATTGAACTCGAAAACGCATTATATAGGCATAGGGGTATGGGGCCGAGATTATGGCATTTCCCTAAAACTCTGACTACACAGGGATTTGGGAAATTCCCAAATCCATCAAGACAACTCTCCTTCAATTGGATTGCCATAAACGTCTCTATATCTCGAATTCATTGGGAGAGGAATCAATGAAAAATGTGGAAGGGGGAGGGAGTTACTATTCATCATAGTTTCCTCCCCAGGCGCGAGGTTGATGGCAAGGGGATCATGGTTGGATCCTGATCCAATGTTTACCAGGATGCACACATTTTCAAAGGGCCACCCTATTATTATTCTTTTTACAAAAAAGTAAAAGTGACATTTAATACTTATTATCCTTAATCCTCTCACTTTAAGGATTTTTGTAAAATCCATATCTTTCACATATTTAGTCCTTTTTTTTTCTTCCAAATTCTAAGGGAAAATCTATAATGACTTTATCTAATCATGGGAAAGGTTTGACACTAAAACTCAAAAGGAAAAGGTACTTTTCTTTATATCCAAATCTTACTCTTATAAGGCATATTTTAAGCATTAATTCACTCCTTTTCTCTTCTTATTTTTTATATCCTTTATTTTGATTAGCTTTCTTATTAGAAACCATGTGAAACTGAAATCCAACCATTAGTGGTCATCCATATCACTTTATAGAGAATTCCATACATTTCTCATAAGTATATTGCTTATTATCCATTATCTTTTGCCTTTTTCTTAATATTGGATTTTCTTCTCTTCCCTTTCCCTTATATCCATTAATAGATTAATGAAAACAATATAAGCCATAAAAATTCACAACAAAGAGAAATTTTGCAAGAGAAACCATACTTCTAAAACAAAGCATAACATATTTCCAATATGCCCTTTTTATTCAAATAATTACATTTCACTTATATAATTGTATGTGAAAAACCAGGTGATAACAACAATCCCCAAAGATATAATACATATTCTTTTAATACTTGTTTTAGTATACAATGACATAAAAGATTATTACTATACCAAAACAAACAACATTCAGTACTCATTTTTTGAGTTAGTGTGTACTCATAAATGAGTACTATACTCAAAATATAGTACAATACTCATTTTAATACTTATTTTAGAATAGAATGGCATAAGATTTTAGTATTATTCCAAAAAGAATGACATGCATTACTCATTTTCTGAGTAAGTTAGTTGTTACTCAAAAAATGAGTACTATCCTCAATATGCAATACTCATTTTTATCTTCTATGTTATCTTTCTCAAAAGTATGTCAACCTTATTTTCGTTGGAATGTATTTTCTATAAGGAGTCTAACAATTTTTATTTCATCAAGAAGTTCATTATTGATTGAAAGTTATAAGCATAACAAGTTTTTTACTCTTTCTTGTACTTTTAGTC
This sequence comes from Alisma plantago-aquatica, assembly GCA_963693085.1. Taxonomy (NCBI): domain Eukaryota; kingdom Viridiplantae; phylum Streptophyta; class Magnoliopsida; order Alismatales; family Alismataceae; genus Alisma; species Alisma plantago-aquatica. The sequence continues at coordinate 555,461,379 of OY856411.1, forward strand.
TGTATGTAAATAGTGGACCACAAATATAAACGGGCCAATAAAAATAGGTGTGAGTATCACTACTCTTTTTTTATAGAAAGGTTCAACAATATTTATGATAAAAAGTCAAATTACGTTCCTGAAACACAAATTACATAAGGGTAAAAGAGTGAGTCATAAGTATTTAAAGTACAAGAAGTAAAATAAACACATGAAAAAAAAACTCAAAATTAAGTGGACGGGACACTTCATGACAAGCCTCAAACTAACATAAAAATGTGAACTAGTAGAGATGAACTTAAGCACCTAGAAAAATCCTCAATCTGGATAGCTAGTTAACTCAGTCTTCTTCATTGTCCTCTAAAATTTGTTCCAACGCATAATGTACGATGTGTGATATTATCATCATTTTTTTGATCAGGAAGTGAATGTCCATGTTCTGATTCTATAGCTATATTTCCTACGTCGACTCTGAATTGAGATAATGCCATCATATAGATCAGTTATGTATAAGTTTAAGTCAGCTTGCGAGAGATATTTTGGTGGTACAAAAGAATCATGTTTCTCTTAATTCAAACATATCATATGCTAATACAAGATAAGATAAAAGGTAGTTTGTAAATTTTTTTATATTTTTTATACTTTAGCTATGAATGGCTTTGATATGTATTTCTTTGATGTCGTTATGGTTCTAGAAATAATTTTTTATAGGTTTTTTATTTGTGTACATGGGAAAAAGAGTGTTTGACATTTTCATGGTGTGCTCGATAGAGAAGGCAGACAATTGGCATATGGAATTCCCTTGCAGTCTATTTTCTTCCCGTCATAAATTTTTCATGTACGGTCATCCATATTAGAACACAAGCGTTTCGGTCGACAATTGATTTTTCAAAATAGTTTTCTATAATTTGATAAAATGCATGGATGTGTGTAAAAAAGAATATGCAAATATGGAGGTATACATATCACCGCATACCCATTTAACATTAATTATTTTTTTGGATAAAAGTTGGTTTTTGATACTATCAATGTTAGAGTTTTAAAGGAGGTGGTAAATGTATCTTTTTAAATTATTTCTACGTCGAGATGACATGATATTAAGCGCTCTTATTGTTGTCATGTTGATGAGGTTTTTTGGAATGTTGGTGTTGATGTTCATATCCATAATGGTGTTTGCCTTCTATCCACTGGGCTTTCCAGCAATTTGTCTTTTTGAATAGGAGAGGGAAAACGTGGATGCCTTTTTCATGATGTATATAGTTTGATTGAGGTATTTTCAAAGGCGTGATGTATTGGAGCTTCTAATGTGCTTCTCAACTCCTCTCTTACTCTGCTTGTTATATATTTTGTCAATTATATACCCTCACTTTTGAAATTTATAAACAAATAGACACTATTTGTGGATCTATTCTATAGGATGACACTAAAGATAAGAAGAAAATACACTTAGTGAATACATATATGATCTGTAAATAAAAAAACTAAGTTGGATGGACATCATCAACCTCAGAGTCATTCATACTTTATTGTACACAAAATATTAACATCCTTATGTACAAACACCCCCACCATTGGTAAATAAATAATTCTCAATATATATTATTTAAATGAATTCCCTTAGGAAGCATGAGATGTATAACTAAGTTTAGGGATCATCTTTTCTAGATATGTAGTTTATTTTAAATTTGTTTATGACAAGATTTTAGGAATTATATTACATCCTTGTACGAGAAAGAGGGAGCCGAGTATAAATATAATTCTTTATGATATAAAATATGTTTATACCTATAGATATCCTTCTAAAGCATGTCGGTGTTGATGATTGTTGATTTGTTAAAATTTATCTACAGTCTGAAGAGTTGTGTGAAGATGCTTAAGATATGAATAGAATTTATGATTTATGTCATTTGGTTTGATAAAGATGATGGTATCATCCTCATATTGTGTTATCTATTTAGAAAAATGTGGCAGTCCTTCTATCAAATTATTTTCAACACCAAGGAAAAATCTTGGTGAGTATGGATGTGACAAGGATGATGAGATATGGAGAGAAGAGGTCACCTTGTCAGACTCCATTTGAGCTTCTATAAATATCCAAATGTGTATTTGGATACTTACGATGATGTCTGTAAAAAGTATGCATGCGGTAATACAACTATGTATCCATTTTATCCATCTATGTGAAAAATCATATCTATACTTATATGCATTGAGGAATTCCCAATTGATATTGATAAAAGCTTTTTCAAAATCTAGTTTAAGGGTTAGGAGAGGGATGTGTTTGTAGTGACACATGTGGATGGTTTCACTAACAATGATGTAAGCATCTTGGATGCTTCTACCTTTTACAAAGATATGTTGTTGTAACCCTAAGACATGCTATAGAGCTGTCTTGACTCTTGTACTTAGGACTTTAGAGACATTCTTGTATAAAGCATTTATGAGGCTGATTGGTCTAAAGTAGTTGACTAGGGTGGTATTATCTAGTTTTCCAATGAGGGATATGTTAATTTGATTGAGGATACCTATTTGTGGGGTGATATCATCTTGTGGTTTTGGATGCATGTGATTTTGTTTTTGATATTGTTCCATTGATTATGATAAAAATACAAACTAAAGCCATTAGGATTGGGAGGTTTATCAGCTCCTAGGTTAAGCATGGTATTGTTGATCTCCTTAACAAGGCCTTTGTAGATGAAACTTCTAAAAGTATCATTCTATTTTATGTAACTCATGTTTTTCTTATACAAAATAGCTATTTTTCTCCTATATTATGATGGAACATATAGTTCACTTGTTTCAAAGGACTTCCCTTTTCCCCAAACAATAAGCAACATGTATGTCGCATTTTTATTCTTTCATATAATTGGGGACAAATACATTTGTGCTAGGAGTGGGTATGGTTGGGCTCAAATTTCTAGACTAGATTACACTAGTGGTTTAGAGAATATATAGACCATGACAGACTAAATATGAGTTTAAGCCAAATATCAGTTTGGTCCACTATGAATGGTTAGACCAGTTCCTAAAGCTGAGGCTTGATTGTTAAGACTTAGTCTAAAGATTTTTTTAGACCAAACTAAACCACATAACCCTCTAAAATAAACCAAATTTTAAAATATCAGCTCCAAATGCTTTTAGTTACCTTCATTAAACAATTCAATTTTGTTCAAACCACACACAAAAACATGAGGCTAACACCCTTCATTGTAACACTGCTCTCATGGGGGAGGATTAAATGTTTTTTTCTTCTTAGAAACTACTTTTGATCTTTTAACACACATTTCCCAACTAATGATCCTCTATGTTGACACTTCACTTTTGAGTCTTCCCAATCCAATTGCCGAATAAGGACATCATGACAATGCTAATTACAAATGATTAAATAAATCAAATTGAGATATGCAAATGAACTTCAAAACCAAAACAAATTTGATGTCAACCTATGGGCATAATCATAACCCCCAAAATCTTACATTGAGGTGCTAACGGTCAACCTTGAATTAGAGCAAGAAACATGAACATCTTAACTCCCCAAATAACATCCAAAGGGACATCATATTGGTGGCATCCAACTCACAAAAACAAGATTAACTTAAGTGGAAGCGAATTATTTGCAGCACATTACTGAAAATCACTGAAAATTAAAACTTTTTGCAAAGAGATCCATACATAGGAAATCTTTCCCATCAAGAACCATTGTATAACAATTACATTCTGGTTCAAACATACATAACATGTACCATCTCTTTTCAGAGACTACATCATCAACTGTCTTATAAACATTATATACAGAGAATATACGAATCTCGAGGCATCAAGCCAAAACCTCAGATTGATTCACCAAAAACACTGACTAAAAACTCCGAGGACCTGAGAGTACAAAGATGACACATAGGACTTTCTAACTACATAACTTGACAGGCATTATCTCCACCTGAGATATTACTACTGTCCTTGCTGATACCGCTGCTGTCCATTCCTTGCAATGGAATTCTGCATCTTTGTCCGCGTCCACCTAAAAAGTTGGATCCCAAGGGGGTGAGACAATTGTAAATTGCCCCAGCGGGAGATATAACTCTCCTCCAAAACATTGTTATAGCAGTTTATTAAAATAAACTGAGCAGAAGGATTTATATATATTTAATCAACAACAGGTAAGTCACTTGTATGAACAAAGTGAAGTAATCTCCTTTTTCAAGGATAACATTACATCTACTCATGGTAGACTCATAGTTCATCTATCTACTTGTAATGAATACAACATATATGCAACATCAATGAACTACAGATATATAACAGAAATGTAACATCAGCCAATGAATTTCCGTATTCAATCCTTAAGTAAGCATTCTATACGGCTGATTTCATTTTACAAACACACTTATGCCCTGAGGAGATGAGGTATACCGCTCATACTCCAACCGACCACTGCGAAGTTGAATTGGTACCATACATAGGTAAATGGAAGAGCCGGATTCCCATGACCTCAACTTTCTCCGTCAGTACGAGATAACATGCAGGACATCTTGTGTCTTTGCTAGATAGCTTTCCAGGGTATACTGGAAACATCGCTATTAGAGTTATAGCCCGTAGCATATACTCTTTTCAGGATATGGCCCTTAGCCAATGCATGATATTATATTGTGGAGTCATGGCCCGTAGCCATACTCTAATTGGGGTATGGTCCATAACCAATCCCGTACATAGGACATAGCCCGTAGCCATTCCTATGGGGCATAAGGATATATTTTCCCAATTACCCCCACATATTCAAAAATATGTGCTTCGGGTTTTGCCGCGGAGCACCCGTTTCACCATCACCTGTTCCTGACGATGATGGATCTATGGTCAGGGCTTCTACATGAAAAGATTTCACTTGATTAATTAAGTACATTTTCATATTCATTTAGCATCGGCCAGTTTCTCAAACAAGACTTATTACAACAATGCTATAAAGAGACATGTACTACTTTCATCAGATACTTATCAGTCTTTCAAAGGCCTTGGGAGCTTAGTCCCTCATTTCAAAATTGGGAATTCTCATCCCTTCACATTCTCATCACCATAATCATATGGTTCTGGGTATTCAAACCCTTAACTCACCATTGAGCATTATTACCACTTTTTCTGGTAACTATCACCTTCAGGTCATCTGACTAAGGTAAATATGATGCTTGTTACATAAGCATCTCTCGTGGCACTTAAGGCCCATTACTTCTCTTATTACCTCATACTAGGCAATAAGGTATATCATGGCACATAAGGCCCAATAAACAATTTCAATACATAAAATGTCATAGCTCATACCTGGCTATGTTCATCGTCACATCATACCTGCATGGTTAGTACAGATGATAATACATCAATTTCATATCAGCACCATGCAAAACAATATATAACATCATTATTCAAGGGTAACACCACTATTCCCTTAACAGGGTTAGGGTTTCCCATTTCTCATTAATTAGGATTTCATGATCACATTATCTGTCCAACCCTTAATTCATTATTCCATATCTCTGGGGTATTCACAGATATAATAATTGATTATTCAAGATCATTATTCTCATCAATTCAAGGAATGAGTTCATTTCTCATCCTCATCATGGTATGACTAAATCATACTCATCTTTTGGGCTTAACCCCATTCTCAAGGTATATTAATCAACACTCATCAAAGTGCAACAACTCATTACATTTCATTGTAATAGTTGCATAACATACTTCATAGGTTTCTTACCCAATTATATTGGATTTGAAGTGTATCAAGGTATATAAACCCTGAAGTACTGAATGTTATGACTATCACATCTTGATGTATCACTTTCTCATCATTTCAGACTCTCTTGAGTTAACCAACTTATCTTGTATTAAGGTATTTCCCCTCTTAATACATTTCATCACTAAACACTCACCTTTAGCACATAATGCATAGGCCACACATTAGAATTGTCCAACTATCCTTAATGATATGGACTTGTCTAATGCTAAATACATTACTTACAATAAGGTTGTTTATAGTCAACCATATGAAATATTTCACCTTTATAAGGTCATTCCTTCTATCTCATCATTAGGGTTTCCTTACACCCTTACTTAAAATTAGAATATGATCCATTGTCATACTGCCCATAATTAGGGCTTTATGCATTATGACTTCACATTAGAGTCTCATATACCTTCACCCTAAATGGGGCCTCTCATCACAACATAGCATTAGAACATCATGTGGTGTTAGTACTTAGTCAAGGTTTCTCATAGAATCACCCTCAACTAGGGTTTCTCATGGATTCACCCTCAATTAGGGTTTCACATGGAATCACCCTCAACTAGGGTTTTACATGTCATTACATGACATCACCCTAAGTTTGATTCTCATATCACATCACCACATCAATGTTCCATATACCTAATTCTAACTTAGGGTTTCTCATAACATAACCCTAGAATAGGATTTCACATGGAATCATCCTTAATTAAGATTTCCACTATAGTCACCCACAATTTGGGACTACAATTCATCTCCATTAGGATTTCATTCAATTATCCATAATTAGAGATTCACTATTCATCCCAATTAGGGTTTTACATCTCATTTCCCTAAATTGGAGTTTCACACATCACTACCCTGGATTAGGGTTACATCCTCACCCTGGGTTAGGGTTACATTTAGAATTGCCCTCAACTAGGGTTAGGACTCAATAGATCTGTCAATTAGGGTTTATGTTCATGATTAGGGTTTCATGATCTCTCTAGTTAAGGATCATACCCTTAAACACCACATGAATCATATTCATGTATGAATTCATGTTAACATCCTCTCAACTTGATTAGGTCATATCAACCCTTCAATCAAGTACATACAACTATGATTAACATAGTATACCAAGTCATTGATCCTATAAGAAATTAGGGTTCATCCCTTAATTGGCATTAATCAGTTAGGTACTATTAGAGTTTCAACCTTTGTACCTTCATTGATTATCATTACTAATCATCATTGGATCAATGGATCATTCATCGTCTTTAATTCTTAAGAGAATCAATCACATCGGACCGTCATCTCATAGGGTATCCAATTGAATTGACCAATTGAATATTACAATAGGTGTCCAAGTGGATTAACAAATTGAATCCTCAATCAACCTCGACTACTTGAGCCCCAAACGATCTTGGTCTTTCAAAGTTCAAACAGTTTGAAACCGTTTGGTAAAGGTGCACACTCAAGACCGTTTGCTAAAGTAGTAGGTGAAGACCGTTTGCCCAAGTTTGACTTTTGAAACTGCATGGGCACAAACGGTTTGGGATCGTTTGGTCCCAAACGGTCTTGAGACCGTTTGGACTCAAATGGTCTTAAGACCGTTTGGTCCAAACCTCCTCAAAACCACATGGACCAAATATGGTCTCAACCAATCAAATTGGATTAGGGTTTCCAATGTTGATTCCTCCAATCATTGAATTCATGGAACCAATCATCAATTGGACCTATCCTCATACTTCAGTTGAGTTTAATAGGTCAACCTTAAACTGATTTGACCCTCAATTGACCCTCAATTAATCATCAATTAGGGTTTGAATTAATTGAATTAGGGTTTGGAATCGACAATCCTTCAACACTAATCAATGCAAGATTAGTTACTTTAAAACCATTGAACCATCATCCAAATTGAACATGACCTGTCCCCAAACGGTCTTGAGGTCGTTTGGATGACCACCAAATGGCCTTGAGACCGTTTTCCCATGTTATCATCAAAATCCAAGTCATCCAATTAGGGTTTGGATCATTGGAATGATCACCAAATCAGCAATGGATTACACTCCAACATAGTATCTTTGGATCTTCAATTGCTTAACCATACTCAACCCTAGACCTCAAAATGGTCTTGGGTGACCTCCAAATGGTCTTGAGACCGTTTGTCTCATCCAACCCTTGGATTGTAGTGAACAATCATTAGGGTTTGAGTTATTGAGTTGATCATCAAATCAGCACTTAATTGCAAAGTGATTTGGTACCTTTAGACCTTCAATTGGTCAACCATGCTTAACCCTAGACCTCCAAACGGTCCTGGGTGATCCCCAAACGGTCTTGAGACCTTTTGGGTGATCCCCAAACAGTTTTGAAACTGTTTGGGCCAATCAACCCAAAGTATCAACTCATTCAATTGTAAAATCATCACTTAGCCGATTAGGGTTTATACCATATGTTTGAATCTTCAAATACTTAACCATACTCAAACCTGGACCTACAAACGGTCTTGGTTGAACTCCAAACGGTCTTGAGGCCGTTTGGGTGATTCCCAAATGGTTTTGAAACCGTTTTGGCTAATTAACCCAAAAAGTCAAATCAGTCAAGTTGAAAAATCAGCACTTAATTCAATTAGGGTTTGCCTAATTGATTAGCCTTCAACTCATTATTAATTTGGAATTAATCCATCAAATTTGGTGGGTTATCAACCAACATAATTAGGAACAGGATTCTCAAGCGGTCAACCCTTGGTCAACTCTTTCAAATGGTTTTGAAACCGTTTTCTCTCAAACGGTCTCCAACCGTTTGCTCTCAAACGGTTTGGTGATACCGAATAGGCAAACATGTTGAAACCGTTTGGAACAAGATTTCTTTATAAAAAGTGTCCAAGATGATGTCGTCATCATCCACCTTCGTCCCTGCAACTCCTAATGCATCTGATTTCATGGATTTATCAATTACAACAAGCAATTAACCAAAAAGATGAAGAAATCAACGAAATTGCAAGATTTATAGTTGAATAACAATGTAGAAGGGTTCAAGTTATAAAACCCGCCTTCAAATCTGATCCCAAGATCCAAGATTCACGTCTCCAATGGTTATTGAAGCTCTAGCTACCTCCCAAGGTCGTTTCACAAGCTTTTGGAGTGAAAGGATCGACTAGGGTTGAAGATGGAGTGAAGAAATGAAGGAATCATATATTGTTTTATGATTTTCACCATGAAATCATGAAGAACGAAGGTCAAAGGCTTACCAACAGGTTGGGAACGTGCTCCCTGCTGTTCTTAGCTCTATTGGTCGGTTTTGCAAGCAAAAAGAAGAAATGGGGTCGAAAAAGCCTTCCATTTGGCTTGTAAAAGGTTCTTTTATAAAAATTCAATGAGAGAGAATGTACTTTGCAAAAATCCATTTAATCCCAAAAATGTGGCAGCATCTTCCCCTTCATCTTCCTTAGGGATGAGGATATATGGTTTGCCTCTTATCCCTCTCAATTATCCATGATTTAAAGAAAAGAAAATCAAGCACCTTAAATCATATTATATTAATATCCATATGTGAGTGGATATTTCTTTTTCTTATAAAATTGTGTGTGAGTTATCCACTCCCTTGGATATTTTCGTGGTATTTGCAAGGCTCAAGGACGTAACATACACATCTGAATCCAACCATTTTAATTTTGGTTGAAGGCCCTTTAATTAATACATTTATTTTTGCCCTAAATCGAATTAGGGTTTCAATTAGGCATTAATCTTGATTATTTTAATATCAAGATTCTCTCTCCTCCAACTTAATTCAAATGAGGTGCCCCTCTAATTTTATTTACTCTACATGATGCCAAGAAACATTAGGGACCTTATTTAAGTGGTAATTTACATATTGCACCCTATGTTTTGGGTAAATTGCACATTACACAAAAACTAGGTTTTCATGCACATACATTGCTTTATCAGCTCTTTCTTGGTATTCAGGCTTCCATAAGCCACACCTCAGCATCATCTTTACTATCATGATGCATCAACACATGAGGAAAATATTATCATGCACAATTTGCACTTAAACCCCTCAACTTGGGTAATTTGCACTTTAGTCCAAAACAAACAAAACATTGATTTCAACAATGTTCAAAAAGGACTAGAATTTCAACATAGGTTCCTCTTGAGGCCTAATTACTTTTCACAAGATGAGATTAAGAATTTAATCACCTTTCTTAATCAAAAACCTAGGGTTAGAGTATAACCCAGGTCAGGGATGTTACAAATTATAAACCCCTAACAAGGATTTCGTCCTCGAAATCCCAGATAAAGGAAGACAGATGTATTTCATTCATCATACTATCTAGTCTTCACATAACATCTCCTTATTGTAGAGATACCATAAAACTTTGATCAGCACAAAGTGTTTCCATACAAAATTCTCATAGAATCAACACACAAGGCACATGGTCCACTGTTCCTCATCATTGACTATAAAGTCAACTTTGTGTCAAATAACACTTTTCTTGTTCAGAGAAACATCATGCATTCTTTATTAATATCATGTTTATGTAGAGCATAAACCCCTAACATATGATGTTTATATTATTATAATCAGACTAATTTCACAGTTGACCACTCCAGGTAGCCAACCTAACCCATCTGATTAATCTCAGATACCAGAATCTTTCACCTTGGTATCTATCACATGTGTTGGAAACACATCATATATATCTCTTCCTTTCATCTTGGAACATTAATGGTTTCATATGTCCTCATCTTGGGACAAAAGCCCAAGATAACTGATACTTTTCTAAGTATCCATCACATGAACACATTTATCTTATGCACATCAAGTGTCCTAAGACCCACTTGATTGCCATGTCCCTGAAAGGAAAGAAAACAAGGATTCATATTCCTCTTATTAATTCATGTATTTTCAACTATTCATGAACCATTTACTCTTTATCTCATCCTAGGTTCCTTGCCTTTAGCATTGGAATTTGTAAGGATAATTACATGTCATTATCCCTTTCTTTATTATTATCTAGCATGTTTTTTATCATCACACGATCTCATCACAATTCCCATTTCCTCATTATGGGAAAAATCTTTATTATGCTTGCAACATTGTTGAATAGGGTTCATCTCCCTTATTCTTATTCTTATCTTATGAGGAGTACACTTTTAGTTCCTCATACAACATGCTCATCTGAGATTATCTCAGACTTCTCTTTCTTATGCATAGGATATGACACATTTATTCATTCCATATTCCTAATTCATGATACTCATTAGATTGTCTCAGAATGACTACTTGATCAGAGCAATAAAAAGACAACAATCTAAGAGTTTCCATACCCACTTTATCATCAATAGTTGTATACCTGGCCAGGGTATATAAATACTAAGATCAAGTGGTATGCACCTTATATGCTACCATACTCCTTCTTTTCATATTATCACAAGCATAAAGCTTAACATCCCTGAATTTTATCCAGGCATCTCTTCTCTACCTCTTTTTCTCTCATAGAGGTAAGAACAACATAAAACATTTGTAATGTTTTACTATGCAAAACATAAGTCCTCATAGGACTAAGCAAGGAAAGTCCAATCAATTCCTTTCTCAGTTAATCCAAGAATTCATAAGATGACATATTTAAATTACATTATCTTGTCTAACTTGTCATAATTCATGAATTATTCACTGCCTCAGGCTAACTCTGCCTCAAAGGTTGATTCAACAGACTAAGGTTGAGCACAGACTCAATTTAAGTCCAGAAATTCATCATTTCCTTTTGCTTCAACCAGCTGATGCTGATTACAAATCCTGTTGATATCTAAAACATCTTCATTGGGACTGGTAATTCTAGATTACACTGCCAATGCTTGATCCACTATATACATTACTGTTGCCCTAAATTCTTCAACAGTGACACTTAAAGAAGGATTTTCTTATTATAGTTGGATCAACTAGGGGATTCTCAGGCAATTGTCTCTTTCTTGCCTGCTCCCATGCACCTTTTCCTGGTGCAACATTGCTGCTCTCAGAAACAACCTCCTCGTGTGACCCAGTCATCTTTAAGTTCTTCTTCTCTTATACGAATAGAAGACACTATCTTATACACTGGATGACACTAGAAAAAACTCTACTACCTTAGTCCTATGTCTTTGTAGACTCAGCGAGCCTAGAGATCTGATACCACTAAATTGTGGCATCCAACTCACAAAAACAAGATTAACTTAAGCGGAAGCGAATTATTTGCAGCAGATTACTGAAAATCACTGAAAATTAAAACTTTTTGCAAAGAGATCCATACATAGGAAATCTTTACCATCAAGAACCATTGTATAACAATTACATTCTGGTTCAAATGTACATAACCTGTACCATCTCTTTTTAGAGACTACATCATCAACTGTCTTATAAACATTATATACAGACAATATACGAATCTCGAGGCATCAAGCCAAAACCTCAGATCGATTCACCAAAAACACTGACTAAAAACTCTGAGGACCTGAGAGTACAGAGACGACACATAGGACTTTCTAACTACATAACTTGACAGGCAGTATCTCCACCTGAGATATTACTGCTGTCCTTGCTGATACAGCTGCTGTCCATTCCTTGCAATGGAATTCAGCATCTTTGTTCGCGTCCACCTAAAAAGTTGGATTCCACGGGGGTGAGACAATTGTAAATTGTGCCAGCGGGAGATATAACTCTCCGCCAAAACATTGTTATAGCAGTTTATTAAAATAAACTGAGCAGAAGGATTTATATATATTTAATCAACAACATGTAAGTCACTTGTATGAACAAAGTGAAGTAATCTCCTTTGTCAAGGATAACATTACATCTACTCATGGTAGACTCATAGTTCATCCATCTACTTGTAATGAATACAACAGATATGAACAACATCAATGAACTACGGATATATAATAGAAATGTAATATTAGCCAATGAATTTCCGTATTCAATCCTTAAGCAAGCATGCTATATGGCTGATTTCATTTTACAAACACACTTATGCCCTGAGGAGATGAGGTATACCGCTCATACTCCAACCGACCACTGCGAAGTTGAATCAATACCATACATAGGTCAATGGAAGAGCCGGATTCCCATGACCTCAACTTTCTCGGTCAGTACGAGATAACATCCAGGACATTTTATGTCTCTGCTAGATAGCTTTCCAGGGTATACTGGCAACATCGCTATTAGAGTTATAGCACGTAGAATATACTCTTTTCAGGATATGGCCCTTAGCGAATGCCTGGTATTATATTGTGGAGTCATGGCCCGTAGCCATACTCTTATTAGGGTATGGTCCATAACCAATCCCATACATAGGACATAGCCCGTAGCCATTCCTATGGGGCATACAGATATATTTGTCCAATTACCCCCACATATTCAAAAATATGCGTTCCGGGTTTTGCCGCGGAGAACCCGTTTCCCCATCACCTGTTCCTGACGATGATGGATCTATGGTCAGGGCTTCTACATTAAAAGATTTCACTTGATTAATTAAGTACATTTTCATATTCTTTTAGCATCAACCAGTTTTTCAAACAAGACTTATTACAACAATGCTATAAAGAGACATGTACTACTTTCATCAGATACTTATCAGTCTTTCAAAGGCCTTGGGAGCTCAATCCCTCATTTCAAAACTGGAAATTCTCATCCCTTCACATTCTCATCACCATAATCATATGGTTCTGGGTATTCAAACCCTTAACTCATCATTGAGCATTATTACCACTTTTTCAGGTAACTATCACCTTCAGGTCATCTGACCAAGGTAAATATGATGCTTGTTACATAAGCATCTCTCATGGCACTTAAGGCCCATTACTTCTCTTATTACCTCATACTAGGCAATAAGGTATATCATGGCACATAAGGCCCAATAAACAATTTCAATACATAAAATTTCATAGCTCATACCTGGCTATGTTCATCGTCACATCATACCTGCATGGTTAGTACAAATGATAATACATCAATTTCATATCAGCACCATGCAAAACAATATATAACATCATTATTCAAGGGTAACACAACTATTCCCTTACCAGGGTTAGGGTTTCCCATTTCTCATTAATTAGGATTTCATGATCACATTATCAGTCCAACCCTTAATTCATTGTTCCATATCTCTGGGGTATTCACAGATATCATAATTGATTATTCAAGATCATTATTCTCATCAATTCAAGGAATGAGTTCATTTCTCATCCTCATCATGGTATGACTACATCATACTCATCTTTTGGGCTTAACCCCATTCTCAAGGTATATTAATTAACACTCATCAAAGTGCAACAACTCATTACATTTCATTGTAATAGTTGCATAACACACTTCATAGGTTTCTTACCCAATTATATTGTATTTGAAGTGTATCAAGGTATATAAACCCTGAAGTGCTGAATGTGATGACTATCACATCTTGATGTATCACTTTCTCATCATTTCAGACTCTCTTGAGTTAACCAACTTATCTTGTATTAAGGTATTTCCCCTCTTAATACATTTCATCACTAAACACTCACCTTTAGCACATAATGCATAAGCCACACATTAGAATTGTCCAACTATCCTTAATGATATGGACTTGTCTAATGCTAAAGACATTACTTACAATAAGGTTGTTTATAGTCAACCATATGAAATATTTCACCTTTATAAGGTCATTCCTTCTATCTCATCATTAGGGTTTCCTTACACCCTTACTTAAAATTAGAATATGATTCATTGCCATACTGCCCAAGATTAGGGCTTTATGCATTATGACTTCACATTAGAGTCTCATATACCTTCACCCTACATGGGGCCTCTCATCACAACATAGCATTAGAACATCATGTGGTGTTAGTACTTAGTCAGGGTTTCTCATAGAATCACCCTCAACTAGGGTTTCTCATGGATTCACCCTCAATTAGGGTTTCACATGGAATCACCCTCAACTAGGGTTTTACATGTCATTACATGACATAACCCTAATTTTGATTCTCATATCACATCACAACATCAATGTTCCATATACCTCATTCTAACTTAGGGTTTCTCATAACATAACCCTAGAATAGGATTTCACATGGAATCATCCTTAATTAAGATTTCCACTATAGTCACCCACAATTTGGGTCTACAATTCATCTCCATTAGGATTTCATTCAATTATCCATAATTAGAGATTCACTATTCATCCCAATTAGGGTTTTACATCTCATTTCCCTAAATTGGAGTTTCACACATCACTAACCTGGATTAGGGTTACATCCTCACCCTGGGTTAGGGTTACATTTAGAATTGCCCTCAACTAGGGTTAGGACTCAATAGATCTGTCAATTAGGGTTTATGTTCATGATTAGGGTTTCATGATCTCTCTACTTAAGGATCATATCCTTAAACACCACATGAATCATATTCATGTATGAATTCATGTTAACATCCTCTCAACTTGATTAGGTCATATCAACCCTTCAATCAATACATACAACTATGATTAACATAGTGTACTAAGTCATTGATCCTATAAGCAATTAGGGATCATCCCGTAATTGGAATTAATCAGTTAGGTACTATTAGAGTTTCAACCTTTGTACCTTCATTGATTATCATTACTAATCATCATTGGATAAATGGATCATTCATCATCTTTAATTCTTAAGAGATTCAATCACATCAAACCTTCATCTCGTAGGGTATCCAATTGAATTGACCAATTGAATCTTCAATTACAATAGGTGTCCAAGTGGATTAACCAATTGAATCCTCAATCAACATCGACTACTTGAGCCCCAAACGATCTTGGTCTTTCAAAGTTCAAACGGTTTGAAACCGTTTGGTAAAGGTACACACTCAAGACCGTTTGCTAAAGTAGTAGGTGAAGACCGTTTGCCCAAGTTTGACTTTTGAAACTGCATGGGCACAAATGGTTTGGGATCGTTTGGTCCCAAACGGTCTTGAGACCGTTTGGACTCAAATGGTCTTAAGACCGTTTGGTCCAAACCTCCTCAAAACCACATGGACCAAATATGGTCTCAACCAATCAAATTGGATTAGGGTTTCCAATGTTGATTCCTCCAATCATTGAATTCATGGAACCAATCATCAATTGGACCTATCCTCATACTTCAATTGAGTTTAATAGGTAAACCTTCAACTGATTTGACCCTCAATTAATCATCAATTAGGGTTTGAATTAATTGAATTAGGGTTTGGAATCGATAATCCTTCAACACTAATCAATGCAAGATTAGTTACTTTAAAACCATTGAACCATCATCCAAATTGAACATGACCTGACCCCAAACGGTCTTGAGGTCATTTGGATGACTACCAAATGGACTTGAGACCGTTTGCCCATGTTATCATCAAAATGCAAGTCAACCAATTAGGGTTTGGATCATTGGATTGATCACCAAATCAGCAATTGATTACACTCCAACATAGTATCTTTGGATCTTCAATTGCTTAACCATACTCAACCCTAGACCTCCAAACGGTCTTGGGTGACCTCCAAATAGTCTTGAGACCGTTCGGATGAGCTCCAAACGGTCTTCAGACTGTTTGTCTCATCCAACCCTTGGATTGTAGTGAAAAATCATTAGGGTTTTAGCTATTGAGTTGATCATCAAATCAACACTTAATTGCAAAGTGATTTGGTACCTTTAGAACTTCAATTGGCAACCATGCTTAACCATAGACCTCCAAACGGTCTTGGGTGATCCCCAAACGGTCTTGAGACCGTTTGTGTGATCCCCAAATGGGTTTGAAACCGTTTGGGCCAATTAACCCAAAGTATCAACTCATTCAATTGTAAAATCAGCACTTAGCCGATTTGGGTTTATACCATATGTTTGAATCTTCAAATACTTAACCATACTCAACCCTGGACCTAAAAAGGTCTTGGTTGACCTCCAAACGGTCTTGAGAACGTTTGGGTGATTCCAAAAAGGTTTTGAAACCGTTTGGGCTAATGAACCCAAAAAGTCAAATCAATCAAGTTGAAAAATCAGCACTTAATCCAATTAGGGTTTTCCTAATTGATTAGCCTTCAACTCATGATTCCTTTGGAATTAATCCATAAAATTTGGTGGGTTATCAACCAACATAATTAGGAACAGGATTCTCAAACGTTCAACCCTTTCTCAACTCTTTCAAACGGTTTTGAAACCGTTTTCTCTCAAACGGTATCAAACTGTTTGCTCTCAAACGGTTTGGTGAAACCGAATAGGCAAACATGTTGAAACCGTTTGGAACAAGATTTATTTGGGAAAAGTGTCCAAGATGATGTCGTCATCATCTACCTTCGTCCCTGAAACTCCTAATGCATCTGATTTCATGTATTTACCAATTACAACAAACAATTAACCAAAAAGATGAAGAAATCAACGAAATTGCAAGATTGATAGTTGAATAACAATGTAGAAGGGTTCAAGTTATAAAAACCGCCTTCAAATCTGATCCCAAGCTCCAAGATTCACGTCTCCAATGGTTATTGAAGCTCTAGCAACCTCCCAAGGTCGTTTCTCAAGCTTTTGGAGTGAAAGGATCGGCTAGGGTTGAAGATGGAGTGAAGAAATGAAGGAATCATATATTGTTTTATGATTTTCACCATGAAATCATGAAGAACGAAGGTCAAAGGCTTACCAACAGGTTGGTAACGTGCTCCCTGCTGTTCTTAGCTCTCTTGGTCGGTTTTGCAAGCAAAAAGAAGAAGTGGGGTCGAAAAAGCCTTCCATTTGGCTTGTAAAAGGTTCTTTTATAAAAATTCAATGAGAGAGAATGTACTTTGCACAAATCCATTTAATCCCAAAAATGTGGCCGCCTCTTCCCCCTCATATTCCTTAGGGACGAGGCTATCTTGTTTTCCTCTTATCCCTCTCAATTATCCATGATTTAAAGAAAAGAAAATCAAGCACCTTAAATCATATTATATTAATATCCATATGTGAGTGGATATTTCTTTTTCTTATAAAATTGTGTGTGAGTTATCCACTCCCTTGGATATTTTTGTGGTCCTTGCAAGGCTCAAGGACGTCACATACACATCTGAATCCAACCATTTTAATTTTTGTTGAAGGCTCTTTAATTAATACATTTATTTTTGCCCTAAATCGAATTAGGGTTTCAATTAGGCATTAATCTTGATTATTTTAATATCAAGATTCTCTCTCCTCCAACTTAATTCAAATGAGGCACCCCTCTCATTTTATTTACTATAAATGATGCCAAGAAACATTAGGGATCTTATTGAAGTGGTAATTTACATATTGCACCCTAGGTTTTGGGGAAATTGCACATTACACCAAAACTAGGTTTTCATGCACATACATTGCTTTATCAGCTCTTTCTTGGTATTCAGGCTTCCATAAGCCACACCTCAGCATCATCTTTACTCTCATGATGCATCAACACATGAAGAACATATTATCATGCAGAATTTTCACTTAAACCCCTCAACTTGGGTAATTTGCAATTTAGTCCAAAACAAACAAAACATTGATTTCAACAATGTTCAAAAAGGACTAGAATTGCAACATAGGTTCCTCTTGAGGCCTAATTAATTTTCACAATATGAGATTAAGCATTTAATCACCTTTGTTAATCAAAACACCTAGGGTTAGAGTATAACCCAGGTCAGGGATGTTACAAATTATAAACCCCTAACAAGGATTTCGTCCTCGAAATCCCAGATAAAGGAAGACATATGTATTTCATTCATCATACTATCTAGTCTTCACAAAACATCTCCTTATTGTGGAGATACCATAAAACTTTGATCAGCACAAAGTGTTTCCATACAAAATTCTCATAGAATCAACACACAAGGCACATGCTCCACTATTCCTCATCATTGACTATAAAGTCAACTTTGTGTCAAATAACACATTTCTTGTTCAGAGAAACATCATGCATTCTTTATTAATATCATGTTTATGCAGAGCATAAACCCCTAACATATGATGTTTATATTATTATAATCAGACTAATTTCACAGTTGACCACTCCAGGTAGCCAACCTAACCCATCTGATAAATCTCAGATACCAGAATCTTTCACCTTGGTATCTATCACATGTATTGGAAACACATCAGGTATATCTCTTCCTTTCATCTTGGAACATTAATTGTTTCATATGTCCTCATCTTGGGACCAAATCTCAAGATAACTGATACTTTTCTAAGTATCCATCACATGAACACATTTATCTTATGCACATCAAGTGTCGTAAGACCCACTTGATTTCCATGTCCCTGAAAGGAAAGAAAACAAGGATTCATATTCCTCTTATTAATTCATGTATTTTCAACTATTCATGAACCATTTACTCTTTATATCATCCTAGGTTCCTTGCCTTTAGCATTGGAATTTGTAAGGATGATTACATGTCATTATCCCTTTCTTTATTATTATCTAGCATGTTTTTGATCATCTCATGATCTCATCACAATTCCCATTTCCTCATTATGGGAAAGATCTTTATTATGCTTGCAACATTGTTGAACAGGGTTCATCTCCCTTATTCTTATTCTTATCTTATGAGGAGTACACTTTTAGTTCCTCATACAACATGCTCATCTGAGATTATCTCAGACTTCTCTTTCTTATGCATAGGATATGACACATTTATTCATTCCATATTCCTAATTCATGATACTCATTAGATTGTCTCAGAATGACTACTTGATCAGAGCAATAAAAAAGACAACAATCTAAGAGTTTCCATACCCACTTTATCATCAATAGTTGTATACCTGTCCAGGGTATATAAATACTGAGATCAAGTGGTATGCACTTTGTATGCTATCATACTCCTTCTTTTCATATTATCACAAGCATAAAGCTTAACATCCCTGAATTTTATCCAGGCATCTCTTCTCTACCTCTTTTTCTCTCATAGAGGTAAGAACAACATAAAACATTTGTAATGTTTTACTATGCAAAACATAAGTCCTCATAGGACTAAGCAAGTAAAGTTCAATCAATTCCTTTCTCAGTTAATCCAGGAATTCATAAGATGACATATTTAAATGACATTATCTTGTCTAACTTGTCATAATTCATGAATTATTCACTGCCTCAGGCTAACTCTGCCTCAAAGGTTGATTCAACAAACTAAGGTTGAGCACATACTCAATTTAAGTCCAAAAATTCATCATTTCCTTTTGCTTCAACCAGCTGATGCTGATTACAAATCCTGTTGATATCTAAAACATCTTCATTGGGACTGGTAATTCTAGATTACACTGCCAATGCTTGATCCACTATATACATTACTGTTGCCCTAAATTCTTCAACATTGACACTTAAAGAAGGATTTTCTTATTATAGTTGGATCAACTAGGGGATTCTTAGGTAATTGTCTCTTTCTTGCCTGCTCCCATGCACCTTTTCCTAGTGCAACATTGCTGCTCTTAGCAGCAACCTCCTCATGTGACCCAGTCATCTTTAAGTTCTTCTTCTCTTATATGAGCAGAAGACACTATCAGATACACTGGATGACACTAGAACAGACTCTACTACCTTAGTCCTATGTCTTTGTAGACTCAGCGAACCTAGAGCTCTGATACCACTAAATTGTGGCATCCAACTCACAAAAAAAAAGATTAACTTAAGCAGAAGCGAATTATTTGCAGCGGATTACTGAAAATCTCTAAAAATTAAAACTTTTTGCAAAGAGATCCATACATAGGAAATCTTTCCCATCAAGAACCATTGTATAACAATTACATTCTGGTTCAAACGTACATAACCTGTACCATCTCTTTTTAGAGACTACATCATCAACTATCTTATAAACATTATATACAGACAGTATACGAATCTCGAGGCATCAAGCAAAACCTCAGATCGATTCACCAAAAACACTGACTAAAAACTCTGAGAACCTGAGAGTATAGAGACGACACATAGGACTTTCTAACTACATAACTTGACAGACAGTATCTCCACCTAAGATATTACTGTTGTTTTTGCTGATACAGCTGCTGTCCATTCCTTGCAATGGAATTCTGCATCTTTGTCTGCGTCCACCTAAAAAGTTGGATCCCACGGGGGTGAGACAATTGTAAATTGCCCCAGCGGGAGATATAACTCTCCGCCAAAACATTGTTATAGCAGTTTATTAAAATAAACTTAGCAGAAGGATTTATATATATTTAATCAACTACAAGTAAGTCACTTGTATGAAAAAGTGAAGTAATCTCCTTTTTCAAGGATAACATTACATCTACTCATGGTAGACTCATAGTTCATCCATCTACTTGTAATGAATACAACAGATATGAACAACATAAATGAACTACAGATATATAACAGAAATGTAATATCAACCAATGAATTTCCGTATTCAATCCTTAAGCAAGCATGCTATAAGGCCGATTTCATTTTACAAACACACTTATGCCCTGAGGAGATGAGGTATACCGCTCATACTCCAACCGACCACTGCGAAGTTGAATTGGTACCATACATAGGTCAATGGAAGAGCCGGATTACCATGACCTCAACTTTCTCCGTCAGTACGAGATAACATGCAGGACATCTTGTGTCTTTGCTAGATAGCTTTCTAGGGTATACTGGCAACATCGCTATTAGAGTTATAGCCCGTAGCATATACTCTTTTCAGGATATGGCCCTTAGCCAATGCATGATATTATATTGTGGATTCATGGCCCGTAGCCATACTCTAATTGGGGTATGGTCCATAACCAATCCCGTACATAGGACATAGCCCGTAGCCATTCCTATGGGGCATAAGGATATATTTTCCCAATTACCCCCACATATTCAAATATATGTGTTCCGGGTTTTGCCGCGGAGCACCCGTTTCACCATCACCTGTTCCTGACGATGATGGATCTATGGTCAGGGCTTCTACATGAAAAGATTTCACTTGATTAATTAAGTACATTTTCATATTCTTTTAGCATCGGCCAGTTTCTCAAACAAGACTTATTACAACAATGCTATAAAGAGACATGTACTACTTTCATCAGATACTTATCAGTCTTTCAAAGGCCTTGGGAGCTCAGTCCCTCATTTCAAAACTGGGAATTCTCATCCCTTCACATTCTCATCACCATAATCATATGGTTCTGGGTATTCAAACCCTTAACTCATCATTGAGCATTATTACCACTTTTTCAGGTAACTATCACCTTCAGGTCATCTGACCAAGGTAAATATGGTGCTTATTACATAAGCATCTCTCATGGCACTTAAGGCCCATTAATTCTCTTATTACCTCATACTAGGCAATAAGGTATAGCATGGCACATAAGGCCCAATAAACAATTTCAATACATAAAATGTCATAGCTCATACCTGGCTATGTTCATCGTCACATCATACCTGCATGGTTAGTACAAATGATAATACATCAATTTCATATCAACACCGTGCAAAATAATATATAACATCATTATTCAAGCGTAACACCACTATTCCCTTAACAGGGTTAGGGCTTCCCATTTCTCATTAATTAGGATTTCATGATCACATTATCTGTCAAACCCTTAATTCATTATTCCATATCTTTGGGGTATTCACAAATATCATAATTGATTATTCAAGATCATTATTCTCATCAATTCAAGGAATGAGTTCATTTCTCATCCTCATCATGGTATGACTACATCATACTCATCTTTTGGGCTTAACCCCATTCTCAAGGTATATTAATTAACACTCATCAAAGTGCAACAACTCATTACATTTCATTGTAATAGTTGCATAACACACTTCATAGGTTTCTTACCCAATTATATTGGATTTGAAGTGTATCAAGGTATATAAACCCTGAAGTGCTGAATGTGATGACTATCACATCTTGATGTATCACTTTCTCATCATTTCAGACTCTCTTGAGTTAACCAACTTATCTTGTATTAAGGTATTTCCCCTCTTAATACATTTCATCACTATACACTCACCTTTAGCACATAATGCATAGGCCACACATTAGAATTGTCCAACTATCCTTAATGATATGGAC
Source organism: Alisma plantago-aquatica (assembly GCA_963693085.1). Lineage (NCBI taxonomy): Eukaryota > Viridiplantae > Streptophyta > Magnoliopsida > Alismatales > Alismataceae > Alisma > Alisma plantago-aquatica. The sequence continues at coordinate 555,484,103 of OY856411.1, forward strand.
TTGTCTAATGCTAAAGACATTACTTACAATAAGGTTGTTTATACTCAACCATATAAAGTATTTCACCTTTATAAGGTCATTCCTTCTATCTCATCATTAGGGTTTCCTTACACCCTTACTTAAAATTAGAATATGATTCATTGTCATACTGCCCAGGATTAGGGCTTTATGCATTATGACTTCACATTAGAGTCTCATATTGTGACGTCCCCAGATTTTCACCTTCTCCAAACCCTAATGGGAATGAGATGTCAGAATCCAAAAACATCATCCAATCATACCAGACAGTGATGCGGAAGCATAATACGCATACATGAACATACAACCATAACATTCTCAACATTCAACATGTAAATTTATACAACATGAATTATTACACAATGATTTACAATTACATATTGAATGGAAATTCTACAAGTCTGAACATGTATGCTAACATGATCTTAACACAATAGGTACAACCTGGACAACTACTCACTTCCCGTCTTTTATCCCATGCTAGCTCTGAACCTAAAACATACGTGAAACAACGAATCAACACACAAGGCGTTGTGAACATGGGTAGAAAGATACATACTAATATGCTTGCATAATTGAAATAATCTTGAGAAAGAAAGAGTAAAATAAAACATTATTTAAAGCGATAATCAGGTAAACACATTTTTAGATGCCTTTTGATGCGTTTGTACTACTAAGCGGTGTCACACTTCATTTTCCCCGCCCCTTGGGCTATAGGGACCGAGTTTCGACCTTATATTCAGAGGGGAGAGAGAGAGATGTCACACTTCATTTTTCCCCGCCCCTTGGGCTATGGGGACCCTGTGCCGACCTTATATTTAGAGGAAGAGAGATAGAGAGAGAGAGGATTGAGGGAGAGAGAGAGAGCATATATCCACTCAGTAGCTACAAATCATCTATATTCTTTTATGTTCTGTAATTTTTTGCAGAGCATATACTACTAATACACATCCAAGAATTTATATGCAAACACAAGCATCCAAAGTACATCATATCATTATGAATTCATGAAAACTAGTCTTATACTTAATAAAACCCACGTACCTGAGTTCAGAGATTCCTATATATATATTCTGCATAATCTACATCTCTGGTCATCACCTTCTTAACAACAAGACCACATACTATCATCAGATTCTCATCATCTTAACCTTAGTCATGTTCATTAGGGTTTATATTATCTCATTAGGATATTCCAGCGTTTACTTGCATTATTGTCTTATATTTATCTTACTGATGTCATTTTCCAGATTATGATTCATTATCTGAATATTAGGTCCCATATCCTTTTTGGTGCACATATTAACCCTAGGTTACATCATTAACCTAGATTAGGATTTTATAACATGTATTAATATTCATCTTCATATAACATGGATTCTATTCATCATTATGATCTCATAATTAAAACTGAAGTTCCATATACTGATATGATCTTACTCTGTGAATTTCATCATTTATTGAGCATGTGTGCATTTATTGCATCATCTTTAGTGTTATTAGCCCTAATTAGACATATTAATCAAATTATATGCTTTCGTGCATCAACATGACCATACATGACATCATACACATTATAAACATGATTATAGACTTACTTACATGTTATCATAGTTTTAGAACATCGTTTGATATTTATTATCCATGAAATAAGCATTACACATCTTACGTAATATTACTGATATTAAAGCATTAAAAGGCTAATATTATACTTCCATATTGTTCTACGCATTTTTCTGAGAATAACGGTACCTTATTTGTATTTTTTGATCAACAGGCTATTTACTACGAATTATCCTAGATTTCAGTATTTTCTGGGATTTACCTTTTTCCAGCCACTTGGGTGTCACCACGTGTCCAACAAGACTCCTGGGCTCACGTTGAGCCGGCCGGTTCGCTGGTTCCTAGACCGGTCCACATCTCTCCCTCCCTTCATGTGATCGTTCTCTACGAGCAATACGCCTGCTGCCCGCGAGTGCTCACCGCCGCGAGGCTTCTCCTCTCTTCACGGCTCCACAGCAAGGCAGCTCCTCCGTCGAGCAATCTTCCACGACCAAGCCCTCCTTGTCAACCCTTAAATCTGCCCTCAGATTCTTCCATACCCACTCGACGCCACTGTCCAGTCGCCCCTCTGCACGCTCCTCCTCCTCGTGAGCTCGAGGAGGCCGCAGGTCACCACCGCGAGAGGGATCTCCGGCAAGCATTTCCTCGCTACCCGGTCTTCCTCGTCTGCTATGAAGGGCACCATCAGCTTCGTCGACCTTCGGCTCTTGGATCTGCCATCGTGAGCAATCTCTCCGGCAAGCAGTGAGTGACTCCTGCCATCACGTCACAGGGCTTGGCGGCGTGAAGCGCCTCTGATGGAAAGAGGAAGAGGTTGCTGCTGGTTTCTTTTTGAACCTTAAGCACACCGGCTACCTTTTAGTCTAAGTCAGGGAAGCGAGGGGTTGTGGAGTCGTGACTTCTCCAGCAAGGCGTTACTGGTGTGATCATCTTCAGACGTTCTCCATTTCTCTACTGCCTCACTGGTCTCCCTTCACCCTGCCTCCGCCTGCCACTGTGGTTGGAAAGGGAAGCTCCAAGAGGGTTCAAAATCCCTAGTTGCAGGACTAAGGATTGGTGTGAGAGGTCGACGAGGATTTCCCAAACGACACAAATGATTTTGGCAGGCAACAAGATGGCTGGGAAGGTGGCCTTTGAACTTTTCCTTCGTCAGATGTCATGCTGATATGCGAAATGCTCAACAAATTCCATAGAAAACGCAACAACCTGGTTGACTCATTGCTCAAGACTCTATATCATGGCCACATGCTCCTTAAAATTCGGAGCTAGGAGATGATAGTGTGGTTCCCTAGTTCATACAATCACATCATAATCCATACCTAATGTGGGCAAATCCTCAATCCAAAAAAAAAGACCATCTGAAACATATTACTATGCTCAATATCCCAAGTGATCCTCCACTATGTGTGTCTCAAAATTTCAACATATATTTTCATAATCAAGGATTGATCACTTGAACCCATTAAAGAAAAACCATTAATCATTTAAGTCATGCATGCGAAACATTATCTATAATCACAATCTAGGATTTTCAATCATTATGAAATAAAAATCATCAAAAGTGCCCCAAATAATCACATAGGATTGATATCATTTTTGTTGAACGCCAAATCGAATTGGTCATGTAGTGATAATCCATGAATCTCATAATCATAGTAGTATTGTTACCTTAAGATCAGGGTTATCACATTCACCCCACCTTATAAGGAATTTCGTCCTCGAAATTCAACTAGTCTCATTCTTAAGTTGATGTCAAGGAGTTTTGGATGCCTCTATGCCACCACTTCTAAGTGCTAAGAGTATCATTATTCGGTCATGTTAGGATATTTAATCATGTAAGGTGTACCCACCCCACCTTATATAGGTTGAAGCATCATTTAATGTCTTAGTCATAACATGAAACAATTCTTTTTTTTTCCTTAGGATCTACATCCCCATAGTACCTTAAGGATAAGGGTTTTACTCATACATATGAAGTTAAGAAGGTACTACTCAAGGCTTCATGCTTCACCCTATTAATCATATGGTGATGTCAAGTTTCATGCCATTTATCTAAATTATCAGGCTTAGCATCATTAGTGTAGCTTTATGATCAACATCATATCATAATTTCATCATGTGAGAGGATCTTAGTTAACATGCTTGACCATTAGGGTTTCACCCTATGGTGTGATATTCATACTCAACTTAGAAGCATACATTGAGAAGGATCAAAGTTACGAACTATATTTATGATCATATATCATATGATCCAAAAATATCTTTCATGTTTCATATGAAGGGGAAGAGAATATTTTAAAGTCAAACTTATCATGATTTCAATCTTTGGTGCTGCATGTATGATATTGGGGGAAAAATATAGAAAAGGTCAAGCTTATACGAGTGACTCCTCATATATAATCATCTATATAGCTCAAGTGAGGTTTCTATCATCATATATTAAGAAAGAGAAGAAGAAGGGAGAACATGTATTTTGAGTATCTTTTGCACAAAGCATCATACTCTCATAACTAGAGTTCATATATTACCTCACTTGCAACTATATAGATGAGATTCACAAAATATGTCACTCCAGCTAGGACCTAACACAGCCAAAGGATTGACTTTATCATATGGGTCATCTACCCATCCTTTTCTTTTACCCAATTCTCATATATAGATTTGAATCATGCATAAGGACACATCTGATCTACTCAGGAGTAACCCAGCTTAGGACACATCATTTCACATATTTTCATATATTGTAGGGTAGGTCCTATGACCCTCTCCTTGTGGGTCTCACTCTCTCTAGAGTTTACCACATATCTTTTCCTAACACTGAGGTTCTCCTTTGTAAAAGAGCTTGAGGCTCATGCATATTCAACTTTGTCTTAAGCTTAGATCATCTTAAGTAAGAAAAGGGAATATATTTTTATCGTCGATACTTAGCTTAGAATATTCAAAATTAGATTCAGCTCATATACAACTTAAATCCATATAAAACAACTTATGTCATTAGAGGTAGAACTTAGATAAGATCATCCATGCTTATACTAACTATCATTCTATCATCTACTCTATTCATCACATATCTTGATAAGGCTCTAGACATCTAATCTAGGCTACTCTCTCTTCTAAACTGATGTCACTCCCTTTTACTTAGGTTGCATGAACACTAACTACTCTACAGTGTGAGGGACACATTTTATAATTACATATGTATTTAATAAAATATTATATAGTTTTTCTCCGAGAAAGAAGACGTCAGAGAAAACTTTTGAGGCTCGAGCCGATTGGAGAACAAAAACCAAATCACCAAAATCGAGTGTCCCACACACAGTAGATAGTCTAGTGTCGTGTAACCTAGTGAAACGGTGAGAACAAGGTGTAGACTAGTGTAGCTACCCAATACATATGAGCTCTATATGGAAAGGGTCTCAGACACTTGTCTAAACCTAGTTCTCGAACATCTAGGTTCTAACTTAGAGGCTAAGTCAGAACTTATTCCTATAAAACAACTTACTAAGTTTCTAGGGTTTAAAGTGAAAGGTGAGATTAATATTTTATGTTTTATGGTGAGCAAATGTCAGGTGTAGCTATTGTTCATGCTCTGATACCAACTGTGACGTCCCCAAATTTTCACCTTCTCCAAACCCTATTGGGAATGAGATGTCAGAATCCGAAAACATCATCCAATCATACCAGAGAGTGATGCAGAAGCATAATACGCATACATGAACATACAACCATAACATTCTCAACATTCAATATGTAAATTTATACAACATGAATTATTACACAATGATTTACAATTACATATTGAATGGAAATTCTACAAGTCTGAACATGTATGCTAACAGGATCTTAACACAATAGGTACAACCTGGACAACTGCTCACTTCCCGTCTTTTATCCCATGCTAGCTCTGAACCTAAAACATACGTGAAACAACGAATCAACACATAAGGTGTTGTGCACGTGGGTAGAAAGATACATATTAATATGCTTGCATAATTGAAATAATCTTGAGAAAGAAAGAGTAAAAGAAAACATTATTTAAAGCGATAATCAGGTAAACACATTTTTAGATGCCTTTTGATGCGTTTGTACTACTAAGTGGTGTCACACTTCATTTTTCCCCGCCCCTTGGGATATGGGGACCGAGTATCGACCTTATATTCAGAGGGGAGAGAGAGAGATGTCGCACTTCATTTTTCCCCACCCCTTGGGCTATGGGGACCGAGTGCCGACCATATATTTAGAGGAAGAGAGATAGAGAGAGAGAGGATTGAGGGATAGAGAGAGCATATATCCACTCAGTAGCTACAAACCATCTATATTCTTTTATGTTCTGTAATTTTTTGCGGAGCATATACTACTAATACACATCCAAGAATTTATATGCAAACACAAGCATCCAAAGTACATTATATCATTATGCATTCATGAAAATTAATCTTATACTTAATAAAACCCACGTACCTGAGTTCATAGATTCCTATATATATATTCTGCATAATCTACATCTCTGGTCATCACCTGATTAACAACAAGACCACATACTATCATCAGATTCTCATCATCTTAACCCTAGTCATGTTCATTAGGGTTTATATTATCTCATTAGGATATTCCAGCGTTTACTTGCATTATTGTCTTATATTTATCTTACTGATGTCATTTTCCAGATTATGATTCATTATCTGAATATTAGGTCCCATATCCTTTTTGGTGCACATATTAACCCTAGGTTACATCATTAACCTAGATTAGGATTTTATAACATGTATTAATATTCATCTTCATATAACATGGATTCTATTCATCATTATGATCTCATAATTAAAACTGAAGTTCCATATACTGATACGATCTTACTCTATAAATTTCATCATTTATTGAGCATGTGTGCATTTATTGCATCATCTTTAGTGTTATTAGCCCTAATTAGACATATTAATCAAATTATATGCTTTCGTGCATCAACATGACCATATATGACATCATACACATTATAAACATGATTATAGACTTACTTACATGTTATCATAATTTTAGAACATCGTTTGATATTTATTATCCATGAAATAAGCATTACACATCTTACGTAATATTACTAATATTAACGCATTAAAAGGCTAATATTATACTTCCATATTGTTCTACACATTTTTCTGAGAATAACGGTACCTTATTTGTATTTTTCTGATCAACATGCTATTTACTACGAATTATCCAAGATTTCAGTATTTTATGGGATTTACCTTTTTCCAGCCACTTGGGTGTCGCCACGTGTCCAGCAAGACTCATGGGCTCACGTTGAGCCGGCCGGTTCGCTGGTTCCTAGACCGGTCCGCATCTCTCCCTCCCTTCACGTGATCATTCTCTCCGAGCAATACGCCTGCTGCCCGCGAGCGCTCGCCGCCGCGAGGCTTCTCCTCTCTTCACGGCACCACAGCAAGGCAGCTCCTCCATCGAGCAATCTTCCATGACCAAGCCCTCCTTGTCAACCCTTAAATCTGCCCTCGGATTCTTCCATACCCACTCGACGCCACTGTCCAGTCACCCCTCTGCACGCTCCTCCTCCTCGTTAGCTCGAGGAGGCCGCAGGTCACCACCACGAGAGGGATCTCCGGCGAGCATTTCCTCACTACCCGGTCTTCCTCGTCTGCTATGAAGGGCACCATCAGCTTCGTCGACCTTCGGCTCTTGGATCTGCCGTCATGAGCAATCTCTCCGGCAAGCAGTGAGTGACTCCTGCCATCACGTCACAGGGCTTGGCGGCGTGAAGCGCCTATGATGGAAAGAGGAAGAGGTTGCTGTTGGTTTCTTTCTGAACCTTAAGCACACCGGCTACCTTTTAGTCTAAGTCAAGGAAGCGAGGGGTTGTGGAGTCATGACTTCTCCAACAAGGCGTTACTGGTGTGACCATCTTCAGACGTTCTCCATTTCTCTACTGCCTCACTGGTCTCCCTTCACCCTGCCTCCGCCTGCCACTGTGGTTGGAAAGGGAAGCTCCAAGAGGGTTCAGAATCCCTAGTTGCAGGACTAAGGATTGGTGTGAGAGGTCGACGAGGATTTCCCAAATGACGCAAATGATTTTGGAAGGCAACAGGATGGCTGGGAAGGTGGCCTTTGAACTTTTCCTTCGTCAGATGTCATGCTGATATGCGAAATGCTCAACAAATTCCATAGAAAACGCAACAACCTGGCTGACTCATTGCTCAAGACTCTATATCGTGGCCACATGCTCCTTAAAATTTGGAGCTAGGAGACGATAGTGTGGTTCCCTAGTTCATACAATCACATCATAATCCATATTTAATGTGGGAAAATCCTCAATCCAAAAAAAAAGACCATCTGAAACATATTACTATGCTCAATATCCCAAGTGATCCTCCACTATGTGTGTCTCAAAATTTCAACATATATTTTCATAATCAAGGATTGATCACTTGAACCCATTAAAGCAAAACCATTAATCATTTAAGTCATGCATGCGGAACATTATCTATAATCACGATCTGGGATTTTCAATCATTATGAAATAAAAATCATCAAAAGTGCCCCAAATAATCACATAGGATTGATATCATTTTGGTTGAACGCCAAATCGAATTGGTCATGTAGTGATAATCCATGAATCTCATAATCATAGTAGTATTGTTACCTTAAGATCAGGGTTATCACACATATACCTTCACCCTACATGGGGCCTCTCATCACAACATAGCATCATAACATCATGTGGTGTTAGTACTTAGTCAGGATTTCTCATAGAATCACCCTCAACTAGGGTTTCTCATTGATTCACCCTCAATTAGGGTTTCACATGGAATCACCCTCAACTAGGGTTTTACATGTCATTACATGACATCACCCTAAGTTTGATTCTCATATCACATCACCACATCAATGTTCCATATACCTCATTCTAACTTAGGGTTTCTCACAACATAACCCTAGAATAGGATTTCACATGGAATCATCCTTAATTAAGATTTCCACTATAGTCACCCACAATTTGGGTCTACAATTCATCTCCATTAGGATTTCATTCAATTATCCATAATTAGAGATTCACTATTCATCCCAATTAGGGTTTTACATCTCATTTCCCTAAATTGGATTTTCACACATCACTACCCTGGATTAGGGTTACATCCTCACCCTGGGTTAGGGTTACATTTAGAATTGCCCTCAACTAGGGTTAGGACTCAATAGATCTGTCAATTAGGGTTTATGTTCATGATTAGGGTTTCATGATCTCTCTAGTTAAGGATCATACCCTTAAACACCACATGAATCATATTCATGTATGAATTCATGTTAACATCCTCTCAACTTGATTAGGTCATATCAACCCTTCAATCAAGTACATACAACTATGATTAACATAGTGTACCAAGTCATTGATCCTATAAGCAATTAGGGTTCATACCTTAATTGGCATTAATAAGTTAGGTACTATTAGAGTTTCAACCTTTGTACCTTCATTGATTATCATTACTAATCATCATTGGATCAATGGATCATTCATCATCTTTAATTCTTAAGAGATTCAATCACATCGGACCTTCATCTCATAGGGTATCCAATTGAATTGACCAATTGAATATTACAATAGGTGTCCAACTTGATTAACCAATTGAATCCTCAATCAACCTCGACTACTTGAGCTCCAAACGTTCTTGGTCTTTCAAAGTTCAAACGGTTTGAAACCGTTTGGTAAAGGTGCACACTCGATACCGTTTGCTAAAGTAGTAGGTGAAGACCGTTTGCCCAAGTTTGACTTTTGAAACCGCATGGGCACAAACGGTTTGGGATCGTTTGGTCCCAAACGGTTTGGGATCGTTTGGTCCCAAATGGTCTTGAGACCATTTGGACTCAAACAGTCTTAAGATAGTTTGGTCCAAACCTCCTCAAAACCACATGGACCAAATATGGTCTCAATCAATCAAATTGGATTATGGTTTCCAATGTTGATTCCTCCAATCATTGAATTCATGGAACCAATCATCAATTGGACCTATACTCATACTTCAATTGAGTTTAATAGGTCAACCTTCAACTGATTTGACCCTCAATTGACCCTCAATTAATCATCAATTAGGGTTTGGAATCGATAATCCTTCAACACTAATCAATGCAAGATTAGTTACTTTAAAACCATTGAACCATCATCCAAATTGAACATGACCTGACCCCAAACGGTCTTGAGGTCGTTTGTATGACCACCAAACGGTCTTGATACCGTTTTCCCATGTTATCATCAAAATCCAAGTCAACCAATTAGGGTTTGGATCATTGGATTGATCACCAAATCAACAATTGATTACACTCCAACATAGTATCTTTGGATCTTCAATTGCTTAACCATACTCAACCCTAGACCTCCAAACGGTCTTGGGTGACCTCCAAACGGTCTTGAGACCATTTGGATGAGCTCCAAATAGTCTTGAGACCGTTTGTCTCATCCAACCCTTGGATTCTAGTGAAAAATCATTAGGGTTTGAGCTATTGAGTTGATCATCAAATCAACACTTAATTGCAAAGTGATTTGGTACCTTTATACCTTCAATTGGTCAACCATGCTTAACCCTAGACCTCCAAACGGTCTTGGGTGATCCCCAAATGTTTTGAAACGGTTTGGGGCAATCAACCCAAAGTATCAACTCATTCAATTGTAAAATCAGCACTTAGCCGATTAGGGTTTATACCATATGTTTGAATCTTCAAATACTTAACCATACTCAACCCTGGACCTCCAAACGGTCTTGGTTTGCCTCCAAATGGTCTTGAGGCCGTTTGGGTGATTCCCAAACGGTTTTGAAACCGTTTGGGCTAATTAACCCAAAACGTCAAATCAATCAAGTTGAAAAATCAGCACTTAATCCAATTAGGGTTTGCCTAATTGATTAGCCTTCAACTCATGATTCCTTTGGAATTAATCCATAAAATTTGGTGGGTTATCAACAAAAATAATTAGGAACAGGATTCTCAAATGGTCAACCCTTGGTCAACTCTTTCAAATGGTTTTGAAACCGTTTTCTCTCAAATGGTCTCAAACTGTTTGCTCTCAAACGGTTTGGTGAAACCGAATAGGCAAACATGTTGAAACCGTTTGGAACAAGATTTATTTGGGAAAAGTGTCCAAGATGATGTATTCATCATCTACCTTCTTCCCTGCAACTCCTAATGCATCTGATTTCATGGATTTACTAATTACAACAAGCAATTAACCAAAAAGATGAAGAAATCAACGAAATTGCAAGATTGATAGTTGAATAACAATGTAGAAGGGTTCAAGTTATAAAACCCGCCTTCAAATCTAATCCCAAGCTCCAAGCGTCACGTCTCCAATGGTGATTGAAGCTCTAGCAACCTCCCAAGGTCATTTATCAAGCTTTTGGAGTGAAAGGATCATCTAGGGTTGAAGATTGAGTGAAGAAATGAAGGAATCATATATTGTTTTATGATTTTCACCATGAAATCATGAAGAACAAAGGTCAAAGGCTTACCAACAGGTTGGGAACGTGCTCCCTGCAGTTCTTAGCTCTCTTGGTCGAAAAAGCCTTCCATTTGGCTTGTAAAAGGTTCTTTTAGAAAAATTCAATGAGAGAGAATGTACTTTGCAAAAATCCATTTAATCCCAAATATGTGGCCGCCTCTTCCCCCTAATCTTCCTTAGGGACGAGGCTATCTTGTTTGCCTTTTATCCCTCTCAATTATCCATGATTTAAAGAAAAGAAAATCAAGCACCTTAAATCATATTATATTAATATCCATATGTGAGTGGATATTTCTTTTTCTTATAAAATTTTGTGTGAGTTATCCACTCCCTTGTATATTTTCGTGGTCCTTGCAAGGCTCAAGGACGTCACATACACATCTGAATCCAACCATTTTAATTTTGGTTGAAGGCCCTTTAATTAATACATTTATTTTTTCCCTAAATCGAATTAGGGTTTCAATTAGGCATTAATCTTGATTATTTTAATATCAAGATTCTCTCTCCTCCAACTTAATTCAAATGAGGCGCCCCTCTCATTTTATTTACTCTACATGATGCCAAGAAACATTAGGGACCTTATTGAAGTGGTAATTTACATATTGCACCCTAGGTTTTGGGTAAATTGCACATTACACCATAACTAGGTTTTCATGCACATACATTGCTTTATCAGCTCTTTCTTGGTATTTAGGCTTCCATAAGCCACACCTCAGAATCATCTTTACTCTCATGATGCATCAACACATGAGGAACATATTATCATGCAGAATTTGCACTTAAACTCCTCAACTTGGGTAATTTACACTTTAGTCCAAAACAAACAAAACATTGATTTCAACAATGTTCAAAAAGGACTAGAATTGCAACATAGGTTCCTCTTGAGGCCTAATTACTTTTCACAAGATGAGATTAAGCATTTAATCACCTTTCTTAATAAAAAAACCTAGGGTTAGAGTATAACCCAGGTCAGGGATGTTACAATGACATGAAAAGATTCTCAAAGCAATATTCAATAAATCAACCGACCATGTGAACATTGACTAGATCAGTGATCAATTTATTTAAATGAGATTTTACTATCAATAAACTTTCCATTCCTCAATTAGTCAAAACAATCCTAAATCTTCCATGATTAGAGGTCATATATGAGAAAACTCTAACATGTAATTCCCATGAGTGATAAGGCTACTGATTATAATGAATGTCTAGCTACTGGATGATCCACTAAAGACTATGTTGTTTGTACATTGTCACTAAAGCTCCAACGTATGCCAATTTTGTAACTTGGTTCCCTTCTCCTAGGGAAATCTCTTTGGCTCCAAATTTTTTAATGAATCCTAGACATGTACCTTTATGCAATTCTAATCATATAAAGACTCACTTGCCACCTCAACCTACCAACTACATGGGGACAGATTTTAAGTAGGTCACTTGCTGGACACACATCCCACTTTGGGTGTTGGATCACACTACGAGTTGGTTTGTGATTTAGCCACTTTAAATTGATTTCAAACCTAATAAATGTGCATACACTAGGCCCCATCCCTTTCCCATTTTTCTAATCAAATGAAAAGCCAATCAAATGAACTCATAATCCTCTAGAAGGCAGTACAAACACTACGCACACCCACTCTCCCACTTTGAATAGTCAATGAAGCATCGTTTTAAAACACTCAGAAGCCTATGGAAGGCAAGGTACACACTGGACACACACCAACCCTATTGTTCTCTTTGATTGGTCAATAAAACAACGCTCAAACATGCCCAAAAACTTCGGTAGGGCTCCCACTTGGCATGGTGTAATGAACCTGACCTGGGTTATGAGATAACCCTATTTGTTTTGGATAAGTAAGTTTCTTAGAACTCTAATATAATCCTCTAATGGGTTTTTTTATCATGTGACACACTTATGTTTCAAATATGGTCATGATTGAATGTTGTTTTGTGCAATGTTCCTTTGTTTTAGACCAAAGTGCAATTTACCCAAGATGAGGGGCTATATTGCAAAATGTCACATGTTGAACATGCATTAAGTGTTTTAGCATAATAACAGAGAGAATTATGCTAAGTGGTGGCTTTTGGAAAGCCTAAATTCCAAGTTTGAAGATGTTTGAATAATGTTAGTACCTTGTGCACCAATTTTGGTACAAATTGTAATTTACCCAAAATGTGGGGCTGATATGCAAAATACCACATATAGAGTGTCCCTACTCACTCCTAGTATCATGTAGAGGAGAGAGAAAGAAGGATACACCATGTTTGAATCAATTATGAGTGATGGTAATCTTGGTGATGGAATGACCAAGGAAAGGGTTTAATATGAAACCCTAACTTGAGTTGTATCAGGTTGAAAAGCTTATATATGAGTGCCTATCGGCCAAGGAGCCATAGGAGTCCCATATCATTTTGTGGACTCTTGGAAAATCCCATGACGTGCAAAGCACCTCAAGGAGGTGAGTTGTGTCGGGTTACAACTTCCTTAGTAAAGTTGTGACGAGTTGTGAATAAAGTGATGAATTAATTGATATATCTTATTCAAAAGGATATGTAATGGATGAATCCTTATCCCTAAATGATCCTAAACCATTTTTCATGACAATATAAATGTTTATGCATGCATGTACACATGTCATCCATGCATGGACACGTGGCACCTACTAGCTCAAATTGATGACACCTCATTTTTACCTTCTTTCATGAGCAACAAGTATATATTCCCCTAGTTTCACCACTTAATGGAATTTTTTGGATCTTACCACCCTCCTACCCTAAAGTATCATGCATAGAGATCTTGTATCGTGCAGGAGTGATGTGGTATCATGCATAGGTCCTTGGATATCACCCATAGCAAGTTTATATCGCCCAAGTAGAGTGATATCGACCAAGAAAGGTGATATCGGCCATAGTGAAGTGTTTTTGGCCCCAAGTGAGGAGGATATCAGCCACAAGTGGTGGCATATCGTGCAAGGGATGTGAGGTATCGTGAAAAGGTGCTAGACCAAGAAGGATCTCAATACTTAACCCTAAGGTGAGGTCATGATCATCTTCAACCTTGGATTGAAGCATGATTTTAGGGTTTTGATCTTCCTTTCTTTTCTTCTTCACGAATTGCTTATCCATGGCGATTACTTGTATATTAAGGAGTTGTTAACGAGCCTTGGACTTTTGATAAAGTCATTTTCAACCTTAGTAACGTGGAGCTTTGGAGCTTGGAGCTTTGAAGTTGTTCTTAAGGCATGTTATATAACTTGAACTCAACCATGTTATTATTCATCACCTAAATTGTTATATTTAATGATCTACTTTTAATTCCGAAATTTCCTGAAATAGTTGATGAAATTGTGAGTTCTAGTAGTTGATTAGACCTATTTCCATGAACTATAACAGTTATAAATAAGGTCTAGAGCTTGAAGATGATGGTATCACTTTATAAAAGTGATATCGGGTGCAAGCACACAAGCAAGCACCTCTAACCTGATATGATGATGCACCTACTTCACTAAAATGATATGTATACCTTCTTACACGATATGGGGGTGTAGTATACACCTCTTGCACGATAGGGAGTCAAATATAGACTCCATGTACGATACAAGGTTAAATGAATACTTATAAGTTGACATAAAACCCTAATTTGGGTAATCCGATATGGATGATGGTTATATACCTCTAACTCGATATGGTGATTGAATACACCTCTATCCCGGCATGGTGAAGGATTAATACCTCATGCACGACATGGGTAACACATACAAACACCTCTAGCCTGATATGGATGATGGTCATATACCTCTAGCCCGATATGGTGAGTGCTCATACACCTCCAACCTGATATGGCAGTGTCTATACACCTACAACCTGATATGGTGAATATATGCACACCTCTAACCCGAGACACCTTGTAAAGGTGAGGCAAGACACTCTTAGGAGTGATGAGTGAAACACCAAGTAATGGTGTGGCTAATACCTTGATAGGTGAAACACCTAAAGTGATTAATTATGAACAATCCTATATCAACAATGTCTTAACCTAAGATGAGTCCATATCAATTGATGATATTTGGGTAATTCAAGTGTGTGACTTATGGCCAATACATTACAAGATAAATGTGATGGGATATTGGATAAAGTATTAGGATGGGAAATACCCTAATACAATATAAGTTGATGAACTTAAGTAAGTTAAAAGTGATGAGGGAAGTGATACACCAAGGCATGATAAATATAACATCCAACATCTTAAGATTGATACACCTTGATGCACCTTAAATCCAATATACATGGATGAGTAATACATGAAGTGTGTCATCTCAATTTTTACATTGAGATGTAATGATATTAATGCACTTTGATAAGTATAGGCTAACATGCCTTAAGAAAAAGGGGTAAGCCAAGTTAATAAAGTATGATGTAATCAATATCCTAGTGAGGATGAGAGAGAAACTCATACCTTGTGTTGATAATCATTTAATGATAAATGATGAGAATAAATAAGTTTGATTGAATACTTATGATATAAATGTATGCTCCTAGATGTGTGGAGCAATGAATTAGGGTTTGTATTAATAATATGAACATGAAACCTTATTTGGCTATAAAGGGAAACCCTAACTCTAATAATAAGGAAGGATGTATTTCTCTTCTTACATAAGCCTTGTAAGGCATGTTAAATGCTTGTATAACAAGTATAATGATTAATGGCCTTGTGAGCCATGTGGTTAGTTGTTGCCTAGTGAGAGGTGACAAGATGCTTAATGGGCCTTGTGAGCCATGTGGTTAGTTATTGCCTAGTGAAAGGTGACAAGATGTTTAATGGGCCTTGTGAGCCATGTGGATAATTGTTGCCTAGTGAAAGGTGACAAGATGTTTAAGGGCCTTGTGAGCCATGTGGATAGTTTTTGCCTAGTGAAAGGTGACTAGATGTTTAATGGTCCTTGTGAGCCATGTGGATAGTTGTTGCCTAGTGAAAGGTGACAAGATGTTTAATGGGCCTTGTGAGCCATGTGGTTAGTTGTTGCCTAGTGAGAAGTGACAAGATGTTTAATTAAAGTTTCATGTAAGAAATGATAATGTTCAAATAAACTAGGAAATGAAAACTTAGTAACATAATAATATTAATAAATGGATACAATAATAATAATGAAATCTTAATCATACATGCTTTTTGCTTATAGCCAAATAAGGGCTATAGTGTTTTGAATATGCTTATAGGAGATAATGGGAATACTTGTATTATATAAAGGATGTGAATAAATTGATGGCTTGGCCAAGGTAATGCCTAGTAAAGGTGATGTGGTATTCATTGATGAGATGCATAAGATTGGCATAGTCCAATACTGGAGTAGTTAATCACAGGATTGGTAATAACCCAATGACTGGCTGTTAATCACAGGATTGGTAGAGTCCAATACCTGGATGTTAATCATAGGATTAGTAATAACCCAATGCCTGGCTATTAATCACATGATTGGTAATAACCCAATGCCTGGCTGTTAATCACAGGATTGGTAGAGTCCAATACCTGACTGTTAATCATAGGATTGGTAGAGTCCAATACCTGGCTGTTAATCACAGGATTAGGAATAACCCAATGCATGGTTGTTAATCACAAGATTGGTAATAACCCAATACCTGGATGTCACAGGATTCATAATAACCCAATGCCTGGCTGTTAATCACAGGATTGGTAGAGTCCAATACTTGGATGTTAATCACATGATTGGCAATAACCCAATGCCTGGCTGTTAATCACAGGATTGGTAGAGTCCAATAACTGGTTGTTAATCACAAGATTGGTAATAACCCAATGCCTGGCTGTTAATCAAAGGATTGGTAGAGTCCAATACCTGGCTATTAATCACAAGATTGGTAGAGTCCAATACCTGGCGGTTAATCACAGGATTGGTAATAACCCAATGCCTGGCTGTTATCATAGGGTTGGTAATAACCCAACACCTGGCTATTATCAAAGGATTGGCAAAGCCAATACCTGGAACTGATTATGATGATGTACATTCACATGACTGGTACAATCCAACACTTGGATAGCCGATTGGATGAGGCCAACAGATAGTAATGAGAATGATTCATGGATGACATACCATGATAATGAACATCACATGATAAACTTGAGATGTTGATATAGTATGATGGGTAAATGATATACATGTTCTTAATATTCCTTATAAAGTGAATAGATGATTTACTGCTCTATCATAGATAGTTGCAATGGTTTAAAATATGAAAATGTTCTAAACTTCTTATCCTTTGCTTAGTTTAATACTATTTAACTGTGATAATAACATTATTGGCGGAGAGTTATATCTCTTGCTGGGACAATTGTCTCACCCCATGGGATTCACATTTTTTTAGGTGGACGTGCACGAGGGGGGTTGAGACCGTACTACAGAGAAAGAACAACAGTAGTAGGGATAGTAGTGACCACTCAAGTTGAGTGTACTGTCTGTCGTGTCTTGTAGATAGAAGTCTTGTGTGTCGTATCTACACTCTCAGGTCCTTGGAGTTGGTTCGTACTGGTTTCATGAATAAAATGAGATTTTGGTTTGAATGCCTCAAGGTTTTATGTTGCTCTAGTATGTGTTTTGATAGAGCAACTGTTATATGTTGTCCTCGAGATAAAATGAAACAATGTTGTACAATGTAAATCATGATATGTATGAGTTTTGAATCTTTCAGTAAAAGTTTTTTGGAGGAACTCCTTGCAAAAATGGTTTTAAATTTTAGTGATTTTGTTAATCTGTTGTTTATGTTTATTCTGCTTAATTAGTAACGATTTGTTTGTCAGTTTGGCGAATGTCGTTACACATGCACTCCATCGCTTCCTGATTTGTAACACTTCAACACATATATAAACAACCTAAACTGTCATTTATAGGTTTTGACCACTACATACTTTGGCCGGAAACCTAGTTAAAGGGCTAGAGAGACTGGAACCCATACAAAGGACCCCAAACTACCATTATGGAGTAATTGAGACACATTGAGGATGATATCCCTAAAGATTCAAAGAGTCTTCCTTCTCCCTTAAGTTGAAAACTATACACCCTCCCCAAGCATCTAGATTATTTCCAAAATCTAAACTCAAGAGAGAAGAGAGGTTAAAGATACATCCCTACATGTAATGGCGTTCAAGCAAGGTAGTTTGGGTATAAAACAATGTAGATCTCTCTGGTCTTCCTCTTTTCACCCCCTTAATGGTGTGATAATACAAATACATATGGTTGATGATAATTGATATCATATTGTTATACTAAATCCTTTTTTCAATACGTCTCTTATTATGTTGCACCATTTTGTAGATAAACCATTCTAATAACAAAACCTAGTTGACCTCGTCGACATTTTATTATTAGAAATGGCATCCTGGGTGCCTAACACCTATCCCACACACAACTGGATGTCTTAACCAATATTTGGTTTACCTCTTACCTTATTAATCAACTTCCTAAATAAGTTTTACATTTTTCTTGCTGGTAGAGACTCAAAGTTTTTTTTCTAACATGTCCGTCGATATCCACCCATCATTTTAGCTATAGAAAAGCACCAAAACCATATTATACCATCATATAATTGAGGCTACATGCAATCTATTGGGTAATTCTAGGCAGGACGATTATCTATTTTGTATCCTTTTTTAGTAAAAGTGTGGAAGTTTATTTAGTGGTGTTATGAAACAATTAATCTTTAAATCTTATTTCAATTATGATGGGTGATGTAGACTATAAGAAACAAGAATTTCAACTATTATTTCAATTTTAATTAAGATGAGTTTCCAAACCAGAAAAAGTAATCTACCACAATTTGATTCACTGCATATTCTATTACATACACCACTAACATATTTAAAAGATTTGTTTGTAGTTCTTTGAACAAGTAGATTTACCATATGTTTTCTTAACTTATGTGATCAATATTATGTTTTCTAATTGGATTCCTTTCTCCATAACATGATAATATGGACTTGACAAAAGTTTCTACTATGTATTCTAAATTTATTTATATATATATATATATATAAATAATACAAGCCAAGTATCTACCTTTGGGAATGGTTAAATATAATTGTGCAATATCATATACTTCATTTCATTGCATAAGATTAAGTCAGAATTTTCTTTAACACAAAACTCATGGATTTCATGGATGGATTCTTCTTCACGTCCTTTGACTAAGGCCTTGTACATGTGTTTCTCCTTTGATAGACTTTTCATATCTGAGACATTCATGACCTAGCAGGATAAATAGTTGACTCAGATACACTATTTCCCCATTGTCAATATACATTAGTATCTTACAATGTTGTTGTATTGAGGTGTCTTGTTAGACATGTAGTCAACTTCTCACATTTGACATATATGCCCACAATGAGAGGATGTGTTCGATTAAAACCATGTAGAGCCCTTACACAGCAATGAGTTTGATCTCGTAAGCTAACACATTTAACCAAACTGAATGTTAGAAAATTGACAAATGACTCAATCATTTTCCCATTTCTCGATCTAGTTTCTAGATAAAGATGCTATTGTATAAACTAGCCACATTGACTTATGTTCACAATTAGGAAGTGGGATGGATCAAGAAAACACCTAGTCGAGCCCTAACACATTGATGAGTTCGATCCTATAAGATAACTCACCTAACCTTATTAACTATTAGTGAAGTGGCTCTATCTCCCTTCATATTTTTGGTCTATTTTTAGACTTGGTTTCTCTCTAAAACTTACTATATGATTCTCGCAATTAAGGTAGTGTTTGAATTTAGATAATGCTTGTACGATCATATGAAAATGGACAACTTTACTTTTCAAAGTTTATCAATATTTGTGATAATTTTTTGCACTTGTCAGTTAGCTTAACATGCTTATCCTATTTGTTAGCAGCAAGCCATGGGATCAAAATCCAAATCAAAGATAGAAATTTTTATAGCAACACGATGATATAATTGGATCTCTCTAATTCACAAAAAACTACATTCCTTTCATTGAACCTCATCGCTCTACTAGGTAGATCCCATGCCATGTGTCTAGACTGGGATTCCAACACCCTAGGGAATCCTGAGTGACATGTATTTTTAGAATGTTTGAGTTTGATTACCGTGTTTATAAGAACCAAGAATCTAGGGATAAATATTTATCCATCAAGTTGAAAACTATCCGCCACCTCCATACATATGAATCCTCACTTTACAATAATTAGATTCAAGAGTGAAAAGAGAGGAAAGATCAATCTCGACCTCCAATGGTGTTCAATCATTATAATTTCAATCCAACAACCATGTAGATCTCTCAATCCAAAAACCATGTAGATCTCTCTCACCTTTCCCTTTCTAGCCTCTCAATGTTTTTATTTTGTCTAGCCTCTCAATGTTGTGATAATATAAGTATTGAGATATATATTTATCTTTAGTTATTTTATTCACTTTAATAATTTTTTTCTTTTCACTTAGTCGTATGTAATATGGGCTTCAGTATAATAGGAGCATTAGGGTTTGCTATGCACTTCGTTGTTGTTTCCCCTCCTATTTATAGGAGAGGGCTGTACTCCTTTTGGATATAGAAAGATGATTGTTCTCAACATGGTAATAGATTGGGATGGATAGCTGCCTCAAGACTTCTCCTTTCTAAGCCAACATTGCTACCATCTCTTCCCCAATCCACTCTCACCATCTTCTTGATTTTCCACCACTATTGATCACACCAAGGGAGATCCACTCTCTTCTCTAGTCCTATCCTCTTCCAAATAAGAGGATCTAAGAAGATTACCTATACACTTTCCATCAGTCTTAAGCCCTAAATTTCTATAGCAATTTGTCCACAAATTATCAGATGTGATTAGATCTCTCTAACATATCTCTATTTTTCTTGGAAATCCATAAGGTTCACCATCTATTCTAGATCTTGTTCTAGATAAAATTTGTTGTTTTGATGTCACTCACAACGTGTGCCTTACCTACACGACGTGCCACTATGAGATGCTACGATGAATATGTCATTGTTGAAATTTACTAAAAGTGACATGGCATGTCGATTTTTGACACAGTGTGTCTAAAACTTCCACTTCTATTCTGCTGCAAGTGACACGGTGTGCCCACTTCCTGACACCGCGTGTCAATGAATGCTTGCACCTATTTCTATTCTTCCTTTGTTGCTCCATTATATCCTGTATTGGTATATTATGGAGTCATCTTCTTCTTCTATTGGGATGTCCAAAACATACCCCAAGTGTGTAACTTCTGTAAAATTTAATGGCTCCAACTATGTCCTATGGGCACACTCATTTTAGATCTGCGCATACTCTTTAGGGAAACTAGAACATCTAATAGATCTACCTCCACCAAAGGAATACACATCTGACAAGAACAAAACTACTAAAGAAGCATATGAGAAATGAATGTGGATTTAAAAAAGTGGGCTGAATACAACTCTCTTATTCTCTCCTAGATCTTGAATAGTTGTGAATCAAATATTTTTGCTAATTTTCTCTTCACTACCATCGCCAAGGAGGCATGGGATTGCCTTGACCAAGTGTAATCTAGCAAAGGAAATGCATCCCAAGTTTTTGATCTATACAAATGTTTGCATTCTCTTAAACTTGAAGATAACTCGACCTTTACTTTACACTTTGACACCTTTAAGGGATTTGGGATGAAATCAAACTTCATCATCCCTTATCATCTGATCTTATCAAGATGCTAAAGTAGCAAGAGGAAATGCAACTTTTTCAATCATTGGTATCTCTACCTCCTATTTATGAAGATGTTCGTCAACAAATTCTTTCCTCTAAATTATTGCTGACACTAGGTGATGTCTATCTACGACTATCTCACTATATATCTTTTACCCCTACTAATGAAGAGTTTCTAGCCCTTTTTATTGCTGGATGAGGTAACACTGGTCGTGGTTAGGGAAGAAGTCAGAACAACAATGGGAGAGGATCCCCTTCTTCCTCATCTCAAACCATATTTTGTAATTTCTACAAGCACACTAATCACAATGAGGACAAATGTTGTAGAAAGCATGGGAAACTCGAATGGACAAATAAAGTGTCAACTACCAGTGCTGATCGATATTATACCCATGTTTTCCGTGTTATTAATCCTCATATTGTGACATTGAGTCTTCTGACCTTGATCAATGCCGCTTCTTCTACTACTATTACTCCTCAAGCAAACATTACTCAACACTCAGGTGACCCCTCATGTCTTCAAGCTTCTTTCTCTTCATCTAAAGATGATTGAATTATTGATTTAGGTTCTATAACTCATATGACTGGTAATAAGAAACTGTTTACTTACCTAAAGAAATAATTTACCATCCTCCTATGCATTGGGAAGATGGGACCACTTCTCCGGTTGTTGGGAGAGGATATGTGAACCACAATATCCTTAAATATGTCTTATTTGTGTCTACATTTCTATTAAATTTGAATTCTATTAGTAAAACTACCAAAACCTTAAACAACAATGTAACCTTCTTTCCTTACACTATCTCTATATAGGATTTCATGACAAAGAAGACAATTGGAGAGGGATATGAAGGTGGAGATGATTTATACTACATGCAGACCTCGTCAAACCCTACTACCATTGATCTTATAACCTAGTATAGCTCCCTTCATCAATGGCACCTATGACTTAGTCGTCCTTCTGCTTCCAAATTGAAGTCCTTATTTTCAAATCTGTCTATTGAGAACTTTATATGCCAGTCTCGTCAGCTTGGAAAACATTATCAAATAATGTTTCCTTGCCGTTATAACAATATGATCCAAGTTTTGTTTTACTTAATTCACGTTAATGTTTGGGGACCATGCCACATTGCTAATCATACTGGTGTATGATATTTTGTTACCTTTATTGTTGACTGGTCTCATGCTTCTTGGATCTATTTGTTAAAATATCATTTAGAAGTTTTAGATATTTTCTCTAAATTTCTTAATGAGACAAAGACTCAATTTTCTGCTACTCCTAAATTTGTCTGCACTGATAACACTTCTAAATACGTGCGACATAGTTTTCAAAGATTTGTATTGTCAAGGATATTATTCACCAAACTTTGTGCCCCTATAGAACACAACAAAATGGAGTTGCCGAAAGGAAGAACAAGAATCTTCTTGATGTAGCTCACACTCTCCTAATTGAAATGAAAGTACCTAAATTTTACAGGGATGATGTAATTCTTTTAGCCAATTATCTCATCAATCAGGTGTCTTCTTCTATGCTTCAAAATAAGATTCTTTATAACCTTCTTTAATCCCATGAACCTATCTTTGCTTTACCACCAAAAGTTTTTGGCTGCCTATACTTTGTTCATAATCATCAACCCGGGAATGACAAACTGTCACCCCATAATTTTTGATGTTGTTTTCTTAGTTATTGACATATACAAAAGGGTTATAAATATTTTGATATTGTTGCGCGTTATTTCTATTCCAGTGCATACATCACCTTTTTTAAAGATACATATTTCTTTTCTAAACCTAGTAACAAAACACCACTTTTGATCGTTCCCATTCTTAACCCCTTTATATCTGCACCTCTACTTGAAGTGTAAGGACCCTGACCTCCGTTTTGAGCTTACCCTGTTTGCTTTGGCTAAACATGATGTTTAGATGTTTGCTAATCACCTGAAGTTGTGATTAGGGTATGTGTGTGCTTTGTTGAGAGGTTGAGGTGAAACTTGCAATTTACCCAAGTTTTAGGGTTTGTGTGCAAGATTGCTACCTTGAGAGATGTCTTTCTCTCTCCTTGCATCCTCTAAGGTTGAGAGGATGAGTTGGGCACCTTGCTTGGGTTGTTTTGCACCCCATTTAAGCTTGTGAAGCTTGGGCTTGTTGTTGGGCTTGAAGCCTTTCCTCCTTGCTTGAGTGTGTCGGGCAAGGGAGAGCTTGATGCCTTGTGTCAGCCATGGTGTCGGCTAGGGAGGCATATTGGACAGAGGGTGATGGTGGGTGTGATGGGTTGCCATGTTGGGTGACACACACCCCTCCACCTAGCATCGTTTGTGTCACCCCTTATGGATACTTGGTGCTTGTTTCTAGCAAGGTGGCACATGCTATGGACAAGTGTTCTTAGGGAGGACAAAACCTTGCTTGTTCCTACCCTTTACCCTATTCTATATATCTCTCTATTTTCTCTTGCTTGGGATCTCTTTGCCCCTTAGCCATTTGCTCTCCCTTGTTGGCCAAAAATGAGAAGAAGGAAGGAGAAGAAGTGGCAAATATAGCTACTACTGTTGCTACTTTCTCCTTGGTGTTGGCCGATACATCCCGCTGCTTTTCTTCTCTTATTGGTGGCTGAAGCTTGGAGCTTGGAGTTGTGCTTAAGGTAGGTTACATAACTCCTACCCTAGCTATATTACCTTCTTTTCATGTTGCATTACTATGCTATCTTGATCGGACTTACATATCTTTTAAGTAATGCTTCTTGTTTTAGTCAGTTATGTTGCTGCCCGTTATGTGCCCTAGACCTTGTTGGACGTTATGTGGTGTGCCAGTTTCCCTTTGTGTCGGCCTACCCTTTCGGTTAGGGGATCTTGAGTAAAACCCCTCTCTCGCTTTAAGTTGAGAGGTGAGCTTAGGGTTCCTTAGTTCAAAGGTGTGTGTAGTATTCCCGTGAGGCAATAACCCTCTCTCTCCTTGTACTTGAAGAGGTGAACCTATGGTGTTGGATGACATAGTGGTTGGCTTGGCTGATAGAGGGTTGTCCTACCCTAGTTGCATGATATTCCTTTAGGGTTTTACCTTTAGTTGGTGCCTTGGGTGATAGGGGCAGCCATGCTTTTGTTGGTGTGTTCTTGGGGCAAGACCCCTCTCTCTTTCCTTGGTCGTGAGAGGTGAGCTTAAGCTTTAGTTGTGTGGGCAAAACCCCTCTCTCCCTTAGTTTTTGAGAGGTGAGTCTACACTCTAGTGCTTGAGCAATACCCCTCTCTTACCATGGATTTGAAAGGGGGAGCCTAGGGTTTGCGTTTGACCTGGTAATGGGACGGCCGATATGGTGATGACCCATTTGCCCAATGTGTGATAGTGGTTGTGAAAAACCTCTCTCACTTAGTTGTTGAGAGGTGAGCCAACTCCCTTGATCATTTAGGGTTTTTGGTGGTTGTCTTGAGCTTGAAGATGACCAACCCGTCACGACCATTGGACCCTTGCCCGATATCCCTTTTCTAGGGTTGAGTTTAGGCGGTATGCTTTGGCTGACAGGGATGTGCCTTGGGCGTTAGATGGTCTGTGTTGGGCGTCATGGCATGTTGACACCTTGCACAACATCCTCTTGGATGGTGCTGCCCAACACCTTGCTGGATGCTGCCTTGCCCATTAGACTTGGATGACAGATATGTCTGATGGCTGTTATAGGGAGGGTAAGGTGACATTGCATTTGGGATGGGAGTCAGGCATTGCTGTTACCTTGCACGATATGGCCCTGTTGCTGTGCACGACACCCACTTGGGTAGTGTTGCCCGTTACCCCTGTAGGTGCATTACCCGTCACAACATTGCCCGTCGTTGGGCGTTGCATGATGCAGTGTTTCCCGCCTGATATGATGTTGCACGCTTAGGCGTTACAGGTTGGTTCCTCGATGGTTGCCTGATATGGTGTATTGAGGAGGTGTTGCTCGTTATATTCTTGTGGTGTTACTCGATACCTAAGTGATATTGGTTGGCCGATATGGCTGTAGCCCTAGAAGGGTGCTGGACGATACAACAAGTGGTGAAGTCTTGAATGCTTAACCGATATAGTGCTGGGCATCACACTCTTTGTGAGAGATGCCATGCTTTTAGTAAGGGTTGTGGTATACCTTTTATGAGGGTTGTCCCTTACCCGATACACCTATAGTGAGGGTTGTATCTTGTGTTCGGTTGGAAACCCTAATGCTTGTTATGCTTTAGTACATGAGGCTGTTATGCTTTGATATAGATATCAGAATGCTATGCTTTGATACACTCATCCATGTTGCATGGTTACTCTCATAATAAATTAAGGAGTTGTAAATGTTCTTTGTACAAGTATCATTACTCCTTTGTGATTTCACTAACCATGCATGTAACATTTGTAAGATGAGGCCATCATGATGGCATGATAATGATATGATGTGGAATATCAAGGGTTGTGATGAACCCAGAGATGTATGATGGGTGTTACCCATGGAATGGAAATGTGTGCCTTGATGATGAGATTGAGTCCATGTGATGTTGATCCTTGAGATGGATCTAGATGATTGGCAAGAGGCCAAGTGGTAACATGTAATGTTGGATCCTTGTGATGGATCATGATGATGTTGAAGGCACTGAAGGCCTTAGTGATAAAGTAACACAAGCTAATGTGTTTTATGTTTATTCATTCTTGATATTGTTACATGTTATATAACTTGGTTGAATCTTGCAATCCACTTAAAATGCATTAATTTATTACAGATGAACTTTTCATGTAGTTTGCCACGGACATAGATCCATCATCATCAGGAGTTTGGTGATGGTGAAACATGTTCTCCTAAGGGTTAACCTGGAACACATATTGTTGAATATGCGGGGTGCGCCTACGCCCTAAGTAGTAGTGCATGTTTAGAGCACAGTTTTAGGCCCATGGCTCAGTGTGGTTAGAGCATGGTGAACAAGCCCATAGCTCAAGATATGTGATAGAGCATGGTGAATAGTGTTGGTATATATGCCCATAGAGACATCCCAAGCGATTGCATGGAGTCCGATATCGATTAATCAATTAATGCGATTATTTGGTTAATTAACGAATTCTAGAATATTCTAATTAATCCACGAGCATTTTAATTAACACAGTGTTTCTATTTACTGATGGGTTTAGGAAACCCTACTTCCCTTCGTCTCCAATTTAAAGGAGGATTGACAACCGATATCTATATAAGATATTGGGAGAGGCTTTTCAGTTTACGCTCACATACATAAACCCTAGCCTTCACTGTCCTTAGGAGAGAAAGGAGAGCAATGTGCCGCTAGCACACCACCGCACAGACATGACTCCTTCCCACCGGCTTAGGAAGCGCGGCGTGGAGTTCCAGTCCATCCGCGTGGATGAAGTAGAGACGAAGACGCTGAGACGCCTGTGTTCGGAGGACATCGATGACCATCCGTGTGCGTTATGAGCGGTGTACATCATCAAACAAAAGGAGCGCTACCGGATCTTCCTGTGACGGTGAACGGGAGAGAAGTTCCATCTGTGTAGGCTAGTGTCATTGCACACCTTTGTGCAGTGGGACATCACCAGACTTGCTCCACGATAAGGTATATCCCACAAACACTCCTTTCAAATACGCTGTTGTTGACAAGATCCTGTTTCGGGTTGAGTGAAATTTTGTTGCTTCCGCCGCGCATGTTTTCTCCACAAAACCCAATAGTGGTATCAGAGCAGCGTCGATCTACGACGTATTTAGATTCGTTTTGATATGATCGAATCGCTGTATACTATTTTTATGTTGCATACGATGTGAATTAAAACTGCTAATGTGCAAATCTAAACCTAATTCCACATACGCCACAGACTTCTATTTTTGATGTTTTGGACGGGGTCGACTATGGAAAATATTGATTTTCCTAAGTGCATGGAAGTAAAATTCTGTAGACCTTTCAGGGGCACTGCCCCTGTGTACCCAACATAGTCTGTGTGGGAGTCAAAAATTTATTTAATGGGGAATGTCCCGCATTAAAAGTACTGTAATTTTAATATGTATATACATATATGTAGATATACCTATGATAACATACACGTCGCCATTAAATTTTTGTTTAATGTGGTGAATGCATGCACGGTTATGGCCTAGTATCCCCTTTTGTGAATGTCATGAATGAATGTGGATGTCAATCTTGTGGATATGTTTGTTTGTGAATGCTATGGATGTATAATGGTTGCATATGGATCTTTTGTATAAAGTATTCGACTTGCATGCCGAGCCTCATCTCTTATTTCAAAGTGTAATTAATTCTTTTTTTCTTTTATATTTGTACTCATATGATGTAATAGAGATAGGATTAGTTTTAGTCTGTGTAAACTTGATGTAAGGATGCCACTTGAAGATCCAACTCCAAGGAGTGTCCATGGAGAAGCACCATGAAAATCTAATTCCAAGAAGCAACCTGAAGATCCAACTCCAAGGAGCGTCCACGAAGAAGCAACAAGAAGATCCAATTCCAAGAAAACAACTTGAAGTTCTAACCTCACGAAGCATCCATGAAGTTGTTCATTGTAATGTTGATCATTACATGCTTACAGGTTGATTCACAGGTGTTGCATGAGATGCATAAGACCATAGCTGGACCTTAATCCTTTGTTGCTCCAAAGGATTACAATAGTATGGCCATAACCGATGTATTTGTGTTTGTGATTGCATGTCTATCATTTGTGGTTGTAAATATAGTAGTATATGATACATACTATAAGTATGTGGTGTTTGGATATGTATATGTATTAATAAAACCCCTCAATTAATAATATTAAGTTTTAGTTGCCTTCCATAAAGCAACACACATGAAAAGCTTGATCGACTATGTGTGGGCACGCCTCCGCGTGGTACATTGTCTATCTCGTGGAAGTGTGATGGTGGGTGTGTGGGTCTGCCTCCGTAGGATGCACACTCATCGTGTTGGCTTATGGGTTGGACTTAACTAGGGAACCTTGATAGGATCAAGTACCTAGAGGCACACAGATGCATCATGGCAAGGAGTTGTGCATGATCATCTATCCAAGAGTTGTATATGATGCAATTGGAAAAAGTTGCCTACCTTAGTATTTGGTCTTTGACGCCGGCGTTGGCTGGGCATTGATTCAATTATTTTGGGTCTTGGCTCACTAGAAGGTTGTGCGTTGCAATCTTCCGAGTTGATAGTGAGGGCTATCAATTTGAATAAAATAGTGGGAGCATAATTAATTAAATGCCTAATTAATCTCATTTATCAAATCTTTACAAGTCAAAATGTTTTGGACTAAATGCAAATTTTTCTTTTATAGCAATCTAATGGCAAACAACACTCACACTTTCTCAATGCGATCGATCCTTGAGAAGGAAAAACTTACCGGAACTAACTTTCAAAACTGGTTTAGGACACTGAGAATTGTTCTCACACATGAGCGTAAGCTCTATGTCCTTGAAACACCAGAGCCAACGGAACCCGCCGTAAATTCACCCAAGGCTGAAAAGGATGCTTACAAGAAGCACCTTGATGATGTTGTGGATGTCAAGTGTCTAATGTTGTGCTCAATGAACTATGAGTTGCAAGAGAAGCATGAGAACATGAATGTCATGGAGATGGTAACACATCTCAAGAACATGTATCAACATCAAGCAAGACAGGAGAGATATGATGTCTCAAAGGCTTTGTTCAAAAGCAAGATGAAAGAGGGAGACTCAGTTGGCACCCATATACTCACTTTAATTGGGTACGTGGAAATCCTATCCAAGATGGGATTTCCCCTAGCTCAAGAGTTGGCCAGTGATGTGATTCTACAATCGTTGCTTGAATCATATAGTCATTTTGTCATGAACTACAACATGAACAAATTTGACAAGTCGTTGTCAGAATTATTGGGCATGTTGAGGACAACTGAAGCATAGATGAAGAAAGACAAGCCCAAGTCTGTGACGATGATTAGCAAGGCAAAGGGAAAGTCAAAAGGCAAAGGGAAGGCTAAGAAAAGTTCTAAAGCCGGGCAGAAGCCAAAGTCATCCACGCTCAAAGCTAAAGGTGGGATCTCCAAAGAAGGCAATTGTCACCATTGTCACCAGGATGGACATTAGAAAAGAAGTCCTCTCTACCTGGAGGAACTAAGGAAGAAGAAGCAGGGGATAGAGATCTCCACTTCAGGTATATACGTTATTGAGATAAACTTAAATAATTCTTCATCATGGGTACTAGATACCGGATGTGGATCTCACATATGTTCTAATATGCAAGATCTGATAAGAAGTAAGCCTTTACGAAAGGGCCAAGTCGAGCTGTGAGTTGCTAATGGAGCAAGAGTTGTTGCCACCGTAGTTGGAGTTATTAGTTTATCTTTGCCTACAGGCCTTATAATAGAATTAGATAATTTCTATTATGTACCTGCCATTAATAGAAATATTATTTCTGTATCTTGTATGGACAAGAGTGGATTTGAATTTCACATTAAGAATGGAATTATTTCTATATATAAAGATGAGATCTTTTATGGTAATGCCCCTATGTATTATGGTATCTACTTGTTATAACTTGAGACTAGCATATACAACGTAAATACTAAAAGGTTAAAACTTGACAACTCAAACAAAACATACTTGTGGCATTGTCATCTTGGGCACATAAATGAGAAGCGTATATCTAGACTCCATAAGGATGGTTATCTAGACTCTTTTGATTTTGAATCATTAGAGACATGTGAGGCATGTTTATTAGGGAAGATGACCAAGACACCTTTCACTGGACACAATGAGACAACTAGTGATCTTCTAGGGCTCATACATGTTGATGTATGTGGACCTTTTAGATCAAATGCTAGAGGAGGCTATCAATACTTCATTACCTTCACTGATGACCTCAGTAGGTATGGCTATATATATCTTATGAAACACAAGTCAGGAACTCTTGAAATGTTCAAGACTTTCATGAATGAAGTAGAGAGACAACTTGGTAAGAGTATTAAAGCACTTCGTTCAGATCGAGGTGGTGAATACTTAAGCCAAGAGTTTGAGGACCTTCTGAGAGACCGTGGTATTGTATCACAATGGACTCCACCTGGTACACCACAACATAATGGTGTGTCAGAAAGAAGGAATCATACATTATTAGACATGGTACGGTCAATGATGAGTTCAGCCGAACTTCCAATATCGTTATGGGGTTATGCTCTTGAAACTGCAACATTTACACTTAACCGTGTACCTTCCAAATCGGTTCAAAAGACACCATATGAGATATGGAATGGGAATTGTCCCAATTTGTCTATGTTAAAGATTTGGGGATGTGAAGCTTATGTTAGGAAACAATTTCCTGAAAAGCTTGGACCCAAATCGGAAAAATGTTATTTTGTTGGATACCCCAAGGAAACTTGGGGATACTACTTCTACACACCAACTGACAACAAAGCGTTTGTTGCTAGGACTGCTGTATTTCTTAAAAAGGAATTTATTTCCAAAGGAATTAGTGGGAGGAATGTAGAGCTCAAAGAAGTTCGAGACCAACAAGAAAGTAGAGAACCTGAGGAGGTACATAAGGAACATGAAGACTCACAAATTGTTGTGGGATTTCAAGTTCCAAATGTAACACATGAACCTCATAGGTCTAGTAGGACACAACTTGAGCCTGAGAGATTTGGATTTCTCGTGACTCAAGACAGTGACGAATTGGGCATAGAAGATGAGCCAACTTCCTATCTAGAAGCTACTAAGGGACCAAAATCTGAGAAATGGCTCGAAGCCATGAGATCTGAGATGGAATCTATGTACACCAACAAGGTATGGACCTTGGTGGATCCACCTGAAGGGGTAAAATCCATAGGGTGCAAGTGGGTCTTCAAGAAGAAGACTGACATGGATGGAAATGTTCAAACCTATAAAGGTAGATTGATTGCAAAAGGATTCCGTCAAATTCAAGGTGTTGATTATGACGAGACCTTCTCACCAGTTGCCATGGTTAAATCCATCAGGATCATGCTTGCCATTGCAGCTTATCATGACTATGAGATTTGGCAGATGGATGTTAAAACAACATTCCTTAATGAGAATTTACTCGAGGATGTGTACATGACACAACTTGAGGGTTTTATTGATCCAAAGGAAGCCAATAAAGTCTATAAGCTATAAAGGTCGATCTATGGATTGAAGCAAGCATCTCGGAGCTGAAATCTATGTTTTGATGAAGTAGTCAAAAAGTTTGGCTTTAGTCAAAATGAAGATGAACCTTGTGTTTACAAAAGGGTTAGTGGAAGCACAATCGTATTTCTCATATTGTTTGTGGATGACATACTATTGATGGGAAATGAAATCCCTACTCTTCAGACAATAAAAGGTTGGCTAGGGTAGACCTTCTCTATGAAGGATTTAGGAAAATCATCCTATATACTAGGGATCAAGATCTATAGAGATAGATCTAGAAGGCTTCTAGGCCTAAGCCAGAGCACATACATTGACAAGGTGCTAAAGAGGTTTAGCATGGAGGGTTCTAAGAGAGGTAACTTGCCAATGTCCCATGGGGTTACAATCTCTAAAGCCCAGTGTCCTAGTTCATGTGATGAACAGGCACGCATGAGTAAGATTCCATATGCATCAACAATTGGATCTATCATGTACGCAATGTTATGTACTCATCCTGATGTGTCATATGCTTTGAGCATGACGAGCCAGTACCAGTCAGATCCAGGTGAATGTCACTGGAAAAATGTAAAGAAAATCCTAAAGTACTTGAGAAGGACTAAGGATTAATTCTTGGTATACGGTGGTGAGGAAGAGCTCGTGGTAAAGGGTTATACCGATGCTAGCTTCCAAACTGACAAAGATGACTACAGATCGCAATCTGGGTTTGTATTTGGCCTGAACAACAGAGCTGTGAGCTGGAAGAGTTCCAAGCAAGAGACGGTTGTAGATTCTACAATAGAGACTGAATATATTGCCGCATCTAATGCTGCAAAGGAAGCTGTGTGGATCAAGAAGTTCATTTCTGAACTTGGAGTGGTTCCAAGCGCTGGTGATGCAATTGAGTTGTTTTGTGACAACAATGGAGCAATTGCACAGGCTAAAGAACCAAGATCGCACCAATGTTCCAAAGATATTATACGACGGTTCCATCTCATATGAGAGATCGTACAATGAGAAGATGTGAACATTTGCAGAGTACCTACAGAAAGAAATGTGGCTGACCCGCTCACAAAAGCACTTTCACAACAAAAACATGACGGACATGTTCAATCACTTGGATTGAGATTCATGAGTGATTGGGTATGAGTGCAAGTGGGAATCTATTGGTATGTATGCCCATAGAGACTATCATTCGATGATTGTAATGGGATACTATGTAAATGATTTGTAATACTACATTGATCATATCAATAAAGGCAAGTTTCCAATCTATATGTTTGTGTTTTATATTGTGAGATGACCATAAAACTTATAGATGTCTATAGAATAATATACTCAATGACATATGTCTTCGGATTGATGACCTGAACAGTGAGATCATATGTATGCTAAGAGTATACAATTCCATGACTCGAGTTCAATCCAGATATCAGCAATAAAGGAACTATACAATCACTGTAACACCAGTCATGAATGATAGGTTAAGTTGTTCTCCAACTTCTCCAATTACTTGGGTGGCAATGAAGTCTTTCTAGATACCAATCATTGCTTGTGAAATCATAATATGATTATGGATATCACTGCCAACGTAATTTGGAGCCTACTGGGTCACACACATAGGATGTGTTGGAATAGGAGTATAATTGTGGATTTGATTGGAATTGCTCTGAATCACATTGATGACTAAACTATTTATGTAATGGATTAGAATAATATTGGAGTGACTGGCTCTAAGTGCAAGTGGGAGTCTGTTGGTATATATGCCCATAGAGCCATCCCAAGCGATTGTAAGGAGTCAGATATTAATTAATCAATTAATGTGATTATTTGGTTAATTAATGAATTCTAGAATATTCTAATTAATCCACGAGCATTTTAATTAACGCAATGTTTCTATTTATCGATGGGTTTAGGAAACCCTACTTCCCTTCGTCTCCTATTTAAAAGAGGATTGACGGCCGATATCTATATAAGATATTGGGAGAGGCTTTTCAGTTTACGCTCACGTACGTAAACCCTAGCCGTCACTGTCCTTAGGAGAGAAAGGAGAGTAACGCACCGCTAGCACGCCGCCACACAGACACGACTCCTTCCTACCGGCTTAGCAAGCGCGACGTGGAGTTTCAGTCCATCTGCGTGGATGAAGTAGAGACGCAGACGCTGAGACGCCTGCATTCGGAGGACATCGACGACCATCCGTGCGCGTTACAAGCGATGTATATCATCACACGAAAGGAGCGCCACTGGATCTTCCTGCGACAACGAATGAGAGAGAAGTTCCGTCCTTGTAGGCCAGCATCGTTGCACACCTTTGTACAGTGGGACATCAGCGGACTTGCTCCGTGATAAGGTATATCCCGCAAACACTCCTTCCAAATACGCTATTGTTGACGAGATCCTATTTCGGGTTGAGTGGAATTTTTTTGCTTCTGCCGCACATGTTTTCTCCACAAAACCCAACAAATAAGCCCATGGCGCAGTGATGATGGAGCACGGTGAACAGGCCCGTGGCTCAGTTTTCTAGTGCCGATACCTATACCAAGGTGGGCTAGGCAGAGGGTAGCCTGACCATGTGTGGCTGAGGCCACTTAAGCATGAGACTGCGGCCCTGCTTGTTGGTTCTTGTGCACTAACCACAAGGGAAGTGAGGTCATGGAATCCGACTCTCCCATCGACCTTTGATGGCAATTGATTGCGACCAAGCGGTGGTCGGTTTGGATCTGAGGGGTACGACTCACTTCCTCAGGGCATAATAAATTGTAATCCAGTCGTATAGTATATATTGCTTAGGACAAAACACAGAACATTGGTTGAGGCCTTTCTTGTATGGTTGCCCTAGTTATATCTTGCAGTTAATTACACGTTCCTCATATCTTATGATGAGTTCTTATATAACTTGTCTTATCAATCATGTTCCATAAGAAATATTTGGTTATATACCTCCCAAATATGTTAGTAAGATGTTATAACAGGTAGTTCTACTTAGTATGCTACTCATATACAATCTTCTTATATCAATCACCTATTTTATCTATTATAGCTCCTTTTTGAGGTTTATAGTTTCAAAGGGGGTCATGTTTCTCACTGGGACTGTGTGTCTCACCCCGTTGGTTTAAAACCTTTTTAGGTGATCGAGCTAGATGTGGTGGTGGTCGCAAGGT
The DNA here is from genome assembly GCA_963693085.1 of Alisma plantago-aquatica. NCBI lineage: Eukaryota > Viridiplantae > Streptophyta > Magnoliopsida > Alismatales > Alismataceae > Alisma > Alisma plantago-aquatica. The sequence goes on from OY856411.1 coordinate 555,519,143, forward strand.
TGCGGTTGAGCAGCAAGAAGAATAGTAGAAAGTAAGGTTAGATCTGCTGCTACTATTGTTGGGTGTTTTGTAGTAGAGTCCTAGAGTCATCCCTGTACTCTCAAATCCTTGGAGGTGTTTTGATGAAGTTTCACAATGTATGATCTTGTATGGCTTTCTTATCCTGCTGTTGGCCTGATGTGGCATGTTCTGTATTTAAACAGGTGGTGAACTCTTGTGCTTATAGGACAGCTAGATCCTATGAGATGTGGACATGTATCAAGTTTATGTATATTCACATAACATGTTTCCTTACAGGATGTGGATCTGGATGTAATAATTCCTTTCTTATCTGCTTTCCACAATCAGTTTTAATTAACCTATGTTTTTGGTAATACAATGTTTATGACAGTTCCACATGTTTTCACGTGGCATTTCATTGTCTGTGTGATAGCAGGATGTCACATATTAGGTTGGTATCAGAGCTCTAGGTTTGCTGAGTCTACATGGATCTAGGACTAGGTTTGTGTCTGTTCTTGTGATTTTCTCCAGATTTTCTCATGATGACTTCTGCCCCCAACAGAAGATAAAGCTAAAAGATGTCTGAAAATCACGAAGAACATGCTACCGAGAGCAGTACCGCTGCATCAGTTGATGGAGTGAGTATGTAGGCACATGAAGATCAGGTTCCTGAGGTCCCCCAAATCGACCCAGCCATTATTGAGAATCCTATCTACCCACACCTTATGGGATAGGTAATGACAACGATGAATCTCATGGTGGAAAGATTGACAGTGCCTCCTCTAAGAGGATAGGCTCCCCATGGTGAATCTTTAGGTATTGGGAAGACCTTTGAGTGGCTTTGCCGAGTTAGAGATTCAGATTATGTTGGAACGGTTGATCCAATAGATGATGATCTGTGGCTGACAGGTCTTGAGAAGGCCTTTTGGATTCTCGACATCCCCGAAACAGACAAATTCAAGCATGCTATCTACCTTCTGAAAGGTAGTGCTGGCCATTGGTGGGCCATCAAGGAAGAGAAGTGACTCGGTGAGGTGATATGTTGGGATGTCTTCTGGTGGGAGTTCGTGAATCGATATTTCCCGAAGACGTATCTAGATGAGAAGATCAACCAGTTTGAGCATCTGCGCCAAGGTTCTCTGAGCATCACCGAGTATGAAGCCAAGTTTATGGAGCTATTTAGGTTTTGTCCTCACATGGCGGTGACAGATGACGAGAGGATCAGGCGGTTTGAGAAAGTTTTGAGTGCCAAGTTGTTGACACCTGCTGCTGCTTTAGAAAACCGAGAGTGGTTTTCCACGTTTGTGGAGTCTATCTGAAGGATTGAATAGTCAGTCAAGGAGAAGAGAGAGACCATGTCCAAGAAAAGGCCTACTCAGTTTTAGAAATAGTGGTTTGACAACCACAAGAAGCTGAGGTTTTCAACACCTTCTATGATGCAAATCTCTAGTGCACCATCTCAATGGTCACCAAGTAAAGGAAGAGGGTAGGGTTTTTCGCCATCCAGAGCCTACAGTACAACTTCATTGGCAGTGACAAGACCGTCTAGGCCACAGCTGAGAGACCCGTCATGCTTTCTCTGTGGACAGGTCAGACATATCAGGTGTAACTGCCCAAGGAGAGACGTCAAAGTGACACAACAACCAAAATAGAGTCAACAAGGGTCAGATAGATAGTAGTTTAGTGGTGCTAGAGGATGAGGATGCAGTCAAGAATCGCAAATAGGATCATCTTCTCAAGGAAGTCGAGGACATGGGCAGCAAGCAACGACTCGATTCTATGCTATGAGTCAACCAGAGGCGATAGTCAACCCGTGAGTGGTGGCATGTCAGATGGAGTTATTTCATTCTGATTTGTCTTCTTCTTGCTTTATATTTGTTCTGGTTGACCCAAGTGCTACACACTCTTTTATCGCTCATAGTATGCTTGATAGCTATCTTTTACCTGTTAGTTATAAGAAAGATAGCTTGTTGTTAGAAACCCCTCTTAATGGTTCCTCGATGCTTCGAGAAGTGTGTCCATCGTGTGTTCTATCTTTTTCAGGACACAACATACAAGTGGATCTCCTACCACTTGATATGCATGTATTCAATGTAATCCTTAGGATGTATACCTTAGAGAGGTATAAGGTTGTGCTAGATTGTGGTTCCAAGCAAGTGGGGTTTGTTGACGGTGGGGAGAAGTGGATCTTCCAGGGAGATAGGAAGATTCTTCCAAGATATTTGGTATCAGCAATGGTGGCAGAAAAGTTGTTGCGGCAAGGTTGTAGAGCATTTTTGTCTCATGTTGTGTATACCGAGGCAAAAGGTATGAGTCTTCAGGACGTGACAGTTGTCAGAGAGTTTGAGGATGTGTTTCCTGATGAGTTTCCTGGTGTTCCCCCACCTCGAGATATTGATTTTGAGATCAATCTAGTGCTAGGGACACAGTCAGTTGCTCAGACACTGTATAGGATGCTTCTAGCAGAGATGGCAGAACTGAAGAAGCAATTACAAGAGTTGCTGGATAAAGGTTTCATCAGACTGAGCACATTGCTATGGGGTGCTCCAGTTCTGTTCGTGAAGAAGAAGGGTGGATCGATGCATTTGTGCATAGATTACCAACAGTTGAACAAAGTTACAATAAAAAACAAGTATCCTTTGCCGAGGATAGATGACCTGTTTGATCAGTTGCACGGTGCTATAGTATTTTTGAAGATCGATTTGTGGTCTGGATATCATCAACTCAGAATCAAGGGGGATGAAATACCAAAGTTAGCTTTTAGGATGAGGTATGATCACTTTGAGTTTGTGGTTATGCCGTTCGGGCTAACCAATGCACCTGCTGCTTTCATGGACCTGATGAACAGGGTGTTCCGTCCATTTTTAGATCAGTTTGTTGTGGTTTTCATAGATGACATATTGATCTATAATCAGGACAATCAACAACATGAACAACATCTTCGACAAGCATTTACTCTCCTTCGCCAGCACCAGTTGTATGCCAAGTTCAACAAGTGTGAGTTTTGGCTGAAGGAAGTGACTTTCTTGGGACATGTAATATCGGCGGAAGGAGTCAGAGTGGACCCCAAGAAGGTGGAGTCAGTTGCAGAGTGGGAGTAACCAAAGATGCCGACTAAAGTTTATAGTTTTCTAGGTTTAGCAGGATACTACCAGAGGTTTATAAATGACTTCAGTGTAATCGCGTTGCCATTGATGAAGTTGACCAGGAATGATGTACCTTTTATTTGGTATGAGCATTGTCAGCAAGCTTTTTAGAGCTTGAAGGAGAAGCTGACTAGTGCTCCAGTGTTGGTGCTGCTAGAGCCTGGGAAAGACTATGTTGTTTTCTGTGATGCTTCAAAGAAGGGCTTGGGATGTGTGCTGATGCATGAACATCATGTGGTTTCTTTTGCTTCATGACAACTTAAGAAACATGAGGAGAGTTATCCGATACATGATTTGGAGCTGGCAGCAGTAGTCCGTGCGTTAAAGATTTAGAGACACTATCTTTATGGGGAGGTGTGTTAGATCTTTACAGATCATAAGAACCTGAAGTATATCTTCTCATAGAGTGAGCTAAACATGCGACAACATCACTGGATGGAGTTGATCAGTGATTATGATTGCACCATTGAGTATCATCCTGGTAAGACGAATGTGGTAGCTGATGCGCTTAGCAGGAAGTCTTCTTCTCTTCCTACGAAGAAGGCACAATTGAGTTCTTTGATATGCCATAGGCGGGATATGTTTATCTCTTTGCGATAGATGAATGTACAGTTAGAAGTCTCTTTGTTGGCATGACTGTTGACACAAATGAAAGTGAAGCCTATGTTGAGACAACAGATCAAAGAAGCACATTAGGCAGATGCTGCAGTTCAGTTGATTAGATCATAGTTTGGCAGTGAGAAGCGGGATGGCTTCCACGAGTCTAAGGATGGACTAGTTTGTTATCATAATAGGATGGTGGTCCCCGATGATGATGATCTGAGGAAGTTAGTGCTCGAGGAAGTGCACACATCGATGTATGCTATGCATTCAAGTGTCACCAAGATGTATCACAATCTAATGGATATGTATTGATGGCCTGGCTTGAAGAGAGATGTGACCAAATTTGTGGCTAGGTGTGCGGTATGCCAACAGGTTAAGGCTGAGCATCAGAAGCCGGTAGGTACGTTGCAACCCATGCCAATACCGTAGTGGAAATGGGATCATGTAACCATGGATTTTGTAGTTGGTCTTCCAAGGACATCTATAAATCATGATTCCATCTGGGTGATAGTGGACAGGTTGACAAAGTCTGCTCATTTCATTCCGGTAAAGACAATGTACATAACAGAGAAGCTTTCTCAAGTGTATGTGGATGAGATAGTGTGTTTTCACGGTGTGTCAGTAATGATAGTCTTTAACAGAGGTCCTCATTTCACAAGTCATTTTTGGTAATAGTTGCACAGAGCGTTGGGAACATAGTTAAAGTTCAGTACCGCTTTCCACCCGCAGACAGATGGACAATCCGAAAGGACTATTCAGACTTTAGAGGATCTTCTCTGAGCTTATGTTTTGCAATTCCTAGATAGTTGGGACGTGCATCTCAGTTTGATAGAGTTTGCCTACAACAACAGTTACCAATGGAGTATCGACATGGCACCTTATGAGGCTTTATATGGAAGGAAGTGCAGATCTCCTTTATGTTGGTATGAGTATGGTGAGTATCAGCTTCAGGGTCCTGAGTTAGTACAACAGACAATAGAAAAGATCAAGGTGATACAACAACAGTTGAAAGCGGCACAGGATAGACAAAAGTCATATGCAGATAATTGTCGACGAACTCTAGAATTCTAGGTGGGAGACAATGTGTATCTCAAAATCTCTCTAGGGAAAGGCATGGTGAGGTTTGGCTGGAAAGGAAAGTTGGATCCCAGGTATATGGGGCCATATCCGGTAATAGCACATGTTGACAAGGTAGCCTACAAGTTAGAACTACCGCCAGAGTTGCACAGGTTGCATCCCGTGTTCCATGTCAATATGTTGAAGAAAAGTCATCCGATACAAAGACAGTAATACAGCCAGTTGAAGTTGAGCTTGATGAAGATGTGACCTACAAGGAAGGTCCGGTGTTGATCCTCGACAGAAGAGTGAAGAAGCTGAAGAGGAAGTACCTAGTTCTTGTGAAGGTTCTTTGGCATCATCGTGGCGTTGAGGAAGCCACATGGGAGCTTGAAGAAGAGATGAGGAGGAAGTATCCCTCGCTTTTCTCTTTGAATTTTGGGGGCAAAATCCTTTTGTAGAGGTTTATGTCTTGTAAGGACCCTGACCTCCATTTTGGTCTCACCCTGTTTTCTTTGGCTAAACGTGATGTTTAGATGTTTGCTAATCACCTGAAGTTGTGATTAGGGTTTGTTTGTGCTTTGTTGAGAGGTTGAGGTGCAACTTGCAATTTATCCAAGTTCTAAGGTTTGTGTGCAAGATTTCCACCTTGAGAGATGTCTTTCTCTCTTCTTGCATCCTCTAGGGTTGAGAGGATGAGTCGGGCACCTTGCTTGAGTTGTTTTGGGCCCTGTTTAAGCTTGCAAAGCTTGGGCTTGTTGTTGGGCTTGAAGCCCTTCCTCCTTAATTGAGTGTGTCGGGCAAGGGAGAGCTTGATGCCTTGTGTAGGGAATGGTGTGTCAGCCAGGGAGGCGTATTGGCCAGAGGGTGATGGTGGGTGTGACAGGTTGCCATGTTGGACGACACACACCCATCCACCTAGCATCGTTTGTGTCACCCCTTATGGACACTTGGTGTAACATCCCTGACCTGGGTTATGCCTTAACCCTAGAAGTTTTGCTTAAGTAAGTCATTTAGATTCTTATCTTTATCTTTTGAAAAATAATTAAGACTAAAGGAGAGCTTATGTTTCAATTTTGGTCCTATTTGAATAATGTTGAAATGATGTTTTACTTATTTTGGACTAAAGTGCAATTTACCCAATTTGAGGGGTTACTTTGCAAATGTTACATGATAAATGTTCCTCAAGTGTTGAAGCATCATAAGAATGAAAATGATGCAGAGGTATGGCTTGTGGAAGCCTGAGCACCAAGAAAGAGCTTATTAAGCAATGTTTGTACATTAAAACCTAGTTTTGGTGTAATGTGCAATTTACCCAAAACCTAGGGTTCAATATGCAAAATACCACTTCTAGAGAGTCCCTAATATTTCTTGGTATCAATTAGAGACAAGAAAATAAGAGGGGCGTCTCATTTGAATCTCTTTGGGGGAGAGAGAATCTTGATATTAAAATAATCAAGATTTAAGCATAATTGAAACCCTAATTCAATTTAATGCAAAAATAAATATATTAATGGAAGTGCCCTTCAACTGAAATGTGATGGTTGAATTTACATAAGTATGGACGTCCTTGTGCCTTGCAATGACACCGAAATATCTAAAGTGAGTGGAGAGCCCACTCACATTAGTTAAAGAAAAAGTAATATCCACTAATTTTTGGATATTATTATTATATTGATTAAGGTGCTTAATTGTTTTCTTTTAATTCATAGATAAAGAAGAGGATTTAGAAGGGGAGTATGATGGCTTCGTATGCAAGGAAGTGAGGGGGATAAGTGGTACCAATTTAGGGAATTGAAGGATTTTTATAACACTTTCTCTCTCTTGAATTTTCCTTATATACACTCCATTCTTTCACCCACATGAAAGGATTTTTTTGACTCTTCTTTCTTTCTTTGATTTGTCCAAACACAAGGGATCTTAGGAGCAATAGGATGACTTACCCCAACCTGTAGGTGAGCTACTTAATCATCTTCAACATTGATTTCATGGTGGAAATCGAAATTCAATGCTTATTTTCTTCTTTTCTCCATTCAATCTTCAACTTTAGCCATTCTTTCCACTCAAAGGCTTGATGACGGACCTTAGGAAGTTGAGAAAGCTTCATTCACCATTAAATACGTGAAGCTTGAATCTTGGATTCAACTTTAAAGGTGGGTTATATAACTTGAACCCTTAAATGTTATTATTGATTTCATTTCTTCATCATATGTTGAATATTTCTTCTTTCTAGAAATTCCTTTTGATTAGTTGTTGAAATCACCATAAGAATCACAATAATTTTTGAAGGTTTGAATCTTGAAGATTATGATTTCATCTTAGCACACACCTCAATAAATATCATGAGCAAACAATTTTCAATTTTGATGGCCAAACGGTCTCAAGACCGTTTGGTGATCAAATGGTCTCAAGACCGTTTGAGGGCAAACAGTCTCAAGACTGTTTGAGGTCAAACGGTCTCAAGACCATTTGGGGTCAATTGCTGGTATGAATGGATGAAGATCCAATGGTTCCAATTGATATAATCACAATGGTTACAGTGATGGATGATCCATTGATTACAAACCCTAATCGATTGATTAAAGAAACCCTAAATTAATTCAAATGTTTTCAAGGTGGAATGAACCAAACGGTCTCAAGACCGTTTGAGGGAAAATGATCTCAAGACCGTTTGAGGTCACGTGGAGTCATGGGTGGATAGAGATCCAAGGGTTACATTTAGATCTACTCTCAATGGTTCAATTGATGAATGATTCAATAAAACAAACCCTAATTGATTGGTTGAAGGAAACCCTAGATGATCCTTTCGGTTTCAAGGTAATTTGGACCAAATGGTCTTGAGACCGTTTGAGTCCAAATTGTCTTGAAACTATTTGGAATCAAACAGTCTACAAACCGTTTGAGATCAAACGGTCTTCAAACCGTTTGAGATCAAACGGTCTCAAACCATTTGGAGGTCCAATCGGTTTCAAGGTTGATTTATCCAATCAGTTTCAAATGTTGATGGGTCCAATCAGATTCAATGTACATGTGATCAAACATTTTCAAGTATTGAGTGCCCAAATGGTTTCAAAACCATTTGGAGGGCAAACGGTCTCAAACCTAGATGCCCAAACAGTTTCATAACCATTTGGAGGGCAAACAGTTTCAAAACTGTTTGGAGGTTGAGGGGTCAAAACCATTTGGAGGTTCAATGCAACCAAAACTATTTACAAACCTAATGTGATGAAAGATCAATTAACCCCATGATTGTTAATAATGTATATCAAATATAATTACATGGTTGTACCTTTAAGGTACTAGGGTGATTAGTACCCATATAGGGGTTAACCTTTGATGCTTATGGAAGCAATATCTCAATACACTATGCTAACCCTAAATGTATGTACTTGAATGAAGGGTTGACCTAATCGAATCAAGCTTGAAGTAATCAACATCCTAGAGAGGATGAGAGAGAGAGAGAGGAATTCATACATGTATAATAATCATGTAGTGGTTAAGCCTCAACACTTTCAACATGAATAAAATATGTAATTAGGGTATGATCCTTGATAAAGAGATCATGAAACCCTAATCGAGAAGGTTGATGAGCCCTAACCCTAATTTAGGGCAATGTTTGGTGAAACCCTAATTTAGGGTAATGGTGTAACCCTAATCTAGGGTGATGATATGAGAAATCCCAATTCAGGGTAATATAATGAAAAACCCTAATTTAAGAGGATGCTTCATGAAACCCTAATTTTGGGTAAAGTTACATGAAACCCTAATTTGGGGAAAAGTTATAAGGAACCTTAATTCAAGATAATGATGTGTGAAACCCTAATCTAGGGTGATGTTATGTGAAACCCTAATATAGGGTGATGTTATGTAAACCCTAATTGATAAAGATGGGAAACCCTATTCCTAATAATGGAATAATTACTAATATATTGATAAGTGAAACACCTAAAGTGGTTGATAATGGATAACCTTATATTAATAATGCCTTAACCCGAAATGAGTCCATATCATTGATAATGGTTGAATAATTCAAATAAGTGACTTATGACCAATACATTACATGATAAATGTGATGAACTGGTGCATAAAGTATTAGGATGGGAAATACCCTAATACAAGATAAGTTGACAAACTTAAGTAAGATAAAAGTGATGAGGAAAGTGATACATCAAGACATGATAGATATCACATTCAACACCTCAAGGTTAATATACCTTAATGTACCTTAAATCCAATATACTTGGATGAATAACACATGAAGTGTGTCATGTAAATTGTTACATTGAGATGTAATGCACTTTGATAAGTATAGGCTAACATACCCTATGAAAAGGTTAAGCCAAGTTAATAAAGTATGATGTAACCATATTCTGGTAAAGTTGAGAGAGGAACTCATATCTTGTGTTGATAATTCATTTAATGATAAATGGTGAGAATAAATAAGCATGATTGAATACTTATGTTACCAATGTTGGCTCCTAGCTGTGTGGAGCAATGGATTAGGGCTTGATCATTAATAATATGATCTTGAGAACCAAAATGGTTAATAATGGAAAACCCTAAACCTAATTAAGGGTGATGATATGTAAGAGAAACCCTAATCAATAAGGAAGGGAAACCCTAACCTTAATGATGGGAAGGTTGTAATTCTTTTGTTGTATAAACCTTGTAAGGCATGTTAAATACTTGAATACAAGTATAATGTGCAATGGCCTTGTGAGCCATGTAAACAGGTTGTTGCCTAGTGAGAGGTGACAAGATGTGCAATGGCCTTGTGAGCCATGTGAATAAGTTGTTACCTAGTGAGAGGTGACAAGATGCAATGGCCTTGTGAGCCATGTGATAATTTGTTGCCTAGTGAGAGGTGACAAGATACATATACTTAATGGGCCTTGTGAGCCATGTGAGATGCTTGTGTAACAAGTATCCTGAATACCTTGGTCAGATGACATGGAGGTAATAGTTACCTAATAAGTGGTAACCATGTTCAGTGTTGAACTATGGGTTTGAATACACAGATCCAGTAAACATGATGATGATGTTGAGGGATGTGAATTCCCAGAAATGAGATAAGGGATTGAGATCCCAATGTTTTATAAAGCTTTGAAAAGTACTTGATAGATTTATTATACTTTTCTTTGTAGCATTTGTCATAATAATTCATGTTTGAAAACTTGACTAATGCTAAAAGAATACAGTAATGTACTTAATTAATCAAGTGGAATCTTATCATGTAGTGCCCTGGCCATAGATCCATCAACGTCAAAATTTGTTGAATGGTGAAACAGCTTGCTCCGCGGCATAACTCGGAGGGCATATTTTTTAATATCCTTACGTACTAATGGAGGAATTGATGTGAGATAAACATTAAATCTCTCAATCCTTCATTATATGTGCCAAGATGGATGTATCATGAATCTCTCGATAATGTTAATGCCGGATCGATGTGAGATAAACATGTTCTTCATGTTGAAATATGAGAATCATTGGTTGATGTTACCTTGCTTAGCATATCCTAGATGGATAAATGTTATACATGTTCTTCATTTCCTTATTGGATAAGTGACATGCTGCTTTATCAAGTTATAGCTGAAATGCTTTGAATAAGAATATTGCTCTAATCTATTTAGACATTGATTTATCTGTTGTTGAATATACATATATGATTCCTCTGCTTAGTTTTATAATGTTTATCTACAATAATAATGTTTCTGACAGAGAGTTATGTCTCTCACTGGGACAGTTTTCAATTGTCTCACCCCCGTGGGATCCAACATTTTTAGGTGGACGCAGACGAGGAGGTAGAAATAATATAGCAGGGAAAGGACAACAGCATCAGGGACAACAATAACATCTCATGTGGAAATACTGACTGTCGTGTCTTGTAGATAAGAGTCCTATGTGTCGTCTATGTACTCTCAGGTCCTAGGAGTTAGTACTTAGTGCTTATATAATTGATCTGAGATTTTGTCTCGAATGCCTCGAGGTTTTATGTTGCTCATGTGTAGACTTAATAGAGCAATTGATGTATGTAATCCTCGAGAAGAGATGGTACATGGTATGTACTTGTGGACCAGAATGTACATGTAATGTTTTGGTTCTTGTTAATAAGAGTTTCCTGGAATTGGATCTCTTTGCAAAAAGTTTAAATTTTTAGTGATTTTTGTTAATCCGTTGCTAATGTTTTCTTCTGCATTAATCATTATCCGATGTATGGGGTCTGTCGTCACACTTGGTGCTTGTTGCTAGCAAGGTGGCAAAGGCTATGGACAAGTGTTCTTAGGGAGGACGACACCTTGCTTGTTCCTACCCTTTACCCTCTTCTATATATCTCTCTCTTTTGTCTTGCTTGGGATCTCTTTGCCCCTTAGCTATTTTCTCTCCCTTGCTGGCCAAAAATGAGAAGATGGAAGGAGAAGAAGTGGTCGATATAGTTGTTGTTGCTACTACTTTCTCCTTGGTGTTGACTGATACATCTTGTTGCTTTTCTTCTCTTTTTGGTGGCCGAAGCTTGGAGCTTGGAGTTGTGCTTAAGGCGGGTTACATAACTCCTACCCTAGCTATATTACCTTCTTTTCATGTTGCATTACTATGCTATCTTGATCGACATTACATATCTTTTTAGCAATGCTTTTTGTTTTAGTCAGTTATGTTGCTGCCCGTTATGTGCCCTAGACCTTTTTGGACGTTATGTGGTGTGTCAGTTTCCCTTTGTTTTGGCCTACCCTTTGGGTTAGGGGATCTTTAGCAAAACCACTCGCTCGCTTTAAATTGAGAGGTGAGCTTAGGGTTCCTTAGTTCAAAGGTGTGTGTAGTGTTCCCGTGAGGTAATACCCCTCTCTCTCCTTGTACTTGAAGAGGTGAGCCTATGGTGTTGGGTGACACAGTGGTTGGCTTGGCCTATAGAGGGTTGTCCTACCCTAGTTGCACAATATGCCTTTAGGGTTTTACCTTTAGTTGGTGCCTTGGGTGATAGGGGCGGCCATGCCTTTGTTGGTGTGTTCTTGGGGCAAGACCCCTACCTCTTTCCTTGGTCTTGAGAGTGAGCTTAAGATTTAGTTGTGTGGGCAAAACCCCTCTCTCCCTTAGTTGTTGAGAGGTGAGTCTACACTCTAGTTCTTGAGCAATACCCCTCTCTTACCATGGATTTGAAAGGGGGAGCCTAGGGTTTGCGCTTGACCTTGTTGTGGGATGGCCGATATGGTGAGACCCATATGCCCAATATGTGATAGTGGTTGTGCAAAACCCCTCTCTCTTAGTTGTTGAGAGGTGAGCCAACTCCCTTGATCATTTAGGGTTTGTGGTGGTTGTCTTGAGGTTGAAGATGACCAACCCATCATGACTTTTGGACCCTTGCCCGATATCCCTTTTCTAGGGTTGAGTTTGGGCACTATGCTTTGGCTGACAAGGATGTGCATTGGGCATTAGATGGTCTGTGTTGGGCGTCATGACATGTTGGCACCTTGCACAACATCATCTTGGATGGTGTTTCCTGACACCTTGCTAGATGCTGCCTTGCTCGTTAGACTTGGATGACAGATATGTCTGATGGCCATTATCGGGAGGGTAAGGTGACGTTGCATTTGGGCTGGGAGTCAGGTATTGTTGTTGCCTTGCACGATATGGCCATGTTGTTGTGCACGACACCCTCTTGGGTAGTGTTTCCCATTACCCCTGTAGGTGTGTTGCCCGTCGTTGGGCGTTGCACGATGCAGCGTTGCCCGCACGATATGATGTTGCACGCTTGGGCGTTATAGGTTGGTTTCTAACTGGTTTCCCGATATGGTGTCTTGAGGAGGTGTTGCTCATTATCTTCTTGTGGTGCTACCTTATACCTAAGTGATATTGGTTGGCCGATATGGCTATAGCCCTAGAAGGGTGCCAGACAATACAACAAGTGGTGAAGTGTTGCATGCTTAACCGATATAGTGTTGGGCGTCACACTCTTTGGTGAGAGACGTCGTGCTTTTAGTAAGGGTTGTGGTATACCTTTGGTGAGGGTTGTCCCTTACCCGATACACCTATAGTGAGGGTTGTATCTTGTGTTCGGTTGGTAACCCTAATGCTTGTTATGCTTTAGTACATGAGGCTGTTATGCTTTGATATAGATATAAGAATGCTATGCTTTGAAACACTCATCCATGTTGCATGGTTAACTCTCATAATAAAGTAAGGAGTTGTAAATGTTCCTTATACAAGTATCATTGCTCCTTTGTGATTTCACTAACCATGCAGGTAACATTTGTAAGATGAGGCCATGATGATGGCATGATAATGATACGATGTGGAATATCAAGGGTTGTGATGAACCCATAGATGTATGATGGGTGTTACCCGTAGAATGGCAATGTGTGCCTTGATGATGAGATTGAGTCCATGTGATGTTGATCCTTGAGATGGATCTAGATGATTGGAAAGAGGCCAAGTGGTAACATGTAATGTTGGATCCTTGTGATGGATCAGGAAGATGTTGAAGGAACTGAAGGCCTTAGTGACAAAGTAATACAAGATAATGTGTTTTATGTTTATTCATTCTTGATATTGTTGCATGTTACATAACTTGGTTGAATCTTGCAATCCACTTAAAATGCATTAATGAATTATAGAGGAACTTTTCATGTAGTTTTCCCTGGTCATAGATCCATCATTGTCAGGAGTTTGGTGATGGTGAAACATGTTATCCTAAGGGTTAACCTGGAATGCATATTGTTGAATATGCGGGGTGCACCTACGCCCTAAGTAGTAGTGCATGTTTAGAGCATGGTTTCAGGCTCGTGGCTCAGTGTGGTTAGAGCATGGTGAACATGCTCATGGCTCAGGATATGTGATAGAGCATGGTGAACATGCCCATGGCTCAGTGATGATGGAGTACGGTGAATAGGCCCGTGGCTCAGTTTTCTAGCGCCGATACCTATACCAAGGTGGGCTGGGTAGAGGGTAGCCTGACCCTGTGTGGCTGAGGCCACTTCAGCATGAGACTACGGTCCTTCTTGTTGGTTCTTTTGCACTAACCACAAGGGAAGTGAGGTCGTGGAATCCGGCTCTCCCATTGACCTTGTATGGTAATTGATTGCGACCAAGCGGTGGTCGGTTTGGATCTAAATGGTACAACTCACTTCCTCAGGGCATAATAAATTGTAATCTAGCCGTGTAGTATATATTGCTTAGGAAAAAATATGGAACATTGGTTGAGGCCTTGCTTGTATGGTTGCCCTAGTTATATCTTGCCGTTAATTACATGTTCCTCATATCTTATGATGATTTCTTATATAACTTGTCTTATCAATCATGTTCCATAAGAAATATCTGGTTATATACCTCCCGGATATCTTGGTAAGATGTTATAATAAGTAGTTCTGCTCAGTATGCTGCTCATATACGATCTATTTATATCAGTCACCTATTTTATCTGTTATAGCTCCTTTTTGAGGTTTATAGTTTCAGCAGGGTTATGTTTCTCACTGAGACTGTGTGTCTCTCCCCGTTGGTTTAAAACCTTTTTAGGTGATCGAGCTAGACGTGGTGGTGGTCGCAAGGTTGTGGTTGAGCATCAAGAAGAACAGTAGAAAGCAAGGTTGGATCTGCTGCTGTTGTTGTTGGGTGTTTTGTAGTAGAGTCTTAGAGTCATCTCTGTACTCTCAGGTCCTTGGAGGTGTTTTGACAAAGTTTCACAATGCATGATCTTGTATGGCTTTCTTATCCTACTGTTGGCCTGATGTGGCCTGTTCTGTATTTAAACAGGTGGTGAACTCTTGTGCTTATGGGACAACTAGATCCTATGAGATGTAGACATGTATCAAGTTTATGTATATTCATATAACATGTTTCCTTACAGGATGTGGATCTGGATGTAATAGTTCCTTTTTTATCTACTTTCCGTAATCGATTTTAATTAACCTGTGTTTTTGGTAACACAATGTTTATGACAGTTTTGCATATTTTCGCGTGGCATTTCATTGTCTATGTGATAGCGGGATGTCACATGAAGTATCCCCTACTTTGACATATTCTAAAACTAATGATTCACCTCAAGACAATAGTAATATTATTGACACTGTATTATAACTTGTGATTCTTACATTCCCATTGCATTACAAATGGGGAGAAAATCGGGTGCCAAATATTGTATCTCTCAACATGTATCCATAAATTATTTGAATGCTTCTATGGATCAGTTTACTACTACTCAATCCGCAATTTATATTCCAAAGAGCATTTATGAGGCACTACTACACTCTGGGTGGAAAAAAACCATGGATGGAGATATGGATGCACTTCACTCTCATGAAACATGGAACCTTGTTGACCCCCCTACAGGTAGTAAACCTGTTGGCTACTAATGTGTTTTTACTATGAAATATTTACCTGATGGGATAGTTGAACACCTAAAGGCCATACTTGTTGCTAAGGGATACACACAAGAAGGTGAGGGATTACTTTAAAAATGTTCTCCAGTTTTCTCACCTTAATTTTGTGCACATTTGATTTCTGTTTCTATTAATAAAGGCTGCCACCTACATCAACTAGATGTTAGGAATTCCATTCTATATGGAGATTTACATGAAACTGTCTATATATCACAACCTCCAGGTTATGCTGCTCAGGGGGAACACTCTAAAAAAATATGTCTTTTAAAGAAGGTCATTTATAGCCTCAAATAGAGTCCTCGAGCTTGGTTTAACAAATTATCCCCGTACTACACAAATTTAGCTTCACACAGTCTCATTGTGACCACTATGTGTTTATCAAAGTCACTATCTTTGCCATTATTGTTCTTATTGTTTATGTGGATGATATCATCCTATCCGGTAGCAATGTTGTAGGAATTGCTGCTAAAATACCTATCTTATAAAATATTTTGTAACCAAAGACCTTGGGCGTCTATGATATTTTCTTGATATTGAGGTAGCACATAACAAGGATGGAATATATTTATCACATAGAAAGTATAATCCATATTTACTTTATAAAACTGGAATATTTGGTTGTAGACCTAGAGTCTCCCCTATGGATCACACTCATGATCTATGGGCAGAACCAACTCAACCCTTAGCAGATAAATTCAGTTATAAACGATTTGTTGGTAAAGTTTTGTTTCTTACTATTACTAGGTCACTTAGACAATGTCACTTAGATGTTGCATGATGAGTCTTGATATATTTGAAGAATGCACCTGGATAAGGACTATTTTTTAAAAGAAATGGATATCTAGATGTGACTGGATATTCTAATGTTGATTATGCTGGGTGTAAATCTGATTGGAGATCCACCTTTGACATTGTACATTTGTAGGAAAAAACTTGGTTACTTGGAAAAGTAAGAAGCAAAATGTTGTTGCCAGATTCAGTGCAGGGTATGAGTATCGTGCAATTGCACATACTGCTTGTAAACTATTATGGACCAAATCCATTTTGTCTGACTTTTGGTTTTCCAGTACTCATGCTATTCCAATATACTGCGATAATCGTGTTGCTACCTTCATTGCTAGTAATCCTATCTTTTATGAGGAGACTAAATATATTGAGGTGGACTGCCATTTTCTCCGAGATGATGTGTTGTCTAAGAAGATCACTATCCCTTTTTTGCCTACACATGAACAAACCACATATATTTTTACAAAGGTTCTCTCTAGCAAGAGAGTTAGAGAGCTATGTTTCAAGCTGGAAATGATTGATATCTATGTTCTAGCTTGAGGGGGAGTATTGAGATATATATTTATCTTTAGTTGTTTTACTTCTTTTAATTCTATTTTTCCTTTTCACTTAGTCTTATATAATACGAGCTTACGTGTAATACCATTTAATTATGTTGTACCATTTTGTACATACAATCCTACTTAAAAAAAGTAATTGACTTCATCAAGATTTGCAACACATAAATGAAATCATGTGGGTATCTAACAACTTCCCCACACGTAACTTGATGCCTTATTCTATTTTTGACAGACCTCTTACCTTATCCACCAATTTTCCAAATCATTTTTACATTTTTTTTTCACTTTTTCTTCATAAACCTAACGAAGACTCCGTAGTTTTCCCCGACCCTTTCATCGACGTCTAGCTATCATTTTAACTGTAGAAATTAGCCTACATGGATGAGTTCGATCTCATAAACTAACACGTTCGACTGAGTTGGATGTTAGTGAAGCGACAAGCGATTCGGAGTACACCCAATTGAGCCCTAACACATCGATGAGTCTGATCCTAAAAGCTAAGCCACTTAAACTAATTATGTGTTAGTGGAGCGGCTCTATCCCCTTCCGTATTTTTTGTTTGTTTAGACTGGGTTGGTATTTGGCATTCACTATAGGATCCTTGTATTAAAAATAGTGTTTGCATTTAAATACTGCTTGTACCTTCATTTGAAAATGGACAACTTTAACTTTTAAGGTTTTTGAATCTATTGTATTCGGATGAATAGATGTTCTTTGTACTAGTCAGTTGATTCGGCTGTTAAATAGATGGTTCATTAGCCGCATTTTGTGAGTTCGTTAATCAGTTAGAACAGTCGAAGAAAAGATCTGTAGACTAAATATTACTTCTTATTAATGTGAGGGAACATGATCTATCTTCCGAAAAAAAAATTCTGAAAAACCTACAGTCACTTTTGGTAAACCTCATCGTTCTACTATGCCAGGTGTCCAAAGTCCAAACCGAGATCCCAGCGCCCCAGGGAATTCCGAGCGACATGTATTTTCGGAACGTCTGAGTCTGATTACTGTGTTTGCAAGAAGCAAGAACTGATTGCAGCCGTACTTTTTTATCTGAATCCAACCAACCAATGGTTGCTTTAGGCTGGTTGGATTTTAAAAGCCAGCAAGTGGAAGAAGTTTGTGTGGTTTGCTTATTCCAAGCAACGGATCGCGACTGCGTTGGCGTTTTTCTGCTGGCACGAAAACAACTCGAACGACGCAGACCGGTTCGTCTCCAGTACGCAAGTGGGGACTCGAGGGAGACGCGATAGCCGGTACGAGAAATTGGGCCGCTGGGGGTTTTCGGGAGACGAGGAGATTGCTTCAGGCACAGCTCTATATATCGTCTCAACTATTGCACCTAGACGCATCAGCGGTGATGCTTTCACTACGCTACGCACCTGCTTTCGCGAGAAAGGTACCCCGTGGAATTGAGGGTGCGAGAAAAAGCATCTTATCTTTACTATCCTTTAATCAAGAGGTTTCTACGGAAAACAAGAAAGGAAACCAGAACTCATAACTTTTTTTTGTTCCACGTATGTATAACAACAAATAGAGGAGTGCATCAACTTACTTTTTTATTCTATTCTGTTGTTATGCACATGCGGATACAAAAATAGTCTCATTTTTTGTCTTATTAATTTCTTATTCATTTAACATTATTTTTAATCTAATCTTATTATATTAGAAAGAAAAATGAACAATTTGTTTGACACCTTGACTATTTATTTTTTCTCTGTGTTTGATTAGTTGTTACAAATTTACTGCCTATTAATCAAGCTGTTCATTTGTACTTTATTAGATCCATCTTTTCTCTCTCGCTTATATAAGGTTTTATTAGCTGGTAGGCAGCCTGCCTTTTCAAGCACTGACTTGTTACTTATCCTCTGTATTTGATTGGTTGTCACTTTGTTACTGCCCACCAATCGAGATTCTCATATCCCAGTTTTTTCATTAGTTCGAAAAAAATCTTCTCTCTTGTTTTTATTTTAGGGTTACCCGTATTATTTAGCGACTCTATTTTTTCTCACCCAACTGACTTATATAGTTGGGTTTTCTTTTTATTGATGTTCGCTCTATTTTTTTCGCTGTTATTACAAGAATGTCTTTTTTTTTAAGGTTTTCAGCTAATAAGTCTGACGTCTGATGCACCAAGGTGATCAAGTAGTTTTTTTTTTCTGTTTTTTTGTTTACTCCAACTTTTCTCTCGCTTAAATTCTAAGATTTCGTCAAATGGTGAATATATTTTCTAATCCAACATGCACACATGGTTTCAAAATTCTTATATTAGCTCGATTCTCACTTATATTATAAAGTTTGATAGTTGGTCACTCTATTTTCCTCTCTCATTCAACCTTCTAATCTAGTGTTCTGTTCTTTGTTATTGGCTCCTTTTTTCTTCTCACTTATATTTCAACGATTAGTTAGTTGGCAACTCTATTTTTTTAACACTCAACTTGCTAGTAGAGTTTTTGTTGTTGGCTTTACTTGGTTCTTAATTAGTTTCGGGTGACAAGCTCAACGAGGAGGAGATAATAGATGCATGCGGTAATTTTACGATCAAGATTTTATTTTTAAAGTTCATAGACTAATAGAAAGGATTTTGTAAATCACTCACCCGTCGTGCTTACAGGGTTGCGTGCTCTCTTTTCGTTGGCTCTAATAAGTTTTGTATTTATGGTTTTAACTATACTACAATTAGTGGTAAGCTAGAAAAGCTTGGGATATTAGATTTGTGCGGTAGTTTCACGATACAGTTTGTTTCTTAAAGTTCATTGATCGAACAAAAGATATATAATATATGAAGCGGGCAGCTGCTGCTTCATAAGCAATGGTTGTGCATTATATATGGTTGGTTCTGCTTCTTCAGATTTTTAGGACCATTTTTACTTGTTGTTTTTTTTATTAGCCTCATTTATTTCCTTGTGTATATTCTAGACGCTACGCTATTTTTCTCACCCAGGTGCTTGTTCTTTTTTGTTGTTGGCTGTATTTTTTTCACATGTATCATTCCAACTGTATTTTCTTCACGTGGAAAACTAAGTGGTTCTAATTTTCTTACCCATCCCGCAGATCGAGCTATTATTCAGAATTCTTGTGATGCTGTCTTTATGTTTATTCTCTCTGACAACATACAATTTGTTAGTAGTTTACTCTATTTTCCCATTGACCCCGCTAATAGAGTTTTTGTACATTTTCCCCATCACATCCACATTTTTTTGAGCTTGTCATTGCATCCGACTTTTCTTATATGATAATTACCTGCCAACGTCAAGTACATCCGGGTCAAATCCAAGCTTTAATTGGTAGTTTTTACAATCAATATTGTGATATTAAAGAGAATAGATCAAAGACGAGAATCTTAAAACCATGGGCGGTTTTGTTATTTACAGCACGAGTAAGGGCTAACATCTTACCCCTACTCAGTATTTTGTTATCAATATTTTTTCTAGAAATCTAATCCATTGGTCTTCTTAAACATCATGTGAATAACTCATATATAAAATTTGAGCCCATTTGGACATTTATAGGTCATGTTATGAAGACCACAAAAATTATGCATTTCAAATTAGTTTTGTGCGATTTTAATGCCCTCAGATGAGTGACTTATACTCATCCAAATGAGCTCAAAATTTACATGTAACTTAATTATAGTATAACAATGAAGATCAATGGTTTACATTTTGTAAAAAAACAGTCTTGATAAGCAAACAAGACTTGAGTGTAGCGTGCATATACACTCGAGTGTATTCTAGCCTGAATATATATATATATATATATATATATATATATATATATATATATATATATATATATATATATATATATATAATCTCAAAAGAATGACATACCAGGGACACAACATAATATAAAATAGACTAATGTTAATGAGCTTAAGTAGAGGAAACCCATTTAGCTATTATAGAGATATAACTAACATGATATACCATCAACACCCCCCTGAAGTTGGAGGGTACACATATTGTATTCCCAGCTTGCACACATATAGAAGAAGATGAAGGTGGAAGTGACTGGGTGAAGATATTGGAAGTCTATTCTCCAGTCTTTGCATATGGTGTAATGATCATTTTGATACAAATTTGATCTCTTGTGAAGTGGCAGTCAACCTCAATGCGCTTGACACATTCATGAAAAATTAGATTGTTATCTACATGAACAACTGGCTGATTATCACATTTAAAGGTTGTTGGGGATGAGGAGAGAGACCAAATTCTTGAAGAATAGATGTCACCTATTGAATCTTACAACAAGAGTGTGTCATTCTATTATATTCTGCCTCAATACTGGAGGAAACCACAACATACTACTTCTTACTCAACCAACAGATGGGATGACCACCCAATATAACATAGAAGCCATAATGTGATATCTTATCATTCATATCTCCGACCCTATCTGTAATGACCCTGAACTAACTTTGTAACATCTCAAAATTTCAAGAATAATTTAAACCTTAGAATATGATTTTTCTTAAATAGAAATAGTTGGGTGCCTAAATGTAAAAAGACCATGAAACGAAATTTCTTAACAAATAATGAAGTAAGAAGAGTAAATTAGTACTCAAAATACTTTTTCTCTTTCATATGTACATTATGTGTTACAATTAACTTGAAGATATAAATGAGGTTTCTTTTCTCTCCCCTCCAAAGAAGTTACTCAAAAAGGCACAAAAGATAGATGAAATAACTTTTGAGTAGACAATATGTTATTATCTCAAATTTTGATTCAAAGGATCCCAAAAGGGAAGAAATTCCCAAATTTTCTAATGTATTAATGCATTACTTTAAAATTAAATGACTAATAAGGAATCATGTGGAAATTTCTAGAAAAGGTAGGTTGAGAGTAACGAATGGGAATAATTTGACCCTAACTTGCACCCATGATAAATATACACTTAAATACAATTCCTTGCCAAGTTTGGATGAAAAAAGAAGTAACTTAATGCATTAAATAAATCAAATAAGTACTTAAGGGGCAAGAAAAGGATATCCGACTTTCATATTTTGGACCCAAATCATTCCCACATATAGATTTAGATATTAAAAGCTCTCTTTTAAAATTTGGGACCAGTCGAAATTAAGGAGAGAGAGTTATGAATTAATTGGGTTTCCTAAAGTGAGAGAGTTAATCGAGGAATGTACTAAATGTCACAATTTTCATTCGATTTAGAAATCATACCCGACCCCATCATTTTCTAGTACGGACCATTGGTCGTTGGATTGAGATCTGACAACTTGCGGGTCATCCTCTACCCCAAGTCAGACTAGGAAAGTTGTATAGTGTCGTCGCCTATTTCTCTCACGCCCCTGTCCCTCTCTGATCAGTTTGAGCGGATAAAACTTGCCCCATTAAACTCATAAAGGGATTTCGATCACAACCACCCTAAGTTTTGCCATCTTTGGAAAGCTATCTAGCTAGGAATCCCCTAATCCTCAGGCCTCTCATCGGTCGCCCTCCATAGCCCAAGGTTGTATATAAGGGTATACACCCCCTATGAGACCTTTATTTTGTCCAAGAGGCTCTTGTCAATCTTAGGCTCTCTCCTCTTCCTCTGATTTCTCCTCAAGCTCTACTCCTCTCTCGTGTTCTTCTATGAACCCCACCAGAGGGCTTCCCTCCCGGTCCTCCTTGTCCAAACCGCCTCATGGCCAATTGAACCCACTGGTGAATCCGGTGAGGTGAGGTGGAGGTGATGGAGCGCTCAGATGTTGCTCAGGTGACTAGAATCTTAGAGTGAATTGTGGTGTTGACTTTCCCAAGGCACCTGCTCGCGGTGGAAGGAACCACAGAGGTTGAAGACAAAACACAATCAAATTACCTTCTTGCCCTCATGTCTCCTTCAGCAAGGTAAGGGGTATTCTTGACTGTTCAATCTTTTCTTGTGTTAGCCACGTGAGCGTGGCTGCTAGCCTGGCGTAAGACAATTGGTTGCACTGTGCCTCATGGTGCACACCCTGGCCCAAAGAGCCGCCTAGGTGATGAGAGCTCATTGGTCCAAATTGTATTAATTTCTAAAAATGATAGAAAATCATAGGATTGTCCAATGATGAAAAGTTATATATGAAAATTTATCAGAAGAATGCAAAGAATTCAATAAAAATAGCTGTAAGATATAATTCTTCTTATAATTATAAAAGTACCTAAAGATACCAACTTTGATGTGCTAAATGTATTAAAATCCTAATTTCTAGGTTTTGATGATCATAACATGTTTTAATGATCCTTATAGTCAAAATTTAACCTATTTGGATAAAAGGATCATCTTGGATCTAATTCAACATTAATAATTCATACATTATCAAAATTAGGGTTTTAGGTGATAATTGGAATGCAAATTGATATATTGAATGTTGTGAACATGGTATTTGGGGTTTTCAAACCCTAAGGACGTGATTAGGGTTTACTGAACCTAAGAAGGAAGATCATATCTCCTCTAAGTGCAAGGTATGTGGTCCATGCTAATTGAACATAAGTAATGTTTGCTTTTATGAATGTATGTATGCAATGAGTGGTTTGAATGTGCTATCTATTTCAATTGCTTAAAGTGAATGAATTTATGATGAATTGAATGTAATGTTCTATTTTCCATATTATGTGTATCATCTTCATGCACATTAAGAGTAAAGACAATATTAAGATTTAAGAGAAATTTAAGAGAAAGTTAAGAGTTTTAAGAGAAATATAATGTTAAAAGATAACTTATATAAGATCCTCATCAAGAGGTTCCTTAGAGCAAAACTAAAAGGTACTTCAGTGCATAAAAGAAGATGCACTCCAGTACAACCCAAGAGGCATTTCATTGCATAAGAGAAGAGGCACTCCGACGCAACCCAAGAGGCACTTTGGTGGATAATAGAAGAGGTACTTCGGTGCAAAACCCAATGATTCTTATATAAGTCAAGATAAAAGAAGTAATTTAAAAGAAATTGTATCCCCTTTTCGATGTTTAATGTTCAAAGTTTATTTTTAGTTTACATGTTTCCTTTAAATTATAATATGTTTCATTCCACTTACCATTGGTTTTATGCATGGCTTGGGGCGTGATGCCCGCAAGTAAGGAGCAAGATTAGGAGGAAGAAGCTTATTGACATCCAAGGAATAGCTCAAGAAATATTCAAGAATAAAAGACCTAGTGGGGTACCATTTACCAAGAAGATCCAAAGTTTTAGATATCTTTTACATGATGTGTGATCTTGTTATCAAAGTACATTAGATGAACTTGATGTAGTTTTCCCTTTGCCAAAACTATGTATGAATACATTTTCCAATTAATGCAAGGTGTTTATTTATCTTGTTGCTATTGTATATCATGTTTTGTAATGTTTCTCCAAGCCAAGTGACCCATGTTATGAATAACATAGGGTTTGCTTAAGCCGTCATGTATGTACTTGGTGAGGCATTACAATATGGTATCATAGCAATTTGGTAAATGGCCACTAGGTAAGCATGATTCACATAGTCACCCTAGAATGAATATATGAGATTAAGGTATAGGAAAGGACTCTATGGAAGAGTATCAAACCCTAAGATAATAAGAGTTTTCACCCTAGAGTAAAAATATATGTATTAGGGATATGTGTATATCTAGTTTAGATCTTATGTATTAACCTAATCTTAGATAATGACATCTCCTCTCTTTTCTCAATGGAGATGGCAAACTAATTGAGGGTTGTAGAGGGAATGTCATTACATAAGTCTTATTATGCATCTCTTCCTTTCTTACTGGTACATGTGGTATGGGACATGTGTGCTATTAGTTTGGTGAAGGGTATCATAATAGGATTTCACATTGTTGGGTATGTGCCTGATCAACACATTCCTAGCAATGTTAAAAGATGGGCAATACAAACGACCTAAAATAGATTATCATCTATACCTAATGTTAGAAAGTCATGTCCTAGGTATAATTATGAGTTGGTTTCTTAACCCTAAGTATAAGTTGAGAAGATGAGGAGTAAAGTAATAGTTAATTCATGTCCACATAATCATAATGAAATTGGATGCCTCATGCTACATAATTCTTTTATGCAAAATTGTGAACATAAATGAACCTTAAAATGTTAACTATCATTAAATGAAGAGGTAAGAAAAACCCTAAGGTGGGTAGTAGCCTAAGGAAAATTTTGAGGATAAAATTTATTTAAGGTGGGTAGAATTGTAACATCCCAAAATTTCAAGAATAATTTAAACCTTAGAATGTGATTTTTCTTAAATAGAAATAGTTGAGGGCCTAAATGCAAAAGGACCATGAAACAAAATTTCTTAACTGATAATGAAGTAAGAAGAGTAAATTAGGACTCGAAATACTTTTTCTCTTTCATATGGTCATTATGTGTTCCAATTAACTCGAAGGTATAAATGTTGGTTTATTTTCTCTCTCCTCCAAAGAAGTTACTCAAAAAGGCACAAAGAAAGATGAAATAACTTTTGAGTAGACAATATGTTATTATCTCGAATTTTGACTCAAAGGATCCCAAAAGGGAAGAAATTCCCAAATTTTCTAATGTATTAATGCATTACATTAAAATTAAATGATTAATAAGTAATCATGTGGAAATTTCTAGAAAAGGTAGGTTGAGAGTAACCAATGGGCATAATCTGACCCTAACTTGCACCCAAGATAAATATACACTTATACATGATTCCTTGCCAAGTTTGGATGGAAAAAGAACGTAACTTAATGCATTAAATAAATTAAATAAGTCAAGTACTTAAGGGGCAAGAAAAGGATATTTCACTTTCATATTTTGGACCCAAATCCTTCACACAGATAGATTTAGATATTAAAAGCTTCTTTTAAAATTTGGGACCAATTGGAATTAAGGAGAGAGAGTTATGAATTAATTGGGTTTCCTAAAGTGAGAGGATTAATCGAGCAATGTATTAAATGTCACAATTTTCATTCAATTTGGAAATCATACCCGACCCCTTTGTTTTCTCGCATGGACCATTGGTCGTTAGATCGAGATCCAACAACTCGCGGGTCATCCTCTACCCCGAGTCCAACTAGGAAAGCTATACAGTGCCACCGCCTATTTCTCTCACGCCTCTCTGTCTCTCTAATCAGTTTGAGTGGATAAAACTTGTCCCATTAAACTTGTAAAGGGATTTCGATCAGAACCACCCAAAGTTTTGCCATCTTTAGAAAGCTATCAAGGAATCCCCTAATCTTCAAGCCCCTCGTCGACTGCCCTCCATAGCCCAAGGTTGTATATAAGGGTATACACCCCTGCGAGACCTTTGTTTTGTCAAATAGGCTCTTCTTGATCTTAGGCTCTCTCCTCTTCCTCCAATTTCTCTTCAAACTCTGCTCCTCTCTCATGTTCTCTTCTGAACCCCGCCAAAGGGCTCTCCTCACGATCCTCCTTGTCCAGGCCGCCTCATGGCCAATTGAACCCACCGGTGAATCTGGTGCAGTGAGGTGGAGATGATGGAGCGCTCAGATGTCACTTAGATGACTAGAATCTCAGAGTCAACTGTGGTGTTGACCCACCCAAGGTGCATGCTCATGGTGGAAGGGACCGCAGAGGTTGAAGACAAGACAAAGTCAAATTACCTTCCTGCCCCCACATCTCCTTCAGCAAGGTAAGGGGTATTCTCACTTGTTTAGTCTTTTCTTGTGTTAGCCACACTAGCGCAACCGCTAGCCTTGCGTAAGACAACTGGCTGCGTCATGCCCTGGCCCAGAGAGCCACCTAGGTGGTGAGAGCTCACTGGTCCAGATTGTATTAATTTCTAAAAATGATAGAAAATCATAGGACTGTCTAATGATGGAAAGTTATATATGAAAATCTATCAAAAGAATGCAAGGGATTCAATAAAAATAGTTATAATATGTAATTCTTATACTAATTATAAAAGTACCTAAATATACTAACTTTGATGTGCTAAATTTATTAAAACCCTAATTTCTAGGTTTTGATGATCATAACACGTTTAAATGATCCTAATAGTCAAAGTTTAACCTATTTGGATAAAAAGACCATCTTGGATCTAATTCAACATTAATAACTCATACATGATCAAAATTAGGGTTTTAGGTGATAATTGGAATGCAAATTGATATATTGAATGTTATGAATAAGGTATTTGGGGTTTTCAAACCCCAATGACGTGATTAGGGTTTACTGAACCTAGGAAGGAAGATCATATCTCCTCTAAGTGCAAGGTAAGTGGTCCATGCTAACTGAACATAAGTAATGTTTGCTTTTATGAATGTATGTATGCAATGAATGTTGTGAATGTGTTATCTATTTCAATTTCTTAAAGTGGAATTTATGATGAATTGAATGTAATGTTCTACTATCCATATCATGGGTATCATCTTCATGCACATTAAGAGTAAAGTCAATATTAAGATTTAACAGAAATTTAAGAGAAAGTTAAGAGTTTTAAGAGAAAGATAATGTTAAAAGATAACTTATATAAGATCCTCATCAAGGGGTTCCTCGGAGCAAAACTAAGAGAGACTTTAGTGCATAAGAGAAGAGGCACTCCAGTGTAACCCAAGAGGCACTTCGGTGCATAAGAGAAGAGGCACTCCGGTGCAAACTAGGAGACATTACAGTGCATAAGAGAAGAGGCACTTTAGTGTAAAATCTGAGGATTCTTATATAAGTCAAGATAAAAGAAGTAATTTAAAAGAAATTGTGTCCCTTTTTCAATGTTTAATGTTCAAAGTTTATTTTTAGTTTACATGTTTCCTTTGAATTATAATATGTTGAATTCTACTTACCATTGGTTTTATGCATGGCTGGGGGTGCGATGCCCACATGTCAGGAGCAAGCTTAGGAGGAAGAATCTTATTGACATCCAAGAATAGCTCAAAAAATCTTCAAGAATAAAATACCTAGTGGGGTGCCTTTTACCAAGATGATCTAGAGTTTTAGATATATTTTACATGATCTATGATCTATGATCTATGATCTTGTTATCAAAGTAGATTGGATGAACTTGATGTAGTTTACCTTTTGCCAAAACTATGTATGAATCTATTTTGCAATTAATGCAAGGTGTTTATTTATCTTGTTGCTATTGTATATCATGTTTTGTAATGTTTCTCCAAGCCAAGTGACCCATGTTATGGACAACATAGGGTTTGCTTCTGCTATCATGTATGTACTTGGCGGGGAGTTACAAACTTAGTAGGTAATTAAGGGTTATAAGACCCTAAATTCCATTTTGGTTGTTTTATGTGAATTCAATATCTAACCTAGATGTGATGTTATCTTTCATCCTTATCTTGTATTTTGGGATGATATCCTTAAGGAGGGTTGATTTGCCAAACCCTAAATCCTTATTAACCTTTGATCCATATTTCTTTGCTCAATAGTGTTCTTTTGACAATTAGTATAAAAACACAAGGGTTTCCAACAATTCATACTGACATTCTTAACCTACCTTCTATAGAATGTATGGAAAATGCAGATAAACATATGTAGAGAATTTTCAAGGGTTTCCAACAATCAATGCCATTCAAACCTTGGTCGAAGTTGACCTACATCTCAATGGAACCCTAGATCGACATTTTTAATCTCATGTAATTCAGTATCAAAATGTGATCTGGCCCAAATCTAACTTGCTGATATGTATAAGTATGTGTTTGACTATATTATATGCATTATTTTGAAAATATAAAGAAATCTAGTTTCTAACTTCTTATTATTTTGCATTTTGATTTTTCCAAGATAAATTCCTCGATACACTAGGTTCTAACCCTATATTGTATCATTAGGGTTTATCTATACAAAGAAAATAGAATTTACGATTTTACTCCATCTCTATATAATATTGAATGTAAATCATGTATACATGAAAAATGAGTTGAAAATCGCATATAAAGTGAAATCAATTACTAAGATGAAATGAGTGGTTTTAACCATGTTTACCCACTAAGTAAAATGGGGGTTGCAACATATATACATAAACAATAAACATTAATATGACACATGATTATATATGGGACTTTACACATTTTCCACATACAAAACACAAAAGCACTAAAAACAAACAAAATATTACTCATGCACACATTGGTATAAATGAATTTTAAAGTTAACTTTTCAAGTCTAATTTAACTCTCTAATTTTCTCTCTATTAGTGCTATATTTAATTCTCTAGATATATTTTCTTTATCACTATTTATATGAGTGAGGTCAAGGTCATATCTCCTATTCGTTATATGACAATTCTGCCAATGTGATTGAAATGATGTGATATGATAGTACATCCAATGTGATGTAATAGGCGTCATTATTTGAGTACCTAGGAAGAACATGGTATTTTTTATGTAGGTCGAATGCCAACGAGCCCATATTTTTAAAACTCGCATACGACATGATGTTTGTGATACTAGGTAATTCTAATATCTTCGGTGGTCTATTAGACTTTGCACACACTAGCTGAGTAGTTTGGGCAGTACATCCCAACCACCTATGTATTAATAATAAAATTTATAACCAAGATGTGTAATATTACTTATGTGGTCACTTTACTACCGATATTGTATACTACCTTTACCAATTTCATATGTTTTATGGAAGTTTCTCTTTATCATATAATTGTCTAACTCACCAGATATATTAGTACTGGCATGCTCTGTGGATTCTTTATCTCTCACTGGTACTTTGTTCTCACTCTCGTGGTTTCCCACACTTTAGGTTCTCAACACCTACACCAAGATTTTCCATCAAGGAGTCTTCTTCACACGGTGAGTGAGATGAAAGTGGGAGTTCAGTCTTTGGGATGCCTTATAGATATCCATGTACATCTAGGTGTAGGACACGATGTTTATACATGATGATGTATCTACAATTCAGTTTTTGATTGCATTTTTTGTATACAAGATTATGTTGTAGATATGAAAAGTCATATAATTTCTACAAATAAGTTGTCATGTAGGTCCAATATGACAATAACAACAAAAAATAACAATTGATGACCTTTATTAATCCCAAAATGGAAGGACATGAGAAGTTCTTTCCTCTTTTGACCAAACTTTCCAAATCCCTCACATGTCACCACATCCGCACAAAAAATAGGATTTGATTTTGTAGAGTTGGTGAAAAGAAATCCACATCTCAAATTTTAGTTGTTACAATCGATTGTTTGAGGTGTCTAATACCAAAAGAAGCTCATTCTAACAACATCCCTATCCCAAACCTATATGTGAGTATGAGTTCCATGGTCATCTAACTTTTTAACCAACATCTCAAGTCTGATTTTAACAACAATTTGTAGAATTATTACCGCTCTGTTTATTTTAACTCTGTAATTATTACCGCTCTGTTTATTTATCTAGATATCAAAAGAAGCTCATTCTAACAACATCTCAAGTCTGATTTTAACTCTGTAATTATTACCGCTCTGTTTATTTATCTAGATATCACTGTCATTAGTCTCCCACACATCTAACTTTTTTTTCACCCATCTTTTTTTCTCCCCCCCCCCCCCCCCCATATCCTCTTTTAATGTTTTTAAATCTTACTCTCTCTCCCTTCCTCTTCCACCTGCAGCGGCGTAATCCTACACCTTACGTCGTCCCATTTGACTAATTATGAGACCGGCTGCGTGACCGGTGCTCCGGTCACCGCCATCGGTAAACCTCCCAAAACGAAACGGAGCCTTTAGTTTATATTCGCAACAGTAGGAGGCCGGTTTATAAAGACAAAGACAGGAAGGGTACTTTTGTTACCACTCTTGTACGAAACCAATAGATAATGGATTAGTTGTGGTTTTGGATCTGGAAGGCAGAGCAGATGAAGGATCAGCACTTTGATTTTCCAAACCCCTTTCGATTATGACATCTGTCTGGGCAATTTCACTTTATCATCACGAGAATTACATTACTCGACAAATCCAGACATGTCAGTTTGTCACACGCAAGTGGGCAAGTGGGACTTGATTAGATTGGTCTTTTTCTCTTCTCTGGGTGGAGTTCTGGAATGTGCTTGGCGAAGCGCGAGTCAGTGATTGGGGCAATGTACGAATGCTGTTGTAGCGGAAATTCTCGGGAGATGGCGAGATTTATATTGTTTCCAGCAATTGCACGCTACAAACGTCTCAGGCGGCGATAATGCGTGGAATCATCAAAGCGATACACCGCAAAGCAGATGCCCCACGAACGAACAAACGTGAATGCGAGTTCGATCGCCCATTTCGAACACGAAATGAAAGTTGGATACAAAGGCTCGGTTTATCTCGGAAAGCGATTTGAGGCGGCCGTTTCACCACCCACGCTCTCCACTCCATGGTCGCAAGAGTTGTAATAGGTTTGGGTTCTCTTTGTAGGATATAATTGGATCATTATCGAACTCACACAATTGACTCTACTGGATGCCACGATCTCCATTATCTACTGGACTACAATCAATAAATTGGATTAGCGGTCCTTTTTGTGAATGCTATAGATTTGAAAAAATAAAATCATAGATATAGAAAATAGTGATATAAAGATTTTGTGAGTGATGCAAGGTGCTACAGAAAAGACGATGTGTCATTAAAAATACTCATAATACTAAAAATGATGATGGTTTGTGTATATAAAATGTGTGTTTATACAATCAAATAAAAAAAAATCACTCCCATATAGATGTGCTTGCGAACTATACAATCAAATAAGACATGTCTTAATCGAACTTATAGCTAGTAGCGATTTGGGCTATCTCAAAGCTTTTATCCATCTCGATCAACAACAACTATTTTTCACGAGTGACTCTTGTTTTTTCATTCGGGGTTGTCGATTAGGGGGATGATGGGACCCTTTATCAAACTAAACTATAAACATCATTTCGACTATTTACACCTTCGTGAACGAGTCGGCTGGCTTTTTCTGGAAAAGATCCACAACCCACAGTTGAGTAGTTGGGGTTTTTTTTAATTCATATATTAGGTTAGCAGAAAGTTAAGTGTCCACTTTGATACATCAGTTTTACCCAAATTTTCTAAACCTCCTTTTGATTACGATGGCTGCGCACTGTATACAAACTCGCGGATGCGGACATGTCCGTTAGTGACACCACCCAAGTGGGCAAATGGGAATTGGATTGGTTTATTCTTTCTTTTTCTTGTCTGGGTGTGTGAGATCTGGAATTTGCTCGCGAGACAATGGTCCAACGTCCGGCTGGATGGTATGCCTTCTTTTTAGCCGGATTATATCGTGACTCGTGGAGATGAGGATGGTTTATAGCTTCCAGCAAGAGTTGTACGCTACGTTACGCCAGATAAAATAATGCGCGAGAGAAAATAAAAGAACCACACACAACACAAGCCGATAACTTCACCGTCCGCGTACAGTACAAGCGCCACTTGCGAACCCGACATGCACACTGGACAAAGGCTCCATTATTCGAAAGCGATGTGTGGCGGTAATCACACCCACACTCCCAACCTCGCACGCTTTCTCGCTGCGCGTTTTAGTTAAGGAAAAAATAGTATTTAGGCCGGTGAGTGCCCGTTGCCAGCCCAATCACGAAGTTGTATGATGCTGCCCCCTCATGTGCTCTGCTTGTATTGTCGGATTAGTAGACCACCAGCGGCGCAACTTGTAAGTCTATTTACTTTTGGTCAGACCATGTGTCTTTAAATTGATACGACCTGTCTCAAGTGAATTTAAACCAGCGGAAATCTCTCTCTCTCTCTCTCTAAATGGAAATATAAATGAAAAAGATGTTGCTTCAATGAGTTAAGTAATTGGTGCAAATTGTTCGGTTAACTAACTATTCAGTGAATTGACGGCTAAACAACACAACTATCAGAATCAAGTATTCAAGTGTTTGATATTATGTGTACTAACTGACTATATTACGACTTCTCGATGTTATTCATGATGCATTTGATTCTGTGTGACCAGATTTATGTAAAACGAACAGAGCCTATTAGATCAAAAAGGTAACGCAAGAAGAGAGATGAGTTGTAGAACAATGTACGTTTTTCAAAGTAAACAACAAACATATACATGATATTCGAATAAGTTTAACTTGTATCTTTTGTTGTGTTATTCGAACAACGTTTACGCATATTATGTTTTATTAACACATGTATATATGTGATTTTTTTCTTCTTATCGTAGTACCGAAGGTGCTAACAGAATAGCGTGAGGAGCGCGACGCGAGATACAAGAGTCCCACGTCGTTTCCAGCCCTCCGGAGAAAAGCAAAGTGGATTCGCTCCACTAACGAGTCACTTGTTCCAAGGAACCAATCAACAAGAACGAGATAGAAAAGGACCAAGGCTGAGGCATTTCGTCCCGAAGGCGGAGCGGTCCGAATGGAGCTTATAAGCCAGCTGCCAAACGCGCCGAGAAAACCCACCCGCTCTGAGTATGCTCCGCTCACTGCGCCCCAAAAGTGTTGGTTTTTTCATTTGTTGAGACTTGAGAGCGGAAAACGCTACCCGAGAGATCCCTCCGCCTCGCAACAAGAAAACCCGCCAGCAAACTCGCACAGCTCATCTCACATGGAAAACCATGCTACTAGTAGATTAAACATGGGATATAAATAAATAGAAAGAAGAAACGAATTTGGCAAATTTTGATAGAAATAACACCTATTATAGTACTTTTCCATAAAAATTCATAAAATAACACACTTTCATCTAAAAATACCACTCACACTGACACTTTACGGATATATAGTCAGAACCGGTAATTTTATTAGGAATTAAAAAAAAACACCTCACAAAATGTGGCATTTTCTATTTGACTTTCAAATAGAAAGCGCAACACTTCGTGGTGTGTTTCTTGTATTTTTTTTTTAATAAAACGCCAAACAAAGTAGCGATTTTTTATTAAACATCCACAAAGCGCCATTTGGGATGGCGGGTTCAACAAAAAGTGTGTTATTTCGTAAATTATTTCTAGAAGAGTACTATAATGGATATTATTTTTCAAAGTGTGTCAAATTGATTTTTTCCTACATAAATAAACCTTATGTGTTATCTTGTGGCCTTTGTATGATGTTGGGATTGATTCACCACCAACTAGGAGCTTAACATTATCTCCACATGTAATCCTGTAAATTCACAATTGGTGAGAACACTTAACAAACAATGCAAGAAACAATTGATGATATAAATGATGATGAAATGATGAAGCGAGTGGGTGAGTGATGTAGTTTCACTTACTAGTTACCACCTCTTATTCTGACAGAAAAATACTGATGCTCCTCCGACAATGGCATCAAAAACTTGTAAGTTAAATATGCAAATCTTAACATTTATAACTTGAGCACTACCCCACAAGTATACTGGTGCGTGTAGTAATGAGATAGGCCAAAGGAGCAAGGCACTATTAGGCACAGTTCAACAATTTAGATCGATATACAATAGTTTAGTTGGATTATGATTCATGAAATTGCAATCAAAAGAAACAAAGAACCAAACTAAAGGGATTTGGATCAAATTTTAGGAGATCTTTGACATACGATTTCACTTCCATACCATTACTCACATGCAACTATGAAATCAACATGCCAATTAACTTACAAAGGAGGTTTCTGTCATCATATACCTCCCGGGTGATATGAGATGGTTCTCATTTTAACATAGAACTCTCGTGCCTATATCAAAATTTGAACCACAACTTTAGATCCTCAACGTATCCCAACCACTCCTGTGCTCAAAGATTCGTTGCTAAGAAGAACCACTCCTTACTTCTCTACACATTCTCCCGAATCGCATAAAGAGGCATAAATCATGTATGTTTGATGAACAAACAAGTATACAAGAAATTTAATACCATAGAAACTCTTAGAAAAGCAAGATAACTAGCATTAGTCAAGAATTTTGAGTTCAGATGAGCAATGACATGGGAGCTACCCTCCTATGCCAAAAATAATAATTCTACTCGTATATAATGAAGAAACACAAGTGCAAGGTACAAACTTCAGAGTTTGACGCGATTAAAGAGAGGAAAAAGCAAAAAAAAAAACTGAAGAATGAAGTTGGAGAAAGTAAAAGTCCGATTTGAGGACGAAATTCCACCCTTATATCTATTTCTACTCGGATCATTTTTCCTCCTGAAAAGTCTGCACGGAGTAGAGAAGCTTTGATGCGCTCTTTGAAGAAGAAATGATGAAGAAAGTGGTGTTCTCTCCAAAGAAACCTCTTCTTCCTCTCCAAAATCGCCCTCCTTTTTTCTCTACACCTTTTTGTGATCATAAGTGTTTCAAAATGACGAGAAATAATCGTCCCATCCAATTATTTTTGTATTTAAAGGTGGAATAATTGTCTTTTTAAAATTATAGAATCTGTTGGAGACACGACGTGTCTGAGGAGGCGCACAACGTATCAGCGTGTGTAACTGATGACTGGAACTGCTCTCACAAAAAGTACACAGTGTGTGGCTGAAAGATACGCCGTGTTGATGCTGTCTGAAGTCAACCTGCGCCACTGGTACACAATATGTTGTAATAAACACACGTCGTGTGACTTGATAGAACATTTATAATATGGCATTTGAACGTGCAGTCATGCCGTGTTTCGAGTAGCAACACGTCATGTCCTTTCTCTGGAGTCGGGGACGCGAGTGTCTCTTCTTCATTGAGGATCTCTTCATTAATTTTATGATGAGATTTTAAAATATCCTTTAGAAGACATGATTTGACGAGCATACATTGATTGTAACCGTCAAAGAACTTATAGTATTTGTATTTTGTTAATCATTTCTATTCTATTACGTGGTTAATATTTGCTTTACATTTTTTTTTCATTTTTCCCTTAACACTCTTAATCATTGGATTATTTATAAATTAAAAGAAGATTTTTTTGGAGATTTATGACTAATTGAATTATCAATGACTTCTAATATTAGAGAATACATGCAGTATTGTTGTTTATTTAGAAAACTGGATAATGTATGTTCATGTTTTTGTATCATTATTATGCTTTTTAATACTCTTGTATGTTGTGACACTTAAGAAAAAGTAAACTGACATCAAGCTTGATCAATCTTTATTTATGTGAGTATATTTTGTCCCCATATGTTAAGCCTAACACTTTGTGAAAAGATTGAATTCCGAATCGGCTTTAGAACTATATCACTCTTATATGAATGTGTCCCAACTACTAAATTTGGTCTTTTTTCTCAATTTTCTGGCATCATCAAAAGTGTGCATGCATAAGTGTCCTACATTTTGTACTATGAGGTTTTGTATGTGTACAAGCCATCGTCAAATTAAACAATATTAGTTTGACCGCGTAGTGGATTAGTTGGGGTATTGGATGTGAGAAAAACTTATTATATGATCAATATTATAATAACTTAGTAGGATCTAATAAAAATTTGTTATATTGTAAAATATGGAGTTTTCTCTCCTTATTTTTTTTAAGGGGGTGGGGTTATTGAAGAGGAGAGAAGGAGAAATGTTGCAATGTGATTGGTGGTCCTATAATAGGTTTTTTGTTAAATTTGAAAAAAAACTTATTATAGGACCAATCCTATAATAACTTGGTAGGATCCAATAAATATTTGTTATACTATGTAAATATGTGTTTCTCTCTCTTTATTTTTTTTTAGGGGGGGGGCTTGAAGAGGAGTGAAGAAGAGATGCTGCAATGTGATTGATATTTGTAAGCCAATGGAAAATCTTGACGCGTCGTTTTACTCAAATTCAAACCCATTGGTCCCGACGGCTACTTAGTTTTTCCCGTGATAAAGACTCCTTGACCGGGACGTGTCCGTTCCTCAGACGCAAGATGGCAAGAGGTGGATAGATATTCGTTTCTTTATTCTCTATCCAGATGTAGGCAGAAGCGCGAGAAATCGGACAGTAGGCAGGTCCGTCCGGGTTTGTATCGGGATTTCTCGGCAGATGGGAGAGATTTTTATAGCTTCCAACAATTGTACGTTACGTACTTCGGGGGGCGATAAATAGGCATTCATGCGTGGGAATCATGAATGAGAGAGAGAGAGAGAGAGACCACGCACCACACGCATTACAGCAGCAGAGCTTGGCTTTGTCATCTCGAGCCCTGACTTGATTTTGAAGAAGATAACAAAACAAAAGGCTTGAAAGCGAGTTAAGGTGGTCATCACACCCCACCTCCGAACACGGTTTCCACAGCGCGTTTTTATTAAAAAATGAAAGTGTCTTGGACCGGGCCCGCACAGTAATGAAAGTGCCGCTGCCCCCACCACTCAACTTGCAATATGCACCTCATGTGCCGGTTGCAGCCCATGCGTCCGACACCAGGCCACAACTTGCAAGTCTGTTTGCTTTTGGTCGGTCCGTGGGATCTTTATTTGATTTGATGTATGTTTTATACTATCAAAACAATCTGTTTGTGATTTTCTCTGTCTCAATATATCCAGTTGTCTATGTCTTATTTGGTGTTACATCTCATTGGCTATGTTACTTGACTATATTTTGTTTCTTTTATGTAGGTTATTATGTCTATCCATGAACCATATACGTGGACCCTAATATGTGTGAGGCGCGCACACCCCTACCACCCCATATATATATACTAGTCAACACACACGTGCAGATGCACGTGTCACATTAAATCTATACAAAATATATCAAATATTATAAAACATAGGCATGCACATATGGAAGAATAAAATAAGATTAATTTTATAAAGCATAGTTCATGAGGCTACAACTTTCATCTACCTGTAGGTGTTCTTTCCTCATCAAATATTGAAGTGTCGCTACAAATCTTTATATGATGTATAATACTGAGACATATATGTATTTGTAAAATAATTTAATAAAGTTAAATTAGAATTTTAAAATAAATGTCAAATTAAATAAATACCTTCACAGTGGCATGAACTTGAATTATCCTGTCAAACCCAATGCTCTAAACACAAATTGGACTACCAATTAAAATTTTTAAATGTCATTAGTGATTATATTAGATATTGTAGCACCTAACTTGTTTACCACCACATGCTACACTTCCAATTTCGATATCAATATCCAGTTTTAATGGAAAAACATAAAATGATTCTTGGGATATCAATATCCAGTTTTAATGGAAAAACATTAGTAATTTTACGATCAAGATTTTATTTTTAAAGTTCATAGACTAATAGAAAGGATTTTGTAAATCACTCACCCGTCGTGCTTACAGGGTTGCGTGCTCTCTTTTCGTTGGCTCTAATAAGTTTTGTATTTATGGTTTTAACTATACTACAATTAGTGGTAAGCTAGAAAAGCTTGGGATATTAGATTTGTGCGGTAGTTTCACGATACAGTTTGTTTCTTAAAGTTCATTGATCGAACAAAAGATATATAATATATGAAGCGGGCAGCTGCTGCTTCATAAGCAATGGTTGTGCATTATATATGGTTGGTTCTGCTTCTTCAGATTTTTAGGACCATTTTTACTTGTTGTTTTTTTTATTAGCCTCATTTATTTCCTTGTGTATATTCTAGACGCTACGCTATTTTTCTCACCCAGGTGCTTGTTCTTTTTTGTTGTTGGCTGTATTTTTTTCACATGTATCATTCCAACTGTATTTTCTTCACGTGGAAAACTAAGTGGTTCTAATTTTCTTACCCATCCCGCAGATCGAGCTATTATTCAGAATTCTTGTGATGCTGTCTTTATGTTTATTCTCTCTGACAACATACAATTTGTTAGTAGTTTACTCTATTTTCCCATTGACCCCGCTAATAGAGTTTTTGTACATTTTCCCCATCACATCCACATTTTTTTGAGCTTGTCATTGCATCCGACTTTTCTTATATGATAATTACCTGCCAACGTCAAGTACATCCGGGTCAAATCCAAGCTTTAATTGGTAGTTTTTACAATCAATATTGTGATATTAAAGAGAATAGATCAAAGACGAGAATCTTAAAACCATGGGCGGTTTTGTTATTTACAGCACGAGTAAGGGCTAACATCTTACCCCTACTCAGTATTTTGTTATCAATATTTTTTCTAGAAATCTAATCCATTGGTCTTCTTAAACATCATGTGAATAACTCATATATAAAATTTGAGCCCATTTGGACATTTATAGGTCATGTTATGAAGACCACAAAAATTATGCATTTCAAATTAGTTTTGTGCGATTTTAATGCCCTCAGATGAGTGACTTATACTCATCCAAATGAGCTCAAAATTTACATGTAACTTAATTATAGTATAACAATGAAGATCAATGGTTTACATTTTGTAAAAAAACAGTCTTGATAAGCAAACAAGACTTGAGTGTAGCGTGCATATACACTCGAGTGTATTCTAGCCTGAATATATATATATATATATATATATATATATATATATATATATATATATATATATATATATATATATATATATATAATCTCAAAAGAATGACATACCAGGGACACAACATAATATAAAATAGACTAATGTTAATGAGCTTAAGTAGAGGAAACCCATTTAGCTATTATAGAGATATAACTAACATGATATACCATCAACACCCCCCTGAAGTTGGAGGGTACACATATTGTATTCCCAGCTTGCACACATATAGAAGAAGATGAAGGTGGAAGTGACTGGGTGAAGATATTGGAAGTCTATTCTCCAGTCTTTGCATATGGTGTAATGATCATTTTGATACAAATTTGATCTCTTGTGAAGTGGCAGTCAACCTCAATGCGCTTGACACATTCATGAAAAATTAGATTGTTATCTACATGAACAACTGGCTGATTATCACATTTAAAGGTTGTTGGGGATGAGGAGAGAGACCAAATTCTTGAAGAATAGATGTCACCTATTGAATCTTACAACAAGAGTGTGTCATTCTATTATATTCTGCCTCAATACTGGAGGAAACCACAACATACTACTTCTTACTCAACCAACAGATGGGATGACCACCCAATATAACATAGAAGCCATAATGTGATATCTTATCATTCATATCTCCGACCCTATCTGTAATGACCCTGAACTAACTTTGTAACATCTCAAAATTTCAAGAATAATTTAAACCTTAGAATATGATTTTTCTTAAATAGAAATAGTTGGGTGCCTAAATGTAAAAAGACCATGAAACGAAATTTCTTAACAAATAATGAAGTAAGAAGAGTAAATTAGTACTCAAAATACTTTTTCTCTTTCATATGTACATTATGTGTTACAATTAACTTGAAGATATAAATGAGGTTTCTTTTCTCTCCCCTCCAAAGAAGTTACTCAAAAAGGCACAAAAGATAGATGAAATAACTTTTGAGTAGACAATATGTTATTATCTCAAATTTTGATTCAAAGGATCCCAAAAGGGAAGAAATTCCCAAATTTTCTAATGTATTAATGCATTACTTTAAAATTAAATGACTAATAAGGAATCATGTGGAAATTTCTAGAAAAGGTAGGTTGAGAGTAACGAATGGGAATAATTTGACCCTAACTTGCACCCATGATAAATATACACTTAAATACAATTCCTTGCCAAGTTTGGATGAAAAAAGAAGTAACTTAATGCATTAAATAAATCAAATAAGTACTTAAGGGGCAAGAAAAGGATATCCGACTTTCATATTTTGGACCCAAATCATTCCCACATATAGATTTAGATATTAAAAGCTCTCTTTTAAAATTTGGGACCAGTCGAAATTAAGGAGAGAGAGTTATGAATTAATTGGGTTTCCTAAAGTGAGAGAGTTAATCGAGGAATGTACTAAATGTCACAATTTTCATTCGATTTAGAAATCATACCCGACCCCATCATTTTCTAGTACGGACCATTGGTCGTTGGATTGAGATCTGACAACTTGCGGGTCATCCTCTACCCCAAGTCAGACTAGGAAAGTTGTATAGTGTCGTCGCCTATTTCTCTCACGCCCCTGTCCCTCTCTGATCAGTTTGAGCGGATAAAACTTGCCCCATTAAACTCATAAAGGGATTTCGATCACAACCACCCTAAGTTTTGCCATCTTTGGAAAGCTATCTAGCTAGGAATCCCCTAATCCTCAGGCCTCTCATCGGTCGCCCTCCATAGCCCAAGGTTGTATATAAGGGTATACACCCCCTATGAGACCTTTATTTTGTCCAAGAGGCTCTTGTCAATCTTAGGCTCTCTCCTCTTCCTCTGATTTCTCCTCAAGCTCTACTCCTCTCTCGTGTTCTTCTATGAACCCCACCAGAGGGCTTCCCTCCCGGTCCTCCTTGTCCAAACCGCCTCATGGCCAATTGAACCCACTGGTGAATCCGGTGAGGTGAGGTGGAGGTGATGGAGCGCTCAGATGTTGCTCAGGTGACTAGAATCTTAGAGTGAATTGTGGTGTTGACTTTCCCAAGGCACCTGCTCGCGGTGGAAGGAACCACAGAGGTTGAAGACAAAACACAATCAAATTACCTTCTTGCCCTCATGTCTCCTTCAGCAAGGTAAGGGGTATTCTTGACTGTTCAATCTTTTCTTGTGTTAGCCACGTGAGCGTGGCTGCTAGCCTGGCGTAAGACAATTGGTTGCACTGTGCCTCATGGTGCACACCCTGGCCCAAAGAGCCGCCTAGGTGATGAGAGCTCATTGGTCCAAATTGTATTAATTTCTAAAAATGATAGAAAATCATAGGATTGTCCAATGATGAAAAGTTATATATGAAAATTTATCAGAAGAATGCAAAGAATTCAATAAAAATAGCTGTAAGATATAATTCTTCTTATAATTATAAAAGTACCTAAAGATACCAACTTTGATGTGCTAAATGTATTAAAATCCTAATTTCTAGGTTTTGATGATCATAACATGTTTTAATGATCCTTATAGTCAAAATTTAACCTATTTGGATAAAAGGATCATCTTGGATCTAATTCAACATTAATAATTCATACATTATCAAAATTAGGGTTTTAGGTGATAATTGGAATGCAAATTGATATATTGAATGTTGTGAACATGGTATTTGGGGTTTTCAAACCCTAAGGACGTGATTAGGGTTTACTGAACCTAAGAAGGAAGATCATATCTCCTCTAAGTGCAAGGTATGTGGTCCATGCTAATTGAACATAAGTAATGTTTGCTTTTATGAATGTATGTATGCAATGAGTGGTTTGAATGTGCTATCTATTTCAATTGCTTAAAGTGAATGAATTTATGATGAATTGAATGTAATGTTCTATTTTCCATATTATGTGTATCATCTTCATGCACATTAAGAGTAAAGACAATATTAAGATTTAAGAGAAATTTAAGAGAAAGTTAAGAGTTTTAAGAGAAATATAATGTTAAAAGATAACTTATATAAGATCCTCATCAAGAGGTTCCTTAGAGCAAAACTAAAAGGTACTTCAGTGCATAAAAGAAGATGCACTCCAGTACAACCCAAGAGGCATTTCATTGCATAAGAGAAGAGGCACTCCGACGCAACCCAAGAGGCACTTTGGTGGATAATAGAAGAGGTACTTCGGTGCAAAACCCAATGATTCTTATATAAGTCAAGATAAAAGAAGTAATTTAAAAGAAATTGTATCCCCTTTTCGATGTTTAATGTTCAAAGTTTATTTTTAGTTTACATGTTTCCTTTAAATTATAATATGTTTCATTCCACTTACCATTGGTTTTATGCATGGCTTGGGGCGTGATGCCCGCAAGTAAGGAGCAAGATTAGGAGGAAGAAGCTTATTGACATCCAAGGAATAGCTCAAGAAATATTCAAGAATAAAAGACCTAGTGGGGTACCATTTACCAAGAAGATCCAAAGTTTTAGATATCTTTTACATGATGTGTGATCTTGTTATCAAAGTACATTAGATGAACTTGATGTAGTTTTCCCTTTGCCAAAACTATGTATGAATACATTTTCCAATTAATGCAAGGTGTTTATTTATCTTGTTGCTATTGTATATCATGTTTTGTAATGTTTCTCCAAGCCAAGTGACCCATGTTATGAATAACATAGGGTTTGCTTAAGCCGTCATGTATGTACTTGGTGAGGCATTACAATATGGTATCATAGCAATTTGGTAAATGGCCACTAGGTAAGCATGATTCACATAGTCACCCTAGAATGAATATATGAGATTAAGGTATAGGAAAGGACTCTATGGAAGAGTATCAAACCCTAAGATAATAAGAGTTTTCACCCTAGAGTAAAAATATATGTATTAGGGATATGTGTATATCTAGTTTAGATCTTATGTATTAACCTAATCTTAGATAATGACATCTCCTCTCTTTTCTCAATGGAGATGGCAAACTAATTGAGGGTTGTAGAGGGAATGTCATTACATAAGTCTTATTATGCATCTCTTCCTTTCTTACTGGTACATGTGGTATGGGACATGTGTGCTATTAGTTTGGTGAAGGGTATCATAATAGGATTTCACATTGTTGGGTATGTGCCTGATCAACACATTCCTAGCAATGTTAAAAGATGGGCAATACAAACGACCTAAAATAGATTATCATCTATACCTAATGTTAGAAAGTCATGTCCTAGGTATAATTATGAGTTGGTTTCTTAACCCTAAGTATAAGTTGAGAAGATGAGGAGTAAAGTAATAGTTAATTCATGTCCACATAATCATAATGAAATTGGATGCCTCATGCTACATAATTCTTTTATGCAAAATTGTGAACATAAATGAACCTTAAAATGTTAACTATCATTAAATGAAGAGGTAAGAAAAACCCTAAGGTGGGTAGTAGCCTAAGGAAAATTTTGAGGATAAAATTTATTTAAGGTGGGTAGAATTGTAACATCCCAAAATTTCAAGAATAATTTAAACCTTAGAATGTGATTTTTCTTAAATAGAAATAGTTGAGGGCCTAAATGCAAAAGGACCATGAAACAAAATTTCTTAACTGATAATGAAGTAAGAAGAGTAAATTAGGACTCGAAATACTTTTTCTCTTTCATATGGTCATTATGTGTTCCAATTAACTCGAAGGTATAAATGTTGGTTTATTTTCTCTCTCCTCCAAAGAAGTTACTCAAAAAGGCACAAAGAAAGATGAAATAACTTTTGAGTAGACAATATGTTATTATCTCGAATTTTGACTCAAAGGATCCCAAAAGGGAAGAAATTCCCAAATTTTCTAATGTATTAATGCATTACATTAAAATTAAATGATTAATAAGTAATCATGTGGAAATTTCTAGAAAAGGTAGGTTGAGAGTAACCAATGGGCATAATCTGACCCTAACTTGCACCCAAGATAAATATACACTTATACATGATTCCTTGCCAAGTTTGGATGGAAAAAGAACGTAACTTAATGCATTAAATAAATTAAATAAGTCAAGTACTTAAGGGGCAAGAAAAGGATATTTCACTTTCATATTTTGGACCCAAATCCTTCACACAGATAGATTTAGATATTAAAAGCTTCTTTTAAAATTTGGGACCAATTGGAATTAAGGAGAGAGAGTTATGAATTAATTGGGTTTCCTAAAGTGAGAGGATTAATCGAGCAATGTATTAAATGTCACAATTTTCATTCAATTTGGAAATCATACCCGACCCCTTTGTTTTCTCGCATGGACCATTGGTCGTTAGATCGAGATCCAACAACTCGCGGGTCATCCTCTACCCCGAGTCCAACTAGGAAAGCTATACAGTGCCACCGCCTATTTCTCTCACGCCTCTCTGTCTCTCTAATCAGTTTGAGTGGATAAAACTTGTCCCATTAAACTTGTAAAGGGATTTCGATCAGAACCACCCAAAGTTTTGCCATCTTTAGAAAGCTATCAAGGAATCCCCTAATCTTCAAGCCCCTCGTCGACTGCCCTCCATAGCCCAAGGTTGTATATAAGGGTATACACCCCTGCGAGACCTTTGTTTTGTCAAATAGGCTCTTCTTGATCTTAGGCTCTCTCCTCTTCCTCCAATTTCTCTTCAAACTCTGCTCCTCTCTCATGTTCTCTTCTGAACCCCGCCAAAGGGCTCTCCTCACGATCCTCCTTGTCCAGGCCGCCTCATGGCCAATTGAACCCACCGGTGAATCTGGTGCAGTGAGGTGGAGATGATGGAGCGCTCAGATGTCACTTAGATGACTAGAATCTCAGAGTCAACTGTGGTGTTGACCCACCCAAGGTGCATGCTCATGGTGGAAGGGACCGCAGAGGTTGAAGACAAGACAAAGTCAAATTACCTTCCTGCCCCCACATCTCCTTCAGCAAGGTAAGGGGTATTCTCACTTGTTTAGTCTTTTCTTGTGTTAGCCACACTAGCGCAACCGCTAGCCTTGCGTAAGACAACTGGCTGCGTCATGCCCTGGCCCAGAGAGCCACCTAGGTGGTGAGAGCTCACTGGTCCAGATTGTATTAATTTCTAAAAATGATAGAAAATCATAGGACTGTCTAATGATGGAAAGTTATATATGAAAATCTATCAAAAGAATGCAAGGGATTCAATAAAAATAGTTATAATATGTAATTCTTATACTAATTATAAAAGTACC
This sequence comes from Alisma plantago-aquatica, assembly GCA_963693085.1. NCBI lineage: Eukaryota > Viridiplantae > Streptophyta > Magnoliopsida > Alismatales > Alismataceae > Alisma > Alisma plantago-aquatica. The sequence continues at coordinate 555,563,994 of OY856411.1, forward strand.
TAAATATACTAACTTTGATGTGCTAAATTTATTAAAACCCTAATTTCTAGGTTTTGATGATCATAACACGTTTAAATGATCCTAATAGTCAAAGTTTAACCTATTTGGATAAAAAGACCATCTTGGATCTAATTCAACATTAATAACTCATACATGATCAAAATTAGGGTTTTAGGTGATAATTGGAATGCAAATTGATATATTGAATGTTATGAATAAGGTATTTGGGGTTTTCAAACCCCAATGACGTGATTAGGGTTTACTGAACCTAGGAAGGAAGATCATATCTCCTCTAAGTGCAAGGTAAGTGGTCCATGCTAACTGAACATAAGTAATGTTTGCTTTTATGAATGTATGTATGCAATGAATGTTGTGAATGTGTTATCTATTTCAATTTCTTAAAGTGGAATTTATGATGAATTGAATGTAATGTTCTACTATCCATATCATGGGTATCATCTTCATGCACATTAAGAGTAAAGTCAATATTAAGATTTAACAGAAATTTAAGAGAAAGTTAAGAGTTTTAAGAGAAAGATAATGTTAAAAGATAACTTATATAAGATCCTCATCAAGGGGTTCCTCGGAGCAAAACTAAGAGAGACTTTAGTGCATAAGAGAAGAGGCACTCCAGTGTAACCCAAGAGGCACTTCGGTGCATAAGAGAAGAGGCACTCCGGTGCAAACTAGGAGACATTACAGTGCATAAGAGAAGAGGCACTTTAGTGTAAAATCTGAGGATTCTTATATAAGTCAAGATAAAAGAAGTAATTTAAAAGAAATTGTGTCCCTTTTTCAATGTTTAATGTTCAAAGTTTATTTTTAGTTTACATGTTTCCTTTGAATTATAATATGTTGAATTCTACTTACCATTGGTTTTATGCATGGCTGGGGGTGCGATGCCCACATGTCAGGAGCAAGCTTAGGAGGAAGAATCTTATTGACATCCAAGAATAGCTCAAAAAATCTTCAAGAATAAAATACCTAGTGGGGTGCCTTTTACCAAGATGATCTAGAGTTTTAGATATATTTTACATGATCTATGATCTATGATCTATGATCTTGTTATCAAAGTAGATTGGATGAACTTGATGTAGTTTACCTTTTGCCAAAACTATGTATGAATCTATTTTGCAATTAATGCAAGGTGTTTATTTATCTTGTTGCTATTGTATATCATGTTTTGTAATGTTTCTCCAAGCCAAGTGACCCATGTTATGGACAACATAGGGTTTGCTTCTGCTATCATGTATGTACTTGGCGGGGAGTTACAAACTTAGTAGGTAATTAAGGGTTATAAGACCCTAAATTCCATTTTGGTTGTTTTATGTGAATTCAATATCTAACCTAGATGTGATGTTATCTTTCATCCTTATCTTGTATTTTGGGATGATATCCTTAAGGAGGGTTGATTTGCCAAACCCTAAATCCTTATTAACCTTTGATCCATATTTCTTTGCTCAATAGTGTTCTTTTGACAATTAGTATAAAAACACAAGGGTTTCCAACAATTCATACTGACATTCTTAACCTACCTTCTATAGAATGTATGGAAAATGCAGATAAACATATGTAGAGAATTTTCAAGGGTTTCCAACAATCAATGCCATTCAAACCTTGGTCGAAGTTGACCTACATCTCAATGGAACCCTAGATCGACATTTTTAATCTCATGTAATTCAGTATCAAAATGTGATCTGGCCCAAATCTAACTTGCTGATATGTATAAGTATGTGTTTGACTATATTATATGCATTATTTTGAAAATATAAAGAAATCTAGTTTCTAACTTCTTATTATTTTGCATTTTGATTTTTCCAAGATAAATTCCTCGATACACTAGGTTCTAACCCTATATTGTATCATTAGGGTTTATCTATACAAAGAAAATAGAATTTACGATTTTACTCCATCTCTATATAATATTGAATGTAAATCATGTATACATGAAAAATGAGTTGAAAATCGCATATAAAGTGAAATCAATTACTAAGATGAAATGAGTGGTTTTAACCATGTTTACCCACTAAGTAAAATGGGGGTTGCAACATATATACATAAACAATAAACATTAATATGACACATGATTATATATGGGACTTTACACATTTTCCACATACAAAACACAAAAGCACTAAAAACAAACAAAATATTACTCATGCACACATTGGTATAAATGAATTTTAAAGTTAACTTTTCAAGTCTAATTTAACTCTCTAATTTTCTCTCTATTAGTGCTATATTTAATTCTCTAGATATATTTTCTTTATCACTATTTATATGAGTGAGGTCAAGGTCATATCTCCTATTCGTTATATGACAATTCTGCCAATGTGATTGAAATGATGTGATATGATAGTACATCCAATGTGATGTAATAGGCGTCATTATTTGAGTACCTAGGAAGAACATGGTATTTTTTATGTAGGTCGAATGCCAACGAGCCCATATTTTTAAAACTCGCATACGACATGATGTTTGTGATACTAGGTAATTCTAATATCTTCGGTGGTCTATTAGACTTTGCACACACTAGCTGAGTAGTTTGGGCAGTACATCCCAACCACCTATGTATTAATAATAAAATTTATAACCAAGATGTGTAATATTACTTATGTGGTCACTTTACTACCGATATTGTATACTACCTTTACCAATTTCATATGTTTTATGGAAGTTTCTCTTTATCATATAATTGTCTAACTCACCAGATATATTAGTACTGGCATGCTCTGTGGATTCTTTATCTCTCACTGGTACTTTGTTCTCACTCTCGTGGTTTCCCACACTTTAGGTTCTCAACACCTACACCAAGATTTTCCATCAAGGAGTCTTCTTCACACGGTGAGTGAGATGAAAGTGGGAGTTCAGTCTTTGGGATGCCTTATAGATATCCATGTACATCTAGGTGTAGGACACGATGTTTATACATGATGATGTATCTACAATTCAGTTTTTGATTGCATTTTTTGTATACAAGATTATGTTGTAGATATGAAAAGTCATATAATTTCTACAAATAAGTTGTCATGTAGGTCCAATATGACAATAACAACAAAAAATAACAATTGATGACCTTTATTAATCCCAAAATGGAAGGACATGAGAAGTTCTTTCCTCTTTTGACCAAACTTTCCAAATCCCTCACATGTCACCACATCCGCACAAAAAATAGGATTTGATTTTGTAGAGTTGGTGAAAAGAAATCCACATCTCAAATTTTAGTTGTTACAATCGATTGTTTGAGGTGTCTAATACCAAAAGAAGCTCATTCTAACAACATCCCTATCCCAAACCTATATGTGAGTATGAGTTCCATGGTCATCTAACTTTTTAACCAACATCTCAAGTCTGATTTTAACAACAATTTGTAGAATTATTACCGCTCTGTTTATTTTAACTCTGTAATTATTACCGCTCTGTTTATTTATCTAGATATCAAAAGAAGCTCATTCTAACAACATCTCAAGTCTGATTTTAACTCTGTAATTATTACCGCTCTGTTTATTTATCTAGATATCACTGTCATTAGTCTCCCACACATCTAACTTTTTTTTCACCCATCTTTTTTTCTCCCCCCCCCCCCCCCCCATATCCTCTTTTAATGTTTTTAAATCTTACTCTCTCTCCCTTCCTCTTCCACCTGCAGCGGCGTAATCCTACACCTTACGTCGTCCCATTTGACTAATTATGAGACCGGCTGCGTGACCGGTGCTCCGGTCACCGCCATCGGTAAACCTCCCAAAACGAAACGGAGCCTTTAGTTTATATTCGCAACAGTAGGAGGCCGGTTTATAAAGACAAAGACAGGAAGGGTACTTTTGTTACCACTCTTGTACGAAACCAATAGATAATGGATTAGTTGTGGTTTTGGATCTGGAAGGCAGAGCAGATGAAGGATCAGCACTTTGATTTTCCAAACCCCTTTCGATTATGACATCTGTCTGGGCAATTTCACTTTATCATCACGAGAATTACATTACTCGACAAATCCAGACATGTCAGTTTGTCACACGCAAGTGGGCAAGTGGGACTTGATTAGATTGGTCTTTTTCTCTTCTCTGGGTGGAGTTCTGGAATGTGCTTGGCGAAGCGCGAGTCAGTGATTGGGGCAATGTACGAATGCTGTTGTAGCGGAAATTCTCGGGAGATGGCGAGATTTATATTGTTTCCAGCAATTGCACGCTACAAACGTCTCAGGCGGCGATAATGCGTGGAATCATCAAAGCGATACACCGCAAAGCAGATGCCCCACGAACGAACAAACGTGAATGCGAGTTCGATCGCCCATTTCGAACACGAAATGAAAGTTGGATACAAAGGCTCGGTTTATCTCGGAAAGCGATTTGAGGCGGCCGTTTCACCACCCACGCTCTCCACTCCATGGTCGCAAGAGTTGTAATAGGTTTGGGTTCTCTTTGTAGGATATAATTGGATCATTATCGAACTCACACAATTGACTCTACTGGATGCCACGATCTCCATTATCTACTGGACTACAATCAATAAATTGGATTAGCGGTCCTTTTTGTGAATGCTATAGATTTGAAAAAATAAAATCATAGATATAGAAAATAGTGATATAAAGATTTTGTGAGTGATGCAAGGTGCTACAGAAAAGACGATGTGTCATTAAAAATACTCATAATACTAAAAATGATGATGGTTTGTGTATATAAAATGTGTGTTTATACAATCAAATAAAAAAAAATCACTCCCATATAGATGTGCTTGCGAACTATACAATCAAATAAGACATGTCTTAATCGAACTTATAGCTAGTAGCGATTTGGGCTATCTCAAAGCTTTTATCCATCTCGATCAACAACAACTATTTTTCACGAGTGACTCTTGTTTTTTCATTCGGGGTTGTCGATTAGGGGGATGATGGGACCCTTTATCAAACTAAACTATAAACATCATTTCGACTATTTACACCTTCGTGAACGAGTCGGCTGGCTTTTTCTGGAAAAGATCCACAACCCACAGTTGAGTAGTTGGGGTTTTTTTTAATTCATATATTAGGTTAGCAGAAAGTTAAGTGTCCACTTTGATACATCAGTTTTACCCAAATTTTCTAAACCTCCTTTTGATTACGATGGCTGCGCACTGTATACAAACTCGCGGATGCGGACATGTCCGTTAGTGACACCACCCAAGTGGGCAAATGGGAATTGGATTGGTTTATTCTTTCTTTTTCTTGTCTGGGTGTGTGAGATCTGGAATTTGCTCGCGAGACAATGGTCCAACGTCCGGCTGGATGGTATGCCTTCTTTTTAGCCGGATTATATCGTGACTCGTGGAGATGAGGATGGTTTATAGCTTCCAGCAAGAGTTGTACGCTACGTTACGCCAGATAAAATAATGCGCGAGAGAAAATAAAAGAACCACACACAACACAAGCCGATAACTTCACCGTCCGCGTACAGTACAAGCGCCACTTGCGAACCCGACATGCACACTGGACAAAGGCTCCATTATTCGAAAGCGATGTGTGGCGGTAATCACACCCACACTCCCAACCTCGCACGCTTTCTCGCTGCGCGTTTTAGTTAAGGAAAAAATAGTATTTAGGCCGGTGAGTGCCCGTTGCCAGCCCAATCACGAAGTTGTATGATGCTGCCCCCTCATGTGCTCTGCTTGTATTGTCGGATTAGTAGACCACCAGCGGCGCAACTTGTAAGTCTATTTACTTTTGGTCAGACCATGTGTCTTTAAATTGATACGACCTGTCTCAAGTGAATTTAAACCAGCGGAAATCTCTCTCTCTCTCTCTCTAAATGGAAATATAAATGAAAAAGATGTTGCTTCAATGAGTTAAGTAATTGGTGCAAATTGTTCGGTTAACTAACTATTCAGTGAATTGACGGCTAAACAACACAACTATCAGAATCAAGTATTCAAGTGTTTGATATTATGTGTACTAACTGACTATATTACGACTTCTCGATGTTATTCATGATGCATTTGATTCTGTGTGACCAGATTTATGTAAAACGAACAGAGCCTATTAGATCAAAAAGGTAACGCAAGAAGAGAGATGAGTTGTAGAACAATGTACGTTTTTCAAAGTAAACAACAAACATATACATGATATTCGAATAAGTTTAACTTGTATCTTTTGTTGTGTTATTCGAACAACGTTTACGCATATTATGTTTTATTAACACATGTATATATGTGATTTTTTTCTTCTTATCGTAGTACCGAAGGTGCTAACAGAATAGCGTGAGGAGCGCGACGCGAGATACAAGAGTCCCACGTCGTTTCCAGCCCTCCGGAGAAAAGCAAAGTGGATTCGCTCCACTAACGAGTCACTTGTTCCAAGGAACCAATCAACAAGAACGAGATAGAAAAGGACCAAGGCTGAGGCATTTCGTCCCGAAGGCGGAGCGGTCCGAATGGAGCTTATAAGCCAGCTGCCAAACGCGCCGAGAAAACCCACCCGCTCTGAGTATGCTCCGCTCACTGCGCCCCAAAAGTGTTGGTTTTTTCATTTGTTGAGACTTGAGAGCGGAAAACGCTACCCGAGAGATCCCTCCGCCTCGCAACAAGAAAACCCGCCAGCAAACTCGCACAGCTCATCTCACATGGAAAACCATGCTACTAGTAGATTAAACATGGGATATAAATAAATAGAAAGAAGAAACGAATTTGGCAAATTTTGATAGAAATAACACCTATTATAGTACTTTTCCATAAAAATTCATAAAATAACACACTTTCATCTAAAAATACCACTCACACTGACACTTTACGGATATATAGTCAGAACCGGTAATTTTATTAGGAATTAAAAAAAAACACCTCACAAAATGTGGCATTTTCTATTTGACTTTCAAATAGAAAGCGCAACACTTCGTGGTGTGTTTCTTGTATTTTTTTTTTAATAAAACGCCAAACAAAGTAGCGATTTTTTATTAAACATCCACAAAGCGCCATTTGGGATGGCGGGTTCAACAAAAAGTGTGTTATTTCGTAAATTATTTCTAGAAGAGTACTATAATGGATATTATTTTTCAAAGTGTGTCAAATTGATTTTTTCCTACATAAATAAACCTTATGTGTTATCTTGTGGCCTTTGTATGATGTTGGGATTGATTCACCACCAACTAGGAGCTTAACATTATCTCCACATGTAATCCTGTAAATTCACAATTGGTGAGAACACTTAACAAACAATGCAAGAAACAATTGATGATATAAATGATGATGAAATGATGAAGCGAGTGGGTGAGTGATGTAGTTTCACTTACTAGTTACCACCTCTTATTCTGACAGAAAAATACTGATGCTCCTCCGACAATGGCATCAAAAACTTGTAAGTTAAATATGCAAATCTTAACATTTATAACTTGAGCACTACCCCACAAGTATACTGGTGCGTGTAGTAATGAGATAGGCCAAAGGAGCAAGGCACTATTAGGCACAGTTCAACAATTTAGATCGATATACAATAGTTTAGTTGGATTATGATTCATGAAATTGCAATCAAAAGAAACAAAGAACCAAACTAAAGGGATTTGGATCAAATTTTAGGAGATCTTTGACATACGATTTCACTTCCATACCATTACTCACATGCAACTATGAAATCAACATGCCAATTAACTTACAAAGGAGGTTTCTGTCATCATATACCTCCCGGGTGATATGAGATGGTTCTCATTTTAACATAGAACTCTCGTGCCTATATCAAAATTTGAACCACAACTTTAGATCCTCAACGTATCCCAACCACTCCTGTGCTCAAAGATTCGTTGCTAAGAAGAACCACTCCTTACTTCTCTACACATTCTCCCGAATCGCATAAAGAGGCATAAATCATGTATGTTTGATGAACAAACAAGTATACAAGAAATTTAATACCATAGAAACTCTTAGAAAAGCAAGATAACTAGCATTAGTCAAGAATTTTGAGTTCAGATGAGCAATGACATGGGAGCTACCCTCCTATGCCAAAAATAATAATTCTACTCGTATATAATGAAGAAACACAAGTGCAAGGTACAAACTTCAGAGTTTGACGCGATTAAAGAGAGGAAAAAGCAAAAAAAAAAACTGAAGAATGAAGTTGGAGAAAGTAAAAGTCCGATTTGAGGACGAAATTCCACCCTTATATCTATTTCTACTCGGATCATTTTTCCTCCTGAAAAGTCTGCACGGAGTAGAGAAGCTTTGATGCGCTCTTTGAAGAAGAAATGATGAAGAAAGTGGTGTTCTCTCCAAAGAAACCTCTTCTTCCTCTCCAAAATCGCCCTCCTTTTTTCTCTACACCTTTTTGTGATCATAAGTGTTTCAAAATGACGAGAAATAATCGTCCCATCCAATTATTTTTGTATTTAAAGGTGGAATAATTGTCTTTTTAAAATTATAGAATCTGTTGGAGACACGACGTGTCTGAGGAGGCGCACAACGTATCAGCGTGTGTAACTGATGACTGGAACTGCTCTCACAAAAAGTACACAGTGTGTGGCTGAAAGATACGCCGTGTTGATGCTGTCTGAAGTCAACCTGCGCCACTGGTACACAATATGTTGTAATAAACACACGTCGTGTGACTTGATAGAACATTTATAATATGGCATTTGAACGTGCAGTCATGCCGTGTTTCGAGTAGCAACACGTCATGTCCTTTCTCTGGAGTCGGGGACGCGAGTGTCTCTTCTTCATTGAGGATCTCTTCATTAATTTTATGATGAGATTTTAAAATATCCTTTAGAAGACATGATTTGACGAGCATACATTGATTGTAACCGTCAAAGAACTTATAGTATTTGTATTTTGTTAATCATTTCTATTCTATTACGTGGTTAATATTTGCTTTACATTTTTTTTTCATTTTTCCCTTAACACTCTTAATCATTGGATTATTTATAAATTAAAAGAAGATTTTTTTGGAGATTTATGACTAATTGAATTATCAATGACTTCTAATATTAGAGAATACATGCAGTATTGTTGTTTATTTAGAAAACTGGATAATGTATGTTCATGTTTTTGTATCATTATTATGCTTTTTAATACTCTTGTATGTTGTGACACTTAAGAAAAAGTAAACTGACATCAAGCTTGATCAATCTTTATTTATGTGAGTATATTTTGTCCCCATATGTTAAGCCTAACACTTTGTGAAAAGATTGAATTCCGAATCGGCTTTAGAACTATATCACTCTTATATGAATGTGTCCCAACTACTAAATTTGGTCTTTTTTCTCAATTTTCTGGCATCATCAAAAGTGTGCATGCATAAGTGTCCTACATTTTGTACTATGAGGTTTTGTATGTGTACAAGCCATCGTCAAATTAAACAATATTAGTTTGACCGCGTAGTGGATTAGTTGGGGTATTGGATGTGAGAAAAACTTATTATATGATCAATATTATAATAACTTAGTAGGATCTAATAAAAATTTGTTATATTGTAAAATATGGAGTTTTCTCTCCTTATTTTTTTTAAGGGGGTGGGGTTATTGAAGAGGAGAGAAGGAGAAATGTTGCAATGTGATTGGTGGTCCTATAATAGGTTTTTTGTTAAATTTGAAAAAAAACTTATTATAGGACCAATCCTATAATAACTTGGTAGGATCCAATAAATATTTGTTATACTATGTAAATATGTGTTTCTCTCTCTTTATTTTTTTTTAGGGGGGGGGCTTGAAGAGGAGTGAAGAAGAGATGCTGCAATGTGATTGATATTTGTAAGCCAATGGAAAATCTTGACGCGTCGTTTTACTCAAATTCAAACCCATTGGTCCCGACGGCTACTTAGTTTTTCCCGTGATAAAGACTCCTTGACCGGGACGTGTCCGTTCCTCAGACGCAAGATGGCAAGAGGTGGATAGATATTCGTTTCTTTATTCTCTATCCAGATGTAGGCAGAAGCGCGAGAAATCGGACAGTAGGCAGGTCCGTCCGGGTTTGTATCGGGATTTCTCGGCAGATGGGAGAGATTTTTATAGCTTCCAACAATTGTACGTTACGTACTTCGGGGGGCGATAAATAGGCATTCATGCGTGGGAATCATGAATGAGAGAGAGAGAGAGAGAGACCACGCACCACACGCATTACAGCAGCAGAGCTTGGCTTTGTCATCTCGAGCCCTGACTTGATTTTGAAGAAGATAACAAAACAAAAGGCTTGAAAGCGAGTTAAGGTGGTCATCACACCCCACCTCCGAACACGGTTTCCACAGCGCGTTTTTATTAAAAAATGAAAGTGTCTTGGACCGGGCCCGCACAGTAATGAAAGTGCCGCTGCCCCCACCACTCAACTTGCAATATGCACCTCATGTGCCGGTTGCAGCCCATGCGTCCGACACCAGGCCACAACTTGCAAGTCTGTTTGCTTTTGGTCGGTCCGTGGGATCTTTATTTGATTTGATGTATGTTTTATACTATCAAAACAATCTGTTTGTGATTTTCTCTGTCTCAATATATCCAGTTGTCTATGTCTTATTTGGTGTTACATCTCATTGGCTATGTTACTTGACTATATTTTGTTTCTTTTATGTAGGTTATTATGTCTATCCATGAACCATATACGTGGACCCTAATATGTGTGAGGCGCGCACACCCCTACCACCCCATATATATATACTAGTCAACACACACGTGCAGATGCACGTGTCACATTAAATCTATACAAAATATATCAAATATTATAAAACATAGGCATGCACATATGGAAGAATAAAATAAGATTAATTTTATAAAGCATAGTTCATGAGGCTACAACTTTCATCTACCTGTAGGTGTTCTTTCCTCATCAAATATTGAAGTGTCGCTACAAATCTTTATATGATGTATAATACTGAGACATATATGTATTTGTAAAATAATTTAATAAAGTTAAATTAGAATTTTAAAATAAATGTCAAATTAAATAAATACCTTCACAGTGGCATGAACTTGAATTATCCTGTCAAACCCAATGCTCTAAACACAAATTGGACTACCAATTAAAATTTTTAAATGTCATTAGTGATTATATTAGATATTGTAGCACCTAACTTGTTTACCACCACATGCTACACTTCCAATTTCGATATCAATATCCAGTTTTAATGGAAAAACATAAAATGATTCTTGAGGAAATTCAAAAAATACAACAGTACATATTTGCATATGATACTTCAATAGTTTTTGCAAATAAAGTTTCTTTTGACTTGTAAAAAATGTTGAAATTGAAAAGGGTTTTAAGAAAGACTCAAATCACACATGCAACCACAACAATCTACTTTTATGACACACATGAATCTTACACATGCCTTTCTAATTTATGTTTGGTTCTCAGTAATTTTCTATATTGATTCCTACTTGTATAAACATATTAATAAGATATAATTAAATATATATATATATATATATATATATATAAATAGAATCAATTTTGGGGAAGTATATTGAAAATATTAGATTGTGGTATAGAATTTTAGAAATGTTGAGAGCTGAAATCGTATATTAGATTATGATATAAAATAAAAGAAACTTTAAGAGATGAAATGGCATTTCAATGATAAACCCTTATCCTATCCTCATTACTTATATTCTTATGTTTCCTATTGTTGGATATTGATTGGAAATCATTCTATAATGTCAATTAGAAAGATAGACATGGTAGGTTTATATGTTTGGCTTTTTCAGAAAAGAAAATGTAGATAGAGTGGAGGTGGTTGGTTGGGGTGTGAACATGGAAATTGGCATATGAATGGTCAAGGAAGTTGACTGGTATTAAATTAGAAATGGGAAAATTCATTGTCGTTTTACTTGGGTATGGGAATGGAATTGTTCGTTGGCAAAATTTTTGTATGAAATGCATTCGGTCTTGTAGCATAGATTTGGTCGGGTGGGGGTTTTTATAGTCAAAGGAAAGACTTATAATGATTTATTTTTCAAAAGGCATTTCTTTATATGTTGTTGTATACAATTTATACTCAAAGATAATTCTAATGTAAATGAAAAAAGAGTAGGAATTGAGAATGCAACCAGCTAAGAGAGAAGATAGGAGGTTTAGAGGGAAGTGTGGAATCAATTTTTAGGTTCAGTATTCCCGAAACAATAAGTGGGTGTAACAAAGAGAGTGGTGTAATTATCTTTGACTAAGAGATAATAAGAAAGAGAAGATAGGAGGTTGTCATATGGTAAGGGGAAATGACGAAGGGAATTCACGTGAGGCATATATGTTATCCTGCCATAATAATGGGCGACGTGACAGTTCAGTATGGTAACTTGGTCTCTATGAAAGTCGATCATGCATCCACTACAAACTACTGCCTGAAATGTGTCTGGTGAGAAATTTGGAATCAGTGATGGCAATGGACATAAAATGACTGTAAAGATAATGGAGTTAACTTCGATCTGAATAGCAGCTTAAGCTTGATCATGTTTGTCTTTTGATCTTCCCTCACCACCGTGTGTCCAAGACGTTACCAAACCATGTCTATGTCTTTCAAAGAGAGATGATGGTTGAATGTGGGTAGATGACGGATGTAGAAAATGTAAATGATTTCTTGTTTTGAAGGTATAGATCGTAATTACACGCACATACCTCAAAAATAATATAAGTCAAATATATGTAAAAATAGTATACTATTCTATTATAACAAAATGATCTGAGGAAGCATATATATTTAATTTTACTATAGAATGGAGGAAAAAATGTTAAGAAAATAGAACCAATTGAATATGTAGCTCATTTTTTTTACTAAGATTGGCAAATATAAAAAATATGTGGGGCATATGGATACAAATTACAATGGGAAAAAAGTAAAATTTTGTTAGGTGATGTGAGAGAACAAAACTAATCAAAGAAGTGAATATGTAAGAATATCTAGAGAAGTTGAGAGAGTTAAAAAGGTTATAGTAAATTGAAAATGGTACAATTTAATTAAATGGAAAGGAATGAAAGCATTCAATTGTAAAAAGATAGATTCTAGTGAATATCTTGGACTACTATTATATAAAAACCAATATGACATATTTAACCATATATTTTGTGTTTATCGTGATAGGATTGTCAATCATATAACTTATGTGTGGTATGTGGTTACAAAGCACAATATAGAGAGAAAGAGCAATTCATTAGATAAATGTGAAAGAAAAAGTAAATTAAGGAGAATATATGAGAAATATCCTGATAAGTAAGAGAGTTGAGGGGGTTGTAGGAAATTTGAAATGTTTCAGTTAAATTGATTATATTAAAAAAAAACTTAAAATAGAAAAAACATAATTGGAAAGACATCGATTTTCATATAGTAGTGTAGATAATACTTCTTTTATTAAAGTTCTGAACTTGTAGAAGTATACTTTCACATGGAATCAATATTTATTTAATATAAATATGAGTTAATAGGCAAAGACAATGAGTGGAAGTAATAATATGAACAGGTAATTCACACTCATTTTATCATTCTTCAAAATCAAATTGAAAAAATTAACATACAACCGCAAGACGTTCTTATGTGAGCTAAAAATGGAAATGTGCCTCTATATAAGAGTGAAAAAAATGAATGAAGTAGGAGAAGATATTGGCATGCAGAATGGTGGAAGCAACACACCAATCAACAACTGCAACTAAATTAAATGAGATTACTAAGAAATTAAATGATATTACCAAGAAAATAAGTAATTGACGTTGAGCAGAACGATGAGAAAAAAACAAAGTTTTTTCGTTTGATATGTGGAATATGGAAGCAAGAAGAAAATACATAGGAAAGTTTTTGGAGAGGAGTAGACCTAGAAATGAAGAATATGAAAAGAGTAGATGAAAGTCAAGGGAGAGCGAGAGAGAGAGATTCTAAGTTGTGGTTTTACCTTGTAATCACCGATAATGGATAACGTATGACAATAAATATGATAGGAAAAGAGACTGGAAATGAAAGGTTAAGAGAGAGAGAATAAAAGGTGTTCAAAAGAACTTAACTGTAACAGGGCATCGATTTGTTCCCTTTGGAGACGTTGGAGAACATTAAGGAATAAAAGATGATAAAAATATAGGGACATAAGCGTGGATATTGGACAATTCAGGTCATGATTGGAAAATAAAAATAATAAGAATATGATCCTTGAAAACAATGGGTCATAATTACACTCCTCGTATTAGACTTTCTATCTCTCTGCAGTGATTGCTCCAGCTGAATCCATGTGCTAGTAGATAAAAATATAGGCATGACAATACTATGTTATTCATAGTCATTGTTCTATGTTCAGTTACGATTTAAAATTTACTTGAAAGAGGATACAACTACTTTGATTACTTAGAAATAATATTAAACGATGCCCGTCACAACAACAATGAAAAGGGCAATGGAAAATAGTTCTGGAAGTTAAAACCATTGGAATGTCCGAGCAAAAAAACAATAGGCAAAAATTAAAAAGTCGGTAAAGGATCCATGAAGGGACAGACTTACCTTCTTATCAATGACTGCAACTGATTGTTTGAATTCACTGAGAAAACATGTAAAAGAAAATTGAAAGCCAATGGCTGGACCATCATGTAAGATTTTATATATGTTACTCAAACTAAAGGTGTTGTAAAATGAGCCGCACCTTCTTAGTTACCCCGATTAGTAGAAATCTCTAATCCTCCATCTTCCACCTTTTCATAAAGTTCTCATCTTAACCTGAGACAAAGATGCACACAAAGAGAGTTTGGGAGAAAACTGAGCCGGACGTTACAATCTGAGTTTCCGGTCAAGAAAAAAGAGATAAAAAAACATATAGGAGGGTGATTGGAGAAAAAAAGGATCCATGAAGGGACAGACTTACCTTCTTATCAATGACTACAACTGGTTGTTTGAATTCACTGAGAAAACTTGTAAAAGAAAATTGAAAGCCAATGGATGAACCATCATGTAGGATTTTACATCTGTTACTCAAACTAAAGGTGTTGTAAAATGAGTCGCACCTTCTTAGTTACTCTGTTAGTAGAAATCTCTAATCCTTCGTCTTCCACCTTTTCTTAAAGTTCTCATCTTAATCTAAGACAGAGATGCACACAAAGAGAGTTTAGGAGAAAACTAAGCCGGACGTTACAATCTGAGTTTCCGATCAAGATAAAAGAGATCAAAAATGTATAGGAGGGTGATTGGAGACATAAAAATAGTGGATATTGTTAGTTTTTAAGGAAAGAGATGAATAAACCAATGCGAGAATATGAATCAATCAGAAAACATAGATAATTAAGAAAGATTATATTTTAGTATGATTAGGTAGAAAAAGAAAATGTTATATTAGTGCGGCAACACCTATGATCATCATACTATGAGCTCCCACACCTTCTTGGCCTTTTCCGCATCGCTACCTCCTCCGACAACTGGTTCTCGAACGAAGCCGACAACTGGTTCTCGAACGAAGCGGACGCGGCGTTCCAGCTCCAGTACACGCCGGACTTGCTCAAGCTGGGGTCGCTCACCACCTGCGCCAGCCTCTTCCCGGACTCTGCCTCCGAGACGAACCCCTTGGTGATGAACTTCTGGAACGGCGGGAAGAGTAGTCTGAACAAGGGGATGTGCTCCCGGAAAAGCCCCGTCGTGGCAATGCAACCCGGATAGAGGGATGAAAACGTGATGCCGGTATCCTCATGGAACCAGCGGTGGAACTCCTGCATTGTCAGCATGTTGCAGACCTTGCTGTCCTTGTACGCCTTGGCATCGTCAAAGCTGCCGCCGTCGATCATGGGGGAGGCATTAAGGGCGTTCACACCTCCGGCGAGACCGCGGAGGTCGCCGAGGTTGGCTTTAGGTGGGACGTTGCCGGCTACCGTGTTGGTGTTGCCGGTGATTGAGCCAACGATGATCATGCGGCGGCTTGGGTAGTCGGACTTGTTGATATCTGCCAGCAGGAGGCGTGACAGGAGGAAGTGACCCAGGTGGTTGGTGCCGACGCTGAGCTCGAAACCGTCGGCGGTATAGGTGGGTTCACTTGCGGTAGAGCTGGCAAAACCTGACCCGACCCGCTCGACCCGACCCGACTAAAGCGGGTTCAGGTCTTGATTTTTTCGACCCGACCCGAAATGACCCAAACCCGAAAAACCCGAAATTATTTGCGGGTCGGGTCCGGGTTTGCAATTCTCGACCCGCAAAACCCGCTCGACCCGAAATTAAATCTTCGTATGTGTATATATTTTTCCATGTTTCTAGCCATATAAATTTTAACACACACAAACATAAATCTATGATAGTTTATATAAGTCTTTGCTTGCAAAACAATAATTAATAAGCAAATTCTGCAACAATTTCGGGTCTAGCGGGTTTGAATTTTCGGGTTTTTCGGGTTTGCATTTTCGGGTTTTTCGGGTTTGCATATTATATAATATTTTTGGGTCCATCGGGTTCATCGGGTCAGACCCGCAAATATGAATTTCGGGTTCGGGTCAAGTAGGTATGACCCGTAATTATTTTCGGGTCGGGTTCGGGTCGAGTATATTTGATCTGACCCGAATTGACCCGAAATAGGACCCGCTCAACCTGGACCCGATTGCCAGCCCTAACGTGCGGTCGGGAGGTAGACGGCGGCGTTGCAGACGCTGAGCTCGAAATCGTCGTCCCTTTGAAACATATCGCTTCTGCTAATAATGTCATAGTTTCTGGATCATCTACTCACAGTGTTTATATAGGAGAAGGCGGTGGACTCTGTACTCGAAACCTCCAGCGCTGACTACACCAGCTGCAATGTCGTTAGCCCCATCACCAGGCACAACACGGGGAGGACACCTACAAGTTCTCAGGGTCCCTTCTTCTTCATCAGCTGCAACGCAGTCGGGCAGGACAAAAACTGATCATCGTCGTGTGAGTTTTAAGAGTGAGGGAGAGGGTTTTGTGGAACATTTGATGGAGGTGGAAGTAGAAGATGGAGAGGAAGGTGGTGAACGGAGCAGTGTATTAGCAAGAGGAGAGAGCACCGAGTAGTTCATTCTTGTTTGCCTTCGTGGGGTGGTTTGTTATGGAAGGAGTGGTCGTCGTGTTCAAGGAGAGAGAGAGAGTAGTTTCGGTTAGTTTGTTGTGGTGACTGCGGGAGAGAGATTGACCCAATCAAAGAAAATTAGTTAGCGACGATGCAATGCGGTGTGGAGATGTGGTTTTGAAAGGCGATAGATATTAATATGGAAATTCAAATTAAATCATTTTTTAAGTGAAAAAAAGCTGAAAAAACGTTAGAGCAGATTGAGTGAAGGAGAGTGCAACGTTTTGACACGTTGGCAAAATGGTGTTGTGTGATTGGTCACGATGAGTTTGGGCGGGTGTATTTGAACTGTTTCGAGAACTCGCTCTTTTTATAGTAGTATATATATATATATATATATAATTCATTTGTTACATGTGTCAATAATTAATAGTTATCCATGTGTGTGTTTTGTAATAGGAAGTCACATATTTGTAACGACACAACTAACGTCGGTATGAGATAACAAAAAATGTAATTAAAGACTCATTTTGTAATACTACATAAACTGCTGTCATAAATATCATTTTTATTGAGAATAAATATTTTATGTTATATTTACAAAATGAATCTTGTATATTATAATTTTTGTTGTCTCATTACAATTAGATGTCTTCCTATTACAAAAATAGATCCACAAAACTTAGTTAGTCGTAGTAAATATAATAATAATAATAATAATAATAATAATAATACCAATAATAATAATAATACTAATAATAATAATAATAATAATTATTATTATTACAATAATATTCATCCCACCCGTTGTTGGGGAACTAGACATCTAGTCACATAAATTTCTAACAAATGCTTAATTTTATGTTCTGTTTCTTGTTCATATCTGTTTTCAATCGGCGCCCCCCTCCAATTTTTCATTTTAATGTATTGTTAAATGACCGTATCAAAAGCGACAAACTATCACTGCTCCGTATACATAGGCGAACCCAGAAAGGGTTAATCAGTAGCGACATGTCCTACACATGCTTCTACATTCATCCACATGCAAATGTTATATAATGTTTTTTTTTTAAATTTATGTCATGTACTCTCGTAACTAAACCAAAAGCAATGCACACCACTTGTAATGTTGCGATAAATAATATACAACAACACCAATAACCGGAGAAAGATTGTCAACTGATATTTCGCTTGTAAAAGGGCCGTCAATGAAGTGACTTAAATTTAAACTAAAAAAGAAAAGAAATTTTCCTTAATTTATCAGTCTAAAAGATGAATTCAAAAAGGATCCATTTGGCTGGGCTGAAATTAAAGCCACACTGTTAAAATTCGACCTTAAAATACATCTTACCAAAACACATAACCAACAAACTTGAACGATGTTTGATCTGTGTTACTTCTACCAAATGAAACCGTGGCGCTTCAAAGTCTTTTCGCTCATTTTCTCGATTTGATTACTCTTAATACGGTTTGATTTTACATCAAACCAAAACGCCCTAAGGGTCCGTTTGGTTCCTAGTGGTTGCAACACGCTGTGCAGTTTCTAAACTGGAAATTGAACTGTTTGAGTTGGAACCGCAACTATTTTGTTTGGTTGGAGGTAGCTGCAACCCAGTTACTTCCTTTTCATTTGTTTGGTTCCCTGCAGTTACACATTTCATTCACCAGAGGTGTACTTACCATTTAACAAATTCCTGCTTCTGTTTGCTAACGTCTCTACAGAATTCTAACTTCTGCTGATTACACATTCAGAACTGAATGACCAATACAACTAAGTTTGAATAAACAACACATATTTGAGACCATAAATTTCTAGTGATTATAAGACCAAAAGGAGTCTGTCATGGATCAATTTTTGCACATTCGTAAAAAAAAAGCACAAGCCATTCCAAATACAAGTCAAAATAGAGCAAAAGTTTATTTCAGAGTTTAGAAATACGCCACGTATAGCCTTGTGATTACAAAATTCAGAATTTTTAGAAATTCAGAACAAAATTCTGCAGCTGCTGTACATGTAGAAATCCATGCTCCTCCTCTCTATTTGCTCCTAGAATGCTTCCCTTGATTCACCATGCTTTCTCCCTTTTATTAGTAAGCAATGAACTATTAATTACATAAACATGAGAAAATAACGTTTGCAAGCGATGAACTATAAATTTCATAAACAGGAGAAATCAAACAGTAGCACACGTTTTGAAAATGCTCCAGCAGCAAGCTCATAATCTAAACAAGTGATGATTAAATATTACTCAGGAGTGTATATTAATTGGCGCCATGGTGTCAATACAAGACCAAAGAAAACACCTCCCCGGTTAGGCTGCTACTTCACGGTAGAGATTCTCTCTGAATATTCTTCATGTACAACAAACTACTACATCTGCGGGGGCTCTGAATCTAAGATCGTCCTCATCTTCGACAAATAAGTGGTGTGTGAGATTGGTTATGTGGCAACACATCTCACTATCACACAGACAACGAGGTGTTACGCGAAAACGTGCGGAAATCACCATAACCACAGATTATCAAAAACACAGGTTAATTAAAGCCGTTTGCGGAAAGTTGATAAACTGAAAACTATTACATTCAAGTCCTCATCCTGCACAGAAATAGGTCATATATATATATATATATATATATATATACATATACATATACAAGATCTGATACGTGTCCACAGCTTAAAGGAACAACTATGCATCCATCACATGAGTTCACCACCTGTTCATATACATAAAGGTCCACATCCGGCCAACAGCAGGATATACAAAACATGAATGATCATACATCGTGAAACAACATCAAAACACCGCCAAGGACCTGAGAGTACAGGGATGACTCTAGACTCTATCACAAAACATCCAAAACAGCAACATATCCATCGCTTGCCTTCTACTAATCTTCTTGCTGCTCGGCCGTAACACCACGACCACCACCACGTCTAGCTCGACCGCCTAAAAAAGGTGTAACTCAGCGGAGTGAGACAATTGAACATTGTCCCAGCGGAAAACATAACTCCCCACCAAAACTACAAAACCTCAGATATATGTAAAGCAGATAAAAATTGTAACAAGAGCAGTTATAAGATAAGACTGTTCATACTATCAAGCTTACCAAAAGTACTCAGTCATTTATCCAACTATTCCTTATGAAACATGATTAACAAGATAAGATGTATAGAGCTTACCACATAGGAGAAATGTATAAACAACTACAAGATACCAATAAAGTTAATTACACAAACAAGGCCTCAACCAATATTTCATATTTGTCCTAAGTCGTAATAACTAAACAACTGGATTACATTTTATTATGCCATGAGGAAGTGAACCGTACCGTTCAAATCCAACCTTCGGCTGCGAAGCCCATAACCGGTGCCATACAAGGTCAATGGAAGAGCCGGAATCCACGACCTCACCCCTCGTGGTCAGTACACGAGAAACAAATCAGGATCGCAGTCTCATGATCAAGTGGCCTTTAGCCACAAGGTCAGCTCCTCAGGCTACCCTCTGCCTAGCCCGCCTCGGTACAGGTCACGACGCTAGTAAAACTGAGCCACAGGCCTAATCACCGTGCTCTGAGCCATGAACGCATTCATGCTCATCACATATCACATATCCGGAGCCATGGGCCGGTTCACCATGATCATCACATATCCGAGTCTGCAACCGCAGCTGCACTTGTTTACCTCTCTATTTGAGGCTAGGATAAACCTCGCATATTCAAAAATATACGCTCCGGGTTTACCTGCAGGAGAACCCGTTTCACCATCACCAATTCCTGACGATGATGGATCTACGGCCAGGGCAAACTACATGATATATTTCACTGTAATTAATTAGTATCTTTTAGATGGATTGCAAGATTCAACCAAGTTGTATAACATGCAAGCTATAACAGAAAATAAACAACATAAACTCAACATTATGCTTTTATTACAATTTACATCATACTGATCCATCACAAGGATCTCACATCACATGTTATCACTTGGCCTCTTGCCAACCTTCCAGATCCATCTCAAGGATCGTCACATACTGTGGGATCTTAATCCCTCAACACATAGTGCCACTGCCTCTCAAGGCTTACATCATCATCATGGGAAAAACACATTACATATGCAACCTCTTCAACCAGAGTGATGTTACTCATCACATGTTTCTCATAGCCTTTTCATGACTAATCATCACCTGCATGGTTAGGGTATACAATAATCATAGTTTCCACATAAGGACTATACTTATCATCATGAAATGACATTCAAGATGCTATACCTATCAATCCTACATTATCTGGTGATTAAGTGCATAAGGTACATCATGTAGCAAACCATATCTAGATTCATCCTTATCTCAGTATTATACAGATAATCAAGGTGATCACTTTATGCATATAGTCAAGTTGGATATAGAGAACAAGCGTTGTCATTACCATTACTACAATCATTCTTAGCATTAATAGATAATCACTTCCATATGTGTAGCCAGGTTAAGATAAATGAACAAGCTTATGATAATGAGCATCATTATCTATACCAGGAGTTATCATCGTTTTATTGAGAACATAACCACAAGACTGTTTGCATAACGAGATGAACCGTCATTAATAGTACCGGGAACCCTCACTATAGGTCACCATGAACCCTCACAACAAGACTGTGCCAGCCATCAGCCCTCACTCAAATCATAACGCACAGCGGTAGATATATAAGCAAGCAGAAACACTGCGTTACGTGCAGCTGAACGACGTTACGTCGCGCGTCAAGGGGTGTACGTCGGGCACTCCACACCTATCGAACAACGCCTGTCACCACCAGGCCTGTCGGCTGATACAAGGGTAATGTGATGCCCGTCACAAGGAGCCCAGCAACGCCCGACACAGGATGATGTCGACCAGGTCACCCACAAAAAGGCTAACGTCCAAGAGAGAGAACACATGCACATATCATGTAGCCAACTAAGCAAAGCCTAACGGCCAACACACAACAAGGGAAGAGGGCGTGATGCCCGTCACCAGAGCCAAGGGTGTCTCCCATCACCACAAAAGCCTATCGGCCAGCTCACTTAGTCAAGAGATATCGTCCAACAAGGTCATCTTCTTCCTCATCACAAAGGCACCCGAAACCCTAGGAAGATGGCTCACCTCAATCGACTAAGAAGGAGGGGTCTTGCACACCAACCATCACCAACGAGATCACCGTTCTAGCCCAGGGTGAGAGGAGAGTGTTGCTTAAACAACTAGGACACAAGCTCACCTCAATCGGATAAGGGAAAGGGGGGTGTTGCTCATGACACTTGAAGTTCAAACTCACTCCTCTAGACCAAGGGGAGAAAGGAGTATTGCTCCCTAAACCCTAACTCACATGGATCGGCCAACAAGGAAACTATGCAAGAAACTAAGCTACTAACATGTAAACAAGATTATAACAAGAGATAGAGTAGTTAAGGCTAGAAGTTATGCAACCCACCTTACGCTCCAAGCTCCAAGGGAAGAAGAAGAGCTCCAAGCTTCAAGGGAAGAAGAAGATCTCCAAGCTTCAAGGGATGTCGACCACTACTTGTTCCTCCAGGGTGTGTCGGCCACTAAGCTGCTCCTTCAAGGGGGGGGGGGTGTCGGCCGACACAAGCAAGGAAAGAGGGGAGTGTCGTGCACTCAAGGTGGAGAAGGAAACAACGGATCAAAGGGACCCTAAGCTAAGGAAAGGACATGCCTATATAGAAGGAAAGGGAGGAGAAAACAAGGTAGATCCAAGCAAGGTGTTGCCCACCCAAAGGACACTTGTCCTAGAGCTCAAGCCACCACTCTAGCAAGCCTTAAACACTTGTCCAAGGTCTTTGCTATATGCATGCGTCAAGCTCCAAGTGTCCACTAGTGGTGACACAAACGAGGTCAAAGCTGGGTCAAACACCATGGGCGACACAACACTTTCTCCATAGGCGACACACCTCACATGTTGGCCGGCACACTCACTTCTAGGTCAACACACACCTCATCTTGGGTGACACAAACATCTTTGGGGGACACAAGGCTCAACCAAGCCAAAACAAGGCACCTCAAGGCTCAAACAAGCTCAACCAGGCCCAAAAGAACTCAAACAACGAGCCCAAGCCTTCCTCTCAACCCTAGAGGAAGCAAGGAGAGAGAGGAACACCTCACAAGGTGGCAAACGTGCCCACAAAACCCTAGACTTGGGTTATTTGCAAGTAGCACCACCAACTCTCAACAAAGCACAACCAAACCCTAATCACCACTAAAGGTGATTAGCAAGTACCAAAGCACCAGGGTTAAGCAAAGCAAACAAGGTAAGCCCTAAACGAAGGTCAGGGTCCTTACAAGCTAACCCCTTTTAAGGGATTTCGTCCCCAAAATCCGAAGAGAAAAGCGAGGGATACTTCCTCCTCATCTCTTCCTCAAGCTCCCACGTGGCTTCCTCAACGCCATGATGATGCCAAATGACCTTCACCAGAACCAGGTCCTTCCTCTTCAACTTCTTGACCCTTATGTCGAGGATCGCCACAAGACCTTCCTCAGAGGTCACATCTTCATCAAGCTCAACCTCAACTGGCTGTATCACTGTTCCCGAATCTGGATGACTTTTCTTCAGCATATTGACATGAAACACTGGATGTAGCCTGTATAACTCTGGAGGTAACTCTATCTCGTAAGTTACCTTACCAACACGTGCTATAACTGGGTAAGGCCCCATATACCTGGGTGCCAACTTACCCTTCCGACCAAACCTCAGCACACCTTTCCACGGTGAGACTTTAAGATATACCTTGTCTCCTACCTGGAACTCTAAAGGTCGTCAACGATTGTCTGCATAAGACTTCTGCCTGTCCTGTGCCACTTTCAACTGTTGCTGTATCACCTTGATCTTTTCTGTTATCTGCTGTACTAACTCAGGACCCAACAACTGATGCTCACCAGACTCATACCAACACAAAGGGGATATGCACTTACTCCCATACAAAGCCTCGTAAGGAGCCATGTCAATACTCCTCTGATAACTGTTGTTGTAGGCAAACTCTATCAAACTAAGATGTACATCCCAGTTGCCTAGAAACTGCAAAGCACAAGCTCGAAGGAGATCTTCCAAAGTCTAAATAGTCCTTTCAAACTGTCCATCTGTCTGCGGGTGAAAGGCTGTACTGAACCTCAACTGCGTTCCCAATGCTCTGTGCAACTGTTCCCAAAAGTGACTTGTAAACTGAGGACCTCTGTTAGAAATTATCATCGCTGGCACACCATGCAAACGTACTATCTCATCCACATACACTCTAGCGAGTTTCTCAGCTGTATACATCGTCTTTACATGTAGGAAATGGGCAGACTTCGTCAATCTGTCCACTATCACCCAAATGGAATCATGATTCCTAGTTGTCTGGGGTAGACCAACTATGAAATCCATGGTTATATGATCCCATTTCCACTAAGATATCGGAAAAGGTTGCAATGTGCCTGCCGGCTTCTGATGTTCAGCCTTCACTTGTTGGCAAACCGCACATCTTGCTACGAACTCAGCTACATCTTTCTTTAAATCGGGCCACCGATACAAGTCCTTCAGACTATGATACATCTTGGTGACACCTGGATGCATAGCATACATCGACATGTGTGCTTCCTCGAGTACCAACCTTCTCAGATCATCAACATCTGGAACCACCATCCTATCACGATAGCAAACCAGCCCATCCTCGGACTCATGGAACCCTTCACGCTTTTCACTGCCGAACTCTGATATGATCAACTGTACCACATCATCTGTCTGCTATGCATCTTTGATTTGCTGTCTCAACATAGGTTTGACTTGCATCTGTGCTAAAAGACCAGACAACAAAGAAACTTCCATCTATACATTCATCTTCCGCAAAGAGACAAGCATATCCCGCCTATGGCATACCAGGGAACTCAACTGTGCCTTCTTGGAAGAAAAAGAAGACTTTTGACTAAGCGCATCATCTACCACATTTGCCTTACCAGGATGATACTCAATAGTGCAGTCATAGTCGTTGATCAACTCCGTCCATCGCCACTGTCGCATATTCAACTCTTGCTGCGTAAAGATGTACTTCAGATTCTTATGATCCGTAAAAATCTGACAAACTTCCCCATAAAGATAGTGTCTCCAAATCTTTAGCGCATGAACCACTACTGCCAACTCCAAATCATGAGTCAGATAGTTCTCCTCATGTTTCTTGAGATGTCGCGAGGTAAAAGAAACCACATGATCTTCCTGCATCAGCACACAACCTAAACCTTTCTTGGAAGCATCACAGAAAACAACATAGCCCTTCCCAGGCTCTGGCAGGATTAACATTGGAGCACTGGTCAGCTTCTCCTTCAAACTCCGGAAAGCTTATTGACATCGATCATCCCAGACAAAAGGCACATCCTTTCTTGTTAACTTGGTCATCGGCAAGGCAATCACATTCAAGTCCTTAATAAACCTCCGGTAGTATCCTGCTAAACCAAGGAAACTACAAACTTTTGTCGGCGTCTTCAGTTGCTCCCAATCCGCAACAGATTCCACCTTCTTCGGATCTACTTTGACTCCTTCAGCAGATATCACATGTCCTAAGAAAGTCACTTCCTCCAACCAGAACTCACACTTACTGAACTTGGCATACAATTGATGTTGGCGAAGAAGAGTCAACGCTAGACGAAGATGTTGCTCATGCTCTTGCCTGTCCCGACTATAGATCAAAATGTCATCTATAAAGACTACAACACACTGATCTAAGAACGGACGGAACACTATGTTCATCAGATCCATGAAAACAACATGTGCATTGGTTAGCCCAAACGGCATAACCACAAACTCAAAGTGACCATACCTCATCCTGAAAGCTGACTTTGGTATGTCATCTACCTTAATCCTCAACTGATGATATCCAGACCGTAGATCGATCTTCGAAAACACTATAGCACCACGCAACTGATCGAACAGATCATCTATCCTCGGCAACGGGTACTTGTTCTTGATTGTGACCTTGTTCAACTGCTGGTAATCTATACACAACCACATCGATCCATCCTTCTTCTTAACAAACAACACTGGAGCACCCCACGATGACGTACTTGGTCAGATAAAACCTTTCTCCAACAACTCATGCAACTGCTTCTTCAACTCTGCCATCTCTACTGGAGCCATCCTATAAGGTGTCTGTGCAACTGGCTGTGTTCCTGGTACCAGATTGATCTCAAAATCAATCTCACGGGGTGGAGGAACACCAGGAAACTCCTCAGGAAACACATCTGCAAACTCTTGAACAACTGACACTTCCTCAAGGCTAGGACCTTTCGCCTTGGCAACCACAACGGTATCCACCACGTGAGCTAAGAACGCCTCACATCCTTGCCGTAGCAACTTCTCTTCTACCATGGCTGATACCAGACACGTCGGAAGAATGTTCCTATCTCCCTGGAAGATCCACTCCTCTCCAGCATCCTCGAACACCGCCTGCTTGGCACCACAGTCCACAACAACCTTATACTTCTCTAAGGTATCCATCCCAAGGATAACATCAAACCCGTGCATATCAAGTGGTATAAGGTCCACTTGAATGTGGTATCCCGAGAAAGACAAGACACAAGACGAACACTCTTCTCGAAGTAACAAAGAACCAGCAAGAGGGGTCTCTAAAAATAGGCTATCCTTCTTACAACTAACAGGTAAACGACAGTTCTCAAGCACACTATAGGTGATAAAAGAGTGCGTAGCACCTGGGTCAACCAGAACAAATATAAAGTAAGAAGAAGACATATCAGAATGAAATAACTCCATCTGACCTGTCACTACTCGCGGGTTGACTATCACCTCCGGCTGATTGATAGCATAAAATCGAGCTGTTGCTTGCTGACCACGCCCTCTGCTTCCTTGAGCAGACGATCCAACTTGAGATGCTTGACCACGTCCTCATCCTTTGCTACCACTAGGCTGCTGACGGTCCGATCCTTGAAGATTTTGTCTCGGCTGCTGTGTCACCTCAACATCTCTGTAGGGACAACTCGACTTGACATGCCCTATCTGACCACATGCATAGCATGTCCTAACATCAACTCGTGGCCTAGATGGCCCTGTCACTGCCACGGAAGCTGAACTTTGTGCCTTAGATGGTGAAGAAACATAACCTCTTCCTTTACTCGGAGACCACTAAGACGGTCCACCAGAACCTCTCATCACTGCCGGTGCTGAAAACCTGGGCTTCTTCAAGCCACCAAACCTCTGACCCTGGAACTGAGCAGGTCTCTTCTTAGCCATAGACTCTCTCTTTTCCCTAACTGATCGTTCAATCCTTCGGACAGATTCCACAAACATCACAAACCTTTCTCGATTCTCCAATGTAGACACCGGGGTTGTCAGCTCAGAACTCAGACCCTTCTCAAAACGTCTAATCCGTTCCTCATCTGTTGCTGCCATGTGAGGACAAAACCTCAATAGATCCATAAACTTGGCTTCATACTCGGTGATATTCATCGTTCTTTGTCGCAGGCTCTCAAACTAACTGATCATCTCATCCATATACGTCTTGGGAAAGTATCTATTGACAAACTCACGCCGGAACACTTCCCAACAGATCACCTCACCAGGCCGCTTCTCTTCCTCGATGGTCCACCAGTGACCAGCACTACCTTTTAGAAGGTAGACAACGTGCTTTACTTTGTCCGCTTCGGGGATGTCGAGGATCCGGAAAGCCTTCTCAAGACTTGTCAGCCACATATCTGCATCCGCTGGATCAGCCGTTCCAACATAGTCTGAAGCTCTGACTCGGCGAAGCCGCTCGAAGGTCTTCCCAATACCTGATGCTTCTCCATGGGGAACCTGTGCTCGCAGAGGAGGCACTGGTAATCGCTCAACCATGAGATTCATCATAGCCATCATTTGCCCCATAAGCTGTTGGTAGGCAAGATGTTCAAGTATGGCTGGGTTAGGTTGGGGGACCTTAGCCACCCGATCTTTATGTGCCTGCCCTTCAGCTGAAGCAGCATCGCTGTACTCAGCTGAGTGTTCTTCATGGTTTCCAGACATCTTGACTTTTCTTCCGCTGAGGGCAGAAGATGGTTGTAAGAAAATCTGGAAAACACACAAGAACAGACGACCTAGTCCTAAATCCCTGTAGACTCAGCGAACCTAAGGCTCTAATACCAAACTTGTGGCAACACATCCCACTATCACACAGACAGTGAGATGTTACATGAAAACGTGCGGAAATAACCATAACCACAGATTATCGAAAACACGGGTTAATTAAAGATGTTTGCAGAAAGTTGATAAACTAAAAACTATTACATTCAAGTCCTCATCCTGCACAGAAATAGGTCATATATATACATATACAAGATCTGATACGTGTCTACAGCTTAAAGGAACAGCTATTCATCCATCACATGAGTTCACCACCTGTTCATATACATAAAGGCCCACATCCGACCAACAACAGGATATACAAAACATGAATGATCATACATCGTGAAACAACGTCAAAACACCGCCAAGGACCTGAGAGTACAGGGATGACTCTAGACTCTATCACAAAACATCCAAAACAGCAGCATATCTATCGCTTGCCTTCTACTGATCTTCTTGCTGCTCGGCCACAACACTACGACCACCACCACGTCTAGCTCGACCACCTAAAAAGGGTGTAACTCAGCGGAGTGAGACAATTGAACATTGTCCCAGCAGAAAACATAACTCCCCGCCAAAACTACAAAACCTCAGATATATGTAAAGCAGATAAAAATTGTAACAAGAACAGTTATAAGATATGACTGTTCATACTATCAAGCTTACCAAAAGTACTCAGTCATTTATCCGACTATTCCTTATGAAACATGATTAACAAGATAAGATGTATAGAGCTTACCACATAGGAGAAATGTATAAACAACTGCAAGATACCAATAAAGTTAATTACACAAACAAGGCCTCAACCAATATTTCGTATTTGTCCTAAGCCGTAATAACTAAATGACTGGATTACATTTTATTATGCCCCGAGGAAGTGAACCGTACCGTTCAAATCCAACCTTCGGCTGCGAAGCCCATAACCGGTGCCATACAAGGTCAATGGAAGAGCCGGAATCCACGACCTCACCCCTCATGGTCAGTACACGAGAAACAAAGCAAGACCACAGTCTCATGCTCAAGTGGCCTTTAGCCACAGGGTCAACTCCTCAGGCTACCCTCTGCCTATCCCGCCTCGGTACAGGTCACGACGCTAGTAAAGCTGAGCCACAGGCCTAATCACCGTGCTCTGAGCCATGAACACATTCATGCTCATCACATATCACATATCCAGAGCCATGGGCCGGTTCACCATGATCATCACATATCCGAGTCTACAACCGCAACTGCACTCGTTTACCTCTCTATTTGAGGCTAGGAGAAACCTCGCATATTCAAAAATATGCGCTCTGGGTTTACCTACAGAAGAACCCGTTTCACCATCACCAATTCCTGACGATGATGGATCTATGGCCAGGGCAAACTACATGATATATTTCACTGTAATTAATTAGTATCTTTTAGATGGATTGCAAGATTCAACCAAGTTGTATAACATGCAAGCTATAATAGAAAATAAACAACATAAACTCAACATTATGATTTTATTACAATTTACATCATACTGATCAATCACAAGGATCTCACATCACATGTTATCACTTGGCCTCTTGCCAACCCTCACAACAAGACTGTGCCGGCCATCAGCCCTCACTCAAAGCATAACGTACAACGGTAGATATATAAGCAAGCAGCAACACTGCATTACGTACAGCTGAATGACGTTGCGTCGCGCATCAAGGGGTGTACGTCGGGCACTCCACACCTATCGAACAACGCCCGTCACCACCAGGCCTGTCGGCCGATACAAGGGTAATGTGACGCCCGTCACAAGGAGCCCAACAACGCCTGACACAAGATGATGTCGACCAGGTCACCCACAAAAAGGCTAACGTCCAAGAGAGAGAACACATGCACATATCATGCAGCCAACTAAGCAAAGCCTAACAGCCAACACACAACAAGGGAAGAGGGCGTGATGCCCGTCACCAGAGCCAAGGGTGTCGCCCGTCACCACAACAGCCTATCGGCTAGCTCACTTAGTCAAGAGATATCATCCAACAAGGTCATCTTCTTCCTCATCACAAAGGCACTCGAACCCTAGGAAGATGGCTCACCTCAATCGACTAAGAAGGAGGGGTCTTGCACCCCAACCATCACCAACGAGCTCACCGTTCTAGCCCAGGGTGAGAGGAGAGTGTTGCTTAAACAACTAGTACACAAGCTCACCTCAATTGGCTAAGGGAAAGAGGGGTGTTGCTCAGGACACTTGAAGTTTAAACTCACTCCTCTAGACCAAGGGGAGAAAGGAGTATTGCTCCCTAAACCCTAACTCACATGGATCGACCAACAAGGAAACTAAGCAAGAAACTAAGCTACTAATATGTAAACAAGATTATAACAAGAGATAGAGTAGTTAAGGTTAGAAGTTATGCAACCCGCCTTAAGCTCCAAGCTCCAAGGGAAGAAGAAGAGCTCCAAGCTTCAAGGGAAGAAGAAGAGCTCCAAGCTTCAAGGGATGTCGACCACTACTTGTTCCTCCAGGGTGTGTCGGCCACCAAGCTGCTCCTTCAAGGGGGGGGGGGTGTCGGCCGACACAAGCAAGGAAAGAGGGGAGTGTCGTGCACTCAAGGTGGAGAAGGAAACAAAGGACCAAATGGACCCTAAGCTAAGGAAAGGACACGCCTATATATAAGGAAAGGGAGGAGAAAACAAGGTAGATCCAAGCAAGGTGTTGCCCACCCAAAGGACACTTGTCCTAGAGCTCAAGCCACCACTCTAGAAAGCCTTAAACACTTGTCCAAGGTCTTTGCTACATGCATGCGTCAAGCTCCAAGTGTCCATTAGTGGTGACACAAACGAGGTCAAAGCTGGGTCAAACACCATGGGCGACACACCTCACATGTTGGCTGACACACTCACTTCTAGGTCAACACACACCTCATCTTGGGCGACAAAAACATCTTTGGGCGACACAAGGCTCAACCAAGCCAAAACAAGGCACCTCAAGGCTCAAACAAGCTCAACCAGTCCCAAAAGAACTCAAACAACGAGCCCAAGCCTTCCTATCAACCCTAGAGGAAGCAGGGAGAGAGAGGAACACCTCACAAGGTGGCAAACGTGCCCACAAAACCCTAGACTTGGGTTATTTGCAAGTAGCACCACCAACTCTCAACAAAGCACAACCAAACCCTAATCACCACTAAAGGTGATTAGCAAGCACCAAAGCACCAGGGTTAAGAAAAGCAAATAGGGTAAGCCCTAAACGAAGGTCAGGGTCCTTACAGGTTAATGCCTGGTGGCACTTGAGAATAGGACGGCGGTGCATTTGGCAAAAAGCCCATATGGAAACCAGAGAAACAAACGCCGCCAAAGATAGAACAATGATGGTCTATCTTGAGAGCAGGAGAAGGAAATCAACTGTCCAAAATAACCTCAAGAAGCTATTGCCTACGAAATAGCACAAACACCTGAGAGAATGAGAAAGCATCACCATGACGACATCACCACCCATACCTCCCTGTCACTCAGTCATTCTCGCAAACATGTTCAGGGAGGGACATGATATATAAGTCAAACCAAGAATTCGAAAATTAAACAGATATGTTTGTATAAAGAGAAGATATAGTTTCCGTATCGGTATCAAATTTCCATGTCAGGCAAACACATGAGAAGGGGTAAAACGAAACAACCATGAACAGGAAGAAGCTTGAACAAACAAAAATTGAATACAGAGAAAGCCGAAGAAACCATGTGAGGGAAGGAAACCCACCTGCTGACTGTTCTCAGGGAAGCAGAGCAGTCGTCCATGCTACTTTAGCATAGGGCAGTTGTTGCGCAAGCACAAGGCAACTCGGGGTAAACAAAAGTCGGGAGAACGAGGAGGAAGTCCCTCTACCGGGTGAACCAGGAGAAAGTCCTGCCGTTGTCGGGTGTAGAAGATTGAAGTATTGTCATCGCTGGATGAGAGGAAGAAGTATAGCAAAAACAGAGGACACAGGTCCCAGGAGGAGAGGAGGCGGAGTGATAGCCCTAGCATGCTTCGCGGCGTGGAAAATGAACCACACCCAAATCAGGGGCGGTTCTTTTACCTCACTTTCGTACTGGGCTGGATAGGAGGTGGGAGTCTGTTTTCCCAAAGTGGGTTGGGCCCGCACAGAACCAAACGATTGAGTTGCAAAATAATGTGTAGTTGGAGCTGCACCTGTTGGAACCCAGCCCAACCAAACGGGCCCTAAGTCACAATTCCAGTGTCAGGCGTGTTGTCTAGCAGGTGCCATCTGGTAATGTGAAATCGAGACGAGATGGAACGAAGCATGACTGATATTAGTCTATTTTTGTGCAGTTTTGGGATCAGGCATTCCAAAATAGGGCAAAAAGGTAAGTTGAAGCCGAATAAGATAAAATAAAGGCAAATAAGCCAGACAGGCGATCTCATCTCACCCCGCGAGAAATGAGCAAAAGGAATCCCCTCAATCTGGTCATTTGATCTCGTCAACAACGTGTCTCTTTATTACAAACAAAAATCCAACTCGAGATCCCCTCGTTCGTCCTCTCGCGTGAAAAATAGCAAAGGAATAGGGCTTCCACGGAGAAGTGCTGATGACATTACTAGTATTAAATAAAGAAATACTACACGTACACCAGTATGCAATTGTGGCTACTAATTCTTCTTCAACTATAAGCAGTTAACAACCCTTCGAAAAAAAAACAAGTTAGTCTGAGGAAGAATTGGTGGTGCTTGCCCGGGAGGGTTGGGTTGAGGGAGGATAAAATCCACCTACATCATTCACTATTATTTACATGTATCATAATACACTCAAGCACTAAATTATAATAACTCTTATTTAAGGTCACATAGGGGAGTGTGAATGTATGATGAAGAACATGAGGTCGTTGTAGCGACCTCATGTTTAAGGAACACAATCATTACTATCACATAAATATATGATTCTGAATGTCATTTATGACTTCCATATATCATAATCAAGTTGGGTTTGTCTAGTATACTTGTTCATAACTAGTACATATACGTTTGGCTTGATATCCAATATCATGACTAATGAGACATAGTCATCAGTCAATACACATACTAACTAGTCTTAACATATAATATTTGTCCTAATTTTTATAATGATATCTGAGCAAGACCTAGACAAAAATGATATATTCTTAGCATATACATGAACTAATGTTCAAGTCCTCAATCTGAAATCGTATGTCATTGAGTCATACATTCTTAGGACATTATTATATCTATTCATTAACTCATGTTGAAACAAACATAGTAATTGAATTTGTCTTTATTAATAAAAAAATCAATTAAAAAGTTTACTATTACAATCATCCTATGATTTCCTTTTAAGAAATACTACCAACAATCTCTAATTTGCACTAGAGTCAATCACTCATGAATCAAAGTTCAAGTGATCTAAGATGACCTTCATACTTTTATTGTGAAGTGCTTTTCTTAGAGGGTCAATAACACTACTTTTAGTTGGTACTTTGTGAATCTTCACATCGATTTGATTTATGATCTCTTGTATAAAATAGTAGCGGTGTAGTATGTACAAACACTGATGTGATATGAATTTCTTAGCTTCTGCAATGACTCCATTATTGTCATAGTATAGCTCTATTGAATCATCAATAGACTGAACATGTGAGACCACAATCCTAGCTTAACAATAACTCCTCTCTAATCTTTCTAAGTATTATAATTGTATGCTTTAATAAGTTTTAAGAGAAAGTAATCAAGCTAAGTCTTTAAATTACACGTTGTTTATCCTAGTTCTAAGTTTCGTTGCAAGTTGTGGACTTAACTGTATATTCAATATAGTATAGGGACCTAATTTAAAATTATGTAGAAAATATCAAAAAGTGTTTTTCTTTCATACTCTTACTTAATTGAGTCTTAAAATAAATTAGTTGAGAGACCACTAATCTGACTTCATTTGGACAATGTTTGCCTTGATCCTGTGGTTCCATGCACATGTGTGGACTAATATGAAATTTCATTAAAATTAAGGACTAAATTGCTATTTGTGTATAAATTATATAAGTACATGAAATCCTTCATAAGTGTGTTGTATTTGACAAATTTAATACTTTTGAGACTATTTGAGTAAGGTCATGTTTACCCTCCTTGCCTTGGGTCTAGATGGCTCACTTATGTTGTCGGCTATTTTAGTCTTTTGACCTTTTAACTCATATCTATCCGATGGAGCCCCCACTTACGTGGAGTTGCGTGCACCACTAAAATCCAAGAGATAGTAAGTCTCTAAGTTTAGCCTTACGTATGCTATAATAAGATCTCCACCCACGTATGCTAAGATACATGGAAGTCTTATTGTAGTATAGTTAAGGGTCGAATCCATGAGACAACGGTCTTGTTAAGAGTTTAACAAGATAGAAAATGTAATAATCCTACTTATCCACTTAAACATTGATATTTAGATCAAAGAGTTGGTTTGATGATTAAACTAATGTGCGGAGAAAGTAAATAGCAAGAAAGTAAACTTAAGGTTGTAAACGATAATTGGAAACTACTAGGATGTGATCGAGTTTCACCACCACTACGCATGGATCAAAACATACGTCATAATAACATGACTTGCAAAGAAGAGAGTCTAAACATTTAGTATCTTTGTAGAGTTAGCTTCCTTTCAGATAACTAACTAAGAGAAACGTGGAAGCATTGCAATGCCAGCCATCCCCAAATGAATGGTCACTTACTTTGCATCACTCCCTTCGCAAAGTGGGTTCCTCGACCTGTCAAGGTTGTACTTTCATACGTCAACTGATTCCATTTCATAGTATGAAAGTACAACGATGGGGGTGAGTTTACTCCACTCCTTGAGAAATGCTCCTAGATACCGAACCAAACATATGGTGACTGCATACAATCTGGAACCAACAAGCAGTCGATATTCGAATCTAGAAGTACAAACATAGACAATTTGCACTAACAGATAATAGATAACACAACTTGGTGATCAAGAAACTAACATTCATTAAACAATTGATGTTGAACTGAAATGATAGTATTTTTCTATTGCAAACTCATGAATTACAATGCATGAAATGAACACATGGGTAGCGGGGCTACTCCCCGCACCCTAGTGTATAGGAGTACTCACTCATAGCAAGAACAAAGAAGGAGACGGGAAGAGAGAGAGAGAGAGAGAGAGAAAGCATCATCTCCACATAGGAGGGAGGAAGGTTGACCCCTTGGAGTAGAGAGCAACTATCTTCACACCACTTGGTTGACTTGATGAAGACTTCTTCACTTCCCACCTTCTATGTCGATGAGAGAGAAAGAAGCTTGAGGATGAAGTGTGGATCTTAGACCAACAACCTTGGGGCGGAGGATGGAAGATGAGATAGCTCTGGAACGGTTGGGGTAGCCTTTGGACGTCCAAGAATTCGATATTTTGTGAAGACCTCCTTGGGTCCTATTTACAGGCTTTGAGTGAATCTCAAACGGTCTTGAGTTGTGGGTCCAAATGGTCGTGGAGACCGTTTGGGCTCTTTCGGTTTGAAGACCGTTTGGACTCTCTCGGTTTGGAGACCATTTGAGTCCTCATGGTTTGGAGATCGTTTGCGTTCATACGGTCTTGGGACCGTATGGCTTCACACGGTCTTAGGATCGTTTGGCTTCCGTTCGGTCTTAGGACCATTTGAGTTCATTCGGTCTTGGGATCGTTTGGACTTCATTCGGTTTTGGGACCGTTTGGGGCTTTTGCTATTTTTTTTGGGTTTTTTCTGTAACAAGAAAAAGATAAATGTTAGTTTAATGGTGAATTCATAATAACGTAGAAAGTTAAGGATTATATCTAATTTATCTAAGAAAGAGTATAGAAAATTAAGAAAAAATAGTAAGATAACATCACAAAATGGGAGGTTATCACCCCCCTAACTTAGAGTCTAGATTGTCCTCAAGCTGGATAGAGAGCTAAGGCACGTAGTGGCGAGGTGATTTTATTTCGTGAAGATTTCTATAATCTTGCTTCAATTCTAAACCAGAGATCTCCTAGAGCTTTATCGGGGCTTCTGCTTGCACTAACTCTTTCAGGTATCGAGAGTTGTGTGGATCTCAGGTTTCTTCCGTATCGCGTAACTCGCACTGGGACCACCTTTTCCTCGATCACATTCCATGCATGTCTTCGACTCTAAGCAGTTTTATACTTCTTTGAAATTCCTACCAGAAGCTAAGATAGGTATGAGGGTTGACTAAAGGCTGTTGTGTAACTACCCTTTTTAGTGGGGGAGGGTTTATATAAACTTTTGGTATCTCACTGCCGGGCGCGACACATCTACCTTTGTGAGGGCAGATAAATGTACCGACCGGGCGAGTCCTTTATCAGCTTTTTCATATATTTGGAGACCTTAGGATCTCACTACCGGGTGCGACGCATATGCCTTTGTAAGGGCAGCTGAATGTACCGGCCAGTCAAGACCTTTATTGGTTCTTCATATAAGTCCTTATGCATAACACAACTCTCATGTTTTTATTCAACACTCAAGCTTTTATTTATATGCTCATAGGCTTAGGAATTGGGTATTTAGGATTTTATTTGGGCTGCCAAGCCTCTTTTTGAAAAGAAGAAAACTATTTCTTAGGGTTTCCTGACATGCACTTATTATAGTTTCGTACTTGGTGGTCCACTTGCGAGGTTCCTTGATTTGGATTTCGCATGGTTCCCTCCCGTCCTTGAGAGTGTTTAGCTTGTTTCGGCCATGATGTTAACCTGTGGAGAGTTTGATGCAGAATTGAAGCAAAAGTATAGAAATTGAGTATGAAAGTGATTTATTAATTCGCCATTACATGCCTAAATGCTACTTATGTAGTTGCATTTGAGGACTACTTTGTCTCTAATTTATCTAGGGGTGACTCTTTTCCAAAGCGAAAGTTGTTTTATATGTGAGATCTATTCTATCAAAGAAATTACTGAAAAATCTAAGTGTCAAAGGAAAGGAAAAAAATGTACAGAAGAACAGTAGTGAAAGAAAGAGTAGAGAGAAAAGGATTTGAAATATGATACCTCGCCCTTGCCCAGTGTACCCCCCCTAACTTATCACTCACTCTGTCCTCAAGGTGTCAAAGTGATAGGTTGAGAAGTACATGGGCAAGGGTATTAAGGTTTTATTAATCCCTTGTTTGCTCCATGAGATCATAGGAGATTAGTTGTGAATTTTCCACGTAAAGCATGGTAATCCACGTCCTTCATGTCCTCCACTTGTTTTCCAAGAATAGTGATGGTGTACATCCAGTATATGATGTGGAAACCACAATCATTCATTTCTCTGATCTGCTGGGGACATTTGTGGCTGAAGGCTGGGCGATGGAAATGTTCTTTTTTGTACGCCTTTGTGTGTTTTCCAAGGAGAACGTGTAGTCATTCAGCACAATCCTTCACCACTTCCTCTATGGGCGTCTTTGCTGTAACATCATACTATTTTTGGTTTGGATCAAACTGGCTGTCAAAACTATTGTAGATTATTGTGGTTCCTTCGTGTAGATTTGTTGCCAGTAGCATCTAGTGTTTGGAATGAAGAAAGGGAAGCATAATAACTTTGAAGTTGTGTGTTGAAAATATGAGATAAGTTTTGAAATTCTTCGACCCTAATAGATCATCCTTCATGTATGCTGATGCCATATAAACCGTAGGGTGGTCCCGTGCTAGAAGAAACTGGTACGCAGTCATCACGCTCACGGATAAATAACCTTTAATTTGTACGGTTTCACGGAGAGAATATTCCATTACCAGAATATCTCCTTACAAGAAAACTAGTTCATCATTTTCTACATATAGCCTAGACATGATGAGTTGGAGTTCGTTGTCAGAAAGGCTCTTGCATGCGACAAGGTCAAATTTTGGAAACGTTGGTTCTATTACAGATAGATGGACCATTGGTTGAGATGCTCTATTGATGGTGGCCCCTGTTATCAAGTCGATGTCCCCCTTGTCCTCCTCCATATCGAAAGCATAAGGCTCCCACTGGCATTGTTCCGGGGCCTTGGCGGTCTGTTGTTGCTTTTTCTCCAACTCCTTTAGGATTGTTCTGTATGGACACTTTTGCGGACGTTGGATAGCAGAGAAAAGTTATCGAGGTACGTCAGTTGGTGCCATTGTTGGATCCTTAAAGAATCGTCTGTCACAGATGAGCTCCATGGCGTAACGTCCTCGTAGGGAGTGTATATCTTCTATGGCTAGCTCGGTGAAGGGGATTTGTTTATTGAGCGCTTCTATGAATCTTATTGTACAGAAAGCACAATCCCCTGAACCAGCTAAAGTTTGGACTGTTGGGTTGATGATTTGGAACCAGGGTTGGCTCCAACCATGTCACAGAGACGGGCAAGCAACCCATATTATTTTGAGAAGCCGGAAAGGTATGCATTGTGCTTCCCCGACTTCCAATCCAACAAAATTTATTTGTCCAGCCTTTAGTTTACTGGCGTAGAAGTTGTACACCTTTGTGTCGCGAGCCGCGGTGTCGACAATCATGAGCAGCCAGTGGTCGGAAACTATGAAGGGCACGAAAATGTAGTGTGCCCTTCGTTCAAGACCAGTTCACAGCCGCTCAATGGTCTTTGCCCGGAAGTCCTTATGTAATAAGCATAATGATAGAGCGGGTGAAGCGTTGAAGATGGGCTGCAATCTCTTTGGGCTCCAGAATTCCTCGATAGCGTTGGCAAGGAAGACACGGAAGATAGCCATCTTCACCATCGATTGTGGTCAAAGGATGATACAGAAGTCTTCTCGTGTCAACTTGCACTTTGTCTTTGTATTGTTGTAGATGATGTCCCCCCCGTCTTTGTCATCATCTACGATAGTGTTTAGGATGAAGATATCCTGAACATCTAGCGTAGAGATGGCTGCCATGTCCAAGTCATGCATTTTGTGAGGTAGCGGTGGCGGCGGGGGAAGGTCTTGTGGTGGAGGAATTGAAGTCTGCTCGTTGTCATCCAAGAAAAATGGTAGATCTTCACATTTATCGGAATCAGAGTCAGAGTCGAGTCTATCATCTATGTCTAGACTCACTCAGTCAGATTCTTCTTGCTCTGGGGGGGAAGGCACAGGTTGCTCCAGAGCGGAGTATTGGTGAATAACTATTGTGGGTGGGCTAATGCTGGTTCCTAGTATGCATTGTTGGAACTCAGCAAAAGCTGCATCTTTGGCAGTGTCCCCCAGGGATCCCATGGCTGAAAAGTTAAAGAATTGGTCCCCATATGACATTGTGACATTGTCATTGTTATCGGGGGACTTGGGATATTTGTTTCCACCCTCTTGGTGGTCTTTATCATCTCCTTTCTTTGCAGGTTCTGTCCCTCGGCTGGTGCCCTCCCTAGCATTTCCTGGGTCATCGGGTTGATCGTATGAGGAGGAGCTGTCGTTGTTAGAGTCAGTCGAGGAATCAGAATCCTCATCTTCGTCTTCACTTTCATCTTCATCATCATCTGCTGCTTTAGCTACTGTTTTCTTGGTCGATTTCTTGTTGCACTGCCAATGTATTTCTTGCAGCTCTTTGAGTGCCACTTGCACATGCTCGTGGGTTTCGAGCAGTGCATCGTGGCTATCTTTAAGATCTGCATATCTTGCTTCAACAGAGCGGAGTCGTGCGGATAGATTAATTATTTGTGTGCGAAGGTCGTTGAGTTTTTTGTTGGAGTCCTCCTTTTGGTGGCGGATGAGTTGTGCTAGGTTGTTGTTGATGTCGTCCAAGTGCGTGCTTTGAGCAGTTTGCTGCTGCTGAAGCTCGCGGAGGGTCTCAGGAAAAGGTTGAGTTTGCATAGAGACCTTGTCGACTTACGCGGCCAACGCTTCTTGCTGGCCTTTCATCTCGACTACCAACTCTGGTAGGTTTTGTAAGGGGCTATCGATGCGGTCGACTTGCTGGGCCACTACTTCCTGCCGTTGTTGGATGCTTGCGACGATGCCTAGTAAGGTGTTGTTCCGCTCGTCGGTCTTGGAGACCTGTGAAGCGATATCCTGCACACAAGAAAAAATAGATAATAATATGTTAGAAGGGTTGGTGAGGAGGTTTAGAATGGCATCAAATTTCCGTCTAAATTCCTCACCGACTTGTGAAAAGGGGACCAAAGAGATGGAAGGGTGAGGTGGTTGGGGTCGGGGTGGAAGGGTGGTAGTGCATTGCGAAAGAGACACTATTGATGGACCCGCGAATTGCGTGGTGACTGTTGATGGAGTCACTAGCGGTATCGGGATGGTGGTGGTAGATGAGGTGGTGGATGGGAATGTTGAGGGGAAAGTGGTTGAAGTGAAGGTGAGATCGGGCGTTGAGGTGGAGAATGGAATGCCTGAAGAGAAAAAGAGTGAGGTGGAGTATGCAGGTGAATTTGTGGATGTGGATGAAGAAATTATGGTAGGCGTTGTTGTAGAGAATGGGGGAAGAGTGATGGATGGTGGAATGGTGGAAGGTGGTGGTGTGGT
The DNA here is from genome assembly GCA_963693085.1 of Alisma plantago-aquatica. NCBI lineage: Eukaryota > Viridiplantae > Streptophyta > Magnoliopsida > Alismatales > Alismataceae > Alisma > Alisma plantago-aquatica. Next base: position 555,604,421 of record OY856411.1, read on the forward strand.
GGCGGAGTGGTGGAAGGTGGTAGTAGTGGTGGTGGTTGTAGAGGTGAACCCAACATCCAGATCTAAGATGAAAGGTTCTGGTGTTAGGGTTACTATGTTTTCAGCACTGTGTGGTGGCTCCGCCTCTGGGTTGGTCTTTGATGTGGGCGTCTTTAATTTCTGTTGTTTTTATATGCACGACTTTTAAGACCGTGTTACTGGAATTTTCTTTGGCCTTGCTACGGGGGCAGTGATGTTGTGCTCTATCTGCCCTGCCTTTGCTTTGGCTGAGGCTATAAGGTTGGCAAGCTCCTCTTCAGTGAAGAGAAGCTTTTCTTTGTCGTAATCTACCAATTCTAGAAGCGGCAGCAATGTCCTAGATGCTTTGACAGTGGGGCGGAAGATATAGTGGAGTTTAGCATCCTTCTCCTTTACGATGTATGAGTTCTTTAAACTCTGCTCATTTGTAAGGATGTCGCCCTTTATCACCGTGCACTTGGGTAGTGGTCTGTCCATCTTGAGAAATTTCAAGATTGATGTTATGTGACCTCCCATGCAGATTTCTTTTCCAAGGGCGTAAGCTGAGTGATTTTGTATCAGATGCTGTCCGATGTTGACCGACATACCTTTGAGGTTGGACCAGAGAATAAAGAGATCGGAAATACTAACATTTCCACCCTCTGTCCTGGGGAAAAGAGAAATTGTAATAATTTTTTGCAGTGTGCACACCAGGCCAAAATGTATGTTAGAGGCCTTGCAAGTCTTCACCTCGTAGTTTGGAATCCCCGTCAGAGCTTTCTAGAAGGTATGTCTGTTAAACTGGGGATGGTCCAGGCTTGCCTCCTTAGCCTGTTTTATCTAATCTTGGTCGATGAATATCTCATTCAGCGTGTTCTCAGTCAAGACAACCTTATTACCAAAAAGAGAGGTTACCAGCCTGCGGTCACCTCCGTCTTTCCATTTGTCCTTTGCTTTCACAGTTTCTTTGTTGAGGTGTGTGAAGAACTCTATCGTGGGTTTGACATAAGAATTCACTACAACAAAGCAGAGTTTTGAGAGGTTCACACTATCGAGCAGGGAAAGGACTCTGTCATAAATCCCCATCTTCTTCAATACGTTGGGGCATACATACTTTGTTGGTCGTAGCACCTTGTCACCAGCTGGGAGGTGTTGGATGTATAGGTCAGCTGGTGCAGGTTCTGCGGTGGTGGTGGTGGCGGCAGGAATTGCAACAGCAGGGATGATGTGTCCTACAAAGATCTATTCCCTTGCGGTAGAGGGCCGAACTTGCTTCCTTGCCCTTTTCTTTGATGGTTGTCCCTTGGCGGCTTCTTCAGTCTTTCTGTTGCCTTTGGACTTTGGGACTGGGGATTCGTCCTCGGATTTTGGTGCATACTCCGAACCTTCGTCACTGGAGGAAATTTCCTCCACTTCTTCAACAGGGTCCTCGGTTAGGCACCTGTTGACTCGCTCAAGTTTGTGCATGACCTTGATCAAGTCAACCTTTGGTGGGATCCTTCAGGTCTTATCGTAGGTTTCCAGGATTTTCTGAAGCTTTCCACGATCCTCCAGTAGTTGCTCCCTAATTCAGAAGGGAACGTCGGCAGTTCTTGTGGCTTCTTTTGCAGGTGAGGCCATTCTGTAATGAGAAGATTATATATGTTAAAGAGGAAATAATGTTGAAAGAATTGCAATATATTTTGGGATATAATCGTTTTAAGGGTGAAATTATGTTTTCCAAGACCGTTTGGCTCCAAACGATATCAAGACCGTTTGGTTCCAAATGGTATCAAGACCGTTTGGCTCCAAACGGTTTCTCTCAAATAGCCAAATGGTTTCTCTCAAATAGTTTCACTATTGTTTGGGTCCAAACGGTTTTTGCTCCAAATAGTTTTACGACCGTTTGGGTCCAAACAGTTTCAAGACCATTTGGCTCCAAATGGTTTTATGACCATTTGGGTCCAAACGGTTTCTCGACCATTTGGCCCCAAACGGTTTCATGACCGTTTGGGTCCAAACGGTTTCAAGACCATTTGACTCCAAACAGTTTCAAAATCGTTTGGCTCCAAATGGTTTCACGACCGTTTGGGTCGAAACTACTAGGAAGATGAAACGACGAGGACGACGAGCAGTGAAAAGATGGCGAAAACGGTGAAAACGGTGCCGTCGATGAAGGTGTTGATGGCGGTGATAGCGTCGGCAGAAATTGGGAACTTCATTCGTGGTAGAAGCAGCAAAAATGGCACTGACGTTAGTGCAGATGGCGGTTTCCATAGCAACAGTCTTCCTTGTAGCTAGATGATGAAGATGGCGGACGTGTCACGGTGGTGGTATCGTCAGAAAGAATGATGGAGCGGGTGAAGGCGAACTTGGATGCACACGAAGGACGAAAGTGATTCTTGAATGGAGCAGTGAGGGAGAGGGTGTGGGCGAGTCGCGCAGTAGCAGAGAACTGAGGGAATGGAACAAGGCTTTCACGTGAGAGAGAGAATTCGAGAAACTGAAGGAAAGAAAAAGGGAAGGGGGTGAAGCGGAATTTATAGAAAAAGGAGGGGCGACGTTACAAATTTCAAGGGCAAATGGTTTCGAGACTGTATGGAACCCAAACGGTTTCAAGACCGTAAGGATCCAAATGGTTTTGAGACGGTATGGAGTCCAAATGGTTTCGAGACCATAAGGATCCAAACAGTTTCGAGACCGTATGGAGTCCAAATGGTTTCGAGACCATGTGGATCAAACGGTTTCGAGACCGTATGGATCCCAAACGGGTTCGAGACCGTAAGGATCCAAACAGTTTTAAAACTATTAGGATAGGATTGAAATGGTTTTTGGTTTTTATATTTTTATGTTTGTTTTGGATGCTATGATAGTTTTAAAATAAGCAAAAAGAAATTAAAAATTATCAAAACTCAAGTAAAATAAAATAAAAGGTGATACTCAGTTCTTGGGTTGGCTCCCAAGTAGCGCCTTGGTTTTACGTCGCTGGCTCGACGAAGTTCTGACTTGGTTAGCTTGATGTAGCAGGATCATGAATCTCAATAGTTTGTCTTGGAATTTTGTCAGTTGGAGTATAGTATTTCTTCAATATATGGCCATTAATAGTTCTCTCCCTTCCATTATCATCAATAATGATGATGGCTCTAGATGGGTAGATGTGCTTGATGGTAAATGGCCCAGACCACTTTGTGCGAAGTTTTTCGGGGAACATCTTGAGTCTGGAGTTGAAGAGAAGGACTTTATCTCCGACGACGATATATTTCCTTTTAAAATGTCCATCATGCCACATCTTAGTTTGTTCCTTATAGATCTTGGTGCTTTGGTAGGCAGTCATTCATAGTTCCTCAAGTTCTTATAATTGTAGTTGTTTGTACTCGCCAACACTTTTGAAATCGAAATTCAATTGTTTTATGGCCCACCAAGCTTTATGTACCAATTCAACTAGAAGATGACGACTTCCCATATACCAAATGAAATAGATTCGTTCCTATTGGTGTTTTGTAAGCAGTGCGGTATGCCCAAAGAGCATCAAGGAGCTTGGTAGACCAGTCTGTGCGATGTCTGTTGACCGTCTTTTCTAAAATGGCTTTTAGCTGTCTATTTGAAACTTTGACTTGGCCACTTGTCTGTGGATGGTAAGGTATGGCGACCTTATGTTGAACTCCATATTTACTTAGGAGAGTTTCAAAACTTCGTTCTAAGAAATGAGATCCTCCATCTGATATGATTGTTCGGGGGACTCCGAATCTAGGGAAGATGATATCCTTAAATATCTTGATAACTGGTTTGGAGTCACAAGAAATAGTGGGTATAGACTCTACCCATTTTGAAACGTAATCCACAACAACCAGTTTATAGGAAAATACATAAGATGGGGGGAATGGGCCCATGTAATCTACTCCCCATACATCAAAGATTTCAATCTCTTGCCACAGAGTAAAAGGCATTTCATTCCATTTACATATACCACCGGAAAGCTGACATTTATAGCAAGATCGTACAAAATCATGGGCGTCCCTTGCTATCGTTGGCCAGAAGAAACCTGATTGTAGAACTTTGAGGGCGGTCTTCTTTGAACTCATATGCCCCCCAGTAGGGCCAGAGTGACAATGTTCTAGGACTGGGATAGTTTCTTCTTCTGGTAGGCAACGGTAGAATAGTCCGTCTGCGCACAAGCGAAAAAGGTATGGTTCATCCCAAAAATCCTGCTTGGCGTAATGAAGAAATTTCTTTCTGTCGTGGTAGGAAGCAGAATGGTGGATAATTCCTGTAGCCAGGTAGTTTACTATATCGGCATACCAAGGAAATCCGGTAGTGACTTTCATGAGTTGGTCGTCAGGCAAAGAGTCTCGAATAGGTATATTGTCATCATCCTGAGGCTCGATGTGACTTAAGTGATCTGCAACGACATTTTCTACCCCGCTTTTATCTTTTATTTCTAAGTCAAATTCTTGTAGCATCAACACCCAGCGGATGAGTCTGGGTTTTGCATCTTGTTTTTGAAAGGTATTTAATTGCAGAATGGTCAGTGTATACTACGACTTTTGATCCGATTAGACAAGAGAGAAATTTCTCAAAGGCATAAACGACATTGAATAATTCTTTTTCAGTAGTTGTATAATTCTTTTGGGCCTCGTCTAGCATCTTTTATGCATAGTATATCACATAGGGCTTCTTGTCTATTCTTTTCCCTAACACCGCTCTTATAGCGTAGTCGCTTACGTCACACATTATCTCGAATGGTTGTGACCAATCGGGTGCTCTCAGAATGGGTGCATAGATTAGAGAGGTTTTTAAGGTCATGAAGCTGTTTAAGCATTCATGATCAAAATTGAAATCTGCATCTTTTGTCAACAAATGGGTCATGGGCTTTGCTATTTTGGAGAAATCTTTAATAAATCTTCGATAAAATCCAGCATGGCCCAGAAATGCTCGCACTCCTCTATTGTCTCTAGGTGGTGACAGTTTTGAAATGACATCAATCTTTGCCTTATTCACTTCGATTCCTCTTTCACTCACTTGGTGCCCGAGGACAACACCTTCTGTCACCATAAAGTGACATTTCTCCCAATTTAGGATCAGATTTGTTTCCTCACATCTTTGTAAAACTTTCCCGAGGTTAAGTAGACAGTTATCAAAAGAATTTCTGTAGACTAAAAAATCATCCACTAATATTTCCATGATTGACTCAGTTAATCCCGTGAATATTGTAGACATGCACCTTTGGAAGGTTGCGGGCGCATTACATAGCTCGAAAGGCATCCTTCTGAAGGCGTATGTTCCAAAGGGGCAAGTGAAGGTTGTCTTTTCTGGGTCTTCTGGGTGTATCGGGATTTGACAGAACCCGAAATAAACGTCAAGGTAGCAAAAGAATTTTTGGTGGGACAAACGTTCAAGGACTTCATCAAGAAAAGGTAGAGGAAAGTGGTATTTTCTTGTTGCTTTGTTTAGTTTCTTGTAATCGATTCACATCCTCCATCCAGTGACAGTCCTTGTGGGTACTAGCTCATTTTTATCATTCAGAACGATAGTAGTCCCCACTTTTTTAGGGACCACTTGGACCGGACTAACCCATTGAGAATCAGAAATGGGATAAATGATACCACCTTTTAGGAGTTTAAGGACCTCGAGGCGAACCACTTCTTTGAGGTTCGGGTTTAGTTTCCTCTGATGTTCCCTCGATGGTTTAAACTCTTCTACCATAGGTAGTCTGTGCATGCACAAAGCTGTATTTATTCCTGTTAGGCCAGTCATTTTATACCCGATAGATTTCTTATGTTTCCTTAACTCACCAAGAAGTCTTTCTTCCTAATCATTTATTAAGGTAGAGTTGATTATGACTGGGCACAGTTTTTCTTCATCCATGAAGACATGTTTGAGTCATATTGGTAAGGCTTTCATTTTCGGGGCCTTGGGTACTTCTGTAGTTTCTAAAATGGTGACTGATTTCAATTCCTCGAAGGTGATTGTTGGAGCTTCTTCGGCTTGGTCTAAATATCAGAGACATTGTTGCACTAGTTTGCTGGATGAAAATTCAACTTCTGGATTTGTCAAGACGTTCTCCAGATCATCAGATGGTTCGAATGTTTCTTGTTGTAATTGAGACATTTTTTCTATTGCCTCGAGAAGAAAAACTTCTTCCTGGATGCTGGGACCTTTTAGGCTGTTAAGGACTCTGAATTGAATAGCTTCCTTTCCTAGTCTTAAGATAATTGTACCAGCTGCAACGTCGATAAGTGCTCTGGCTGTGGTGAGGAAGGGTCTACCGAATATTATTGGGTATCTTAGATCTTCCTTTATATCCATAATAACAAAGTCACAAGGGACATAAGAGTCCTTTCCTATCCTGACTGGGATATCTTCAATGATCCCCAATGGTGCAGTGATGGTAGAATCATCCAGCTGTATTGTCATTGCAGTGGGTAACAATTCGGTAAAACCCAACCTTTTACACATTGAGAAGGGCATAATAGATATGCTATCTCCCAGATCAGCTAATCCTTTTTTGCTAGAGACATTTCCGATGGAACATTGGATACCAAAGGAATCGAGATCCTTCTATTTTTTCGGCATTTTGTTGAGAATAATATCAGAAGTTGTCTGAGCTAGCTTAACAGTCTCTTGTTCTTCGGTCATATATTTCCTTGATAGCAAGGTCTTCAGGTATTTGGCCCAAGCTGGTATTTTGGAGAGGGCATCAAGGAACATAATATCAATATAAAGTTTCTTCATTGCTTCCTTAAATTTCTGGAATCTAGTATCCAATTTAGTCCCTCTCATCCTGCCTGGATATGGTATTCTGGGCTTATATGGTGGGACTTCAGGTTCTTTGAAATCTAGTTCCTTTTCCTTCCCCTTCTCGATTTCTACAGTCTCTTCAGTTTCTAGATTCGTGCTTGCAATTGGGGTGATTATAGCTATATCTTCATCTTCTTGAATGATTTTTGTGGCTTCAGGGAAGACACGACCTGATCTTGTGGTAATGGATTTCAATTGTTCTAGTCTGGGTTGATCGTGTCTTGGGTTTATCTCTGGCTGACCCGCAAAGGTTCCTATTGGAGGTTTTAATTGGGCCACAATATGTGCTAACTGTGCTTCGACGGCTTTTTGTTGGGCTTGCTGGTTGGCTAATATGGTTTGTTGTGATTGCAACATTTGTCTTATCAATGATAGTTCATCTGTTGGCGGAGGCAGATTATTCTTTTGTGGATTTTGTTGATACAATTGTGGTTGCTGCTGCTGAGGTGTGGGTAATTGGGGTTGTTGAATTTGTGGTTGTTGCAGTTGAGGTTGCTGCAGTTGCGAGTGCAACGGTGGATGAATGTATTGGTAATACGCATAAGGGTTTCTTGGTTGTGCGAATCCTTGCAATCCTCCTCTGAAGTTTCCCTGGTTTTGATTATAGTTGTTCTGGAAACCTGGTGGCGATCTATTAAAAACTCCTCCTTGGGTCTGGTGTTGTGGGTTGGCAGTCCCCGTAGGATTCCCATACTGAAACCCAGGATGGTTTCTTGGTTGATTCAGGTTATAATAAGCTTATACTGGTATGGTGTGAATGGAATTGACTTGATCTGATAACAGATCCTCATGATGTTTGATGATTGGTTCATACTACGGTTGCGGTGTCTGCATGTCCGTCATCACATTGTATAGGAGACCACATGACAATGTGGGATGATCAGATGCATGACATGCCTCACAAGTCCCAGTAGCTGCCTTGACCTGTTGGGGGCTCTTCTTTTCTCCGAGTGTAGTTTCAAGGATTTGTTTCTTGTGAGCTATAGTTTTTAGGGCTTTGACGATGGCTTTCATTTCCATTGATTCTTTAGCTTTACAAAATTTTAGAATTCCCTCGGTGGATGACCTTCCCCAATTGGATTGGTTCTCGGCTCTAAGTGTAACAATCCTCCAGGCATCTTCATAGTTCTTTCGCATGAAATTCCCCCCAGATGAGGAATCCAAAAATTTCTTAATGTCATCACTTACTCCTCTATAGAATGTTTCTATCAGTTGATTTTGGGAGATTCCATGATGCAGGCATTTCCTTAAAAGTTCCTTGAATCTTTCCCATGATTCTGCCAGTGATTCCCCTGGGAGTTGAGAAAAGTGATTAATTTGTCCCCTAATCTCATAAGTCAACGAAGGTGGAAAGAACTTCTCTAAAAACTTTTCTTCCAAAGGAGCCCAGGTGGTGATTGGCTCCCCATCTAGCATGTTGTACCAACTCAATGCCCTTCTGGACAAGGTGAAGTGAAAAAGGTGTAGCATGATTGCGTCGAAAGGAACTCCAACATGTGGTACTAGCTGACAAAGAGACTTGAATCGCTTTAGGTGATCCATGCAGTCATCCCCAGCACTTCTAGAGAACGAAATGCCTTGCATAATCTGGATCCATTGTGTGCGGATCTCAAAGTTAGGAACATTGATAAGCGGGGGCCTAACTGGGTGATTATATTCAAAGTTCTTAGGAACGACATAATCCAGAAGTTGTTTGTTTCACAACACTATCTGAGCAGTAGCTATGGCTGCTTCATTCTCGGTTTGAATGCGGGCCGATTCTTTAGCTCAGACCTCAGCTTGAATCTGAGCACGTGTGTCAGCAATCAATTGTGCTCTTTGAGCTGCTATGGCCGCACTGACTCTTTCCATAACCAAAGCGTCTTGGCGCTATTCGTCAGCCATTTGTCTGGCTCATTGGTGGTTGAGTCGGATGTGTCGGTGGAAGCTTCATTCTACCTCAGAGTCGTACTCTAGTTCAGGGGAGAATCTGATGTTATGCAAAGGTTGCATACACATTTTCTACCTGAGTAGAAGAAGAAACACACTTTAAATAATGCAGAGAAATGATGAAATCAAGGTGATATGAATGATGGTTAAAGAAAAGTGTAAAATCCTAATCAACTAGAAAGTTAATAAGTAAAATTAAAATGTTCTGTTGTCCTCGACAACGACGCCAATTTTTGATGGAGCCCCCACTTACGTGGAGTTGCGTGCACCACTAAAAATCCTAGAGATAATAACTGTCTAAGTTTAGCCTTGCGTATGCTATAATAAGATCTCCACCCACGTATGCTAAGATACATGGAAGTCTTATCGTAGTATGTTAAGGGCTGAATCCACGAGACAAAGGTCTTGTTAAGAGTTTAACAAGATGGAAAACGTAATAATCCTACTTATCGACTTAAAAGTTGATATTTAGATCAAAGATTTGGTTTGATGATTAAACTAATGTGCGGAGAAAGTAAATAGCAAGAAAGTAAACTTAAGTTTGTAAACTATAATTGGAAACCACTAGGATGTGATCGAGTTTCACCACCACTACGCATGGATCAAAACATACATCATAATAACATGGCTTGCAAAGAAGAGAGTCTAAACAGTTAGTATCTTTGTAGACTTAGCTTCCTTTTGGATAGGTAACTATGAGAAACGTGGAAGCGTTGTAATGCTAGCCATCCCTAAATGAATGGTCACTTACTTCGCATTACTCCCTTCACAAAGTGGGTTCCTCGACCTGTCAAGGTTGTACTTTCATACGTCAACTGATTCCATTTCATAGTATGAAAGTACAGTGATGGGGGTGAGTTTACTCCACTCCTTGAGAAATGCTCCTAGATACCGAACCAAATGTATACTGACTACATACAATCTGGAACCAACAAGCAGTCGATATTCGAATCTAGAAGTACAAACATAGACAATTTGCACTAACAGATAATAGATAACACAAGTTGGTGATCAAGCAACTAGCATTCATTAAACGATTGATGTTGAACTGAAAATGTCACACCCCGATCTCGCATTACCCACTAATCACGAGATTAGGGCGTGACGGAGGGATTACACACAAGTCAAACCACTCAAAGCTTTTAAAACATTTTTTAAAGACATTAAAAGTTAATCTGATTTATGCTGTAAACTAAATCTAAACAAACTGCAGAAGCATTTTTATTAAACTGACTAGCAATATAAACAGAGTTTACAACATGTAACCTTGTTTAACAGAAAGTAAACATAACAGGAAATTTACATCTTTATACACATTCGCCATACATACTCTCTCTCACCCACACCATGTCCCAAAGATCGAGGGGAAATGACTAAGAGACCTCTAACTACTAACTACGTATACCTTCTACAGACTAAGCGTTAGGATGAAAGGATCCTTCAGATTCCTGCTGCTGATGATGACCTGAAAATGTTTTGAGTAGAGGTATGAGCCTACTCGCTCAGTGAATAGCCTTTCATTTAGCTATCACTAAACAACTCATCAATTATATAAAGTTGAAATAAAGTATAAATGCAATATTAAACAGGGCAGTTCAAATGTCACAACAGATTTACAGATAACTATCTCATTTCTACGCAACATCAGATGTCTTAAACAATTAAACAATTATAAAGAATTGGCATAGAAGTTTCAATCTCTTAACATAATAAATTTACTGCAATCCTATGTGATTCATATTTATATTTTTATTATGCCCTAATCATATGCAGTGTACTCTGCATATGAAGATCCGTAGCGAACTACGATCCCACCGTACAAGACTTAGCAACACACCCGGGAAATGCTAAGTCTGACGCCAGCCCTATTCTGCCACAGGACCCACAGGCTCACCGGCCTCAAAACACTACTCTGAGTACTCTAGACTCCTCCTCACTAACCTGAGCACACAGGCGGAGAGTCTCACTGGGTTACCACCATGACTCCGCACGGTTCTTGTTGCAATAACCCGTAATTTCCCCCAGTGCCACCATGACTCCGCACGGTTCTTGTTGCAACACTGGTTCTCTTTCCTCGTGCCACCGTGACTCCGCACAGTTATTGTTGCAACACGAGTTTCACCCCTAAGAAGCAGATCTATCTAAAGGGGTTCTACGGTGTTAGGGCACCTAAGTCTATGAACTGATTAACATATAACCATTTAAAACAAAAATATCACATTCCATACTTATTGCACATTCTGAACATCACTTGAAACACGTATATATCATTTGTCATCCTTAAACATGATTCAGTATCATTTATCCAGTTTCGATGCTAAACATCAAATTTTAAATTAGCAAATACATTGCAACTATAATACAGGAAAATTCATCATTTTCATTAAGCATATTGCGTATTTCAAGTTCCAATGAATCTAACATACTCTATTGTATGTACTACACTGTTTAGAAGTTATACTAACTGATACAGAAGCAATTAAGCATTTAGATTGAGTTAAATAATGATTTCTGAATGAACTACTACTCACCCACTTCTGTGTGTTCGTAACCACCGAAAACATCCACAAACACGCCTAATTCTGCTTTTCTGCAACTTTGCACCCCGTGCAACTGATCTGCACCCCGTGCAACTGATCTGCACGCCGTGCAAACTGGCCGACTTTCTATCCTATTTTTCTGTAACTTTGCATGCCGTGCAAACTGATTTGCACGCCGTGCAACCTGTGCAGAAACGGAAAACTCATTGAAGATGAACTCGATAAAAAACTAAGTCTAAATCACACGCACCAATTAACTAATTAGTGTCATGCTACATTAATAAATAAAATGTGCAAATCACTCTTAACCCTTGGTCGTGTGCCTTTTTACTTGATTAGATTAAATACATAGCTGGATTATTACCATCACTCACTGTGATTAAACTTCAACGCTTGCTCTTGGAATTCGAGCCTACAATGTTAGCCCAGAAATTAATTTGATTGTATTGGATACAAGCAGGTTGTCTTCAACCTTGCAACCGTGCACTGTAGCTGGGACTACAGCTGGGATTATTCGTTCGAATCGTGCAAGTCAAACAGTGAAACTGTGCATTTCCCTTTATCCCTTGAGATCGTGCATATGAATTTAAGATAAAAACATACACCTGACTCCTTCCAAGTTGTACGCCAGGAAAACCCAAGCGTGAGCTACTAACAAGCAGCTTCATTATAAGAAAACAACAGATGCAATCGATATTCCATTTTTTTTTGTTTGTTAGAGTTGAATTCAATGACAGGGGTGAGTTTCTACTCATAGAGAAACGTGGCAGCCAAAATCTACTGGATTCCGCCCAAAAGAATCTGCTTCCAGGTGCCGCTGGGTCGTCTTCCTCCATGGAACTACCCAGGCACGAACTCGCTTCACGCACAGGTTGGAAAGAGGCTCGATTGGATGCCTATTCGTTACTATTAGCTGCGGATTCCTGCTCCATCCTCTTAGCCAAGCTCAAAGCTGACCTTTGCTTGCCGTTTCGTGTGCCCAAGGGGCCTCTAGCCGACACCGCAGCAGCTGCAGCTGCTGGTCGGCCGGCCAGTGTCGCTGCCCTAGCGGCAGGTCGAGTTACAGGTGGGGCGCCGCCCTGGGCAAGATGAGGAGGAAAGAAGGAGGAGAAAGGAAGTTGTTGTTGGATCGGAGCTCTAGGGCTCAAAGATTCGCCCCAAGGTCGCCCCTTCCTCTGATCGGCCTGCTTGCGATGCGCCGCTTTTGCGGCTCTGTGCTATCGGGTAGAGGAAGACGGATAAGTGAGAAAAGGAAGTAAAGGAAAGGGAAAAAGGATATTAAACCAAATCTTTGGAAAAATTGCATTATTGGTCCAATGATTTTAAGATCATCATAATATTTGACTCGATGGTCCAAATTGAATGATTCTTCTTGCATCCTTTCAAGCACGAACTCCTCTACCTACTCAAGGCATGGAAGCATACTGATTAGACTGATTCACTGGATCAAAGTTCAAATTGCATATGTGTTTACTTGATTCAACTTAATGAACTTAATAATCAACATTGATATCATTAATTGCCTTAGGTGATTCAAACTCAACTATTGATTCACATATTAACTTATTTGATTAACCATGATATTTAATTTGATATTCAACACTAATTGAGGTGTTTCACGTAATTCGAGGTATTTGTTGACTAACCCTGATATGGGTCGTAACAGAAAAGATAGTGTTTTTCTATTGCAAACTCATGAATTACAATGCATGAAATGAAAACATGGGTAGTGGGGATACTCCCCACACCCTAGTGTATGGGACTACTTGCTCATGGCAAGAACAAAGAAGGAGGCGGGAAGAGAGAGAGAAAGCATTATCTCCACATAGGAGGGAGGAAGGTCGACCCCTTGGAGTAGAGAGCAACTATCTTCACACTACTTGGTTGACTTGATGAAGACTTCTTCACTTACCACCTTCTATGTCGATGAGAGAGAAAGCAGCTTGAGGATGAAGTGTGGATCTTGGATCGATAGCCTTGGGGTGGAGGATGGAAGATGAGACAACTCTGGAATGGTTGGGGCAGCCTTTGGGCGTCTAAGAATTCGATCCTTTGTGAAGACCCCCTTGGGTCCTATTTATAGGCTTTGAGTGAATCTCAAACGGTCTTGAGTTGTGGGTCCAAACGGTCGTGGAGACCATTTGGGCTCTTTCGGTTTGAAGACCATTTGGACTCTCTCAGTTTGAAGATGGTTTGAGTCCTCACAGTTTGGAGATCATTTGCGTTCATACGGTCTTGGGACCGTATGGCTTCACATGGTCTTAGGATCGTTTGGCTTCTGTTCGATCTTGGGACCGTTTGAGTTCATTCAGTCTTGGGACCGTTTGGACTTCATTCGGTCTTGGGATCGTTTGGGGCATTTGTGATTTTTTTGGGTTTTTTCTGTAAGAAGAAAAAGATAAATGTTAGTTTAATGGTGAATTCATAATAACGTAGAAAGTTAAGGATTATATCTAATTTATCTAAGAAAGAGTATGGAAAATTAAGAAAAACTAGTAAGATAACATCACAAAATGGGAGGTTATCACTATCCAGACCGACCCCTTCCTTCGTTTGACAACCAAGGGAGCTTCTAGGAAGAGGAGTAGCCTGTAAAAGCTACAAAATCACCATGAACCACAATTATAATAGATTTTTTCTTGCATGACTATACATACTATGCATCTTTTTGATCAAGCTTATATAGGACACCCCAAAGCATGATAGCTTCATTTCTATCCTAAACATGTAATATCATCTCTTTCATCTCTAATTATCATTCAGGTTTTACTTCTTCTTCCTCTTGATTGGGCTCCATGGTTACCCACAATGGTTTTAGCTATATAGAGCTAAAACCTCCACCTTTCTCTCTTTGACCTAGGTGATACTAGATCTAGCTAGATGGAGCCAAGATGGATCTTTAGGAGGTTGATGGCAATGTTTGAAGGCTAGTCGATGTAGCTTGGAAGAGGAGGATCTATTCCACACATTTTTAGGAGGATTTCTTACTCTTTCCTTAATTTAATCATGCATTCATAGCCTAAATAGTAGAGATATGCTTAGATCTCACCTTACATACCTAGATCTTACTCTATGTGCTTAAATGCTTTCCTGTTATAGGCTGGTTTGCGTCCTTGTAGGATTGTCTCAAAATTGCATTCTTACGTCTGTATTTTAATGTTGACTCATAATATTGATAAGGTATCTTCTTGTGGTGTTAAAGCTGAAAATCCAAAATATATGTGATTTTGTCATTACAATGACTCATTTATGGCCTTTAGGATACCACAATAATGTAAAATAAATTATATTATCTTTTTTTTTTCTTCTGTATGTATGATAATATAGATATATAACATGTTTCCAAAACTTTTCATAATTATGGAAATATATTGAACATATGCAACATACCAAGAACTATCTCATCATGATTATAGAATGATATATATATGTGCTTAATCTTGTTTTAGCCATAACTTACTCATATTTTGAAGTTTGATCATGAAACTTAGTATGTTGTTACATGACTATAATATGAAGAGAAATATACCTTTGGAGGTAAAATTGAAGCCTTACTTAATGTGTTGAACTTATCTATGCCCAAAATGACATTTTGTGCAATAATGGGCACTATGAGAGATGTTATGAACCTTCTTTGACTCCCATGGTTTTTTATACATATCCCTCATCATAACATACCCTTATACCTGGTTCAATTCTTTAAAAGTAATATGAAATTACTTTGTGAACTTTGGCATTGATATAGTCTAAATGGTTATTTGAACCTTGTGATGATATTTTGTACCCTAATGGGTACTTGCATATATTTATTATTAGGATAATTTGTATCTTATAATGTTCATATGCTTATACTAAATTATATAGAGAAATGCAAGTAAAATACTTACATCATAATTTCACACAATGGATCATGAAAAGTAAACATGAAGTTTGAAAGTTTATACATATAATATGATCTTTATATAATTGAGGACAAACTTAATTAAAAGATTCCACCTAATGGGATATCTCACCTTCTCAGATTAATATCCATACTTTTCTTATGTTATCTTCCTATAACTATAAGAACTGAATAAGTGTTACATAAACGATAACATTGTATGATGTCTTTTGGATATGAGAACAAAGGTAGACTTGATGCCTTGAGACATGTGCCTTGAAGGCAATGATATGCATACCTTCATTAGGATGGTGGTAGCATCAAATTGTTATAATTAGTCCATGGTTGGATATAAATGAATTCTAGTATAATAGAAAATATATCATATACTTAATATGGAGTTCAATGTGGCCATTTCTATCGATACATACATCCTTATAAATATAGGATATACTCTAAAACAATCAAGTGGGCCTTAGAGGAGATATGTGATAAGGTTTGAATACTTTTGGATTAAATGTTCTCAAGAGGAAAATTTGTTTTTATGCCCTCAATAATGATGATTAATCTAATAACACTTTATTGCATTTCCCTAATAGTCATGCTGCTGAAAGCTAGTTCAAAGTAGACTTGATATGTAAAGATGGCTCATCTATGCTTAGTTTTATCCTACTTGTACTCTAAAATTGACTTGATTATAACTTTTGTACCTTTTAGATTTTTGATCTAAAACTTTTATGTTTTCAATTTATATCTTTTGAAGATATGTACAAACTTATAGGCAAATATGAGATTTCTATGAGGCCCTATTACTATTTTTGTCTTAACAATATTTTTTGGATTTGTTGTAACGTGTAATTTGTGAATTGGGGCCTTGTTATGGCCAATGATTGGAACGTGAATCACATTGATGTGGTTTGGAATATGTGAATATATTTTATATCCAGTGCATTTGTTAGAATTAATTAATTTCTACAATTATAACTCCATATCTTGTTTGTAACTTGTTAGATGCAATTGATAAATGGGTATTTGACTTAACTAACAAAGTGTAACCCTAAATCATGTAGTGCCTTGTGACTTTAGAGTTGTCTCAGTGTGATGATTTGTTTGATAGTGAAACGAGTTTCTTTGTAGTAAATGTAGGGAAATATGGCTACATAATAGGCATCAGAAACAAAATTTTTACTACCATATTCCCCATAAACCAGCGGATCGTGTCAAGAACTATATAATGGGAAGGATGGTTTCCATGATATATCTGGTCCTAGAGCAAGTATAGTGACATCTCCTCATCATTGTAGATGTGCAATTGTATTCTAGTTGCACTGGGACTCGTCTGACTGTTGTGTCTCCTGGTCTGCATCACAGAAAAAATGTTGACATTGTCCTCCTAGCGACAGACGACAACCTCCATGCCTCTATGAAAGTCCACACAGTCTGCCTAGAATTCCTGTCATCCTACTAGAATAGATAAGAAGGAGTTTTTCCTCCTGTTGGTGTACTAGTCACCAACTTTATCTCCCACAATTCTTTCTCCCTTGCTATCCCTCCCTTTAGTAGGAGGACTTGTTTGGGCTCTCTATTAGTTACCACAATCAGAGAGGACAACAATTTTCAGAAACAATTGAGTTGTGTTCTGGGAAGCCCTCAATACCCCTCTATTTATATGAGGGGTTAGCGTCTGGGTTCCCAATCCATGTGGGACTGGAAAGGATAATAAGATCTTAAATTTTTGCAACCTGTATGTGAGACTCCTAACCTTGATTTAATGGTTAAACATGATAAATTACCATAATTTAATTCTTAGAACTATAATATAACCTTTTAATATGATTTGTAATCACAAGACAAGCTTAACTTTCAAGTTTGGTCCAATTTGGACACTTTTTTGTGCACGTTATGCAATTTTATTCACATTTTGGACTTTTCTGCCATTTACCCAAATGAAAGGTTTTCTTTGCAATTTGTCACATACATTATGTTCCTTAGATATTATCTTATCATTCTTAAGTATTTTGAGCCATGAGGCTCCTAGTTGAGCCATGGTTTGAAGGTGTTTTCCTCAAGGGTATTTTAGGGTTGGCTGGGAAATTCGACAAAGTAAAACTAAGCAGGTCTATATGGACGGTGGGGGAGCTACTTGTGTGTGTGCTTGTATATTCTTAATAGTTTAAGTCCATGAACACTTGGAAAGATACTAGAACTTCAACATTTTCTTTTTCTTTATCTTAAAGTTTTATATACCTATCCCTAAGCACCCAAACGAACCATTTGCTCTCCACCACTTCCCTCCTTGTACGAACCTCGTTCTACCTCTGTGCTGCTGTGAAGTTCCTATCCAAGGAAGAATAAAGTGGGGATCTTCTTGGAAAAAGAATTTTGTGTTTCAATTGACTTCCTTTAGGGGTTCATAAATCTCCTTTCTAGTGATCTTGACCTAAAAGTGTAAGTATTACCTTATTTCCTCGATTTATTTCTTTGTTATCCTTCCTCCTACCTTTCTCCATGTCAGAACCTTGTTGTTCCATGGTAGAAATTGCTCTAAATCTCTAAAACCCTACCTTTCTTGCTCTTTATGCTTAGGGTTTGCTCACAACTTATGCTTGGAATTTCTACCCTATCTGCTTGTGTTTTATTCTGTTTGGGATTTTATCTTCTAATTAGAGGTAAGTTTTATAACTTGCTCCACGTTTATTGCTTACCATAAGCTTGCTAGCTCATGTTCTTGCTTTTAAAAAATGACCCATTCACTAAAAACTATGCTGGATTTGGATTTCAATTTTTATAATGTTCCCTATTCTGATTTCATTTGTAGATGAACCTGTGATCATGTGTACATTATTCCTAAGGTATAATATGACTTGGATCAGGTTGGTTTGACAACCTATGGTGCTAAATACCTATCAACCAATGGTCAATTTTAGGGTTTAAAGCTGATTTCTTCAATAAACCCATGACCTAATGGTGGTACCATTGCAACAACCCTATGGTGTTGTCTTCATGACAACTGATTGGTGGTGACCAAGGGTGTCAACTGACATTCACCCCTTAGGTCAGGTGTTGGACTAATTAGAAGCCTTGTGATTAACAACTAAGTACCCTAATGACTCTATCAATCAATGGTGATGTTAGTTTGATATTCAATGGTGATTAATGAATATAGTGCTGATATAACAACCTATGGTGACTTAATGGTCACTGCTGATGGTGAATCAGGTCTCTACAACCTGTGGTGAGTTAAGCTTGTTGTGGGGTCTCATCTCCAAACCATAACATAAACACGATTAAAACTTAGCGGAAGCGAATCGGTAATCAGCGGAAGACAAAAATCACGGGGAATTAAAACTTTTTGAGACAAGAGCTTGGATCCATAAAAGCTTCTTTCATAAAGTGAGGTAAACTGTTTACATCTCAGGATAATTACTTCTTGAGTAATTATATACATCAAAATACAAAATCTCAAGATCACTAAACAAAAGACTCCAAGACCTGAGAGTACAGAGGACACATAGGACTGATTCTAACTACACCACATGGCAGGACAAATCTCCACCTGAGATTACTGCTGCCCCTGGTGCTGCTGCTGAGACTGGTCACCTGTAGGTTGGTTCCTTCGTCTCCGACGTCCACCTAAAAAGTTGAAGCCTACGGGGTGAGACAATTATACATAATTGTCCCAGCAAGAGTTATAACTCTTCGCCAGAAGCTTTATTATAACATCAAAGAATATTTTAAGCAGTAAAGCCTTCAAAGCATTCTGTAACAGTTGCAGGTATAACAAGATCTCAACCATTTAGGAGATATGGAGAATATAAACACTATTGTAATGTAACATCAATCAACTAACTTGGAGTTATCTCTAACAAGTTATACTACATGGTTGATTATGTTTTACAAACAACATTATGCCCTGTGGAGATGAGACTTACCACTCATACCCCAACTGATCGCTGAGAAGTCACATCAGTATCATACATAGGTCATTAAGAGAGCCGGATTCTCATGACCTTCACCTTCCTCAGTCAGTAAGAGGATCACTTGTAGGACATCTCGTGTCTCTACTACTATAGCTCACCAGGGTAAACTGGTCCTTCGCTATTCTAGAGTCACAGTGGCGTTCTGTACTCTCTTCATCATCAGGAGGTTTCATGTTTACCTACCACTGATACGGATATCTGTGCTTTCTTCGTCATCAGGAGGTTTCATGTTTACCTACCACTGATACGATATGAAAAAAATAGTGAAGGATGGATGGATTACACATCTACATCACTTTCCTACACTAGGATGTAAGGTTCTACACATCCATGTACCCCACATACTCAAAAGTATGTGCTCCAGGAGTTCCCTGAGGAAAACCTGTTTCACCATCATTTAATTTCTGACAATGATGGATCTATGATCAGGGCTCTACATTATACTTGATTAGTTAGGTACATTCAGTATTCTTTAACAACATACATTGTTCTACAAATAATAACAATAGCATAGCAGCTATAAAAGAAGAATACTAAATGTAACAGGCCTAACTCATATCAATCATCATTTCTCATTATCCTCATCACAAGTCATCTCTAAGGCATGACCTTGATGGTATTCATGGCTCTCATAGCCCATTATCAGTATAGGATGCCACTGGCAAGGCATCAGATTACTTTACTTATTCATAAGGCTAACAACATGCCTTTAATGAATATAACATCAGCATCCATACCTGGATATGATTACCCTCATATCAGAACCTGCATGGTTAATTCATCTGATAAAGGTAATACAACAATAAGGAATGTACTTCCTACTCTTGTCATAAGAGTTAAATCTTTAACTCAAATCAAATAGAGTTTAATACTCAAAAGCATGCCATTACCCTTGAATTAGGGTTTACTATTCACATCACATGTCATCACCCTTGAATTAGGGTTTACTATTCATATCAAGGTGAAATAAACTCATAACATCATCATGTATGAGTAACATCTTCATTGATACTCTTGGATTAGTTAAAGGTTCACCATTTATCATAATTAGGGTTTCTATGATCTCACACAGGTGGATCATACCCTAATTATGCTCATTTCTGTGTATTGGGGATGCTTCAATTGAGTTTCCTTTTAAAAAGGGTACTTTCTCTCTCTAGAAGTACTTTCTCTCTCTAGAAGTACTTTCTCTCTCATCATAAGGTTAGGTGATGTCAACATCACTTTAAACAGATTGGATTGGGGCTTCATAGGCTAACATAGCCAAAAACATCATCATTATGTGATTAGAGTTACTTTCTCTCTCTAGGGTACTTTCTCTTTCATCATACTAATGGTTGATGGTAACATTAGACTAGATCAAGTTGGATAGAGTCATTATGACTAAAAACATCATTCTCATGTAATTAGGGTTTGAATTGAGCAAGATATAACTCAATTGACCCTTCAGGGGTATATTGGTAATTCATCCCATTGATCATTATCATGGTCAAAACCCTTAGTCAAATAACCCCTTACTATCCTAGATTATCATTAGGGTTTGATTTGGGCAACATTGAACCATTTACATCATCAAATGATTGAATGAGGTCAACCTTGAATCACATTGATTGATTTCAATCATTAATCATCAATTGGATTGAGATTGGTTGAAAGTGTTGACTGTTTGCCCACATTGACCCTCCAAGACCACGAGCCTCTTTCTAACTCCAAGACCGCGAGCCCCCTTAGGCTTCAAGACCGAGAGCCTCTTCAAGGGTTCAAGACCGCGAAGCCTCCCATTGGTTGAAGTAAATGTTGAGACCGCGAAGACCAATTTGAGTTGAGACCGCGAGGGTCATGAAGACCGTTTGCCCTTCTTTGACCTCAGGACCGCGAGGCCCTTCGCGGTCTTGAGACCGCGAGCCTCCTCTCGGTCTTGAGACCGTGAGCCCCCTCACGGTCTTGAGACCGCGAACCCTCTCACGGTCTTGAGACCGTGAGCCCCCTCACGGTCTTGAGACCGCGAGCCCCCTCACGGTCTTGAGACCGCGAGCCCTCTCACGGTCTTGAGACCGCGAGGCTCTCATGGTCTCAGCCGCTTGGTCCTTCAACAAGGCTCAAAGATGCAACCGATAATGTCAACCCATGTTGAAGCCCTCAAATGGTCAAAGCTATGTTGACCACTTATGGATTTAGTCAACTAAGATTATGCTTGATCACTTGGTCATTCAATTGACCCATAATGGTTAACCAATTATGGTTGAAATCGATTCAATTAGGGTCTATCAATGTTCACCCATCAACACCCAACAATGTGCATCAACACAAGGTTGAACCCTTCAATTGAGCTCCAATTGGGCCCAAACTTGGCCCAAACGGTCTTGAGGTCATGTGGGTGGACCCCACATGGTATTGAGACCGTTTTACCAAGATTTCATCAAAGTCTAAGGTGATTTGATAGGGGTTGAATCATGATTGAACCACAAAATAGAATTTTGATTAAATTGATAACTTATTTGCAATTGGGTCCTCAATTGATCAAATTACTCAAACCTAGACCTTCAAACGGTCTTGGGTGACTGTCCTCTCGGTCTTGAGACCGTTTGGATGAGTTCCAAACGGTCTTGAGACCGTTTACCCATCCAATTTTGGATTCTAGTGGAAATTCATCAAGGTTAAACAAATTGAGTTGATGATTATATCAATATTTAATTGCAATGTAAATTGGTATAAAAGTACCTTCAATTGGTCAACAAATCTTGACCCCAGACCTCCAAACGGTCTTGGTTGATTTCCCTCGCGGTCTTGAGACCGTTTGGTGACCCCCAAACGGTCTTGAGACCGTTTAGGTCAATCAACCCTAAAAACCCTAATTAGGTCACCATAATTTTAGTACTGATTTTACCTAGGGTTAGCCCTAGTATTCACCCTTCAACCCTTAGCCCGTTTGGAATTAGACCATCAAACTTGGTGAGTTGTTAATTATCATAATTTTGAACAGTAATCTCATACGGTCAATGCTTAGTCAACGACCTTACACGGTCTTGAGACCGTTTGCCCAAAAAGGCAATTTCAGACCGTTTGAAAATCAGTATTTAATTCATTTAAAGTTGTGACTTAAAAAGGTCATATCTCCCGATTCCTTTGGAGTTAGTCTCCCAAATGTTGAGGGTAATTAGCCTATATAATTAGGAATAGATTTCTTATACGTTCTACGCTCAGTCAACGGGGCCAAACGGTCTTGAGACCGTTTTACCTGTCGCGGTCTTGAGACCGTTTGCTCACCTCACGGTCTTGAGTCCGAGAGAGAGAACTGCTAGGACCGTTTAAGGAAAAGAAAAGCGGTGGGTTTTTATTGGAAATCACGCCTTCATCTTCTAGCTCAAGAACAGTACAGATATCCCACGGTTTTTCTTGCAAAATAGCAGGAAAAAGTAGGGAAACACTAAGAGCTATCATCAAAACGCATATAAAGATGCACATAGTAAAGCATGGGTTTAGAGTTATAAAACCCGCCTAAAGCTTGCTTCTTGAGCTCCAAGCTTTCAAGCTCCGAGCTCTAATGGCGTCCTTGCGTTCTTACAGGTTGGCCAAGGTGAAAACTCCAAGGAAGGATGAAAAGAGACGGCTAGAAAGGTAGGGTTTCAAGAGTTAGACATGAAGATGACCTTGAATTCGAGTTTTAACCATGGAATTAGGCAAGAAGAGGGGTTTAAACCTACCTTGCACCCCTTGGTCGTCCTCCTTAGCTCCAAGGCAGTCCTTGGTCGTCTTTGGTGAAATGAAACAGTAAGGTAACGAAGGGTGAGTTCCCTTGCAACTAAGGGAAGGAGAGCTTATATACATGGGGTAGGATTTTCAACATTAGTTCATAAGTTGTCCATAATTCCAACTAGGTCCCTCCTTCTTTACTTGATCGTTCCTTCCTCTTTATTCTAAGGACAAACCTTCTCTTAAGGTTTTAGGATAAGAAGGTAAAGGAGAGCAAGCTAATAATGAGGTACATACATAGAGAAACATTGCACATATACCCTGATTATTCACTCACAAGGTATATCTCATAACTTGATAATTCAATTGAGGTGACTTCCTCATCATTTCTTCTCTAAATGATGGCAAGAGACTAAAAGATACATTAGATGACATATTTTACAATTTGCATCCCTTAATTTGGGTAAATTGCATTTTGCCCCAAATTAGGGTTTTAAGCACCGGGATTGCTTCCACAGCTGCACCTTGGTGCCTTAGCTTGGGAAATCCCTCAAACTTAGCTAAACAAATTTCTCATGATGTCTCAATCATCAGAGGAATATCTCATCATGTGCAAATTGCAAGCTAGCCCTTTTAACTGGGTAAATTGCACATAGGTCCCTGTATATCAAAACAATGCTACAACTTTAAATAAATAAAAAGGAGCAAATACTGAAATATACGTTTCTGAGAAACTTAATTACATGCTCAGAGTTAATCACAAAGATTTATTCACATATTTAGGCAAAACACCTAGGGTTGACTCATAACCCAGGTCAGGGATGTTACAAATTATCCACCCCTTACAAGGATTTCGTCCCCGAAATCAATAAAACATACTACAAGAAAAGGGCAGGATACTTCCTTCTCATCTCATCCTCTAACTCCCAAGTGGCTTCTTCAATACCACGATGGTTCCAGAGGACTTTCACAAGACTTATATCTTTCTTCTTTAGCTTTTTAATTCGTTTATCAAGGATTGACACTGGTCCCTCCTCATAGGATATGTCATCATTCAATTCTACCTCCATAGGTTGTAGAACTGACTCGGTGTCTGGGTGACATTTCTTCAACATAGAAATGTGAAACACAGGATGTAACCTCTGTAATTCTGGGGGAAGCTCTAGTTTATATGCTACCTTTCCAATCCGTTCAATGATTGGATAAGGCCCCATATATCTAGGAGCTAACTTCCCTTTCCTTCCAAAACGAAGGACCCCTTTCCAAGGCGAGACCTTAAGATACACTCTGTCTCCAACCTGGAACTCTAAGGGTCTACGACGTTTGTCAGCATAAGATTTCTGCCTATCCTGAGCAATCTTAATCTTATGTTGTATAACTTTAATCTTTTCCGTGGTTTGCTGCACCAGGTCAGGACCTAACAACTGATGCTCACCAGTCTCAAACCAACACAAGGGTGATCTACAACGTCTACCATATAAAGCTTCATAAGGTGCCATATCAATACTATGCTGATAGCTATTGTTATAGGCAAACTCTATCAAGCTTAGGTGTAGATCCCAACTTCCGGTGAACTGGAGAACACATGCTCGCAACAGATCTTCTAAGGTTTGTATGGTCCTTTCCGACTGTCCATCAGTCTGTGGATGAAAGGCCGTACTAAACCTTAGCTTGGTGCCTAAGGCTCTGTGCAACTGCTCCCAAAAACGACTGGTAAACTGAGGACCTCTGTCAGAAACTATTGTGACAGGAACTCCGTGCAAACGCACTATCTCTTTAACATACAACTCTGATAACCTTTCAGCAGAATAGGTTGTTTTGACAGGTAAGAAATGTGATGTCTTAGTCAACCTATCAACAATTACCCAAATGGAATCATGTCCTTTGCTTGTCCTGGGTAGGCCAACAACAAAGTCCATGGTCACATGGTCCCACTTCCACTGTGATATGGGTAAAGGTTGCATTGTCCCTGCAGGCTTCTGGTGTTCAGCTTTAACTTGCTGACACACAGGACACCTCAGAACAAACTCTGCAACGTCCTTCTTCATCCCAGGCCACCAATACAAATCTTTCAAATTCCGATACATCTTGGTGCTCCCTGGATGCATAGCATACATGGAAGAATGGGCTTCTTCCAGGACTAACTTCCTCAAGTTGTCCACATCCGGAACTATCATTCTTCCATTATAACAAGCTACTTGATCTTTTGAGTCATGAAAACCATCTTGCTTCTCATTTCCATACTCAGATCTTATATGTTGAACTGCAGCAACATCTAGCTGTGCCTCTTTAATCTGCTCCCTTAGAGTAGGTTTAATATGCATCTCAGCTAACAAACCGGTTAACAATGACACCTTCAACTGTACATTGTTTTGCCTTAAAGAGATAAGCATATCTCTTCTAGAGCATACTAAAGAGTTTAGTTGTGCTCTATTCATGGTTGATGTTGCTGATTTCCTACTCAAGGCATCTGCAACGACATTGGCCTTGCCTGGATGGTAATCATTTGTACAGTCATAGTCCTTGATTAACTCCATCCAACGACGTTGCCTCATGTTGAGCTCATGCTGAGAGAAGATATACTTAAGGTTTTTATGGTCTGTGAAAATCTAAAATGTCTCTCCGTAGAGATAATGTCTCCAGATCTTCAAAGCATGAACCACAGCAGCTAACTCTAGATCGTGTGTTGGATAATTCTCCTCGTGTTTCTTAAGCTGTCGGGAAGAAAAAGAAATCACTTGTTTATCCTGCATCAACACACATCCTAGTCCATTCTTGGAAGCATCACAGAAAACTACATATCCTTTTCCTTGTTCAGGTAGCACTAGCACAGGTGCACTTGTCAACCTCTCCTTCAGCAACTGGAAAGATTGTTGACACTTATCACTCCAAGAAAAAGGAACATCTTTCCGGGTTAACTTAGTCAAAGGTAAAGCTATAGAACTAAAGTTCTTAATGAACCTTCGATAATAGCCAGCTAACCCCAAGAAACTTCGAATCTCCGTCGGTGTCTTTGGTTGTTCCCATTGTAGAACAGATTCTACCTTTGTAGGGTCAACACGAATTCCCGAGGCGGATATTACATGTCCAAGAAAAGATACCTTCGGCAGCCAGAACTCACACTTGCTAAACTTAGCGTACAGCTTATGTTCTCTTAGCAAGGTCAAAGCTTGGCGAAGATGCTGCTCATGCTGCTGAGCATTCATACTATAAATCAGGATGTCATCTATGAAGACGACAACACACTGATCAAGGAAAGGTCGAAAAACTCTATTCATGAGTTCCATAAATGCAGCTGGTGCATTGGTTAGTCCAAACGACATAACCGTGAACTCATAGTGACCATATCTTGTCCTAAAGTCATACTTGGATATGTCACTATCCTTAATACGGAGTTGATGTAATCCAGACCTCAAGTCTATTTTTGAAAAGACTGTTGCACCACGCAACTGGTCAAAGAGATCATCAATCCTCGGCAGAGGATACTTATTCTTTATTGTCACTTTATTGAGTTGTCTGTAGTCAATGCACAACCGCATTGACCCATCTTTCTTTTTAACAAACAAGACCGGAGCACCCCAAGGTGAAGTACTCAGTCGGATAAAACCTCTCTCAAGTAGCTCTTGAAGCTGTTTCTTGAGTTCTGCCATCTCGGCAGGCGCCATCCTATACGGAGTTTGAGCTATGGGTTTCGTATCTGGAATCAGATTGATTTCAAAGTCAATCTCCCGAGGTGGTGGTATACCAGGAAGTTCTTCAGGAAACACATCCTCGAATTCCCTGACTATGGGAACTTCAGCAGGATTGGTCCTTTCCTTGGTAACATCTACCACATGGGCTAAGAATGCATAACATCCTTGCCTCAACAGCTTATCAGCAACCATAGCTGACACAAGACAGGTGGGCAGAATCTTTCTTTCACCTTGAAAGATCCATGTGTTGCTTTCATCAGCAAACACAGCCAACTTGGACTCACAATCCAAGACAACTCTATACCTTTCTAAGGTATCCATCCCGAGGATTATATCAAATCCCTGCATATCAAGTGGTATAAGATCCACTTGAATGTGATGGTCCGAAAAGAAAAGGATGCAGGGAGAACATACCTCCTACAAAACGGCAGACCCAGTCAACGGAGTCTCTAACAACAAACTATCTGCTCTAAGGCTAACAGTCATATTGCAGTTACGAATCACTTCACGAGTGATGAAAGAGTGCGTAGCACCCGGATCAATCAGAATGGATACAACACATGATATAGACATATCAGAATATAAAAGTTTCATCTGACATGCCACTACCCGTGGATTGACCACTGCTTCAGGTGGGTTCATAGCATAGAACCTCGCAGTCGCCTGGTGTTGAGGTGGTGCTGATGATCCAGCTTGAGACGCTTGTCCACGTCCTCGAGCTGCTCCTTGATGTTGTCTATTCTGAGATCCCTGTTGATTCTGTCTCGGGGGTTGTTGTGTCACACCGACAGGCCTAGAACGACAATCCTTCATCAAGTGTCCCACCTTACCACAGTTGTAGCAACTCTTCTCCTGTTGCTGTGGTCTGGGTGGTCCAGTAACTGACACTGATGCAGAACTGTGCGTCCCTTGAAGCGGTTGACTTCGCCCTCTACCTCTGCTTGGTGTCCATTGAGTTTGAAAACTCGATCTGGGTGGTGGAGGGTTAGGTGCAGAGAATCTAGGTTTCTTGGAATCCCTAGATGAAGAACCCTGGAACTGTGGATATCTTTTATGGGTTTGTCTTTTCTCAACCACAGATCTCTCTATCCTTCAGACTGACTCAACGAAGGTAGAGAATCTCTCTCTGTTTTCTAAGGCAGACACAGGGGTTGACATATCAGAATTCAAACCCTTCTCGAATCTTCTGATTCTTTCCTCATCCGTAGCAGCCATGTGTGGACAGAACCGCAACAACTCCATAAACTTAGCTTCATACTCACTAATGTTCATCATACCCTGCCTTAGTTTTTCAAACTGAGAGATCTTCTCATCTAGGAAGGTCTTTGGAAAATATCTATTGATAAATTCCCGACGAAACTCTTCCCATGAGAACTCTACTCCAGGTCTCTTCTGCTCTTCCATGTTCCACCAGTGACCAGCACTGCCTTTGAGAAGATAGACAGCATGTCTAACCTTCTCAGCTTCCGGAATCATAAGGATCCTGAAAGCCTTCTCCAACTCTGTCAACCATAAGTCAGCATCTGCAGGGTCGGCAGTTCCGAAGTACTCGGTAGCTCCGACACGACGAAGTCGTTCGAATGTCTTACCAATACCTTGTACTTCAGGCTGGGCAGGTGCCCTAGGTGCAGGAATGGGCATCCTATCGGTTATATGTGTCATGGCAGTCATGAACTGCCCGAACATTGTCTGTACAACTGGATCACTCATGTCAGCTGGGTTGAACTGGGGTGGCTCTCTTGGCAACTCAGGTGCAGGTTGTTCTATTCTCGGAACTCTTGCACCGCCTCGAGGTGCACTAGCACTACTTTCTGCCGCGTGCTCATCGTGATGTTCTGACATTCTTATGTATCTTCTTCTCCTGAGGAGCAGAAGATTCTATTAGATGAGGAAGGAGTACTAAAGGTAGACTCAACATCCTAAGTCCTATGCCTCTGTAGACTCAACTGAACCTGGAGCTCTGATACCACTAGTTGTGGGGTCTGATCTCCAAACCATAACATAAACACGATTAAAACTTAGCGGAAGCGAATCGGTAATCAGCGGAAGACAAAAATCACGGGGAATTAAAACTTTTTGAGACAAGAGCTTGGATCCATAAAAGCTTCTTTCATAAAGTGAGGTAAACTGTTTACATCTCAGGATAATTACTTCTTGAGTAATTATATACATCAAAATACAAAATCTCAAGATCACTAAACAAAAGACTCCAAGACCTGAGAGTACAGAGGACACATAGGACTGATTCTAACTACACCACATGGCCGGACAAATCTCCACCTGAGATTACTGCTGCCCCTGGTGCTGCTGCTGAGACTGGTCACCTGTAGGTTGGTTCCTTTGTCTCCGACGTCCACCTAAAAAGTTGAAGCCTACGGGGTGAGACAATTATACATAATTGTCCCAGCGAGAGTTATAACTCTTCGCCAGAAGCTTTATTATAACATCAAAGAATATTTTAAGCAGTAAAGCCTTCAAAGCATTCTGTAACAGTTGTAGGTATAATAAGATCTCAACCATTTAGGAGATATGGAGAATATAAACACTATTGTAATGTAACATCAATCAACTAACTTGGAGTTATCTCTAACAAGTTATACTACATGGTTGATTATGTTTTACAAACAACATTATGCCCTGTAGAGATGAGACTTACCACTCATACCCCAACTGATCGTTGAGAAGTCACATCAGTATCATACATAGGTCATTAAGAGAGCCGGATTCTCATGACCTTCACCTTCCTCAGTTAGTAAGAGGATCACTTGTAGGACATCTCGTGTCTCTACTACTATAGCTCACCAGGGTAAACTGGTCCTTCGCTATTCTAGAGTCACAGTGGCGTTCTGTACTCTCTTCATCATTAGGAGGTTTCATGTTTACCTACCACTGATACAGATATCTGTGCTTTCTTCGTCATCAGGAGGTTTCATGTTTACCTACCACTG
The DNA here is from genome assembly GCA_963693085.1 of Alisma plantago-aquatica. NCBI lineage: Eukaryota > Viridiplantae > Streptophyta > Magnoliopsida > Alismatales > Alismataceae > Alisma > Alisma plantago-aquatica. Next base: position 555,633,857 of record OY856411.1, read on the forward strand.
ATACGATATGAAAAAAATAGTGAAGGATGGATGGATTACACATCTACATCACTTTCCTACACTAGGATGTAAGGTTCTACACATCCATGTACCCCACATACTCAAAAGTATGTGCTCCAGGAGTTCCCTGAGGAAAACCTGTTTCACCATCATTTAATTTCTGACAATGATGGATCTATGATCAGGGCTCTACATTATACTTGATTAGTTAGGTACATTCAGTATTCTTTAACAGCATACATTGTTCTGCAAATAATAACAATAGCATAGCAGCTATAAAAGAAGAATACTAAATGTAACAGGCCTAACTCATATCAATCATCATTTCTCATTATCCTCATCACAAGTCATCTCTAAGGCATGACCTTGATGGTATTCATGGCTCTCATAGCCCATTATCAGTATAGGATGCCACTGGCAAGGCATCAGATTACTTTACTTATTCATAAGGCTAACAACATGCCTTTAATGAATATAACATCAGCATCCATACCTGGATATGATTACCCTCATATCAGAACCTGCATGGTTAATTCATCTGATAAAGGTAATACAACAATAAGGAATGTACTTCCTACTCTTGTCATAAGAGTTAAATCTTTAACTCAAATCAAATAGAGTTTAATACTCAAAAGCATGCCATTACCCTTGAATTAGGGTTTACTATTCACATCACATGTCATCACCCTTGAATTAGGGTTTACTATTCATATCAAGGTGAAATAAACTCATAACATCATCATGTATGAGTAACATCTTCATTGATACTCTTGGATTAGTTAAAGGTTCACCATTTATCATAATTATGGTTTCTATGATCTCACACAGGTGGATCATACCCTAATTATGCTCATTTCTGTGTATTGGGGATGCTTCAATTGAGTTTCCTTTTAAAAAGGGTACTTTCTCTCTCTAGAAGTACTTTCTCTCTCTAGAAGTACTTTCTCTCTCATCATAAGGTTAGGTGATGTCAACATCACTCTAAAACAGATTGGATTGGGGCGTCATAGGCTAACATAGCCAAAAACATCATCATTATGTGATTAGAGTTACTTTCTCTCTCTAGGGTACTTTCTCTTTCATCATACTAATGGTTGATGGTAACATTAGACTAGATCAAGTTGGATAGAGTCATTATGACTAAAAACATCATTCTCATGTAATTAGGGTTTGAATTGAGCAAGATATAACTCAATTGACCCTTCAGGGGTATATTGGTAATTCATCCCATTGATCATTATCATGGTCAAAACCCTTAGTCAAATAACCCCTTACTATCCTAGATTATCATTAGGGTTTGATTTGGGCAACATTGAACCATTTACATCATCAAATGATTGAATGAGGTCAACCTTGAATCACATTGATTGATTTCAATCATTAATCATCAATTGGATTGAGATTGGTTGAAAGTGTTGACCGTTTGCCCACATTGACCCTCCAAGACCACGAGCCTCTTTCTAACTCCAAGACCGCGAGCCCCCTTAGGCTTCAAGACCGCGAGCCTCTTCAAGGGTTCAAGACCGCGAAGCCTCCCATTGGTTGAAGTAAATGTTGAGACCGCGAAGACCAATTTGAGTTGAGACCGCGAGGGTCATGAAGACCGTTTGCCCTTCTTTGACCTCAGGACCGCGAGGCCCTTCGCGGTCTTGAGACCGAGAGCCTCCTCTCGGTCTTGAGACCGTGAGCCCCCTCACGGTCTTGAGACCGCGATCCCTCTCACGGTCTTGAGACGGTGAGCCCCCTCACAGTCTTGAGACCGCGAGCCCTCTCCGGTCTTGAGACCGCGAGGCTCTCATGGTCTCAGCCGCTTGGTCCTTCAACAAGGCTCAAAGATGCAACCGATAATGTCAACCCATGTTGAAGCCCTCAAATGGTCAAAGCTATGTTGACCACTTATGGATTTAGTCAACTAAGATTATGCTTGATCACTTGGTCATTCAATTGACCCATAATGGTTAACCAATTATGGTTGAAATCGATTCAATTAGGGTCTATCAATGTTCACCCATCAACACCCAACAGTGTGCATCAACACAAGGTTGAACCCTTCAATTGAGCTCCAATTGGGCCCAAACTTGGCCCAAACGGTCTTGAGGTCATGTGGGTGGACCCCACATGGTATTGAGACCGTTTTCCCAAGATTTCATCAAAGTCTAAGGTGATTTGATAGGGGTTGAATCATGATTGAACCACAAAACAGAATTTTGATTAAATTGATAACTTATTTGCAATTGGGTCCTCAATTGATCAAATTACTCAAACCTAGACCTTCAAACGGTCTTGGGTGATTGTCCTCTCGGTCTTGAGACTGTTTGGATGAGTTCCAAACGGTCTTGAGACCGTTTGCCCATCCAATTTTGGATTCTAGTGGAAATTCATCAAGGTTAAACAAATTGAGTTGATGATTATATCAATATTTAATTGCAATGTAAATTGGTATAAAAGTACCTTCAATTGGTCAACAAATCTTGACCCCAGACCTCCAAACGGTCTTGGTTGATTGCCCTCGCGGTCTTGAGACCATTTGGTGACCCCCAAACGGTCTTGAGACCGTTTAGGTCAATCAACCCTAAAAACCCTAATTAGGTCACCATAATTTTAGTACTGATTTTACCTAGGGTTAGCCCTAGTATTCACCCTTCAACCCTTAGCCCGTTTGGAATTAGACCATCAAACTTGGTGAGTTGTTAATTATCATAATTTTGAACAGTAATCTCATACGGTCAATGCTTAGTCAACGACCTTACACGGTCTTGAGACCGTTTGCCCAAAAAGGCAATTTCAGACCGTTTGAAAATCAGTATTTAATTCATTTAAAGTTGTGACGTAAAAAGGTCATATCTCCTGATTCCTTTGGAGTTAGTCTCCCAAATTTTGAGGGTAATTAGCCTATATAATTAAGAACAGATTTCTTATACGGTCCACGATCAGTCAACGGGGCCAAACGGTCTTGAGACCGTTTGCCCTGTCGCGGTCTCGAGACCGTTTGCTCACCTCGCGATCTTGAGTCCGAGAGAGAGAACTGCTAGGACCGTTTAAGGAAAAGAAAAGCGGTGGGTTTTTCTTGGAAATCACGCCTTCATCTTCTAGCTCAAGAACAGTACAGATATCCCACGGGTTTGCTTGCAAAATAGCAGGGAAAAGTAGGGAAACACTAAGAGCTATCATCAAAACGCATATAAAGATGCACATAGTAAAGCATGGGTTTAGAGTTATAAAACCCGCCTAAAGCTTGCTTCTTGAGCTCCAAGCTTTCAAGCTCCGAGCTCTAATGGCGTCCTTGCGTTCTTACAGGTTGGCCAAGGTGAAAACTCCAAGGAAGGATGAAAAGAGACGGCTAGAAAGGTAGGGTTTCAAGAGTTAGACATGAAGATGACCTTGAATTCGAGTTTTAACCATGGAATTAGGCAAGAAGAGGGGTTTAAACCTACCTTGCACCCCTTGGTCGTCCTCCTTAGCTCCAAGGCAGTCCTTGGTCGTCTTTGGTGAAATGAAACAGTAAGGTAACGAAGGGTGAGTTCCCTTGCAACTAAGGGAAGGAGAGCTTATATACATGGGGTAGGATTTTCAACATTAGTTCATAAGTTGTCCATAATTCCAACTAGGTCCCTCCTTCTTTACTTGATCGTTCCTTCCTCTTTATTCTAAGGACAAACCTTCTCTTAAGGTTTTAGGAGAAGAAGGTAAAGGAGATCAAGCTAATAATGAGGTACATACATAGAGAAACATTGCACATATACCCTGATTATTCACTCACAAGGTATATCTCATAACTTGATAATTCAATTGAGGTGACTTCCTCATCATTTCTTCTCTAAATGATGGCAAGAGACTAAAAGATCCATTAGATGACATATTTTACAATTTGCATCCCTTAATTTGGGTAAATTGCATTTTGCCCCAAATTAGGGTTTTAAGCACCGGGATTGCTTCCACAGCTGCACCTTGGTGCCTTAGCTTGGGAAATCCCTCAAACTTAGCTAAACAGATTTCTCATGATGTCTCAATCATCAGAGGAATATCTCATCATGTGCAAATTGCAAGCTAGCCCTTTTAACTGGGTAAATTGCACATAGGTCCCTGTATATCAAAACAATGCTACAACTTTAAATAAATAAAAAGGAGCAAATACTGAAATATACGTTTCTGAGAAACTTAATTACATGCTCAGAGTTAATCACAAAGATTTATTCACATATTTAGGCAAAACACCTAGGGTTGACTCATAACCCAGGTCAGGGATGTTACACTTGTAGTTGTAGCATCAATTAAGTCTTAAACCAATGGTCTCTTGGGTCATTTGATGGAATGGTCAGTCCTACTCCAATTGATGGTTTTAATATATGAACTTGACCTAATGGTTAAGATCTAATGTTTCTTCATCCAATAAATTGGAATGATGCTTAAATGTAATATGTTGGTCCTAATAATGTGATTTAAATGGTTTCCTTTATGAGATCAACTTAAGAAGCTCATTTACTGATGGCTTGTTTTAAATAAACAATCACTTGTGGGGTTTACCCTACTCTCAATGGAACTTTTAATGTTGTTAATCAAGAGACGTCTAGGGTTAGATGGTGACTCTTTCTAGAGCACAACTCAATGAATTCATAGGTGGTTTGTTCAAGATGTTTACTTATGTAAACTATCTATGGCTTTACCTTTTCAACATTTCATGGTTAGAAGTTGATGCCTCAATTCCCATTGTTTTGGGTGAAGCCTATAGTGTAATGTTATGATTCTAATGATGAGAATTTGATGGTTTAATGCCTTAAACTTGTAGTCTTACCCTTACCCTCGTATGATTATGATTGATAATCACCATAATGAATTAATGGGTAACCCTAATGAGGTATATCTTGTTATACCTAGCTTTAATATAACTAAATGATGGTAATTGGGTATGAATAGTCCTTAAATGATTAATACAATCATGGAGTACTCTCTTATTGTTGTTGAAACCTTAGTATGCTATAACTCGATGGTTATACCTTGAGTTATGTGTGGATCCATACATGAAAATGGTGTGGATTGTGATGGTGATGCTTCACCTTATGCATCCATGATCTAATGGGGATTCCATGAGTTAGGATTTGGGTATGAGTGCTGATTAGTAACATTAATATAATTTATCTTGTTGAACCTAACTCTATTGCAAATAGATAAATATGAGTATTCATGAAAAACCTTCTTATATGATGGCATATGGTGGATTAATCTCCTTAATATGATCATAACCTTAATGTGTGAATTGGTGGTTATCATAGCCACATGGTTGATACTTTCTTATGCTAAACCTGTGCATCATGAATATGATGAGGGTTAATCATATCCTGATTCCTTGGATGTTGATATATAAAGGAATGTTTTTAATGTTAAAATGACCCTACTATGATTGTTTATGAATATCTCCCAGCTCGTTAATGTAATATTGTGTTGTTCGGTGTATTATATGTAAGTGATGTTGTTGAGCCTTGTTATAAGGCATGGAAAGATAATGATGATCTTGTAGAGAATAGTATGATGGTCTAGTGACCTTTGGGCATGGTTGATCCCTGAATGAAGTGTAATCCTATTATGTTGACAAGGGTTGATACCCTATGATATTGTGAAAAGAACTTATATCTTGTGATAGTATAATAACTAGTGTAGTCTCATGAATGGCAAGTGAATAGTACCACGTGATGTTGAGATGAGAAATTATGTTTCACAAGTTTTATATCTTTTGAAGTTGTGATACTTATATGCTTGCTAGAAGTGAATTAGGGTTTGTATGTCCACTTGTTTGATGCAACCTTAATTCACCAAATTGGAGATAACTAATCAAGTGAAACTCTAATCATGTAGTGACCTATGCCATAGAATCATCTTCAGTGTCGGAACTTGCTGGATGGTGAAATGAGTATTCCTACGGGAAACTCAGAGCGCATACTATTGAGTATGCGGGGTTCTTATTATCCTAACACCAAGTGTTTTGGGATGATGGATGCAGTCATACCTAGCCCGCTTTTTGAGAATGACTGTGGTCAGGTCTCAATGATTATAACATGATGTGATTAGATGACGACTGCGGTAGTACCTCGGTGATTGAGTTTGAATACCCTAGATGCTAGCACTGTGACCTATACCAAGGTGGGCTGGTTACATGACTATATGTCGTTGTTTTGCAATTTGACTATATGTCACTATGGTGCTGACTCGTACTGACTCAGTATGGAGAAGATCTTGGAGTCTGGCTCTTCGTAGATCTTATATGGAACTGATTGCGACCAAGTGGTGGTCAGTTGGACTTTGAGTGGTACAAATCAAACTCCCCAGGGCATAATAAAAGATGTAAGACAACCACGTAGTATATTTGTTTAGGGTTATACACAATGCTTCATATTAGATGATAACCCTTGTTTGCTTTCTTTTCACTGAGATCATGTATAGTACAATAAGAGATAATAGATATGTTTATGTTGTATTATGCTCATGTTATCAAATATAGTAACACTGATGGTTAAGATGATGCTGCTAGCTATGTTTAATATTGCTAGACATGCCCATGTAATTAAAAATGCTTAAACTGCTAATCATGCTTGTGCAGTTAATTGTGCTATGATGTTGGTTCTACTTATGATATAGATCTGTCCCCTTTATTTGAGATGCCAATATTGATAGCCATGTTATGTTACTAGACATATTCATGATGTCAGGGATGCTTATGCTACTAGATTACTTGTGTTGTTATCAAGAAATATGATGATAGTCATATTAATGATAATGATTGTTATTAGATGTAATTTGATGATATTTGAGTAGACATCTATCTAGAGAAATGGATTTATTTGTTACCTATATATGCATTGATGATCATACTTATTGCTAAGATTATTTGATTAATCTATTTAGCATACTTAAACTATTCAATATATTAAATTGATCATTAAATACTCCAACTACTCAGTTGTATACTATTTAAAATGTTGTAATCAATAAACATTGTTGGCTATATCTCTTACTGGGACATGCGTCTCACCCTTGTGGTTCGCCACATCTTTTTAGGTAATCGACAGTGATGATAATAGATTCTTGGAAGTAAAGAGAAACTACAGTAATGAATCTTTGAGAAAGTTGATTAGATGTCTAGTGTGTCCTAGAGTCGTCCCTGTACTCTGAGGTCCAGGCAGGAAAAGTTTGTATGTGGTGTTTCAAATGAATCAAAATTTTGTTAGCATGTTAATGCTTGTTTGTGTGGCTTACACAACTATTGTTTTCCTGTGTATATATGTTGTGGCTAAGACAATAGAACAATTTGTATCAAATTCTTGTCACAGTATGGATACAAGAAAGATATTGGGCTCTTATGCAAATGTTTTTGAGCAGGTGTTGATGTTGAAATCAGTTTTAATTTACCCATATTTTTGGGTATGTGGTTAATTGGTGATCGATTATTTTTATGTTTTGAGTAATCTCATTTAGTGTAACGAGTTCTAACACTGTAAGCGCTAATACACTATTCTCTAACTTGTAATTGTGTGCTTGGTTTGATATCACCATATCATGACTAATTAGATTATGTCATCAACCAACTCACACTTTGATCTTATGTGTTACTACTGTCTATCTACCTTCCCCAATAACAACTGATCACAGACATAATGAGAATGTACATACTCTTAACATCTGTATGATCTCATTGTTCAAGTCACACACTTGAAGACATACATCATTGAGCAATATCATTCTCTTAACATTGGTAATGTTACATCATTATCTCATAACTGAAGTAAATAGAATAAATTGGAAGCTTGCCTTTATTTATTAATCATGTTATGCCATTACAATCATCATTTGATTGGTTCTTTAGGCATACATACCAAAGAATCCCACTTTCACTTAGATCCAATCACCCACAAATCATATTCCAAGTGATTAAGATGTCCATCATGCTTATGTTGTGAAAGTGTCTTTGTTAGGGGTTCAACAATATTGTTCTCAGTTGGTACTCTGCAAATCTTTACATCACCTCACTGTACAATCTCTTGTATGAGATGGAATTACCTTTATATATGATTTGATCACTATTGTGTTCTGGGTTGCTTAACTTGTGTATTAGATCTGTTGTTTCCACAATATAGCTCAATTGTGTCGTTGATGCTTGGAACGACCCCAAGTTCAGAAATGAACTTCTTGATCCACACAACCTCCTTTGTTGCATTCATTGTAGAAATATACTTAGCCTCTATTGTATAATTGACATATATCTCTTGCTTGGAACTCTTCCATCTTACATCTCCATTATTTAAACAAAACATGAATCATTATTGTGATTTGTATTCATCTTTGTCAATCTGGAAGCTTGCATCAATGTAACCCTTCACCACCAACGCTTCCTCTCCACCGTTGATTAAAAATTGATCCTTAGTCCTTCTCAAGTACTTGAGGATGTTCTTTATGACTGTTCAATGAGCTTCACCTAGATCTAACTGATATTTGCTCATCATGCTCAAACATCAGGACAGGTACACAACATTGCATACATGATTAATCCAATTGCTAAGGCATATGAAATCAAACTCACGTGCTCACTTTCTTCACAATAACCAGGACTTTGAGCTTTAGATATGTAACTCCATGAAGTATGGATAGGTTTCCTCTCTTATCTTCACTTAGTTTATCATGTCCTAGACAAGCACACACCATTGTATCATCAAATCTCATGTCAAAACCTCAAAGATAGACTCAAATTATCAAACCTGATTGAGGTCATTATAACAAATATTATCTCATTATGTAAATTAAACACATTTTAATCTCCTAAACTTATACCTCGTATTAGGCACCTGATGTAGAACTAATTCCTTTATAGCCTGATGTCACTCACTTTCACCTCTTATGCATACATGTGTGGAAACACACTTCCCATTCGGGTGCCTACCATAAGGAGTTTATACTTTCTAGTCACAACTTGACCTTACTTGTTAGGGTTTATCTCCCTCATAGATCTTTTCTCCACTCTTGGGTTGATCCACCCCAGGTCGGGACACCAACCCTAAAAGTTGCACTATGGGTTATGTAGCCACCTATTTCCTATGTTTCATATGTATATACAATCCCTTCACATGTATCATGCATGCCTTACTCCATGTACTTGCATATATGGATAATCTAGGGTACTTCAACTCATAGGGTTTCTCTCTCTTTCCATTACTTGGGGTTTATATGGGTAGGGTTATTATTTTCCTCATGCTTTTCTCACAACCCAAGGTTTAACTTTAGGGTTATGATTAGAGACTAAAACCTGCATCTTAGGGTTTATGATCCCCTTAACCCACTAAGGGTTTTTCTAAATCAGTCCTAGCTCCATATAGGGATTAACCTAGCAAGTAAAAACCCATACTACTATTTTCCTTTGATTACCTTATCAATATTTCCACATTTCATGTACATTAGTTGGCGTAGGATGCCTTAATCCTACTTCCTCTAAAAAACCCTAAGGTGAGGATGGAAGTATCTTTTAGGGTTTATTAAGAAAGAGGATGAGAAGTGAATGGAATTAGAGATGAGGAGACACACAAGAAACATTACTTTAGGAAAACCCTAGGTTCTTGCCAGGATATCACAATGGATAAGGGAGTCCTTGTATACCAACTTAATAATGTGGAGGAAAATATTGCCAACCCTCAAAACCATGATCCATTCTAGACACCATTACCATCAAGTCATGCCTTAATAAGTTTTGTTATATTTTTATAGATTACTTGAATTTTTAAACTATTAAATGCTATTTGAAAAAAAATGTAGGGCTCTGATACAAAATGTATCAACCTCACTTTTCATCACCCCCCACTTAATCAAGGACATTAAAGTTGAGTATCATTACCTAAAATTCCCAAGGATCACAATTTTACCAAATAAAAATAATAGAAAATAATTTCCATTATTTTAGATATATTGCTAACAAAGTGTAGAATGATATCCCTCTAAGGAATTACATGAATTGTTAACATGGCACTAATACATATGAGAAGAAGTATCTAACTAATCCTCCTTTGTTTCACTTTAATGTCTCAGTTGTTTTCATCTGGTTCATCATGTCTTGATATCTTCAGTCATGTAATTTACCTAAAATGACATGAAACAGAGCACAAATTAGTATATTGCTATACTATGTACATGGGATACAAACAAAATATGTGCATGTAGGTATAACGAAATAATCATCCATGCATTTTATTTTCTAACTTATCGACCCTTATTATTTTACTCACATGGTGTACCCTCTCTTTAGGGGAGCCTCTCTATGGGGAATCCTCCCTTTAAGGTTTGGTACCTGGAGTGGACATTTGTAACCTTCCCTTACCCGGGCTTGGTTTTATATATAGGCCTTCCTTTTTGGGTTTGGCCAATGGCGATCTTCCTTATTGGGCTTGATCACCAATCATTCCCATAATGAATTCTTTCACCCCATGCTCTTTAACTCACCAGAGATAACTATTTCGGGTTCGAACAAGTTACATTTATATAAGATGATACTTATAGTGTCTTTATATAGTGTAGGAAGTAGATAAAAAATCAAGAAGTTTAATTACAATCCATTTAGGAAAACCTCAGAAAACCACATAAGTCGTTAAGGAGAGTAGTCATAGGCGTAACCATATGCCTTTTCTTTCATGCAGAAACCATGCCACATGTACTTCAAGCATATATCTGACCAGCCAAGAGTGAAGTCATAATCAACCAACCAAACATACTAATCTAACATATATCCTACACTAGGGTTAAGGGTAATTCTGGTTTGGATAAGGAATAAGGGTACCAAACCCTAATTCCAATGCATTATGATTATAAAAGCTATAAACCAATACAAAACATTAGGTGAAACCCTAATTATCAAGTTAAGCCCTTTAGACCATTTTGAGCAATCATGTCAGATTATGCAACTTAAGATCAAGTAGATTAGGCTCTTAAACCTAATTATTAGATTCATCATATTCTTCCAATAATGAACACTTAAATCAAATTAAGCTCATTAATATAATCACAAGTTATGATATTTGGTTCCAAACTCTAATTATGGATATATGTGGTTATTCTCTTTGGAAACCTTATTTATTCATTATTATGATCATGATCCTCTTGGATTATCATTATATTCAACAACATATGACTTCAACATAAAATGAGAACTTTTAATGTATTTAACATACTGATACACAAATCTAGAGTTTTCATGTACTAATCACTTACTAAAAATGTATCCAAGATAATTTTGGAGTTGGGATTATAATTAAGCTCAATTACACTTTATTCATTCTCTTCTTACTTTTGGGGTCAATTTGATTTATAATTTTGATAGATTCTGAGTTACTAATAATTTACTAGAGATTAACCAAGATAACCATTTAAGGGCTAATCATAGATCGACACGTCAGTGAAAATATTCCCCTTGATTTCTATCCGGTCTTCCTATTATCGACCCTTGAATGACCAAGGTACCCTTTCATAGTGATCGTGTTTGATCATGCGAATTGGGGCATATTGGTCAATTGCCCAACAATCATCATCTTCCTTGTCTCCGACTTGCGTACACGGAATCCACACACCACGAAATCAACTATGGGCTTGTGATGTTTTCTGCCACGACTAGGGTAATAGTGCTTATCCCTCTGACCAACCCAGTCAGACTTGGTCATCCGTCAGGTGTGGATGACGATGACCAGAAGAGGGAGAGCATGATTTGAGTTGGTTGGTATGAGTAGTTGGTTAATCAACTAAGATAGAAGACCAAAGTCCTTACCAGATGACTCAAACACATTCTCAAAGGTAAAGCAACCCCGTTGGAGTCATCCCCCCTCCAGGATCCAGCAAGAGACTCCACTAGACCTTTCACCATCATGAGGATGGTTGATGTGAGAGATCAGTGTTGTATGGTGTTTCATGGCGTTGAACAGGTTGTCGAGATGAAGATGTCCTACCCAGGGGCGTATTCATCATTGGATGGTCTTGAAGCACCATCTTGATGTGTGTGAACTCACTTCCATGGCCCAAGGTCACCTTAGGAAGCTAGGTAGATGACCCTCTCTACCCAAACAAGAAGAAAATAATGGGAAGGGATGGTGGTAGTATTACAGGGAAAGCGATCCTTGGATCAGTTTGGATTAGTGGCTCAAGGTTTTGACCTTATATAGGTACAGTAGTAGGGTTTCATGCTTGTGTCACCCTTGCATATCATGGAGGGGATGGTTACCATTACTGGATGTGAACCCATGATAGAACGACCACGTAGTTTTCCTATTTTTATTTTTGGTAAAGACTAAAAACATGAAACTATTTATATCTCTCTCTCAGGAACTCCTCTTCCCATAAAAACTTAAGGAAACCTTCCATTTAGTCTCATCTTTGTTTATACAAAATATTGGATCCAAATCAACCAATTAATTATTACAAACTTTCTTCTTTAGCAGTTACCAAATAATTGCATAATTAATCACTTAGATCTCAAGACAACTTGAAATGTTTTTGTTTTTCTTTCATAATTTTAGATTGAAATGTTTTTGTTTTTCTTTCATAATTTTAGATTTAGATTATCTCTCATCAAAAATTGTGTTGGGTAATTTTTATATGCATGAGATACCCCTATATAACTTCTTACAACATCTTAATTCTCTATCGATACTCAACCAAATTTAGAATCTCGATAATATATTATAAAAATAGAAAACTTATTTCCAAAGTCATCCCCATGAAAGAAATGAGATGATAAGATATTGTTTCGACGAAAACACCTACTTTTGAATTAAATTAAGGAAAACAATGTATTGGTGTTTAAATTGGTGGTTACAACAAAACAATATGTATTAACTAAAGGGGTGATTAACATGGAAAATATTGCTACGAGACCAGATAAGGCAATCTCTCTATGGTCAAAATGAAAATTAGGCACCCCTACACTACCCTATAAATTGGTATTGTACGTGTTTTGTAGAGATCCAAAAATATTTTTTGTCTTTCTTTTAAGGCTAAAAATTCAAAATAATTAGAAATGCATAAATTCTAATGCGAGTGAGGTCTTGGGGCGTTAAGATGATCATGGAACTTTATGTCTTCTTCCTTATTGACTCTAGTAGTTGAAATACTAACTCTAGTATCTGAAGATCCCATATGCCTCATCATTATCCATGGTAGTGATTCAACCCAACTGAGTGGGATTATATGTATTGTGGTACTAAGGAAAGATGGAGATAGAATTCAATTTGAGGAAGAGTCAGTAATTTGTTTAAAAAAACCATGACCAACTAACCAATGATTGGAGAAAAACTTGTCTACATTGACAACCCTATGGGACCTTATATGTACAACAACATTGTTACACAATTAGTGAAGATAAATATTGGTCCACTTATTGTGATTGTATCTCATCTACCGAAAACACATATGAAAAGGCAGATAGAGCGGAAACAAAGTACCTATGGAAACAACTTAACCTTTACCGGTAGTGGTAGGTCCAAAGAGGAGGGACAAATCAATATTAGATCGGTTTTCAACAATAAATTCTTATAATTTGAAATATATTAAAGTCAAAACTCATTTTTAGTTGTATAGATATCTAAATCTATAACATATCTTTTTTTCAACAGATCAAGTTAAAATATAATGTATGTATGTCCTTTTCGATTAGTGATCTCAATGGATTCAACCAATGGACATTGTTTTTTGTGTGGGAAAGTAGCTACACTATGGCTGAACACGGAGGATGCATATATATATATATATATATATTGTGACGACCGACTCCTGAAAACAGAATCAACTAAAGCGGAAGCGGTTTATTAACTGGCAGTGGAATTATGAAAATCACTGGAAATTAAAACTTTTTAAGGAAGATCTGTAAATCATAAAACTTCTTTATCATAAACAAGATAAACAGTTTATAACATTGCGAAATCACCTCTCGAGTGATTATATACATCCATATACAAAATCTTGAGGCCTTAAGCCAAAAACCTTAGACCTATTGACTCCTAGGACCCTGAGAGTACAGAGACGACATAAGACATTCTATCTATAAGACTAGACAGTCAGTATCTCCACCTGAGATTCACTGCTGCCTGTTGGCTATTTAAGCAACGTGTTTCAATCAAGTTAATGATCTTTTACCCGATTCAACCAAACTCCGCAAGTATACGGAGGTAGTATAGTCAGGATCGAACACAAGGAGATTTAGTAAACAACTGAACGCAACAGTCCTAATTTTCAGCAATCTAGATCGGTTTTAAAAGAAGTTGGTTGTTTAATTTCTAAGACAAGGAAATGTTTAAGAGCTAAATTTATACAAGTAGAAGAGATTAACAAAAGGTTTCTAGTCAAATGATTAATGATCTTGGACATTAGGGATTTCACTCTCATACCATAGCACTTAGGGAACTAAGCAATCTAAACATACACAAGTTCTTATCTCAAAGGATTGATGTGTTGCATTTCATCTCTCGATATACGTGCAACGATCACAACTTAAAACAACATTCTCATGTTTGAATTTCGTTTTAGATCACAAGCAAACCTTCAACTCGTTTCTAACTACTCTCGTGGATTAGAAAGAGTTGTTATGAAAGATACCTCCATATATTCATACTTATTTTCTCAAATCAAGCACGAATGCAGAAAACATGCACATTAAGCGGCCAACATCATATGCAAGAAGAAGGAAACTGGTATTTTCATAAATAGAGACAAGAAACATAGGTATTTAGTACGAGATCACATAGTTCCACACATGCTACGGCATGGGAGCTACTCTCCCATGCCCAAGAAGGAGAAAACTACTCGTCCATAACTACACCTTGCATAATTTCAGCAGAAAATGAAGTTTTCGACATGAATAAGAGAAGAAAAGACAAGAAGAACCAAGATGTAACCAAGAGAAGAGGGAATTCTGGATGAAGGAAGAAATTATTCTTCTTAAACTCCTCCAGAACGTACTAGCTTCTCGCCAAAGAAACTCCTCAGAGTTGGGGAAGCTTTGCTGCACCTTGGAGCTGCAAATGAGAAATGAGAAGAAGAGAAATGGCCTTCTTTCTCAAGAAAATCCTTGGATCTCTTCAAATTTTCCTCCTCTTTGGTCTCCTCTGCCTCTGGGACGAGAAAGGAGTCTCCAATGACTAGTCGTAACTGTCCCAACACTTCCCTCCTCGTTTTAGGCTCGAATTCTTGATTTTCAAATTTCTGAAACTGCCGGCTGAACGGCATGCAAAGTGTTTGCACGCCGTGCATTTAACAAAAGGACGGCAGTTAACTGTGTAGTGTACGCCGTGCACGGAGCATGTGCATGCCGTATGACTTTCCAGAAACATTTGCTGAACTTCTGCGTTCCATGTGAACGCCGTGCAACGCCTTTGCACGCCGTTCATTTCTTTATGCATTCTACAGGAAAGTTGTGCGCCGTGCACCATGAGTGTGCACGCCGTACAAATGTGCGTCAGGGTAAGCAGTAATATTTATGGAATGTTGCATGCCGTACAACATGTTTGAACGTCGTACACTTTACTGTTTCTGCACAAATAAACATTGAAATGAGTGATTTCCATGGTAAAATGGCAAGGCAAGATATGGCAAAGTATTTTAACAAAATGATGGCAAAAGTAATATGAAAAGAGACTAAATCTTGTCAAAATGAATAAAATTTGTGTGTGAAAACATGTGAAAAGATGATATATAATTCACACAACAAATCCCCCTAAGCTTGAATTATTGCTTGTCCTCAAGCAAAAAGAAACATGGCTATATGAAAGAAGAAAAATTTAAATCATGTATGGATGAAAAGAGAAGCAGATGTGCCTTAAGCTCAGAAACATATGTGCATTGAGTTTGTGTTTGTAGAAGATATCTTCAAATTCTCAACATCAAGATAGAAAGAATTAGTTCATTGAGGTTGATCCAATAATCAAGCAAATACCCAACTAACAACATTAATGAGAATTTGGATACTCAAACCAAAGGTTAGTGCATTTGCATAACAAAAATTTTCAGCTATATGGATTTTAGAATATCAAATGACTGCTATCTTTAACCAACTTAATTGAACTCTTTTCCAAAGGATATAGCGATAAGGATTTTGGGTTTCTAGCATTCGGCTGCTAATTTAGGTGTCACACTCCGATCTCTCACTAACCACTAATCACGAGATTAGGGCGCGACGGAGGGATTATCACATAACAAATCACTGAGAACCCCTTTTTTTTTAAACCTCGTAATGATATCCGGATTACTGCTGTAAACTAAAACAAAATAAACTATTGCGGAAACATTTCAATTAAACTGGCTAGAGTACGTAAACGGAGTTTACAACATATAACATTGTTTAACAGAAAGTAAACATAACAGTTAATTTACATCTTTATACACATTTCACATACACACTCTCTCTCACCCACACCATGTCCCAAGGACCGAGGGGAAAGGACTAAGAGACCACTATCTAACTAAACTAACTACATATACCTTCTACAGATTAAGCGTTAGGATGAAAAGATCCTTCTGATTCCTGGAATTGTCGTTGACCTGAAAATGTTTGAGTAGAGGTATGAGCCTACTCGCTCAGTGAATAGCATTTCATTTAGCTATCACTAAACAACTCCGTATTTTACCTTTAACAGGAATATGTGAACAAAATAACAAACTGAGCAGTTCTAATTAAACAGTGCAATTATCGCAGAAAAGTATAATGAACATTTAAAGAACAAGTATTATAAATTCTAAATCTGAACATACACAAGTTTCATATTAATCTACCTTAATTCTAAGTAATCATCTTTTAACTTATGCCCTGATCATATGCAGTGTACTCTGCATATAAAGTCTCGTAGCGAACTACGAACCCACCGTACAAGACTTAGCGACACATCCGGAAAATGCTAAGTCTGACTGCCGTCCTGGTCTGCGTCAGGACTCTCAGGCTCACACGGCCTCACTGCACTCTCAAAGAGTGTACTCTAGACTCCTCCTCTAACCTGAGCACACAGGCGGAGAGTCTGGGTTACCACTGTGACACACGCACAGATTATTGTTGAATAACCCCTATTTACTCCAGTGCCACCGTGACACACGCACAGATTATTGTTGAACACTGCCTCTCTGTCCTCGTGCCACCGTGACACACACACGGATTATTGTTGAACACGAGCCACCGACCATCTAGACTCACGCTAGGTAGGTCGTTTCACCCCTAAGGCACAGACCTCCAAAAGGGGTTCTACGGTGTCAGGGCATCTAAATCTATTAACTGGTTAACATATAAACACTTAAACAGGAATATCACATTTACTGATTTCATATCAGATCACAATACGCTGTCATTCTAAACTGACAGAGCAATATATTTCAAATCATTGTAATTTCTGAGAAATTCTCATACCATGCATTCAGACAAATTAGAAATGCATAAATAACCCAACTTATTTCAATTTGGCACATACATAGCGAATTTACGCAATTGAACATCTTATTGCACAAATTAAAGAAATTTACTTCACATATGAGAATCATACTCAACAATTATCAATTCTCTAAAATTCTCGAAAAACGTGCACATTAACTCAAATCCTGGTTTGTGCATCACTTAACTCAATTAAGAGTTAATTACATATCACAATACAATTTAATAACAATACTTGAGAATTTCTGGTAATATTTCAGAGAAATGTGCCATTTCATGTAAATATCAATTTACACATATTAACGTCAAAAGATATATGCAATTAGGGTTTTAATGCATATTCTATTTATTCATATCAACTTTGAAATCGTACATCTGATAATTTATCAGAAATCCCTATTGTCTGGGTTCATACCCAAACCATACCATTTTCAGATATGAATTTCTAATTTCAACATTCAAATAAGCAATTTAGGTTCCAATGAACCATATAAATCAACCGATTCAATCAACACTGATCAAATGCTAAATTTAATCATATAACAGCGTCTAGAAGCAGTTTATGAAATAAAAAGTCGGGCGACGCCAAACGCTGCCCTATGCCTGATAACGCCTGTTATCAGCGTAATTCGCGCACATAACTGGAAATATTCAAACGCCTGAGTTTATTAATGATAGATGAATGAAATTCTACTCACAGTGATTTGGTCTGTCCAGATTCGTCCAGGGATGCGTTCAGGGTCTAATTCCGGGCGATTTCGGATCGTCTTCTTCCTTTGAATTAATTCTTCACTGCTCCTGTTCCGTGAATAGGAGCTTCACGCTCCAAATCTGAAACCGTAGCTTGAAGCTAGTTTAGGCTGAATCGACAGTGGTTTCTAAACTAAACCTCCTAGCTGAGATCCATGGCCATGAAATTGGAGCTTTGGCCGCTCCAAATCGCCCCCTCCAGCCACGCACGACCGAAGCTTCAAACTGCATCTTGCCGCTCAAGCTACGGGTTGACGAGGAGAGCTCTGTTGGTTGTCAATCCGCGGCTAGGGCCATGGAATCTTGCTTGGAGCTTCGAGTCGAGCTCGAGGTCGACTTCCTTATAGCTGGGCGCCCCCAACGTAGCTCCTTAGTTGTCGTCGTGCAGGCGCAGCTGTTGCTGTTGGCCACCAGCCAAGCAGCTAGGGTGGCTGTTGGCCACTAGGCAACGAAGGAAGAGGAAGGGGGGAGGAAGGAGAAGAGAAGAAGAGAGGAAAGGAGGTTAGCTACTGAAAAGTGGAGCTAGGCCAAGAGCTTGCTCCGGAACTCATCGATCGCCCACTCGGCTACTGTGCGCCGACTCAAGAAGGAAATCCGCTGGAGAAGATAATCGTAAAGGAAAAAAAACGATTATAAAGTGAAAACCTTGGAAAAATTGCTAAATTGACCCCAGAAATTGGAAGTCATCATAACTTTTCCCTCGGAGGTCCAAATAGCATGATTTCTTTTGCATATTTTCAAGAATGAGGCCCACTACAATCCCAAGGCATGAAAACAAACTAATTACATTGTTTTGTTGGTTCAAAATTCCAATTGGATTCAATTATCACTTTACTCAAATTAATCACCTTAATTATGCACTAATTGAGTTCATGTGCTTGATTCAACTAAATCGAGTTAATGATTCACTAACCACATCATAAGCACATATGTTAACTCAGATAACTTTAATTAGGCTCAAATTATAGAGCTTACCAATAAACTTTGGAACGGGTCATAACAATCTCCCTCCCTTATAAGAATTTCGTCCCGAAATTCCTAAAAGAGAAAAGGAAACTTGTTACGCATATCTAACCCAAAACTTCCCATGTGGCTTCCTCTAGGTTGTAGTTTCTCCTCAAAACCTTCTCTAAGGGTATCTCACGATTCTTGAGTTTCTTGATCCTCCGATCAACCATCTGTATTGGTCCCTCAACATAGGACACATCAGATCTAATTCCAGATCAACCCACAAAACATTGTCTTGTAGAACTGTTATAACAGTATCTCAATTTATGATAACTACTGAGAAATTATCATACTATACATGCAGGCAAACTTTTAAATTCTTAAATAAACAGAATGCATGTCAATTTGGTACTAAAATTAAATCATGCAATTTAACTGTTAAACATCATCACATCTTATAATGAAAATTGATATCAAGATACTTGATTCATCGTACACCCTATCCTTAGGGTTTCATTTGCCTTGTTCATTCATCACATGCCAACACCCTACTCTTAGGGTTATCTTATTCAGTAATCACATGGCAACACCCTACTCTTAGGGTTTCCATTATCTCATCTGTTTGATTTCAATTTAAATCACAATACGGTATCATTCTAAAACTGGCAGCGCGGTATATTCAAAATCATTGTAATTACTGAGTAATCTTTATATTATGCATGCAGGCAGATTAAAAATTCATAAATATTCCAAACTCAAATCAATTTTTGGCACATACATACTGAATTTCATGTAATTGAACATCCTATGACACCAATAAAAGTAATTTTCTCCACTAATAAGAAACCATCTGTAATATTTATCAATTATCTGAAATTTCTCGAAGTACGTGCATATTAACCAAATTCCTGGTTTATGTACCACATAACTCAATTAAGAGTTATTTACAAAACATAACACAAATAATTAATAGTACTTGAGAATTTCTAATAATATCTCAGAGAAACGTGCCAATTCATGAAAATGTTAAGTCATACCCATTAACATAACAGGAAGCATGCAATTAGGTTTATTTACATATTTTAATGCTATCTTGCTAGCTTGAAATCATGCATCTAATGATTTACCAAACTTGCATTTCCTGGGTTTATATTCAAACCGAACCATTATCAGTTGTGTATTTCTAAACTCAACATTCACACTAGCAAACTCTATAAGACTTAAATGTTCTTCCCATTTCCACTGAAAAGCAAAACACATGCTCTCAGCATGTCCTCAAGAGTCTGAATGGTTCTCTCAAACTAACCATCCGTCTGCGGATGAAAAGGTTGTATTGAATCTTAACTTTGTGCCCGAAGCACAAAGCAACTGTTTCTACAATCCTAGATGTGAACTTAGGATATCAAAATGACATGATTGAAACTGGATTACCAAACAACCTAATTATTTTATCCCTGTATCTTAGTCAAGTTTCGAGACATCAAAGGTTGACTTAATATGAAGAAAGCGAGCAGACTAAATTAGTCTATCCACAATTATTCATATCAATTCACAACCTCTAGGTGTCCTGGGTAATCTTACCACAAAATCCATTGTGATAAATTCCCATTCCCATTCAGGCATAGAAAAAGATTACAAGGTAGCTATAGATTTCTAGGGTTCAGCCTTAACCTACTGGTACACACTACTTTTAACCACATACTCAGCTACATCCTTTTCACACCAGGTTATCAATACAACTCCTGAGATTCATATATATATATATATTTTAGTGTTTCCTGAAAGCATAGCATACATCAATACACACACTTCCATAAGAATCTTTTCTTTCAACCTTTTCCCCTTAAAAGAGTTTTACTCTATCTCGAGGTACACACAACATGTCATGCTAATACAACATCTTATCATCTAAAAACTTAAACTCTAGTCTCTTTTCCTCCTATCAGGTCATGCATGGTCTGGCTTAATTCACTATCACCCTTTTGTAGTTCCTTAATCTGATCATAAGGAGTAGGCTTGAACCTGCATCTGTACAATCAAACTACTTTGTGTTGTCACCCTTAAGTCTAAGTTTAACTCTCACATTTCTACTAACAGGTCTCTATTGAAACCTGCCATAGAGAACGCATTGGCTGTTGAACTTGACTTTCTACTAGAAACATCATCCACCACATTCTCTTTACCAGGGTGATAATCTATTGTCACATCATAAAGATAGTGACACCATGTCTTTAAAATATGAACTACATCAACTATCTTTAGATCATAATCGGATAATACTCCGCTTTCTATGTTACTTACTTATTGTTACATTTTAGGTTAATGTTTTACTCTTTTCTCTAAGTCATTTCATGTTGTTCAAGTACCGTTCAGATTATCTACCTCAAAACCCTAGGTCACTATCAAAGCCAGTTTACTTTTCATAGAACATATCTCAAGATCTTATTTTACAGAGATACTAGCATTCAAGGTTTAATCACTAATGAGATCCCTTAAACTACTACAACTTTAGTCATTCTAGGGTTTTGGTCTATATCAGTAACATATCTCTATTGTGTGTATGTGTGATCGATTATATAAATCAAATTGAGTTGCTTGGGTCAATAACATATTAACCCAACACTCAACTTTAATTACATTAGCTGAAAATTCAGTTTTCACAATAGTTTCTGTCATTCGTTTATTAAACTGCTAACTGAAGCTCCAAAAATTCTGAAAATTTTATATGTTGTGCCTAATAAAGTTTTAGACCTCCAGTAAAAATTTTAGGTCATTTCAAGTTACCAATAATTAATTAAAAATCAAACAGTGCGCTGCTATATAGCAGTCTGCAGCAGATTCGGTCGAGTTGCAACTCGACCGACACCTTACTGTAGAGATCAAAAGTCATCCAAAAATTACGCCAAATTAATAGAGTGTCTAAAATTTGTGATTTTCATACATAGTTAAAATTTGAGATCAGTTGGATATACCAATAAAAAGATAAAATTCAATTACCACACTGCTATATCATTCAGAAAATGTGATCGGTCGAGTTTGATACTCAGCCGATAAACTGGTCAGAACATTCTTCAAAAATTCTGATATCTTCCAATGTTGCTCACATTATATATATCCAACTCATATCCAAATTGGAGCTAAATCAAAGTTACATATAAAATACTAAAAATCATTTACTGAAACACTTTACTTGTCAAATTTGTATTTATGTATCATCAAAACCCTATTTTGGGCCGATTAGGGTCTATGCTTTTCAAACCCTAATTCTCAAGAACAAAGAACATTTAGACTTCTTATCATAGCTAAAACATCCTAGTGTATATACATTCTCACTATGTTACAGGTCTAAATCATCCAGAGTATATTCTTATTTTACTGTTAATAGGAGTCATTAGATTTCAGTAACGCATCCTGCCAGCCGGACCAGGCCGAACCTGTAGTCCTGAAGCCAAGAGCTACTCGAGATTAATCAACCCCTATTATTCTTAAACATGTGGAAAGAATATCCACTTAGGGCAAACTCATTTAAACACAGTTTCGGGTCTACATTAATACAAAGGAAACAAACATTAAACAATTCACTTCATGACACAACAATATAAAAGAATCATGTTTACTTTACAAACTGGAAATTTCATTTCATACATATAAAAGCATTTCAAGTGATCCTTAAATCAATTAAACAATGATAGACAAGAGTTGAATCGCATCTTATATGTAATCTCTTGTTTCTACATTAATTTCTTATCTCTTAACCCTAAGATTTCTAGGGTTTTCTCTCTAGCCTATCCTTCCTCTGCATACCTGGCCAGGGCATCCAGAGAAGAACAGACAGAGTAGCTTGATACTGGTCAATCTAAGTACTCAGACACCTAGCCAGGGTATCTAAACACTCAGACCTTCCAGAGCTAAAACTCATCATTTATTATTCGCCTTACTTATAACTTTATCTTTTGACCTTAATGATTCTTAATGACTCAACTTAAGCTCATTACTTGATTCTCGTGACCACATCCTCTTCCTGCTATCTGCAATAGTATAACAGAACACTTCTTGTTAGAAAATTACAGATAGAAGAAAGGCATCTAAGCCTTAATCCTATTGGTCTCTTATCGTCCCCTGACCTTGAGTAACTATGTACTCAAACCAAAGCTCTGATACCAAGTTGTCACACTCCGATCTCTCACTAACCACTAATCACGAGATTAGGGCGCGACGGAGGGATTATCACATAACAAATCACTGAGAACCCTTTTTTTTTTAAACCTCGTAATGATATCCGGATTACTGCTGTAAACTAAAACAAAATAAACTATTGCGGAAACATTTCAATTAAACTGGCTAGAGTACGTAAACAGAGTTTACAACATATAACATTGTTTAACAGAAAGTAAACATAACAGTTAATTTACATCTTTATACACATTCCACATACACACTCTCTCTCACCCACACCATGTCCCAAGGACCGAGGGGAAAGGACTAAGAGACCACTATCTAACTAAACTAACTACATATACCTTCTACAGATTAAGCGTTAGGATGAAAAGATCCTTCTGATTCCTGGAATTTTCGTTGACCTGAAAATGTTTGAGTAGAGGTATGAGCCTACTCGCTCAGTGAATAACATTTCATTTAGCTATCACTAAACAACTCCGTATTTTACCTTTAACAGGAATATGTGAACAAAATAACAAACTGAGCAGTTCTAATTAAACAGTGCAATTATCGCAGAAAAGTATAATGAACATTTAAAGAACAAGTATTATAAATTCTAAATCTGAACATACACAAGTTTCATATTAATCTACCTTAATTCTAAGTAATCATCTTTTAACTTATGCCCTTATCATATGCAGTGTACTCTGCATATAAAGTCTCGTAGCGAACTACGAACCCACCGTACAAGACTTAGCGACACACCCGGGAAATGCTAAGTCTGACTGCCGTCCTGGTCTGCGTTAGGACTCTCAGGCTCACACGGCCTCACTGCACTCTCAAAGAGTGTACTCTAGACTCCTCCTCTAACCTGAGCACACAGGCGGAGAGTCTGGGTTACCACTGTGACACACGCACAGATTATTGTTGAATAACCCCTATTTACTCCAGTGCCACCGTGACACACGCACGGATTATTGTTGAACACTGCCTCTCTGTCCTCGTGCCACCGTGACACACACACAGATTATTGTTGAACACGAGCCACCGACCATCTAGACTCACGCTAGGTAGGTCGTTTTACCCCTAAGGCACAGACCTCCAAAAGGGGTTCTACGGTGTCAGGGCATCTAAATCTATTAACTGGTTAACATATAAACACTTAAATAGGAATATCACATTTACTGATTTCATATCAGATCACAATACACTGTCATTCTAAACTGACAGAGCAATATATTTCAAATCATTGTAATTTCTGAGAAATTCTCATACCATGCATTCAGACAAATTAGAAATGCATAAATAACCCAACTTATTTCAATTTGGCACATACATGGCGAATTTACGCAATTGAACATCTTATTGCACAAATTAAAGAAATTTACTTCACATATGAGAATCATACTCAACAATTATCAATTCTCTAAAATTCTCGAAAAACGTGCACATTAACTCAAATCCTGGTTTGTGCATCACTTAACTCAATTAAGAGTTAATTACATATCACAATACAATTTAATAACAATACTTGAGAATTTCTGGTAATATTTCAGAGAAATGTGCCATTTCATGTAAATATCAATTTACACATATTAACGTCAAAAGATATATGCAATTAGGGTTTTAATGCATATTCTATTTATTCATATCAACTTTGAAATCGTACATCTGATAATTTATCAGAAATCCCTATTGTCTGGGTTCATACCCAAACCATACCATTTTCAGATATGAATTTCTAATTTCAACATTCAAATAAGCAATTTAGGTTCCAATGAACCATATAAATCAACCGATTCAATCAACACTGATCAAATGCTAAATTTAATCATATAACAGCGTCTAGAAGCAGTTTATGAAATAAAAAGTCGGGCGACGCCAAACGCTGCCCTATGCCTGATAACGCCTGTTATCAGCGTAATTCGCGCACATAACTGGAAATATTCAAACGCCTGAGTTTATTAATGATAGATGAATGAAATTCTACTCACAGTGATTTGGTCTGTCCAGATTCGTCCAAGGATGCGTTCAGGGTCTAATTCCGGGCGATTTCGGATCGTCTTCTTCCTTTGAATTAATTCTTCACTGCTCCTGTTCCGTGAATAGGAGCTTCACGCTCCAAATCTGAAACCGTAGCTTGAAGCTAGTTTAGGCTGAATCGACAGTGGTTTCTAAACTAAACCTCCTAGCTGAGATCCATGGCCATGAAATTGGAGCTTTGGCCGCTCCAAATCGCCCCCTCCAGCCACGCACGACCGAAGCTTCAAACTGCATCTTGCCGCTCAAGCTACGGGTTGACGAGGAGAGCTCTGTTGGTTGTCAATCCGCGGCTAGGGCCATGGAATCTTGCTTGGAGCTTCGAGTCGAGCTCGAGGTCGACTTCCTTATAGCTGGGCGCCCCCAACGTAGCTCCTTAGTTGTCGTCGTGCAGGCGCAGCTGTTGCTGTTGGCCACCAGCCAAGCAGCTAGGGTGGCTGTTGGCCACTAGGCAACGAAGGAAGAGGAAGGGGGGAGGAAGGAGAAGAGAAGAAGAGAGGAAAGGAGGTTAGCTACTGAAAAGTGGAGCTAGGCCAAGAGCTTGCTCCGGAACTCATCGATCGCCCACTCGGCTACTGTGCGCCGACTCAAGAAGGAAATCCGCTGGAGAAGATAATCGTAAAGGAAAAAAAACGATTATAAAGTGAAAACCTTGGAAAAATTGCTAAATTGACCCCAGAAATTGGAAGTCATCATAACTTTTCCCTCGGAGGTCCAAATAGCATGATTTCTTTTGCATATTTTCAAGAATGAGGCCCACTACAATCCCAAGGCATGAAAACAAACTAATTACATTGTTTTGTTGGTTCAAAATTCCAATTGGATTCAATTATCACTTTACTCAAATTAATCACCTTAATTATGCACTAATTGAGTTCATGTGCTTGATTCAACTAAATCGAGTTAATGATTCACTAACCACATCATAAGCACATATGTTAACTCAGATAACTTTAATTAGGCTCAAATTATAGAGCTTACCAATAAACTTTGGAACGGGTCATAACAATCTCCCTCCCTTATAAGAATTTCGTCCCGAAATTCCTAAAAGAGAAAAGGAAACTTGTTACGCATATCTAACCCAAAACTTCCCATGTGGCTTCCTCTAGGTTGTAGTTTCTCCTCAAAACCTTCTCTAAGGGTATCTCACGATTCTTGAGTTTCTTGATCCTCCGATCAACCATCTGTATTGGTCCCTCAACATAGGACACATCAGATCTAATTCCAGATCAACCCACAAAACATTGTCTTGTAGAACTGTTATAACAGTATCTCAATTTATGATAACTACTGAGAAATTATCATACTATACATGCAGGCAAACTTTTAAATTCTTAAATAAACAGAATGCATGTCAATTTGGTACTAAAATTAAATCATGCAATTTAACTGTTAAACATCATCACATCTTATAATGAAAATTGATATCAAGATACTTGATTCATCGTACACCCTATCCTTAGGGTTTCATTTGCCTTGTTCATTCATCACATGCCAACACCCTACTCTTAGGGTTATCTTATTCAGTAATCACATGGCAACACCCTACTCTTAGGGTTTCCATTATCTCATCTGTTTGATTTCAATTTAAATCACAATACGGTATCATTCTAAAACTGGCAGCGCGGTATATTCAAAATCATTGTAATTACTGAGTAATCTTTATATTATGCATGCAGGCAGATTAAAAATTCATAAATATTCCAAACTCAAATCAATTTTTGGCACATACATACTGAATTTCATGTAATTGAACATCCTATGACACCAATAAAAGTAATTTTCTCCACTAATAAGAAACCATCTGTAATATTTATCAATTATCTGAAATTTCTCGAAGTACGTGCATATTAACCAAATTCCTGGTTTATGTACCACATAACTCAATTAAGAGTTATTTACAAAACATAACACAAATAATTAATAGTACTTGAGAATTTCTAATAATATCTCAGAGAAACGTGCCAATTCATGAAAATGTTAAGTCATACCCATTAACATAACAGGAAGCATGCAATTAGGTTTATTTACATATTTTAATGCTATCTTGCTAGCTTGAAATCATGCATCTAATGATTTACCAAACTTGCATTTCCTGGGTTTATATTCAAACCGAACCATTATCAGTTGTGTATTTCTAAACTCAACATTCACACTAGCAAACTCTATAAGACTTAAATGTTCTTCCCATTTCCACTGAAAAGCAAAACACATGCTCTCAGCATGTCCTCAAGAGTCTGAATGGTTCTCTCAAACTAACCATCCGTCTGCGGATGAAAAGGTTGTATTGAATCTTAACTTTGTGCCCGAAGCACAAAGCAACTGTTTCTACAATCCTAGATGTGAACTTAGGATATCAAAATGACATGATTGAAACTGGATTACCAAACAACCTAATTATTTTATCCCTGTATCTTAGTCAAGTTTCGAGACATCAAAGATTGACTTAATATGAAGAAAGCGAGCAGACTAAATTAGTCTATCCACAATTATTCATATCAATTCACAACCTCTAGGTGTCCTGGGTAATCTTACCACAAAATCCATTGTGATAAATTCCCATTCCCATTCAGGCATAGAAAAAGATTACAAGGTAGCTATAGATTTCTAGGGTTCAGCCTTAACCTACTGGTACACACTACTTTTAACCACATACTCAGCTACATCCTTTTCACACCAGGTTATCAATACAACTCCTGAGATTCATATATATATATATTTTAGTGTTTCCTGAAAGCATAGCATACATCAATACACGCACTTCCATAAGAATCTTTTCTTTCAACCTTTTCCCCTTAAAAGAGTTTTACTCTATCTCGAGGTACACACAACATGTCATGCTAATACAACATCTTATCATCTAAAAACTTAAACTCTAGTCTCTTTTCCTCCTATCAGGTCATGCATGGTCTGGCTTAATTCACTATCACCCTTTTGTAGTTCCTTAATCTGATCATAAGGAGTAGGCTTGAACCTGCATCTGTACAATCAAACTACTTTGTGTTGTCACCCTTAAGTCTAAGTTTAACTCTCACATTTCTACTAACAGGTCTCTATTGAAACCTGCCATAGAGAACGCATTGGCTGTTGAACTTGACTTTCTACTAGAAACATCATCCACCACATTCTCTTTACCAGGGTGATAATCTATTGTCACATCATAAAGATAGTGACACCATGTCTTTAAAATATGAACTACATCAACTATCTTTAGATCATAATCGGATAATACTCCGCTTTCTATGTTACTTACTTATTGTTACATTTTAGGTTAATGTTTTACTCTTTTCTCTAAGTCATTTCATGTTGTTCAAGTACCGTTCAGATTATCTACCTCAAAACCCTAGGTCACTATCAAAGCCAGTTTACTTTTCATAGAACATATCTCAAGATCTTATTTTACAGAGATACTAGCATTCAAGGTTTAATCACTAATGAGATCCCTTAAACTACTACAACTTTAGTCATTCTAGGGTTTTGGTCTATATCAGTAACATAGCTCTATTGTGTGTATGTGTGATCGATTATATAAATCAAATTGAGTTGCTTGGGTCAATAACATATTAACCCAACACTCAACTTTAATTACATTAGCTGAAAATTCAGTTTTCACAATAGTTTCTGTAATTCGTTTATTAAACTGCTAACAGAAGCTCCAAAAATTCTGAAAATTTTATATGTTGTGCCTAATAAAGTTTTAGACCTCCAGTAAAAATTTTAGGTCATTTCAAGTTACCAATAATTAATTAAAAATCAAACAGTGCGCTGCTATATAGCAGTCTGCAGCAGATTCGGTCGAGTTGCAACTCGACCGACACCTTACTGTAGAGATCAAAAGTCATCCAAAAATTACGCCAAATTAATAGAGTGTCTAAAATTTGTGATTTTCATACATAGTTAAAATTTGAGATCAGTTGGATATACCAATAAAAAGATAAAATTCAATTACCACACTGCTATATCATTCAGAAAATGTGATCGGTCGAGTTTGATACTCAGCCGATAAACTGGTCAGAACATTCTTCAAAAATTCTGATATCTTCCAATGTTGCTCACATTATATATATCCAACTCATATCCAAATTGGAGCTAAATCAAAGTTACACATAAAATACTAAAAATCATTTACTGAAACACTTTACTTGTCAAATTTGTATTTATGTATCATCAAAACCCTGTTTTGGGCCGATTAGGGTCTATGCTTTTCAAACCCTAATTCTCAAGAACAAAGAACATTTAGACTTCTTATCATAGCTAAAACATCCTAGTGTATATACATTCTCACTATGTTACAGGTCTAAATCATCCAGAGTATATTCTTATTTTACTGTTAATAGGAGTCATTAGATTTCAGTAACGCATCCTGCCAGCCGGACCAGGCCGAACCTGTAGTCCTGAAGCCAAGAGCTACTCGAGATTAATCAACCCCTATTATTCTTAAACATGTGGAAAGAATATCCACTTAGGGCAAACTCATTTAAACACAGTTTCGGGTCTACATTAATACAAAGGAAACAAACATTAAACAATTCACTTCATGACACAACAATATAAAAGAATCATGTTTACTTTACAAACTGGAAATTTCATTTCATACATATAAAAGCATTTCAAGTGATCCTTAAATAAATTAAACAATGATAGACAAGAGTTGAATCGCATCTTATATGTAATCTCTTGTTTCTACATTAATTTCTTATCTCTTAACCCTAAGATTTCTAGGGTTTTCTCTCTAGCCTATCCTTCCTCTGCATACCTGGCCAGGGCATCCAGAGAAGAACAGACAGAGTAGCTTGATACTGGTCAATCTAAGTACTCAGACACCTGGCCAGGGTATCTAAACACTCAGACCTTCCAGAGCTAAAACTCATCATTTATTATTCGCCTTACTTATAACTTTATCTTTTGACCTTAATGATTCTTAATGACTCAACTTAAGCTCATTACTTGATTCTCGTGACCACATCCTCTTCCTGCTATCTGCAATAGTATAACAGAACACTTCTTGTTAGAAAATTACAGATAGAAGAAAGGCACCTAAGCCTTAATCCTATTGGTCTCTTATCGTCCCCTGACCTTGAGTAACTATGTACTCAAACCAAAGCTCTGATACCAAGTTGTCACACTCCGATCTCTCACTAACCACTAATCACGAGATTAGGGCGCGACGGAGGGATTATCACATAACAAATCACTGAGAACCCTTTTTTTTTAAACCTCGTAATGATATCCGGATTACTGCTGTAAACTAAAACAAAATAAACTATTGCGGAAACATTTCAATTAAACTGGCTAGAGTACGTAAACGGAGTTTACAACATATAACATTGTTTAACAGAAAGTAAACATAACAGTTAATTTACATCTTTATACACATTCCACATACACACTCTCTCTCACCCACACCATGTCCCAAGGACCGAGGGGAAAGGACTAAGAGACCACTATCTAACTAAACTAACTACATATACCTTCTACAGATTAAGCGTTAGGATGAAAAGATCCTTCTGATTCCTGGAATTTTCGTTGACCTGAAAATGTTTGAGTAGAGGTATGAGCCTACTCGCTCAGTGAATAACATTTCATTTAGCTATCACTAAACAACTCCGTATTTTACCTTTAACAGGAATATGTGAACAAAATAACAAACTGAGCAGTTCTAATTAAACAGTGCAATTATCGCAGAAAAGTATAATGAACATTTAAAGAACAAGTATTATAAATTCTAAATCTGAACATACACAAGTTTCATATTAATCTACCTTAATTCTAAGTAATCATCTTTTAACTTATGCCCTGATCATATGCAGTGTACTCTGCATATAAAGTCTCGTAGCGAACTACGAACCCACCGTACAAGACTTAGCGACACACCCGGGAAATGCTAAGTCTGACTGCCGTCCTGGTCTGCGTCAGGACTCTCAGGCTCACACGGCCTCACTGCACTCTCAAAGAGTGTACTCTAGACTCCTCCTCTAACCTGAGCACACAGGCGGAGAGTCTGGGTTACCACTGTGACACACGCACAGATTATTGTTGAATAACCCCTATTTACTCCAGTGCCACCGTGACACACGCACGGATTATTGTTGAACACTGCCTCTCTGTCCTCGTGCCACCGTGACACACACACAGATTATTGTTGAACACGAGCCACCGACCATCTAGACTCACGCTAGGTAGGTCGTTTTACCCCTAAGGCACAGACCTCCAAAAGGGGTTCTACGGTGTCAGGGCATCTAAATCTATTAACTGGTTAACATATAAACACTTAAACAGGAATATCACATTTACTGATTTCATATCAGATCACAATACACTGTCATTCTAAACTGACAGAGCAATATATTTCAAATCATTGTAATTTCTGAGAAATTCTCATACCATGCATTCAGACAAATTAGAAATGCATAAATAACCCAACTTATTTCAATTTGGCACATACATGGCGAATTTACGCAATTGAACATCTTATTGCACAAATTAAAGAAATTTACTTCACATATGAGAATCATACTCAACAATTATCAATTCTCTAAAATTCTCGAAAAACGTGCACATTAACTCAAATCCTGGTTTGTGCATCACTTAACTCAATTAAGAGTTAATTACATATCACAATACAATTTAATAACAATACTTGAGAATTTCTGGTAATATTTCAGAGAAATGTGCCATTTCATGTAAATATCAATTTACACATATTAACGTCAAAAGATATATGCAATTAGGGTTTTAATGCATATTCTATTTATTCATATCAACTTTGAAATCGTACATCTGATAATTTATCAGAAATCCCTATTGTCTGGGTTCATACCCAAACCATACCATTTTCAGATATGAATTTCTAATTTCAACATTCAAATAAGCAATTTAGGTTCCAATGAACCATATAAATCAACTGATTCAATCAACACTGATCAAATGCTAAATTTAATCATATAACAGCGTCTAGAAGCAGTTTATGAAATAAAAAGTCGGGCGACGCCAAACGCTGCCCTATGCCTGATAACGCCTGTTATCAGCGTAATTCGCGCACATAACTGGAAATATTCAAACGCCTGAGTTTATTAATGATAGATGAATGAAATTCTACTCACAGTGATTTGGTCTGTCCAGATTCGTCCAGGGATGCGTTCAGGGTCTAATTCCGGGCGATTTCGGATCGTCTTCTTCCTTTGAATTAATTCTTCACTGCTCCTGTTCCGTGAATAGGAGCTTCACGCTCCAAATCTGAAACCGTAGCTTGAAGCTAGTTTAGGCTGAATCGACAGTGGTTTCTAAACTAAACCTCCTAGCTGAGATCCATGGCCATGAAATTGGAGCTTTGGCCGCTCCAAATCGCCCCCTCCAGCCACGCACGACCGAAGCTTCAAACTGCATCTTGCCGCTCAAGCTACGGGTTGACGAGGAGAGCTCTGTTGGTTGTCAATCCGCGGCTAGGGCCATGGAATCTTGCTTGGAGCTTCGAGTCGAGCTCGAGGTCGACTTCCTTATAGCTGGGCGCCCCCAACGTAGCTCCTTAGTTGTCGTCGTGCAGGCGCAGCTGTTGCTGTTGGCCACCAGCCAAGCAGCTAGGGTGGCTGTTGGCCACTAGGCAACGAAGGAAGAGGAAGGGGGGAGGAAGGAGAAGAGAAGAAGAGAGGAAAGGAGGTTAGCTACTGAAAAGTGGAGCTAGGCCAAGAGC
The DNA here is from genome assembly GCA_963693085.1 of Alisma plantago-aquatica. Taxonomy (NCBI): domain Eukaryota; kingdom Viridiplantae; phylum Streptophyta; class Magnoliopsida; order Alismatales; family Alismataceae; genus Alisma; species Alisma plantago-aquatica. The sequence goes on from OY856411.1 coordinate 555,666,865, forward strand.
TTGCTCCGGAACTCATCGATCGCCCACTCGGCTACTGTGCGCCGACTCAAGAAGGAAATCCGCTGGAGAAGATAATCGTAAAGGAAAAAAAACGATTATAAAGTGAAAACCTTGGAAAAATTGCTAAATTGACCCCAGAAATTGGAAGTCATCATAACTTTTCCCTCGGAGGTCCAAATAGCATGATTTCTTTTGCATATTTTCAAGAATGAGGCCCACTACAATCCCAAGGCATGAAAACAAACTAATTACATTGTTTTGTTGGTTCAAAATTCCAATTGGATTCAATTATCACTTTACTCAAATTAATCACCTTAATTATGCACTAATTGAGTTCATGTGCTTGATTCAACTAAATCGAGTTAATGATTCACTAACCACATCATAAGCACATATGTTAACTCAGATAACTTTAATTAGGCTCAAATTATAGAGCTTACCAATAAACTTTGGAACGGGTCATAACAATCTCCCTCCCTTATAAGAATTTCGTCCCGAAATTCCTAAAAGAGAAAAGGAAACTTGTTACGCATATCTAACCCAAAACTTCCCATGTGGCTTCCTCTAGGTTGTAGTTTCTCCTCAAAACCTTCTCTAAGGGTATCTCACGATTCTTGAGTTTCTTGATCCTCCGATCAACCATCTGTATTGGTCCCTCAACATAGGACACATCAGATCTAATTCCAGATCAACCCACAAAACATTGTCTTGTAGAACTGTTATAACAGTATCTCAATTTATGATAACTACTGAGAAATTATCATACTATACATGCAGGCAAACTTTTAAATTCTTAAATAAACAGAATGCATGTCAATTTGGTACTAAAATTAAATCATGCAATTTAACTGTTAAACATCATCACATCTTATAATGAAAATTGATATCAAGATACTTGATTCATCGTACACCCTATCCTTAGGGTTTCATTTGCCTTGTTCATTCATCACATGCCAACACCCTACTCTTAGGGTTATCTTATTCAGTAATCACATGGCAACACCCTACTCTTAGGGTTTCCATTATCTCATCTGTTTGATTTCAATTTAAATCACAATACGGTATCATTCTAAAACTGGCAGCGCGGTATATTCAAAATCATTGTAATTACTGAGTAATCTTTATATTATGCATGCAGGCAGATTAAAAATTCATAAATATTCCAAACTCAAATCAATTTTTGGCACATACATACTGAATTTCATGTAATTGAACATCCTATGACACCAATAAAAGTAATTTTCTCCACTAATAAGAAACCATCTGTAATATTTATCAATTATCTGAAATTTCTCGAAGTACGTGCATATTAACCAAATTCCTGGTTTATGTACCACATAACTCAATTAAGAGTTATTTACAAAACATAACACAAATAATTAATAGTACTTGAGAATTTCTAATAATATCTCAGAGAAACGTGCCAATTCATGAAAATGTTAAGTCATACCCATTAACATAACAGGAAGCATGCAATTAGGTTTATTTACATATTTTAATGCTATCTTGCTAGCTTGAAATCATGCATCTAATGATTTACCAAACTTGCATTTCCTGGGTTTATATTCAAACCGAACCATTATCAGTTGTGTATTTCTAAACTCAACATTCACACTAGCAAACTCTATAAGACTTAAATGTTCTTCCCATTTCCACTGAAAAGCAAAACACATGCTCTCAGCATGTCCTCAAGAGTCTGAATGGTTCTCTCAAACTAACCATCCGTCTGCGGATGAAAAGGTTGTATTGAATCTTAACTTTGTGCCCGAAGCACAAAGCAACTGTTTCTACAATCCTAGATGTGAACTTAGGATATCAAAATGACATGATTGAAACTGGATTACCAAACAACCTAATTATTTTATCCCTGTATCTTAGTCAAGTTTCGAGACATCAAAGGTTGACTTAATATGAAGAAAGCGAGCAGACTAAATTAGTCTATCCACAATTATTCATATCAATTCACAACCTCTAGGTGTCCTGGGTAATCTTACCACAAAATCCATTGTGATAAATTCCCATTCCCATTCAGGCATAGAAAAAGATTACAAGGTAGCTATAGATTTCTAGGGTTCAGCCTTAACCTACTGGTACACACTACTTTTAACCACATACTCAGCTACATCCTTTTCACACCAGGTTATCAATACAACTCCTGAGATTCATATATATATATATTTTAGTGTTTCCTGAAAGCATAGCATACATCAATACACGCACTTCCATAAGAATCTTTTCTTTCAACCTTTTCCCCTTAAAAGAGTTTTACTCTATCTCGAGGTACACACAACATGTCATGCTAATACAACATCTTATCATCTAAAAACTTAAACTCTAGTCTCTTTTCCTCCTATCAGGTCATGCATGGTCTGGCTTAATTCACTATCACCCTTTTGTAGTTCCTTAATCTGATCATAAGGAGTAGGCTTGAACCTGCATCTGTACAATCAAACTACTTTGTGTTGTCACCCTTAAGTCTAAGTTTAACTCTCACATTTCTACTAACAGGTCTCTATTGAAACCTGCCATAGAGAACGCATTGGCTGTTGAACTTGACTTTCTACTAGAAACATCATCCACCACATTCTCTTTACCAGGGTGATAATCTATTGTCACATCATAAAGATAGTGACACCATGTCTTTAAAATATGAACTACATCAACTATCTTTAGATCATAATCGGATAATACTCCGCTTTCTATGTTACTTACTTATTGTTACATTTTAGGTTAATGTTTTACTCTTTTCTCTAAGTCATTTCATGTTGTTCAAGTACCGTTCAGATTATCTACCTCAAAACCCTAGGTCACTATCAAAGCCAGTTTACTTTTCATAGAACATATCTCAAGATCTTATTTTACAGAGATACTAGCATTCAAGGTTTAATCACTAATGAGATCCCTTAAACTACTACAACTTTAGTCATTCTAGGGTTTTGGTCTATATCAGTAACATAGCTCTATTGTGTGTATGTGTGATCGATTATATAAATCAAATTGAGTTGCTTGGGTCAATAACATATTAACCCAACACTCAACTTTAATTACATTAGCTGAAAATTCAGTTTTCACAATAGTTTCTGTAATTCGTTTATTAAACTGCTAACAGAAGCTCCAAAAATTCTGAAAATTTTATATGTTGTGCCTAATAAAGTTTTAGACCTCCAGTAAAAATTTTAGGTCATTTCAAGTTACCAATAATTAATTAAAAATCAAACAGTGCGCTGCTATATAGCAGTCTGCAGCAGATTCGGTCGAGTTGCAACTCGACCGACACCTTACTGTAGAGATCAAAAGTCATCCAAAAATTACGCCAAATTAATAGAGTGTCTAAAATTTGTGATTTTCATACATAGTTAAAATTTGAGATCAGTTGGATATACCAATAAAAAGATAAAATTCAATTACCACACTGCTATATCATTCAGAAAATGTGATCGGTCGAGTTTGATACTCAGCCGATAAACTGGTCAGAACATTCTTCAAAAATTCTGATATCTTCCAATGTTGCTCACATTATATATATCCAACTCATATCCAAATTGGAGCTAAATCAAAGTTACACATAAAATACTAAAAATCATTTACTGAAACACTTTACTTGTCAAATTTGTATTTATGTATCATCAAAACCCTGTTTTGGGCCGATTAGGGTCTATGCTTTTCAAACCCTAATTCTCAAGAACAAAGAACATTTAGACTTCTTATCATAGCTAAAACATCCTAGTGTATATACATTCTCACTATGTTACAGGTCTAAATCATCCAGAGTATATTCTTATTTTACTGTTAATAGGAGTCATTAGATTTCAGTAACGCATCCTGCCAGCCGGACCAGGCCGAACCTGTAGTCCTGAAGCCAAGAGCTACTCGAGATTAATCAACCCCTATTATTCTTAAACATGTGGAAAGAATATCCACTTAGGGCAAACTCATTTAAACACAGTTTCGGGTCTACATTAATACAAAGGAAACAAACATTAAACAATTCACTTCATGACACAACAATATAAAAGAATCATGTTTACTTTACAAACTGGAAATTTCATTTCATACATATAAAAGCATTTCAAGTGATCCTTAAATCAATTAAACAATGATAGACAAGAGTTGAATCGCATCTTATATGTAATCTCTTGTTTCTACATTAATTTCTTATCTCTTAACCCTAAGATTTCTAGGGTTTTCTCTCTAGCCTATCCTTCCTCTGCATACCTGGCCAGGGCATCCAGAGAAGAACAGACAGAGTAGCTTGATACTGGTCAATCTAAGTACTCAGACACCTGGCCAGGGTATCTAAACACTCAGACCTTCCAGAGCTAAAACTCATCATTTATTATTCGCCTTACTTATAACTTTATCTTTTGACCTTAATGATTCTTAATGACTCAACTTAAGCTCATTACTTGATTCTCGTGACCACATCCTCTTCCTGCTATCTGCAATAGTATAACAGAACACTTCTTGTTAGAAAATTACAGATAGAAGAAAGGCACCTAAGCCTTAATCCTATTGGTCTCTTATCGTCCCCTGACCTTGATTAACTATGTACTCAAACCAAAGCTCTGATACCAAGTTGTCACACTCCGATCTCTCACTAACCACTAATCACGAGATTAGGGCGCGACGGAGGGATTATCACATAACAAATCACTGAGAACCCTTTTTTTTTAAACCTCGTAATGATATCCGGATTACTGCTGTAAACTAAAACAAAATAAACTATTGCGGAAACATTTCAATTAAACTGGCTAGAGTACGTAAACGGAGTTTACAACATATAACATTGTTTAACAGAAAGTAAACATAACAGTTAATTTACATCTTTATACACATTCCACATACACACTCTCTCTCACCCACACCATGTCCCAAGGACCGAGGGGAAAGGACTAAGAGACCACTATCTAACTAAACTAACTACATATACCTTCTACAGATTAAGCGTTAGGATGAAAAGATCCTTCTGATTCCTGGAATTTTCGTTGACCTGAAAATGTTTGAGTAGAGGTATGAGCCTACTCGCTCAGTGAATAACATTTCATTTAGCTATCACTAAACAACTCCGTATTTTACCTTTAACAGGAATATGTGAACAAAATAACAAACTGAGCAGTTCTAATTAAACAGTGCAATTATCGCAGAAAAGTATAATGAACATTTAAAGAACAAGTATTATAAATTCTAAATCTGAACATACACAAGTTTCATATTAATCTACCTTAATTCTAAGTAATCATCTTTTAACTTATGCCCTGATCATATGCAGTGTACTCTGCATATAAAGTCTCGTAGCGAACTACGAACCCACCGTACAAGACTTAGCGACACACCCGGGAAATGCTAAGTCTGACTGCCGTCCTGGTCTGCGTCAGGACTCTCAGGCTCACACGGCCTCACTGCACTCTCAAAGAGTGTACTCTAGACTCCTCCTCTAACCTGAGCACACAGGCGGAGAGTCTGGGTTACCACTGTGACACACGCACAGATTATTGTTGAATAACCCCTATTTACTCCAGTGCCACCGTGACACACGCACGGATTATTGTTGAACACTGCCTCTCTGTCCTCGTGCCACCGTGACACACACACACAGATTATTGTTGAACACGAGCCACCGACCATCTAGACTCACGCTAGGTAGGTCGTTTTACCCCTAAGGCACAGACCTCCAAAAGGGGTTCTACGGTGTCAGGGCATCTAAATCTATTAACTGGTTAACATATAAACACTTAAACAGGAATATCACATTTACTGATTTCATATCAGATCACAATACACTGTCATTCTAAACTGACAGAGCAATATATTTCAAATCATTGTAATTTCTGAGAAATTCTCATACCATGCATTCAGACAAATTAGAAATGCATAAATAACCCAACTTATTTCAATTTGGCACATACATGGCGAATTTACGCAATTGAACATCTTATTGCACAAATTAAAGAAATTTACTTCACATATGAGAATCATACTCAACAATTATCAATTCTCTAAAATTCTCGAAAAACGTGCACATTAACTCAAATCCTGGTTTGTGCATCACTTAACTCAATTAAGAGTTAATTACATATCACAATACAATTTAATAACAATACTTGAGAATTTCTGGTAATATTTCAGAGAAATGTGCCATTTCATGTAAATATCAATTTACACATATTAACGTCAAAAGATATATGCAATTAGGGTTTTAATGCATATTCTATTTATTCATATCAACTTTGAAATCGTACATCTGATAATTTATCAGAAATCCCTATTGTCTGGGTTCATACCCAAACCATACCATTTTCAGATATGAATTTCTAATTTCAACATTCAAATAAGCAATTTAGGTTCCAATGAACCATATAAATCAACTGATTCAATCAACACTGATCAAATGCTAAATTTAATCATATAACAGCGTCTAGAAGCAGTTTATGAAATAAAAAGTCGGGCGACGCCAAACGCTGCCCTATGCCTGATAACGCCTGTTATCAGCGTAATTCGCGCACATAACTGGAAATATTCAAACGCCTGAGTTTATTAATGATAGATGAATGAAATTCTACTCACAGTGATTTGGTCTGTCCAGATTCGTCCAGGGATGCGTTCAGGGTCTAATTCCGGGCGATTTCGGATCGTCTTCTTCCTTTGAATTAATTCTTCACTGCTCCTGTTCCGTGAATAGGAGCTTCACGCTCCAAATCTGAAACCGTAGCTTGAAGCTAGTTTAGGCTGAATCGACAGTGGTTTCTAAACTAAACCTCCTAGCTGAGATCCATGGCCATGAAATTGGAGCTTTGGCCGCTCCAAATCGCCCCCTCCAGCCACGCACGACCGAAGCTTCAAACTGCATCTTGCCGCTCAAGCTACGGGTTGACGAGGAGAGCTCTGTTGGTTGTCAATCCGCGGCTAGGGCCATGGAATCTTGCTTGGAGCTTCGAGTCGAGCTCGAGGTCGACTTCCTTATAGCTGGGCGCCCCCAACGTAGCTCCTTAGTTGTCGTCGTGCAGGCGCAGCTGTTGCTGTTGGCCACCAGCCAAGCAGCTAGGGTGGCTGTTGGCCACTAGGCAACGAAGGAAGAGGAAGGGGGGAGGAAGGAGAAGAGAAGAAGAGAGGAAAGGAGGTTAGCTACTGAAAAGTGGAGCTAGGCCAAGAGCTTGCTCCGGAACTCATCGATCGCCCACTCGGCTACTGTGCGCCGACTCAAGAAGGAAATCCGCTGGAGAAGATAATCGTAAAGGAAAAAAAACGATTATAAAGTGAAAACCTTGGAAAAATTGCTAAATTGACCCCAGAAATTGGAAGTCATCATAACTTTTCCCTCGGAGGTCCAAATAGCATGATTTCTTTTGCATATTTTCAAGAATGAGGCCCACTACAATCCCAAGGCATGAAAACAAACTAATTACATTGTTTTGTTGGTTCAAAATTCCAATTGGATTCAATTATCACTTTACTCAAATTAATCACCTTAATTATGCACTAATTGAGTTCATGTGCTTGATTCAACTAAATCGAGTTAATGATTCACTAACCACATCATAAGCACATATGTTAACTCAGATAACTTTAATTAGGCTCAAATTATAGAGCTTACCAATAAACTTTGGAACGGGTCATAACATTAGGCTTATGCTCGCGTGGAATGCTGGTTGGGGCATTTCTATTACCCTCTTTTCATTTCTCATATCACCTAACCGTCGTTGCCAGATCGGACTCACACTAGGCTAGCATAATATGTGGGCCATTGGGCCTTCTTTTTCTGGGTAATGAGTGTGTAATACAAACAAAGAGTCAATTAGGAAGGTCAAGGCTAGCAAGATTTGAATCATTCTTTTCAAAATTTTCACTGTAAAATTTTGTTTTCAGATGCACTAAACATTTGGTAAAAGTATCCCGTATTCTAACTAGTGCTGCAAATTGGATGATTTGCAAAATTTTTTGAACCATTACATGTTTTGAGTAGTCTATGATGTAGAAAAACGAGATATCAATTACAAACACACTTTTCATCAATGTACATGAATAACTTTCAGCTTTCATTTCATTCAAACATATTCCAAAATTTTCTCTTAAATATAGCCAATGGATACATAGAGGAAATAAAAGGAAAGGGGGTTCATCTCAACAAGATAATCTCTGATCATATGAATTTTTGCCATCGAAAAACAAGACATGAAAAGGAAAAGACTGACACAACATACTCAAAGAAAATAATTGAAATAAAGATAACAATACACAAATATCAGCTGGTTGTGCCCCCCCAAGCTTGAAATCAGCAGTGGCCTCACTGCTTCATTCAAAACTCAAGAGGTACACAACCGGGTACCTGTCATCATGGATGAATCAAATAAAAGATCCGTCGCCCCCTTGGTCGGGGAAGAAATGGCTGACAATATCAGGGACATCCATCGGCTGTGTGGATGGATCATGCTGCTGCTGCGGTGACTGGTGTGGCTGCTCTAGAAAATCAGGCTGTGGCTGGGGCTTCTCGTGGAACTCGGGCTGCTGCTAAAAGGGCTGCTGGAACGGCTGAGGTGTAGGATAGTGGCCCTGAGTGATGTTCCAACTGTCCATCCGGCTGACCATATCATATGTAGCTGTATACTGTGTGGCCAAGCTGTCATACCGGGCGTCGAAGTGGGCGCTCGTCTGATCAAAGCGCGTATCAATGTGATCAAACCTCTGCTGAACATACCCGAAAAGATGCTGCATGTCCGGGTTCACCCAAGTGTACTCAGTCTGAGTGCTGGTAGAAGGAAGAAGCGGCAATGCGTCTGTAGGAGCAGGTGCTGGCATAGAAGAGCTAGCACCATGAGTAGCAGGTGCCTCATCAGGATCTGGCCCAACCCATTTTAAATTTGCTTTGTTCTTGATGTCATTCTTGGATGTGTCGGGAAGAATGAGAAACTGCTTCTTTGTGATTTGAAACTTGTACTTGGCATCATTATTACCATATCGATGCAGAACACCACAAGAGAAAGATAAGAAATGTCCAACAGGTTCTTTCCAGGAGTTGGCTCTAAATGTGTAAGATCAAGATTAAGCTTCATTGCAATTAGAGTAATCATGCCACCACACATGATGTCACCTCCTTCTTTTCCCTCCCTCCTCTTAATGGTGTTTAAGAGTTTTTGCACAATATAGAAACCAAAAGATATTTCTTTGTCATGCGCCATACACCATAGGAAGAAAAGGTCGGTCTTACCCACAACCCCTTGTGTTTCATTCTTAGCGAACGGACCGACACTAAGAATACGATGCAAGAATCTAAAAATGGGGTTGTGGATGGAAGTAGCACGTGCCTTATTGGCATGGTGATGTGTTTCTAAAGAAATCTCAGTCCAAAAACGGTCGTTGTGGAAAGCCGGAGGGTAATCAATGTAGCCACCATAGCTGCAATCAAGTAACTCAGAAAAACGGCGAAGATCCATAGTGTAAGGCTTGTCCAAAAGCTGAAAACTAATGTGCGGATACTGTGTCAAGCGGCGCTCAGGATCTTGTCGTGCTTTAAAAGTAGTCAGAAACTCATATACTAGATGAGGATAAGTCTTGCATACTCTTGTGCAAAGGGTATGAAGACCAGTAAAAGTCAAATGGGAGTATACCTCGTTCTTGAATTTCAGCCGGTCGAGGGTGTCCTCACAAATATAGCGGGTGGGGAGAACCCGCCTAGCGATGAGGTACTGGTAAGCTGCATCTTCATCTGGAGTCACCCTAAACTGGGTAGAAGGTATGAAATTTCCTGGAGTGGATTGGGAACCCTCACCCGGAGTTCCTGAAGAAGACTTCCTAGCCGGGCGCATGGTTGCTCGCTTGATGGGTGCCATTTGAGTTCTGCAGTAACTTTGCACGGGGTGCAGATGTCTGAACGGCGTGTAGAAAATAGGAACAGATGCCTGCAGCAGCGCTTTGCATGGTGTTCAAATCGATTGAACGGCGTGCACTTCGGCAGATCTTCAAGATGCAGATTAGGCGAAATCTGCACGGCGGACGGCTAGGCGTGCAAATCGTACACGTTAGGAGTGGACGATCTTGCACGGGCGGCGTGGCAGCGTGCGGATGCTGCTTGCTCGAACGGCGACGGAGAGGGACGGGGGTGAAGAAGATGCACGAACGTCGTGCAGATCTAGATGGAGGAGCGGCGGTGCGGTAGCTTGAAGGAGGGGGGGGGGTTCGCACGGGCTGCGTGGAGGTGCAGGCGGCTGCACGGCGAAGAAGATGGAGAGCAGCTGCACGGCGGACGGTGGTTGCACGGCTCCTCTTGCACGGAGGATGGAGAAGAAGAATCGCACGGCTTTGGAGAGGCAGCTGCACGGTTCGGGTGGCTGAGAGACAAAAGTTAGGGTTGGTGGTTAGGGCGTACACGCAGCCGACTTTTGTTCAAATTTTTTGAACAAGTGCACGCCGTGCAAAAGGCTGTACGCCGTACAAAAGTCCTGAAACTTGGTTTTCTACAGCACCCAGGTGCACGCCGTACAAGTCCAATTTGCACGCCGTTCACTTTTACAGAAAACTCTGCTGAAATCTGACACTCAGATGCACGCCGTTCAGATGAAATGCACGCCGTGTAAATCTTATCAGTTATGCATTCTGCAATCGTTTGTCCAGATTGCACGGTGTACAAGGTGATGTTGCACGCCGTGTAAGATTCTGGAAAGTTTCCAGAACTTTGCTGTCTTATTTCTCCATGTAATGCACGCTGTGCATGGGTTTTGCACGCCGTTCAAAGTGAAATTTCCTGCAGAAAAAATTACAGCAGTAAGCACAAATTGCAACGTATTGAGTCTAGATTAAGTCTACATTATTACATTTATCCATGACAACTTATTAAGTAAACTAAAGAAAGTTCTTGACTCAAAAACTTAAAACAAATCTATCCTAATGTGGGGTCAACTCCCACAAGGTCCTCCGTTTAGAGTCCGGAGTAAGACTCTTCAATCATCTCATGCGTCTTGGAGGGGGCAAGAGGCTCCTTTGTCTAACACTTCAGAAGAAGAATAAAGTTTGCATCTCTGTCCATTCACTTTGAAGCTTCCGTCCTTTCCTTGTAGTTCCACAGCTCCATATGGGAAGATCTTCAATACAAGAAATGGGCCGAACCATTTCGACTTTATCTTTCCTGGAAACAATTTCAACCTTGAGTTAAACAATAACACTTGGTCTCCTTCTTGGAAGTCCTTCCTTCTGATTCTCTTATCATGCCATGCTTTTGTCCTCTCTTTGAATAGCTTCGCATTCTCATAAGCATCAAGACGAAGTTCTTCTAATTCCTGCAATTGTAAAAGACGTTTCTCCCATGCTTTCTTCATATCAAAGTTCAAGAGTTTGATAGCCCATAAAGCACGGTACTCTAGCTCCAGCGGAAGATGGCAAGACTTTCCATAGATCATCTTGAAAGGAGTTGTCCCTATGATAGTCTTGTAGGCTGTGCGGTATGCCCACAATGCATCATCTATCTTCAATGCCCAATCTTTCCTTGAACTAGAAACGGTCTTCTCAAGAATGTTCTTCAATTGCCTGTTGGAAACCTCCACTTGCCCGGATGTTTGAGGATGGTACGATGTAGAGATTTTATGAGTGACGCCATATTTGGAGAGAAGATTGTTGAATTGTCTTTCAGCAAAGTGTGTCCCTCCATCAGAAATAATAGCACGTGGGACTCCAAACTGGGGGAAAATGATCTTCTGAAAGAGCTTGATTACGGATTTGGCATCCGGTGCTTGGGTTGGAATGGCCTCAACCCATTTGGACACATAGTCAACTGCAACAAGAATATATTGATATCCACATGAAGATGGGAATGATCCCATATAGTCTACACCCCATATATCAAACACCTCAACCTCTAAGATAGAGTTGAGTGGCATGTCATCACGGCGGGATATGCCTCCAGTTCTTTGACATTTATCACAAGACTTGACAAATAGATTCACGTCTTTGAACAATGTAGGCCAATAGAAACCGGCTTGAAGTATTTTTGCTGCAGTTTTCTCTCCTCCAAAGTGGCCTCCATAAGATGAATCATGGCATTCAGAAATAATAGTAGGAATTTCCTCTTCAATCACACAATGGAGAATTAACCCATCACTCCCATGTTTGAACAAGAAAGGATCATCCCAATAGTAAAATTTGACATCATGAAAGAACTTCTTCTTTTGTTGAAACGTCAAACCCGGTGGAAGCTGTCCTGTAGTAAGGAAATTAGCTATGTCAGCAAACCACGGCGTTTGAACGGATGACAACGCATAGAGTCGTTCAATTGGCAGATGATCATCAATAGGTAATGAGTCTTCAGCCTTTGTGGACAGTCTAGAAAGGTGGTCGGCAACATTGTTTTTTAATCCCCTTTTTATCACGGATTTCAAGATCATATTCTTGTAGAAGCAATACCCAACAGATGAGGCGTGGCTTGGCATCTTTTTTACTCAGCAAGTATTTGATTACAGCATGATCAGTGTACACTATCACCTTAGATCCCACTAAGTATTGTCGGAATTTTTCAAAAGCATACACAATGGCCAGCATCTCCTTCTCCGTAGTTGTATAGTTGATTTGTGCATCATTAAGGGTTTTGCTTGCATAATAGACATCATGAAGTTTCTTGTCTTTCCGCTGTCCTAGAACTGCTCCTACAACATAATCACTTGCATCACACATCAACTCAAATGGAGCGTCCCAATCCGGAGGTTGAATGATAGGGGCAAAAATGAGAGCCTCCTTGAGTGTAGAAAAAGCCTTTTGGCATTCATCATCAAACACAAATTATGCATCCTTTGCAAGAAGAGAACATAATGGCTTTGTAATTTTTGAGAAGTCCTTGATAAATCTTCTATAAAAACCTGCATGTCCAAGGAAACTTCGGATGTATTTGACTGAAGATGGGGTAGACATTTTCTCAATAGCTTCAACTTTTGCCCTGTCAACTTCAATACCCTTATTAGATACCACATGTCCTAGCACTACACCGGATTGTACCATAAAATGGCACTTCTCCCAGTTTAGCACTAGGTTAACCTTTTTGCATCTGGCTAAGACTAAAGACAAATTTGACAAGCATTGATTAAATGAATCACCATATACACTAAAATCGTCCATGAAAATTTCCATTATGTTTTCAATGAAATCTGAGAAAATCGCCATCATACACCGCTGAAAAGTAGCGGGAGCGTTGCAAAGACCGAAAGGCATGCGGCGATAAGCATAGGTACCATAGGTGCAAGTAAAAGTGGTATTTTCTTGATCGGGTGGATAGATAGGAATCTGAAAAAATCCGGAATACCCATCCAAGTAACAAAAATATGAATGCTTTGCAAGGCGTTCTAACATTAAATCAATGAAAGGCAATGGGAAATGGTCCTTGCGGGTTGCCTTGTTTAAACGCCGGTAGTCAATACACATACGCCAGCCTGTGACCATGCGTGTCTGTATTAACTCATCATTATCTCCTTTTATGACAGTTGCACCCCCTTCTTAGGTACTACATGAATAGCACTAACCCAGGGGCTGTCGCTAATGGGATAAATGATTCCGGCATCCATTAATTTAAAGATTTCTTTCTTAACCACATCAAGCATGTTTTGATTTAAATGCCTAGGTGGTTCAACAGTTGGTTTGGCATCATCTTCCATGTTTATTCTATGAATACATATTTTAGGATGAATGCCTTTCAAATCATCAATAGAATAACCAATGACATCTTTATATAACCGCAGTTCATCAAGAAATGTATTCTCTTATTCATTGGTTAATTCATCATTTATGATAACATGAGATGAGGAGTTTGGATCAAGAAAAGTATACCTCAGCCCCAGTGGAAGGGCCTTTAGTTCTACCTTATTCTTTGTTGTTCCTTCATCAACCTTTTCTTCATCATGTAGAGCTTCCACATTATTTGCTTGTGCTTTGAAAATAGGAATAGCTTTAGAATGTTCAGAAACGTGATTTTCAGCAATAACATCATCACAATAGTTTATCATGAATTCAATCATGTCATCAACGAACTCTTCTATGGGATCAACAGTGTCAAACAAACATATTTCTTTGACTTGTGCGGGTGCTTTCATGGCATCAGAAATAGAGAACTCTATCTCTTCTTCACCCACACGGAGAGTTAGCTTTCCTTCTCTAACGTCTATGAGGCAACCGACAGTCCGCAAGAAAGGTCTTCCAAAAAGAACTGGATTGCGGGGAGTCTCCACCATATCAAGAACTACAAAATCACATGGTATATAGAACTTGCCAATTTGTACAAGTATATCTTCTAATACACCTTTTGGGTGCTTTAGAGAATGATCGGCTAACTCTATAACCATCTTGGTTGGCTTTAGATCACCTAGGTCTAATTCCTGCCATAGAGTGGTTGGAATGATACTAATGCTAGCCCCCAAATCCACTAGACCTTTATCAAACGTGACATTGTTGATCTTGCATGGCAATGTGAAAGGTCCCATATCATCCAGCTTTTTCGGAATAGTTGGAGTGTGGTTTTGAATAATAGAACTCACACATTCGGAAAGCTTAACTGTTTCTACTTGATCAACCCTTCTCCTTCTAGACAAGATATCTTTAAGGAACTTGGCATAGGAAGGCATTTCAACAATAACATCAGTGAAAGGAAGATTAACTTGCAACTTGCTAAGAATGTCCATAAATTTCTTGAACTTGATATCATCCTTATTGTTGACAAGCCTATGAGGGAAAGGTGCAGTAGCTTTAAAAGATGGTGGCTCTTCAATTTTACCTTTCTCCTTGCTGCAAATAGGAATACTAGGCTCTTCTTCATCAAGTATCTTCATGTCCTTTTCCTTAGATGGCGAAGGTCTTTCAATCTCAGCCCCACTCCTTAGAATGATAGCATTGGCCTGCTGTCTCGGATTTACTTCTGGCACACTAGGGAGAGAATCAGATTGTTGTCCTTGTTGAGAAAGAGCTTGTTGAGCTATTTGGTTCTCTAGCATCTTTGTGTGAGTGGATATGCTGTCCACTTTGGCGGAGAGTTGAAGAATAACATCTTTAAGTAGCTTGTCATTCCCCCTAAGCTCTTCATTTTGCTGAGTTTGTGTGTTGATGAATTTCTCCATCATAGCTTCAAGAGAGGAGTTTTGAGGTTGTTGTTGTTGCTGCTGATAACTTTTGTTGTTGTAACCCTGCGGATTACCTTGGCGGTTGAACTGTGATTGCTGCGGTGGTTGTTGTTGCCCTTGCTGAAAATTTTGAGCATTGCTAGTATTCTTGTAAGAGAAGTTGGGGTGATCCCTCCACCCTGGATTATATTGATTTGAATAAGGATTATATTTCTTGTTCCTCTACATCTCAATAGCATTAACCTGTTCAAGATCTCCCTCCATAGTGTTGGGAGCAAAACATTGTGAAGAAGTATGCCCTGGATTACCACAAGCTTCACATGTGGCTTTAGCAGATTGAACCGGCAATGTAGTCAGCTTCTCAAACTTTTGAGTAAGAACATCTAGTTTTGCAGCAATGAGATCAACAACATCAATAGTGTATTTTCCTCCTTGCTTTGGGGTTGAAGAACTTGCAGTAGACGATGATGATTTAGATCCCCTATCACCTCCCCACTGGCATTGGTTGAGTGATATGTCTTCAATGATGTCATAGGCCTCCCTGTAGGACTTAGTCATAAGAGCACCACCGATTGCGGCATCTAGAGTCAACCGGGTGTTGTAGAACAGTCCGTTATAGAAGCGCTGAAGAAGTAACCAATTTGTAAGACCATGGTGTGGGCAAAGACGTTGAAGGTCTTTAGACCTCTCCCATGTGTCATAGAGAGTCTCACTATCGTTTTGAGAAAAGTTTGTAAGTTGGTTCCTCAAGTGAGTAGTTTTGCTAGGTGGAAAATACTTTGCAAGAAAGACATTAAGAAGCTGAGCCCATGTTTTAATAGACTTCTTTGGTAAAGACAAAAGCCAAGCCTTGGCTTTATCTCTTAGAGTAAAAGGAAATAGCATAAGTCTTATCACATCAACAGATACACCGTTAATTTTGAAAGTGTTTAAGTACTCCAAAAATTCTGCAAAATGAAAACCTGGGTCCTCATTGGAGGTACCTCCAAAACGGTTCTGTTGAATCATCTGCATCATAGAAGGAGCAATAGAGAAATTGTTCGATTCTACGGCTGGCAAGTCAATGGCTCCACATATGTTGGTGGCAACCGGCATAGCAAAATCCTTCAATGGACGACCGTCTTCCATGGTTGAAGTGCTTGGTGAAGCTCCTTCAACGGATGAAAAAGATGGTGTGGATGATGATGAAGATGGTGATGGTGGTGATGGAGTACCCTCTAGTAGTAACTGTTCCTTTCTCCTTGATCTCCTCAAGCTTGAAAGACTTCACTCTATTTCAAGGTCTAACAACGGGGTTGTTTGGAGACCTCGTTGCGAGCGACGCATGCGACCTGAAAATAACAAGAAAAATTTGAGAACACAACTAAAAGGTATGCGGAAATTTTGAAAATGAAAATGATGATCTAGTCTCGAATACTAATCAGCACTTATTACTCCAATTAATTTACTGTAGCTCCCCGACAACGGTGCCAAAAACTTGTTGGCTATTTAAGCAACGAGTTTCAATCAAGTTAATGATCTTTTACCCGATTCAACCAAACTCCGCAAGTATACAGAGGTAGTATAGTTAGGATCGAACACAAGGAGCTTTAGTAAACAACTGAACGCAACAGTCCTAATTTTCAGCAATCTAGATTGGTTTTAAAAAAAGTTGGTTGTTTAATTTCTAAGACAAGGAAATGTTTAAGAGCTAAATTTATACAAGTAGAAGAGATTAACAAAAGGTTTCTAGTCAAATGATTAATGATCTTGGACATTAGGGATTTCACTCTCATACCATAGCACTTTGGGAACTAAGCAATCTAAACATACACAAGTTCTTATCTCAAAGGATTGATGTGTTGCATTTCATCTCCCGATATACGTGCAACGATTGCAACTTAAAACAACATTCTCATGTTTGAATTTCATTTTAGATCACAAGCAAAACTTCAACTCGTTTCTAACTACTCTCGTGGATTAGAAAGAGTTGTTATGAAAGAGACCTCCATACATTCATACTTATTTTCTCAAATCAAGCACAAATGCAGAAAACATGCACATTAAGCGGCCAACATCATATGCAAGAAGAAGGAAGCCGGTATTTTCATAAATAGAGACAAGAAACTGTCCCAACACTTCCCTCCTCATTTTAGGCTCGAATTCTCAATTTTCAAATTTCTAAAACTGCCGGCTGAACGACATGCAAAGTGTTTGCACGCCGCGCATTTAACAAAAGGACGGCAATTAACTGTGCAGTGTACGCCGTGCACGGAGCATGTGCACGCCGTACAACTTTCCAAAAACATTTGTTGAACTTCTGCGTTCCATGTGAACGCTGTGCAACGCCTTTGCACGCCGTTCATTTCTTTATGCATTCTACAGGAAAGTTGTGCGCCGTGCACCATGAGTGTGCACGTCGTACAACTGTGCGTCAGGGTAAGTAGTAATCTTTCTGGAATGTTGCACGCTGTACAACAAGTTTGAACGCCGTGCACTTTACTATTTCTGCACAAATAAACATTGAAATGAGTGATTTCCATGGTAAAATGGCAAGGCAAGATATGGCAAAGTATTTTAACGAAATGATGGCAAAAGTAATATGAAAAGAGACTAAATCTTGTCAAAATGAATAAAATTTGTGTGTGAAAACATGTGAAAAGATGATATATAATTCACACAACACTGCCCATGATGTTGTTGCTGCTGTTGTTGCTCATACTTAGATGGGTTCCTTTGTCCTCAGCGTCTACCTAAAAAGTAGAAACCTACGGGAGTGAGACAATTGAATAATTGTCCCAGTGAGAGTTATAACTCTCCGCCAGAAGCTTTGTTATAGCAAGTAAGGAATAACATAAGCAAAATAACTTAAATCATGCAATAGAAGGTTTGATAATAAATAAAGTAACTTCATTAAGGAATATGAAGAACATGTATACTATATACTTGAATAAGATATTAATTTAAACAATGTAACATCAATCATTGTTTCTCGAAGTTCAATCCTAATAGATATGCTACACAGCTGGTTATGTTTTAAAAACATTATTATGCCCTGCGGAGATGAGGTATACCGCTCATACTCCAACCGATCACTACTAAGTCGCATCAGTATCATACATAGGTCACCAAAAGAGCCGAATTCTTATGACCTCATCTTCCCCAGTCAGTAAAAGGATTTACTTGTAGGACATCTTGTGTCTCTGCTGTAGTAGCTATCCAGGGTATTCTGGAAACTTCACTATAGAGTTACAGTGGTGTTCTGTACTCTCTTCGTCATCGAAAGATCTCTTGTTTATCTCTCATCGATGCGGTATTGGTGATTTATTCGGGAGATTTGTGGTACATCACCCCGGTATAAACATATAGTGAAGGATTGATAGATTAAAGTACATCTACATCAATTCCTACACTAGGATGTAAGGATATTTGCATCCATTTTCCCCCATATACTCAAAAGTATATCTTCCAGGAGTTCCCTTAAGAAAACCTATTTCACCATCATTTGGCCTCTGATAATGATGGATCTATGATCAGGGCTATACATGATATGATTATACTTGATTAGTTAGGTACATTTCAACATTCTTTTAGCATCAAACATGTTTCCAAGCATTTAACTATTAAAACACTGCTATATAAGAAGAATACTAAATGTATCAATTCTAACTCACATCAGTTATCAAATGGATATCAATTCTTAATCATTTCATCATAAGTCATCTAATCAACATGACCTTGATGTTACTCATGGTTCTTACAGCCTATCAATTTCATATGATGCCACTTAACTAGGCAACATAGTATTTCACTATTCATACAGCTAATAACATGTTCTCAATGAATATGATATCATAACCCTTACCTGGCTATGATCATTCTCTTATAAGAACCTGCATGGTTAATTCAATTGATAACAATAAACATTTCATTTCCAGATCATCAATTTATAAAGTAGAATTAACCTTTCAATTCAGGGGTTGTACCTTCATGCCTTCACTAAGGCTAGGTTCCCTTATTTACATCAATTAGGGTTATACAATCCCTTTCATTATGATTAGGAATAATGATTCCTCATCTCATACTTTAAGCTTGAAGAATCATGTTTAAAAGCATAATAGAGTTAGGGTTTATCCCACTCAATTAAGGTTATTGAATTCCTTTGTCTTATAAGGCATATGAATTCCTTGTATTGTAATTTGTTTACAGGGTTTCATGCTTGAAAGCATAACACATGACTAGGGTTAACATACCCCATCCTTCATTAGTTAGGGTTTCCTGTTCATGTTATCAATCCAACCCTAGCGTATAACTTTACCATTCTTGGGAGCATACCAGGACATGATGAGTGTTTACTTTTGATTACAATACTCATTGAATATCATTAATGATCATCAATTCTAAATATCAGCCCATATCTTATTCATATCATGTTATGATTACATCCTACACCTTGATTTGGCTTCCTCTCTTCCCAAGATATAATATTCTACACTTATTGAGTACATGAATTCATTGTGTCTCTATCATAGCTAATTACCTATTATATACCCCCTGTGTCTCTCATTTGAAACACAATGATTTAAACATTGTTGATGTAGGATAAACCATCATCAACTATTCTAGGTACCCCCATATTCAGGGTGTTATCTATATATATTTATATATATATATAGATATGCTTTGATACATATCTCTCCTAAGGATTTCATGCCCATCCTTATTATAAGTTGTAAGGGTATTCACTCATTCATAGAGACATTTAGATCTAAGTATCATCTTATGTCTTATATCCTTATTTATTGAGATTACCACATTTATCAATCATATGGTTCACTAACCGTATTCTATATACTTTTGATATAATCATCTTGTATGATTTATTTAGCTATACCTCACTTTAATGTATTGCCTAGTAGACCATCTCCAGAGTTTCATAATTGATAAGCCATAAACTAAGCTTACTATTCATCCTAATAGGGTTTCCCATATCGTCATTTCCAATTAAGGGTTTCTCATTCATATCACATCTCCCCTAGATTAGATTTATGATTAATATAATTGAGGACATGCATATATAACAATATTAGTATAATACTAAAACTTCTCAATTCTTTATATAACACCACAACCGTGCTTCCTTGCACGACCGTGCAAGGGAAGGCTACCACGGCCGTGCTCCTTAGCACGGGCGTGCTAAGATCAACATATCACCATTGATTTTTAGAGTTTGGATTCATTCACTTCAACATATGGTTATAGAACCTCTTAGCTTTCGAGGCATACAGATTCCTCATATTACAACTTGTAATTAGGGTTTCATACTCAAAGGCATAACCCTGAATTACTCCATTTATCAGATCACACTAAATTAGGGTTTACTATTCACATTACATGTTATTGCCCTAAAATTAGGGTTTACTATTCACTTCATAGTGAATTGAGCTCATAGCATCATTATGTATGAAAATTATCATAATTGATTCTCTCAATATTAGGCTAAGATTCATTAATTATCATAATTAGGGTTTCCATGATCTCATTGTGATGGATCATACCCTAATTATGTACATTTTTACATATTGAAGGTATGTTACTTGATTCTCATTCATATTAGGAGCCTTGTCTCTCCTCTCACTACTAGATGATGTTTACATCACTCTAGATTAGATTAGGTTAAGTCAACTTTGATTAACATAGGTCAAATCATCACCGCTATGGTCATTAGGGTTTGCTTGATCAAGGGGTGTTGTCTACTTGAACCCTTTATAAGTTCCTTGATAAGGTTCATCATTAAGCATAACATGGGTCAAGTTACTAATTACTCAACCCCTTAATGTCTTTAGGTATCATTAGGGTTTAAGTTGAACAACCATTGAACCATTTAGACCTTTAAAGCATCAAGTAATCATAACCCTAAAGTCCCCAAACGATTACACACTTTCAACCTCCAAACGGTCCTGAGACCGTTTGGAAGTGTTGACCATTTGGTTAGGTTGACTTCCAAACCGTTTGAACTTGGTCACCCTCAAGACCGTTTGAATCTAAACGGTCTTGAGACAGTTTCAACTTGTTGACCGTTTGAAAGAGTTGACTTTGAAACCGTTTGAAATTAAACGACCTTGAGATAGATTGAACTTGAGATCGATTGAGCCCAAATGGTCTTGAGACCGTTTGGATTCAAACGGTCTTGAGACCGTTTGGTCCAAACATCTCAAAACCGAATGGACCCAAAAAGTGCATCAACACTTGTAATCGATTAGGGTTTTCAAGGTTGAGCCCCTCAATTGACCTCATATATGTTAACCAATTATTAATTGAGACAATTAGGGTTATCGTTAGCCAATTGGACACTCAATTGACCCTAAATTGATAACCAATTAGGGTTAAAACCAATTCAATTAGGGTTTATAATCGATTAACCATCAACATTGATCGACATGAGTCTAATTGAAGTTGAACCCATCAATTGACACTCAATTGGGCCCCAAATTGGCCCAAACGGTCTTGGGATCGTTTGGACACCCTCCAAACGGTCTTGAGACCGTTTTCCCAAAGTCACATCAAAATCTAAGTCAAATTGTCAAGGGTTGAACCCTAATTAAGTCTCAAATCAGCACTTTCAATTAATTCAACAACCTATTGTGATTGGACCTTCAATTGATTAAATTATCTTAACCCTAGACCTCCAAACGGTCTTGGGTGGTCACCAAACGGTCTTGAGACCGTTTGAGTGATCCCCAAATGGTCTTGAGACCGTTTGGACCACTCAACCCCAAATTCAACATAAGTGATCCTTGAATTCAGCAATTGAACCCGATTAGGGTTTAGAGGGTTGAAGTACCTTCAACTTGTGATTGGTTTGCAATTAGGTCATGATTATTTGTAATTGATTAATTCAATATATATCCAACAGACCTATAAATGGTCTTCACTTGGTAAACCCTACCAAACAGTCTTGGAGACCGTTTGAATCTAAACGGTCTTGCAAACCGAATGAATTCAAACGGTCTTGAGATCGTTTGATTTCAAACGGTCTTGCAATGTGTTTAGACCAAATGGTCCAAGGTCGTTTGGTAAAGTTACCTAGGAATTCACGCCCATCATCTTCAACCTTAGAATAGGTCAGTTACTTCGTGGTTTTGCTTGCAAAAGTGCAAGGAAGAGTGGGAAAGAAGAAGAACTAGCTACTTATTTGCAAGAACAAGGATATGCATAAGAAAGCAAAAGGTTTAGAGTTATAAAACCCGCCTTAAGGTCGTTCCTAGAGCTCCAAGTTTCCAAGCTTCAAGCCTTTAATGGAGTCTTGAGCTCCACAGGTCGGCCAAGGGTGTATCCACTTTCCTCCATGAATTCGAGCAAGAAGATGACCCAAGCTTACCTAGATTCCCCTTGGTCGTTCTCCTCTGCTCCAGAGCTCTGCCTTAGTTGGTCCAAGCAAGGTGATAAGTGATAGAAGAAAGGAAACGTTGCCTTTGGTTACAAAGGAAAGTGTATAAGTACTTTGGGGTTATATCCAACATAAGGACAACTAGTTCTCCATTTCTCATCTAGGTCCCTCCTTTCTTCTTTGCACGTCCCTTCTCCTTATTTATAAGGGAAAACTACTTTTAAAACCAAGAACTAAAGGCAAAGAAAGTCAACTTATTACTAAGTTGCACAAATATAAGGGTCTCCTTACTTACAACTTGGTGATTTAATTACAAAGGTGTTCCTTATTATATGATTAATCAGTTGAAGCACACCCTTCATAATTTTTACTCTAAATGATGCCAAGAGTAATGAAGATACTCTATAAGGTGTATTTTACAAGTTGCACCCCACATTTTGGGTAAATTGCACTTTACACCAAAATTAGGGTTTTAAGCACAAGGATTGTCTCACAAGCTGCATCTCAGTGCCCAAGCTTGGGAAATCAATCACACTTCATCACATTCACTCTTATGATGTATCAACACTAAAGGAACATATTAACATGTGTAAATTGCAAGTTAACCCTTCTAATTGGGTAATTTGCACATAGGTCCCTGTATCACAAAACAATACTAAACATTGTTTAAAAAGGATACAAATGTAAACATATGTTCCTCAGGAGCTTTAATTACATACCAAAAGATAATCACAAGTGTCTTAATTACATAATTAAGAAAAACACCTAGGGTTAGTCCATAACCCAGGTCAGGGATGTTACATATATATATATATATATATATATATATATATATATATATATATATATATATATATATATATATATATAGTCATGCTAGAATACATTCGAGTGTATAGATTGCACGAATACACTCAAGTGCGTTTGCATATCAAGGGTATTTTTTGTAAAATGTAAACCATTGATCTTCACTGTCATACTATAACTAGGCTACATACAAATTTTGAACTTATTTGGATGAGTGTAAGTCACTCATCCAAGGGTAACAAAATCGACACGCAAAACTAATTTGAAATGCATAATTTTTGCGGTCTTTATAACATGACATATAAATGTCCAAATGTGCTCAAATTTTGTGTATGAGCTATTCACAAGATGTTTAAGAAGATCAATAGATTAGATTTTTGAAAAAAAATATTGCATCATGAAAAAATACTTGAATTTATTCTTCTCTGAATACACTCGAGTGTATTCTAGCATGGCTCTTACTAGAAATATTCATGATGTCAGGGATGCTTATGCTACTAGATTGCTTGTACTGTTAGCCAGGAATATGATGATAGTCAGATTACTGATAATGATTGTTATTAGATGCAATTTAATGATATTTGAGTAGATATCTATCTAGATAAATGGATTTATTTGTTATCTATACATGCATTCATGACCATACTTGTTGCTAGGATGATTTGCTTAATCTATTTAGTATTACTTGAACTTTTAATCTGTTCAATAGATTATTAAATACTCCAACTGCTTAGTTATCTACTATTTAAAATGTTGTAATAAAAAGCATTATTGGAGGTTATATCTCTTGCTAGGACATGGGTCTCACCCTTGTGGTTTGCCACATCTTTTTAGGTAATCGAAAGCTACAAAAAAAAACATGTGGCAGCAAACAGGAGCTATAGTAATGAATCTTTGAGAAAGTTGATTAGATGTCTAGTGTAACCTAGAGTCATCCCTGTACTCTCAGGTCCGTGCAAGAAAAGTTTGTATATGGTGTTTCAAACGAATCGAAATTTTGTTAGCATGTTAAAGTTTGTTATGTGGCATATACAAATATTGTTCTCCTGTGTATATATGTTGTGGCTAAGGCGATAGAACAATTTGTATCAAATTCTTGGCGTAGTATGGATATAAGAAAGATGTTGGGCTCTTATGCAAATGTTTCTGAGCGGGTGCTGATGTTGATATTGGTTTTAATTTACCCATATTTTTGGGTATGTAGTTAATTGGTGATTGACTGTGTTTTATGTTTTGAGTAATCTTGTTTAGTGTAACGGGTTCTTACATAGAGTGTATCTCCATGTCATGCATGTGTGTTTTAAGTGGTTGCATGTTAGTTTCTTGGGTGGACAAGTGTCCCTTTGGAGCCCTATCTTGTTGACACCTCTTCCTCCACCCCACTTATCTCCTCTTTTGTTATATAACCCCTTACCTCTTCATGCATGTCACCCTTTTCGGCCATCTTCTTCCTCCCTTCTTGCTTGGTTGTCCTTGGAGCCTTGAGGAGCAAGAGGATCTATTTGGAGCTCCTGGTGGTCAAACTTCCCCTGCATGTGGTGCTTGTGGTGATCTTTGCTCATCTTCTACCTTTGTAAGTATGTGCCTTTCTTTTACAACATTTTCCTTTGGAACCTCCACCATCTTCTTCCTCTTTACTTGACCATAGACTAGGGGTCTACACTAGTGGTCACCTTGAGAGAAACTCCTCCTCATAGATGCCTTAGACTATGGACTATCCATAGTGGTAACTAGTGGGAGGATGTTTTCTCCTCTTTTCACCCTTTCTTCTTGGCTTCAACCTAAGGCTTTCTTTGACTTTTTCTTGAGCTACCTTTGACCAAGTATTCTTATTTTTTAAGGTAATTTGTGGCTGAAGTGGCGATCCTTGTTGGAGCTTCCTTCTCTCTTTTGGAGCTTGAGCTTGGAGCTTGTTTCCTCTTCCTAATAGGCGAGTGATATAACCCTTAACCATTTTTATTATGGCACTTTCTTTGCTTGCATGTAGTTTTTATCTTTCTAAATATATCCCTAGTTTGATAGTAGATGATACCATGCTTGGTTTGCTTAGAATCTGAAACCGTAATTTAATGCAACCAACTTTGGTGATTGTTATGCGATGCTAGTTTTCTCCTATCTTTAGACCTTGGGTTTGACTGCATGCATCATGTTCGTGTACCTAGATGTTATGAGGAGCTTAGTTTCTATTTTAGGTGCCTTAAACGTGGTTTTCCTCTCTTTTGCATGAGGCATTTTCTTGGTGATGTTCCTAACATGATACATAAAAATTTACACTCTCTATAGAATATCCACAAAACATATAGGTTATCTTTATTCCTTGAAACTTTGAGGTTGATACATTAATAATTTTTTTGCAAAAAAAAATAGAGATTTATATATTCACCATATTCTCTAATGCAGGAAGAAACAAATTAGGAGTGATGTTCAGATCATAAACAAGCCACGAGGGACATATATTAGAAAAGCAAACTTTTTCCAGTATAGATAAAGGAGTGTTATGCAATGGCATCAATCAATTGATTATAAGCTCATGAAATATAGTGGATGCATAAGCACCTGGACACTTCCTTTCTTTGGTCAGCCATTCTCACATGTAGTTGGAATCTCACCAGACGGGGGACCTGGTTCATCAGAATCTTACTTGCTTGTTGTGAGTCAGAGAAAATCATAGAACTCTTTAGGTTGTGTTTAACATAAGCCTCAAGGGTTTTGAAAATATATTGGACTTCAACATCCAATGCTGAGGAAGTAGTAATGAGGAAGCCAAGACACATATGTTCACCCTTCATAGTTTACTACATGAACTACTATGCCTGCCTCACCAGTGAGGGGTTTATAAGCAACATCAGTAAAGATGATAAAGGTAGGGTCCAGTGCAAGAACAGTCGGCTTGGTTATTTGAGACACAATAGAATTCATATTCATATTCAGACTTAATATTGTATTGTCCAGTTCATTAGTGATCTTGACTTCAATTGTACTAGATTGGGATCTTCCTTAATGTAGGTAGTCTTTCTGACAATGCCATATATGCCAACATGCAATCGACTTCCATAGATTATTTGATGGCCTCATGATCATTTTTCTAGTGATTTTAGAGATCCATTCATCCTCGTTCATATAGAAGAAATAATGGTCCATATTGAGGGCAATCTAAACCTGTATAGCAGCATGACAATCACTGTAACATCCCTAACCTGGGTTATGCCCTAACCCTGGAAGTTTTTGTTTAAGTAAATTAATTAGATCCTTGATTTTATCTTGTGGAAAGTAATTAAGGCTCAAGAGGAACTTATGTTTCAATTTTAGTCCTTTTCGAATAATGTTGAAATAATGTTTTGCTTGTGTTGGACTAAAGTGCAAATTACCCAAGTTGAGGGGTTAAATTGTAAATGTTACATAATAAGATGTTCCTCATGTGTTGAAACATCATGAGAATGAATATGATGCATAGGTATGGCTTGTGGTAGACTGAGTACCAAGAAAGAGTTGATAAAGCAATGTTTGTGCATTAAAACCCAGTTTTGGTGTAACGTGCAAATTACCCAAGACCTAGGGTTCAATATGCAAAACACCACTTCAAGAGGGTCACTAATGTTTCTTGGCATCACTTGGAGAAAATAAAATGAGACGGGCGCCTCATTTGAATCACTTTGGAAGAGAGAGAATCTTGATATTAAAATAATCAAGATTTAAGCATAATTGGAACTTTACTTCAATTTAATGCAAAAATAAATATATTATTGGAGAGCCCTTCAACCAAAATAATGGACGAACTTGTGCCTTGCAAAGGCACGAAAATATCCAAAGGAAGTAGATAACTCACTCACATTATTGAAAGAAAAAGAATTATCCACTCACTTTAGGATATTATTATTATAAGGGTTAAGGTGCTTAATTTGCTTTTCTTTATTTCTTGGATAATTGAGAGGAATAAGAGGCAAGGAAGATAGCCTCGTATCCAAGGAAGAGGAGGGGGCTTTTGGCAAGGAAATGAAGGAGTTATCTTCTACTTTCTCACTCTTAAAATGAATTTTTAATAAAATGCATATATGCTCCCTTATCCATAGCTTGGATGGGTAATTTCGAATCCACCTTCACTTCTTGTTGAAAAAACGACCAAGGGAGCTTGAAGCAATAGGAGGACGACCCCCCAACCTGTTGGTAAGCTTCTTGACCTCTTTTCACCTTGATTCCATGGTGGGAATCGAAAATCAAGCATGATTTCTTCTTATCTCGATCCCATCTTCAATTCTAACCATTCCTTTTCACTCAAAGCTTGAGGACGAGCCTTGGGATAGTGAAAGGAGTTGCATCCACCATTGTTGACGTGATATTGAAGCTTTGAAGCTCAATTGGAGGTGGGTTTTATAACTTGAACCCTTACTATTGTTATTGCATTCAATTCCTTATCAATTGTTGATCATTTGTTCTTCTTGAAATCCACTTGATCAAACCAATAGAACCACCATGAAATTTACAGCAAAATATGAAGGATCATAGCTTGATGATGATGACATCATCCTAAGCACACACCTCAAAATATCATAGGCAAACAGTTTTAAGACATTGGTCCAAACAGTTTCATAAAACTGTTTGGAGGTTTGGATCCCAAACCGTTTGGATGGGTTGACCATCTGGATGGGTGGACCATTTGAGGTCAGGACCCTAGTACATGTTGGATGATGATCTAATGGATCCAATTGATTAATTCAATATATGGACAATCCTCCAATTAGAAATCCTAATAGGGTTAAGTGCTAAAATTTCAATTGGTTGATTTAAAACTTTGGGTTGATTAACCCAAACGGTCTCAAGACCATTTGGATGTCACCCAAATGGTCTCAAGACCATTTGGATGTCAAAGTCAAAAAAGACCGTTTGGAGGTCTAGGGTTGAGTATGGTTGAGTAATTGAAGGATCAGAGATAGCAAATTGAAATGCAATTAATAGTTCAGTTGGTGATCTATCCAATGATCTAAACTCTAATTGAATTTCACAAATTTCAATGATGAATGGGGCAAACGGTCTTAAGACCGTTTGGAGGTCATCAAAATGACCTCAAGACCGTTTGAGGTCAGGTCATGTCATGGTTTGATGATAATCCAATGATTTCAATTGAATTAGTTCCACAATGTCAACCATTGATGGTTCCTTGATTTCAAAACGCTAATTGATGGTCTTCTGATTATAAACCCTAGTTCAATTGGGTTCCAAACCCTAATTGAAGGTCCAATAATGGTTCAATTGAATAATAAATCAGTGGTTCAATTGATAGATGGTTCAATGATTGAAACCCTATATTGACTAAGTGATGGAAGACCTTTTTGGTCCATTCCGTTTTGAGAGAGTTTGGACCAAACGGTCTTAAGACCGTTTGAGTCCAAACGGTCTCAAGACCATTTGGGATCAAACGGTCTCAAACCGTTTGGAGACCCAAGTGGTTTCAAGTGTGAATTGTCCATACAGTTTCATCATTGTTTTGCTTAAACGGTTTCAAACTGTTTGGAGCATCAATGGTCAAGAACGTTTGGATGTTTCAATGTGATTAAGTCAATTGGAAACCTAAGGTGTTGAAAGATAAAATGACCCTATGGTTGTTACTGATTTATCTCAAAGATAATCACTAGGGCTGTACCTTTAAGGTACTAAGTAATTGGTAACCCTAGATGAGTTAATCCTTGAAGCTTAAGTAAGTAATATTTTAATACGCTATGTCAACCCTAATTGAATGTATTTAATTAAAGGGTTGGTTGACCTAATTTATCCAAGTTTGACATAGTCAACATCCTAGAAAGGATGAGAGAGAGAGGAATCCATACATGTAGGATAATCATGTAATGGATAAGCCTCAAACACCTTCAATATGAATAAACTAAGATTTTAGGGTATGATCTTTGATGAAGTAATCATAAAACCCTAATTAAGAAGATTGATGAACATTAACCCTAATCTAGGGAAATGTTAGGTGTAACCCTAATCTAGGGTAAGGATGTAACCCTAATAAAGGGTGATGGTATGAGAAACCCTAATTGAGGGTGATTCCATGAGAAACCCTAATTGAGGTTGATTCCATGAGGAACCCTAATTGAGGAGGATTCTATGAGAAACCCTAATTGAGGGTGATACCATGAGAAATTCTAATTGGGATGAATAGTAAACCCTAGTTATGGGCAATGTGATGTGAAAGCCTAATGAAGGATGATACTCTATGCAATCCTAACCCTAATTAAGTATGATAGTATGTGAAACCCTAAACCCTAATAAAGGGTGATGGTATGGGAGACCTAATCCTAATAATGGAATAGTGATTGATTATAGGCAACCTTATAGCAAGCAATGCCTTAACCTGAGATGACTCCCTATCATTGAAGATAGTTAGACAATCCTTATGTGTGTCTTATGACCTATGCACTTCACAATAAAGGTGATAGGTTAGTGTATAGAAGTATGAAGATGGGAAATACCTTAATACCGTATAAATTGATAAACTCAAGTAAGTTTAAAGTGCTGAGGGAAGTGATATATCAAGACATCATAGATATCACATCCAGCTCTTTAAGAATGATATCCCTTGATACATCTTGAATCCAACATACTTGGATGATTAACATATAAAGAGTGCTCTCCTAATCATTACATCAAGATGTAATGTGTTTTATGAACAATGAGAATGGTTGTTGCCTAGTGAAAGGTGACAAGATGTTAAATGTGCTTTATGAGCCATGAGATTAGTTGTTACCTAGTGAGAGGTAACAAGATATTTTGATAGGCCGTGTGAGCCACATGAGTAAGTTGATACCCAGTGAAAGGTACCAAGATAATTATAAAAGTCCCCTATAAGAGATGATAATGTTCGTAATAAACTAAGAAAAAGGAAACTTAATAACATAATAATTATAACAAAAGGATACAATAATAATGATGGAACCTTGTTTGTACAAGTGTGGAGAAGAGAGGGATACTTGTATTACATAAAGAATGTCATTGTGCATGATGGCAGGGCCAAAGTTTAAATGTCAGTAGAAGAATGAGGTACCCAATGCTGTGTAGACAAACATGGGACATAATCACAAGATTGACATAGTTCAATACCTGGAATAATGTCACATGATTGACATAGTTCAATACCTGGAATAATGTCACAGGATTAACATAGTTAGATACCTGGAATAATGTCACAGGATTGACATAGTTCAATACCTGGAATAACTACGCAGGATTGGTAATAACCCAATACCTGGAATAACTACACAGGATTGGTAATAACCCAACACCTGGAATATCTACACATGATTGGTAATAACCCAATACCTGGAATATCTACACAGGATTGGTAATAACCCAATACCTGGAATATCTACACATGATTGGTAATAACCCAATACCTGGAATAACTACACATGATTGGTAATAACCCAATACCTGGAATATCTATACATGATTGGTAATAACCCAATACCTGGAATATCTACACATGATTGGTAATAACCCAATACCTGGAATAACTACACATGAATGATAATAACCCAATACCTGGAATAACTACACAGGATTGGTAATAACCCAATTCCTAGAATATCTACATAGGATTGGTAATAACCCAATACCTGGAATAACTGCACATGATTGGTAATAACCCAATACCTGGAATAACTGCACATGATTGGCAATAACCCAATACCTGGAATAACTGCACATGATTGGTAATAACCCAATACATGGAATAACTACACAGGATTGGCATAGTCCAATACCTCAAATAACTCCACAGGATTGGCATAGTCCAATACCTGGAATAGTTGCACAGGATTGGCTTAGTCTAATTCCTAGAATGGATGCACATGTTTGGCATAATCTAATACTTGGAATGGATACACATGAACAATATAAGTCCAATGCTTTTACTAGTTGTACAAGATTGGTATAATCTAATGCCTGGAATCTTTATACATTATTGGTATGGACCAATGCCTAAACAAGACATGATGATGTACACTCTCATGTCCAGTATAAACCAAGATATGTTTAGTAGGTTGGCTAAGGCCAACCGATAGAAATAAGAAAAACTCATGGGTGACATATCAGAGTAATGAGTATCATGAGAAAAGCATGGGATGTTGAGTTAATATAACAGATAAATGATATACATGTTCTTCCAATTCCTTATAAAGAGAATAGACAATTTACTGCTCTATTATAGATAGTTACAATATTTTAAAGATGAGAATGATCTAAACTGCTTATCCTCTAATTAGTTTTATATTAATTAAACTGCAATAATGATGTTTCTGGCGGAGAGTTTTATCTCTCGCTGGGGCAATTTTCAATTGTCTCACCCCCGTGGGAACCAACATTTTTTAGGTGAACGAGTACGAAGGAGACTTAGAACATCTTGCCGAGGAAGAACTTCAGCAGCAGGGACAACAATGACATCTCAGGTTGAGTGTACTGTCTGTCGTGTCTTGTAGATAGAAGTCCTATGTGTCATCTCTGTACTCTTAGGTCCTCGGAGTTAATAGTTAGTGATTTTAATGAATTGCTTTGAGATTTGGCTTGATGCCTCGAGGTTCTTATGTTATCTGTGTTTAGCCTTTAAAAAGGCAGTTAATGTTGTAACCTCGAGAAGAGATGGTACAAGATATGTAATTATGAACCAGGATGTAAATGTAATACATTGGTTCTTGTTGAGAAAGTTTTCCTATGATTGTATCTCTTTGAAAAAGGTTTTAATTTTTAGTGATTTTCAGTAATCCACTGTTATTAATTGCTTCCGCTTAGTTAATGATTTATGTTTTGAACGCTTCACCACAATTTAGTGGTATCAGAGCTCTAGGTTCACTGAGTCTACAAAGACATAGGACTAAGGTATCGAGTCTGTTGTAAGTGTATCTTATAGTGCCTTCTGCTTTTGCAGAAGAAGATATATAACTCGAAGATGTCTGAAGAACATGAGGGACACATTGCTGAGAGCAATGTGGTTGCACCAGTGGGAGGTGTAAGGGATCAGGCAAGGGAGGAACCAGTGCCTAAAAATCCCCATGTTGATGAAGTCATGAGAGGAAACCCAGATGTTCATAATCGTTTTGGGCAACTCATGACCACACTGAGGTATATGGTAGATCGGATGCCTACACCGGCACCTAGGGCACCGGTTTCCAATGAGGGATATGGGTCTGGTAAGACCTTTGAACGACTACGTCGTGTAGGAGCCATAGAATATGCTGGAACATCTGACCCAGCAGATGCTGATCTTTGGCTCACTGAGTTAGAAAAAGCTTTTAAGATCCTTAGTATTCTAGAGGTTGAAGGGTAGTGCTGGACACTGGTGGGGTATAGAAGTAATAAAAAGGAATGATGAAGGGGTTGAATGGGAGGAATTTCATCGAGAATTCATCAATAAGTATTTTCCAAAGACATACTTAGATGAAAAGATCTCACAGTTTGAAAAGACTCGATTGGGAGCCATGTCAATAAATGAATATGAGTTTAAGTTTATGGAACTTTTGCGATTTTGTCCACAAATGGCAGCTACTGAGGAGGAGAAGATATGATGTTTTGAGAAGGGATTGAATGCTGAGATCTCCATCCCGGCATCTACCCTAGAAAGTAGAGAGAGGTTTGCCACATTCATGGAGTCTATACGGAGTATAGAAAGGTCTACGATAAAGAAACATGAGACAAACCTCAAAAGAAAGTCTACACAGTCACATGGACCAATGATTAATGGTACTAAACAACCAAAATCTTCACCAGTTCAACCTCAATATAGCACACCTATGCAGGGGTCATCAAGTTGGGGTCGAGATTGTCATAAATGTGGACAACTAGGACATTTTAGACAACAATGTCCAAGGAGAAATAGTGAGGTGACCCAACAATCAAGGCATAATCTGCAAAACCCACAGGGACCTCAATCCAGTGGAGCAGATGGTAGAGGACGAAGACAATTGTCACAGTTGGGTCCATCTACTTCTGGTAGTAGAGGACAAATGCAATAACAAATAACAACTAAGTCCATGTTTTGGGCCAGATAAGATGCTAGTTAACTTGTAGAAGGTAGACTTGTCAAGATAGAACTTTCTATTTTGAATTATCTTCTGTTCCCAACTATAAGAAAGGTAGTTGTTTTTTAGTTCATCTGTATAATCCTTTAAGGATATGAGGAGAGATAAGAAGGATGAAAACTTATGTTCAGTCTAATATTCTCTTATTTATTTTGAAGTTTCTCTTTCTTCTTTAATAAAGGGAAGAGATGAAAAAGGAACTCAGAGAAAATCTGAGATATTAAGTATATCAAATTTAAAGAGATGAAAACATAAAATAAAATAAATGCATACTGCCTAATTTCAGTCCTTGAATATCCTGGCCAAGTATTCATTTATTGAAGGCAAGGTAAGTATGTCATACCTAGATTGTTATCTTTCTGATTACTCTTATCAAGTAATCATTCTGAAACAATCCAAAGAATCCTAATCAAGAAGGATATGTGGCATGGATATTTCTACCACATTCTAATTTATATACGGAGGAATTTGATTTAATTATAAATCAACTTATAAATAAAAAGGAAGATGAGGACGTGATGTGTTATCAACACATGTGTTAGATATCAAGGTAAGGGATTCTGGTATCTGAGAAATATCAGGCTATTTTATGATGGTTGCCTAAAATGGTTAACTGTGGAATCAGTCCAGTTAACTAATGTAGTATGGACATCATATGTTAGGGGTTTATGCTTTGCATAAACATAGCGTTGATGAGAATGAACTATTTGAAGGAATAATTGTAAATTATTGCAAGAAAAATTTATCAAATTAAATTAACAAATAACCTCTATCTAAATAAGAAAAGTGTTGCCTGACACGGAATTAACTCCACAGTCAATAATGAAAGGACAGTGAAGTATGTATCCTATGTGTTTGATTCTATGAGAATTTTGTGTGGAAGAACTTTGTATTGATCAAATTTCTATGGTGTCTCCATAACAATGAGATGTTATGTGGAGACTTGATGATATAACGAATGAATAATATCTGTATCCTTTTATCTAGGATTTCGAGGACAAAATCCTTATTAGGGGTTTATAATTGTAACATCCCTAACCTGGGTTATGCCCTAACCCTGGAAGTTTTTGTTTAAGTAAATTAATTAGATCCTTGATTTTATCTTGTGGAAAGTAATTAAGGCTCAAGAGGAACTTATGTTTCAATTTTAGTCCTTTTCAAATAATGTTGAAATAATGTTTTGCTTGTGTTGGACTAAAGTGCAAATTACCCAAGTTGAGGGGTTAAATTGCAAATGTTACATGATAAGATGTTCCTAATGTGTTTAATCATCATGAGAATGAAAATGATGCAGAGGTATGGCTTGTGGTAGCCTGAGTACCAAGAAAGAGCTGATAAAGCAATGTTTGTGCATTAAAACCTAGTTTTGGTGTAATGTGCAAATTACCCAAGAACTAGGGTTCAATATGCAAAAAACCACTTCAAGAGGGTCCCTCATGTTTCGTGGCATTAAGTAGAGAAAAGAAAATGAGAGGGGCGCCTCATTTTAATCACTTTGGAAGAGAGAGAATCTTGATATTAAAATAATCAAGATTTAAGCATAATTGGAACTTTACTTCAATTTAATGCAAAAATAAATATATTAATTGGGGATCCCTTGAACCAAAAGGTGAGGGATTATTTTGTAAATGAATGGACGACCTTGTGTCTTACAAAGGCACGAAAATATCCAAAGGAAGTGGATAACTCACTCACGTTATTAAAAGAAAAAGAATTATCCACTCACTTTAGGATATTATTATTATAAGGGTTAAGGTGCTTAATTTTATTTTCTTTATTTATTGGATAATTGGGAGGAATAAGAGGAAAGGAAGATAGCCTCATATCCAAGGAAGTGGAGGGGGCTTTTGTCAAGGAAATGAAGGAGTTATCTTCTACTTTCTCTCTCTTAAAATGAATTTTTAATAAAATGCATATATGCTCCCTTATCCATAGCTTGGATGGGTAATTTCGAATACACCTTCACTTCTTGCTTGCAAAAACGACCAAGGGAGCTTGGAGAAATAGGAGGACGACCCCCAACCTGTTGGTAAGCTTCTTGACCTCTTTTCACCTTGATTCCATGGTGGGAATCGAAAATCAATGCATGATTTCTTCTTATCTCGATCCCATCCTCAATTCTAACCATTCCTTTTCACTCGAAGTTTGAGGACGATCCTTGGGATAGTGAAAGGATTTGCATCCACCATTGTTGACGTGAGATTGAAGCTTTGAAGCTCAATTGGAGGCAGGTTTTATAACTTGAACCCTTACTATTGTTATTGCATTCAATTCCTTATGAATTGTTGATCATTTGTTCTTCTTGAAATCCACTTGATCAAACCAATAGAACCACCATGAAATTTACAGAAAAATATGAAGGATCGTATCTTGATGATGATGACATCATACTATGCACACACCTCAAAATATCCTAGGCAAACCGTTTTAAGACATTGGTCCAAATTGTAACATCCCTGACCTGGGTTATATTCTAACCCTATATGTTTTGCCTAATAAGGTTGATTAGATGCTTAATATTATCTTGGGAAAAGTAATTAGGGATCATGAGAAACTTATGTTTCAATTTTGGTCCTGTTTGAGCAATGTTGAAGCAATGTTTGCTTATTTTGGACTAAAGTGCAAATTACCCAAGTTGAGGGGTTAACTTGCAAATTTTGCATGATAAGATGTTCCTATGATTTTGAGACATCATAAGAATGAAAATGATGTAGTGTTATGGTTCCCACAAGCTTACGCACCAAGATTAAGCTTGTAAAGCAATCCTTGTGCATTAAAACCTAATTTTGGTATAATGTGCAATTTACCCAAAACCTAGGGTTCAACATGCAAATTACCACTTCAATAAGATCCCTAATGTTTCTTGGCATCATGTAGAGCAAAGAAAATGAGAGGGGTGCCTAATTTGAATTAAGTTGGAGGAGAGGGAATCTTGATATTAAAATAATCAAGATTTAATCCTAATTGAAACCCTAATTCAATTTAGGGCAAAAATGAATGTATTAATTAAAGGGCCTTCAAACAAAATTAAAATAGTTGGATTCATATGTGTGTGTATGAGCCTAAGGCCTTGCAAAGGCACGAGCATATCCTAAGAAGGTGAAATCCCACTCACCATTATTATAAGGAAAAGAATTTCCACTCATATATGGATATTCTTATTATAAGGGTTAAGGTGCTTAATTTCTTTTCCCTTAATTCTTTGATAATGGAAGGGATCTCGGTGGGATAGAGATGCATTTGCATGTAAGAAACCAAGGGGGGTGTTGTGGCAACAATTTTGGAATTAATAGACTTTTATAAAATATTTTCTCTCTCATCAATTTTCTTATAAAAATACCTTTTCCAAGCCAAAACAAAGGCTTTTTCGGATTCCTTTCTTTCCCCTTGCTTGGAAAACGACCAAGGAGCTTTGGAGGATCAGGAGGACGACCTCCAACCTTTTGGTAAGGTTCTTGACCTCCTTTCACCTTGAATCCATGGTGAAAATCAAAAATCAATGTATGAATTCTTCATAACTCGATCCCCTCTTCAATTTTAACCAATTCTTTTCACTCAAAGCTTGAGGAAGAGCCTTGGAATAGTGAAGGGAGCTTCATCCACCATTGTTGCCGTGAGATTGGAGCTTTAGAGCTCAATTATAGGCGGGTTTTATAACTTGAACCCTTAATTTTATTATTGCAATCAATTCTTTATCAATTGGTGATCATTTTTACATTTCCGAAATTAAGTTTGGTTGATTGATGCAATCTCCATGGAAATCACAGTAGATTTCGTGAGTTTGGAGCTTGATGATGATGACATTATCATAAGCACACACCTCCCCAAATATCTAGGGCAAACGGTTTCAATGTTGAGTCCAAACGGTTTCACCAAACCGTTTGGTGACCAAACGGTTTGCAAACCGTTTGGTGGTTTGGGTTCCAAACCGTTTGGAATGGTTGACCGTTTGAGATGGTTGACCATTTGAAGATATATGCTGTGGTAATTGGATCTTGATCCAATGGTTCCAATAGGTTGTCCTTGATGGATTCAAATGTGATTGATTCCTTAATTGCAAACCCTAATCGACTAAGTGCTGATTTTTGAAATAGGTTGAGTTGATGTTTTGGGTTGATTGGCCCAAACGGTTTCAAAACCATTTGGGGATCACCCAAATGGTCTCAATACCGTTTGGGGGTCACCCAAGACCGTTTGGAGGTTTAGGGTTAAGTATGGCTAAGTGTTTGAAGGTCCAAAGGTACCAAATTGATTTGCAACTAAGTGTTGATTTGATAATCGATCCAATGGTTCAAACCCCTAATTGGATGTCATGGTTTTTAATTATGGAATGGTCAAACTGTCTCAAGACCATTTGGAGATCAACGAAACGGTCTCAAGACCATTTTATGGTCATCCAAGACCGTTTGAAGGCAGGTCACATCATGTGATGATGATAGTTCATTGATTTCAATTGATTTGGTTCCACAATGTCAACCATTGATGGATTCTCGATTTCAAACCCCAAGTGATGGTTTCTTGATTATCAAACCTAGTTAAATTGGTTTCAAAGCCCTAAATTGAAGGTCTCATTGAATGGTGATTCATTGGTCCAATTGATGAATGCTTTAGTGGTTCAATTTGTAATTGGTCCATGGATTGAAACATTGAGTCGATTGAGTGTTGAAGTGCCTTTTTGGTCCATGCGGTTTTGAGAGGGTTTGGACCAAATGGTCTCAAGACCGTTTGGATCCAAACGGTATCAAGACCGTTTGAGTCCAAATGGTCTCAAGACTGTTTGGGACCAAACGATCTCAAACCGTTTGGAGACCCAAAGTGCAAACGGTTTCAATACCTACTTTGTCTAATTGATTTCAAGTATAACTTGTTCAAATGGTTTTAACCAATTGATGTATGAGAACCAAGATCATTGAGGGTCTAAGTAATTAACTTTGTGAAGATCAACATGGTTAATCCATTTGAATATCTCATGTAATTGAAGGTCCAATATGGTGAACCTATTTAGATGCCTAGTGCATTTGAAGATTTCAATGGTTAACTCAATTGATCATTTTGTGGAATTGAAAGTTTAATTGGTCAATTCCTTATATAATTGATGGTTTAATTGATTAGACCATTTGGACATCTAATATGATCAAATGTCAATTAGTAATTTTATTATTAATGATGTAGACCCATGATGGTTATGAAGGTTAACCCTAGCTTTGTGTACTCAAGTAAGAGTTGACCTAGATTAATTTTGGAATAGTTAACATCCTAGAGAGGACGAGAGGGAGAGTGAATGGAAGAGATAATTGCTTACTTAATAAGCCCTAATTCTCTCATTGTGAATAAATGTGTAATCAGAGTTTGATTCATATTATGAGATCATGAAATCTTCACTGAAAAGATGGAGGTACCTTGAACTTAAATTAGAGCAAGGTTATGTGAAACCCTAATTTAAGGGTAAAGCTCAGTGAAACCATAATCTAGGGTGATGATGTAACCCTAACTTAGTGTCACAATGCAAGAAACCCTAATTTAATGGGAATTGTATATCCTAACCCTAATTTGGGTATGAGGAAAGAGAAACCCCACTTGGATGTGAATGGTAAGCCCTAATCCCTAAAATGGGATAAAGATACATGAAACCCTGTTATAGGGTAGTGCCACTAATACTAATGTGAAGCCTTAACACTGGGTGATGTGTTGTGAAACCTTAATTTCACATAATACTAGGTGAAATCTTGATATAGAAGGATGTTATATGAGACTCTAATGAAGAGTGATTCTAGATGAAATCTATATATGTTTATGAGATGCTAAGTGAATAAACTCAAGTAAGATGAAGGTGTTGAGGGAAGTGATTCATCAAGATATGATAGGTATCACACCCAACACCCCAATTTTGATATACCATGATGTGTTATAAGTTCATTATAATTGGAATGGATTACACATGAAATGTGTCATGACAATTGTTACTTTGAGATGTAATGCACTTTGTTAAGTGTAGGCTAATATGCCTTATGAAAAGGTTAATCCAAATCAATAGACTATGATACAATCATATTCTGATAAAGATAAGAGAGAAACTCATACTTTGTGTTGATAATACATTCAATGATGAATGATGAGGATATATAAGTATGTTTGAATACTTAGGATATCTATCTTTGGTTTCTAGCTTTGAGAAGCAATGGAATAGGGCTGATCATTAATATTATGATCTTAAGAACCCAAGTGGTTATTTATGGAGCACCCTAATGTAGGGTGCTGATATAAAAGAGAAACCATGAACCCTAAAGAGGGAACAATGGTATTACTTAGTGTTGTATGGTACTGATGTGAAAGAGAAATCATGAACCCTAAAAAGGGATGATACTACTCAGTGTTGTATGATACTGATATGAAAGCATTATAATTGTTACCATGAATACTAATCATGCAGGGATGATGAGATGAGAAGCATAGCCAGGTATGGCTATGATGCTTGTTTATTGAGAATGTTTTATAGGCTTTATAAGCTTTCATATGCTTTCTGTAGTAAGAATCATTGAGCTTTGTGTACTATGTAAAATACATTGTATAGAAAGAATTATGATGTCTTTGGTCAGATGATCTGAAGGTAAAAAGTTACCAAGCAAGTGATAATAAATATCCTACGGTGAGTTATGGGTTCAAACACCCAGATGCTATAATCATGATGATGATCTTGTTAAAAAGAGGAAATGTACTTGGTGAGTTGAGGGATTAAGATCTCAACACTTTGTGAAAAGAGTATGGCCACAGGCCATGACTCTACAATAACAATGCCAGGTATTAGATATACGATCTAAGCCTGAAGATAGTTAATGTTGTGGTAATGATGCTATAGTGAATAAATGTTATACATGTTCTTCATATTCCTTAATGAATGTGACATGTTGCTCTTTCAAGTATAGATTCTATGTTTTAGATAAGAATATTATTCTAATCTGTTACACATTGAATTATCTGCTGTCAAACAAATATGATTTCCTTTGTGCATATTTATCTTCTTAAGTTGCAATAATAATGTTACTGACGGAGAGTTATATCTCTCGCTGGGACAATTTACAATTGTCTCACCCCCGTGGGAACAACATTTTTAGGTGGACGCGGACGAGGAGGCAGGAACCCTTCAGTAGGTGAAGGACAGCAGCAACAACAGTAGGGACAACAGTGAAGTCTCAGGTGGAGACACTGGATGTTGTACCTTGCATAGATGTAGATAGAGTCCTATGTGTCGTCTCTATACTCTCAGGTCCTCGGAGTAGTAGTTAATGTTTACATGATTTTGGCTCAGTGCCTCGAGATTTCCATACTGCCTGTGTTTAGCTTAGTAGGACAGCTGATGCTTGTAATTCACAGAAAGAGATGATACAAGATATGTACTTTTGAAAAACAGAATGTAAATGTGTTACTTTTATTCTATGTGAGAAAGGTTTTACTTGATGGACCTCTTGATAAAAAGGTTTTAATTTTTAGTGATTTTTGGTAATCTGTTGCTTAGTGAACGCTTCCGCATTAGTTAATTATGTTTTTGTGAGTTGTATGCCACACAAACAGTTTCATCAAACCGTTTTGAGACCAAACGGTTTGCAAACCGTTTGGAGGTTTGGATCCCAAACCGTTTGGATCCCAAACCGTTTGGATCCCAAACCGTTTGGATGGGTTGACCGTTTGGATGGGTTGACCATTTGAGGTCAGGACCCTAGTACATGTTGGATGATGATCTAATGGATCCAATTGATTAATTCAATATATGGACAATCCTCTAATTGGAAACCCTAATTGGGTTAAGTGCTGAAATTTCAATTGGTTGATTTAAAACTTTGGGTTGATTAACCCAAACGGTCTCAAGACCATTTGGAGGTCACCCAAACGGTCTCAAGACTGTTTGGAAGTCAACCAAGACCGTTTGGAGGTCTAGGGTTGAGTATGGTTCAGTAATAGAAGGATCAGAGATAGCAAATTGAAATGCAATTAATAGTTCAGCTGGTGATCAATCCAATGATCTAAACCCTAATTGAATTTCACAAATTTCAATGACAAATGGGGCAAACGATCTCAAGACCGTTTGGAGGTCATCCAAACGATCTCAAGACTGTTTGACGTCAAGTCATGTCATAGTTTGATGATAATCCAATGATTTCAATTGAATTAGTTCCACAATGTCAACCATTGATGGTTCCTTGATTTCAAAACCCTAATTGATGGTCTTTTGATTATAAACCCTAGTTCAATTGGGTTCCAAACCCTAATTGAAGGTCCAATTGAAGGGTGATTCAATGGTTCAATTGAATAATAAATCAGTGGTTCAATTGATAGATGGTTCAATGATTGAAACCCTGAATTGATTAAGTGATGTAAGACCTTTTTGGTCCATTCAGTTTTGAGAGAGTTTGGACCAAACGGTCTTAAGACCGTTTGAGACCAAACGGTCGCAAACCATTTGGAGACCCAAGTGGTTTCAAGTGTGAATTGTCCATATGGTTTCATCATTGTTTTGCTTAAACGGTTTCAAACCGTTTGGAGCATCAATGGTCAAGAACGTTTGGATGTTTCAATGTGATTAAGTCAATTGGAAACCTAAGGTGTTGAAAGATAAAATGACCCTATGGTTGTTACTGATTTATCTCAAAGATAATCACTAGGGTTGTACCTTTAAGGTACTAAGTAATTGGTAACCCTAGATGAGTTAATCCCTGAAGCTTAAGTAAGCAATATTTTAATACGCTATGTCAACCCTAATTGAATGTATTTAATTAAAGGGTTTGTTCACCTAATTTGTCCAAGTTTGACATAGCCAACATCCTAGAGAGGATGAGAGAGAGAGAGAGAGAGGAATCCATACATGCAGGATGATCATGTAATGGATAAGCCTCAAACACCTTCAATATGAATAAACTAAGATTTTAGGGTATTATCTTTGATGAAGTAATCATAAAACCCTAATTAATAAGATTGATGAACATTAACCCTAATCTAGGGCAATGTTAGGTGTAACCCTAATCTACGGTAAGGATGTAACCCTAATAAAGGGTGATGGTATGAGAAACCCTAATTGAGGGTCATTCCATGAGAAACCCTAATTGAGGGTGATTCCATGAGAAACCCTAATTGAGGTTGATTCCATGAGAAAACCTAATTGAGGTTGATTCCATGAGGAACCTAATTGAGGAGGATTCTATGAGAAACCCTAATTGAGGGTGATGCCATGAGAAATTCTAATTGTGATGAATAGTAAACCCTAATTATGGGCAATGTGATGTGAAAGCCTAATGAAGGATGATACTCTATGCAATCCTAACCCTAATGAAGTATGATAGTATGTGAAACCCTAAACCCTAATAAAGGGTGATGGTATGGGATACCTAATCCTAATAATGGAATAGTGATTGATTATAGGCCCCCTTATAGCAAGCAATTCCTTAACCTGAGATGAGTCCCTATCATTGAAGATAGTTGGACA
This sequence comes from Alisma plantago-aquatica, assembly GCA_963693085.1. Lineage (NCBI taxonomy): Eukaryota > Viridiplantae > Streptophyta > Magnoliopsida > Alismatales > Alismataceae > Alisma > Alisma plantago-aquatica. The sequence goes on from OY856411.1 coordinate 555,709,663, forward strand.
ATCCTTATATGTGTCTTATGACCTATGAACTTCATAATAAAGGTGATATGTTAGTGTATAGAAGTATTAAGATGGGAAATACCTTAATACAGTATAAATTGATAAACTCAAGTAAGTTTAAAGTGCTGAGGGAAGTGATATATCAAGACATCATAGATATCACATCCAGCTCTTTAAGAATGATATCCCTTGATGCATCTTAAGTCCAACATACTTGGATGATTAACATATAAAGAGTGTTATCCTAATCATTACATCAAGATGTAATGTGTTTTATGAACAATGAGAATGGTTGTTGCCTAGTGAAAGGTGACAAGATGTTAAATGTGCTTTATGAGCCATGATATTAGTTGTTACCTAGTGAGAGGTAACAAGATATTTTGATAGGCCTTGTGAGCCACATGAGTAAGTTGATACCCAGTGAAAGGTACCAAGATAATTATAAAAGTCCCCTATAAGAGATGATAATGTTCATAATAAACTAAGAAAAAGGAAACTTAATAACATAATAATTATAACAAAAGGATACAATAATAATGATGGAACCTTGTTTGTACAAGTGTGGAGAAGAGAGGGATATTTGTATTACATAAAGAATGTGATTGAGCATGATGGCATGGCCAAAGTTTAAATGTCAGTAGAAGAATGAGGTACCCAGTGCTATGTAGACAGACATGGGATGTAATCACAAGATTGACATAGTTCAATACCTGGAATAATGTCACAGGATTGACATAGTTCAATACCTGGAATAATGTCACAGGATTGACATAGTTCAATACCTGGAATAATGTCACAGGATTGACATAGTTCAATACCTGGAATAATGTCACAGGATTGACATAGTTCAATACCTGGAATAACTACACAGGATTGGTAATAACCCAATATCTGGAATAACTACACAGGGTTGGTAATAACCCAATACCTGGAATATCTACACATGATTGGTAATAACCCAATACCTGGAATAACTACACAGGATTGGTAATAACCCAATACCTAGAATATCGACACAGGATTGGTAATAACCCAATACCTGGAATATCTACACATGATTGGTAATAACCCAATACCTAGAATAACTACACATGATTGGTAATAACCCAATACCTGGAATAACTACACATGATTGGTAATAACCCAATACCTGGAATATCTACACATGATTGGTAATAACCCAATACCTGGAATAACTGCACATGATTGGTAATAACCCAATACCTGGAATAATTGCACATGATTGGTAATAACCCAATACCTGGAATAACTACACATGATTGGCATAGTCCAATACCTGGAATAATTGCACATGATTGGCATAGTCCAATACCTGGAATAGTTGCACAAGATTGGCTTTGTCTAATTCCTGGAATGGATGCACAGGTTTGGCATAAACTAATACTTTGAATGGATACACAGGAACAATATAAGTCCAATGCGTGTACTAGTTGCACATGATTGGTATAATCCAATGCCTGGAATATTTATACAGGATTAGTATGGACCAATGCCTAAACAAGACATGATGATGTACACTCTCATGTCCAGTATAAACCAAGATCTGTTTAGCAGGTTGGCTAAGGCCAGCCGATAGAAATAAGAAAGACTCATGGGTGACATATCAGAGTAATGAGTATCATGAGAAAAGCATGGGATGTTGAGTTAATATAACAAATAAATTATATACATGTTCTTCCTATTCCTTATAAAGAGAATAGATGATTTACTGTTGTATTATAACTAGTTGCAATATTTTAAAGATGAGAATGATCTAAACTGCTTATCCTCTACTCAGTTTTATATTAATTAAACTCCAATAATGATGTTTCTGGCGGAGAGTTATATCTCTCGCTGGGGCAATTTTCAATTGTCTCACCCCCATGGGAACCAACATTTTTTAGGTGGACGAGTACGAAGGAGACTGAGAACATCTTGCAGAGGAGAACTTCAATAGTAGCAGGGACAACAGTGACAGCTCAGGTTGAGTGTACTGTCTGTCGTGCCTTGTAGATAGAAGTCCTATGTGTCATCTCTGTACTCTCAGGTCCTCAGAGTTAATAGTTAGTGCTTTTAATGAATTGCTTTGAGATTTGGCTTGATGCCTCGAGGTTCTTATGCTGTCTGTGTTTAGCCTTTAACAAGGCAGTTAATGTTGTAACCTCGAGAAGAGATGGTACAAGATATGTACTTATGAACCAGGATGTAAATGTAATACATTGGTTCTTGTTGAGAAAGTTTTCCTATGATTGTATCTCTTTGAAAAAGGTTTTAATTTTTAGTGATTTTCAGTAATCCACTGTTATTAATTGCTTTCGCTTAGTTAATGATGTATGTTTTGAATGCTTCGCCATAATCACAAAGAGCATGGAGTAAGGTATCCTTAGCATTTTGACACACTGGACAATCACTCGTAACATCGATGTGATGACGTTGTTTCTCTATGTTTGTAAGGAGGGGATGATGGCTTAGAATCCACATAAAAATCTTCATTCTGGCTGGGAGGCAATTTCCCCATATCTACTTCCAGGGGCTGATACAGCTGATCTCCTTGTCCCACCTAGTCCAACAATATGTTGATTGGGAGGTAAGATTTCTACTCATTTCAAGTGGCCAACCCAAACATCAAGGCCAACTACATTATCCAATGAGGTATGTAAGTGATGGCTTGCCATGATGAGTCAGGTAGAAAGGCATGGATAAAGTCCCAATCCCAATCTCCTGAATCTAACTTCATTGAGTCGACATACATGGATGTAAGGTCATCCAGAACTTAGAAGTTGGGTTGGAAGTCTTTTACAAATTTTCCAAGGACCCAGTTGTCTGTCTAGACATTATTGGCCATACCATCATTGACCACCTTAAAGGTTAATGCCTTAATGTCAAATGTTCTTCTTTATGAAACTCCGAGTAGGTGAACATGACTTCTTAGAGAATTTGTTACCCCAAACATACTTTTTCTTCATCAGTTGGACCCAAAATTTAGATGATTAGTTTAGAAAAGATCATACATTCTTCAACATAAGAGCTTGATTGTAATCTCTAGTGTCCTTGATGCCTATCCCTCCAATGTCCTTGCTAGAGTTGACTTTATTCCATGATACTAGGGACACCTTGCTATGGTCCGCCTAACAAAATAAACTTCCTGATGTGAGAGTTGATTTCATCACATAGCTGTAGTGATAGTTGTACGATCTGCATAGTGTATGTTAAGATTGCATGCAATGTGGATTTTGCCAATGTGATTTGACCCACAAGGGAAAGATGTTTCATCGTCCAACCATTCATACAATCATGGATATAAGTGATAATGTTGGAAAAGGTAGATTTATTGACTCTATGACTATGAAGAAGGACCCCAAGGTAATTTTCCAGGTTATTTGTCTAGGGGATACCTGGTTTCCTATTGATATCTCATGTGGCCATCCTAGAGACACAAGAGCTGAAGGAGCATGCCGACGTTTCTTGAGATATTACCTGCCTGGAGACCCGTGAAAAGGATTTGAGCACAGAGTTGATGATACAAGCTTGTTGTAAATATACTTCACACATAAGAAGGAGATCATCTGTGAAAAGAATATGTGATATCTTGGTACAAAGGTTTCCATTCATTATCCACTACAGAGTTAACTATGGATTGGCTCAGTCTATCCACATAGATAACAAAAACATACAGACTAATGGGGTCTCCTTGCCCGACACCTTGTGAAGCCTTGAAGCTTTGGAGTAGTTCACCCTCCCAAAGAATCAAAGTGTTTCCTCTCGTTATTATTTGCATGATAGGGATTACAATCTGAAGAAGTTTATCATAGATAAATGCCCAGTTCCTACAATCAAAAGCTTTAGAGAGATCAAGATTAATACACATCTAGTCCTTACTTGACGTCTTAGATTTCATTGAGTGAATTACTTCTTGTACTAGGAGAATATTATCATTGATGGATCTTCTAGGGATGAAGGCGGATTGCATAGAAGAAATCAAAGAGTCCAGGAATGGTTTGATGTGTTTGACTAGAACTTTTGAGATGAATTTGAAACAACTATTATTTAGCAAAATTGGTCATTGGTCACTGCATGATTGAGGGACCCGAACTTTGGGTATCAACACCATATGGGAATTAGCATGTTCCTATCTCCTCTGAGATAAAGGTAGTAGTAACTGTGTGGATAATAGAAGAGCCAATTCGGTTCCAATTTTTCTAAATGAATGAGTTATACACCCCATCGGGGCCTGGATCCTTAGATGGAACCATTAAAAACATGACTTTGTTTATTTCATTGACAGATGGTATAATGTTGAGTTGATTATATTTATTGTCATTGGTGGTAGGAAAAGTCCCATGGTAACAACAAATGTCTTGCAGAGGTGGATGGTGCTGGAATGTCATTAGGTTAGAGAAGAAATTGAGAATAAGATGCTTGAGTATCAAAATATTAGATATCCAACGAACTTGATCATTTTTTAGGCGAGTAATGTTGTTGTAATGCATGTGGGCTCAAGCATAAGATTGAAAGAAAAATTTTGTTTTGGTCACCATAGCGAGGCCAATCTATATGGGCTCGCTGCTTCCAATCATCTTCTTCTTGAAGGTGTATCGGGTTTAGTTCTTCCTATAGATCCATGCAACAGACATCATCCTTACCAGGAAAAGGAGATTGGGTTCATACCTGACATTTGTCAATTAAATTCAGTAAGTTGTGTTTTCGTTTGTGTTGGCTTTGACTGCAGTGGGCATCCCACTTTATGGTTGGTTTCTTAAACACTGAGAGTGCTTCCAGGAAAGGAGCATGTTTGTTCTAGAGAGGTAGGATGTCTTATAGGAAGTCATATGAAAGGTGACAAACTGTCTTAGTTTTGAAGAAGTTCTCCTTCCACACTGGTAAAGTGGACGAAGAGACGAGTGGGAGTTTGTGATCAAACTCCACCTGTATAAGAACATTGACGGTAGATGAAGGATTTTTAGTGAGCCAGAGGTCATTTCAATTGCTTTGTCAAGGCATTCCTACAAATAGCCTTGCCTTAAAGTAAAGTGTTGGCACTGTGATTTGAGATCGTAGAGCCCTGTGTGCAAGAGACATGAGTTAAACCGAGCACTTGCGTACCTATCAAAGTATGCACACCCTATCTTTTCATTGATATTCAGACGGGTGTTGAAGTCGCCCATTGAGAACCAAGCTTCAATGATTATAGTAGATAGTTCCTCCAGCCTATCTGATAGAAATTTCCTTGTATGAGGGTGGGGACTAGCATAAACTATTCTTAGGAGCTAGTTGATGTTTACCTGGTGGTGGATAAACTGACAATGGATACAAATGAGCTCTAAGTTGTAGTGGTTTCTATTCCACATGAGCTAGATTCCTCATGAAAATCATTAGTCGTGACCTTGTGAGAAGATGAAAAACCAATCTTATGAATAATATCCTTAGTAGTTCCACCACTACATTTCTGTTCCACGATTGCAAGAATCTACAACTTATGAATAAACTTGATTGCTTTGATAAAATGAAATTTTTGTTGAAGCGAGCTCCATTAATGTTCCAACAGTAGATCATTTAAAACACAATCGGAAGGTGCAACTAGGCAATAGTTGCAAGTAGTCCATCGAACTGGACCTCAATGAAATTCATGTCTCCTTGTGTATCAGCACTCAGGATGGGTGGAGTGGTGTCTTCATCAAATTCTAGGGAGAGCCTTGCGGAAGTACAAGGTTCCTCATTAGGTTCTTTCAGGTTCGGGGGTGGTTTTTGCATCCTTCCCTTCTTCCTCACCTGGTCTTGGCTATTGGTGGTTTGGTATATAATTTTCTAATTTCTGAGCATCACATAGCCATTACCATCTTGGCCCTAACAAAGGAAAGGGATGTAAGAAGATTCACCTCCTTGAACCTTGATTTCCTGGAATTGGCCAACCGCATCCTGTTGAGATGAATTGACTCACCCTAAGCTCACCTCATTATTATTTAGGTGGACTACCATGTTATCTTGGGCATGTGTTTACTATGAATAGCCCACACATGTTTCTGTTTGTTTCTTAGAAAGGCATTTCTTCTTCTTGCCAATTACCATTTCCCAATCATCTTCCTCCTCATTGAGGCCTTTTTCATCCTTAGAGACCAAGATTGGTTGGTAGTTTTCTTTAAGCATCTTTGTACTTGCCTTGGGATTGGGAGGCCTTCTTTGATTTGTCAGGTTTGGTTGGCCTCTACCATTCTAACTTCTGGGCATGGATCACCATAGAGTATGTGATACCAAGTGTTGGAATTGTGACAACACTATTTCCAATTGATTGTGGGTCAGTACCATGCTTGCCATCCACATCAAAATCTCTTAAACTTTCTCATTTCATGCAGACGGTGGGCAAATTTTTATATTGAAGCTTGAAGTGTTTGTTGTTGACGTAGACGGATGACATGAGTGGTTTGGAGGTTTCAACTTTGACAGTGATGCATGCTAATTTCCCCCTATTTCCCTATGAGGTATTATAGTCAATCTTGATTGTCTTTCCCACCATGTCTCCTATCTTCCATAGAAGTTGGTTCAAATAGAGTTAAAATCAACATGTCAGGGATCCACATCCATACTACCAATTTCCTTGGAATAGGGTCTAAAGGCCTAACGGAAGGATACCAAGAGTGAATAGAGTGGTAGTTATCGAGTATGGTCCACAGGCTACCAGTCATGGCAACTACATACTCTGCCTAATTCACAAACTAGATGATGTAGTATCCATTCTCAAGATCTATGACTCTGAAGAGGCTCTATAACTTCTCTTTGGAGTGAAAAAGAAGGTAGAACACATGTAAGATCAACTTTGATGTTTGTCTCCTTTAGCATATTAGGCGAAATTAGATTAAGCTATGTAAGGAGGCCACTCTATTTCTCAATGGTTGCCTCCTTGTTAGATGGTTTTATTGGAACTTCTTTGTCTTCCATGTTATTCATGATGACATCAGAACCATCGTCCTCGACATTATATCTTGTGGAAGGTTCACCTCGGTTTGCTACGTTGTCATTCTTATTGTCCTCACCAACGACTGTTGATGACCCTGATGGAAAGTCTGGTGGCTTGCCTTGTACGACGTGGCCTCTGCCGCCAAGATCATTGCCCTGACCTTGGCCTCTTCTGCACCTGAAACGTAGTGTAGTGCTTCAAAATATTTATCTATTAATAGTTCTCCATGTGAAATACATAAAAATTTAGAAAAGGCCTCCTTTCATCACCCCTTACCTACAAACAATCGTAAGTTTGATTCCATTGTGAGAATTTAAATGGTTTTTCACCAAAAGTGGATATGTATTTAGGGTAGATCAAGACACATATTTTTAGTTCTAGATATAGGAAAAGTAATACCCCAAAAATCATCTTTCACTCTAACTTACCAAATACCTTTCTATAGTACTAATCCTTATCCCATATAGCTGCAAAATATACCAAAGAATCATCCAACTACCATGATTGAACATTAGAGCCACAAACATCCACTTGAAATGGATTTTCTTGTGGTGAACTTAGAAGGAATCAAAACTATTGACTCTACTAGAAATGACAAGTACAACAAATAAATACACTATAAGACAAAAATAACAAGTAGACATGGTGAACTATAAATTACTACCTAGAGTCATGTTATTTAGTTGTACTTTTATTAATGATGTGACTCAATTTTTCATAGGAGGTGACACCAAGTGAAATATCCTACCAAACCACCTTTATATCAAACTTAATATCTATTACATCCATCTAGAGTGCTCCAAACATGGGGCTTGAGTAGCAATCACATTGATTCCTTAAAATCATCTGTGGAATTGAATAATGGGCCAATTATGGTGTTGTTCTGGTCTTAGAATGGCAAGAGTATTGTGAGACTTGAATTGTAAATCATTATAGGATATTTCTTATTGTGTGAATGATTGAGTAGTTTTAGGCACAAAACAATAAATCTTCTACACATTCTACATATGGATTCATGAATATATGTATATCAGGTGGAGTTGGAACCAACAAAGGCTTCTTGGTAGGTTGGAGGAGTAGTGGTGGGTTTTTTATCACATATAGAAAATCTGAGCTAGTATATGCCAATTTTACAATGAGTTTAATGGTATTCTAAACATGGATAGGAAAATATAGATGGTGTGCCCAATACAACATTTGGTATTTTTATGTTATGTGGTATAGAGGGGTGTTCATCTCCCTACTATTGACCGAGTACATTGAAAGTGAACCCATGTTGACTATTTCTTCATAGTGTGTACTTTATTAAACATACTCTTTATATACACCTATTTTTTCTACAAAACTACTATGTAAAATATAATAAAACCAATAACTACCACACAAGAATAAATATAGTTTTTACATGATACATCATATGCATTAATTTTGTATTAAACATGTGTTATAGGATTGATGTCTAAGTATATATTCATAAAATTACATCTCAATATATAATTTAAGACTATTTTATAAAGAATGTGTATATTATACTACTATTAGAAGCATATTACTAAGTATAATAATTATGTATTTTTCAATTAATATTAGAATAAACTAGAATGGGAGAATTTGAAATTCATACATTATTCTTAACTCTCTCCTCCCACATTTGTCTCCCTTTCAAATTTTTAATAACAATATTCCTACCTCTTCTCGGTCAAACATGTCCACATTGACCAAAAATGTGTTCTTCAACAAACCATTTACACTCTCTCTCCATCCCTTCATCCTCACACACATTTCTCACTTTTTAAATATCACCTATTATCTCTAATTCCTCCACATGATATTCCTATCTATACATAAATAATCTTGCTTTCATCTTTCATTCTTCTTCCCACAAGCTTTATAACTTTCTAAATAAGAATCTGTTTGTGAAATTATAGGGCTTCCACTATTTGTGTAACAAATGGTATCATAACATTAACTATCCAACAAGGAAATATAATACCAAGACATGTTGTATCATAATCTAGAATTTTCATATATGTATTATAAATATAAAATGAACACTTATATCTACTCTTTGTTGCAATGATATATCATGTATTATGAATTAACCTATGTTGTTTTCTATGTGTCATACGTGTATTGTCTATCTACAATATCAATTAGATTTGACTATGACGTTTTGAATCACTTCTAATGGTTATATTTTAGTCAAGATAGTGCACATATGTTACTTGAATAATACATGATCTTAATTTCTCTAAATGACACAATTTGGAAAGCATTATATAATTTTAGAATATATCTAATCTATCTGGATTAGTGAATATGGATATGTATTATAAAGAATGCATCCATGACTACATCTTGTAAATTATAAGGATATGTACATCATGAATTTTTTGATTCAAATGTTTAGAAATATTACTCAAAACCCAAATTCAAATAATGATTGGACCATATAATATGGATGTGTTATAGTTTGTTTCATGTATCATAATAGCCTTGAACACATACAAACAAGAGAGACTTGGAGTGATTTATATCTTATAAGGATTATATGATTTCTAATTCTATTTTTTCATGTTAGCGAATTATATAGTTTTGGTGACATTTATGAGAACCATATACTTAATGCATTATGTAACTATATTGTTAAATTTTACGGTTAATGTAAGTATCTTTACATATAAAACATGTATAATTTACTTATCCAATTCTATCTATTAGGATCAATGTATCTAACATCACTTTTCTCATTAGGGGTAGGTATAGTTGGCTTTAGATTAGCTTATCCATATAATTGCAAGTTGTACATATTAGTTTGTAAACTATTCAAACCATATCAAACTATTAAGTAGTTTAAAATAAAACCAAATCATGTCGACTTTTTCTTATTGGAAATAAATCCTATCACTCTTTGCAAATTTTTTTGGAAATGGTAGGCAGGGTGCAACAGTTTATGAGGAGGGGTGGGGAAATAGTGTTGACTGTCATTGATAAAATTGAGGAAATGATTGTGGGACGAGAGGCGGAGGTGCACTTTTGTTGGAGGAGGGATTGGTGGTGCACTCTATCTTGAAGGAGGGGTCGGAGATGCGGGTTAGACTATATAGAGGCAACTGATATCATATTGAAAATAAAATGTCATTGCCCTTTAGACAATTGTCATATCATTATTATATAGGAGTTTAGAAAAGGGTATTTACAAAATTTTATTTTCTACAAAGAATATATTCATCTTTAAAATATTCTTTTTTGCAAATCATATCTACATTTATTACAAGGAATATGCATATACACCACCTACAGTAGGAGTGTGGGGAGGACTAATGCTCAGGTTGAATTTGAAATGTTGGAACAATAGGACAAGCATGCCTTTTGTAAAAATATTAGCATACTAAAATTTAGCAGACACATGTAGAACACGAACATGATCAATCTGCACTTTCTCACACACAATGTGAATTTCAAGCTCGACATTTTTTGTGCACTGATGTTATACTAGGTTACTGTGATAACCACGGGAGAATTTGAGCGTGTTGGCCACGACCATTCTGATGACCACAGTTGTGGTGTCTACAGTGACCACAATCATTTTGTTGACCACGGTTGTGGTCATTCATGTACAAAATTGGTGAAGTCACTGTAACTTTTGGAGATTAATTCCCCACAAATGTGGTGGTTTACCACGACCATTTTGGGGCTTCTTACTGCTGATCTCAACTTCAACTTCTTCCTTTGGCCTCTTTTTTCTTTGAATTGATTCTTATGCATCCAAAGAAATCTCAGAGAAGAGGTACGTCCAATCTTGGGGTGCAAGGACCCAAAGATTTTCTTCAACTCTCTCCTTTGCATCAATGCGTGCATAAGTACCCTAAAAAACACATAAAAGTAGGCATAAGTGCATTTGACATAAAAGAGCACATTGGAAGAAATAGCTTGCAATCTACAATGTTTAGATGTGATTATCATGCAAAAAGACACAGGATGAAGCCCTAAAATAGGGCCGCAACACCACCCCAAACTTAAAACATACTTGTCCTTAAGTATGCTCCAACTTAATCTCTCTTTCAAATCAATGAAGGACCAAAGATAATGTAATCATTGTGATGTTCATTGGCTAAAATGAGTTCACGTGAGGCATGCAATCCACTACTCTCTACTCATTTTTATTCTTTTCAAGTGTGAATCAAGCACATAGTACAAGAACTTAGAACATGGATCACCATTCACATATGCAAGCAATGCAATTTTTATAATGCTCCGGGTAAACTGTACCATGCATGAAATATATTCAAAAGGTTAGGATTACTGTTTGACTTGCTAGAGATACCTCATACACTTTCTTTCACTGCTCATGACCCACTTGGCTTGTGTAGGGGGGATGAGGGCTAGAGTTGATTTGCCCTAGCCCTACTAGGCATAAAAAGAGAAGAAATCTTTATGAAAGGGAGTGGAGTGCTATTACACTCATCTTTTCTTTATTTGAAAGCTCTTAAATCAGAGCACCCTTTATTTTCTTTTTTCTTTTTCTTTTCTTTGCCCTTGGTGTAGGTAGGGCATATGATGACAAGAGTGAAGCGAGGAGGTAAATGTATGACCACCCCAAACTTTTTGGGTGTGGTTAAGGCTGATATGTGCACTTTGGCATCCTTTCATGAGGCAGAGAGGTAAGAAGATGGTGGAAGAAATGTCGAATCAAAGAGCAGTTACAAGACATGAAATTTCATGTATGATCTCACTCATGCAAGTTATTCCATGTAACATTCACCAATAAAAAAAATCAAACATAAAATGGAAAGTATAGTAGACTGCATCCTTTTCATAAAGAACAATAATACCCAAACATTCAAGACTTGCAAGAATCACCCTTTTATTCAAAACAACAAATTATTTCAAGAGGCTTGGAGCACATGCAAAATTCCTACATAGGACTCATTCTAGCCACAAACATCAAAAGAAAGTTACATTATCCAACATTTAACCATTTTCATAACAACAAATTGAGATTCAATTGAAACATACTATTGAGAAAGCATATTCAAGTTTGGGAAAAGTTGGCCAAAATGGTGCCAAATTTCAATCAATCACATCTAAACCTACATTTAGAAAAATTCAAAACATAAAGCAGCAAAACTTAGTTAAAACACACAAAAATTACCAAAATCTACATGGAAATGCAATGCATGACATGTAAGAACAAAAAGAACAAAAATTTTGAAAGATCATGCAAAAATGCATGAAACTGAACTACCTGCATGCATGAATGATAACAAGAAGAAATATACACTAGAAAGAGTAAAGTCAATCAATCCAAAAATCAGGTGGGACATGCATAAACAAAATGAGAGTCAGAGTCAGGGTGGTACATATCGTCGTACCACCCCAAACTTTTGAATCATGTTGTCCTCAGCATGAAACTAAAGCTAGGGATAGTAGGGTGACGATCAAGGATGGTGTACTGATCAAAAGGTAGGTCTCCCAATTGTGGCTCGTCTGGCTACTCTGGCGGGTACTGATGAGGAGGTGGAGGACTTGGACAAGCTGGAGGGAAATGGTAATAGTGGCCCCAATATGTATCCTAAGGGGAGGGTAGGTCTCTTGATATCTCAAAATACCACCCCAAAAGTCTTCACTCCATTCGGAGTTTTTCTATGCTTGAGAATGGTGGTAGTGGTACAAGTGGTTGACCTGATAGTGCATCTGTTGTTGGTCATGCCACATGTAATGTTTGGTGAGATGCATATCTTATTGTGTCTTTTGAATACCTTCAAGTTGTGCCTGGATGGATGAAATGTCATAGGCATTTGTTGAAGGCTCCTATAACTGGGATGTTGCCTCATCCCTTCTTCTCACCCTTTCGGCTTATCTTCTTTTCTCTTCTTCCTCTTCTTCTTTTTGTTGTGCATTTGAATCTCCCACTTCTTCTTGTGCAATACTGGGGTTATAGTTTCCCGCAGGTTGTCTTGGTTCCATCGATTCATCTTTTTGTGTAGTAAGTCATGGACCCCCAAAGCAGAGAGGAGAGGGGTATCATGATAGGAAAGCTCAAGAATTTTTTGCGGTGCTATGAATGTCACATTATATATCAACCCCGTATTCTTTATCATGAACATTTGAGAGTGAATGAGTTACTTCAAATCAACAAATTGAGCCCCCTCAGCCTCTTTAAGTCTGGTGACATCAAAGCCTAGGGATAGAGAAATTGAGGTCACAATCCCTCCCATGACAAATGGAGTTTTGCTTTCGAAAGGAATTTTCCTCATGTGATCTATCAAGAGCGACCCTAGGTTAATGTGTAACCTCCATATTAATCCGTGTAAAACAAAGAGGTCCTTACATAAAATGTTGCCTTGGTTGTCATACCTCCCTACAATCGTGTTGGTGAGAACTTTCTACACATATTTGATCAAGGGATTGCTGATGAACAAAGTCTTTGACTTGCCAGCTATGTATCTTGGCTCCGCTATCAAACTGTGCCAGAAGTTACCATAGTCCAAGTCAACCTCTTTCTCAATTATGCCATCATTCATCTGGTTGGCTTCTTTAGGATCTTTGGCAGAGATACAGTTTAATTTAGAAGCCTTAAAAGTGCAGATTTTATTGAGCACTCCAAATTTGATGGCTTATTCCCCTTTTACCTTGACCTTCTCGAGTGTGGTGAAAAAATGTTGAGTCAATTCCACATATGTGGTTTGTTCCATGAAAAGAACCTTTCGCAAATTGAGTCTCTTCAACTTATTTTCCACTTCTACTTTAATGCCCAAGTCATCAATCACCTTCTTGAACCCATACCTTATGGAGATGACTCTCCTCGACATGCTTTTAGGATATATGTGAAAAACACTAGAGGGGGGGTGAATAGGGTTTTATAATATTTTTAAACTAATTCAACCAAGCATCCACAATTGAAATTTGGATAAGGAGACACGGTGTTTAGAGTGGTTCCACCCTTAGCAAAAACTAAGGGAGTCAGTCCACTACCCAATTGTTTCCAATTGGGATTTTGAAAGCACTTGTATTTTATTATCTCACAAGGATGTTACATAAGATACAAATACCTTCACCCTTAGGATAGCCTTCACCTAGAAGTAGTCTCACCGACCTTGAAGCAGCCTTCCTTGAAGTAACTCCAAGCTCCCCCTTGAAGTAGCCTTCCTCTTAAAGTAACTTCCCATTGAGACAACCTTCTTGAAGTAATCCTAAGTCCACCAAGCTACCTTTACCACCAAAGAAGCTCCAATAACCTCCTTTCCGTAGCCTCCAACCTAGGAGTAGCAAAGGAGAACAAAATACAATATAAGGAACAAGATTGGAAGAAAGATATAATGTTACCAATTGAGTACAACGCTTTGATCCTATATCAAGCGTTTGATCTCCTAACCAAAGTGGATGGATGTGGATGTATAGTGGATAGGAGATATCAGCCTATAGGACATTAATGTAGATCTCAAAGAAAACAAATTTCAAGTGTAGCTCAACTTGTTTGCTCACAAGGATTGAATCTCAAATGTAATTGTATATGCAAGTTATATCTTGAGGTGTCCTATGGCTGTCCTATTTATAGGATTGGTTTTCTAATGCTGGGGGATGTTATAGACACCTTATAGGGTCTTCTTAGTGCTCAACTAGCCATTAAGTGTCCACTAATTGCATTTGTAACGGCTAGTTAATTAATTCTGAAAAGTGTAGACAGAAACCTTCTCGGTCGAGAAGTTTGTCGACCGAGTGCCTCTCGATCGAGGAATTTGTCGATCGAGGGTAAGTCTGGGGAAACTGTATTGCAACATTCAACTCAACTCACAACCACTTTTCTAACTCAGTCTAATGGCTAGGAGGGTCTATTCTTGGTCGAGGACTTTGTCAACTGAGAGTGTCTCAATCGAAGTTTTTGTCGACCGAGAATATCCCTGATTCAATGTATTCATTTACTGAGTGTGTGTATCAATGTGCAATTGTGATGCTAACTTAGGAGATGACCTATCTAAATGTTGTTTGTGAATAGGGAAGATCTAAACGCTTGATTTACATGATATCTAAGTACTTGTAAATTATAAACTTGTACAAGTTTTTATATTGATTACAATCATGAAAATAAAGCAATTTTAGCAAATTGATCTTCAAAGTCTTCGCTATCCACCACCTTATATGTTTGTCCCTGAAACACTAAAATAGCAAGTTAAAACCACAAGAAAGAAATGTTTGTCATCATCAAAACAAAAAGTATTATAATAATGTCCAATTTAGCCAACAATATGGGTGTGATTTGTATTTTCCTTTGCCTTCTACCATAAGAATTCCCCTCAGGAGCTCTGCCAAATCCTTTGAATCTATCTGCCTCTAGGTAGGCCAAGGTATCCTCTGGTCAGTGTTTAGCTCTTCCTCATCAATACTATCTTCTTCTACATAAGCCTGGTAGGATCTTGACCCCGAGCTTGTGTTAAGATTGAGCGGTACCTGTTGCTCAGGGCTCTTCTTCAATCATCAATTACTGCTTGCCCCACTTTTGGCAAGTAGTGACCTCCAACTCCACCTCATCAATCATGACATTGAGGTTTTCCTTGGATGCCTCCTCCTCCTCCTCCTCATGATAGGTCTCATTGGTTATGTGATGGCTGTCTGATGACCAGGTGCGGGAGGCACTCATGAATTCTGAACGATGGAGTGATTGGGAAATGGAATTTGATGGTGATGAATTGTGGGATGGCATGGAGACTTGAGAGGATGCTCTCTTGATGCATACTTTTCCTCCAGTGATTACCTCAAGGCCCTTTTGAGCCCCCTTCTTCACAGCCTTTCCTATCCCCTTCATTGTGCGGAGGTGGTGGCGGTATGAGGGCTGTGATTTTTGGATTTTTAGGATAGGGTGAAATGGAGGTTGAGGGATGGGTGGAATATGATAGAATGGTGGTTGTGATGGTGGAGGATGGATTGGATAAGGGTTTTGGGCGAAATTCTGTGGATTTTTGTAAGTTTTTGGTGGGATGGCTATAGATGGGGTGGAGGAAGAAAATGGTGATGGTGGCTAGATTGGTGGAGGATTTAGGGTAGAAATAGGAGAGGGAGAGGTGTTGTAGATGTAGGAAGTGATTGGCAGTCGATTGGGTGGAGGATTAGGGCTAGAGGAGCAAGATCAGAGGTGATCGAGCACTGCAAGTCACCACGGGTGAGGAGAGGTGTGCAGAGGTTTATTAGAATGAGGGGGGTCTTGGTGGTTTGGGAGTTCAAGTGAAATTTGGTTGGGGTCAGGCCCCGCCATGCTCATGGTGGACCGCCACAGTCGTGGTGGGGGTTAGGTGACATGGCCGTTGCAGGTGCCACAATCATGGTGGTTGGAGAAGACAATTGATGTTTGACCCTCGTCACGGTCGTGGTGTCCTCCTCTCACCTCATCCATGGTGGTCACCATGGTCATGGTCGTTCATGTACAAAATCACCTCCATCATTGTAATTTCCTCAAACTTTAGCAATTAAATCACCACGGTCATGGCGGGCTCCATGGTCGTGTTACCATTATGTGTCCATGCCAGTGGTGTTGGCCACACTTGTGTTGTCTTACGTGTGCCACATCCATTTTGAGTTCCATGATCAGGGCCATTCCTTCACAAAATTTGCCATGTTTCTCTAAGTTTTTCAAACAATTCCACCACTGCTGTTTTGGATCACCACAACTGTGGTGGGTCTTTCCTCTGTACTTTGTCAATGCAATTTTAAAAACTTTGATAATTTTGCACTATTTTGACTCTTTGCCACATTTTAACTTCAAAAACCATGACTTTCCCTCTCTTTATCTCTCTTCAACCTGTCAACTGCATCTCATCAAAACTTGAACAAAAACTATCAAGAACAAGTGTGTGTGTGTGTATTTCATGGAAAATGAAAGCAAAAGTATCAAAAAGTAAAGGTTGGGTGAAAAAGTTCTCAAACCTAGGTGTGTTGCCTCCCACTAGTGCTAAATTTTATGCCTTCAGTCAGGCTTATTGATTCTTGAACTCTTTCATCTTCTTGGAACTCTCAAAGCATATTTGTAGTAAATATCTCTCTCATGTGCATTTAGGCACATCTCTTCATCAAGCTGGTGTTCCTCAACTAACATCACAATATCAAAACTTTGATTGGCTTTATATGAACCTACTTCAACAACTACTTTCAATCTTTTCCCATTGACAGTAAACTCTCTTGATCCGTCCTTTTCACATATCACAACAGATCCAGATGGGTACACATTCTTGCTTAGATAAGGTACTTCCCATCTAGACCGAAGCTTCCCAGGAAAGAACTTCATCCTAGAGTTGTACAGCCATACCCATTGTTCGGGCTCAAAGTTCTTCTTCTTGATCAACTTATCATGTAGAAACTTTTTCCTTTCCTTGTTGCTTTTAGACAATTCATAAGCCTCATGTATAATCTCCTCAAGCTCATGCACCTGCAATTTTCTTTTTAATGTGGCAGTGTCTCCATCCATGTCCATGGATTTCAATGCCCATAGAACCTTGTGTTACATTTCCATAGGTAGATGACATCTTTTTCCATACACAAGTTTAAATGGTGTGGTTCCAATCAGGGCCTTAAATCTAGTCCTATGTGCCCACGATGCTTCATTGAAACATAAAGACCAATCCTTGTGGTCCGGCCTCACCGTCTTCTCAAGAATGTGTTTTATCTCTTGATTAGCTAACTCAACATGACCACTCATTTGAGGGTTGTAAGGAGTAGCCACATGATGGTTCACACCATGCCTTTTTCGTAGTCCTTCAAAGGTGCGATGGATGAAATGGATTCACCCATCACTAATCATTTCTCTTAGCACACCGAATTGGCTGAAGATGTTTCACTTTACAAAAATCACAAACCAGTTTATGATCATTCATTCTAGTATCAATCGCTTCAATCCACTTGGACACATAATCAACACCAACCAAGATGTACACATATGCAAAGGAGGGAGGAAACAAACCCATGAAGTCAATTCCCCACACATCAAGCACCTCAACCACAAGAATGGATGGTAGAGGCATCATGTCCCTCTTAGAGATAGTGCCCACCTTTTGGAACTTCAAACAACATTTGCAATACTCATGAGCATCTTTGAACAAGGTTGGCCTATAAAATCTACTTTGAAGAATCTTGGTGGTTGTGCATTTTCTGCCTAAATGACCTCCACACACATCAGAGTGGCACATGGATAGGATCTCTATCTACTCAATTTCCAGAACACACCTTCTAATGAGTTGGACGGGATAATATTTGAATAAACATAGTTTTTCACTATGGAAAACAACCTCTTGCTGTCTTCCCTTGTCCAAGTACTTGGTATCCTCCCACTAGCTAAGAAGTTAGATATGTGCTTGTACCATGGTATTTGGGTGGATGAAAGTAAGAAAAGTTGTTCATATGGCATTGTTTCCTTGATTCAGTTTCTATCATCATTAGGTGCTTCGATGTGGGAGAGATGGTTGGATGTATAATTTTTGACTCTCTTCTTGTCGACAATCTCTAAATCAAACTCTTGGAGAAATAGAATCCATCGAATCAACCTTGGCTTAGAATCTTTCTTTTACAAAAGATATTTCAAGGTTGTGTGATATGTGTATACCACCACCTTGTTTTCTAAGAGATAAGAATGAAATTCATCAAGAGCAAAAATCACGACAAGCAATTCTTTTTTTGTGGTGGTGTAGTTACTTTGGTCTTCATCAAGGGTTTTACTTGCATAGTAGATGGCATGTAGACCACGACCAATCCTTTGGCCCAACACATCCCTCACTGCCATATCTGATGCATCAATCATGATTTCAATGGCAAAGACAAGTCTGGTGGCTGCATGATAGGAGTAGAGATGAGCTTATGCTTCAAGTGGCTGAAGGCTTCAACTACTTGTCATCAAAGTTGAATTCTACATCTTTTTCAAGCAAGTGATAAAGCGACCTCAAGATTTTGCTAAATTCTTTAATGAAACAACAATAGAAACCCACATGCCCCAAGAAAGATCGAACATCTCTTACAGTGGAAGGAATAGTGAGAGTGGAAATTAGACCCACTTTGGCCTTGTCAACCTAAATCCCAGCCTTGGAAACTCAGTGACCCAGAACAATGCCTTTGGGAACCATGAAGTGACTCTTCTCCCAAGATAGCACTAAACAAACCCTGACACACCTTACAAGAATGGCTGTGACATGGAGCAAACATTCATCAAAAGTCTTACCAAACACTAAAAAATCATCCATAAAGACTTCAAGTGATGAATCAAGCATATCAGCAAAGATGGGTGTCACACATATTTGGAATGTAGAAGGAGCATTGCTTAGCCCAAATGGCATTATCCTATAAGAACAAGTACCACTAAGACAAGTGAATTCCGTCTTCTCTTGAATCATGGGATGAACAACTATCTGGAAGTAACCAGAGTATCCATCAAGAAAATAGTAGAGACTTTGTCCTGCTGATCTCTCCAAGATCTGATCAAGGAATTGAAGAGGGTAATGGTCTTTCTTGGTCATCTCATTCAACTTTCTATAGTCCACAAACATCCTCCACTTACATTGGTCTCTTATGAGTATCCCCATCTTCATTCTCATCTACTGTGATCCCACCCTTCTTGGGCACAACTTGGATGGGACTCACCCATGAGCTATCATAAATGGGATATATGATTCCAGCATCTAGTAGCTTCACGAACTCTTTCACTACAACTTCTTTCAATTTCATATTCAATCGCCTTTTCATTTGATGTGTTGGTCTAGCATCATCCTCAAGGTAGATTCTACGGACAAAAATGGAGGGGTCAATACCCCTCAAATCAGCAATGGACCATCCAATGGCCTGAATGTTTTTCTTTAATACCACCATCAAAGCATCCGCTTGCTCCAAAGAAAGGATAGAGGAAATGATCACTGTGAGGGTGTCATTGGATCCTAAGAAAGCATATTTCAACCCTTTGGTAAGAGTCTTGAGCTTAAGAACTAGAGGTTCTTCAAGGGAATTCTTCAACGGTTCAGAAATGGAAGGGAGGTCCTCACTTGCAACCACTAAGGCTAGCTCATCTTCCTCATCCTCTTCATCATCATCATCTGGGAATTCCATAATAGGCTTTATACCTCTACCCTGAGTGGTAGTCTGAATCCATGCAGGTAGGCATTCCTCTACAATATCATCAAGACACTCAATAAGATAGCTATCTTCCTCTATAGCACCTATCACCTCATCCTTAGCAGAAGATTTGAAAATGTTCAACCAGACCTTCATCTGCATGGAGGTCACATACATGGTATCAATCCTCATATGAATCATGACATCGAATGTAGCCAAGAAGGTTCTCCCCAAGATAATAGGTACTTTCCTCGAGTCTTTTTTCATGTCCAACACAATGAAATCAACAGGGAAGAATGCAGAGGTCTCATCATCAAGTCTAACCAAAACATCATCAACAAGCCCTCTAGGAATTTTCCCAGATCGGTTGGCCAAATGCAAAGTGCAGGGAGATGGACCCAGTTTTCCCATTTGTAGTTAAACAAACACATCATACGACATCAGATTTACACTAGAACCCAAGTCAAGAAGAGCTTGGTCTGTGTGGTGTGCTCCAATGTAGCATGAGATAATGGGAGCACTAGGATCTTTTCTCTTCCTTTACATGGTGTGTTGTAGAATTGGTCTCACTTGGTCAGTGAGATTGACCTTCCTTGGTGTTCTTTCCATCATTGTCCTCTTGAATGTGCACAAGTCTTTTAAGAACTTAGCATAAGACGTAATTTTCTTGACTGCATCAAGAAAAGGAATATTGATCTTGACCTTCTTAAAAGTTTCCATGATGTCTTTGGTGTGCTTTTTCTTCCTTATTTCAGTGGATGGTTCCTCAAGTGCAGCTGGGAATGGAGGGAGTTGTGCTCCCAACCAGCTCAAATCAACAGAATCATCAAGCGGTATCACAGGAATCACAATATCATCTCTTTGTATCATAGTATCAACCCGGGTGCCTGCCACAGTATCCTCAACTTGAATCTCAGTATCACCATCTCTGATAATAGTATCAACTCTATCATCATTAGTTGTACTATCAACAAAAGTATCCCGTGGATTATCCAAGGTTGTACCACTCCTCAACAATGTCATTGCCTTCACATGCTCATGGGTAGTATAAGATGAATCTTGTGGAGGTGGTTGTGGCTGTTGGAGTGGTAGTGGCCTTGGGTGTGGTGGAGTTGAGTTTTGGAGGATGAATTGTGGTTGAGGTTTTTATTTTGATGGTTGTGGTAGATGGGGTGATATTTTAGAGGGGGTTGTTGGTATGAGTGAGGTGGAGGGTATTGGTAGTTGAAAGGGGGTTGTTGAGGTAGAGGAGCATAAGAATTTGGTGGTTCTTAGTACTGGTTAAGTGGGGGTACTTGGCCTTGTGGTGGGACATAAGAACCTTGAGTAGTGCTTACATAACCACCATCATTGTTTGGGTTGGACATGGGTTGAGATGGGAGCCTCCCTTCTTCGTGGCGGGCAAATGAAAGGGAAAATTGATCAAGCCTTTGCTCAAGGTGGCTAATGTTTTTCCCTGGAGAGGACACATCTTTCTTCACTTCATCAAGGCTCCTTAGCCTTCCTAGAACTTCTTCTTCAAACTTGGAGCTATACTTAGGCCCTTTATATTGCCTTGGTTTCCCTTGGCCCTTCTCATTTTGTTGTTTCCATCAGAAGTTGGGATGATTTCCCCACTCTGGAGTGTAAGAGTTGGACTTTGGGCTTTGGTTTTTGCAGTTGCCAAAGGCAAGCAAAGTGTGCACTTCTTCATCCTCAGCATCAATTGCCATAGTAGATTGGCTAGAAGAACCTCTAGCTTGGTTCTTCATCATGTTCATCATATCTTCCATCATATTCATCATTTGGTGGTTAGCTTCTATTTTGACTGGACCTACAGAAGGGGGTGGAGGAATGTAGTTCTTATCACAATGCTCCCCTTTAGTTGAAGCTTGGTGGCGAGAATTCTTAGCAAGATGCTAGAATAAGGGCCAAGACTCCTCTGGTGGCTTTGCCATGAATATCCCTCCACATGAGGTATCGACATTATTTTGGCTCAACTCAACCAGCCCGTCATAGAAGGCATGAACAAGCTGCCATGAAGGTACCTCATAATGAGGGTAGTCACGCAGAAGATTTTGGAACCTTTCCGAGCTTCATGGAAGGGTTCATTCTCTTTTTGTTAGAAAGCGGTAATGCATCTCCGCATCTGAGTCAACTTGGTGATCGGGTAGAACTTCTTAAAGAACTCATTCTACAGCGCATTCCATGTCACTAACTCAGTCTTATATATGTACCACTCCTTAGCTTTTTATTTTAGGAAAAAGGGGAAGAGGGTTCTTCGGATTGAGTCATCAGTGGCGGTGGGTATGGGGAAAGTGGATCAAGTTTCTAGGAAAGCGCCGATGTGGTGGTGTGGATTCTCATTCTCCATCCCATACTAAGTGGGAAGGTGTCCAAGAAGGGTTGGTGGGATGGAGAATTTTTTATCTGACATTTGGTCAAAAAGGGTGGCGATTGGGAAGTTGTAGTTCCCTAGGGTGAAGTACTCGTGGAGAGGGTGGTTGGGTTGTGGTAGAGCACCCCCAGGTGGGATTTGAGCATCCTGGCCTTCTATATCAACTTCTCGATGTTGATTGTGGTGGTGTCGGCATCGCCTTCTACCTATCTCGGGGTCGTATGGCACCAAGTCGGTGTAAGCCGAACGCGTACTACTCATGCACAAGAGTCACCCGTACAAAACAAAAACAAGCAACAAGAGACAAGTTAGAAGGCAAGTATGTAAGAGTAAACAAAGTATAAATAATAGCAATGGTGAGGGCAGTAG
The DNA here is from genome assembly GCA_963693085.1 of Alisma plantago-aquatica. Classification (NCBI taxonomy): domain Eukaryota; kingdom Viridiplantae; phylum Streptophyta; class Magnoliopsida; order Alismatales; family Alismataceae; genus Alisma; species Alisma plantago-aquatica. The sequence continues at coordinate 555,732,444 of OY856411.1, forward strand.
GAAAAGCTAAGCTACACTAACTAGCTAGGTCGAGCACCTCTATCCCCAACAATGGTGCCAGAAAGCTTGGTGTGTTTCTACCAATGGTGTTACACACTACTCAATTGGAGCTTGAATAGATGCAGCCCTACGAACAGAAACACATGGTATATATCACTTTCAAACTTAAAGTAGACCTGGTCTGACACACCCTCTTACCCAATCACACGTACCCACAAGCAGACGAGGTCGTTTTATAGTATAGGAAAGCAGAAAGAGAAGGGTCGATCCTCAGGGAGAGAGGGGGCGGTAGAGATAGATTAATGTAAGCTATGTTCCTAAAGTAGAGAGTAGGGTTTGAGGGTTTAAAGGTTGGTTTTGATTGATTACACTATAGTGGCAAGCAATTAAGAGCAATAAAAAAACTAGATCACCATAAACCTTAGATTACCCTAAGCAAGTTGAGACTAAGAAAAAGGCAAGATAATTAACAAAAATAGAGCAAGAGGAACTACACTACACTAGCAAGGCAATTAACAACTAAGAGAAAAGTTAAGCACTAAAGCAAGCAAGAGTCGGTTATCAAGAACTAAGCAATCATCTAAGAAGTAACAAAGGCAATTAACTAAAATAGCATTAACAAGCTAAGATGACAAAGGTGGATTTTAAGCAATAAGATGGATAGGTGGGCCATTTGGAAATGAGTATTTGATATTAGTTGGGGGAGGTTACACAACAAGCAAGTTTTATATCTTCAATCTAGATTACCAAACCAAACAACAAGGTAGGTGCTATTGGAATATACCCTATGCTACTAGTTGGGGAACTAGGGCTAGGTGTAATTCTAATAGGACTTGGCAAGTCTAGGTTTCTAGGGTAAGTGGTATTAGGGAAATTTATAACCAAGGGTAGGAATGGGAGTAGATATGAGAGTGTTTCACCTCATGTTACTTGCCATCTAGCCTTTAGAAAACTCTAGAAAATTGCACTAATCACACTTACACTAGCGACTTAGATCTCACACCTACTTATAGGAGAATGGAGTTGCATGTGGGAACAAAGGGTGCTAGATACGGATCTACTATTTGGACCTAGGAGCAATTCCTAAGATAGGCACATACATTCCATTTTCCCCTAAAGCTAAGTGTCATCAAGCATCATAAAACAAGCAATCCATGTTTAAAAGTACAAACCACATAAAAAATAATAGAAAATGGGATATAAGCAAGAGGAAATCATCATAGAATGGAAATATGTTCAATACAAGTTATTTTCCCCCAACATGGTATCAAAGTAATATTTTAACCCCAAACAGTCCACCACTAGGGGCTTAGCTACTCACAACAACAAAAATGAGCAAGGAAATGGAAATAAAAGGATAGGAATCCATAGAGCTCGGAGTAGCTTCTTCTCCTTCACCTCCTAACCTCTATAGCACGTCCTCCCTCCTCCAAGGTGGGTGAAAAGCATGGGAATGTAGGGGATTATGGTAGAACACATAGGGAACTAGGGACCTATGGTAGAAATGGAGTTGAAAAGAATGGTGGGAGGTTGGTAATGGATAAGGAGTAGCTAGAGGAAGATAGGGATGCTAGGAAGGTTGAAAGGGAGGCTAACCTTTGTGTTGTGGCCACCACCTATGTATATATAGGTGGTGGGGAGGCACTAGTGTAAGTGGGGGAAAAATTGGAAAAATAGTGGAGAAAAAAATGTAGGTTTAGGTAATCATCACGGCCATGGTGGGGGGTACTTGGTACGATCATGCGAAATGGAATGGCCGAGGTGGAAGGTGGAGGTGATGTGTAAGTATGCATGGTAGCTATAGACATGGCGGGTGCCACGGTTGTGGTTGGGTAGTGGGTATCACGGTCATGTTGGGTAGCACAACATGTTGGAGGAGGTGTCCACAGGCGAGGTTTCTCTAAGGTAGTCTTGTCTTTGGCTTGCCAAGGTCGTGGAAGTCACCACAGTGAGGTGGGCTTCAGTGGCCACCATCGTGCTGATGGCGATGATCATGGCCATTTATGTGTAAAATGAGTCAAATCACGGTTGAATTTAGGGGTTTTGAGGAATAAAAATCACCACAGTCGTGGTAGGGGCCACGGGTGAGTTGGAGCGCGCTGGCCACGACCATTTTGATGACCATGGTCATGGTGTCTTTAGTGTCCATGACCATTTTGTTGACCATGGTTGTGGTCATTCATGTACAAAATTGGTGAAGTCACTATAACTTTTGGAGTTTAATTCCCCACGACCGTTGTGGTTTACCCCATCCGTTTTGGGGCTTCTTGTTACTGATCTCAACTTCAACTTTTTTTGTTGGCCTCCTTTTACTTTGAATTGCTTCTTATGCATCAAAATAGAGCTTGGGGAAGAGGTACGTCCAATCTTGGGGTGCAAGGACCCAAAGATGTTTTTCATCTCTCTCCTTTGCATTAATGCATGCATAAGTACCCTAAAAAACACACAAAAGGAGGCATAAGTAATTGACAAAAAAGAGCACATTGGAGGATATATCTTGCAATCTACAATGTTTAGATGTGATTATCATGCAAAAAGGAATAGGATACAACCCTAAAATAGGGTTGCATCACCTGGATTTTGTCTCTTACTCAATTTATGCACATCTTGACTCCTTAGATAATCTATTATACTCAAAAAACTTCTTCACCCTTACCTACATGACTTTAAGTCCCTTTATGTTCAATCAATGAATCAACTTTTGATTAAACATCAGTTTGTAAAGTATATATGACCTTAATTTGAGTTTCAAACTAAGCGACATGCTTATTATATATCCTCACTTGCAATCCAAAATGAACCCATATAGTGAACTCTCATTGCTATTATATATATTTCATGTAGTAGAGGATTCAATTTTGAATCCAGTGGTTCAAAAATCACCTCAATCTGACCATCATAGCCAAATTTATGGCCTTTTGAACTTTGATAAATTGATCTTTGTTGTATTACTGATTTAATTCATTTTTGAGCCTTATTGGGACTAATCTTTTGGGAGTGTGGCCATTATTCTTATTTTCCTTTAGCTATCCTCTTCCACTTAGATCGACCAATCAGGGGCCTTGTTTGCTTGATTGTGTTTTTGTGGCCTTTGGATTCTGAGGCTTTGTTTTCCCCTTTGATCCAATGGCAGATGTGCATTCTACCCCTCCTGTTGTGCAAGGACGTAAGGGAGTTGGCCAGCCATGGCTTTTCATAGGCCAACTACTACACCCGACTGCGCAATATCCCTCTTTCCTTCCCTTTCTCTTCATATTGCCTCGCTATCCCTCTTCTCCTCTCTTTCTGCACGGGGCGGCACCCCAAAAACCATGTCATCCATGCTCGCCCACCCCCTTTTTGCGGCCAAATCTAGCCAGTAACTACTCATATATTAGTAGGACTCAACCTCAGATAGTGCTCACCATAGCTCTATGAGCTTGAGATAAGGAGGGGTGGTAGATGCCTAGGCTTCCTCTTGACCAAAGGCCTAGTTCCGCTTTTTCCAATCATCGACGCTGGCGTGCACGGGAGTTTGTGTCCCCTCTGTGAGCAGGACGAGGGAGATGATGCCCAACCATTGGATCATGGATTAGGATCAATCAGTGCCCCACACACCAAGTATGTGGGTCAAGAGTGGGCGAGCGGTTTACCTGGCCAGTCCACGCTAGGGAAATGTCGATCCCGGACCACTAGAGATGAAGCGTGAGAGGTCGACAGACACAACAAGTGATGGAGGGCAATTGCAAGCCCTGAGCAGCCACTTGATGGTGTTGGGTGGCAAGTGGGGGCTGTCAGGCCATGCTAGATCTTGTCTGTGCGGCCCAATTTGGCCCAAACTGAGGTAAAACCCGCCTAAAACCCTAAGCAAGGGCGACTAATCAAACCCCCATATCTCTTAACTCGCTTGTCCAAATCTTGTGATGTTATATATCATTTTGATCAAAAAAATGTCATCTATCTAAAGGTGCTGATGTCTATATCTAATTTCACACGTTTAGTTTCTGATTTGATGAAAAATGGTGTCTTTGTGATCTTATGCTTATTAATCAATACATGCACTTATTTAATGATCTTGGACCTTATATTCATGCAAATCAGTAAAATCTAGCTCCCTCTTACTGTGATTGACATCTTGGACCATCTAAATGTACCATAATGATCATCTTGACCCCCTATGACTAGCTTTTCTCTATAAATGGTTCTTTCATGTGCATACATGATCAAGTATACAACTTTGTCTTAGTTTGTTATGATGTAATCCCTTAATCTAGGATTTAATTAATATTTTGGTGTTATTTGCCATGCTTGAGTGGAATATTATTGTATGTCCATCATGAGTAGCTCTTATGACTTAAAAGTATCACTTTTGAACCTTATTGTGTCCTAAAGCATAAGGTTTGAATGTTATAAGTTGGTATGTTGAATTGTTATGCTCAAGTTAATCCCTAATGGTTCAAACCTATAATTTCACTTCTACATCAGTCCTAATATGATTTGTGACACTAAATTCCATGTAATATACTCATGTATTATTTTGACTATATGTGACATATGTATGATCCCTAACATGTTTTAGGAGTACATGTTGATTGTGGGCTCTAACCTTTCTAGATCTTAATCTAATGTTATCCATGATATCTTAATGACATCAAATGAGTAGAACCACTGTGATTTAGCTCTACATATTAAATCGTTCTACTTGATGTTTATAGGACTGGAGAATAAGACTCTATTGCATGAATTGAATCTTATGTGGCTAATTATGATCTTTCATGAATGGATCATGATAATAATTAGAATTTCATGCCTCCCTTACCCCTAAATCAGACTTTATCTTGATCTAGTGTTACTCTAATGTGGATGATTTACTTATATCTGGGACTTAATGTTTATCCTTGGACTATGTTGAATAATGACATGCATGTTTGGAACTTTGGAAACTTCATTTGATCTATATGAAACTTAGGTCTAAGGGAACATCCACATGACTTGTATTATGATTATCTTATCAAACTCTAGTGATATAAGACTCTATGTGGTATCTCTTTATATTTTAGGTTCCCTTGGGCTAGACCATCTCTAGATATATTATCATAGCTTGTACTCTACTCACAAGGTACGCTTAATCTCTTGACCCTACTATGTTATTGGCTTGCTTGTACGTATGCTCTTATGAATGCTTCTCTAGATAATTACTTGTTTGAGATGCTTGTTCCCTAGGATTAGTACGTTCTCTTTTCTTGAAATATGTTGAAAAAACCTCAAACATAATTAAACGTGTCCATTATACAAACCTTGTGTACCTACATGTATTCTCGGGGTAAGGGCATAAGGTGGGGCGACTTACTGGAGATTTCCAGATAAGGAGGATCATGTCGATAAAAGGGTTGGCTAATCTTGAGCAACCTTATGGACCCTTCCAATGGGAAGATGGTCAATGGCCATGATATATTGTTGAGTATAATGGAAATACACTTAAAACATGCTTTGTATAAAAGAATGTCATTAAGTGTTCTCGCCTTGTTTTTACTTCTTGCTTATATGATATTTCTAGCAAGGCAACTTTTGTACTACTCTTAAACTATTTACAATCCTTTTCATAGCATACTTAATGCTTTAGCATTAATATATTGTGTTTATAGAATTAATTGTAGTTTCCAAATGAAGATCTGATGCACTCAAGACTCTCAGATTTGAAATGAATCACCAATGGGTATACTCAAATATAGAAAGGGGTAGACGTCTCTCATATCTAGTTTAGTATATTTTTATCTCTTAGCTTGTTCTTATTTGTGGTTTTATTCATGCATATGTTATGTGATCCATTCTAGGGACGGACGCCCAGGTCCAGTCGCCTTTGGATGTGTAGCCATTAGGAATGTAAACCTAGGATAATGTCTCTTTGAAATCTCTTGAGATCTTATCGTAGCTTGTACTCTACTAATAAGGTACACTTAATCTCTTAACCCTACTAAGTTATTGGCTTGCTTGTATGTATGCTCGTATGAAGGCTTAGCTAGATAATTACTTGTTTGAGATACTTGTTCCCTATGATTAGTACATTCATTTTGCTTGAAATATGTTGAAAAAACCTCAAACATAATTAAACTTGTCCATTATACAAACCTTGTGTACCTACCTGTATTCTCGAGGTAAGGGCATAAGGTTGGGTGCCTTAATGGAGATGTCTAGATAAGGCAGACCATGTCGATAAAAGGGTTGGCTAATCTTGATCGCCATGATGGACCCTTCCAGTGGTAAGATGGTCAATGACCATGATATATTATTGAGTATAATGGAAATACAGTTAAAACATGCTTTGTATAAAAGAATGCCATTAAGTGCTCTCACCTTGTTTTTACTTCTTTCTTATATGATTTTTATTGACAAGTAACTTTTATACTACTCTTAAATAGTTTACATGCCTTTTCATAGTGAACTTAAATATTTAGCATTAATATATTGTGCTTATCAAAAAAATTTAGTTTCCAAATGAAGATCCGCTACACTCATGACTCTCAGATATACAACAAAACATCAATGAGTATACTCAAATATAGAAATGGGTACATGCCTCACATCTCCATGATTAATACCTTGTTACCTCTTACCTTGTTCTTGTTTGTAGTTTTATTCATGCATATGTTATATGATCCATTCTAGGGATCGACGCCCAGGTCTACTCAACTTTGGGTGTGTAGCCATTAGGAGTGTGAACCTAGGATAACAAACGACTCCATGATAGTTTCAAAGTAAATAAATGATACTAACATTATCATAATCAACCATAATGGCATGACGTGAAGGGATGTGAAGCTCGAGTAGAAACTGCAAAGCCAGCATGATTCAACAAAAACATTAGCAACATCACAATACTGAGCTACATTTCTAGAGTGGAAGATAGTAGCTTGGTGTTTAAAGGAATAAGACACCAAGTTATCATCTAGGAAACACAATATTCATAAGTAGAGTAGTGAGAATGAACCACCCCAATTAGAGTTAGAGTAATAGTAAAACCATTTATGGGAGTATAAGATAGGTGCAAACCATGATTCAAGGTTCCTTAAAGGTGGTGTAGGATATGCTTAAGAGCATTAGAGTGGGGCTCACATGTATTGTATATAAAAAGTCAAATTTTATGGACAACATAACAAATATTAGGCCTAATCAATGAAATATGATGGTGGGCATTGGTTAGATTGTGGAATAAAGTAGGATTAGCTACAAATAGTCTAGATGTGACACTAAGTTTGGACTTGATATCCAAAAGAGTAGAAACTAGATTACATGAGGACATGGAAACACATGTGATTATGTCCAGGGCATAACTTCACTAAGATAAAAAAAAGAATGTGAGCATCATGAGTAACAGAAATACCCACAAAAATATGTATAGTACCCAGAGCTATCATGGCAAACTCCCGTGTAAGAGGATCCATAGTGTGACACAGGAGAATGTTTGAAGAAGCATTTAAAATAGTGTTAATAAAGTAAAATATTAAATAAGACTTGTCTTCACCCTCCCAATAAATGGAGAGGAATCAATAACTTGTACTGCTTTAAAATCCCAACTATGTAATATGTGGAAAATCATTGATACCATGCATGAGCTAATTGCTTCATACCTATAAATATTTAATTAATAAGAAGACATGTTGAGGATTGGATTGACTTGTAAACACATGCAACCAGTGCATGTAGACTGTCTCATTTAGATTGGTGAGATCTAACTAGAGCCTGAGAAGACTTATAGAAAGGAATATGATTACTAGATGCTCTAAAGAAACCCATGCTAGAAAAAATGACAATGAGTTTTGTCAACCAGGCCCGTGGTGAGTTCTTGAGACTATACAAAGAGCATTTGAGACGATAAACACTTTGGGAAGAGTTACCCTGAATAAAAAAATTTGGGGGTTGTTTCATATTCATCTCCTCCTCTAAGTAACCATGAAGGAAGGAATTTTTAATGTCAAGCTAAAATAGAGGCTAATATATCTGAGTGGCAAGGGAGGTTACAATCCTGACAAAGTAATGGGGGTGATCGGAAAGAAGGTTTCAAAAACATCCATGTCATATGTTTTGGTGAATCCTTTGGCAACAATCCATGCTTTAAGTCATTCAACTGATCCATCTGAACTAAATTTGGTAGAGAAGATCCAACTATAGAAAAAAATGTTTTTGATCCACAAAGGAGGGACAAGATCCCAGGTCCCATTCTCATTCAATGTTTTCATTTCCTCGAGTATCACAACTTTCCAACTAGGGTGTTGAAGGGCCTCACAATAGTTTTTAGGATTCTAGATAGAGTTGAGCTGTTAAGCAATGGATTTAGTAGTACATGAAAACTTGGATAGGCAACATGTATGAGATATAGGATGGTAAGAGTGCAACATTGTATACCGTTTCTGGAGAGTCACCGGATGATCTAGTTCCTCAGACATGAATATTGGTTCTAATCATGTGTTGTAGGAGGAGGAATGATGGGATGATTTGAGATGAGTTCATGATCTACTGGGTCAAAAAGATCAAGCTCAGTGAACTCAATTTCAAGAAGATAGGATATTGACATGGTATCAAAGAATATGTGAGATTCATGAAAAGAAACGTCAATAGAGATATGCATGTGATGGTTGCTTGGAATATAACAATGAAAACCCTCCTGAAGGGTAGAATACATAAGGAAAATCACTTTCATAGAGAGGGGATCAAGTTTATCCACTCTTGGATCAAATTACACACAATAGAAGTACATCTAAAAACATGCAAAGGAACCCGACCATTGTGGCTCAGGTGGTTAGGTACGGCTTGTCCTCCCTGGGGGACCCAAGTTTGATTCCCCCTGAGCGCACTATAATTACCAACTCCTTGGGTCATCCGGGCTCTGGCACCTATTTGAGGAGAAGGGGGAGCAAGGTCTCCCTAAGACTAAAAAAAAACATGCAAAGGAAGATGAAATGTTGTTTTCTTGGGAAAAATAATTGCAACAGGGGTCTAATTTAAAAAAAAGATGGTAGTCGATTGATAAGGTAGTAGGTTGTGAGAATAGTTTCTGACTAATAATTTTTAGGTATTGTGTCCTAAACATAAGAGTAAGAGAGATATCAAGTAAATGATGATTTTTTATGTTTTTCCACCTCATTTTGTTGTGGAGTACACCTGAGCCAAAACATAATGCAAAGCATTATCAGTAAAAAAAATTTAATGGGTTTGTAAAATTATGTTCAAATCATTTTATGAAAATTCTTAAACACACTAATCATTTCATCACAATATTTTAACATATGTAACTGTGTCATGTGAGAGAAATCATCAACAGATGTAACAAACTAGATAAAGTGGGCTCTAGGTGCTTCAACTTCTAAAGAGATGGATGAGCATAACTTTGATGTAGATGAAGAGGTGTGCTTACAAGAAGAACAGAAGATGGAACAACATCACCAACTTAACAGAAGTCACTGACTCTAGAATTTGAACCAATTGTTCAAAAAGTCTGAAAATTCAGCATCATAAAACCATGACTAGAAAAGATGACATTGCAAGTAAAGGCATCAACTAACTTAGCAGTGGACATTAATTGTAGAGAAAATGAGGAATATAGTGAATAAATCAAAGTTTGAGACTAGGAGACATTAACACTGCCACATTGTTGAATAAATTTATGGACCTGTCTATTAGAGTGATAGATTCAGTAGGAATATGAGGTTTAGTGGAGGAAAGAAGGTGTCTCGTGTCATTCATATGTTGGGTGTCCCCTAGGAAAAAATAAAAGGAGATATGGTTGCCATCATGGAGGTCTTGATATGAACTTGCGTTGGAAAGCTCTACCTAGAGACATTGTGGTTTCTTGTGTAGCCTGCATAGGATGAATGTAGGGGAAGAGAAGGGCTATGGGCCTTGGATATAGGGCATCGCGGGAGTGGGAAACCCTAATCCTCCAATACATGATGCACTAGGTCCATGGATCCAAGAAGGTGACGTTGTGATGGCGGACCACATGCGAACCACCAGCCAACGTCACTGGGTGATGCAAATTGGTGAGCGACAGGCGCAAACTAGCTCCTGGGGTGAGAAGTCATGGGATTAAGATCCAATGACCATAAGAACCGCTTACACTTTTGGTAATGTCCCCATCCCACTTCTCTAAAGTATTAAATACAAATATTTATTAATACTAGTCTCATAACTCCCTTTCCCAAATATGAAAAACCTATATACCAAATCTGTTAGCTCAAAGAGATCTATGAAATGAATATACTTTCAGATCCTAGTTTTACTCATGTCATCTATGATTCATTAATATTGATATCTTTATGATCTTTATATTTTTCCACCACTCAACTATGCTTCATTTTAGTCACTAATGATCAAATATTTCTTAAATCACAAAATTAATTACTTCACTTCACTTTGGAATTGAATCATTCGTTGGATCATCTTGATGTACTTCTAGTATTTACCTTAACCTACAAGATAATTCTTTTATGCATATGCTTGATGTAACTTAATCGACATTGAAAACTTTGGTCCTTTTTACCATCATATGATCAATAACTTTGATATTAGTACACTTTATAATGTTTCCTTCCATGATTGACAAAAATCTTACACCTCTTTGTCATAAATAACTCATATGACATAAATATTTACCTCTGTACACTAAATTTTCCAGCATCATAAAACCATGACTAGCAAAGATGACATTGCAAGTAAAGGCATCAACTAACTTAGCAGTGGACATTAATTGTAGAGAAAATGAGGAATATAGTGAATAAATCAAAGTTTGAGACTAGGAGACATTAACACTGCCACATTGTTGAATAATTTTATGGACCTGTCTATTAGAGTGACAGATTCAGTAGGAATATGAGGTTTAGTGGAGGAAAGAAGGTGTCTCATGTCATTCATATGTTGGGTGGCCCCTAGAAAAAATCAAAGGAGATATGGTTGCCATCATGGAGGTCTCGATATGAACTTGCGTTGGCAAGCTCTACCTAGAGACATTATGGTTGCTTGTGTAGCCTGCATAGGATGAATGTAAGGGAAGAGAAGGGCTATGGGCCTTGGATCTAGGGCATCGCGGGCGTGGGAAACCCTAATCCTCCAGTACATGATGCACTAGGTCCATGGATCCAAGAAGGTGACGTTGTGATGGCAGACCACATGCGAACCACCAGTCAACGTCACTGGGTGATGCAAACTAGTGAGCGATAGGCGCAAACTAGCTCCTGGGGTGAGAAGTCATGGGATTAAGATCCAATGACCATAAGAACCGCTTACACTTTTGGTAATGCCCTCACCCCACTTCTCTAAAGTATTAAATACAAATATTTATTAATACTAGTCTCATAACTCCCTTTCCCAAATATGAAAAACCTATATACCAAATCTGTTAGCTAAAAGAGATCTATGAAATGAATATACTCTCAGATCCTAGTTTTACTCATGTCATATATGATTCATTAATATTGATATCTTTATGATCTTTATATTTTTCCACCACTCAACTATGCTTCATTTTAGTCACTAATGATCAAATATTTCTTAAATCACAAAATTAATTACTTCACTTCACTTTGGAATTGAATCATTCGTTGGATCATCTTGATGTACTTCTAGTATTTACCTTAACCTACAAGATAATTCTTTTATGCATATGCTTGATGTAACTTAATCGACATTGAAAACTTTGGTCCTTTTTACCATCATATGATCAATAACTTTGATATTAGTACACTTTATAATGTTTCCTTCCATGATTGACAAAAATCTTACACCGCTTTGTCATAAATAACTCATATGACATAAATATTTACCTCTGTACACTAAATTTTCCAGCATCATAAAACCATGACTAGCAAAGATGACATTGCAAGTAAAGGCATCAACTAACTTAGCAGTGGACATTAATTGTAGAGAAAATGAGGAATATAGTGAATAAATCAAAGTTTGAGACTAGGAGACATTAACACTGCCACATTGTTGAATAATTTTATGGACCTGTCTATTAGAGTGACAGATTCAGTAGGAATATGAGGTTTAGTGGAGGAAAGAAGGTGTCTCATGTCTTTCATATGTTGGGTGGCCCCTAGGCAAAAATCAAAAGAGATATGGTTGCCATCATGGAGGTCTCGATATTAACTTGCGTTGGCAAGCTCTACCTAGAGACATTGTGGTTGCTTGTGTAGCATGCATAGGATGAATGTAGGGGAAGAGAAGGGCTATGGGCCTTAGATCTAGGGCATCGTGGGCGTGGGAAACCCTAATCCTCCAGTACACAATGCACCAGGTCCATGGATCCAAGAAGGTGACGTTGTGATGGCAGACCGCATGCGAACCACCAGCCAATGTCACTGGGCGATGCAAACTGGTGAGCGACAAGCACAAACTAGCTCCTGGGGTGAGAAGTCATGGGATCAAGATCCAATGACCATAAGAACCGATTACACTTTTGGTAATGCCCTCACCCCACTTCTCTAAAGTATTAAATACAAATCTTTACTAATACTAGTCTCATAACTCCCTTTCCCAAATATGAAAATCCTATATACCAAATATGTTAGCTCAAAGAGATCTATGAAATGAATATACTTTTAGATCCTAGTTTTACTCATGTCATCTATGATTCATTAATATTGATATCTTTATGATCTTTATATTTTTCCACCACTCAACTATGCTTCATTTTAGTCACTAATGATCAAATATTTCTTAAATCACAAAATTCATTACTTCACTTCACTTTGGAATTGAATCATTCGTTGGATCATCTTGATGTACTTCTAGTATTTACCTTAACCTACAAGATAATTCTTTTATGCATATGCTTGATGTAACTTAATCGACATTGAAAACTTTGGCCCTTTTTACCATCATGTGATCAATAACTTTGATATTAGTACACTTTATAATGTTTCCTTCCATGATTGAAAAAAATCTTACACCGCTTTGTCATAAATAACTCATATGACATAAATATTTACCTCTCTACACTAAATTTTCCAGCATCATAAAACCATGACTAGAAAAGATGACATTGCAAGTAAAGGCATCAACTAACTTAGAAGTGGATATTAATTGTAGAGAAAATGAGGAATATAGTGAATAGATCAAAGTTTGAGACTAGGAGACATTAACACTGCCACATTGTTGAATAATTTTATGGACCTGTCTGTTAGAGTGACAGATTCAGTAGGAATATGAGGTTTAGTGGAGGAAAGAAGGTGTCTCGTGCCATTCATATGTTGGGAGGCCCCTAGTCAAAAATCAAAGGAGATATGGTTGCCATCATGGAGGTCTCGATGTTAACTTGCGTTGGCAAGCTCTACCTAGAGACATTGTGGTTGCTTGTGTAGCCTACATAGGATGAATGTAGGGGAAGAGAATGGCTATGGGCCTTGGATCTAGGGCATCACAGGCGTGGAAAACCCTAATCCTCCAGTCCATGATGCACCAGTTCCATGGATCCAAGAAGGTGAAGTTGTGATAGCAGACCGCATGCAAACCACCAGCCAACATCACTGTGCGATGCAAATTGGTGAGCGACAGGCATGAACTAGCTCCTGGGGTGAGAAGTCATCGGATCAAGATCCAATGGCCATAAGAACCGCTTAGACATTTGGTAATGCCCTCACCCCACTTCTCCAAAGTATTAAATACAAATCTTTATTAATACTAGTCTCATAACTCCCTTTCCCAAACATGAAAAACCTATATACCAAATCTATTAGCTCAAAGAGATATATGCAATGAATATACTTTTAGATCCTAGTTTTACTCATGTCATCTATGATTCATTAATATTGATATCTTTATGATCTTTATATTTTTCCACCACTCAACTATGCTTCATTTTAGTCAGTAATGATCAAATGTTTCTTAAATCACAAAATTAATTACTTCACTTCACTTTGGAATTGAATCATTTGTAGGATCATCTTGATGTACTTCTAGTATTTACCTTGATCTACAAGATAATTCTTTTATACATGTGCTTGATGTAACTTAATCGACATTGAAAACTTTGGCCCTTTTTACCATCATATGATCAATAACTTTTATATCAGTACACTTTATAATGTTTTCTTCCATGATTGGCAAAAATCTTACACCGCTTTGTCATAAATAACTCATATGACGTAAATATTTACCTTTGTACACTAAATTTTCCTAAAGTGTGATGTTAAAGTATTTATATGATTCAAGCTCCAAAACCTTATGGAAAAATAATTCTGGATGTACAAACTACTATGAGAACCTTCAAAATGCCATGTAACACTACTACAGAAAATGTTTTTTACAATGGGAGATAGACAACAGTTCTGATGATTATGTTGTAGTTAGCATACTTATCACAACAAGCCCATTTTTGTATTGTATATTGTATATTTTATACAACACAAGTCATTTACAACATGCCAAACCTGTTGTAGTATAGGGGGATACTATAACAACTGCTAAAGTGTTGTAATAGGTTGTAGTATCACAACATATTCAAAACCATTGTAAAAGATGTTATTTACACAACATATTTTGACCCGTTGTAATAGTCACATGTTGTAATAGACCATCATTACACAACGCAGACTCACCCGTTGTAGTATGTATTAATTATACAACAGGCCTTTACATGTTGTATTTGGTACATGTTGTAATAGACCACCATAATACAACATATTACAACTCATTGTTATATCCCAACATGAGACAACAGACTCCAACCTGTTGTTATATATTATAATTACACAACATGTTGTAACATGTTGTAATATCCACACATAAAACATCGTTGTAATAGACCTCCATTACACAACGTAAACTAAACCATTGTAATATACTATAATTATACAACATGATATCACATGTTGTAATAGCTACATATTGTAAAAGACCATAGTTAAACAACACATCATATTCACATAATTCTCTGAAATTTTCAATTATTCATGTATAATATGCAAATTTTTTATTAGATGTATGGTACACCTGAATTTCATATTAAACCCGTATTTTCCCCGAATTTTATGAATTATTCGTGCTTTATTCGTCATTTATGCATTTTCACCTATTATCCCGAACAAAATAATTTATTTCTGAATTGTTTAAAAAAATACTCACTTAGCATTGTTTCATGTTTTAATATTTTGTAAAGACTATTTCCCCTCAATCACTACTACAAAACTCAACAATGCCGAAGGATTTTTCCTCAAGGACATAATCCCTGACAAGTGTATTAATTTTTTTGAAGGCTTATCCCTGACCCTTGTGATGCTGTCCTTGATGAGTATATTAAATTTTCCCAAAGGCTTATCCCTGACCTTATGGAAATGTATCCCAGACTATTATTTAATTTACCCAAGGATTACTCCTGGCCCTCATTAACTTTTTTCCTAACCAATATTAACTATATTAAACCAACCATTATCATTTTTACTTCCGTACAGAGGATCCATTTGATTGTGGACATTTATCCTTTTCTTTTTAGATAATCATAATTGTTTAAATGGATCAGCCGTTGATTTTAAACAACAATTACACTTTCCTTTTTTGTAACTTGTTGAATCCTAATTCATTTAGATGGTGGATTACTTTCCAATACATGCCTCCTTTCTGTTCTATATCTACCTCTCCGAAAACAAAACAACGGCGCCAAACCCTCGCTCTCGCTCTCGCTCCCGCTCCGGAAATAGAAAGACGCCAAAGTCCCACCACCAAAATCAAAACAAGCACTCCCTCTCCTTGTGCCGCTGCAAGTCTTCTTCTGTCTGGTCTCCCGTTATAAAAGCTACATGTTGTAATAGACCATAGTCACACAATACACTATAATCCATTGTTATATGCCAAGATTATACAATAGACTCTGACTTATTTTATATACCCAAAACCGAGCTAAACCCAATTTTTTTATTAGAGATTTTTATCATGAACATGTAATCAAATAATTATTTTTTCATATAAAATTATTGTCAAATATGGGTCCGAGTTTTTTTGGGCTTTAATTTTTTTAATATGGGTTGGTTTCAGTTTGAGAGGTCGATTGAACAAAATTTAATTTTGTGTGGTCATGTGGGAATGACAATTTTTTCACTCTGGGTAGATGTTTTGACCCAGAACCAACCACCCAATATTATATCATACGAAATATAATCATGAACATCTAATCAGAGATTTTTTTATATTCATTGTCAAATCTGGCTCCGAGTTTTCTTTCGAATCTAATGTTTTCAATCTGGGTCGTTCTCAATTGAGACACCATTCGAACAATTAAAATCTAGTTTTGTATTTGGGTCCAACACTGACAATTGAACTCTCTAACTGTGCCATGTTTTGTCCTGAAATTGACTGACTCAAAACCAATTTTTAACACCCTGTGTGATATTATAACAGAGTAACTAATCAACCTCTATATTTACATGTTATACATATGTGTCAACTATTTTACATACAAAATAGCCTTTGAATTATTTTGCTAAAAAAATTCAATTTTAGATTGGGTCCAAGATTGACTGGGCCGGTTCATTTTTTTACCCAGAACTAACAATTATTTAACACCCTTATGTGATATTATTGTAGAATAATTATTAACATACATGAATCATATACATTGCATATATATATGTACATGTACATGTATTATACACATGTATAGATCTAATTAATAAATAGGTGTCATGGAAAAAATTTCAACACCCGCGCTTCCTCTTTTCCTCCGCGCGCCGTTTACCCCAAAATTGACTAGAGCTTCCTGCGATCAGCAGTTTCACCGCAAACTGCCCCCCCGTCCCAGAGCGCCACAGAGCTCACCGCCGCTAGAGACCGATGATGACTGCCTTCACCGTACTACTTCTCTGGAAAGCGCCGCTTCCCTATGCTCTTGGCCAGACGGATGACAACCCCACCCCCCCATCCCAGAGCGCCGCAGAGCTTACCGCTAGAGACCGACGACGACTTCCTTAACCGTACTACTTCTCCGAAAAGCGCCACTGCCCTATGCTCTTCGCCAGATGGACGATGACTCGACTCCGCTACCCTAGAGAGACAGACGATGATTCGACTCCGCTGCCCTAGAGTGACCACCGACAATGCCTCCTCATTCACCAGAAAGCGCCGATGTCCTTTGCTCTTTGCTAGAAAGCATTTCACACCCACTTCTACTTTGATCTCCCTTCAATATAAGGTAACCTCTTCTTACACGGAAAGGACTCATAGCCCTAGGTAAATTAAGTAAAGAGCCAATCAATATCCCTGTAGCAAGATACATCCATAAGTAGACCTATATGCTTTAAGAATCTACATTCGAGTTTCGTCTTGATCTCCATTTCTATGTGGACTTGACCTATCATCCAAGGGAGAGGCTGATCATGGACTTGACCTATCATCTGATGACAGGGAGATCATAACATGTTATCTTTTACATCCCTTGATCTTTGAGAGAGGAAGCCCCAAAGAGGCAGGAATTGGCCACACGGTGGGCAGCAACTGATCCAGTGGTTAGATCTATCTGATTTGACTGGTTGAGTGAGAGATAGAGAAAGTATAATACTTTGACACACCACATAAGATAACCTATTATGTCAAGTTATATGAATATTGGTTTCTGCTATCCAAATATATGACATTCATTTTTCATAGCCTCTGTGCAACAAAATACAAATTATCTTCCGCAGTTGTGAATCGAAATTTTCTCATCACTTAGTGGCATGGAAGAGCCTAACCTGGTAAGTAGTTGATATAATTTTGCATAGAGACCTCCTACACTTGATATATCAATACAAGGAGTGCATAATATCAATGTGGAAGATACCAAAAGTATTGCTCATGTTGACTCTAAATTAGAGTCATGAAAGGATGAAAAACAAATCTATGGGTTATCAACTGTGGGAAGTTGATTACACGAGTCCTACATTTTGATAACTAGATCAACTAGTGTTCTTTTATCCAGGTCATTGACTTAACATATCTAAAAGTATAGTCAATTTGGGAGTTCAAATTTTTAATAATTGTTACATACATAAGATTACTAGGATTTGCACTTGCTCCATGTTCATATGAGCACAAAATTCCCTTTGTTCTATGAATTATGATTATTTAGCACACTACTTTTTGAGATTCGAGCATGTACAAAGTGTATCAATTAGAACCTAGAAGTTTGTGAGAAAAGTAGCAGACCAAGTATAAATGTTGGTAAAGCATAACTTAATTGAACATGTTGATGAGGTAGTATTGCGATCTCTCTATTTATTAGAAAACTTGGGAAGACAATAATGAGTTCAAAAATTAATAAATTTCACTAATTTGATAGTGAACAAAACCACTAACTAGACTAACAACATTTAATCCACATAAGAAACAAACATACCATCTGGAGTGGCTTTAATTGAGCCATCGATTACCATTGCATAAACTAAATGAGAATAACATCCATATAATCCTTTACTATCTTTTTCTTTAACAAGGATGACCTCTTTTGGAAGAATGCGAGCTAAAGTTCCAAACTACAAAAAACATTAAGGTTATGTAGCAACCATTTAGGATAGTTGGACAAATTTTCAATAATTTAGAATGGACTTAGATAATAGTTTGCGTTGGATGAACTCAAGCATACAACATTCTAGATACATGCCACCACAAACTACCATCAATAAAATGTGTGAGAAAACTATTATAAACATATGCCAAGAAAGATGTAAGACCATGGATACCTGGCCTTATTGAGTAAATAGTATAAGATTTTGTAGCAGTCGCCCATTCAACAAAAATGTCATGAGAAAGTCTTGCTTTTAAACTGGACATGGATAACAAGACAACATGAAAATGCATTTATATCTTTTTAAATCGAAGTCTATCTATCGGATAATTTCCCCATATGATAAAGAGTTGCATTTCTTCATAAATAAAAAATAGATTACTTTGGGAGTATCACAGTTTCTATTAAGCTTTACCCTATTTTAGATATGCTTGCAGATCAAATGTAACATTGTCATGACTGTACAATAGGAAAATAAAGTACTGATAGCATAATAAAAGTACCATGTGACTTACTTCAATAGAAAAGCATTATTACATGTGTGCTCAAAGGACTTTGCTATAGAATCACTCATCCATTCCAAGAAACTTTTGATGTAATCAATTGTTTTAGTTGCCACATGTGTCAAAAAGAATAGTGGGAAACTCAAAAGATTTTGTGGCCATTCTGAAAGGAGAACCAATATGTTATTCAATTTGTCTTATCTACATACAAGTATACATACTAACAATTTCCTCATACTCATTCAAGAACTAAACTATGTTCTAATGTGGAAGTAGTACATTCACATTCCCTAGAAGAACATTTACTATTATATCTAGAGGAAATAAAAGGAAATGAATGTGTCTAAGATGTTAGGAAGAAATATGTAAATAATAACACTAAAAGTAAAAAAATGTAAAGGGTAAACTGTGAACATGGATTTTCTAGTCAGGTGTAACTTTATCCACTTCTATTCCCACAATGCCTGAAATTAAAACAAAAATGCAAAATGCATGGCACTCAATTATAAGTACAAAAAAGATACTACCTACTAGCTAAAGTAACATTTCAGACATCATGACCACACCAGACCACATCACAAGACTTGAGCTCCCTTTTGATCTCCTTAAGTTTTAGTAACAACCCAAAATCGCCAATCTCTTCATCTTTCCATTCACTTCCTCCTTGTCCCCCCCTCACTGCATAGAGGGAACTTCCTAGCATCTTTGAAGATATCACCATTACCATCATTGATAGACAAACAAACAACCTTTCAAAATAAATAAATGGTGTTTCAAGCAGTATTTCCATGTCACTATCTTAGTCTTTATTCTTATAAAAGCAAAGAATCTGCCATGTCTTTTAGTCTTATAGATTTTTATAGATTTAGTATAGGGAAAGGAATAGTAAGAAGCAATCTCTTAAGGGATCAATCCTTCTTTGCATAATATGGAATTGCAAATTTGTGATAATGCAATCCAAATTGGCTTTAATAGGAAAGATAAGCTTGAAAATATCTTCCTTATAGGTCATATCAATTAAGAATAGATGGTTGGGAGGCAAAGGGTCCTACTAGATGCATATCCCCAAAACTTGCAAACAAGAAATAGAGTTAGTTCCTTAAGATAATGTATTTGCTTAAGAATTTGAAGAAATAAGAAGGGCTATAGAGCTACTGGGTTCAACTACCTTGAAAATACATTCCCATCCTAAAAAAATCTAATAGTTTGTTTATCATTATAGGGAACAAAATAAGTTTTTAGCAAAATAGAAATATGACTCCTAAAAGATTCTCAATCTTGGTCTTGTTAAGAATTGCCTATCCTAAGTAACTCAGGCCTCTTAATAAGATAAGAAACCATTTACCTTGAGTAAAAAATAATAAGAGAGAACCATAACACAAAACACTCTGGTGGAATAATCACCAAAAGACAACAGTTGGAATGATCTCATTTTTTTTCAGCAGAAGAATGTTGGTATCTTCTGTCCTATTTTGCTTTATAATACTTGGTTGGAGAGGAATAGGAGAGTCCATGATAACAATTCTAAAGACATTTCCAGTTTATGGATAAGTATTGAGAACGATTACAACATCATGATAAGTGGTTGAGTCGGTTTCCTCTTGGGGCTGCTGGGTTTTCTTTCTTTTATTTGGTTGGATGATGTCGGGCGTCTGCTTGGTTGCTGACTGATCTTGGCACTTGATGGCTTTGGCAGAGTACCTCATTGGCCGTTCTGTGTTTTATCTTCTGGGTTTTTTGATGGTGATCTTCTAAAGGTGGTTGCTCTGTGTGTTCTGCTGTTGTGTTATGAGTAGTTGTTCCTGAATGTTCTCGGTGGAAGGTTGGTTCACATAATCATTTTTCTGCTGTTTGGGGCTTAGTCTGTTGATGCTTGTGATAGAGTAGGGATGTTTGTGGCTATGGTTCCCCTTGGAGGGTGTTCTGATGATGCTGGTTTTCCTTTTGTCTTGCCTTGGTCTGTTAGTTTTGGTTGGTGTTCTTACGAGGATGTTTGAGGACCTTTTGTGGTTTGGGTGGTGATGTTGCGGCTATGTCTTGCTCCCATATCATAGCTGGTTCTTAAGGTAATGGTGGTTGAGTTCTTCTGGATTGTGTTTGGTTCTGTTCTGGGTTGTTTGCTGGATGTTGTCTACGGCCTGCTGATCTGATGGCTGGCGGATTGTGCCTGATTTTCTTTGATGGATTTGATGCTGGGTGATGTTGCTCCCCTCTCACTGTTGTATGCAGTGATGGTCGAGTTATCTCAGGCCCTGGGATGGGTTATGTCCTCTTTCTTCTGTGACGAGATGTTTGCAGTGGTGCTGGGTTTTTTGCTCCCCTCTCATAGCTGGGTTTAAAGCTATGATGGTCGAGTTCCTCTGGATCTGGCTTGGTTTCTGACCTGCGATAGATGAGGTCTTGTGCCCTGGATGTTTATGTCCTTTTATTCTTAAAAGAGATGGCTAGTGTGGTGCTGGGTCTCTCGCTCCCCTCTCATGGCTAAATTTCACAGCTGTGATGGTTGAGTTATAATGGACCGAGATTCGGTTCTGTTCTGTGTGTTTTGTGCTGCTGGAGGTTCTCAAGTGTCTGCTGCTCTGATGGTTAGTCTGGCGATGATTGGCTTGGGAGTCTTATGAAGGTGGTCATGATTATGTAGAAGGAAGGAGGGGTATGTTGGTTCTTGTTTTATTGAGTGTTTATGCCTGATGCTTGCTGAGGTTTTCAGTGCTCCAGTGTCTTCTGGCAGCGTCTGTTGTTTGGATCTATTTCTTTCTTTGTTCTTGGGGTTAGCCGTTTCCTAGTTTAGTTCTTGTTTTTTTCTTTTGTTGTTTTTTTTACCATCTTCAAGTTTTTGAAGATGGATAGCTTTGTACAGAAACTAAGAAAAAATAAAAAAAAGCAACATGAGTTTTGACCGACCAAAAAAAAACAAATTAGTTTACCAGTCTAAAATGTAACCCATTGTTGGTACTTTCAAATGCGTTTTATCTCAGGATGAATAACTAAGAAGCCATAATAGTATGATAGAATTCCAGAGTAGAGATAAAAAGAAACATCAGAAGTCTGAGATGAGAATATAAAAATAACATAATAGTATGAAAAAATTCCAGTACCATATATTTATGGTTGAAATGTGACAGGTAATCACTGATCATTGATTTCTATGTTATATAGAACTTGAAAATTTGGTAGGAAAGTAATAATTTGAAGGGAAGACTAAAAACTTAAGGGGATGATTAGAAACTTGAAATAGCACAAGGTTAAGAACCAAAATATCAACTATGCCTTCCTGAAATTTTTCCCCATCTGCCATAACACAGATCTGAATATCAGTCCATATGTCTTGCTTGCAACTATGCCTTCCCTACAAGAACTATCCACATATTTTTACTCACCCCTTTTATCATTGTGCAGAAATGGATCGAAAGTGGATGTCTTCAAATCACTTATCTGAAGAGTATGAAAAAGGAGTGGATGAATTTGTAAGGTGTGCAATTGAACATGCAGGAAATGATACCAGACTTCTTTGTCCTTGCACAAAGTGTGATTTCGGTAAGCGGATTAACAAAGACGCATTGCGTCATCACTTATTTTGAGACGGCATTGATACGACTTACACGTGATGGATACATCATGGAGAGAGGGAAGATTTTAATATTGTAGATCAGAGTGAACAATTTGAGGGAGGCAAAGGAGAGACATTGCAGGACATGGCTTACAATGTAGAAGAAAAGATACGAGACCATCCTAAAATGTTTGAAAGGTTAATGACAGACTCTAAAACACCATTATACAATGGCTGTGTCAAGTTCACCAAATTATCTGCTATTTTAAAGTTATATCACATGAAGGCGAGCAATGGTTGGTCTGATAAAAGTTTTACGACCTTGCTACATCTCTTGAAAGATATGCTTCCCGAGGATAATGTCCTTCCTCGTCGCACTTACGAGGCAAAGAAAGTGCTTTCATCCATGTGCCTTGATTATGAAAAGATACATGCATGCTCCAATGATTGCATTTTGTATCGAAATGATCATGCTTTGAAGGACAGTTGTCCAGTCTGTGTAGAACCACGATACAAGAAGGATGGAAGCCCTAGTAAGGTGTTGTGGTATTTACAAATAATACCGAGATTTAGGCGCTTGTTCAATAATGATGATGATGCGAAGAAGTTGGTTTGGCATGCTGAGGATAGAAAAAAGATGGTTTTCTCAGACACCCTGCAGATTCTCCACAATGGATGACAATCGATAATATATTTCCAGAATTTGGTGGTAATCCTAGAAACTTAAGACTGGCACTTTCTGTAGATGGAATGAATCCCCATAATTCCGGAAGTCATATTACATGGCCTGTAATTTTGGTTATATATAATCTTGACCCAGATGTATGCATGAAACACAAGTATATGCTTTTGACTTTGCTGATTTCAGGACCAAAGCAGCCTGGAAACGATATTGACGTTTACTTGGCTCCACTTGTTGAAGATTTAAAGATTCTGTGGGACAAGGGTGTTGAGTTGTATGATGCATACCGCAAAGAGAATTTTAATATGAGGGTGATGCTATTTTGTACGATAAATGATTACCTGGCATATGGAAATCTATCTGGGTACAGTATCAAAGGACATCTTGGTTGCCCTATCTGTGAAGATGAGACCTCTTTCTGCGAACTGAAACATGGGAAGAAAACTATTTATCTCAGCCATCGCAGGTTCTTGCCTAAGTATCATCATTATTGTAGAGTGAAGAAAGCTTTTAATGGAAAAGTAGAACTACGAAGAGCTCCACAACCATTAACCGGTCAAGAAATCTTCACTAAGGTGAAACCGTTGAAAGTAAAATTTGGAAAAAAGAATAAATCTCCGATTCTCAAAGGTCTCTATAAGAAGAGGTCTATATTCTTTGATCTTCCTTATTGGAAGTCTTTATATGTGAGGCATTGTTTAGATGTGATGCATATAGAGAAGAACATATGTGATAGTCTGATTGGAACATTACTTAATATCCCATGGAAGACAAAAGATGGCCTCAAGGCAAGATTGGACATGGTTGACATGGGTATTTGAGATAGATTGGCTCCACAAATGAGGGGAAGTCGGACCTACTTGCCCCCAACATGTTACACACTTTCAAAGTCCGAGAAAGCTGTATTTTGCGGGTTCCTAAAAGGAGTTAAGGTTCCAGAGGGATATTCTTCAAACATGAGTAGATTTGTGGATATGAAAGATTTGAAACTGTTGGGCTTGAAATCACATGATTGCCACATCTTAATGCAACAATTTTTGTCGTTGGCTATCTGTTCCATTTTTCCTAAGCAGGTTAGAAATGCAATCCCTAAACTTTGTATGTTCTTCAATGCTTTATGCTCAAAAGTCATTGACCCTGAGACGTTGGACTCATTGCAAAATCATATCATCATCACTTTGTGTCAGCTTGAGATGTACTTCCCTCCTTCATTCTTTGATGTAATGGTTCATTTGACTGTGCACTTGGTTAGAGAGGTCAAACTATGTGGTCCGGTATTTTTACGTTGGATGTATCCATTCGAGCGATATATGAAGCTATTAAAGGGGTATGTGAAGAATAGATATCGACCCAAGGGTTGTATGGTTGAAAGCTACATAGTAGAAGAGGCTATTGAATTTTGTGTCCAACATTTATCCAATGTTGAAGCCATTGGTCTTCCTAAATCACGGCATGTCAGAAAAATTGATGGACAAGGCAGTACAGGATGCAAGTTTGTACGACTTTCAACTAATGAATTACACACAACGCATGTGTATGTCCTTCGTAATACAATCGAGGTTGAACCATATGTTAAAGAACACATTGATTATTTACAAACTCGTTACCGATCTAAGAATGAGCAGGATATAATGAACTAACACCTCCGTTGTTTCGCCAAATGGTTAAAGAATCGTATTAGTGAACAGATTGATCATTCACCAAATTCTATTTCAAAGACCTTGAAATGGTTATCTGTGGGGCCTAAATCAACCGTGTTGTCATTTGCTAGTTATTTTATAAATGGATACACTTTCTATACAAAATGTCAAGATGACAAAAGCACGATGCAAAACAGTGGGGTGTCTTTGGTATCCGAAGCATTGCACATTGCTAGTGCTAAAGACAAAAATCCAGTATGGTGTGACATGTCCTATTATGGTGTGATCCAAGATATATATGAGTTGGACTACAACACATTTTGGATTCCTATTTTTCGTTGCAAGTGGGCTGAAAATGATAAGGGTGTACACACAGAAGATGGATTGATCTTAGTGAACCTAGATAGGGAGGGATGTAAACACGATCCATTTATAATGGCATTACAGGCAAAACAAGTTTTCTATGTGATAGACACAGCTAACAAGGGCTGGTTTGTAGTCTTATCTCACAGAAGAAGGCCCCATGAAGGAGATGATGATGACGATGACATCGTTTTAGAAGAAGAAACTTCTTTGTCTTCAATCATTCCATCTATATCTATAAATGATGATCTTATTGTTGAAGAAGAAGAGATATGTGCTCGAGAAGATCATAATGATGGGACATTTGTTGATGATGTCAGTGTACATAAAAATAAAAAACAGCGTACTCATAAGTGAGAGTAAGTATTAGAATTTTCTTGATGTGCACTAATATCTTTCTGTAATGAATGTAAATATGTCTTAAATTTTGTAAGATTTTATTATGTTGTTTTATATGTAGTTTGCTAATATTTTGTTGTACCAAATTTTGTTATAGATGTCTTCCAATGAAGATGACTCAATGACCACAACAATTAGTAGGGGCCGTACCAAAATGCCTAAAGTTTCGAGAAAGAGATGTAAAGGACAAAAAATTCAATTGGAATGGAATTCAGAAGGACAACCAATTGGGAAAACTCGAAACATTTTCAGCAGCTATATTGGAGTCGCATCCCGAGAGCGAGTTCCAGTCAACATCGATACTTGGAGTGATGGGGGAGAAGGTCTCAAGGACCTTATTTGGGAAGAGATTGAGGTGAGTATGTAGACGTTAATATTTTTTGTATAAAAATATTATATTATATTTATGTGTATGTGATTTTGTTATTTGTAGGGTGTTTTTTCGATTGGATCTGTCAGAAAGTAGTGGGTATTCCAAAGAGCCAATGATAGATGGAGGGAATTCAAATCTCAGTTATCAAGAAAATTCATGAGGGACGAAGATGGAAACATATGCAAACACCCACCCAAAGAATATGATTTTATATCTGCAGATCAATGGGAGGATTTTGTCATGAGTCGATTGACCGAAGAATTTAAGGTGATAATATAAACTAGTGTACTTTTTTTGTTTTGCTTGTAAGACATTTAAATATATTTTCATATTTATTATTCATAAAAATAACCAGAGAAGAAGTAAGGCTGGAAGAGAATTATCGTCAAAGAATGAGTATCGGCCTAGAATTTCTCGTATGGGATAAGTTGGCTTAGAGCAAGAAATTGTAAGATTTGATTCGTTTTAAAGCAATTTGTGAAATTTCATATAGAGGTATAAAAGTATTATGGTTTTATCATATTATAAACAGATCAGTGAGAATAGTTTAGATTCAGTTATTTCAAAGATTTCTAGAGCAGAATTATGGAAAAGAGCAAGAATGGACAAAACTGGTGTTGTTAGTAGTGACAAGGTCAAGGAAGTGGTGTATAAGATTGTAAGTTTAATTTTTTATCTCGTTGATTTTTCATCACAATATATAGTTTTTATTATTTTTACATATGTATGTTTTATATTTTGCAAGGATGCTCTATCTCAGGAAGTTTCTGAGGGACTCATTAGTGAGAAGGGATGTAATGATGTGTTAACAATGGCATTGGGAAAAAAGGATCACCCAGGACATGCGAGAGCAACCGGACCAGGAATAACAATTAAAAAATATTGTCAAAGTGTGGCTCGAACAGATGATCAACCATCCCATATGTTGTTACAAATACAACAGACCATTAAAGCTTTAGCCATGAAGATCAAGTATCTTGAAGGGAAGAATACGAGCAAGGATCTCGATAATGTTTGGGATACAGACCAATACCCTACTTCCAAATCTAATTGTCCACTTGAACAATTCTCACATCTACCTGAGGTAATCAACAAGTCTGTTATGTAGTAAATGTTAGAGATAGTGATTTCTCATGTTGACACATCCCATTATCATATAGATAACGAGGTGTTACGTGAAAACGTGCGGAAATCACCATTACCATAGATTATCAAAATACGGGTTAATTAAAACCGATTGCGGAAAACAGATAAACTGTGAAACAATTACCTTCCAGTCCTCATCCTGCACAGAAACATGTCATATATAAACATACATGAGATATGATACGTGTTCACAACTGCAAGGAACAGCTATTCATCTGTCACATGAGTTCACCACCTGTTCATGTACATAAAGGCCCACATCCGCCCAACAACAGGATATACAAACATCATCGATCATTCGTCGTGAAACAACGTCAAAACACTGCCAAGGACCTGAGAGTACAGGGATGACTCTAGACTCTACTACAAAACATCCAAAACAGTAGCATATCCATCGCTTGCCTTCTACTGCTCATCAAGCTGCTTGGCCGCAACACCATGACCACCACCACGTCTAGCTCGACCACCTAAAAAGGGTGTAAACCAGTGGGGTGAGACAATTGGACATTGTCCCAGTGGGAAACATAACTCCCCACCACAACTACAGAACCTCAGCAAGATAAACTATAACAGCAGATAACTAATAACAGGTATAGCAAGAACAATCTATATAAAGCCAAGCTATTCTTACCGACAAGCTTACCAGCTGTACAAAAGAATATAGCCAAATATCTCTCAATGGAACATGATTGAAAAGTTAACATATATCACTATGTAACATGATTATCAGAACAAGATATAACGTCACATAACCTGATTATCAAGATAAGACATATTACCTCATACCTGATGACTATAGAAGTAACTGCAAGGTATAACAGAGATATTACACAAACAAGGCTTCAACCAATGTTTCATGTTTATCTTAAGCAGTAATTACTAAACGGCTGTATTACGTATTATTATGCCCTGAGGAAGTGAACCGTACCATTCAAATCCAACCTTCAGCTGCGAAGCCCAAGCCGGTGCCATATAAGGTCAATGGAAGAGCCGGACTCCACAACCTTCTCCCTCGTAGTCAGTGTACGAGAACAACACAAGCAGGACCACAGTCTCATGCTGAAGTGGTCTTAGCCATAGGGTCAGCTCCATAGGCTACCCTCACTCTAGCCCGCCTTGGTACAGGTCTCGGCGCTAGTAAAACTGAGCCACGGGCCTGTTCACCATGCTCTGATCCATGAACGCATTCATGCTCCTCACATCACATATCTTGAGCCATGGGCCTGTTCACCATGCTCTACACATACATATATCTGAGTCTACAACCAAAGTTACACTCTTACCTCCTCATTTTCAGGCTAGGAGCAACCTACACATATTCAACAATATGTGCTTCTAGGTTAACTCGTAGGAGAACCTGTTTCACCATCACCAAATCCTGACGATGATGGATCTATGGCAAGGGAAACTACATGATATATTTCACTGTGATTAGTTAGTGTCTTTTAGATGGATTGCAGGATTCAATCAAGTTGTATAACGTGTAAGATATAACATAAAGTAAATAACATAAACTCAACATTATATTATTATTGTAACCACATCCACCTGATCCACCTCACAGATCCAACATCACATGTTACCGCTTGGCCTCTTGCCAACCATCCATATCCATCTCAAGGATCATCACATGCCACATGATCTCAATCCCTCACCATGTACTGCCCATGCCTCTTCAAGGCTCACATCAACATCATGGGACAAATACATCATACATACAACCTCATAGGATAATTATCAAAGTGATGTTACTCATCACATATATCTCATAGCCCTTTTATGGCTAATCATCACCTACATGGTTAGGATACACAATAATCATAGTTTCAACATAAGGAATATGCTTACTATCATGAAAATGCCATTCAAGATACCCTACTTATCATTCTTACTCTATTTGGTGACCAAGTGTATAAAGCACATCAAACCATACCCATGCTTATCCTCATCTTAGAATTATACGAATAAACAAGATGTTTACTTTATGTAAGCAGTCATGTTGAATATACAGAACAAGCACTATTATTATTACCACTATCATTTTTGTCACCGTCCACTATTATACCATTATCATTGTGCAAACTACTAGTGTAACTACCACCATTCACCTTATCAGTAACAGATAAGAACAAGGATCACATCATTCATATCATTACCACTACCTTCCTTATTATCATCACTACTACCATTATCATTATTGCTATCATTAACATTGTTATTGTTTGTGCATAATCATTCACATTCATAAAACAAGGGTCCGTCGCTGGAAGATCAAAAGACCCTCACTAAAACTCCTCACAACCCTCACCCAAACACCAACAACAACGGCTGGTTCACAAAGAAGCAACACTGCGCGAAACAGCGTTACAGGAGATAACACGCGTCAGAGAGGGTGTCAGGCATTCCATGTGTATAGCAAAACGCCCGTCACACCTCCTGCCGGCCGACATACCAGGGAGTGTGACACCCGTCACAACACCCCAACCACAATGCCCGATACTCCTACTAGCGTAACGACCAGATCACCACCATCTCCAACCACCAAGAGAGAGAGGGAGAGAGAAGGAACACACCACAAAACGTGCAACCACCAACCAAGGCCTATCGGCTGATACACACCAAAGAGAGAGGCATGACGCCCGTCACAAGCCCAAGATGTATCGCCCGTTACCAACCCTACTTGCCCAACACAACTATATCGGCCAACACTCACACTAGCCTATCGTCCAACCCAAACAAGCTTGCCAAACAAGGCCCTATCGTTCAACTCAAGCAAACCATCATGTCACTTCCTGGTCTAACATCCATCATAAGAGCAAAGGTGTTGCTCATCACAAGAAGAACCATCATGTCGTCCAACACCACCATATCAGCCAACACTCCTCTGGCTCAACCTATCGCCCATCATAAGATCAAGGATATCACCCAACACCAAGAACACTCATGTCGTCCAACACAAAGACACTCATGTCGTCCAACACACCAAGACAAGAGAGGGTATCGCCCAATAGGGTCACCATCTACCTCCAGTACAAGGAAACTCCAAACCCTAGAGAGCAAGGTACACTAGATCACAGGGAAACCCTAAAACGTAAGGAGGATCGGCCACCAAAGGTATAAAAGCAAGGAACTAGCTACTAACATATGAACAAGAACATAACAAGAGGTAATGGAGCTAGGGTTAGAAGTTATGCAACCCGCCTTAAGCTCCAAGCTCCAAGGAAGAAGAAGAGCTCCAAGCTTCAAGGGTATCATCCACCACAGCTCCTCCAAGGGAGTGTATTGGCCGACACAAGTAAAGAACGAAGGAGTGTCGTGCACTCAAGGTGGAGGAGAGACCAAAAGATCAAAGGAAGCTAAGGCAAGGGAAAGAACCACCTATATAGAAGGAAAGGGAGGAGAAAACAAGGTAGATCCATGCTATGTGTCGTCCACCCAAGGGACACTTGTCCTAGAGATCAAGCCACCACTCTAACAAGCCATAAGACACTTGTCCAAGATGTGCACCAAGTGTCCACCAAACATGGTCAAGGCTGGACCAAGCATCATGGGCGACACAACCAGCAACTCCACTGGGTGACACACCAAGATACCATGGGCGACACACACTCACTTGGGCAACACAAGCCACACTAGGTCGACACACTACTCACCTTCGGCAACACAAGCAAGTCTTGGTCGACACAAGGCAAGTCTTGGCCGACACAAGGCTCCACCAAGCCCAAACAAGGCACCTCCTGGCCCAGACAAACTCAACCAACGCCCAAAAAACTCAAGCAACAAGCCCAAGCCTTCCTCTCAACCCTAGAGGAAGCAAAGAGAGGGAAACACCTCACAAGATGGCAAACTTTCACACAAAACCCTAAACCTGGGTTATTTGCAAGTAGCCCCTCCAACTCTCAACAAAGCACAACCAAACCCTAATCACCACTAAAGGTTATTAGCAAGCATCAAACCACCAAGGATAAGCAAAGCAAACAGGGTAAACCCTAAACGAAAGTCAGGGTCTTTACAAGCTAACCCCCTTTAAGGGATTTCGTCCCCGAAATCTAAAGAGAAAAGCGAGGGATACTTCCTCCTCATCTCTTCCTCAAGCTCCCATGTGGCTTCCTTAACGCCATGCCGCTGCCAAAGCACCTTCACAAGAACTAGGTCCTTCCTCTTCAGCTTCTTGATCCTTCTGTCAAGGATCGCCACATGACCTTCCTCGTAGGTCACATCTACATCAAGTTCAACCTCAACTGGCTGTATCAATGTACCTGAATCCGGATGACTTTTCTTCAGCATACTGACATGAAACACTGGATGTAACATGTGCAACTGTTCCCAAAAATGACTCGTAAACTGAGGACCTCTGTCAGAAACTATCGTTTCTGGCACACCATGCAAACGTACTATCTCATCCACATATACTCGAGCGAGTTTCTCAGCTGTATATGTCGTCTTCACTGGTAGGAAATGGGCAGACTTAGTCAATATGTCCACTATCACCCAAATGGAATCATGATTCCTAGTTGTCCGGGGTAGACCAACTACAAAATCCATGGTTATATGATCCCATTTCCACTGCGGTATCGGTAAAGGTTGCAACGTACCTGCCGGCTTCTGATGCTCAGCCTTCACTTGCTGACAAACTGCACATCTCGCCACGAACTCAGCTACATCTTTCTTCAAACCGGGCCACCAATACAAGTCCTTCAGACTATGATACATCTTGGGGACACTTGGATGCATAGCATACATCGATGTGTGTGCTTCGTCAAGCACTAACTTCCTCAGCTCATTAACATCAGGAACCACCATCCTATTACGATAGCAGACTAGTCCATCCTCGGACTCATGAAACCCATCACGCGTTTCACTGCCGAACTCTGATCTGATCAACTGTACCACATCATCTATCTGTTGTGCATCCTTGATCTGCTGTTTCAACGTAGGCTTGACTTGCATCTGTGCTAGAAGACCAGACAACAAAGAAACTTCCATCTGCACATTCATCTGTCGCAGAGAGACAAACATATCTCGCCGATGGCATACCAGGGAACTCAACTATGCCTTCTTTGAAGAAAGAGAAGAAGACTTTCAGCTAAGTGCATCAGCTACCACATTCGCCTTACCAGGATGATATTCATTAGTGCAGTCATAATCATTGATCAACTCCATCCATCGTCGTTGTCGCATGTTCAACTCTTGCTACGTAAAGATATACTTCAGATTCTTATGATTCGTAAAGATCTGACACATTTCCCCATACAGATAGTGTCTCCAAATCTTTAACGCATGAACTACTTCTGCCAACTCCAAGTCATGAGTCGGATAGTTCTCCTCATGTTTCATGAGCTGTCGCGAGGCAAAGGAAACCACATGATCTTCCTGCATCAACACACAACCTAAACCCTTCTTGGAAGCATCACAAAAAACAACATAGCCTTTCCCAGGCTCTGGCAAGATCAACACTGGAGCACTGGTCAGCTTCTCCTTCAGACTCTAGAAAGCTTGCTGACATTGGTCATCCCAAACAAAAGGTATATCCTTTATGGTCAACTTTGTCATTGGCAACGCGATCGCACTGAAGCCCTTGATAAACCTCCAGTAGTATCCTGCCAAACTAAGAAAACTACGAACTTCTATCGGCGTCTTTGGTTGTTCCCAATCCGCAACGGATTCCACCTTCTTCGGATCTACTTTGACTCCTTCAGCAGATATCACATGACCCAAGAAAGTCACTTCCTCCAACAGAACTCACACTTACTGAACTTGGCATACAACTGATGTTGATGAAGAAGAGTCAATGCTCGACGAAGATGTTGCTCATGCTCTAGCCTGTCCTGACTATAGATCAAGATGTCATCTATAAAGACTACAAAAAACTAATCTAAGAATGGACGGAAGACTCTATTCATCAAATCCATGAAAGCTGCAGGTGCATTGGTTAGCCCAAACGGCATAACCACGAACTCGAAATGACCATACCTCATCCTGAAAGCTGACTTTGGTATGTCATCCGCCTTAATCCTCAACTGATGGTATCCAGACCATAGATCAATCTTCGAAAACACTGTAGCACCACACAACTGATCAAACAGATCATCTATCCTCGGCAACGGGTACTTATTCTTGATCGTGACCTTATTCAACTGCCGGTAATCTATACACAACCGCATCGAACCATCCTTTTTCTTGGCAAACAACACTGGAGCACCCCAAGGTGACGTACTCGGTCTGATAAAACCTTTCTCCAACAACTCTTGCAACTATTTCTTCAACTCTACCATCTCTACTGGAGCCATCCTATACGGTGATTGTGCAACTGGTTGTGTTCCTGGAACCAGATTGATCTCGAAATCAATCTCTCGGGGTGGAGGAACACCAGGAAACTCCTCAGGAAACACGTCTGTAAACTCTCGAACCACAGATACCTCCTCAAGACTAGGACCTTTTGCCTTGATGGCCACAACGGTATCCACCACGTGAGCTAGGAACGCCTCACATCCTTGTCGTAACAACCTATCTACCACCATAGCTAATACTAGACACGTCAGAAGAATCTTCCTATCTCCCTGGAAGATCCACTTCTCTCCAGCAACATCAAACACTGCCTGCTTGGAACCACAGTCCAAAACAACCTTATACTTCTCTAAGGTATCCATCCCAAGGATAACATCAAAACCATGCATATCAAGTGGTATAATATCCACTTGGATGCGGTGTCCTGAGAAAGACAAGACACAAGATGGACACTCTTCTCGAACCAAAGAGGAACCATCAAGAGGGGTTTCTAACAGCAAACTATCCTTCTTACAGCTAACAGGTAAACGACAGTTTTCAAGCATACTATAGGCGATAAAAGAGTGTGTAGCACCCGGGTCAACCAGAACGGATATAAAGCAAGAAGACATATCAGAATGAAATAACTCCATCTGACCTGTCACCACTCGCAGGTTGACTATCGCCTCCGGCTGACTCATGGCATAGAATTGAGCTGTTGCTTGCTGTCCACGACCTCTTCTTCCCTGAGCAGACGATCCCGCTTGAGACGCCTGACCGCGTCCTTATCCTCTGCTACCACTGGGCTATGGTCTCTCTAACCTCTGAAAACTCTACCTCGGCTGTTGCGTCACTTCAACATCTCTGTAGGGACAACCCGACTTGACATGCCCTGTCTGACCGCATGCATAGCATGTCCTAACATCAACTCGTGGTCTGGATGGCCGTGTCACTACCACAGAAGTTGTACTATGCGCCTTAGATGGTGAAGAAACATAACCTCTCCCCTTACTCGGAGACCACTGAGATGGTACACCAGAACTTCTCATCGCTGACGGTGCTGAAAACCTGGGCTTCTTAAAGCCACAAAACCTTCGACCTTGATACTGAGTAGGTCTTTTGTGAGACATGGATTCTCTTTTCTCCCTTATTGACCTTTCAATCCTTCGAACAGATTCCACGAATGTAGCAAACCGTTCTCGGTTCTCCAACGCAGACACAGGGGTTTTCAACTCAGCATTCAAACCCTTCTCGAAACGTCTGATCTGTTCCTCATCTGTTGCCGCCATGTGAGGACAAAACCTCAACAGATCCATAAACTTGGCTTCGTACTCAGTGATGTTCATCATTCCTTGTCTCAGGTTCTCAAACTGACTCACCTTCTCATCTAGATACGTCTTCGGGAAGTATCTGGTGACAAACTCGCATCAAAACACTTCCCAACAGATCACCTCACCAGGCTGCTTCTCTTCTTCGATGGTCCACCAGTGACCAGCACTACCTTTCAGAAGGTAGACAGCATGCTTTACCTTGTCTTCTTCGGGGATGTCAAGGATCTGGAAAGCCTTCTCGAGACTTGTCAGCCACAAATCTACATCTGCTGGATCAGCCGTTCCAGCATACTCTGAAGCTCCAACTCGGCGAAGCCGCTCGAAGGTCTTCCCAATACCCGATGCTTCTCCATGGGGAACCTGTGCTCGCAGAGGAGGCACTGGTAATCGCTCCACCATGAGATTCATCGAGCCATTAACTGCCCC
Organism: Alisma plantago-aquatica; assembly: GCA_963693085.1. Classification (NCBI taxonomy): domain Eukaryota; kingdom Viridiplantae; phylum Streptophyta; class Magnoliopsida; order Alismatales; family Alismataceae; genus Alisma; species Alisma plantago-aquatica. The sequence continues at coordinate 555,767,629 of OY856411.1, forward strand.
ATAAGCTGTTGGTAAGCAGGATGTTCAAGTATGGCTGGGTTAAATTGGGGACCCTCAGGCACCTGATCTACATGTGCCTGTCCATCTGCTCCATCAACCGATGCAGCATCACAGTACTCAACAGAGTGTTCTTCATGGTTTCCAGACATCTTGACTTTTCTTCCGCTGAGGGCAGAAGATATTGTAAGAAAACCTGGAACACTCATAAGAAAAAATACAACCTAGTCCTAGATCCCTGTAGACTCAGCAAACCTAAGGCTCTGATACAAAAACTTGTGGCAACACATCCCATTATCATATAGATAACGAGGTGTTACGCGAAAACGTGCGGAAATCACCATAACCACATATTATCAAAACACGGGTTAATTAAAACCGAATGTGGAAAACGGATAAATTGTGAAACTATTACCTTCCAGTCCTCATCCTGCACAGAAACATGTCATATATAAACATACACGAGCTCTGATACGTGTTCACAGCTGCAAGGAACAACTGTTCATCCGTCACATGAGTTCACCACTTGTTCATGTACATAAAGCCCACATCCGACCAACAGCAGGATATACAAACATCATCGATCGTTCGTCGTGAAACAACGTCAAAACAATGCCAAGGACCAGAGAGTACAGGGATGACTCTAGACTCTACTACAAAACATCCAAAACAACAACATATCCAACACTTGCCTTCTACTTCTCGTCAAGCTGCTCGACCGCAACACCACGACCACCACCACATCTAGCTCGACCACCTAAAAAGGGTGTAAACCCGCGGGGTGAGACAATTGAACATTGTCCCAGCGGGAAACATAACTCCCCATCGCAACTACAGAACCTCAGCAAGATAAACTATAACAGCAGATAACTAATAACAAGTATAGCAAGAACAGTTTATATAAAGCCAAGCTATTCTTACCGACAAGCTTACCAGCTGTACAAAAGAATATAGCCAAATATCTCTCAATGGAACATGATTGACAAGTTAACATATATCACTATGTAACATGATTATCAGAACAAGATATAACGTCACATAACCTGATTATCAAGATAAGACATATTACCTCATACCTAATGACTATAGAAGTAACTACAAGGTATAACAGAGATATTACACAAACAAGGCTTCAACCAATGTTTCATGTTTATCTTAAGTAGTAATTACTAAACGACTATATTACGTATTATTGTGCCCTGAGGAAGTGAACCGTACCGTTCAAATCCAACCTTCGGCTGTGAAGCCGAAGCCGGTGCCATACAAGGTCAATGGAAGAGCCGGACTCCACAACCTTCCCCCTCGTAGTGAGTGTATGAGAACAACACAAGCATGACCGCAGTCTCATGCTGAAGTGGTCTTAGCCACAAGGTCAGCTCCATTGGCTACCCTCACTCTAGCCTGCCTTGGTACATGTCTCGGCACTAGTAAAACTGAGCCACGGGCCTGTTCACCATGCTCTGAGCCATGAACACATTCATGCTCCTCCCATCACATATCCTGAGCCATGGGCCTGTTCACCATGCTCTACACATACATATATCTGAGTCTGCAACCGAAGTTACACTCTTACCTCCTCATTTTCAGGCTAGGAGCAACCTACACATATTCAACAATATGCGCTTCCAGGTTAACTCGTAGGAGAACCTGTTTCACCATCACCAAATCCTGACGATGATGGATCTATGGCTAGGGTAACTACATGATATATTTCACTGTGATTAGTTAGTGTCTTTTAGATGGATGGCAGGATTCAATCAAGTTGTATAACATGAAAGATATAAAATAAAGTAAATAACATAAACTCAACATTATATTATTATTGTAACCACATCCACCTGATCCACCTCACAGATCCAACATCACATGTTACCGCTTGGCCTCTTGCCAACCATCCAGATCCATCTAAAGGATCATCACAGACCACAGGATCTCAATCCCTCACCATGTACTGCCAATGCCTCTCTAAGGCTCACATCAACATCATGGGACAAACACATCATACATACAACCTCATAGGATAATTATCAAAGTGATGTTACTCGTCACATATATCTCATAGCCCTTTTATGGCTAATCATCACCTGCGTGGTTAGGATACACAATAATCATAGTTTCAACATAAGGAATATGCTTACTATCATGAAAATTCCATTCAAGATACCCTACTTATCATTCTTACTCTATTTGGTGATCAAGTGTATAAAGCACATCAAACCATACCCATGCTTATCCTCATATCAGAATTATACGAATAAACAAGATGTTTACTTTATGTAAGCAGTCATGTTGAATATACAGAACAATCACTATTATTATTACCACTATCATTATTGTCACCATCCACTATTATTACCATTATCATTATGCAAACTACTAGTGTAACTACCACCATTCACCTTATCAGTAACAGATAAGCACAAGGATCACATCATGCATATCATTACCACTACCTTCCTTATTATCATCACTACTACCATTGTCATTATTTCTATCATTAATATTGTTATTATTTGTGCATAATCATTCACTTTCATAAAACAAGGGTCCGTCGCTGGAAGATCAAAAGACCCTCACAAAAACTCCTCACAACCCTCACCCAAACACCAACAACAACGGTTGGTTCACAAAGCAGAAACGCTGCGTGACACAACATTACAGGAGATAACGCGCGTCACAGAGGGTGTCGGGCATTCCATGTGTATTGGGCAACGCCCGTCACACCTCCTGCCGGCCGACACACCAGGGAGTGTGACACCCATCACAGCACCCCAACCACAACGCCCGATACTCCTGCTAGCATAACGGCCAGATCACTACCATCTCCAACCACCAAGAGAGAGAGGGAGAGAGAAGGAACACACCACAAAATGTGCAACCACCAACCAAGGCCTATCGGCCGATACACACCAAAGAGAGAGGCGTGACGCCTGTCACAAGCCCAAGATGTATCGCCCGTAACAAACCCTACTTGCCCAACACAACTATATCGGCCAACACTCACACTAGCCTATCGTCCAATCCAAACAAGCTTGCCAAACAAGGCCCTATCGTTCAACTCAAGCAAACCATCATGTCACTTCCTCGTCTAACGTCCATCATAAGAGCAAAGGTGTTGCTCATCACAAGAAGAACCATCATGTCATCCAACACCACCATATCAGCCAACACTCCTCTAGCTCAACCTATCGCCCATCATAAGAGCAAGGATATCACCCAACACCAAGAACACTCCTGTCGTCCAACACAATGACACTCATGTCGTCCAACACACCAAGACAAGAGAGGGTATCGCCCAACAGGGTCACCATCTACCTCCAGCACAAGGAAACTCCAAACCCTAGAGAGCAAGGTACACTAGATCACAGGGAAACCCTAAACCCTAAGGAGGATCGTCCACCAAAGGTACAAAAGCAAGGAACTAGCTACTAACATATGAACAAGAACATAACAAGAGGTAATGGAGCTAGGGTTAGAAGTTATGCAACCCGCCTTAAGCTCCAAGCTCCAAGGAAGAAGAAGAGCTCCAAGCTTCAAGGGTATCATCCACCACAGCTCCTCCAAGGGAGTGTATCAGCCGACACAAGCAAAGAAGGAAGGAGTGTCGTGCACTCAAGGTGGAGGAGAGACCAAAAGATCAAAGGAAGCTAAGGCAAGGGAAAGAACCACCTATATAGAAGGAAAGGGAGGAGAAAACAAGGTAGATTCATGATATGTGTCGTCCACCCAAGGGACACTTGTCCTAGAGCTCAAGCCACCACTCTAACAAGCCATAAGACACTTGTCCAAGATGTGCACCAAATGTCCACCAAACATGGTCAAGGCTGGACCAAGCATCATGGGCGACACAACCAGCAGCACCACTGGGCGACACACCAAGATACCCTGGGCGACACACACTCACTTGGGTGACACAAGCCACACAAGGTCGACACACTACTCACCTTGGGCGACACAAGCAAGTCTTGGTCGACACAAGGCAAGTCTTGGCCAAAACAAGGCTCCACCAAGCCCAAACAAGGCACCTCCTGGCCCAAACAAACTCAACCAAGGCCCAAAGAACTCAAGCAACAAGCCCAAGCCTTCCTCTCCACCCTAGAGGAAGAAAAGAGAGGGAAACACCTCACAAGATGGCAAACTTGCACACAAAACCCTAAACTTGGGTTATTTGCAAGTAGCCCCTCCAACTCTCAACAAAGCACAACCAAACCCTAATCACCACTAAAGGTGATTAGCAAGCATCAAACCACCAAGGTTAAGCAAAGCAAATAGGGTAAACCCTAAACGAAGGTCAGGGTCCTTATACTGATAGTGCATCTGACTGATCTTAATTAGTTCCATCACCTTCGTTTATGTGAGTATTAGTTTTGGTTCCTGTACTATCTTAGTTTGGGGAAGATGGGCATTGGGGAATTGTTACCTTAAAAGCCATACTATAATATGACCATACGGTAATGTATTAGCACATTCTTGTATATGATATAATTTCAATTTTAAGATCTGGATGTAACTTCAGGGACTTGTTTGTAAGTTCCAAGATTTATTATATCATATGGTTACCAATTAAGTGTTTGGTCCCAGTTTTGTGACAATATGGGGAAGATGGGCAATGTCATCCTAACCTATTTGACCAATATGACATTTGAGTACCAAGGCTGCATTGAAGATTCCATTTCTGAGATACAAACTAAAAGTATAAGATTAGCATGCCTTGTGACCCTTACTAAATTGGCATAAAAACCTCATATCACTTGCTTCCTAAAGAAGTCTACATAAGTCTGCATTCAATAGCTAAAATTTCACTGAGAGTTGTGAGCAGGGCATGGAATGCGATGTCAAATGCCTATGATGGGGCACCATGTCAGATGTGGAGGAGGGGTTCAAGAATAATGAGCAAATCAATGTAGATAGTGGTTTGTATGAATGCTTCTTGCAATAACCATGGTCGCATATTATGGGTAAATCAATGTACAACTCTACATAGTGGATAAAAAGAAAAACTCTACATAGTGGTTGATATTATTGCTTCTTACAGTAACCATGGTCACATATATAAATATCAATCATATAATTTGAGTGGACTGGTATTCGAGTCTTCTAGTTTGGGCTTACCTAAGACTAAGAGCGACCCATTTAGAAATTTAGGTTTAAGCTGCTAGCACAGTCCAACCATCAAAGTTGTGGGTTGGGTTATATGGGCTGGGTCGTAGGTTGGATTAGGCTGGTCACGTCCAATGCTCGTCCCTATTCGTGTGTCACTATGTCATGAACATTGCCGCTGTACATATAGACTGGAAACTTGAAAAAAGTAAACATGGACCTGAAATGTATAATAAATAACAAGAATGCAAATCTATTCTAATTCGTCAAGCATGAACATAGATGTCTGATGTTCCCAGTTTACCGAGTAGAAGATAGAAGGGCTTCTTGGATGGCTTGGTGAAGATGTGAGCAACTTGGTCCTTGGACTATGGACATAGTATATATGTCTGCTTAATTTAAGTAGCTACATGCGCTAAGTGGAATTCAACTTCGTTGTGCCTTTTCCCTCCATGAAACACAATACTACTGTCACCAAACATAATAACAAAATTAGAACCCAATACTTTGAGGTCACTCAGTAGAGCCTTACCTATAAAGCCATAACAACTCACATGTGTATGTGCCATAACACAATACTTAATTTGAGCTAAAAGGAGTGAATTATATCATATAATCAAGTAGTTCAGTTGGATTTTTGTAATATAGGATATACGAGTCGGTGATATATATAACAGATAATCAAGTGATCACAATTGATTTCAGTAATGTATAGGTCATAATATCTTCAAAGACAAGAAATTTCCAGATGCCAAGCAACAGTTATGGCAATCAGAAATTAATAACTTATTTCTAGTAGAGGATTTACAAGTGGGGATAGGAACCTTTTGTCCTCAAAGATAAACTTATTTCTAGTAGCCAAACATGATAAAGAATGGTAATAGCTAGGATGGTGCCCCTGCTATTTTTCAGATTGAGCAGGTCTTCTGCTTTGCAGGGTGCGGTCCTCTTCAGGATAGCAACATCTTGGTGCCAAATATGTCTTGTGAATGGGCATCTCTAGACTATATGCTCATTAGTTTCTTCAGCAGTTTGGCAGAGACAACATCTGGACGCGAGGCTGATGCCTCTCTGTTTGATAAAGTCCTCGGTGGTGAGTCTTCCATGGAAGACCTTCCATACAGTAATGGTGAACTTGTGAGGGGCTCTAGACCTACATAGCCAGCAGGCCCAGTCTAGTCTAGGTGACTTATACCTACAGATTTCCCACGTAGCCTGCAGAGTATTCTTTTTCATCTTCAACAAGTAACAACAGTCCTCTTTATGCAGGACACTATCCCCGAAACCTTTTCCATGACCTGAGCGCCCCGAAAAGAAGGGAGACGCCATTGCTGAGTCATAGATAAAAGCTTTCAGCTTATGTTTTGTACCAAAGCCAGTTAACATGAGGTTGTTCCCAATTAGAGAATGAAGAAACTGTCCGTTCACCCATAGATCATGCCACAAGGATATTCTGGAACCATTTTCAATTTGAAAACAGACCATAGGTGTGGCAACACATCCCATTATCATATAGATAACGAGGTGTTACGCGAAAATGTGCGGAAATCACCATAACCACAGATTATCAAAACACAGGTTAATTAAAACCGATTGCGGAAAATGGATAAACTGTGAAACTATTACCTTCCAGTCCTCATCCTGCATAGAAACATGTCATATATAAACATACAAGAAATATGATACGTGTTCACAACTACACGGAACAGTTGTTCATCCGTCACATGAGTTCATCACCTGTTCATGTACATAAAGGCCCACATCCGGCCAACAACAGGATATACAAACATCATCGATCATTCATTGTGAAACAACGTCAAAACACTGCCAAGGACCTGAGAGTACATGGATGACTCTAGACTCTACTACAAAACATCCAAAACAGCAACATATCCATCGCTTGCCTTCTATTGCTCCTCAAGCTGCTCGGCCGCAACACCATGACCACCACCACGTCTAGCTTGACCACCTAAAAAGGGTGTAAACCAGCGGGGTGAGACAATTGAACATTGTCCCAGTGGGAAACATAACTCCCCACCGCAACTACAGAACCTCAGCAAGATAAACTATAACAGCAGATAACTAATAACAGGAATAGAAAGAACAGTCTATATAAAGCCAAGCTATTCTTACCGACTAGCTTACTAGCTGTACAAAAGCATATAGCCAAATATCTCTCAATGGAACATGATTGACAAGTTAACATATATCACTATGTAACATGATTATCAGAACAAGATATAAAGTCACATAACTTGATTATCAAGATAAGACATATTACCTCATACCTGATGACTATAGAAGTAACTGCAAGGTATAACAGAGATATTACACAAACAAGGCTTCAACCAATGTTTCGTGTTTATCTTAAGCAGTAATTACTAAACGGTTGTATTACATATTATTATGCCCTAAGGAAGTGAACCGTACCGTTCAAATCCAACCTTCGGCTGCGAAGCCCAAGCCGCTTCCATACAAGGTCAATGGAAGAGTCGGACTCCACAACCTTCCCCCTCATTGTCAGTGTATGAGAACAACACAAGTAGGACCACAGTCTCATGCTGAAGTGGTCTTAGCCACAGGGTCATCTCCATAGGCTACCCTCACTCTAGCCCGCCTAGGTACATGTCTCGGCGCTAGTAAAACTGAGCCAAGGGCCTGTTCACCGTGCTCTGAGCCATGAACGCTTTCATGCTCCTCACATCATATATCCTGAGCCATGAGCCTGTTAACCATGCTCTACACATACATATATCTGAGTCTGCAACCAAAGTTACACTCTTACCTCCTCATTTTCAGGCTAGGAGCAACCTACACATATTCAACAATATGCGCTTCCAGGTTAACTCGTAGGAGAACCTGCTTCACCACCACCAAACCCTGACGATGATGGATCTATGGCCAGGGCAACTACATTATATATTTCACTGTGATTAGTTAGTGTCTTTTAGATGGATTGCATGATTCAATCAAGTTGTATAACATGCAAGATATAACAGAAAGTAAATAACATAAACTCAATATTATATTATTATTGTAACCACATCCACCTGATCCACCTCATGGATCCAACATCACATGTTACCGCTTGGCCTCTTGCCAACCATCCAGATCCATCTCAAGGATCATCACAGACCACAGGATCTCAATCCCTCACCATGTACTGCCAATGCCTCTTCAAGGCTCACATCAACATCATGGGACAAACACATCATACATACAACCTCATAGGATAATTATCAAAGTGATGTTACTCGTCACATATATCTCATAGCCCTTTTATGGCTAATCATCACCTGTGTGGTTAGGATACACAATAATCATAGTTTCAACATAAGGAATATGCTTACTATCATGAAAATGCCTTTCAAGATACCCTACTTATCATTCTTACTCTATTTGGTGATCAAGTGTATAAAGCACATCAAACCATACCCATGCTTATCCTCATCTCAGAATTATACGAATAAACAAGATGTTTACTTTATGTAACTAGTCATGTTGAATATACAAAACAAGCATTATTATTATTACCACTATCATTATTGTCACCATCCACTATTATTACAATTATCATTGTGCAAACTACTAGTGTAACTACCACCATTCACCTTATCAGTAACAAATAAGCACAAGGATCACATCATGCATATCATTACCACTACCTTCCTTATTATCATCACTACTACCATTATCATTATTGCTATCATTAACATTGTTATTGTTTGTGCATAATCATTCACTTTCATAAAACAAGGGTCCATCGCTAGAAGATCACAAGACCCTCACTAAAACTCCTCACAACCCTCACCCAAACACCAACAACAACGGCTGGTTCACAAAGCAGTAACGCTGTGCGACACAGCGTTATAGGAAATAACGCGCGTCAGAGAGGGTGTCGGGCATTCCATGTGTATCAGGAAACACCCGTCACACCTCCTGCCGGCTGACACACCAGGGAGTGTGACGCCCGTCATAGCACCCCAACCACAACACCCGATACTCCTGCTAGCATAACGGCCAGATCACCACCATCTCCAACCACCAAGAGAGAGAGGGAGAGGGAGAAGGAACACACCACAAAATGTGCAACCACCAACCAAGGTCTATCGGCCGATACACACCAAAGAGAGAGGGGTGATGCCAGTCACAAGCCCAAGATGTATCGCCCGTTACCAACCCTACTTGCCCAACACAACTATATCGGCCAACACTCATGCTAGCCTATCGTCCAACCCAAACAAGCTTGCCAAACACGGCCCTATCGTTAAACTCAAGCAAACCATCATGTCACTTCCTCGTCTAACGTCCATCATAAGAGCAAAGGTGTTACTCATCACAAAAAGAACCATCATGTCATCCAACACCACCATATCGGCCAACACTCCTATGGCTCAACCTATCACCCATCATAAGAGCAAGGATATCACCCAACACCAAGAACACTCCTGTCGTCCAACACAAAGACACTCATGTTGTCCAACACACCAAGACAAGAGAGGGTATCGCCGAACAGGGTCACCATCTACCTCCAGCACAAGGAAACTCAAAACCCTAGAGAGCAAGGTACACTAGATCATAGGGAAACCCTAAACCCTAAGGAGGATCGGTCACCAAAGGTACAAAAGCAAGGAACTAGCTACTAACATATGAACAAGAACATAACAAGAGGTAATGGAGCTAGGGTTAGAAGTTATGCAACCCGCCTTAAGCTCCAAGCTCCAAGGAAGAAGAAGAGCTCCAAGCTTCAAGGGTATCATCCACCACAGCTCCTCCAAGGGAGTGTATCGGCCGACACAAGCAAAGAAGGAAGGAATGTCGTGCACTCAAGGTGGAGGAGAGACCAAAAGATCAAAGGAAGCTAAGGCAAGGGAAAGAACCACCTATATAGAATGAAAGGGAGGAGAAAACAAGGTAGATCCATGCTATGTGTCGTCCACCCAAGGGACACTTGTCCTAGAGCTCAAGCCACCACTCTAACAAGCCATAAGACACTTGTCCAAGATGTGCACCAAGTATCCACCAAACATGGTCAAGGCTGGACCAAGCATCATGGGCGACACAACCAACAACTCCACTGGGCGACACACCAAGATACCCTGGGCGACACACACTCACTTGGGTGACACAAGCCACACTAGGTCGACACACTACTCACCTTGGGCGACACAAGCAAGTCTTGGTCGACACAAGGCAAGTCTTGGCCGACACAAGGCTCCACTAATCCCAAACAAGGCACCTCCTGGCCCAAACAAACTCAAGCAAGGCCCAAAGAACTCAAGAAACAAGCCCATGCCTTCCTCTCAACCCTAGAGGAAGCAAAGAGAGGGAAACACCTCACAAGATGGCAAACTTGCACAAAAACCCTAAACTTGGGTTATTTGCAGGTAGCCCCTCCAACTCTCAACAAAGCACAACCAAACCCTAATCACCACTAAAGGTGATTAGCAAGCATCAAACCACCAAGGTTAAGCAAAGCAAACAGGGTAAACCCTAAACGAAGGTCAGGGTCCTTACAAGCTAATCCCCTTTAAGGGATTTCGTCCCCGAAATCCAAAGAGAAAAGCGAGGGATACTTCCTCCTCATCTCTTCCTCAAGCTCCCACGTGGCTTCCTCAATGCCACGCCACTGCCAAAGCACCTTCACAAGAACCAGGTCCTTCCTCTTCAGCTTCTTGATCCTTCTGTCAAGGATCACCACAGGACCTTCCTCGTAGGTCACATCTGCATCAAGTTCAACCTCAACTGGATGTATCATTGTACCTAAATCCGGATGACTTTTCTTTAGCATACTGACATGAAACACTGGATGTAACTTGTGCAATTCTGGAGGCAATTCTATCTCATAAGCTACATTGCCAACACGTGCTATGACTGAGTAAGGCCCCATATACCTGGGTGCTAACTTACCCTTCCGACCAAACCTTAGCACACCCTTCCACGGCGAGACTTTAAGATACACTTTGTCTCCTACCTGGAACTCCAAAGGTCATCGGCGATTGTCTGCATAAGACTTCTACCTGTCCTGTGCCACTTTCAACTGTTGTTGTATCACCTTGATCTTATCTGTTGTCTACTGCACTAACTCAGGACCCAAAAGTTGATACTCACCAGACTCATACCAACACAAAGGAGATCTACACTTTCTTCCATACAAAGCCTCATAAGGAGCCATGTCAATGCTCCGCTGATAACTGTTGTTGTAGGCAGACTCTATCAAACTCAGATGCACATCCCAGTTGCCTAGAAACTGCAAAACACAAGCTCGAAGGAGATCTTCCAAAATCTGAATAGTCCTTTCAGACTGTCCATCTGTCTGCGGGTGAAAGGCTGTACTAAACTTCAACTGCGTTCCCAACGCTCTATGCAATTGTTCCCAAAAATGACTCATAAACTGAGGACCTCTGTTAGAAACTATCATTGTTGGCACACCATGAAAACATTCTATCTCATCCACATATACTCGAGCAAGTTTCTCAGTTGTATATGTCGTCTTCACTGGTAGGAAATGGGCAGACAGTCAATCTGTCCACTATCACCCAAATGGAATCATGATTCCTTGTTGTCTGGGGTAGACCAACTACGAAATCCATGGTTATATGATCCCATTTCCACTGCGGTATCGGAAAAGGTTGCAACGTACCTGCCGGCTTCTGATGCTCAGCCTTCACTTACTGACAAACCACACATCTCGCCACGAACTCAGCTACATCTTTCTTCAAACACTGCCTGCTTGGAACCATAGTCCAAAACAACCTTACACTTCTCTAAGGTATCCATCCCAAGGATAACATCAAAACCATTCATATCAAGTGGTATAAGATCCACTTGGATGTGATGTCCTGAGAAAGACAAGACACAAGATGGACACTCTTCTCGAAGCAAAGAGGAACCATCAAGAGGGGTTTCTAACAACAAACTATCCTTCTTACAGCTAACAAGTAAACGACAGTTTTCAAGCATACTATAGGCGATAAAAGAGTGTGTAGCACCCGGGTCAACCAGAACGGATATAAAGCAAGAAGACATATCAGAATGAAATAACTCCATCTGACCTGTCACCACTCGTGGGTTGACTATCGCCTCTGGCTGACTCATGGCATAGAATCGAGCTGTTGCTTACTATCCACGACCTATGCTTCCCTGAGCAGATGATCCCGTTTGAGATGCCTGACCGCGTCCTCGTCCTCTGTTACCACTGGGCTGTGGTCTCTTTAACCTCTGAAAACTCTGCCTTGGCTGCTGCGTCACTTCAACATCTCTGTAGGGACAACCCGACTTGACATGCCCTGTCTGACCGCAAGCATGTCCTAACATCAACTCGTGGTCTGGATGGCCCTGTCACTGCCACAGAAGCTGTACTATGCGCCTTAGATGGTGAAGAAACATAACCTCTCCCCTTACTCGCAGACCACTGAGATGGTACACCAGAACTTCTCATCGCTGACGGTGTTGAAAACCTGGGCTTCTTAAAGCCACCAAACCTTCGTCCTTGATACTGACCAGGTCTTTTGTGAGACATGGATTCTCTTTTCTCCCTTACTGACCTTTCAATCCTTCAAACATATTCCATGAACGTAGAAAACTATTCTCGGTTCTCCAACGCAGACACAGGGGTTGTCAACTCAGCATTCAAACCCTTCTCGAAACGTCTGATCTATTCCTCATCTATTGTCGCCATGTGAGGACAAAACCTCAACAGATCCATAAACTTAGCTTCATACTCAGTGATGTTCATCGTTCCTTGTGTCAGGTTCTCGAACTGACTCACCTTCTCATCCAGATACGTCTTCGGGAAGTATCTGGTGACGAACTCGCGTCGAAACACTTCCCAACAGATCACCTCACCAGGCCGCTTCTCTTCTTCGATGGTCCACCAGTGACCAACACTACCTTTTAGAAGGTAGACGGCATGCTTTACCTTGTCTTCTTCAGGGATGTCAAGGATCCAAAAAGCCTTCTCGAGACTTGTCAGCCACAGATCTGCATCCGCTGGATCAACCGTTCCAGCATACTCTGAAGCTCCAACTCGGCGAAGCCGCTCGAAGGTCTTCCCAATACCCGATGCTTCTCCATGGGGAACTTGTGCTCGCGGAGGAGGCACTGGTAATCGCTCGACCATGAGATTCATCGTAGCCATTAACAGCCCCATAAGTTGTCGGTAAGCAAGATGTTCAAGTATGGCTGGGTTAAATTGGGGACCCTCAGGCACCCGATCTTCATGTGCATGTCCATCTGCTCCATCAACATATGCATCATCACTGTACTCAGTAGAGTGTTCTTCATGGTTTCCAGACATCTTGACTTTTCTTCCACTGAGGGCAGAAGATATTGTAAGAAAACCTAGAACACTCATAAGAACAAACACAACCTAGTCCTAGATCCCTGTAGACTCAGCGAACCTAAGGCTCTGATACCAAAACTTGTGGCAACACATCCCATTATCATATAGATAATGAGGTGTTACGCAAAAACGTGTGGAAATCACCATAACCACAGATTATCAAAACACGGGTTAATTAAAACTGATTGTAGAAAATGGATAAAGTGTGAAACTATTACCTTCCAGTCCTCATCCTGCACAGAAACATGTCATATATAAACATACACAAGATCTAATACGTGTTCACAGCTGCAAGGAACAACTGTTCATCTGTCACATGAGTTCACCACATGTTCATGTACATAAAGGCCCATATCTGACCAAGAGCAGGATATACAAACATCATCGATCGTTCGTCGTGAAACAACGTCAAAACACTACCAAGGACCTGAGAGTACATGGATGACTCTAGACTCTACTACAAAACATCCAAAATAGCAGCATATCCATCGCTTGCCTTCTATTGCTCGTCAAGCTGCTCGGCCGCAACACCACGACCACCACCACGTCTAGCTCGACCACCTAAAAAGGGTGTAAACCAGCGGGGTGAGACAATTGAACATTGTCCCAGCGGGAAACATAACTCCCCACTGCAACTACAGAACCTCTACAAGATAAACTATAACAACAGATAACTAATAACATGTATAGCAAGAACAGTCTATATAAAGCCAAGCTATTCTTACCGACAAGCTTACCAGCTGTACAAAAGCATATAGCCAAATATCTCTCAATGAAACATGATTGACAAGTTAACATATATCACTATGTAACATGATTATCAGAACAAGATATAAAGTCACATAACTTGATTATCAAGATAATACATATTACCTCATACCTGATGACTATAGAAGTAACTACAAGGTATAACAGAGATATTACACAAACAAGGCTTCAACCAATGTTTCGTGTTTATCTTAAGCAGTAATTACTAAACGACTGTATTACATATTATTATGCCCTGAGGAAGTGAACCGTACCGTTCAAATCCAACCTTTGGCTGTGAAGCCCAAGCTTGTGCCATACAAGGTCAATGGAAGAGTCGGACTCCACAACCTTCCCCCTTGTAGTCAGTGTATGAGAACAACACAAGCAGGACCGCAATCTCATGCTGAAGTGGTCTTAGCCATAGGGTCAGCTCCATAGGCTACCCTCACTCTAGCCCGTCTTGGTACAAGTCTCGGTGCTAGTAAAACTGAGCCACGGGCCTGTTCACCGTGCTCTGAGCCATGAACGCATTCATGCTCCTCACATCACATATCCTGAGCCATGGGCCTGTTCACCATGCTCTACACATACATATATCTGAGTCTGCAACCAAAGTTACACTCTTACCTCCTCATTTTCAGGCTAAGAGCAACCTACACATATTCAACAATATGCGCTTCTAGGTTAACTCGTAGGAGAACCTATTTCACCATCACCAAATCCTGACGATGATGGATCTATGGCCAGGGCAACTACATGATATATTTCACTGTGATTAGTTAGTGTCTTTTAGATGGATTGCAAGATTCAATCAAGTTGTATAACATGCAAGATATAACAGAAAGTAAATAACATAAACTCAACATTATATTATTATTGTAACCACATCCACCTGATCCACCTCACGGATCTAACATCACATGTTACCGCTTGGCCTCTTGCCAACCATCTAAATCCATCTCAAGGATCATCATAGACTATAGGATCTCAATCCCTCACCATGTATTGCCAATGCCTCGTCAAGGCTCACATCAACATCATGGGACAAACACATCATACATACAACCTCATAGGATAATTATCAAAGTGATGTTACTCGTCACATATATCTCATAGCCCTTTTATGGCTAATCATCACCTGTGTGGTTAGGATACACAATAAGCATAGTTGCAACATAAGGAATATGCTTACTATCATGAAAATGCCATTCAAGATACCCTACTTATCATTCTTACTCTATTTGGTGATCAAGTGTATAAAGCACATCAAACCATACCCATGCTTATCCTCATCTCAGAATTATACGAATAAACAAGATGTTTACTTTATGTAAGCAGTCATGTTGAATATACAGAACAAGCACTATTATTATTACCACTATCATTATTGTCACCATCCACTATTATTACCATTATCATTGTGCAAACTACTAGTGTAACTACCACCATTCACCTTATCAGTAACAGATAAGAACAAGGATCACATCATGCATATCATTACCACTACCTTCCTTATTATCATCACTACTACCGTTATCATTATTGCTATCATTAACATTGTTATTGTTTGTGCATAATCATTCACATTCATAAAACAAGGGTCCGTCGCTAGAAGATCACAAGATTGTCACTAAAACTCCTCACAACCCTCACCCAAACACCAGCAACAATGGTTGGTTCACAAAGCAGCAACGTTGCGCGACACAACGTTACAGGGGATAACGCGCGTCAGAGAGGGTGTCGGGCATTCCATGTGTATCGGGCAATGCCCGTCACACCTCCTGTCAGCCGACACACCAGGGAGTGTGACGCCCATCATAGCACCCCAACCACAACGCCCGATACTCATGCTAGCATAACGGCCAGATCACCACCATCTCCAACCACCAAGAGAGAGAGGGAGAGAGAAGGAACACACCACAAAACGTGCAACCACCAACCAAAGCCTATCGGCTGATACACACCAAAGTGAGAGGCGTGACGCCCGTCACAAGCCCAAGATGTATCGCCCGTTACTAACCCTACTTGCCCAACACAACTATATCGGCCAACACTCACACTAGCCTATCGTCCAACCCAAACAATCTTGCCAAACAAGGCCCTATCGTTCAACTCAAGCAAACCATCATGTCACTTCCTGGTCTAACGTCCATCATAAGAGGAAAGGTGTTGCTCATCACAAGAAGAACCATCATGTCATCCAACACCACCATAACAGCCAACACTCCTCTGGTTCAACCTATCGCCCATCATAAGAGCAAGGGTATCACCCAACACCAAGAACACTCCTGTCGTCCAACACAAAGACACTCATGTCATCCAACACACCAAGACAAGAGAGGGTATTTCCCAACAGGGTCACCATCTACCTCCAGCACAAGGAAACTCCAAACCCTAGAGAGCAAGGTACACTAGATCACAGGGAAACCCTAAACCCTAAGGAGGATCGGCCACCAAAGGTACAAAAGCAAGGAACTAGCTACTAACATATGAACAAGAACATAACAAGAGGTAATGGAGCTAGGGTTAGAAGTTATGCAACCCGCCTTAAGCTCCAAGCTCCAAGGAAGAAGAAGAGCTCCAAGATTCAAGGGTATCATCCACCACAACTCCTCCAAGGGAGTGTATCGTCTGACACAAGCAAAGAAGGAAGGAGTGTCGTGCACTCAAGGTGGAGGAGAGACCAAAAGATCAAAGGAAGCTAAGGCAAGGGAAAGAACCACCTATATAGAAGGAAAGGGAGGAGAAAACAAGGTAGATACATGGTATGTGTCGTCCACCCAAGGGACACTTGTCCTAGAGCTCAAGCCACCACTCTAACAAGCCATAAGACACTTGTCCAAGATGTGCACCAAGTGTCCACCAAACATGGTCAAGGCTGGACCAAGCATCATGGGTGACACAACCAGCAGCTCCATTGGGCGACACACCACGATACCCTGGGCGACACACACTCACTTGGGTGACACAAGCCACACTAGGTCGACACACTACTCACCTTGTACGACACAAGCAAGTCTTGGTCGACACAAGGCAAGTCTTGGCTGACACAAGGCTCCACCAAGCCCAAACAAGGCACCTCCTGGCCCAAACAAACTCAACCAAGGCCCAAAGAACTCAAGCAACAAGCCCAAGCCTTCCTCTCAACCCTAGAGGAAGCAAAGAGAGGGAAACACCTCACAAGATGACAAACTTGCACAAAACCCTAAACTTGGGTTATTTTCAAGTAGCCCCTCCAACTCTCAACAAAGCACAACCAAACCCTAATCACCACTAAAGGTGATTAGCAAGCATCAAACCACCAAGGTTAAGCAAAGCAAATAGGGTAAACCCTAAACGAAGGTCATGGTCCTTGTAATAGGTAAAAGGGTATCCCTGAATCTCAATAGGTTCCTCCAGAACCAACTTTGGTCCTAGTGACTAGAGCAGGACCATATACTGCTCCCTCATAAGTATTTGTTGTGTACCCATCAGACCCATGGCAGTTCTTCGCAATTTCTGCTGGCAGTGCTTATATGCAGATATGGTGGATTTCTCACTTTTGGACCCTTCTTTGGCTACTTTGGTCCTTTGGCTGTTGGGATCGCGAAGAGTTTTTTGTGGATATTCTTCTGTTTGCCTGATGCTTGAGTGGATGTTTCCTGCTGCTTTGATGTCTTTAACCCTTTGGGATCCTCCTTAAGCTTGGATGGATTCTTTTTTCCCCTGGATAGTGGTTTCTTGGAGTTCTTTTGAGGGTTTATATTGCCTGCTAGTTTCTTTAGTCAGTGGGATTACTGGACCTACATTCTTGAGGTTGAGCTTATGGCTATCCTTTTGTTTGTGGAAGGCTTCTGAGTTTTCTGTACATATATTTCTGTGGGAGTTCCTTGTTTCCTTTAGATTCTTGTGGCTATCCTTTTCAACACCTGTTTTTTGTATAGTTTTTTAGTTTTCTCTGCCTTTGTTTGAAGGTGGAAGTTTTGTACAGACACTACAGGAAAAATACAAAAAAAAGCAGCATGAGTTTTTGCCTACCAAAAAAAAATATGCAATCAAAATCAACAAATCTATATGAAAAATGCACATTAAAAAATATGACATGGTAATAGCATACCTGTTATATCAAGAAATGTGAGACCGTACAGTTTAGACAACTTTTTTTACTTTAGGCATTTTTTATTCTTTAAATGTTGATATTTGGAAATAGACACTAACATGAGATTTCAAAGAATACAATCAATCTATTACATTAATCATATAACCACTATCTAATTGAGTAAGACAAACCTCTAGAATCTTAAATATATCTAACCAATGTGGTTTTATTAATCAAGATCCACTACTAATAGCATACACATGCCGCCAACAGGAGGAAATACCTCATCCTCCTATGTCATGTTTTTTGTTGGTAAACTGATAATTGACTTCAGATTTGAATATTTTCTATATGATAAATCTTGTATCAAAAATATTGGCAACTCAGTACATGCCATGTTTCAGTTGCTGTTGGAATTGCTGTAAGCTTGACTTCTTCATGGGTTTGAATCTTTGCAAATGTTCCAGGAATAGCATTTTTGATTCTGTTTGCACAAAGATTTGAATATTTTTGATTCTATTTACCTAACAAGTTCTCACAATTATTTGGATAACAAATTAATATTTATTTTGTATAGTGTCCAAAGCAGCCGAACAATACAGATTGCTAGTATTATGTGCTGAAGTATATGAAAGACATCTTTGATGTGAGAAATAGAAATATTCCTGAATGTGTAAGCTACTTAACATCATATTCTTTTAGTTTGTTCAAATTTCTAAATAAATTGAAAAAATCACAATATGTTGATATATTTGTCATATGATTGCAGTATTATTCGAAGTATATTGGTCGTTGCTTCAACCAAGAGGAAATCGATGAGGTCCGAAATGAGTGGGTGACATGTGTTCTTGAGCACACATAAGATTATGTGACATGTGGGGGAGACATTTGTTCTTTACCATAGATCAATGTGTGAAACTTTTTAAGTTAGTTTGCAGTTCGATTCTAGAGTGGATACTCAGTACTTTGTATTATTGAATCGTTGTATGGATGATTTAATATTAATTAAATTTAGTACGAGTTTCTTTCAAGGTTTGATGGAAATTTTGTTCAACTATGTGTTTGTTTGTGAAATGAAAAAGTATAATTGCATATTTATTATAATTTATTAATAATATGGTTAATTTGATCAATACAATTGGTTTGATATATGACCTGTCAAACTCTAATCAAAGACAACAGTTAATAATATGTTGTAAAATGTATGATTCTACAATGAACAACACTTGTTGTGTTATCCACACCTATTACAACAGGGTTGTCAGGAAAAAATACACCTATTACAACAGGTATTTCTAGTGAACTACAACATGCATAAACTGTTGTATAAATTGTGTATATTACAACATACACACACCATGTTGTCTAAACAATCTTATTACAACGGTTAAATGTATGGAAAGACAACATACTCCAATTGTTGTATAAACATGTATTTTACAACAGGTGCACTGCATGTTGTAATAGACCTACCTATTACAATGGGTGTGTTTAGTGAAAGACAACATACTTCGATTGTTGTATAATATATATTACAACGGGTGAACCGCATGTTGTAAAAAATACCCCTATTACAACGGGTGTGTTTAGCGAAAGACAACATCGTTCAACTGTTGTATAATATATATTACAATAGGTGCACCACATGTTGTGTAAAATACCCATATTACAACATGCCATTCCTTAAAAGACAACATGTTTCAACTGTTGTATAAAATACATCTATTACAACATGCGATCACATGTTGTGTAAAGCACCCCCCCATAAGACTACGCGATCTAATACAACGGTTAAAACCTGTTGTAAATTGAGAAAAGGAACTGTTGTAAAAAGCATTTTCTGTAGTAGTGGTAGATACTCATATACTCTTTTGACTAGTGACTTACACGTGACACCTAATGTAAGCTAATACATATGTTGATTTTATTAGACTATAATAATAAAGTATCATACTCTTGTGTTATGTGTCATATAAAGACTTCTAGTTTGTAGACTTATCAAACTTGTAGAACTAAATACTGTTGGGTTTTAGGGGAGGCAGAGATGGCAGTGGAAACAAAAAAATTCTCCCCAAACCCAGAACCCAATGAGATCTCATCAACATCTATACGGTGGGAAGATTGGTTTGTAGAGGCATACCTTGTCCCAAGGCTTGCTCGGAGACATAACCTCACGACGAGTGTGGTCTTCATCTATAGTCTTAGACGACGTCTGTGCAACTCTTGGTCGCACCCGGACTGTCAGATTGACGGCTGTCCTCCGAGCGGCAAAAATCTCCCGCCTATGTAGTAGTCCACACGGACCACCGGGAACTCCAGTCGTCCTGTCCTACAGGACACTGGAAGGAGTCATCCCCTTCTGACGGCGTACTAGTCACCGACGTGCTCTCCCACCACCAGTTGTCATCTTGTAGTTGTCCATCCCTCGTTGTGCCTCACTAGTCGGGTAGCACTTGCTTGGGCTCTCTCAGTTACCACAACCAGAGAGGACAACTTTGTAGAAAAACTGATGTTCTGAGTTGTTCTATCTAAGAAGCCCCCAGTACCCCTCTATATATAGGATGGTCAGGGTCAGGGTTCTCAGCCCCGAGCATTGTGGGATTAAAGTGGGAGTAGAAGGGCCTGGAATTTCCACGAATTTGATACACTATGACAGGTGAACCGATCATTTCACAAATGAACTGATCGTTTGCGGACTGAACCGATCGGTTCATCTCATGAACCAGTCATTTGGGGATCTGAACCGATCGGTTCATTCATAAACCGGTCATTTCACTTTCCAGGGTAGTTCCCAATTGACTTTCTTCTTTCTATTTCCAATTAATCCAAAGATCAATACTTGTCCCAATTGAATTGTACAAGTGAAACAAAAATATTTTCTCACCAACCTAACTTTCCCAAACTGGCTTGTTTGGTCTAGCTGAACCAATCAGTTCAACACTTGAACCGGTCATCTCCCTTGACCCTGATCTGATCGGTTCAACAGTTTGAACTGGTCAGTTGGCAGTCCAGGTTGTGCAAAAATCAGTCAATGCAGTTCTCAAATAATCTGACACCCAAATTAGTTAGTCCAATACTTGAATTTGGTGATTCTGAGTCAAGTCAATTGATTGAATGTTTAATTGAACTACTAAACACATTTAGTAAACAATCTAAACATCATTCGTGGATAAACTCCTCTTCCAGGTTAAATCCTATGTGTGTGACCCTACAGGCCCATTTCACGTTGGCAATGAAAGTCTGTAACACTTATGACTTCACAAGCAAAGAGTGGTGCCTAGTCGCACATCAGTGCTACCCAAGTGAAAAGGAAATTTGGAGAACAACTCTCAATCCTACAATCTATGAATGGTGTTACAGTGAATGTATAATTCCTTTATCACTGATATCCTGAATGAACTCAAGGCATGGAACAGTCATCCTTTCAACATTCATTCACTTCCTTGATCTTAGAGCAGACTGAATATGATATGTGTGACATCAATATCACATATTGATTCACACATGCATGTGCATGCCATTCTCAGTCCTACTCATCAAGTGGCCATCGACATCAAACTCCCTGAGGAGGGACAAATCCCATATCTATCACTCACCCCTCAAAAGCCTCATGTGTCAAAGTCACCCAATCATCACCTTTATAACAATCTATATTTCTGGACTGCGTTTGATGATGTCAAAGTGTACCCAACGACGTGTTGAGTGTAGTGAATTTAGGTCAAAGAATCACACTCACCACCATCATTGTGAGAGTTGACTGTGACTACCAAGTCATGGTTCCATGTGTCACTCTCACGGTGGGTCTATCTGATACACTTGTTCTCTAACAAGTACCTATGTGCTTGGTTTGCTATCACTATATCATGACTAATGAGATTTTGTCATCAACCAACACACAATCTATTCTTGTGTGTCATTGTTGTCTATCAATTTTCCACAATGACATCTGACTAGGGACAAAACAAGAATGTATACTCTTAACATCTGTATGATCTCATCGTTTAGCTCCTTAACCTAAAAGCATACATCATTGAGTAAAACAATTCTTTAGACATTCAATTTGTTCTATCATTATCTCATAACTAAATGATCCAGAATGAATTAGAAGCTTGCCTTTGATGTTTATCAAATCAATCTTAATGTATCTCACCAATCATCCCATGATTGGCTCTTAGGGCATACATACCAATAGACTCCCACTTGCACTGCGAGCCATTCACCCTTGAATCATATTCTTAGTGATCTCCAAACATGTCCCACATGTTCTAGTCCTCTAGTGCTAATGCAGTGAGTTATGTCAACACTTTGCCTAAGTCGGTATTATTGCATGTCTCACATCTCTTCGTTGTACGTCTTACGTATGAGATGGAGTTGCCGTAATATGTGATCCAATATTCCTTTGCTAATCTTTAGCCTCATTACATGACCAAGCACTCCTTACTTGTCATCAATGGCCGGGATATCTATAAGTTCATCTTTATGAACTCCTAGATCCATATAGTATCCAATGTTGTTCTCTTAACACACAGATACTCAACATTTTCTTTTAAAATGGCTTTTAAATTAGAATGTTTCCATTTTTCAACACACATTCACTTTTATATATCCCATATATATTTTGTGATAAATTTTCTGTCTTTTCCGGAAGTTTGTATCAGTGCAACTCTTTACAGTGAACTCTTCCTTACTATAGAACTAGTACTTCACAAGTACTTATCAAGTTCTCGTTGGTATTCCAGTAACCCTTACTGGAACTAGACAGACATCCACTCATCATGTCCCACATACGAGTTATCAGAACGAGCATATCATATTATCATGTCCCACATATAAGATGATAAATGCATTTCATTCTTGCTATGTCCATACATGCAAGATAACAAGATGATTACATACATGATAGATCCATATCTATTCTTTGTGTTCCCATTCTTCATAATAATTGGGACACTTGGCTCTATGATACTAACTCCATGTAACATGGACCAGTTTTCTCCCACTGAATATGTGTATACTGAACCCTTCAATATAGATTGCCAATGTATGCTCTCTCTTTTCCAGGTCAAGAGGTTTTCAAGAACTATCTCTATAGGTCTCTATTCCTATCACATAGGAAATGTCTCTATCTTCCCTAAAGATAATTTCCACAAAGGATTCCATTCTAGAACATCTCATTCCTCATCAACATGTGGAATGTAAATATGCTCCCATTGAATCACAGATCCCTTCTTTATCTTTGATATATCAGTCAAACCCTTTGACTATATTATCAAAGTAAAGATCCCAGCTCTGAGTTGCTTGTACTCAATCAATCACATTGATTAGTCCATTGTAACTTATAGACTTCATTTGTATTAATGGATTCATAAACCTTATAGGTTGTGTCACGTACACATCCTTGTCTTATTCCTCATAGGAATGCAGTTTTAATATCCATATGCCAAATGTCTTTAGTCATTAAGTAACAATCAACAAGCATGATCCATCTCAAAATGTCATCCATGTGTCTTAACGCTTAAGACTCATTCACACTTATGGATTTTATCCCAATGGGTGCTACCACTAAGGTCATACCTTATGGTTCACATGGAAGTCATTTAGGATCTTATGGTCATAAATCATAACTCAAAATTTGGTTCCTCAATATCATCTACATTGTTGACTCATCATATGACCAACTCATCATATAGATATTTGAGGTGTATCTGTTAAGGAATTTGAGAACTCAAAACACTTTGTGATTCTTAATATCCTTTATTAGTGTAAGGTATTATCTATTTAACGAGAATTTAGTTATTTGATAATCATCTTCTAACTCCTTAGAGTATGAATCCTTTTGATTTAGACATCACTATGCCTTAATCATGAGTTCTCTATGATACACTATCATAATCACTCATAAGGTTCTCAAACATTTGGTTTAAGTATCTCATTCATTGATCACATCAAGAATTATTACTTCTACCAAATTTGTACTTCATTCATGATCTTCTTGAACACTTCAAGATATTCATATTAGTATTTTTCTAAACACCATTTGAAGTATTAGCATTTATTCCAATAGATATGTAAATACATCATATGTATTATACCTAATAGGATAGTCGTTCTCCCACTACATCTAGTGAAAATTGACTTGTCATCATGTCCAAGATATTCATGTCTCTTAATGGTTCACAACCAAAAAAGTCTAGCTTATCCATCAACATGGAAACTAGAGATGAATTTCTCATGATAATGCTAATTCGTTGTTTGAGTTATCAATAACTTTGAGGTATCATTTTATCTTATGCGTACCAAGTACCACAAGATAAAGAAAGGCATTGCCACAAAGATCATATCTTTGAAATTGAAACATTAACTATATTGATAGCCATCTTGTCACTACAAGATGCAAAAATAAAGTGTTTCTATTAGCAAATAGAAATAGCAGTTCTTAACTCTATTATGTGCCCTTTAGGCTGAAATAAACTGAAATGTACTCCTAACTATGGCAGCAACACTTGCTCCAATGATGAGTACACCTTTCTTGGTCCTTTCACAAAGGCCATCACTTCCTTTTAGATCTTGCATATCATACATGTCAGATCTTCATCTTGGTATCATATACCTCAGATAAAGAAGTGTTTATTTCATGATACCTATGGTGGAGATATATATCCCCTCCTTTCATATTATTTTGTTCTTATAGATATAGAGGGCAACTTCTCCTCCCTCGTTCACCCTTCCCATATGCCTTGAGGCTGAAGACGGCTTGGGTTGCTGACTAGCATCAAAACACTTCTTTGCTTTTCCCTTGACCTTTCCAATAAGACTTACCCTTCATTGATCACATCAAAGAGTAGGGTTTGTCTTTCTTCATCTACGCCTCTACTGCCCTCAACATGTCCAAAAACTTTGTCAATGGCTTGTCAAAGTTGTTCATGTTGTAGTTCATCATGAATTGTATGATTCTCACAACATTTACAGTATCATACCAGTAGCCAACTCTTGACTCAGAGGGAATCCTAGTCTAGTCAGGTTTTCCACATACCCAATCACATTGAGTGTGTGAGAACCAACTTGATCTCCTTCTGTCATGACATACTAGGATAGTGTCTTAGAGACATCATATGTCTCATGTTGTCTCTACTACTCACAGTTCAGAGAATACAACATCAAGCACTCCACATCAATGGCATCCTCAATATGCTTCCAGTAAGCATCCCTTTCATCCTTTGGTGTGGTGGGAGCAAGTTTATCTGGTTCTGGTATAACTAGGACTTAGAGGTTTCTCTCTTCGATTGAGAACACTTCTCAACGTCCTAATCAGTCGTGGAATTATTCCCATTTAGTTTGTCCATCTCAAGGACCGATCGCAAAGAAAGTGATTATTGTTTATAGCCATTTCTTACAAAAAGGAAATATATGCAATTTAGTCCAAAAACATATTTTTGACTTATTTGATTGATTTGAAAAAGTTTTACGATATAATTAGGACTTTAATTAATTATCGCTCCCACTATTTTGATTCAAATTGATAGACCTCACCACCAATTCAGAAGATTACAACGTACAACCTTCTAGTGGGTCCAAGATCCACATTTCATCCAATCATGAGTCAGCTTTGGTTGATCGCCCACAATATAGATTATTTAGGTAGGCAACACTTGCCATTGCATCCTATGCAACTCTCAAATGGATGCCATGTGCAACTCTTTGCCATCGTCATCCCTGTGCCTCTGGAGCTTAGACTCTCTAAGAATCACCAGTTAAGTCTAACCCAAAAGCCAAAACGATGAACATGCACCCTACTTTGGCAGATCCTACATGTCAACCATCACACTTTTGCGAGATAGACGGCGCACCACACTTTCGCATAACCTACGCTTAGTCGATCGAGTTTTTCATGTGTGCCGCTAATGGAAGGCATCTAAGACTTAATATTTATTGAGGGATTTGGTTTTATAGGTACATATACATATCCAATCACTGAAATATATAGTATGTATCATATATATGCTATATCCCATAGAAAACATGTAAAATGATAAAAGTGATGATTATGGCCATCTTAATGTGATTCCTCGAGCCAAGAGGAATCACGGTCATCTAGGTCCACGTCACATGCAACCTATACAAGATGAACTCTGTGCTTTGCTGTTCTGGGTTTGATCAACTCATCTCCATGATTTATCAGCTCACCATCAGGCTGGTCGGTTGGGTGCTACCAGCCGATAGACTGGCACCTCCAGCCGATCAGTTCACTGGTCGTCGTGCATCTCCTCAGGTCGCCACCCACTCATCTCGCTCCAGGAACTGGCCTCCATGGTCCACCAGTCGATTGTCTCACGCCCGAGATGATTGTCTCGATCCTCCAGGTGTCCGTCGTTCTTTGACATAACAGGAAATATAAACTAATCCTATTTACATTTGCATTGGGAAACCCGAGTTACATTTAGGGGGAGCAAAGGTAGGAAATAATCTCGAGTTATCTCAAGTTACATCAGGAATAGGAGGTAAGGAATTAGTGCACAGATAGAGATGCAAGCAACAACAATCAACCACACACAGATTTAGGGTTTATGGCCACAATCACACTACAATCACCACAGAAACCATTTAAGCGTGACGTGTACCGAATGCATTTATATACCATATCATATATGTATATATAGGGATTTGTGGATTTAAATTGGACATGCATAAAGACAATTAATTATTCGCATCGTATGCAATAAATAAAAGGTGACAAACCAAAAAACCGATCACATCAATTATCCTAAAGTATAGAACATTGACATGGCTCTGATACCACTGTTGGGTTTTATGGGAGGCAGAGATGGCAGCAGAAACAAAAAATGTTCTTCCCAAACCCAGAATCCAAAGAGATCTCATCAACAACTATACGGTAGGAAGGATGGTTTGTAGAGGCGTACCTTGTCCCGAGGCTTGCTCGGTGACGTAACCTTGCAACGAGCGTGGTCTTCACCTCTAGTCTTGGATGGCGTCTATGCAGCTCCTTGTCACACCCGCACTGTCAGATTGACAGTTGTCCTCCGAGCTGCAAAAATCTCCCGCCTCTGTAGTAGTCCACATGGACCATCGGGAACTCAAGTTGTCCTATCCTACAGGACACTAGAAGGAGTCGTCCCCTTCTGTCGGCGTACTAGTCACTAACGTGCTCTCCCACAACCAGTTGTCATCCTACAGTTGTCTTTCCCTTGATGTGCCTCCCTAGTTGGGTAGCACTTGCTTGGGATCTCTCGGTTACCACAACTAGAGAGGACAACTTTGTAGAGCAACTGATGTTTTGAGTTGTTCTATCTGAGAAGCCCCCAGTACCCCTATATATATAGGAGGGGTCATGGTCAGGGTTCTCAGCCTCGGGCATTGTAGGACTAAAGTGGGAGTAGAAGGGTTCAGAATTTCCATGAATTTGATACACTGTGGTAGGTGAATCAGTCATTTCACAAACAAACCGATCATTTGGGGACTGAATTGATCGGTTCATCTCATGAACCGGTCATTTGGGGAGCTGAACCGATCGGTGCATTCATGAACCAGTCGTTTCGCTTCCTAGGGCAGTTCCCAATTCACTTTCTTCTTTCTATTTCCAATTAATCCAAAGATCAATACTTGTCCCAATCAAATTGTACAAGTGAAACAAAAATATTTTCTCACCAACCTAACTTTCCCAAACTAGCTCATTTGGTCCAGCTGAACCGATCAGTTCAACACTTGAATCAATCATCTCACTTGACCCTGAGCCGATCGGTTCAACAGTTTGAACCGGTCGGTTGGTAGTCTAGGTTGTGCAGAAATCATTCAATAGAGTTCTCAATCAATCGAATACCCAAATCAGTTAGTCCAACACTTGAACTTGGTGTTCTGAGTCAAGTCAACTTATTGAAAATTTAATTGAACTACTAAACACATTCAGTAAACAATCTAAACATCATTCGTGGATAAACTCCACTTCCAAGTTAAATCCTATGTGTGACCCTGCATGCCCATTTCACGTTGGCAATGAAAGTCCATAACACTTATGACTTCACAAGAAAAGAGTGGTGCCTAGTCGCACATCAGTGCTACCCAAGTGAAAAGGAAAGTTGAAGAACAACTCTCAATCCTACAATCCGTGAATGGTATTATAGTGAATGTATAATTCCTTTGTCACTGATATTCTGAATGAACTCAAGGCATGGAACAGTCATCCTTTCAACATTCATTCACTTCCTTGATCTCAGAGCAGACTGGATGAGATATGTGTGACATCAATATCACATATTGATTCACACATCCATGTGCATGCCTTTCTCAGTCCTACTCATCAAGTGGCCATGGACATCAAACTCCCTCAGGAGGGACAAATCCCATATCTATCACTCACCCCTCAAAAGCCCCATGTGTCAAAGTCACCCAATCATCACCTTTATAACAATCTATATTGTAGGACTGCATTTGATGATGTCAAAGTGTACCCAACAACATGTGTTGAGTGTAGTGATTTCAAGTCAAAGAATCACACTCACTGTGGCATCCAACTCTCAAAACATGATTTACTTAAGCGGAATCATTTGTTCACAACAGAATTACTGAAAATCGCTAAAAATTAAAACTTTTTACAAAGAGATCCATATACTGTAAAACTCTTTCATAAAGAACTAAAGTAATTCAATTACATTCTGGTTTACAAGTACATCTCTTGTACCATTCCTTCTCAAAGTTTACAAGCATCGACTGCCCTGCTTAAAACTATACATAGACAACATAAAAACATTGAGGCGTCAAGCCAAAATCTCATATCGGTTCATCAAACTAAATACTGACTCCTAGGACCTGAGAGTATAGAGACGACACATAGGACTCTATATACAAAACATGACAGCCAGTGTCTGATAACACCAATTTTTGTGATGTTTTTGGCCTTTATTCTGTTATCAAAACTGCCCTTTTCTGCTGTTTTCCTCACTTTTATATGCATTTTCGCAATAATTGGCCAAGCAATGCTCTCAATCCAATACTTCCACCTTTTGCAGAGTTTCCTCCCTGTTTGGCCCAATTAGTACCAATAAGGCCGTTCCATCCCACAAATAAGTCCAAGACTGTCTCGGCCCCCTGACACCCGATACACACCCTAACCGGCAATGCTGCGCAATACGACGACGCGTGACACAAGGATGCCGCGTGAGAAGGTACTGATGGACGACACGCCTCTTTACCCGACAGGGAGCCAAGCGCGCTGCAACTACTCCATGTGCCACGCGATATCAGCCACCCACCGGCAGGCGCTCCTTGCCAAGACGCCCGACAGCCAACCTCTTTGTACCGGGCGATACCTGTGTCAGCTGACCACCAAATGAACAGCGGAAGGGAGGGCACGTGGCGCTTCGAGCACCATATCTGCTCCCGACCAGCTGCCTATAAATTGCAGCTACAGGGAGCCGAAAAGACGGCTTAGACAATTTGGACAAGCTTGGTCACTTCAGGTTTCGGATAGTTGAGTGATCTTCGGAGGAGGCTGTGAGAGTAGGCGTATCGTGCTCCAGTGTTCGTATCGGGCGACACTAGGTGAGCTCTTCCTCATCCCGAGAGGGAGGGGATTGGTTCACCTAGGACTGTACCGGGCGACACTGGGAGCCAATATCGGCCGATGTAGATACGCGACACGAGTGCCCGACACCAGTGCCCGGCAGTAGGATACGCAATGATAACCTCCCATTTTGTGACGTTATCTTATTAGTTATCTTTAGTTTTCCATACTCTTTCTTAGATAAACTAAATATAATCATTAAACCTTCTTACTTTATTGCAGATACATCAATAAACTAACTTTTCCTCTTTTTCATTACAGAAAACACAAAAAAATTACAAAGACTCCTCATGGTCCCAAGACCGCGACAAGCCTCACGATCCCAAGACCGCGAGAAGCCTCACGGTCCCAAGACCGCGACAAGCCTCACGGTCCCAAGACCGCGACAAGCCTCACGGTCCCAAGACCGCGACAAGCCTCACGGTCCCAAAACCGCGACAAGCCTCACGGTCCCAAGACCGCGACAAGCCTCACGTTCCCAAGACCGCGACAAGCCTCACGGTCCCAAGACCGCGAGAAGCCTCACGGTCCCAAGACCGCGACAAGCCTCACGGTCCCAAGACTGCGACAAGCCTCACGGTCCCAAGACCGCGAGAAGCCTCACGGTCCCAAGACCGCGAGAAGCCTCACGGTCCCAAGACCGTGACAAGCCTCATGGTCCAACCTTTACTTTCTTGCTTTACTTTCCTTGCATTTAGCTTTAAAACCAAAATCAAACTTTCGATCTAAATATCAACTATTAAGTAGTTAAGTAAAACTAAAAACGTTTTCCATCTTGACTTCGTCAAGACCGTTGTCCTGAGGATTCGACCCTTAACTATACTACGATAAGACTTCCGCGTGTCTTAGCACACGTGGGTGGAGTTCTTACCATAGTACTAGCAAGGCTAAACCTAAGGATTCATCACCTTAGGATTTTTAGTGGTGTTGCAAAACTTCATCAAAAATTGGCGCCGTTGCCGCGGACAACGGAACGTTTTAGTTTTTACTTAACAACTTCTTGGTTGATTAGGATTTTACACTTTTTCTTGATAACTACTCCAAAACTTCTTGATTTCTTCATTTCCTTCCATTATCCTAACGTGTGATTTTCCTTCTACTCAGGTAGAAAACGTGTATGCAACCCCCGCATAGCATCAGATTCTCCCCTGAACCAGAATACGATTCTGAGGTAGAAAGAAGTTTCCACCGAAGGAATAGACTTAACCGCCAAAGAGCCAGACAGATGGCCGAAGAGCAACGCCGCCATAGCAGCACAACAGGAACAACTTATTGCCGACACTCGTGCTCAGGTGCAAGCTGAGATCCGAGCTGAGGAACAAGCCCGCATCCAAGCAGAGCATGCTTCTTCTCAACTTGCGTTAAGAAACAAGCAACTTCGGGACTACGCAGTCCCGAAGAATTATGAAGACGATCATCCTGTCCGACCACCAATTATTAACATACCACACTTTGAAATTCGGACGCAATGGATCCAGATCATGCAAGGCATCTCTTTCTCCGGAGCACCCGGAGACGATTGCATGGATCACCTTAAGAGATTCAAGTCACTCTGCCGACTTGTACCCCAAGCAGGAATTGCCTTGGAAGCAATCATGTTAAACCTTTTCCACTTCACCTTATCCGGAAGAGCACTAAGCTGGTACAACGCTTTGGATAGACACCCCATCATCACTACTTGGACTCCTTTAGAAGAGAAGTTTCTTGAGAAATTCTTCCCACCTTCGCTAACCTATGAGATTAGGGGACAGATTAATCACTTTTCCCAACTACCTGGAGAAACACTTGCTGAAGCTTGGGAAAGATTCAAAGAACTCCTGAGAAAGTGTCCTCACCATGGCATATCTCAAAATCAACTAATAGAAACATTTTACAGAGGAGTAAGTGATGATATCAAGCAATTCCTAGATTCCTCATCTGGAGGAAACTTTATGAGAAAGAATTATGAAGATGCCTGGAATATAGTTACGCTAGGGGCCGAGAACCAATCCAATTGGGGAAGGTCATCTAACCAACCCAAAGGCGTTCTCAAGGTTTACAAAGCAGAAGAATCCATGGAACTCAAGGCCATTGCTGAGGCCTTGAAGACTATTGCTAGAAAGCAACAAGCCCTCGAAACTTCTTTCGGGGAATATGATAAGAAGAAAAGCTCTCAGGTTCAACAAGTTAAGGCAGCTACTGGAACTTGTGAAGCCTGTCATGCATCCGATCATCCCACATTATCATGTGGCCTGTTATACAATGTCATGATGGATTTACAACCACCTATGCCGCAATATGAACCCATTATCGAGCATCCCGAGGACCAAATGCCAGAGTAAGTCAACTCCATACATTCAATACCTGGCCAAGTGTATTACAACCCAGATAAACCAAGGAACCACCCTGGTTTTCAATACGGGAATCCTGCAGGGACTGCCAACCCACAGTAGAAGGCACAAGGTGGATCTTTCAATAGACAACCACCAGGATTTCAGAATAACTTCAATCAAGGGAATTATAGACAAGGTTTCCAAAGATCTAACTATCCCAGGAATCCTTCTTACCAATATGCCCATTCAGGACTGCACCCTCAGTTGCAACAACCTCAGTTGCAGCAGCCACAGCAAACCCAGTTGCAGCAGCCACAGTTAACTGCACATCTACAACAACCAGGACAGCAAGTCACTCAGTATCAACAAAGGGGTGCTCCTCCCCAATCATCTGATGAGATATCCTTGATTAGACAAATGCTTCAATCACAACAAACCATGCTTGCAAACCAACAAGCTCAACAAAAGGCCGTAGAAGCCCAACTGGCACAGATAGCCGCTCAATTGAAACCTCAAGCCGGCACTTTTGCTGGGCAACCAGAGGCAAACCCGCGTCATAACCCAAACAGACCAGAACAACTTAATGCCATCACCACGCGGTCTGGTCGTGTCCTGCCTGATGTCACAAGAATCGACCATGATGATGATGACGTAGCCATTCTTTCCCCAACAGGGAATTCAAGCAGAGAAACAGAAAATTCTGCAGAGAAAGAAAAGGAAAAGGAACCAATCCCAGAAGTCCCACCAAGAATTCCTTACCCAGACAGACTAAAAGGAACCAAAATGGACACTAGGTTCCAAAAATTTAAAGAAGTTATGAAAAAGTTATACATTGATATTCCTTTTCTTGATGCCCTTTCCGAAGTGCCCGCTTGGGCAAAATACCTGAAAACCCTCTTGTCGAGAAAGTATATGACAGAAGAGCATGAAACAGTGAAACTTGCTCAGACCACTTCAGATATTCTGCTTAATAAAATGCTAAAGAAAAAGAAGGACCCAGGTTCCTTCGGCATTCAGTGTTCCATTGGAAATGGCTCCAGCAAGAAAGGATTGGCAGACCTAGGAGCAAGCATATCTATTATGCCCTATTCAATGTGTAAAAGATTAGGCTTCACTGATTTGTTACCTACGACAATGACAATTCAGTTAGCCGACTCTACCATAACTGCCCCTCTTGGCATTATCGAAGACATCCCTGTCAGAATAGGAACAAATTCTTATGTCCCGTGTGATTTTGTTATTATGGACATACAAGAAGACCTGAGATATCCGATAATCTTCGGAAGACCTTTCCTAGATACCGCCCGAGCTCTCATCGATGTAGAAGCAGGAACTATTATTTTGAGACTTGGGAGGGAGGCTTTCCAGTTCAGAGTTCTAAACAGCATGAAAGGTCCAAGCATTCAAGAGGAAGTCTTTCTCCTGGATGCTATATATCAAATGTCCCAGTTAGAAATGTCTGAACCATCTGACGAATTGGAAAATACTTTTACAAATCCGGAGGTAGAATTCTCGGCCAGTGAACTAGTACAACAATGCCTGCAATACTTAGAAAAAGCTGAAGAAGCTCCGACAGCCACGTTTGAAGAACTTAAAGCCATCACAATTATAGAAGCCATTGAGCCACCTAAGGCTCCAGAAATGAAAGCCTTACCCGAGGGACTTAAACATGTTTTTCTTGATGATGAGAAGCTCTGTCCAGTAATCATCAGCTCCACTCTGGAGGATGATCAAGAAAACAGACTCCTCGATGAACTGAAAAAGCATAAGAAAGCCATTGGCTATAAAATGACTGATCTGACAGGCATAAACCCTGCTTTATGTATGCACAAACTGCCCATGGTTGAAGAGTTTAAACCATCACGAGAACACCAGAGAAAGTTAAACCCCAACCTCAAAGAGGTGGTTCGCCTTGAGGTCCTCAAGCTTCTAAAGGCAGGCATTATCTACCCAATTTCTGATTCTCAGTGGGTAAGCCCAGTGCAGGTGGTCCCTAAAAAGGGGGGAACCACCGTTGTTCTTAATGACAAAAATGAACTGGTGCCCACTAGAACCGTTACAGGGTGGCGTATGTGCATTGATTATAGGAAACTTAATAAATCAACACGAAAAGATCACTACCCCCTGCCCTTCCTAGATGAGGTCCTCGAGCGCCTAGCTCATCAGAAGTTCTTTTGTTACCTCGATGGATATTCTGGTTTTTACCAAATCCCGATACACCCGGACGATCAAGAGAAAACTACTTTTACCTGTCCTTTTGGGACGTATGCTTTCAGAAGAATGCCATTCGGGCTCTGTAATGCACCAGCTACTTTCCAAAGATGCATGTCTGCTATCTTTGCGGGATTGACAGAATCTATAATGGAGGTATTCATGGATGATTTCTCAGTTTATGGAGACTCCTTCGACAACTATCTGCTCAACCTGGTTCAAGTTTTACAAAGATGTGAGGAAACAAACCTCATTTTAAATTGGGAAAAATGCCATTTTATGGTAACAGAGGGTGTTGTTTTGGGACACAGAGTGAGCGACAGAGGGATCGAGGTGGATCAAGCAAAAATTGACGTTATCTCAAAATTGATGCCACCAAAAGACGTAAAAGGAGTGCGTGCCTTCTTAGGACATGCTGGGTTTTACAGAAGATTTATTAAAGACTTCTCCAAAATAGCAAAACCCATGACACAACTGCTGACCAAAGACACAGAGTTCAACTTTAACCAAGAATGTTTGCAAAGTTTCACAACTCTGAAAGATGCCTTGATTTCTGCACCAATTCTACGAGCTCCAGATTGGTCGTTACCTTTCGAAATCATGTGTGATGCGAGCAATTATGCCATAGGGTCCGTTTTAGGGCAAAGAATCGACAAGAAACCCTATGTTATATACTATGCATCTAAAACGCTGGATGAAGCACAAAAAAATTACACCACTACAGAAAAGGAATTTTTAGCTGTCATCTACGCGTTCGAAAAATTCCGCTCATACCTGATAGGAGCTAAAGTCATTGTCTACACCGACCACTCTGCTATACGATATCTGATTCAGAAGCAAGATGCAAAACCTAGACTTATCCGCTGGGTGCTAATGCTTCAAAAATTCGATTTGGAAATTAAAGACAAAAGCGGAGTGGAAAACATCGTCGCCGATCATCTCAGCCGTATTAGAGTCGAGGATGAAGACAAAGTACCTATCCAAGATTCCCTCCCGGACGACCACCTAATGAAAGTCTCCAATGGATTTCCCTGGTATGCCGACATTGTCAACTATTTGGCAACAGGAATCATTCACCCGTCCGCATCCTATCACGACAAAAAGAAGTTCATTCACGACGCTAAGCAATATTTCTGGGATGAGCCCTATCTTTTTCGCTTATGCGCAGATGGACTCTTTCGTAGATGCATCCCAGAGACAGAAATCACTTCGGTCCTTGAGCACTGTCACTCAGGCCCCACTGGGGGCCACATGAGTTCTAAGAAGACAGCCCTCAAAGTCTTGTAATATGGCTTTTATTGGCCCACCATCGCAAAAGACGCACATGAATACGTGCGATCATGCGACAAGTGCCAACTATCTGGAGGGATAACCAGAAGAAATGAAATGCCATTGAACATATGGCAAGAAATCGAACTCTTCGATGTATGGGGAATAGATTATATGGGCCCTTTCCCCTCATCTTATGGATTCAAGTATATCTTGGTTGCTGTGGATTACGTTTCAAAATGGGTAGAAGCTCTACCAACCACCTCTTGCGATTCAAAGCCGGTAATCAAGATGTTTAAAGAGATAATATTTCCCAGATTCGGCATCCCAAGAATGATTATATCTGACGGCGGATCACATTTCTTGGAATAGAGCTTTGAATCCTTATTAAGAAAATATGGAGTCAACCACAAAGTTTCTATACCATATCATCCACAGACATGTGGACAGGTTGAAGTCTCCAATAGGCAAATTAAAGCTATCCTGGAAAAAACTGTCAATCGGCACCGCACCGATTGGTCCACCAAACTATCTGACGCTCTATGGGCTTACCGTACAGCTTTCAAAACACCCATCGGAACAACACCGTTTCGATTAGTGTATGGGAAGTCTTGCCATTTGCCAGTTGAATTAGAGCATAAGGCTTGGTGGGCCATTAAGCAACTAAATTTCGATCTCAAAAGTGCTGGTGAATTCCGACAACTTCAACTCCAAGAGCTAGAAGAACTACGAATGACAGCCTACCACAACGCAAGAATCTACAAAGAACAAACTAAGATGTGGCACGATGGCCACATCAAAAGAAAAGATATAATCGTCGGAGACAAAGTCCTCCTATTTAACTCCAGATTAAAAATGTTTCCTGGAAAACTGCGTACTAAATGGTCGGGGCCCTTTACAATCAAACATATATACCCGACAGGAGCTGTCATTATTATTGACGATAATGGAGGAGAGAGGACTGTAAATGGCCACAGATTAAAAAAGTATCACACTCTGGCAGACAAGTTATCAAGACAAACCATAGAGATTCATGACCCTATAAAGTCAGCATAGCCGGAGCAAAATCTTGTCGAGCCAGCGACGTTAAACCAAGGCGCTTCTTGGGAGGCAACCCAAGGCCTGAATATCACCTTCCCTAATTTTTTCTAGCCTTTTCTTTTGTTTTTAAACACCCTTTTGTTTATCTTTGTTTTTCCTTTTTCTTTTGCTTTCTTTAAATCCAAAAATACATAAAAATCCACATGATCTTGAGGTCAAACAGTCTCGAGACCGTTTGGGCCCTCGCGGTCTCCAGACCGTGAGGCTCCTCGCGGTCTCACGACCGTGAGGCTCCTTGCGGTCTCAAGACCGTGAGGTTCCTCGCGGTCTCAAGACCGTTTGGATCCTCGCGGTCTCAAGACCGTTTGAGCTCTCTCGGTCACCTGACCGAGAGGGCTCCTAAAAACCTATAAATATACCCCCCACCTACGTGTCCCTCTTCTTGATTCCCGAATTCTCGAACTCTCCTGTTTCATTCCACTCTGACCTTCGTCTCTACACTCCCGCGCGTCGCTGTTTCAAGTGCTTCGCCGACGACTCAGCTTCGTCGTCGTCGTTCTCGACTTCATCATTGTCGTTTCTAGCTCGTCGTCACTCCCGGCTCGTCGTCAGCTCTGCAGCAGCTAACCCTTCACCGACCCACCGACCGCAGTGACAGGTTGACGCATCACCGTTTAAAACTCGCGTTCAAGCTCCTTTCCGTCGTTGTCGCCATCATCATTTCCACAGCTCTTAGCCGACGAACGGCCACGCGGTTCGTCTCCCTCGCGGTCTCAAGACCGTTTGGATCCTCATGGTCTCACGACCGTTTGGGTCCTCGCGGTCTCAAGACCGTTTGGACCCTCGCGGTCTCAAGACCGTTTGGATCCTCGCGATCTCAAGACCGTTTGGATCCTCGCGGTCTCAAGACCGTTTGGATCCTCGCGGTCTCAAGACCGTTTGGATCCTCGCGGTCTCAAGACCGTTTGAGACCAAACGGTCTCAGGACCGTTTGAACTAAATCAAACTAATAAAACTCAAATTCAAAATAATTTTACTTTGTTATAATTTCAAAATTTAAGATTTCTAACTTTTGTTTCTTATCAATTATTTCAGAATGACTTCACCTGCTAAGCAAGGACCAACAGACGCTCCCTTCTGGACAAAAGAGAAGCTCATTGCTGAACGAGCAAATCTGCAAAGCATAGTTGACAACTTCAAAAGGACTGGAAAAGTCCCAGCAGAAGTGAACCTGACTGCTGTCATGAAGGACATCAAGCGAATCAACCGCTGCCTAGATGAAGAACCTTCTGACGAGGAGGTCGAAGAGACCTCATCCGACGAGGCCTCCGAATACCAGCCTTCCCCTGAGAAAGAATCACCCACTACAAAATCTAAGGGGAAGAGATTGGCTCAAGAACCAACAACTGAGCCAACATCTAAGAAGAGAGCCAGGAAACAGGTCCACCCTGCCTGTGCAAGGGAACAAATCCTAGCATGGTGCATCCCACCATCCTCCACCACCGTCACCAACCCCGCCACAATAACTGTTCCTATTTTTCCTCCCATCACCACCACAACACCACCACCCGAGAACCTTCACCTCCAAATCATTCCCCCCATAAGCCAACTCCTTAAACCGACCAAGTATGTCTGCCCCAGCATACTGATGAAGATGGGGATCTACCACAGAATCCTCACTCTTCTTGACAATTCTAACCTTTCCCGGCTCTGCTTTGTATCTGAAATTTCCTACTCTGAGCCAACTACTGAATTCTTCACCTACTTCAACAAAGAAGTGGTGGACATCTTGGATAAAGAAAGGGACGGTGGTGACCGTAGAATAACCTCCAGATACTTCAACAATGAGGTGGTCATCACCGAAAATGTCCTGAACAAAATTTTCATCGACAATAAAGACCAGCTGAAGAATGCCAAAGCTGCTGGCACAGACCACCCCAGTTTCAACAAGCATAACTTCTGGAAGTCATTAACGGGGTTACCAACCTTTGATGCAAGGACAAGCAAGGCCTCCAACGTTCATTCTGGCCTAGTGCGCACGTTACACAAAATTATCGTCGGCGCACTTTTCCCTAGATCCGAAGGAGGAAATGTTCTCATATCCGACCTTTTTGTCCTCTGGTCAGTCCTCAACGGAATGCCTGTCAACATTGGACGGCACATGCTGATCAAGCTATCAGCCTTTGCCCTCGGGAAAGAAATCTGCACGGGTGGTCATATCACATCTATCATCAAATATCTCAAGATGGATAGACTTCTACCCAAATGCAGCCCAATAAAAGGCGACATTCTTACCAATGAACAGACACTAAAGAACTCTTACATCTTAAAGGATAAGGATGGAAGGTTGAACTACGTGTTCTGCCCCACAAAATCTTCAAGAATCCTACTCCCACTTCCAGAGCTTGCTGACTATGATAAAGACAAGCTCCTATTCATTGAAGATGAGATCGCCAAAATCATAGCTTCAGTCAAAGCCAGAGAAAAGAAAGCAAAGGCAGGGCAGGCAGAGCTTAGTATAACTGCCCTGGCAGCTAAAACAGCAAAGCTCCTAGTCAAACGACCTTCTAGAAGGCTCGTCAAAGCTCATGAGCTGTCAGGAACACCCACATCGAAACCTAACCCTGAAACTGAACCCCCCCTCCCTGAAGAAAATATTACATCCTCATCACTAGACTCTTTTATAATGAGTCTAAATGCTGAGCTCAATACCACCTCTCCACCTTCCACCACCCCAATATCTACCCCCCCCACCACCATCAACCACCCTTCAATCATCCTCCACTCCACCTTCCTCTACCACCCCTCCACCACCTCCACCCTTCTTTACTTCGGGCACCCCATTCTCCACCACAATGCCCGAATTCTCCTCCTTCACATCCACCGACTTTCCATCAACATTCCTGGATCCATTTCCCTCTTCGGGAATGCCACCATTTTTTCCATCCTCCACCACCCCGACATCGCTGGTGACCCCATCTACAGTCACCACGCAATTCGCGGGTCCATCAACAGTGTCTTTTCCGCATGACACTATCATTCCACCCCGACCCCAGCCACCTCACCCTTCGTTCACTGGGGTCCCTTTTACTAATGTCTGTGAGGAATTCGGACGTCAATTTGACACCATCCGAAACCTCCTCACCGACCCATCTAACATTTTAAATTCTATTTTTGCATGCGTGCAGGGTCTAACTAAGCAGGTTGCCCAGATCAGCGAGCAGAACCGCGCCATGCCAGGCATCCTCCAAGGAATCCAACAACGTCAAGCTTCAGTGGCCAAGCAAGTCGACCACATCGACGGCCACTGCAACAACTTGCCCAAGTTGATCCAGGGAGTACAACGCCAGCATGAAGTGTTGGCAAAGCAAGTCGATAGGATTTCCGCGCAGACTTTACCTTTGCCAGAGACCTTACGTGAGCTGAAGCAACAACAACAAGCTTTCAGCACGTGCATGGATGACATCACCACCACCCTCACGCAGCTACATAATCGCCAGGAGGAGTCATCAAATAATGAGCTCATTCAGCTAAGAGCTCAAGTAACAGATCTCACAGCAAGACTCCTCTCGGCCGAACAACGTTATTCAGATCTTAAAGAAACCCACGAAGCACTGCTCAAAACACACGAGCACGTGCAAGTGGAATATGATGAACTCCAATCCATCCATCGTCTGTGCAAAAAGAAAGCACAAAAGAAGACAACTAACGACGATGAAGATGATGCTGATAATGATGACGATTCTGATTCTTCGGCGGACTCCACCAACAGTACCTCCTCAGATGAAGACTCTGACAAACCAGATGATGCTGGGGAGGGTCCAAGCCAAGGAGCAGAACCCAGACAATAAAAAGATCACCATGACGGTGATAAGGATCCCAACTCCCCACACCATGATAATGTTAATATATCGTATGGGGATCAATTTCTTGACTACTCTGCTATGGGATCCATCGGGGAAGCTGCTAAAGACGCAGCCTTCACCGAGTTCCACCAATGCATAATCGGAACCGGCACCACCCCCCCTACAACAGCTGTCTTACCCCTCTCAGCGCCCACCATGACAGCAACCTCTCCCCTCGACGAGTACGAATCAGAACGAGTGCAATTAGATACTGATGAAGAGCTCGATTCTGCCTTGGACTCAGACAACGACACTCTTGGCTCTGAGGAAGCCCCAGAAGTACATCCTCCCCCCCCTACAGGAGCTTTCCCCGCCACCACCCCTGCCGCACAAAATGCATGACCTTGATATGGCGGCCATTTCCACTTTAGATGCTCAGGATATCTTTATACTGAATACTATCGTGGACGATACAAAGGCAGGAGATGATATTATCTACCACAACACTAAAACGAAGCGCAAGTTGGCACGTGAAGATTTTCGCAAAATCCTGCGACCTGGGTCGACGATGCCAATGTCTATCTTCCGTGTCCTCCTCGCCAACTGTATCGAAATTTATAGAAGCCACAAGAGGAAGCAGCCTGTCTTTAATGCCTCACCCGCCCTATCCTTGGGCCTCCTATACAAGGATATCCAAGAAAAATCCATCGAACGTCTGCGTATCGGGCTAGCACGATGAGCACATTATCTTACTGTGCCATTCCAAATTTTAAACCATTTGCTAGCTATGATTGTCGATACAGAGGCTCGGGACGCCACGGTTTATAACTTCTGCAGCACCGAGCTACCCGCCGGCACGATAAACTTTGTGGGTGAAGCAGCCGGCGAAGCAAGATGCATACCCTTTCGGCTGCTTAAGTTAATTTGGGCTGCACGCCCATCTCTCTGCCAAGACTGGAGCCAACCCTGGTTCAAAATTCTAAACCCTCCAGTTCAAGCCGCAGAAGGATCCGGGGATTGCGCTTTCTGCACCATTCGTCACATCCAAGCGCTGAACCAAGAAATCCCTTTCTCTGCCCTGGTCACTGAAGATTTTCATTCCTTGAGAGGACGTTATGCGATGGAGCTCATCTGCGACAGACGGTTCTTCAAGGACCAAACGATGGCACCAGATGATGTCCCTCGCTACCTCTTCTCTACTATCCAGCGACCGCAACGGCGACCCTTCCGCCAAGCTCTAAAAGAGTCAGAGAAATCAAAGGGACCGGCCTCCACTACCGAGCAAAGCAAAGACGTCAAAGATCTGTTGTCTTCCATCATACCATCTTTTCCAGACTTCGATCTCAGTGCTTGCAAAGGCCTATCCAGCTACGAACTACGTCTCATTATGTCAAAGCTTTCCGCCGAGAATGATGAGCTCGTTTTCATGTCTGGTGACATTCTTATAATGGCAGACACTCTGTGAGAATCTTTACAAATTAAAGGATCCCTCTCTGTTGGCCTTATGTCCACCTATCAGCTTCTACTCGGACAAGATCACCCCACAGCATACATGGCGTCTCCATATCTGAAGGATGATCTTTTAAAGCTAAAGAACTTCGGCGCAGCTGAAACACTAATCTCATATCTACAACACACAACACCGAAGTTCATCATGCTACCCTTCCTCTACCATGAACACTGGCTACTTCTGGTAGCAAACCTACCGGATGGAACAATTACAATTTATAACAGTTCTGATAGCCAGTACAACCCACGACAGAAAGTTTACGTCGTAACGCCAAAAACACCCACAGAGGTAGTGGCAAAAGAATGTGCTGAAAGATTAATTGATCTCCTTAGTCAGCACACAAAAGCTTATGCCAAAGAACACTTTCACCGCCCTTCCTTCTGCCACAAGTGTCCCAAGCAAATCCGACAATCCAACGACTGCGGCTTCCATGTCCTCTACTGGATGTTTACCATCTTAGTTCTTCAGAAACCAGTAGAGGATATGACTGACGTAGACTATCACGCCCTGCGTGGACAGTTTGCAGCTAAGCTCCTCCAAGCACCAGGGGCAAGCTCAGGATTAACCGACGCCTAAATGCCCTTGTCCATGCATCTCTGTACCTATCCCTTTGACACTCTGTGGACAGAGTGCATGATAAGTTAGGGGGGGAGTGCACTGGACAAGGGCGAGGTATCATCCTTCTCCAACTCTTCTAACTCATTTTTTCCCCGCACATCATTTTCAAACTTTCTATTCGTACTTAGACTTTTTCCAGTAATTTTTTCAATAAAACAACTTCTAAGTATAACTTTCATCATGGAAAGTATCACCCTTACCTAAGTTAGAGATAAAGCAGTCCTCATATAAATAATAAGATTAGCTTACAGGCTTGAAATGGTGAATCCATAAAATTCATTCACTATTGGTTTTTATACTCTTACTTCAATTCTATCTTAGATTCTTCACAGGTCAACTTCAAGGCCAAAGCAAACCATATAAACTCTCAAAGCTAAGAGGGAAATCAGGGAAATCCAAAATCAAGAAATCTCGCGAGCGGACCACCAATTAAAAATAAGTGCATGTCAGGAACCCTAAGAATAGTTTTCTTCTTTCAATAAAAGAGGCTTGGCCGTCCAATCAAAAACCCTAACAAAACCCACTTCCTAAGCCTGTGAGTATCGAATAAAAGCCAGAGTGTTGAATAAAAACATGAGAGTTGTGCCACGCATAAGGTCCTATATGAAGAGCCAACAAAGATCTCACCCGGCCGGTACATTCAGCTGCCCTCATGAAGGCAGATGTGTCGTGCCCGGTAATGAGATACTAAGGTTTCCTAATATATGAAAAGGTTGATAAAAGAGCTCACTCGGCCGGTACATTCAGCTGCCCTCATGAAGGCAGATGTGTCGTGCCCGGTAGTGAGTCTCTAAAAAGCATAGACAAACCCTTCCCCACTTGAAGGGGGAGCTACACAATAAGCCTTTTTAGCCAGCCCTCATACCCACTCTAGCTACCAATAGGTTTTCCAAAGAAGTATAAAACTGATTAGAGTCGATGACATGCACATAATAAGAAAGGTGGTCCCAATGCGAGATTCACGATATAAAAGGAACCTGAGATCCATGCAACTTTTGATACTCGAAAGAGTTAGTGTAAGCAGAAGCCCTGATAAGACCTCGGTACATCTCTGACCTAGAATTGAAGCAAGAGTATGGAAACCCTAATCAAATAAAATCGCCTCGCCATTACATGCCTTAGCTCTATCTAACTTGAGGACAAGCTAGACTCTAAGTTAGGGGGGGTGATAACCTCCCATTTTGTGACGTTATCTTATTAGTTATCTTTAGTTTTCCATACTCTTTCTTAGATAAACTAAATAGAATCATTAAACCTTCTTACTTTATTGCAGATACATCAATAAACTAACTTTTCCTCTTTTTCATTACAGAAAACACAAAAAAATTACAAAGACTCCTCATGGTCCCAAGACCGCGACAAGCCTCACAATCCCAAGACCGCGAGAAGCCTCACGGTCCCAAGACCGCGAGAAGCCTCACGGTCCCAAGACCGCGACAAGCCTCACGGTCCCAAGACCGCGAGAACCCTCACGGTCCCAAGACCGCGACAAGCCTCACGGTCCCAAGACCGCGAGAAGCCTCACGGTCCCAAGACCGCGAGAAGCCTCACGGTCCCAAGACCGCGAGAAGCCTCACGGTCCCAAGACCGCGACAAGCCTCACGGTCCCAAGACCACGACAAGCCTCACGGTCCCAAGACCACGAGAATCCTCATGGTCCCAAGACCGTGAGAAGCCTCACGGTCCCAAGACCACGACAAGCCTCACGGTCCCAAGACCGCGAGAAGCCTCACGGTCCCAAGACCGCGAGAAGCCTCATGGTCCCAAGATCGCGAGAAGCCTCACAGTCTCAAGACCGTTTGAGACCAAACGGTCTCAAGACCGTTTGGGCTCAACTTGAGCCTATAAATAGGACCTCAAGGGCCACTTCAAAAGGATCGAATTTCAAGACGCCCAAAGGCTGCCTCTCCATATCCAGAGCACTCTGGCCTTCCGTCCACTGCCCCAAGGCTGCCAATTTTGAGATCCGTGCTCATCATCAAACTACCTTCTCTCTCTTCTTTCTCTCCCCTCAACAAAGAAGGTGGGAAGAGAAGATCCTTCATCAAGGCAACCACGAAGTGCGAAGATCGTTGCTCTCTTCACCAAGGGTTCAACCTTCCCTCCTCCGTGGAGATGACGTTCTTTCTCTCTTCTCACCCCCTTCTTTGTCATGAGCGAGTAGTTTCATTCACTAGGGTGCGGGGAGTAGCCCCGCTACCCATGTTTTCATTTCATGCGATGTAATTCAATGACTTGTAATAGAGATACTTTTCTTTTTAGTTTGACTTCAATCGTTTAATGAATACTAGTTGCTTGATCATCAACTCGTGTTACATATTTTCTTTTGGTA
Organism: Alisma plantago-aquatica; assembly: GCA_963693085.1. Classification (NCBI taxonomy): domain Eukaryota; kingdom Viridiplantae; phylum Streptophyta; class Magnoliopsida; order Alismatales; family Alismataceae; genus Alisma; species Alisma plantago-aquatica. The sequence continues at coordinate 555,812,611 of OY856411.1, forward strand.
TGAATTGTCTATGTTTGTACCTTTAGATCTGAATATCGATTGAATGTTGGTTATGGATGTATGTAGTCACCATATGTCTGTTTCGGTGTCTAGAAGTGTTTTCATGAGTGGAGTAAACTCACCCCCATCGTTGCACTTTCATACTATGAAATGGAATCAATTGACGTATGAAAGTGCAACCTTGGTAAGGTCGAGGAACACATTTTATGAAGGAGTAATGCAAAGCATGTGACCATTCATTATGGAATGGCTGGCATTGCAATACTCCACACTTCTCGTAGCTAGTTATCCGAAAGGAAGCTAGGACTACAAGATACTAACTGATTTGTCTCTCTTTGCAGGTTATTTTGTTATGTTGCATGACTTGATCCATGAGTAGTGGTGTGAAACCCGATAACATCCTAGTGGTTTTTATCATTGTTTACAACCTTAATCTTTACTTTCTTGCTTTACTTTCCTTGCATTTAGCTTTAAAACCAAAATCAAACTTTCGATCTAAATATCAACCATTAAGTAGTTAAGTAAAACTAAAAACGTTTTCCATCTTGACTTCGTCAAGACCGTTGTCCTGAGGATTCGACCCTTAACTATACTACGATAAGACTTCCGCGTGTCTTAGCACACGTGGGTGGAGTTCTTACCATAGTACTAGCAAGGCTAAACCTAAGGATTCATCACCTTAGGATTTTTAGTGGTGTTGCAAAACTTCATCACAGCTCCATGCCCGACATGATAACGAACTCGATACGCTCCGCCCGTCAGGCGTGTCGCCCGAGAGGGTGTGCCGCCCGACTTGAGCGTATCGGCCAGGTCCTTGAGCGATACAGTCGCCCGTCGTGGTATGCCTCTTAAGAGAGCATGCCACCCGACACGGCTGTATCGGGCTAGACCCTTTGTCCGATATCGGGCGGGATGGTTACTGTAGCTTGTTGTCCTTCTACATCATGGAGGCGACACATATCTTTAATTCTGTTATTTACTTCTTTACTCATGCATTGTAATTAAGACCTTTAATGCTTATAGAAATAGAAATACTTACTTACTTGCTGCTCTATGCTTGGTGCAATATGTTGGATGATTGCTATGTTTGGTATCTGAACTCTAGCTTGCATGTTTTGGATCGCGTTTCACTTAGCTATCGAATCGTGTTTTCCCGTCGCAATAACTTCGAGAGTTGTGTTGTGGCTCTAGTGTTTGGTCCGATTCTGGAGTACGAGAGTGCCCGGAACGGAGTTGCTTTAGTAACCTTTCCACTCTAATTTGAGTCCGGTGACCCCTAGAGTGGAACCGATGCCTTGTTAGAGGTGCCCGCTTCGAGAGGAGGGGTACAGGATTTGTCCTACCGCCGCTTGCTTTATCACAGTTTTATCCTTCGTACCTCGCCTTAGCTCCGGGTGTATCCTTCTGTTTCTGTTGCATGAAAACTACTAAAAATTGTTAAATATCTAAAACCTTAAATCTTTCTAGTAACTCCACTTGGAGATAGTTTTCTTGTTTTGTTTGTGACATCTTTATGCTTCCCTCCTAGGGAATTCATCATCTCTTTATAGCTACCGGAGTGTAGCGTGTCGATTCTGGGTTCTCAACACTACCCCCCTTGTCCCTGTGTTCGACCCCGTAAACAAAGTTGCGGGGGCCTAGAAGGATTCAGGTTTATAAATGTAAAAGCTCGACTACCTCAATTCCGCATCCAATTTTAGGACGCGCGATTTAGGCCGGTCAACTTTTTGGCACCGTTGCCGGGGACAAGGCAAAGACGGTACTGTTGACGAATCCAAATCCACTAACTACACTCCTGTGCCTCAAGCTTAGAAATAAGCTTGACAGCACACTTTTTCTTTTATCATTTCCTTTTTCATTACTATTATTCTTAGCCTAAGCTAAATAATTCAATTTTTTTGATTTGATTTTTCGTGCCATTCTTTTAGGAACCCTGAAGAACAGATCACCGTTTCACCAAGCTCCGACACCATTCAACCAATCAACAGAGCACAATCATCGACATTATGCCTCCCCGCGTCAACCCGCAACACGTTGAAGGGGAACAACATGGAAGGCCTAGGGATGAATCACCTCCGCCAAGCGACAACGATCTCTACGACGGAAATGATCAGCAGGAAGATCAGGAATCAGAGCACTCCGAGGAAGGCCACCCCCATGTCAGGCGTCATCACCGTCATCGACACAGGTGACACCAGCGCCAAGAACAACAGGGAGGCAGTAACAGCGATGACTCAGACGAAGAAGGGAAGACTCTAAGGGAACTAGCCTCCACTAAGGCCAATAATTCCAGATGCCCTGTCATCATTCCGTGATTCAACGCCGCAAACTTCGAACTCAAGTTGTCTGTCATCTCCATGATCCAAAACAAAAGCTTCAGAGGGAGTTCCAAGAATGACAACCCCTATCACCATTTGGATGCTTTTAAGAACATCTGTGATACTATCAAGATGAGGGGAGTTCCCCAGGAGGTAATCTATTGCAAGGGCTTCATCTTTTCTCTGGAAGATAAAGCTCTATCATGGTACCTAGGGTTGCCCCACTAGGCTCTGAATGGATGGGGAGCATTGGCGGATGCATTCGTAAATAAGTTCTACCCAACTGAGAAGACAGTGAGAAACAGACAAAGGATAACGTCATTCATGCAAAAGCCTATTGAGAATCTCCATGACGCTTGGGAGCGATACTAAGAATATCAGAGGGACTGGCCTCACCACAACTACAAGAAAGGGTTCTTGATCACTACCTTCTATAATGGCCTGACTCCAGAGGAAAGGGTTTCATTGAACGCAGCAGCAGGGAGCGACTTACTAGGGAAAAAGCCGAGCAGGTCTAAAAAGATCATCAAGAACATGGCCGAGCTGCAAGCCGGCACTGACTATGACAGATCTGACCGGGGCCAAGCTAAGAAGGGTAGTGAAGGATCTTCTTTTGAATCCAAGGGGCTGGAGACAATCACTTCTCAGATCCAGAGGATAGCTATGGATGTAAAGCAGCTAAAAGAATCTGGCGGAAAGGGTAAGAAGCAAGTTGAAAAGGTAATGAAATGTGTAACGTGTGGAGAAGGCGGACATGGGGTAGACAATTGCATCTACACCCAACCAGACGCATCAAGTGATTCAGAATCTGAGGATGAGGAAACTGAGAAGGTGGCCTTTGTGAATTTCAAAAGGCCGGACCACCCTGGTTTCATCTATGGCAACAAGGATGCAGCTGAAAATGTGCATCAGTTGCAAGGCGCCTCCAAGTAACCTCAAGCTTTAGAACAAAGGGGAGGACCAAGCCAATACCCCAAAAACACTCATTTCCCATCGAGCAAAGGGAACTTCCAAGCACAGGGGAAGTATCAAGGGCCTAACCGAGAACAAAGCAAGGGCATGGGGCAGGCAAGGAGCTGATGGTCCTTAAGAGTGTGCACGGGATGGAAGAAACTGCTTCGCCTAAAGCCACAGAAGGAATGATCAAAAACTTCGACTGTTTCTCATGCGCCACGCTCACGCAAGAGCAGGTAGATGTAATCCTTATAAAGTTAGCAGATGCTACCCCAAGGAATGTCATTTACAAGGCGGGCAATGTCGTAGTCCCTATTGATGAATTAAGGGACGTGGTTAAAGAAGGAGGATTTTTGGCGATATCGGTATTAACCGCTTGCGTCCAAATTTTACAACCAAAGTTCGATCACGCATATATAGCCCATCCTATGTTGTTTAACGACGTTTGCCTAGCCGACGAATCAGGAGCACAGAAGCTTTTCATGGAAGAGTTGGAAAGCAGAGTCCCTAGCCAAATCTTTCTGCCAATTCTTCATTATAACCATTGGACACTCCTTACGGTGTACACCCAGCAACGAGCAGGAATCTTTTACAACAGCTCGGACGGCAACAACAACCATCCAGTGCCGTGTACATCAGAACCGCTGTCATCCGTCGAACGCTTAACTCGGAAATACTATGACGGGGTGACAAAGATGATACAACCATTCCTGGACACACAAGCAAACAAATGGCATGAGCTTCAGTTCTGCCACCGCAGCCCACAACAGATCCCATTATCCAACGAATGTGGTATCCACATCCTGGAATGGATAGCGAATAAAGAGACGCCTGACCAGCTCCATCACATCGATTACCATAGCAAAAGAGGAGAATATGTGTGGGAGCTTTTATCTGACAAAGGCGCGCTCGTCAGCTAACCCTCACTGGATTAGCATTACCTTACCTAATCTACTTCACAACTCTGGGACAGAGTGTGGAGTAAGTTTGGGGGGGGGGTACCATGGTACCAGTGAGGGAGGTACAAAATTTCTAACTTAATCCTTTGATTCTTTTGTTTATCATGTATACATATACTTGTTCATATAAAACTCTTGGATACATATACATGTTCATATAAAATTTTAAAATTTTTGTCCCTATGTATATGTACAAAGTTTCTGTAATATTAGTAAAAACCCTGATGCAACTACTTGCCAAGTTTATTTTCTTTGTGCTAAAGGCGACGCAGGTCCTGTTATATCTTTTTGATAATGCTACTTCAAATGAACAAAAGAATATGTTTTGCCATGTCAAAAAATTTCAAAAATATAATAATCTCGCAAACAGCTAAGAGACGAGTATGGAGAAGGAAAAAGCTGCCCAAACAACAATAATCTCTTTGTTTCCCTTACCCGACAAAAAATCCTAAAAAGAGAGAGAAACCATATGAGAGTGAATAAAAGCATGAGAGTTGTGCCCAATAAAAGAAAAAGAAAAAAATATATACACACACTTGTTTTCCAAAAGTACCCATCTTTAGGCATGGTAGATCCGGGGCAGTGGTACGTAGCATGTGAAATTACTGCTCTAAAGCCAACTGGCTTGGACTGCAGGGACCACTTGCCCGTTAACGGACCCTTACCTGGATGGACCGATGGGAAACAAGAAGAAAACCCAAAAAGCCTTAGCCTACCCTATACACAACTTTTCTGCCCCAAAAATAAAGCTGTTTAGTGTGTAAGCTAACTTCGGAATCATACAATAAAGTCTCGCAGAAGTTGTAGAGAAAAATCTTACTTAAACAATAAGGCAAGAAAAACTAAGTCTTTTGTTCGTATTGAAACAACATTATCTTTAAGGCATTACGATCTTTGTTTCACTTTTTGAACAAGAAAAGTTTTCCCAAGCAAGAAGAAGCGTCACAAAATAAAGTTTAAATATTGATTGAGGACAATCAAAACGCTAAGTTTGGGGGAGTTGATAACACCAATTTTTGTGATGTTTTTGGCCTTTATTCTGTTATCAAAACTGCCCTTTTCTGCTGTTTTCCTCACTTTTATATGCATTTTCGCAATAATTGGCCAAGCAATGCTCTCAATCCAATACTTCCACCTTTTGTAGAGTTTCCTCCCTGTTTGGCCCAATTAGTACCAATAAGGCCGTTCCGGCCCGCAAATAAGTCCAAACTGTCTCGCCCCCCTGACGCCTGATACACACGCTAACCGGCAAGGCTGCGCGATACGAAGACGAGCGATGCAAGGATGCCACGCGAGAAGGTACTGATGGACGACACGCCTCTTTACCCGACGGGGATCCAAGCACGCCGCACCTACTCCATGTGTCACGCCCCGATCTCACATTAACCACAGACCACAAGATTAGGGCGCGACAGGATGGGATTATCATATAAACAAATCACTGCGAACTTTTTCTTTTTATAACCTCGTAATGACATCCGGATTATTGTTGTAAACTAAAACATAATAAACTATTGCGGAAGCATTTCAACTAAACTGGCTAGAGAAAGTAAACAGAGTTTACAACATGTAACATTGTTTAACAGAAAGTAAACATAACAATTAATTTACATCTTTATACACATTACACATACACACTCTCTCTCACCCACACCATGTCCCAAAGACCGAGGGGAAGGGACTAAGAGACCACTATCTAACTAAACTAATTACATATACCTTCTACTGATTAAGCGTTAGGACGAAAGGATCCTTCAGATTCCTGCTGCTGACGATAACCTGAAAATGTTTTGAGTAGAGGTATGAGCCTACTCGCTCAGTGAATAGCCTTTCATTTAGCTATCACTAAACAACTCATCAGGTTTATAGAATTGAAATAAACATAAATACAGTACAAGCTGGGCAGTTCTAATGACATAGCAGACTACAAAATATAATCACATTTCTATGCAACAACAGGTAATGTAAACCAATAAACAGATATAATGAATTGGCACAAAAGTTCATATATATTAATTTACTGTGATCCTATATGATTACCTAATTATATTATTATTATGCCCTAAATATATGCAGTGTACTCTGCATATAAAGATCCGCAGCAAGTTCATGCTACGGTCCCACCGTACAAGACTTAGCGACACACCCGGGAAATGCTAAGTCTGACTGCTGTCCTGGTCTGCTACAGGACTCTCAGGCTCACACGGCCTCACTGCACTCTCAAAAGAGTGTACTCTAGACTCCTCCTTGAACCTGAGCACACAGGCGGAGAGTCGGGGTTACCACCGTGACACACGCACGGATTATTGTTGAATAACCCCCATATACTCCAGTGCCACCGTGACACACGCACGGATTATTGTTGAACACTGCCTTTCTGCCCTCGTGCCACCGTGACACACGCACGGATTATTGTTGAACACGAGTCACCGACCATCTAGACACACGCTAGGTAGGTCGTTTCACCCCAAGGTGCAGACCTCACGAGGGGTTCTACGGCGTTAGGGCACCTAAGTCTATTAACTGATTAACAAATAAACATTTAAACAGGAATATCACATTTACTGATTTCGTATCAAATCACAATACACTGTCATTCTAAACCGACAGAGCAATATATTTCAAATCATTGTAATTTCTGATAAAGTCTCATACCATGCATTCAAGCAAATTAGAAATGCATAAATATCCCAACTTATTTCAATTTGGCACATACATAGTGAATTTACGTAATTGAACATCTTATTGCACAAATTAAAGAAATTTACTTCACATATGAGAATCATACTCAACAATTATCAATTCTCTAAATTTCTCGAAAAACGTGCACATTATCCCAAATCCTGGTTTGTGCATCACTTAACTCAATTAAGAGTTAATTACCTATCACAACACAATTTAATAACAATACTTGAGAATTTCTGGTAATATTTCAGAGAAATGTGCCATTTCATGTAAATATCAATTTACACATATTAACGTCAAAAGATATATACAATTTAGGGTTTTATTGCATATTTTATTTATTCATATCAACTTTGAAATCGTACATCTGATAATTTATCAGAAATCCTTATTGTCTGGGTTCATACCCAATCCATACCATTTTTAGACATAAATTTCTAATTTCAACATTCAAATAAGCAATTTAGGTTCCAATGAACCATATAAATCTACCGATTCAATCCACACTGATCAATTGCTAAATTTAATCATATAACAGCGTCTAGAAGCAATTTATGAAATAAAAAGTCGGGCGACGCCAAACGCTGCCCGACGCCTGATAACGCCTGTTATCAGCGTAATTCGCGCACATAACTGGAAATATTCAAACGCCTGAGTTATTTAATGATAATTAAACGAAACGCTACTCACAGCGATTTGGTCTATCTGGATTCGTCCGAAGATGTATCCAGGGCCAGATTCTGGGCGAATTTGGATCGTCTTCTATTTTTGAATTATCTCTGCTACAGTGACGCTTGTTTACAGGTTGACGGGAAGAGCTTGGACTCTTGACTGGAGCTAGCTAGAAGCTTCGCACCCTTGCTTGGTCCCCAAAACAGAGCTAAGGAAAGCTCCCTTTCCTGCTGCTGGCGCCCCCACGCTCCCTTCTAGCTGCTGCTGCTCAAGAGCAGCCATGGCTGCTGGCCATTGGCCAAACAGCAGGTGGCCGCTGGCCACGGAAGGAGGAGGTAGGGGAAGGGGAAGAGAAAGAGAGGAAGAAGAAGAGAGGAGAGGAGGAAGAAAGGAAGAAAGAAAAGAAGAAGGGGAGATGGCTGCTGGAATCAGCTAGGATCGCCCCTGCGATCTCCTGCGGAAGTCGGCCCTTGCGCCGCTTCAAAAGGTTGGAGAAGATAAGCGTGAACTGAAAAAGAAATAAAAAGATCGTTTATAAGTAAGAATTTTTTTTGGGAAAATTGCCAATTTGACCCCAGGAACTGAAAATCCTCATAACTTTTTCCTCGGAGGTCCAAATAGCGTGATTTCTTTTGCATCTTTTCGAGTGCAAGATACTCTACAAACCCAAGGCATAAAACAAACTAATTACATTGTTTTTCTGATTCAAATTTCCAATTGCATCTAATTATCACTTTACTCAAATTAATCACCTTAATTATGCACTAATCAATCTTATGTGCTTGATTCAACTAAATCAAGTTATTGATTCACTAACTACCTCATGAGCACATAAATTAACTAAAATAACTTTAATTAGGCTCAAATTATAAAGCTTACCAATAAACTTTGGAACAGGTCATAACAATCTCCCTCCCTTATAAGAATTTCGTCCCGAAATTCCTAAAAGAGAAAGGGAAACTTGTTACGCATCTCAGATTCAAGTTCCCACGTAGCTTCTTCTAGATTATGATTCCTCCATAGAATTTTCACTAATGGTATCTCACGATTCTTAAGCTTCTTGATCCTCTGATCAACTATCTGGATTGGTCCCTCAACATAGGACACATCTGATCTAAGTTGTGCAGGTTCTGGGTCAACTATCTTTTCCGTACCAGGGTAACATTTCTTAAGCATAGACACATGAAACACATCATGAAGATTTGCCAACTCAGACGGCAAATCCAACTTGTAAGCTACAGGTCCAATCCTCTCAACAATAGGATATGGGCCCATGTACCTAGGAGTCAATTTACCTCTCTTGCCAAACCTTAGCACTCCCTTCCATGGTGAAACTTTCAGATAAACTTCGTCACCAACCTCAAACTCAAGAGGTCGACGTCGTCTTTCTGCATAACTTTTCTGTCTGTCCTGAGCAGCTTTCAACTGCTCCCTGATCACAGATATCTTCTCTGTAGTCATATCGACTATCTCAGGTCCAAGAATTTCTTTCTCGCCAACCTCGTACCAACAAATTGGTGATCTACACTTCCTGCCATATAGAGCTTCATATGGGGCCATTCCAAGACTAGAATGGTAGCTGTTGTTATATGCAAACTCTATCAGGCTTAAGTGTTCTTCCCAGTTACCTCTGAACTGCAGAACGCATGCTCTCAGCATGTCTTCAAGAGTCTGAATGGTCCTCTCAGATTGACCATCTGTCTGCGGGTGAAACGCTGTACTAAACCTCAGCTTTGTGCCCAACGCACGATGTAACTGATTCCAGAATCTAGATGTAAACTTAGGATCTCTGTCAGAAATAATGGAAACTGGAATTCCATGTAATCTGATTACCTCATCCACATAAATCTTGGCCAGCTTTGGAACATCAAAGGTCGACTTGACAGGGAGAAAGTGAGCAGACTTAGTTAGTCTATCCACAATCACCCATATCGAGTCCGAACCTCGAGGCGTTCTGGGTAACCCTACCACAAAATCCATCGTGATGTGTTCCCATTTCCATTCAGGTATAGGAAGCGACTGCAAGGTACCAGCAGGTTTCTGATGCTCAGCTTTAACCTGCTGACACACTCCACATCTAGCCACGTACTCAGCCACATCTCTTTTCATACCAGACCACCAGTACAGCTCTTTGAGATTCCTGTACATTTTCGTGTTACCTGGATGCATAGCATACATAGAAGCATGCGCTTCTTCAAGAATCTGCTCTTTCAGCTCACTGTTCCCAGGTACACACAACCTGTCATGAAGATACAACACACCATCGTCAGAGAACCTGAATTCTGACCTTTTACCTTCCGACATATCCTGGATAACCTGCCACAATTCGTTATCACTCTGTTGCAACACCTTAATTTGATCATAGAAAATAGGTTTGACTTGCATCTGAGCAATCAACCCACTCTGTCCTGTCACATCCAAGTCTAAGTTCAATTTTCGCATATCTACAAGCAAGTCTCTCTTGAAACATGCCATAGAAAATGCATCTGCAGTTGAACTTGACTTTCTACTCAAAGCATCTGCTACAACATTCGCTTTACCAGGATGGTAATCGATTGTCACATCATAATCTTTAATCAGCTCAAGCCATCTGCGCTGTCTCAAATTTAAATCCTTCTGAGTGAAGATATACTTCAGGCTCTTATGGTCTGTAAATACCTGACATGTCTCACCATATAGATAGTGACGCCATGTCTTAAGAGCATGAACTATGGCAGCTAACTCCAGATCATGAGTAGGGTAGTTCTCTTCGTTCTTCTTAAGCTGTCTAGATGCATAAGCCACAACTTTGCCTTCCTGCATCAGCACACAGCCCAAACCTCTCCTGGAAGCATCGCAGAACACTGTATAACCTTTATCTGCCTCGGGCAAAACCAACACTGGCGCTGTGGTCAACTTCCTCTTCAAGATCTGAAAACTCTTCTCACAGTTATCAGACCAAACAAACGGTGCATTCTTCCTCGTCAAACGTGTCAAGGGTGATGCTAGCACACTAAAGTTCTGTATAAACCTTCTGTAATAGCCTGCTAAACCCAAGAAACTTCTGATCTCAGTAGGAGTCTTAGGTTGTTCCCACTGAAGCACAGAATCGACTTTCTTAGGATCAACACTAACTCCATTTCTCGAGATAACATGTCCAAGAAATGCTACCTCAGCCAACCAGAACTCACACTTGCTAAACTTAGCATACAGTTGGTGTTGCCTCAACAACTGCAACACTACTCTCAGGTGTTGCTCATGCTGTACATCGTCTCTGGAGTAGATCAGAATATCATCTATAAAGACTACAATAAACTGATCTAGGAACGGTTTGAAAATCCGGTTCATCATATCCATAAAGGCTGCTGGGGCATTGGTCAGCCCAAACGACATAACCAGAAACTCATAATGCCCATACCTGGTTCTGAAAGCTGTTTTGGGAATATCAGAAGCCTTTATTCTGAGCTGATGATATCCAGATCTCAAATCTATTTTAGAGAAGATCGTCGCTCCACGTAACTGATCAAACAGATCATCTATTCTTGGCAATGGATACTTGTTCTTAATAGTGATCTTGTTCAGTTGCCTGTAATCTATACAGAGACGCATGGTACCATCCTTTTTCTTAACAAACAGGACTGGAGCACCCCATGGTGAAAAACTGGGTCTAATAAAACCCTTATCCAGCAATTCCTGCAGCTGCACCTTGAGTTCCTTCAACTCTGCAGGTGCCATTCTATAGGCTGGCAGTGCTACTGGATGACTATCTGGATATACCTGAATTTCAAAATCCAGGTCTCTGACAGGAGGTAAGCCTGGCAAATCTTCTGGAAAAACATCAGAAAACTCACTAACTACCGTCACATCATAAACACTGGTGGTGTTCTTTTCTGCTCTAGTGTCAACCACATGAGCAAGGAACGCTTCACATCCTTTCTGTAGCATCTTATCAGCTACTGCAGCTGATACAATGCACGTAGGCAGAACTTTCCTGTCTCCAGTAAAGACACAAGAAAATTCACCTAGTTGAAAGGTAGCTTCCTTCTTCCAACAATCGAGTTGCACTCGATATGTCTCAAGACAATCCATACCCAAGATGACTTGAAAAGTATTGACATCCAAGGGTATGAGATTAGCAGCAAAGGTGTAACCTCCAAAAGATAACAAGCATCCGGGACAGAACTCAGATAAAACTGTTGGTCCACCTAGTGGAACCCTCAACACTAACTCATCTATCAACTCTTGAGTTAACATATTAAGTTCACCAACTAAAGAGCGTCGTATGAAAGAGTGAGTAGCACCCGGATCTATCAAAACTGAAACTGGTATACTATTAAACAAAAGCATTTCTCCTGTAACAACTTGTGAAGAGATTATACCTTCCTGAGGTGTCAAAGAGAAGAAACGCGCTGAAGCTCTCCCTCTGCCACGCTGTCCTCTCTGACTACTTCTGCCACTGGGCACACCACCACCTCTAGAACCAGAAGCCACAGAAGAACTCAATCCTTCCACTGGAGGTTGTCTCTGGACATCATGAAACTGGGGCTGAAAAACTGGTGATGCTGCTGGTTGAAGCTGAGGGCAAAACTTCTTTTTATGTCCCATCTGACCACAATGATAACAACCTCGAAAGTCCGAACCCTGACACTGACCAGAGTGTGATCTTCCACAAGTATTACATACTCGCGTTTCCTGCCTCAGTGGACCAGTCACAGAGGTAGATGATCTAGATGGCCGCCCATAAGAAGAAGATGTCATCTCACCAGATCTTGGTCTGCTGAAACAACCAATACTGCGTCCCAACTTGGAGAAGAAACCTCTACCTCCACCTCTGTACCCACTACTGGACTGTCTTCCACTAAAGTCCGCAAATCTCTTCTTAGACTCAGGCACCTTATCCGCATTCACAGATTCTTCAACCTGTCTAGCAGCCTCAACAAACTCACCAAAGTTCTCCCTGTTCCTTCTGCTAGTAGCAGAAACTGTATGCCGAATTTCTGGCCTTAGCCCTTCCTGAAATCTTCTGCATCTTTCTATGTTGTCGGGAACAAGCTGCGGACAGAAGTTCGCTAATCGGGTGAAAAGCGCTTCATACTCAGTAACTGTCATGTTCCCCTGCTTAATGTTCTGTAATTGCCTGATCTTCTCATTAATGAAGGTAGGTGGATAAAACTTAAAATGAAACTCTTCAGAGAAATCCTGCCAAGAAAGCTCTGTACCTCTCCTCTTTTCCTCCACACTATGCCACCACAACTCTGCATCGCCTGTCAAAAGATAGACTGCATGATTAATCTTTTTCTCTTCTGAAAGCTCCATCAAGCGAAAGACCTTCTCTATCTGTCTAAACCATTCATCAGCCTCTGCTGGATCTGTAGTGCCACTAAACTCAGTGCCACCAAGCTTCTTTACAAGCTCATAAGATCGCATCAGATCCTTGCTGCTAGTAGAAGTAGAAGCTCGCCTATCAGCCTTGTACCTCTCTTTGGTTTCCAGAAACATCCTGTACATCCGGGATGCTTCATCCACGTGGTCACCACCACCTGGACCCAAGTACAGCGGATCAGGGCCAACATGGCTCTCGGCCTGATCATCACGATCAAAGCCTCTTCCTGCCATCTGCAATGATATAACAGAATATTTCCTGTTAGAAAACTACAGATAGAAGAAAGACACCTAAACCTTAATCCTATTGGTCTCTTATCGTCCCCTGACCTGGACTCTGAGTAACTATGTACTCAACCTAGGCTCTGATACCAAAATTGTCACGCCCCGATCTCACATTAACCACAGACCACAAGATTAGGGCGCGACAGGATGGGATTATCATATAAACAAATCACTGCGAACTTTTTCTTTTTATAACCTCGTAATGACATCCGGATTATTGTTGTAAACTAAAACATAATAAACTATTGCGGAAGCATTTCAACTAAACTGGCTAGAGAAAGTAAACAGAGTTTACAACATGTAACATTGTTTAACAGAAAGTAAACATAACAATTAATTTACATCTTTATACACATTACACATACACACTCTCTCTCACCCACACCATGTCCCAAAGACCGAGGGGAAGGGACTAAGAGACCACTATCTAACTAAACTAATTACATATACCTTCTACTGATTAAGCGTTAGGACGAAAGGATCCTTCAGATTCCTGCTGCTGACGATAACCTGAAAATGTTTTGAGTAGAGGTATGAGCCTACTCGCTCAGTGAATAGCCTTTCATTTAGCTATCACTAAACAACTCATCAGGTTTATAGAATTGAAATAAACATAAATACAGTACAAGCTGGGCAGTTCTAATGACATAGCAGACTACAAAATATAATCACATTTCTATGCAACAACAGGTAATGTAAACCAATAAACAGATATAATGAATTGGCACAAAAGTTCATATATATTAATTTACTGTGATCCTATATGATTACCTAATTATATTATTATTATGCCCTAAATATATGCAGTGTACTCTGCATATAAAGATCCGCAGCAAGTTCATGCTACGGTCCCACCGTACAAGACTTAGCGACACACCCGGGAAATGCTAAGTCTGACTGCTGTCCTGGTCTGCTACAGGACTCTCAGGCTCACACGGCCTCACTGCACTCTCAAAAGAGTGTACTCTAGACTCCTCCTTGAACCTGAGCACACAGGCGGAGAGTCGGGGTTACCACCGTGACACACGCACGGATTATTGTTGAATAACCCCCATATACTCCAGTGCCACCGTGACACACGCACGGATTATTGTTGAACACTGCCTTTCTGCCCTCGTGCCACCGTGACACACGCACGGATTATTGTTGAACACGAGTCACCGACCATCTAGACACACGCTAGGTAGGTCGTTTCACCCCAAGGTGCAGACCTCACGAGGGGTTCTACGGCGTTAGGGCACCTAAGTCTATTAACTGATTAACAAATAAACATTTAAACAGGAATATCACATTTACTGATTTCGTATCAAATCACAATACACTGTCATTCTAAACCGACAGAGCAATATATTTCAAATCATTGTAATTTCTGATAAAGTCTCATACCATGCATTCAAGCAAATTAGAAATGCATAAATATCCCAACTTATTTCAATTTGGCACATACATAGTGAATTTACGTAATTGAACATCTTATTGCACAAATTAAAGAAATTTACTTCACATATGAGAATCATACTCAACAATTATCAATTCTCTAAATTTCTCGAAAAACGTGCACATTATCCCAAATCCTGGTTTGTGCATCACTTAACTCAATTAAGAGTTAATTACCTATCACAACACAATTTAATAACAATACTTGAGAATTTCTGGTAATATTTCAGAGAAATGTGCCATTTCATGTAAATATCAATTTACACATATTAACGTCAAAAGATATATACAATTTAGGGTTTTATTGCATATTTTATTTATTCATATCAACTTTGAAATCGTACATCTGATAATTTATCAGAAATCCTTATTGTCTGGGTTCATACCCAATCCATACCATTTTTAGACATAAATTTCTAATTTCAACATTCAAATAAGCAATTTAGGTTCCAATGAACCATATAAATCTACCGATTCAATCCACACTGATCAATTGCTAAATTTAATCATATAACAGCGTCTAGAAGCAATTTATGAAATAAAAAGTCGGGCGACGCCAAACGCTGCCCGACGCCTGATAACGCCTGTTATCAGCGTAATTCGCGCACATAACTGGAAATATTCAAACGCCTGAGTTATTTAATGATAATTAAACGAAACGCTACTCACAGCGATTTGGTCTATCTGGATTCGTCCGAAGATGTATCCAGGGCCAGATTCTGGGCGAATTTGGATCGTCTTCTATTTTTGAATTATCTCTGCTACAGTGACGCTTGTTTACAGGTTGACGGGAAGAGCTTGGACTCTTGACTGGAGCTAGCTAGAAGCTTCGCACCCTTGCTTGGTCCCCAAAACAGAGCTAAGGAAAGCTCCCTTTCCTGCTGCTGGCGCCCCCACGCTCCCTTCTAGCTGCTGCTGCTCAAGAGCAGCCATGGCTGCTGGCCATTGGCCAAACAGCAGGTGGCCGCTGGCCACGGAAGGAGGAGGTAGGGGAAGGGGAAGAGAAAGAGAGGAAGAAGAAGAGAGGAGAGGAGGAAGAAAGGAAGAAAGAAAAGAAGAAGGGGAGATGGCTGCTGGAATCAGCTAGGATCGCCCCTGCGATCTCCTGCGGAAGTCGGCCCTTGCGCCGCTTCAAAAGGTTGGAGAAGATAAGCGTGAACTGAAAAAGAAATAAAAAGATCGTTTATAAGTAAGAATTTTTTTTGGGAAAATTGCCAATTTGACCCCAGGAACTGAAAATCCTCATAACTTTTTCCTCGGAGGTCCAAATAGCGTGATTTCTTTTGCATCTTTTCGAGTGCAAGATACTCTACAAACCCAAGGCATAAAACAAACTAATTACATTGTTTTTCTGATTCAAATTTCCAATTGCATCTAATTATCACTTTACTCAAATTAATCACCTTAATTATGCACTAATCAATCTTATGTGCTTGATTCAACTAAATCAAGTTATTGATTCACTAACTACCTCATGAGCACATAAATTAACTAAAATAACTTTAATTAGGCTCAAATTATAAAGCTTACCAATAAACTTTGGAACAGGTCATAACACCATGTGTCGCGCGATATCGGCCACCCACCTACAGGTGCTCCTCGCCAAGACGCCCGACAGCCGACCTCCTTGTACCGGGCGATACCCACGTCAGCCGACCACCAAATGAATGGTGGAAGGGAGGGCATGTGGCGCTTCGAGCACCATATCTGCTCCCGACCAGCTGCCTATAAATAGCAGCTACAGGGAGCCAAAAAGACGGCTTAGACAATTCGGACAAGGTTGATCACTTCAGGTTTCGGATTGTCGAGTGATCTTTGGAGGAGGCTGCGAGAGCAGGCGTATCGTGCTCCAGTGTTCGTACCGGGCGACACTAGGTGAGCTCTTCCTCATCCCGAGAGGGAGGGGATTGGTTCACCTAGGACTGTACCGGGCGACACTGGGAGCCGATATCGGCCGACGTAGATACACGACACGAGTGTCTGACACCAGTGCCCGGTAGTAGGATACGCAACTCCATGCCCGACACAATAATGAACCTGATACGCTCCGTCCGTCAGGCGTGTCACCCGAGAGGGTGTGCCACCCGACTTGAGCGTATCGGCCAGGTCCTTGAGCGATACAGTCGCCCGTCGCGGTATGCCGCTTGAGAGAGCGTACCCCCCGACACGGCTGTATCGGGCTAGGCCCTTTGTCCGATATCGGGCGGGATGGTTACTGTAGCTTGTCATCCTTCTACATCAAGGAGGCGACACATATCTTTAATTCTGTTATTTAATTCTTTACTCATGCATGATTATAGAAATAGAAATGCTTACTTACTTGCTACTCTATGCTTGGTGCAATATGTTGGATGATTGCTATGTTTGGTATCTGAACTCTAGCTTGCATATTTTGGATCGCGTTTTGCTTAGCTATCGAATTGTGTTTTCCCGTCGCAACAACTTCAAGAGTTGTGTTGTGGCTCTAGTGTTTGGTCCGATTCTGGAGTACGAGAGTGCCCGGAACGGAGTTGCTTTAGTAACCTTTCCACTCTAATTTGAGTTCGGTGACCCCTAGAGTGGAACCGATGCCTTGTTAGAGGTGCCTGCTTCGAGAGGAGGGGTACATGATTGGTCCTACCTCCGCTTGCTTTACCGCAGTTTTATCCTTCGTACCTCGCCTTAGCTCCGGGTGTATCCTTCTGTTTCTGTTGTATGAAAACCACTAAAAATTGTTAAATGTCTAAAACCTTAAATCTTTCTAGTAACTCCACTTGGAGATAGTTTTCTTGTTTTGTTCGTGACATCTTTATGCTTCCCTCCTAGGGAATTCATCATCTCTTTATACCTGTCGGAGTGTAGCGTGTCGATTCTGGGTTCTCAACACTACCCCCCTTGTCCCTTTGTTCGACCCCGTATATCTACTTCGACCCCGTAAACAAAGTTGTGGGGGCCTAGAAGGATTCGGGTTTATAAATGTAAAACCTCGACTACCTCAATTCCGCCTCCAATTTTAGGACGCGTGATTTAGGCCGGTCAGTGTCTCCACCTGAGAATTCAACGTTGTCCCTGCTACTGTTGCTGCTACTGTTCTTCACCCGCTGTAGGATTTCTGCGTCTACCTAAAAAGTTGGAACCCACGTGGGTGAGACAATTGAAATTGCCCCAACGAGAGATATAACTCTCTTCCAAAAACATTATTATTGCAATTAATGGAATAAAACTGAGCAGAAGAATCATAAGTATTTAACAGCAGATAAATCAATTGTCTAAACAGATTAGAGCATTGTTCTATATTCAAGTCATATCAGCTTTATCTTGATAAAGCAGCATGTTATTCATCTCATAAGTAATTGAAGAACATATATAACATTTATCTATTTAAGATATGCTAAGTAAGGTATCATCAACTAGTGATTCTCATATTTCAATCTTAAGCAAATACGCTACACGAATGATTACATTTTACAATCATACTTAAGACCTGAGGAGATGAGGTATACCGCTCATACTCCAACCGACCATTGCGAAATCGAAATCGGTACCATACATAGGTCAATAGAAGAGCCGGATTCCCATGACCTCATCTTCCTCAGTCAGTGTGAGGACCAAATGCAGGACATCTTGTGTCTCTTCTAAATAGCTTTCCAGGGTATTCATGCAACATTGCTATTAGAGTTACAGTGGCATGATGTACTCTCTTCACAATCGAGAGATTTCATGTTTATCTCACAATGATCTGGTATTAACATCATCAGGAGATTAGAGATACATCCATCCCAGCATTCGGGAGATTAGTGATACATCCATCCCGACATGCAAGGAGATGGATATTACATATGTTTCTTCTATTCCTTACCGAGTGAATGGATGCAATTTGTGAAGATCATTATGGTGGGGCAATGCAATAAAATCACTTGAGTAGACACACCATCAATGACATGAAGCGCTCAGACTGGTACCCATCCTGAATTATACACAGCCTCACTACAAGATGTAGGATGTAAGAAGTTATACATGATAGACAAAACATACCCGAATTTGTCAGAACATCCATGGCGTAATGACCACAATGGAAGTCTTGAGCGAAAGTGAGAGGCGCCCGAAATGGAGCGTACGCCTTTGAGAAGATAAGAAGTTAGGAGTTTGTTTCTCTCTCCTTTTGGATTCTCCGGGAGATGGATTCAGCTACGACACAAAATCCCTAGAGAGAGGACCACTCCTTATATAGAATATCTTTTATTCTCTCCATCCATCATGAAGAGACACGTTGGTTATGGGAACCAACCCCAATCCCAACAGACACATCCCTTTAGGAAAACTTTTATTAAATATATTTATTTATTTTGGGCCATACTAAATAGGATTTTTAACAATTCCCCACTTGGCCCAAAATGCCATGGTGATAATATTCAATAATTTTCCTTTGATGCTAAACATAAACACTTTCATATATGAGAAGAAGATATGAGTCATTGCGGTTGATAATCAATAAATGATTACTTCCTTCTACACACCACAATATCAAAACTCGTATATGTAGTGATATTAAATTTATAAATAGGTTGACCTCAAAACCTATTTCTTGGTCCAACTTTATGTCAAAACAGACATTCTGTTATAACTAGTATTGAAATAGAAATAGCGAGTCAAATATGTGATCACACATTAAATATTACATTATCAAATCACATTAATCATTACACATCAAATGACTTTCTCAGACCCATATTCTTTACATGAGATGTATACAACCCTAGAGCTAGCCCTTTTGTAAGGGGATCTGAAATCATATATTGTGTACCAATGTGATCAATCACTATCATCTTGTTGTCAACTCGTTCATTAACAACATAGAGCTTTATGCCTAGATGTCTGCATGCAGTGGTGCTCTTATCATTATTAGTAAATGTGACTGCAGCTTCATTATCACAATATATCTGTATTGGCTTATGAATTGTATCCACAACTTTAAGATCTTCCATCATATTCTTAAGCCATATTGCATGTGATGATGTTTCGTGGCAAGCTATAAGTTCAACTTCCATGGTAGATGAAGCCGTAGTCTTTTGCTTAATACTTCTCCATGATACTGCACCACCGGCTAGTAGAAAATCATAGCCTATTGTAGACTTCCTACTGTCTAGACATCCTAAAAAATCTGCATCTGAATATCCCGTAACCTCAAGGTGGTTTGTCCTTCTATATGTAAGCATGTAATCCTTTGTTCCTTGTAGATAGCACATCACCTTCTTCACATCTCTCAAATGGTCCATGCCGGGGTTACTTTGGTAACGACCAAGCATTCCAGTAGAAAAAATGATGTCCGATCGGGTGTATATATGGAGATATTGTAGGATCCCAACTGCAGATGACTATGGTATTTTCCTCATTTCATTCCTTTCTATATCACTACTAGGATACTGCTTGTAGTTAAACTTATCTCCTTTAATTATAGGTGTAGGTCCAGGTGAACAATTTTTCATTCCATACTTCTCTAAAACTTGAGATATGTAAGCTTTCTAGGATATATCGAGTATGCCCTTAGCTCGGTCTCGATGTATCTCCATGTCGAGTACATATGTAGCTTCTTCCATATCTTTTATGTCAAAGTTAGAGGAAAGAAATTCTTTACTTTCATTTAACATAACAAGGTTATTACTTGCTAGTAGAATGTCATCCACATAAAGAATCAATATTATGAACTTATTCCCACTGACCTTGAGGTATGAACACCGATCAAAAACATTTGTCTTAAACTCAAAAGTTGATATAATGGTGTTTAACTTTATATACCATTATTGAGATGCTTGTTTAAGTCCATAAATTGATTTCTTTAATTTGCAAACCATACGACTTCTACTATTATCAATGAAACCTTCTGGTTGGTCCATATAGACTTCTTCAAATAAATCCCCATTCAAAAATGCCATTTTCACATCCATTTGATGTAGCTCAAGATCAAAATGAGCCACTAAGGCCATGATTACCCTAAAGGAGTCCTTTGATGAGACTGGAGAAAAGGTCTCTTTATAATCAATTCCTTCCTTTTGTGTGAAACCCTTCACAACTAATCTAGCCTTGTACTTCTCAATTTTACCATTTGAGTTCCTTTTGGTCTTAAAGACCCATTTACAACCAATAGGTTTAATATTCTCTGGCAAAGGTACAAGGTCCCATACTTGATTTTTATCCATGGATGTTAGTTCCTCCATTATGGTATCAAACCACTTAGAGGAATTTTCACAATCCATTACTTGTGAAAAAGATAAGGGATCAATATCTTCAAAGTCCATGTTTGGCTCTTGAAGGTATACAACATAATCGGATGGAATGGCAGACCTCCTTGATCTTGTGGATCTTCTTAATTCAGCATTGGGTTCTACATTTTCTATAGGCTCTTCGGGTTGTCCTTCATCATGAACATTATCAACTTGTTCATTTACAACCTGACTAGGAGCATGATCCACTTCTATTGGCTCATCCACTTGACAATTATTCATAGGAATAATTATTGGATAGCTTAGACAAGTTTGACTAGGTGCAGGTGTGACTGAATTATCCTACACTTCATCAAAAGATATATTTTGAAGTAGATCATTCCCACTGATTTGATGATCCTCCAAGAATCTAGCCTTACCATTCTCAACTATCTTTCGTGGGTGAGATGGACAATAAAATCTATATCCCTTTGACCTTTCTGGATAACCAATAAAGAAACCACTAGTGGTTCTTGGGTCAAAGGCCTTCTCATGTGGACTGTAAATTTAACTTCTGCACGACATCCCCATATGTGCATATAGTTCAAGGATAGTTTCCTTCCTGCCCATAATTCATATGGGGTTTTCTGGACAGACTTACTAGGAACCTTGTTTAATACATATACTGTCATTTTTGAAGCCTCACTCCACATTGAAGAAGGAAGGGATGAATTACAAATCATTGCACGAACCATTTCCTTTAATGTTCAATTCCTTCTTTCAGCTACACCATTTTGACTTGGCGTGCCTGGCATTGTATATTGAGTTACAATACCCTCTTCTTGAAGGAAATGTGCAAATGGTCCCTTTCTTTGTCCTATCTCAGTGAACCTTCCATAATATTTGCCTCCTCTATCATATCTGATTATCTTAATCACCTTACCTAATTGTTTCTCCACTTCAACTTTAAAGTTCTTAAAGGCTTGAAAAACCTCACTTTTGTCATTTAATAGGTGGAGAAATGTAACACCCCTTTCAAACATATAGGTAGAAACGGAAGAAACACCCACATTGTCTATAATATGGGGTACTCTAGCTCAAAAGGAATGTCACAATCATAATAATCATTGCAAATAAAGTAAACAAACACCATGCATTGATATTGAAATTGATTTATACATTGTTCACAATTGGTTTCTTGAATTGAAGCTAACTAGGATATACATGATTAAAAATAATTAACACATGAAGTTATCTATAACATCAGGATCTTCTATCGTAGATGGCACCCCACCATATGCATCTTTAGGAAACATTGATCTATTCCTTAAGATGACCTTCATATAGCCCTTTCTTGGAAGTTGCTTTGTACCTACGCGCATCACGCCCCCAGTCATGCATGAAAATAAAAACCCACATTAGAGTAAGCGGCATTGAGCATTATTAACTTGGCAATAAGGAAAAGCATGAAACTAATCGAATAATAGATTTAGATTCACATAACATAATATTGTTGGGTGATTAAAGTATCCTTGATACTTATGCACCAATGGTGCTCATAAGACCCGTAGGCTCAACATTAACATGATGAGGATAAAGTTATCCAACCTACTACATATTTCATCAATATCTTGGAAGTAATTAACTTTACTTGGATTTCATATGAACATGACATGAATTCTTGAAATAGCATTGAGGCATAACATTAAAGAAATAACTTTAGAGGAATCTTTGATGTTGCTAAGGTTTAATTTGAAACACATAACTATGCATATCATTCATCTTGATCATCCTAATAAATATAAGGCGATGAAAGCTAATACTAAATACTCAGTGCATGGATCTGCTTACCTGATCCTAAGGAGGTATACTAATAGTAGATGAAGTCCAGATCAGTCCTAATGTCCTGTGAATAGCATAATTTATGAATTAATTTTATTTTCTTAACATAGGCATATGATTCTTCAATTAAATTTGGAAATTGGGCCAGGGGTCTAGGTCTGAAACTAGGACCATGCGATATATCTAAAAAAAAAGATAAAAAATCATATATGGATTGTCCCCATATGAGCTCTAGATTATTTTCTATGATTTATTGAAGATCAGGTTAAAACTGGCCAATCAGAAGCTAGATAAATATTTAAATGCAATTTCTCAAACTTGACCTCGCGTAGGGGAAAAGATCAATGTGCCTTCCTAGCTATTTTCTAAGCATAGTGTGACAGAGTTGACTTGGTCAAAATCTCAGTTAAATCAAACACAGATGTTATCAAACAAACTTCATGAAATACCAGAAACGCCCTTAGATACATGATAATTCGATTTGGTTTGCGAGGGTAGGTGAGTAATTGCTCTACCTGGCTTCTTCTTTACTGCAATGGCGTCGAAGGTCCTGCTGGAGTGAGGAACCTCACATAGACTTCAACCCTCTGACTTGATACGATGAAAATAAGTTGCTAAATTGGTCCCTTGGGACGAGTCAACCTCAGTGAGCCCTTGTTGGGACTCCATGGGGCTCTGGAGCTATGGGTACTTGCTTCTACCCTGGCTGAAGAATAGAGAGGCTAGGATCACAAACTATGATTCAGCATAATGTCTGGGATTAGGGAAAATTGAAGGCATAGAAGGATGCGTCGTCACTCTAGGAACCAGGGGAAGGAAACCCCATGGAAAGAAGACCGAAAACCACCCCTAAATAGGTATGAACCATCCACTAATCGCTGGAAACAGAGCAATGGAGCTCGAACTAGAAAATGACACAACAAAGTGTTTCGAGTAAAACAAACATGGGTTCATCTTTGTGGTACCCCACTGACTCAGAAACAATGGCTTTCGTGGGCTGACTACGGCTGAGAGGGGTAGTCAGAGGTCAAGTTCCTCCGGCCAGGCATGGAGCTTTGTCGACCCAACAATGGGGTAATGGACAACATCCCAAAACACTGAAAAGTTGAAAATGAGGATCCCATGAAGCTTACGGGATCTAGAATTTGACTAGGGTGGTAAGAGAAACCAGCTCGACCTCATCATCGATGGGGAGGAATACCTGGCCGGCGGCGTTTCCTTGCGTGGCTTTGGCCAAATTGGAGGCAGAGGAAGCTTACTTGATAGCCGTCCTTGCTTTTTGGGTAGCTAGATCTTGGTCTGATGAACCTACTTGGCCTGGGGATGGCAGCGCCATGGACTAGAAGGAGAGCATTTTTGGGCATTTTTGCTATGAGCGGAGCTAGGGTTCGAGTGGGGGCTCTTTTAACTTGGATAGACCTCTTTGTTCCATTCATGGTGAGAAAAAGGGCAAACGTGGAGGGGAGAGAGAGAACGATCGGTCGGATTTGTTGCAGTCCATAGAACCTCACACGCGGGTTTAGTGTGAGGAAGGGGATGAAAGCCTTACCCTCCGATCGTTATCCAACAGCTCACAAAGAGCTTGATCATCTTACAGTGTGTGACAGGCCGGGCAAGGCTAAAACTAGGACAATCGACTGTATTATCGAGTGAATTAATCAAGGGAATGTCATTATCTTCTATTTTCTTCCTACTATCATTTGGGGCATCTAGGATTATTCAAATCTAACCAAATTTTATAGACAAGCTAATTCGACCATGAGGAATCTAATTATCCACTCAAATTTTGAATATGAGTTAGGCAAACATGTGTTTTACATGATTAGCTACTTAGGATAATTAGCACATTAATAATCATTAAAAAGAAATTTATTACCAAAATCTGAGGGAAACTCTATTATCCTATTATTTACTCATATACCAAATAGTGGGATACATTATACATGTATGTGGGTCCAAACTATCATTCAATTCCAACTAGTCACCATTGCATAATTAGGGTTAGGTTTTCATGCATTATACATGACATTAATGTGATTCAGTATTAATGTAAAAGATTCAATTCAATGTCCACTTGGCATATTTAGCTCATATTGGAATATGAATTAAGCATGGTCTCGACTTAAGTCAAAAAATGAGAGACAAATTCTTTGAACTTAGGGTTTCATCTTTTTTATAGTTAAGAGATTTTGGGACTAGATTTTGAGGGTCGTTACAACCTACCCACCTTATAGAAATTTCGTCCCCGAAATTTTGAAGTACTACCCACCTTAGGGTTTCACTTATTATGTGCATTTAAAATCTCTAATATTATCTTAGAGTCTCACTAACATACTTAAGACATGACTTACTCATAGTTAACATAATTTCATGAGAACTTGATTAACTTGACATAATTTCATAATATGATGATCTTTTACTTGAGTTGATATAGTCACTCTCCTGATTGCACCCACAGTTCTCACATAAGGCCGGTTAAGGCTCACATAAGGCCGGTTAAGGCTCACATAATGCTCCCACAGAGCTCATAAGGCCAATTAAGGCTCACATAACATGATGGAGAGGACAATTATCAACAGAACATGATTTCTTATATGTAGACATGATTTTTTCATAATTTCATAATTCATAAGCATAAAAATAACACATGATGTTTAATCTGAACATATAATCATAAAATGGAAGAGAACATTGTTTGGTAGTATGTGCATCATTTTTCTTTCGTATCCCTATCAAATTATCTACCCCTTGTATGCATATTTGGTCTTATTATGTAATTAATTATGTTTAGATGGCTATATGTCTCAAACTTTATTGTTAACTCTTGTCTCAGCACCTCCCTCATGCACATGTCCCATACCACATGCACTTGAGAGGGTGAGACAAGTACAATTTTGCACATAACATTCTCTCTACAAAACCCCATGAGCCTGTGTCCCATACCACAAACACGTGGGAAGAAGAGAGAGCATGCTATGTACAAATTCAAAGTTAACACAAAATCTAAAACATCTAGGCACATAACCCTAACCCATATCTAACTTGTGTCTTCTTACAAGACCCTACTTTGGTTTCCCATATCTTGAACTTAATATTATATACCTATGACTTAGAACATGTGGATGTGATTTCTACATGGTGGCCATCTACTTATTTTCTCTGATACCATTTTGTAACACCCCTTTCAAGCATATAGGTAGCAACGGAATCAACACCCACATTGTCTATAATATGGGGTACTCTTGCTCTAAAGGAATGTCACAATCATAATAATCATTGCAAATAAAGTAAACAAACACCATGCATTGATATTGAAATTAATTTATACATTGTTCACAATTGGTTTCTTGAATTGAAGCTAACTAGGATATACATGATTAAAAATAATTAATACATGAAGTTATCTATAACATCAGGATCTTCTATTGTAGATGGCACCCCACCATATGCATCTTTAGGAAATGTTTATCTATTCCTTAAGCTGACCTTCATATAACCCTTTCTTGGAAGTTGCTTTGTACCTGCGGGCATCACGCCCCCGGCCATGCATGCAAATAAAAACCCACATTAGAGTAATCGACATTGAGAATTATTAACTTGGCAATAAGGAAAAGCATGAAACTAATTGAATAATAGATTTAGATTCACATAACATAATATTGTTGGGTGATTAAATTATCCTTGATACTTATGCACCAATGGTGCTCATAAGACCCGTAGGCTCAACATTAACATGATGAGGATAAAGTTATACAACCTACTACATATTTCATCAATACCTTGGAAGTAATTAACTTTACTTGGATTTCATATGAACATGACATGAATTCTTGAAATAGCATTGAGGCATAACATTAAAGCATTAACTTTAGAGGAATCTTTGATGTTGCTAAGGTTTAATTTGAAACACATAACTATACATATCATTCATCTTGATCATCCTAATAATTATAAGGCGATGAAAGCTAATACTAAATACTCAAAGTGCATGGATCTTCTTACCTGATCCTAAGGAGGTATACTAATAGTAGATGAAGTCCATATCAGTCCTAATGTCCTGTGAATAGCATAATTTATGAATTAATTTCATTTTCTTAACACAGGTGTATGATTCTTCAAATAAATTTTGAAATTGGGTCAAGAGTCTGGGTCTGAAACTAGGACCATGCAATATATCCAAAAGAATGATCAAAAATCATATATGGATTGTCCCCATATGAGCTCTAGATTATTTTCTATGATTTATTGAAGATCAGGTTAAAACTGGCCAATCAGAAGCTAGATAAACATTTAAATGCAATTTCTGAAACTTGACCTCGCACAGGGGAAAAGACTGATGTGCCTTCTAAGCTATTTTCTAAGCATAGCATGATAGGGGCTGACTTGGTCAAAATCTCAGTTAAATCAAATGCACATGTTATCAAACAAACATTGTGAAATACCGGAAACACCCTTAGATACATGATAATTCGATTTGGTTTGCGAGGGTAGGTGAGTAATTGCTCCGCCCGACTTCTTCTTTGTTGCAATGGCGTCAAAGGTCCTACTGGAGCGAGGAACCTCACACAGACTTCAACCCTCTGACTTGATATGATGAAAACAAGTTGCTAAACTGGTCCCTTAGGATGCGTCAACCTCGGCGAGCCCTTGTTGGGACACCATGGCGCTCTGGAGCTATGGGTACTTGATTCCTCCATGGTTGAAGAACAGAGCGGCTAGGATCACAAACTATGATTCAGGATTATGTCCTGGATCAGGGAAAATTGAAGGCATAGAAGGATGCGTCATCACTCCAGGAACCTGGGGAAGGAAACCCCATGGCAAAAAGACCGAAAACCACCACTAAAATGGTATGAACCATCCATTAATCGCTGGAAACAGAGCAATGGAGCTCGAACTGGAAAACGACACAACAAAGTGATTCGAGTAAAACAAACCTGGGTTCCTTTGTGGTACCCTACTGACTCAGAAACACTGGATTTTGTGGGATGACTACGGATGAGAGGGGTAGTCGGAGGTCGAGTTCCTCCGGCCAGGCGTGGAGCTTTTTCGACCCAACAATGGGGTAATGGACAACGTCCCAAAACACTGAAAAGGTGAAAATGAGGATCCGAGGAAGCTTACTGGATCTACAATTCGACTAGGGTGGTAAGAGAAACTAGCTCGACCTCGTCGTCGATGGGGAAGAAGACCTAGTCAGCGACATTTCCTCGTGTGGCTTCAGCCAAAATTGGAGGCGGAGGAAGCTTACTCGATAGCCGTCCTTGCTTTCTGGGTAGCTAGATCTTGGTCCGATGAACCTACTTGGCTTGGGGATGGTGGCGCCGTGGACTGGAGGGAGCGGGTTTTTGGGCGTTTCCGCTATGAGCGGAGCTAGGGTTTGAGTGGGGGCTCTTTTAACTCGAAAAGACCTCTTGGTTCCGTTCGTGGTGAGAAAAAGGGCAAACGTCGAGGGGAGAGAGAGAACGATCAGCCCGATTTGTTGCAGTCCATAAAACCTCACACGCAGATCTAGCACGAGGAAGGGGACAAAAGAGCCCGATCATCTTATAGTGTGTGACAGGCTGGGCAAGGCTAAAACTAGGATAATCGACTGTATTATCGAGTTAATTAATCAAGGGAATGTCATTGTCTTCAATTTTCTTCCTACTATCATTTGGGGCATCTAGGATTATTCAAATCTAACCAAATTTGATAAACAAGCTAATCTGACCATGAGGAATCTAATTATCCACTCAGATTTCAAATATGAGTTAGGTAAACATGTGTTTTACATCATTAGCTACTTAGGGTAATTAGCACATTAATAATCATTAAAAAGAAATTTTATTTCCAAATTATGAGGGAAACTCTATTATCCTATTATTTACTCATATACCAAATAGTGGGATACATTATACATGTATGTGGGTCCAAACTATCATTCAAGCCCAACTAGTCACCATTGCATAATTAGGGTTAGGTTTTCGTGCATTATACATGACATTAATGTGATTAAGTATTGATGTAAAAGATTCAATTCAATGTCCACTTGGCATATTTATCTCATATTGTAATATGAATTAAGCATGGTCTCGACTTAAGTCAACAAATGAGAGAAAAATTCTTTCAACTTAGGGTTTCATCTTTAGTTAAGAAATTTTGGGACTGGATTTTGAGGGTCGTTACAAGAAACATATATCGTGAATAGTCATCAATAAAGGTTGCAAAATATTTTCTCCTATAAAATAAGGTGGGAATGGTCCACTAATATCCGTGTGAATTATTTATAATGTTCCATTACTTCTCTTTGCACCCTTTTTAGAAGTGTTGGTTTGCTTAGCCTTTATGCATTCAACACATGTTCTAAAATTAGTAAAGTCCAAGGATCCTAAAATTTCCTCCTTTACTAATTTTTAAATTCTTTCTTTGAAAATATGACCCAACCTTCGGTGCCAAAGTAGTGATGACTTTTCATCTAGTAATGTTCGCTTATTTCCAATAATATTATGTTGGACTATAAATGATTGCTCAAAATGAGTGCTTAATTGAACTTGATAGAGATCATTTATTAAAACACAAGTACCAACTAAACTAGAGTTTTTATACAATGATAGTTGTCCACTTTGAAGAATGAAACTATAGTTTAATTTATCTAATCTAGAAATAGAGACTAAATTTCTACTATAATTTAGTACATAAAAAGTATTTTCTAAGTCCATCAACTTTCCATTATCAAGGATTAATCTGCATGTGCCAACGGCCTTTACGCGAGAGCCCAATTTATTTCTAGAATAGAGGACTTTTTCACGCTCCGTTGGTTTCCTTGGATTCAGAAATCCCTACAATGTATTGGAAATATGCACAGTGGCATCAGAGTCAAGCTACCAACTATATAAAGGAACATTTGAAAGATGACATTCATATGAAACAAGAGACATTATACCTTTCTTTTTCAACCATTTCTTGCACTTGAAGCACTCCTTTTTAGCATGTCCCTTCTTACGGCAAAAGAAGCATTTCATGTTAGCCTTACTTCCCTCGACCTTTCCATCACCTGGCTTGGACACTCCACTTGAGGTAGGAGCAGTTCCTTTCATTTTTCCTTTACCCTTGTGGCTATTCTTGTCATGAGTGCTTAAATGTGCAGTAGGCACCCCTTCATTCTTGAGTCTCTCTTCTTCCTGAACACACATGGCCAATAAGTTGTTTATTGACCATTTTTCTTTTTGTGTGTTGTAAGAGACTTTGAATGATCCATACTGACTGGGCAAGGAGGTTAAAATGAAATGAACAAGAAATGCATCAGAGATAGATAACTCCATCTCATTGAGTTGTGCAACAATGTCTCTCATTTCCATGATGTGTTCACGGATCCCACACGAATCATTGTACTTCATAGAGCACATCTTAGCCATTAAGGTGTTGGCCTTAGACTTACCGGAAGAAACATATTGTTCCTCTACTGCCTTTAGAAAATCTTTTGCCAATTCCGAAGTAGGAATGTACCGTCTAATATGCTTTCCAATATGTGCTTGCATAAGAAGCAAACTAAGCCTATTAGATCATTCCCACTTATCATAAGTGACCTTTTCTGTAGCAGTACTTTCCTCACTAAGTGGTTGTAGTTTTTCCACTCGGAAAGCTAAGTCTAAGTCCATACACCCTAATGTAAATATGATCTTTTTTTTCCATTCATTAAAGTTTGAACCATTGAGATTTAGAATGTTGTTATCACTACACAATGATGAGGAAATAACTGCAATAATAAAAAAAATATTTTAAAACCACAACTTGAATATAAAAGTAAATTTTGAGGTCTACTTTATTTACTTTTATAATACTAATCACAATCAGTCATTGCAAATTATCTTTGGATGAATTTGAAATACTGAATAGGATTCATATATAATGATGTGAGTCATGCTCACATGATATGGTTGATTCAATATGAACTTTATTCAAAAATAAATTACCTTTGGGCAAATTATTTTATGTATCTAAAGACATGTTTATTTGACTTATTATGCTTATTTCATAAATATGATACACTTTTGGGTGATATTCATTCTTAAATTAAGCATAAAAGAATGTTACTCGGTCTTATTGTGACTAACTTCTCAACTTACATCACAAAAAAAACACCAAGTAATGTTGCACACTTATCTAGTTTCATTTACAAGTTTGATTCGAACAAAAATGAATCACATAGGGAAATACTTGTTTGACTTGTTTCAAGAAGAAAATCAGAAAAAAGTCCACGGATCTATGACGGGAGTATTCTAAACTCAAAAGAATTTTAAACATAATTGTGCAACCGAGTTTTAATTTCATGTCTAAGTTAACATCTTGAAGATCATCTTGTTGTGTGTATAAGTTATTCTTACTATATAAATAAACTAATCTTGTGCATGCTACCAATGTCTAACATATGGGAATCAAACAGGTTATAGGGCTGTCAATGGGGAGGGTATGGAGAGGGTAAGGTCTTACCCTTACCCTTACCCTCCTTGGGTAGCGGGTAAGGGTAAGGGTAATTATCCTTCTCAGCAATCCCCTTACCCTCCCCTTACCCTTACCCTCTTCTCCTCAGGGTAAACGGGGAGGGTAAAGGGTAAGCGAGTAATTTTGATAAAAAAGAATTTTATACACATTGTGTGTTGATTTTTAATAATTTTATAACTAATTTATTGATAACAACATATAAAACATTATATCCAATTCAAAATCATATGTTTCTCTGTGTAAAGTTAAGTCAATTCACACAATAACAATTTTGTATGCATAAATTATTTTTTTCCTGTGCATAAGTATGCATAACAAATAAGTATTTCACCAACACATCATTTTCTACAAGATATATATGTTTTTCTCTCAATAAGAAAGTATTACAAACACAACACCAAGTCATTTTCCAATGATAGAATAAAGTATTAGGGTTAAACATTTACATACAAACCATGTAGAATATTTATATTTGTGTAACATTTATATCATGTGCGGGTAAAAGGGTAAAAGGGTATGGATAATGTCTATACCTTACCCTCCCCTTATAATATAGCGGGGAAACGGGGAACGGATAAATAGATAAAGGGTAATAAAAATCTTTACCCTTACCCTTACCCTCCAGGGTATGGGTAAGGGTAAACGGATAATACCCTCCCCATTGACAGCCCTAACAGGCTATGATTCACGAGAACAAAATCTAACTCAATAAAATACAAAGAAAGTAACTTTTAGGCCGTTATCCTCGGGGCACTCGTTGTCATGGCTACGATAGAATGCCCAGAAATACACAAAACCCAGTTATCAACAGATGCCGCATGCACATGACAGATTAGGGAAATGAAAAATGAAGATTAGTTTACTATATGTGAAATCAGACAGAACGGTGCACACTAACAGTCCAAGAGAAAACTAGAAATTCATCGGGAAGTGCACAGTAATCAATCTGAGAAGGAACGAGACAATCATACTAATTATTAAGACGATAGTCATTATATAATGGAAACAGTGGGATGACTTTTGATGTGAGCGTCAATCGAGCTACACACAGTCGTCACTTGAGTAAGTACCCTTGACAATACGACATCGAATGTCGATAGTATTCTCTCAAGCAAATAACACAGATTGTCAGATTCATTCATTGCCAGGGTTACGACAGAAATCCGTCGAGCATGGACCGTGGAAAGTTGTAGGACGGACGGATGAGAAATAAACTATCAAGTTTCCGTCGAGTACTACGAATTATGGATAGATGTGTTTTTCCCAAAGAACAAATTAGATTCTCTGATACCATTGATAGACAGAACATACCCGAATTTGTCGGAACATCCATCCGAATTCATCGGAACATCCATGGCGCAATGACGGAGAAGACAAGAAGTCGGGAGTCTATTTCTCTCTCCTTCTGGATTATCCGGGAGATGGATTCGGCTAAGACACAGAATCCCTTGAGAGAGGACCACTCCTTATGGGAACCAACTCCAATCCCAATAGACACATCCCTTTTGGAAAACTTTTATTAAATATATTTATTTATTTTGGGTCATACTAAATATGATTTTTAACAATACACATTACAATTTTGTTACATTGTTTCTTGAAACTGTCTTTTTGCTAAGAGGAATACTTTTCTATGGTAGAGTGATGATCTAATCCGGTGAAGCTTCAACCACCTTCTATGTTTGCTCATATATCTTGAAAGTAAACCAAAACGTAGTCTTTTTTCTGTACTGGACCATTGTCAAACAATAAAAACAAAATAGAGTGTACATACATTTCTATACTATTTCTGCAGGGGTCTTATATTATCAGAATGTGATTGTGAACATTCAAGGGCTTGTCGGTGCATAGAATATTCGTTCATATTCAATGCGACACTGAAAATGAAGGTGAAGTCATCATTTGTTTTGATATATGTAAGTAACCATATCAGGTTGTAAGATAATAAACTTTTAAACCAATGTCCATGTATTCTCCATGAATGTATTTCACCCTTTCATGCAGGATATTCTGGGAGTCATACTACAGCCTTAAACATTAGCTATCTGTCGTCACTCCCATTATGTTGAGATTTGATACACTGCGGACCTTGAAATTCAGCTGCAATGGTCAAAGTACAAAAAAAAATTTGTTAGCCACATTGGTTTGACGCATGATTGTTGTTGTTTATGTTTTGATTTTAAAGCTAATTGCTATTGCACATTTAATCTGCCGTTATCTCCTTTTGATATGTCATTGTCTCTTGTTTTGGACAACTATTGATGAATATAAAAAAATATTCACCAGAGATATTTCAATTATCCCTCACTATGATGTAGCTCATCATCTTAAAATGATGACCACAATGTTTCTTTCAAGAGTCAACCGTTTATGTACTCTTTAAGGAATATGAACATGTCAAATTTCATGGAGATTAGTTTTTGAATATAAAAGCATAACAAATTTGTGAAGATCAACATATTTTGAGGATGAAAGATAACATTCTTGAAATATTGCATGAAAACAATTCATTATATTTGAATTTTGTATTCTAATTGACAACTCGTCTTTAAATATTATGCCAAAAGTTAATTGGTTACTTCTATAGTTTGTGGTTCTCAATGTATTTAGTTTGCTTAAATTTATGCATTAGACATATGAAATAATATTTTGTTTTCATATTAGAAAGGTTATTATTTTTTAGTTCTCCTCGGTTCCTAACTAAATGTATTTAGTTAGATTTTACTCACGCATTAGACATATGGAAGAACATTTTTTAAAATTACAAATGTTATTATTTTCCAGTTCTCCTGGGTCAGTGACTTTATCAAATTTTAAAATTGAAAGTGTCATGTCTGGTTTCATTATTTTTATGTAGCATAAATGCTTCACTCTTGAAATTTGTAAATGTCAATGTCTTCTGACATAGAGTAAATAAAAAAATCTACAACTTAGGATTACTCATATGAAGCAAGTGCATCACTAACAATACATGCAATTGCGTGAAATCTGAAACAAACATGACAATTACTCATTTCTAAACTTCAAATAGTTTATCGTAGCAAGAAAGATGAAAAAAATCATATTTAACAATTGTGATACAACTTTATAAGCCTATATATAATTTTAGACAAAGTTAAACCATATTTTGTTAGGAAAAAATGTAATTATTGTTGCATATATGTATCTCACTATCACGTGTTTGGGCAATTCATGTGGCCCATCACAGGAATTCCAACCATACAATGCTCTAGGTCTTAGAAAGAAATTGAAAACCCAATCATATTCAAATATTGTGCAATCATTTTTTACACTATTTGAGTTGTAGTACTTATGAGCCTCCATCTCCTTATTCACCTTCCTTCTAATACTTAGTGTCACTCCCTAGATTGAAATAGTTAGAGCCAAGAAGAGTGAACACAATTATGACCATTTTCCTTGCAATCCTTGAAAGCGTGAGGTAACACAAGTACTACCGAATTTTTTGTTATAATTGGTTGATTAACGTCTCTTGATTTCTCAACTTTGTCACATAGAAATCTCCCACCAAATTTCCCATAACAATTCCATAGAATTCATAGGAGTGGAAGGAGGCAAAATATGTACTCACAAAGATGAGACACATGACCTTCCACCTTGACTCCTTATACACTTATATTTCTTCTTTATCTTACACTTTCCCTCTCTTTGTCCTCTCCCTCTCCCACTTGAATAATTCTTGGGACCTATTTTCGAATGAGATAACAAATACACATACATCAAGAGTAATACATAGCATAAAGGAGTTTATGTGATTTTTACTCACCCAAAATATATACATAAAACATATATAGTACACACACGTATATATATTCATAATTTAGTATCAACCTTAACAATATTATGGCATATTAACACCTTCAAAGGAAGAACACAACTTAACATGAAATGAGTTTGTATTCTAAAAATATTTAAACATCGAGTTGAATGAAATAAATCCAAATGACATTCTATCATCTAATAAAAACCATGTTTATGTACAAAACATTTAACACTAGACTAACATGCCAAAAGCATATCTGATATAGTAATTTACAATATACACTCAAATAATATATTGATAGGAAAGTACAAATGTAAATATCCATCCAGAAATAAATCATATATGTGTTGCATATGCATCCATAGAAGCCAAATTTGTAGTATGTGTCTGCATAACTTGATAATGGGAAAAATTGAGGGTCATTATCTAGGTTTTCTCATTCATATTTTTCTTGTGGTATTTGAATGGTAGTAAAGAAGGGTTGCTTTAAAAACCTAAACCACAACGTCTCAATTTATTACTTTACATTCATATGTTAAATCATAAGGTATGCATTGAACATCTTTCCATCACATAAAACTAATAGACAATATAATCTACATTATTGATAACTAAAAGACATGTGAACATTTAGAAACAAAGATTAATAAGTTAATATTATCATGTCCAAAAATGTGGCTATTTATCTATCTTTCGGACAACTAGCACATATTGACTAGAAGGAAACATTGTATTTTGGTCATATCAATAAGAGACACACATAATTTTTAGTCAGAGATGAGCCTCAGGGTAAAATGAAGCAAATAATGTTCCATATTGTGAAGATACATTTATAACTCCTATGCACTAGCTAAGATATAGTGTACCTTGCTGTTTCAATCACCAACCATAAGTGTGCCTTGTCTCTCATTTATAGTAAGAGAACATGGTCATACTATCTATTCCCATAAGCATCTCCACAAAAAAACTCTCGAAGGAAATATAATGGGTTCTACATATTAAATCAAAGAGACATAATAAAATATCTAACTTAACTTAACATATTGGGAAAACATGACAAGTATATAATATAAAATATGCATGTACACGAGAGTATTCTACAAAGTAAGTAAAAGTATTCAATTGAGGGAAATACAAATGTATTAGGTATATGAGTGTATATGATTGAACAATACTAGTATAATTTGTACCCAATATATCTATACATGATATATTATATAGCCAACACATAATTATATATAGTCTTTTCAAAGTTAACTAACACCCATCAAAGAAGATAAATGATTACAAACACAATTAATCTTATATTGATTGTGCATCATCGGTGTTGTCATAAAACAATACATAATGTGAGGAACAACAATGTTAAATATTTCTCATTTTGAAAAGGATGTAATACACACAAATAAGGTTTGGTCAAGCATGAAGTGCATGTTTGTGTTTTATCTAAAAGAAAGCACATACTAGATAGAGAACAGAAGTTCTTAAAATAACCATGCATTTGAAAGGCTAACCTAGGTTTGGATCTCCACTCAAAGTTAAATTAGATTCATCTTCTTCGCCAATAAGAAATTTAAAACTAAAGGACTAATTGAGTGGTTTTGAAATGCCTCAAAGACAAGTTTGGAATATAGATCGTTTCCAAATATAAGTATACTTTTAAGGTTCTATCTTAATATAATAGCCTTTATGAAATAAGTAGTTGTAGCAAGTAACAATTTTCTTTTGGACAAAACCTCACATTCTAGCATTTCTACCACCCTAATCAAAGTCGATTTTTAGATTGGATATCATTGTGTACTTTGTTGCAATATTGAGTATTGCTTCCACCAGACCCACATCCATGCTACAAAATTTGTTATTGATTATAACATCTAGCCTAGTGTTTCCATGTATCGATATTGATTAAAATGTGATATAGAGAAATAGAAACTAGTTAAAAGTTTTCCCTTCTACATAGAATGACTATGGCATATAATAGATATTGCAATACCATTGACGCACATGTAATTTTCATGGGTTAAGGGTTTTTTTCTTCTAATATATAAACTGTGTTATAAGAATGTGATTCATATGCTCAAATGATATCCACCTATAAGGAAGTAGATGTTATCCAATGCTTACAATTTTTTAGAAGAAGGCACATATGAATTCCAAGCTTAACTATATGCATAGGTCTTGCAATAACTATATCGTTGAAGTTAGGAACCTGTATAATTGGAATTTATAGAATATATAAATATATATATATATATGTGTGTGTGTGTACAAATAAATGTTTAAACTAAATATAAAAATCCCAAAAATACATCATACACCAATTCTAGTATATGTATCATTTTAGCTCATATCAAAGTTTACATAAACTATATATAGATATAAATGAATAGAAGAAAAAAATATGAACAAAAGATAAATTTGTATGGTCGAGAGATATCATCTCGTCATACAAAGTTGGACTTCTATGAACCTTTTCTTTTTAAATTTATATGTATCCATCCTCTACCATTCCCTTTTTTACAACTACTTGTAATCTAGGTAAAATACATGATACATTCCATGTGTTTTGGATCTTATGTTTTTGTTGTTTTTTCATAAATATTTTATTATCATCTTTGTGAAAAAGTGGCATAAAATATTTATAAAAGGCATCTCATGTTTACAATAAATAAGTATTAATTAGGTAGGTAATTCAAAACTAAAACAAAATGCAATCTCCACAAAAAGTTGTTCCTCTATTTTTGTTGATGCTATACATTCTTTTAAGACTTGGTTTCAAATGTAAGATAAACATTTTTGTTTGAATTTATTTCCAAAAATATAGTGATGATTTTCATTTACTAAAAATGTCATCTCCCTCAATCATCATTATTTTCCTTCATCATCTACCTTCCCAAATAGAAATATTTCTCCATTTTCTAGCTCTCTTTTATCCTCACATTAAAGATTGAGACCACTAATTTATGTGTAGAGAGTGGTGGTTATTGTTTACCAGTGTTTCCTTTTTACTATAGATCATGCGTAAGTTAATTAATTTTACTTTGCAATCAGATATGTCAGTGACTATGGTTTGCAGTCCATGCAATGTTTTATGAAGATTGCATGGACAAAGTGGTCGAGAAAATATTGCATTATTGAGAATGTAGATTGCCTAGAATGTGACATTTATCAAAAGAATGTAGAGTAAGAGGACATTTATGTCACATGGTATATCAGTTGGAGGAACTGAAATCATGTCTTATGACTTATGTTGAGTACTATTTGTTATAAATTATTGCAAAATACATCTTAGTCGTATATATTTAGACTCATTTTTTTATTGTAAATGCAACTCATGTTGATTTGTTTTATCAGTTTGAAACTCCATGTTATGCACAACTGCACATATTCTCTATCATGAAATTATAAGACTAAGTCCAATTAATAGGGAAATCAGAGTTATGGTAGAGTCAATGTTGTTGTTTTGTAAGACATAAATATATGGTGTCACATTGTGTTTCTATTAAAGTTTACTAATGAGATATTTGAAACAATGTCTTCGATTTTCAACAGTTATAGTTGTTAATATTTAAAAGAAAACATGCAAAAAATGTTTTTTGATCCATGCAATCTGAAATAAGGTGATCTGGTGAAACTTTCTCTTTTTTTTAAACCTTCCTATATCTATCATTAACTTTATACTTTTATCATGTTCCTTGAATATGCATATATCCTGAGTGGGAGTTTTTCACTCACTCATGCTCAATATGAGTATCATGTTACTTGGTTTAATATTTGTATGTCTAATGATGACAATGGAAAGGCCATGCTGAAAAATAAGTACAAACTTGTAACATAGAGGCACAACATAGTTGTCCATTTTGTGTTACATAAGTTGGTTTCATTTAATAGAATTCAGACATTTTGATTTTAAAATAAGAAATTGTTATTTCTTGAGTTGTTGAATTTTGATTATTAATATATACTAATACCATGGTCATGAGGCTATAGAGGTAGAATGAATTGAAAACCTCCTTCAACAACCAAAATATGTAATAGTGAGGCATTTAATAGAGCATACATCAAGAAATTTCAAAGGATCTACTTTTATTTTTTATCTTTCCTTTTCATGTTAAATATCTAAATACCTTGAAATTTTGAAGAACCAAATGGATGATACTAAAATATTGGTCTAATTTTCTTTTCATTTAACTTGATCAACTTTGCTTGATTATGAATGATATGTCTATCGATTCCTTGAAATCAGAATTCTAGGATCTTATAAGAATCTATGATAAAAATATTTATGTTTTAGTATAGATAAACAAGGTGATTGAAGAAAAAGATTAGGTGACTCTACTTGGTAATGTTAAAGTAAGGAAGCAATTCCATATATCATAGTAAAATAATGAGTGGAATATGAGGTTCATACTTTTTGTAGTGACATAAAAATACTAACCATATGATATCATACATTATTGAAAAATCAAACTTATGAAGGTTAGAAGAGGTGGTTCCTTTCTTCATAAGAATTTATAACCAGTTTTTATTGTAGTTTGTATAAAAGGATCCACTAATAGACAAAATATTAATTTGGAGGACAATAATGGGTTGTTTATAATCCCTATAATCTATTTTCATAAGAAAAACTACATGATTACTTTGAATTTTAATGAGGGAGACAACTTCTCTATACTATTTCATATATTGGGACATCCAACTTCTATAAAGAATGTATTTAATGAAATGAGGGGATTTGATTTCATAACTATAGTATAAGTGTGATAAGAGGGAAAAATAGTATGCTTCTATAAGTGTAGGATAATATACACTTGAGCACATAATTCACGAGATATGTAATTTCTTGAAAGCTTCCTTTTAGTTAACGACATTGATGTCAAAGAAAGAAGTTTCATGTCTATAGTCTATTTGGAATGATAAGTCGTTAGGACATGTAAATCTGAAATAGTTCGATGGATTGTTGTGGAGGATACTTGTGGAGATAGTTCAACATTACTAGTGAATATTAAACTTATTTGTAGTCAAATAATTAGTTTTTATTGTTATTCATAAGAAGAATATGGTGGACTATGTTCCAAAATTGTTGAACCATCATTAAGAAAGGATTCATTCCAGATTTCAATGATGAAAATTAAATAGAATTACAACCATAAGATAATACCAAAAAAAACAAGTGTCAACTAAAGTTAATGGCCAAAATAAGAAAAGATGAGTGATAGAAATGGTAAGACAAATACCAACACTTAGGCTATATTTGGTATATGGTAGAAATATACATGGAGAAGGGCATTGGGATGGAGAAGGGGAAGGGGTTGGTGACAATGGTAAATTGTTAAAATGTGTTGTTTGGTAAGATGTGTGTGGGGAAAAGGGATAGGGATGGAGAACATCACTAAAAATATTACTTTTTACATGGTTTTCAGATGAGGGAGGTAAAATGTGAAAGATTGGATCTTTCTCTATTTCCCCTTGGTATAAATTCTAAGCCATACCTTGCTCAATGTTCTTCTTGTACCTTCAATTTTATAATTGCACATGATTCGATGCATAATTGATAACCACTGAGTGAAATTGGTACCTTTACGACACTCAATTTGACCCTAATATAGTTTCCAGACCTATCACTAATCACCATCACTTTCTTTTATGTTGAACTAATTATTTAAAACATACCTACCTAGTTCTCATGATCATCTTGTAGAGCTTGTTCTTACAGTTCCAACGCATGTTGTTTCATAAAAATGGGAGTTATTATGGGCAAGTTATGCCCATCTCAAATGTTATACCTAAAATCCTTTCTCTAACCTTATTTTCTACCTTGTTGGGCCTTATTCGGCTTAACTGGGCCCAAAACCCAAGGCCACATGTGGCCCAACCACTAGGCGTGGACCCCCACTCTCACGCACTACTCACAATCTACATTAGATGTTTTAACAAATCGTGGTCGTCGACTCCTCATGCAACATATCCATGTCTAATCTGATGGCCACGATCCTATTGGATCAAGGGCTCTAAAGGGGGGGGGGTGAATAGCTCTTCACAAATCTTACAAAATGAATTAAACCACCAAATTATATTAAGTGCAGAAACTTAAATATTCAGCCAATTTGATATCCTAACTAACATGCATAGCACGGGTGAGAGACAAGGAAGAACATACACTAGGATAAAGTGGTCTAGAGTGGTCCACACTTCAAACTAGAAGTGAGTCAGTCCACTACCTAGAGGTGGCTAGGCTCTAGGACTTTGCAATCATGCTCTTATATTCATTCATAAGATTACAAGACAACAACCACATTCATCCAAGGACTTAATACTTCAAGCAAGGATCTTTAACCTACCAAAGGAACTTACCCACTTGAACCATGGAGTCTTCAGCCTTCAATAAGGACTTACCCACTCCTTCTTCAAGTCTTTGGCCTTTAAAGAATTACCTATCCTTCTTGAACGTCCGCCTTGCCTATCTCCTTCATTTGGAGATCTGGAACACCATGCTTTCTTCAACCTTGAAGAACAACAACTCCTTCTCCTTTACTCAGAGAATATCTTCAGCCTTTTCTTCAATAGGAAAGGGGGTAGGAAGATGGAGGTGGAGAACTTTACACGGATACAAGGGGTAGCTCTCTTACAACAGAACCTATCTCACTCATACTTATAGATTTGACTTGAAGGTAGAGAGAGAAAGGGGCTCAAAGGTATGCAACACTCTCAACTAAGCAAGAACCAAGCATATATGGAATGATCAACCTTGGAATGAACTCCAAGTGGTCCTATTTATAGCTGAGGGTGCCCCTTTGAGTTGGGGTACACTTAGGGTAAAAAATAGCCATTTTTGCCCAAGGCAACAGATCTATTTTCACCCAAATAACTCACCAACGGTCACAATCACTTTTTCTACAATTTCCGTACAGTACAATCGGTCGAGTTTCAATAAAGGTAACTCGACCGATAGGGTAAAAGATAAATCCAAATTTCAAACCATTGATCGAGTTTGTCCTGAGGAAACTTGACCGACCAATGAAAGTTGTGTTTGGTCAGGAACTTCATCGGTCGAGTTCTGTGAATACACAACTCGACCGATGCACTCTTCAGAGAATTGATCCAGGTGGATCGGTCGAGATTGTAACTCGACCGATTGACTACCTGTGATAAATTTTCTAAAGTGCATAAAAAGTGATTAGAACTTGGTTCTAAGTATCCCAATCAATTTTCTCATCTAAGTTACAAGTCATATCATCAATACAAGTGATTATAAAAATCTTCTATGGTCGTTTACATGGATTTCCTAAATTACAGACTTGTATAGCTTTTGAATTGAACTGTAGCAAATTAGGGCTTGAGTAATTTGATCCTTTTCATGTACCTAACATCTGAAATCAATCTTGAATACACATATTAGATGCATATGAATGGAATGGTTAAGTCATTATCAAAATATAGACAATGTATAACCTCTAGGTCAACATTCTCCCCCTTTTTGACAATGACAAACCATTCCTCAAACATATTGAAAAGGATATAAAAATGAAACCTTTGCCTTGTGAATTAGAGGGATTCAAGATGTGAACAATGTGAATTGCTCCCCCTCAATCTATGCTTACTTTAATCTGCATAGTTAATCTATCTTCACAAAGTAATTATAGCATACATGTACTATATGGTCCTTTGCAAGTCACATGATAAACCATTAAATGAGCAAGAAAAGGATCTCATAAGCA
The DNA here is from genome assembly GCA_963693085.1 of Alisma plantago-aquatica. NCBI lineage: Eukaryota > Viridiplantae > Streptophyta > Magnoliopsida > Alismatales > Alismataceae > Alisma > Alisma plantago-aquatica. The sequence continues at coordinate 555,855,286 of OY856411.1, forward strand.
ATAAGCAGTTGTATGATATGAATAGAAATATGATTGAGTTTCAAGACATTGAAGTTCTCTGCCCCTTTTGACATTTTCAAAAAGTAAGGGGGGGTAGAAGAGCATATAACTAGGTCTTCTCCAAACACAATCAAACAGATGATCATACATGCAAACAAACATCATATAACAGATAGAGACAAAAGAAACACACAATCTCAGTCATAATAAAAAAAATGGTGAAATATGGCACCAACTCATAAGATATATCAGAGCAAAGAGCTAGAGTGCACATAACATATATTACAACTCAGAAGTATGTTCTCATAAAAGCAACTACAAGCAAGAAGCGATGAAAACCGAAGATAAAATAGTACATCTCAGATAATGTGCTCAGATGTTTCTTATACAAAATAGCCTAGAAAGATATATATGATAAGAAAACTAGACTAAAAACTAAGAAACAAGCTAGACATCTAGACTATCTATGTCCACAACATCATCATCATTAGCTCCAGGCTCATAGTCCTCGTCTCCATCTGAAGGTGCAACTGTAGCGCCTTGATCACTAGAATCAGCACCAGAACCATCACCATCATCTAAAGCATCCTCACCATCGCCATCGTCGTCATCAGCAGAAGCCTTAGCATCATCAGCCTTGTCAGGCATCTCTTCATTTGTAGGAGGACCAAAACCACGACCGAGCCAACGAGCATTATGCTCATCTCAAGTCATACCAAGAGCATAGAGCTCATTGGCCTGAGGAAAGGATGGAGCAGAATTGCCAAGACTGGCAAGCAGGGTGGCCGGGGGGCCAGCAGGTAACAGCAGATAGGAAGGAGAAGAACCACCAGCATTAAAGGGTGGTGGAGAAGCAATAGAGGAAGGCTCGAGGGTAGGGTAGTAATGATGATATGCATAGGAAGCATAATCACTACCGAGAAAAGGCTGGTAGGTGGGGTAGGGGTGTGCACATGATATGTTCATCGCAAAAAGGCCCGTCCCAGCCCACAAACAAGTCCCACCTGCATCAACACCCTTACCAACCTGCCGGCCGACACGATCACTGCCCGATACATTGCCGTGCGACACGAGGTCACCGCGCTAGAGGAAGCGGACGAGCAATACGCCAATTACCTAAAAGGGAGCCAAACCCGCCACGACTGCCAAAGCGTGTCGGGCGATATGGGTCACCCACCGGCAGGCACCACTCATCACGACGACCGATAGCCCGACATCCTTGTGTCAGGCGACATGCATATCGGGCATCACTGAGGCCGCAATAATGGAGCTGGTTATGGAAATGTGGCACCCGGGGCACCATAACTTCCTCCAACTGCTGCCTATAAATAGCAGCTACAGGACCCCGATGGGACGGGTCGGAATCTTTCGAGAGCTAACTAAGGAAAGCATCTGGAGCACGCGTATTGTGCCTCAGGGTGTGCCGGGCGATTCTAGGTGAGCACTTCCCCATCCTAAGAGGGAGGGAATGGTCCACTTAGGGTCGGTATCAGGCACCGCTGTAGGCCGATATCGGCCAACAATGACGTCTGATAGGTGTACCCAATACAGGAAGCAACACTGCAGACCGACACGATATCGAACCCCGATACACATCGCCAGTCGCGGCGTGTCGCCCGAGAGGGTGCCGCCCGACATGATTGTATCGGGCCAGGGTGCCTCGCGCGATACATCCGCCCGTCGTGAGCGTGTCTCCCGAGAGGGTGTGTCGCCCGACACGTGTGTATCGGGCAAGGCCCCTGCTGGGTATCGGGCTAGAAGTCTGCTGCTGTCTGTCGCCCTTCCAAATCAAGAAGGCGACACTTATCTTACTTATTTCAGTCATTTACTTCCTTCATTTATGCAATGTAATCAGACCCTTATATGTTAATGGAATTAGAAGAGTTTCAATTATCTGATGCTTATGTTTGGTACCCTTGTTGGATGATTGCTATGTTTAACATCTGAACTCTAGCTTGTACGCTTGGATCATGTTTTGATTAGCTACCGAATCGTGTTTTTCTGTTGCAACAGCCTCGAGAGAGGTGTTGTGGCTCTAGTGTTTGGTCCGATTCTGGAGTACGAGAGTGCCCAGAATCGGAGTTGCTTTAGTAACCTTTCCACTCTAACTTAAGTCCAGCAACCTCGAGAGGGGTGTTGATGCTTGGTTAGAGGTACCCGCTTCGATAGGAGGGGTACATGATGTTTCTGATGCCGCTTGTTTTACCGAAGTTTTCTCCTTCGTACCTTGCTATAGCATTAGTATTATCTCTCTATTTCCGTTGCACGAAAACCCCTAAAAACTGATAAATGCTTAAAACCTTAATTTTTTCTTGTAGCTCCTTTTGGAGATAGTTTTCTTTTATTTATCGATCTTATCCTGTTGTTCCCTTGAGGAATTTTATCATCTCTTTGCCCTTGCCGGAGTGTAACGTGTCGATTCAGCGTTCTCAACACTACCACCCTTGTCCCTGTGTTCGACCCCGTATATCTACTTCGACCCCATAAACAAAGTTGCGGGGGCCTAGAAGGATTCAGGTTATAAATGTAAAAGTCCAACTACTTCAAATCCGCCTCCAATTTTAGGACGTGCGATTTAGGCAGGTCAACTTTTTGACGTCGTTGCCGGGGACAAGGCAAAACGGTACTGTTGACGAACCCGAATCCACTAACTACACTCCAGTGCCTCAAGCTTAGAAATGAGCTTGACAACACTCTCTTTTTCTTTCTTTCTATTCTTTATCTAAATGAGTGGTTATTAATATTCAATAACAGGTTTTCTAACTTGATTCTTTTTCACGCTATTTCAGCTACTCAGAAGGAAGGCATTTTTCTCACCTGAGCACCGACGCCATCAAACATGCCGCATCGCGTTAAACAACCTCTTTCTGAAGGTGAACGCCAAGGGAGAGCCAGACCTCTATCGAGCACCAGTCAAGTCCAAGACGAGGTTTCAAACCAACCAAACTTGGTTGGGCAGTTATTCACTTTTATAAAGCGACAAGATACGATTATAAACCAGCTGGCTCAGAGTACGCTTCCCCATCCAGGAGTTCTAAACTCCATGCAGTTCCAGATGGCGAATATGCAGACACGCCAACGTCAACTTGATCAACAGTTGGCCCTGATGGCCGATTTGATGAAGAACCCTTCAAGGAAGATACTCTCCAGTCTAGAATCGGACAGAATGGCAGTACTGAGATCCGAGAGGAGAGTGGAGCGTAATGAGGAGGCCAGGCCAGAACCTAAATCAAGGACTGTGGGTGAGAATCCCGTAGAAGAGGAAAATTGACAAGTTGATGCTAGAGAATCTGAACAGAGACCTTTTGAGGAGCTACCTGGTGGGAGAAGCCCTTACGCTCCCAGACTACCTTTCCCATACAAATTGATAAAGGCAAACCTGAAGAAGCACCATGAAAAGTTCATGGAATCAATCCAGAAACTTTATCTTGAAGTTCCCTTTCTGGACGCCTTGGAGGAGATGCCAACTTATGCCAAGTTTCTCAAAGATCTGATTAAGAAGAAGAGAAGGGGAGGAAGGATTGAAACTGTGCATCTAGCAGCTGTGTCCTCTGCTTTCGTAAAACCAGATCTTCCCAACAAAAAGAAAGATTCGGGTGCTTTCACAATCCTGTTCACCATCGGAGACAACATCGAACGGAGGGGTCTTTCCGACTTGGGGGCTAGCATCAGCCTTATGCCCCTAAGCTTCGCGCAAAGATTAGGTTTAACCGGTATGGTTAGAACCAATATGAGAATTGAACTAGCTGACCATACCTTCAAAAGACCCATCGGTGTCGTCGAAGATGTGCCAATCCGGGTTGGTAATTTCTTCATTCCATGTGCTATAGTTGTCATAGACACTGTCGAGGACCCCCGCTGTCCTGTCATCTTTGGACGTCCTTTCCTGGCTACGGGAAGGGCGTTGATCGATGTTTCTGAGGGGGCAATCACCCTGAGGGTCGGAAACAACCACATGAACTTCAAGGTGAAGGATGCAATGGAGGACCTTCCCTGTCTGAGTCCGCTTGCTTTGCGGACAGCTATGACCAGTTCTACGAGGAAATAGAAGAAGACATACGAATGGTAGACCCCCTTGTGAGGGCGATAAGCAGCCAGGATTCCGATTTTGAGAGTCCAAAAGTTGTGGAGTGTCTCAGCCTTCTTAACCTATCTGATAAAGATTTGAGCGACGAGGACGAGGTGGTGGAATCTAACAAGTATGCCTCTCTTGAGGGGGAGCCGCAAGAAAAGACATCCAGGGCCAAGCCTGAATTGAAGTTGTTACCCGAAGGGTTGAAATATGAATTCCTAGATCAAGAAGAAAGGAACCCTGTCATTGTCAACGCCAATCTTTCAAGGAACCAGCTGGGCAGACTTTTTGAGGAGTTAAGACTCCACCGGAGGGCTATAGGATACTCAGTGGAAGACATCAAAGGCCTTAGCCCCACTTTATGTATGCATCGCATAAATCTGGAAGAATCTGCCAAACCTCTGGCTCAACCCCAAAGAAAGTTGAATCAGATGCTGAAAGAAGTCGTCAAGAAAGAGGTAATCAAGTTAAGGGATGCGGGGATCATTAACCTGATCAATGATAGTAACTGGGTAAGCCCGATCCACGTAGTACCCAAAAAGGGCGGTATGACAGTGGTAAAAGGAGATAAGGGTGATGAGGTGGCAGTTAGGACCGTCACAGGATGGAGAATGTGCATTGATTACAGGAAGCTCAACCAAGCTACAAAAAAGGATCATTTTCCGCTACCTTTTATTGATCAAGTTCTTGAAAGATTAGCGCATCATGACTTTTTCTGTTTCTTAGATGCTTTTTCAGGTTTTTATCAGGTCCCCATCCTGCCAGACGACCAGGAGAAGACAACCTTTACCTACCTCTACGACACTTATGCCTTCAGAAGGATGCCCTTCGGCCTCTGCAACGCTCCCGCTACGTTTCAACGATGCATGGTATCAATGTTTTCGGATTTTCTGGAAGATATCGTGGAAGTTTTCATGGACGATTTTTCAGTCTATGGAAAGGACTTCGATACCTGCCTGAAAAACCTATCTTTGGTTCTGTAAAGATGCGAGGAGAACAGTCTAGTTTTGAACTGGGAAAAGTGCCATTTTATGGTACGTGAAGGCATCGTTCTGGGACATAAGTTCTCAAGGCGTGGCATCGAGGTGGACACTAGCAAAGTTGAAGCCATATCAAATCTTCCTCCACTGAAGTCTGTGACAGGAGTTAGAAGCTTCCTCGGACACACCGGCTGTTACCGAAGATTCATTAAGGACTTCTCGAAGATTTCAAAGCCATTGTCCAATCTGCATGTAAAGGATGTTGAATTTGTTTTCTCTAATGACTGCCTAACTGCTTTTCAGGCTTTGAAGAACGCCCTCGTCTCACCACCCATCCTCGTAGCATCAGACTGGGATTTACCATTCGAGCTTATGTGTGACGCCAGCGACTATGCAGTAGGAGCGGTCCTGGGGCAGAAAAAGGGTAAAAAGCACCACATGATCAGCTACGCTAGTCGCATGTTGGACGAAGCTCAGGAAAATTATACAACTACGGAAAAAGAGATGCTCACAATTGTCTTCGCATTTGATAAGTTCAGGTCGTACCTCATTGGAGCAAGGGTCAAAGTATACACAGATCATGGGGCCATAAGATACCTAATGCAAAAGAAAGACACAAAGCCCAGACTGTTGAGGTGGGCCTTATTGCTGCAAGAGTTCGACCATGAGATTATTGATAAGAAGGGTGTAGAAAATGTGGTCACTGACCACTTATCAAGGATCGTGGCCGAAGGACAGGGGGACTGCCCATCAATGACAACTATGCCGACAAAGCTTTAATGCTAGTTGAAACCAAGGAAGAATACTTACCGTGGTTCGCAGACATCTGCAACTATCTTGCCTATGGAGAACTGCCTCCTGACATCACCTATAACCAGAAGAAAAAGCTATTCGCGGATGTGAAAATTTACTATTGGGATGATCCTCTCCTTTTCAGAAGATGTGCTGATAACCTGTACAGGAGATGCATTCCCGAAGAAGAAACCCCAAACATTCTTAAAGAGTGTCACGCCTCCCCTTATGGAGGACATCTGGGCAGCGACAAGACTGCTGCTAAAGTGCTACAATCAGGGTTTTACTGGCCCTCCTTATTCAAAGACCCCTCACAGTTTGTAAAGGTCTGCAAAGAATGCCAGTCGACAGGCAATATAGGGCGAAGGAACGAGATGTCGATGGCAAATTGGATTGAAGTAGAGATCTTTGATGTATGGGGGATTGATTACATGGGGTCGTTTCCCCCATCAAGGGGGTATCAATACATTCTAGTGGCAGTAGATTATGTATCAAAATGGGTAGAAGCTGTGGCAACCCAAAAGTGCGATGCTAAGTCATTGATCAAGCTATTCGAGAAAACGATTTTCCCTCGGTTCGGTGTACCACGCACTGTAATAAGCGACGGAGGGTCGCATTTCGGAGAAAGATAGTTCAGAGCACTCCTACGAAAGTATGGAGTTAAGCACAAGATCGCTACACCCTACCACCCACAGACTTCAGGGCAGGTAGAGGTCTCAAATAGACAAATCAAGCAGATTCTGGAGAAGACTGTCAGCCAGACGAGGAAGGATTGGTCACTAAATATTGACGATGCACTTTGGGCCTACATGACTGCCTATAAAACTCCCATTGGAACCACCCCCTATAGGTTGATCTACGGAAAATCCTGTCATCTACCACTTGAGCTGGAACACAAGGCCCTTTGGGCAATCAAATTCTTGAATATGGATCTGGAGAAAGCGGGTGAAAAGAGATATTTGCAGTTATAAGAGCTTGAAGAATTAAGGATTCATGCTTATGAGGATGCAAAAATCTATAAACAAAGGATGAAGGTGTGGCATGATGCCCACCTCAGGAGAAAGGACGTAAGAGAAGGTGATAAAGTTCTGTTATTTAAGTCCTCCATTCGTCTTTTTCCTGGAAAGCTACAAACGAGATGGTCCGGACCGTTCACTATGTCAAAGATATACCCATCCGGTATGATGGAGTTGTATGACAAAGATGATCCGACCAAAGTTTTTCAAGTGAACGAGCACAGGATGAAGAGGTACTATGAAGACAAAGCTTTTGTCAGGAGGGAAGAGATCAACTTGCAGGACTTGGATGTTGTTGAAGACGGAAAGTAAAGGACCTAAACCGGTCGAGCTGGCGACGCAAACCATAGCGCTCCTTGGGAGGAAACCCGAGCTTTTTATTTTCTTAGAATAGGATGTTATTTACTTTCCTGCATAAAAACACTATGAACATTTGGAATGTGATAAGGCCCGAGTCAGTGCATGCGCCGTGTGCGCTGACTTTTCTGTTTTAGGGGCCACCGTTCTGTTTCATGAGCATTGATGAGTAATACTATCTGAGGTCGGGAACTTAACCTTAAGCCAGTGATGTTTTACTCATCAATCGCTTTTTCCCACCTTGTTTTTAAGTTTTTCATCTATATTTTTGCTCATCAGGCTTTGTATCGGGCTGCAACCCAACCGGCGCGGAGAACACGCTCATATCGGGCAGAGGTATAGGGGGCGTCGCATGAGCCATGTCAGATGACACACCCGGGCAGAAAGCTCCCGTATCGGGAAAGAGGGGTGATTACCCTTGATTAGACGGACGGGACCGCTTGTCTCAACGACCAACACGCACCCCAGATTTACCTGTTTTACCCCCGGTTGAGATTGCTATATATAGTATGGAAGATTTACCGTGCCGGGCTACTGCACTTACACTTCTATCTACCCGAATCATGTGGTAATTTCTCCCTTTGCTCGTGTGTCAGCTAGCTAGCTTTTGCTCTTGTATCGCGCAAGAGCTTCAGGTAGTAAGAGTATAGCCCGACAGCCTGTTTGCCCGACAGGAGCTTCATATCGAGCGCTGTGTATCGGGTTGACGTTTTCAGTTGATTTTACTTGTGTCGCCCGACATGTATGTCGCGTGACACGGCCTTCGCTCGCGTTTGTCCGATATGCCATATCGGGCAATAACCGTGTCACCCATCCCTGTGGCCGCCTCACTTGTTCTTGTTATCGGGCGACACATTTTTCTTTCAGAAAGTTTCATATTGGGCTCTTTGTTCCTGACAACTGTATCGCCCGACACACCCGTGTCGGGCAACGTGTTTGATGCGCAGCTATTATCGTGCAATCTATTTTTCCCTTAAACACCGATATAAATTTTAAAGTCTTGCTTACCTAACATTTGATTGATCAACATGTAGATGATAACAGATATGGTCCATCCAAAGCAAACCTCCATCCAAGTTGACAGACGCGGCAGAAGAATCAAAACTGAGGCCGCAGTTGAAGCAACAACAGTCGAGCAGAAACGCTAGAATCCCGAGGCATCTGGGCCATCAACCGCTGAAAAGAGAGCAAGGAAGGAAGAAGTAACGAGTCCATTTTCTTTCCCAGAGGATGCAGCCAGAACAAGTGCAAAGCTCTCAAGAAAAGAGTCCTTTTTCTTTCTTAGAGGATGCAGCTAGAGCAAACGCAAGCCACTGGAGAAAGACTTCCACTAATTTTCTCTTTTGGAGATGGTCCTAAACCACCACAGAAGACAGACTATGATAAGGAAATGGGCCTCTCTTGGGCTACCAAATCAAGAAAAAGTATTGGAAGAGATAAGGGATTTCTTTGGCTAGTTCAATAGATGATGAAAGTTTAAAGAAGCTGAGATTGATGATCACTCCTAAGAGACTTGGAACTTTTTGCCTCAGTAAAAGTACATGGCTGGTCTCATTGAATCTGGCGATTTCTGAACCCTCAAATGCCTTTTGGTACAACTGATTGCAGCACCTTCATCATGGTATGGATATCAAATAAAGAGATGTCGGACCAACTCCACCACATCGCCTACAAGGATAATATGTGTAGGAGCTTCTATCTGGTGCAAGCACACTCACCAGCTAACCCTCACTGAGTTAACATTACCCTACCTTATCCACTTCACAACTCTAGGACAGAGTGTGGAGTAAGTTTGGGGGGGTACCATGTACCGGTGAGGGAGGTACAAAAATTCAAAAATTTTCTTCTAGCTCCACCCTTTTTGTTCTTTTTTCTATATCTTGTGTACATATACATATGCAATGCCTAATACAAAAAAAAAATCTTTTTTCTAAAAATTTTGAAAATTTTGCTTATTTTTGTCTCCATACTTATGTACAAAGACACTATATAGTAAAAATCTTGATACTTTTTCTTGCCAGTTTGTTTTACTATGTACATAAGGAGATGCAAGTTTTGTTATGTCTTTATGATAATGCTGCCTCAAATAACAAAAGACTACGCCTTTCCACACCAAAAATTTCGAAAAATAATCTCGCGACAGCTAAGAGATGTGTATGCAGAAGGAAAAAGCTGCCCAAACAGCAAAAATTTCTCTTGTTTTCCCTTACCCAACAAAATCTCAAAAAGAGAGAGCAGCCTTATGAGAGTGAATAAAAGCATGAGAGTTGTGCCCAATAAAAAGAAAGAGAAAAGAAAGAAAAATATATATATATATACACTTGTTTTCCAAAAGTACCCATCTTTAGGCATGGTAGATCCGGGGCAGTGGTATGTAGGATGTGAAATCACTGCTCTAAAGCCAACTGGCTTGGACTACAGGGACCACTCGCCCGCCAACGGACCCGTACCTGGATGGACTGATGGGAAACAAGAAGAAAAACCCAAAAAGCCTTAGCCTACCCAACACACAACTTTCTACTCCCCAAAAAAGCTGTTTGGTGTGAAAGCTAACTTCGAAATCATGCACCCAAGTCTCGTCGAAGCTGTGGAGAACCTTTTTTTGCTTAAATAAGGTAGGACAAGGCAAAGTTTGTAGTTCATGGTCGGGCAGTTTTCTCTTTAAAGACATTTCAATACTCATCTAAACTCATGGTTTGAAAGCTACACCGGTCAAGAAGAAGCATCACAAAACAAAATTTAAAGATTGATTGAGGACAATCAAAATACTAAGTTTGGGGGAGTTGATAACACCAAATTTTGTGATATTTTTGGCTCTTATTTTGTTATCAAAACTTCCCTTTTAAATTGTTTTCCTCTCCTTTTTATAGTATTTTTGAATAAACAGGCCACGCGACGCTATTAACTCAATTTTGTCATCTTTTGCAGAGTTTTCCTCAGTTTTTAACACATTTATCGACAAAAAGGCCCGTCCCGGCCCACAAACACGTTCCACCTGCATCAGCACCCTTACCAACCTGTCGGCCGACACGATCACTGCCTGATACATTGTCGTGCGACACGAGGTCGCCGCGCTAGAGGAAGCGGATGAGCGATACACCAGTTACCCGACAGGGAGCCGAACCCGCCACGACTGCCAAAGTGTGTCGGGCGATATGGGTCACCCACCGGCAGGCACCACTTGTCATGATGATCGATAGCCCGACATCCTTGTGTCGGGCGACATGCATATCAAGCATCACTGAGTCCGCAATAATGGAGTTGATTATGGAAACGTGGCGCTGCCTATAAATAACAGCTACAGGACCCTGATGGGACGGGTCGGAATCTTTCGAGAGCTAACTAAGGAAAGCATCTGGAGCTCGTGTATCGTGCCTCAGGGTGTGCCGGGAGATTCTAGCTGAGTACTTCCCCATCCCGAGAGGGCGGGAATGGTCCACTTAGGGTCAGTACCGGGCACCGCTGCAGGTCGATATCGGCCAACAATGACGTCTGATAGGTGTACCCAATACAGGAAGCAACACTGCAGCCCGACACGATATCGAACCCCGATACGCATCGCCAGTCATGGTGTGTCACCCGAGAGGGTGCCGCCCGACATGATCATATCGGGACAGGGCGCCCCGCACAATACATCTGCCCGTCGTGAGCGTGTCGCCTGAGAGGGTGTGCCGCCCGACACGTGTGTATCGGGAAAGGCCCCTGCCTGGTATCGGGCTGGAAGTCTGCTACTATCTGTCACCCTTCTAAATTAAGAAGGTGACACTTATCTTACTTATTTCAATCATTTACTTCCTTCCTTTATGCAATGTAATCAGACCCTTATATGTTAATGGAATTAGAAGAGTTTCAATTATCTACTGCTTATGTTTGGTACCCTTGTTGGATGATTGCTATGTTTAACATCTGAACTCTAGCTTGTATGCTTGGATCGCATTTCGATTAGCTACCGAATCGTGTTTTCCTGTTGCAACAACCTCAAGAGAGGTTTTGTGGCTCTAGTGTTTGGTCCGATTCTGGAGTACAAGAGTGCCCAGAATCGGAGTTGCTTTAGTAACCTTTCCACTCTAACTTAAGTCCAGCAACCTCGAGAGGGGTGTTGATGCTTGGTTAGAGGTACCCGCTTCGAGAGGAGGGGTACATGATGTTTCTAATGCCACTTGTTTTACCGAAGTTTTCTCCTTCGTACCTTGCTATAGCATTAGTATTATCTCTCTGTTTCTGTTGCACGAAAACCCCTAAAAACTGATAAATGCTTAAAACCTTAATTTTTCCTTGTAGCTCCTTTTGGAGATAGTTTTCTTTTGTTTATTGATCTTATCGTGTTGTTCCCTTGAGGAATTTTATCATCTCTTTTCCCTTGCCAGAGTGTAACGTGTCGATTCAGCGTTCTCAACACTAGCACCCTTGTCCCTGTGTTCAACCCCATATATCTACTTCGACCCCGTAAACAAAGTTGCGGGGGGGGGGGCTAGAAGGATTCCAGTTATAAATGTAAAAGTCTGAATACTTCAAATCCGCCTCCAATTTTAGGACGCGTGATTTAGGCTGGTCAAGCACCAGGTGTGGTAAAGGCAAAAATGGCACATACTTCTGAATTGTGGTTTCACTGATACACACACCCTTTCTAGCTAACTTGTAATGATAGTCAGAGAAGAGTGATTTCTCAGTAGCAAACTGAAACAAACTACAAATTAGGGTAGGATAGGGTGGATGGGTGCCTCGGGTGTTCTTACCAGAATAAAAATAGGTCATATGGTGTAGAATGTATCTTGACCATTTGACTCTGATATTCTCAAGGAGACAATACATTATAACCGAACTGTTCTCTGTAATATCTGTTTGATTTTTCTTCAGATGGATGTTGTTGTTGACCACTAAGGCTAATATACACTTCCTGAGATCGAGGGAGGAGGATGGTAGGGTGTTCTTCTTCTTGTATGGAACATTAGGTTTCTTCAAGTAGCGATGAATGTCAGGGAGAGTAAGTTCATTCTGCTCATAGAAAACTTCATGATCCAAAAGATCGAAATAATCACCGTAATCCTTGCGCCAAGAGTCATTCTCATTATCTCGGAAAAAGAAGACATTTAAAATATCCTATGAGATTTGAAAATGCTTTCCGGCGATCATGGAAGTTAGGATTACTTGAGTATTTGGAGGGGGAACAAGGGTGTCGTATTTCCAATGCAAATTAGTGTAGAATTCGTGAACTGCTTTTGTGTTTGTCATCAAGTTATGAAAGCAGTCACACTCGACAGTCAGGGTAGAGAGGTGATGTATGGCTAACAAATGAGCTACTTGGTCTATAACCACTTGACGCCTAGGGCTAGGCTCAAACAAAGCTCTAAAAGGGAAAGGACTCCTAGGAAGAAGGTCCTTATACCTATTAACAACTTCTATTGAGACAAACGAGGTGTCATCAAAAGGAATCAAGCGGCTAGACGAAGAGGATGAAGGAGCATTGATAGGGGTGGCTCTTTTTATCCTATGGGAAGCCATGGATGCGAGAAGAAGGAGAAAAAGAGATCAACGCACAAAACAAGCCGCCAAAAACGTCCAAACACCAGCAAAGAGCACAAGGGGAGGTCTAGGGCCACCTATATAGGTCGGGAAAGGGCTAGGATAGGGAAGTTAATGGCTTGCGTGGAGAGCTTAGGGCTAGAAGAAGGGGAATCAATCAGCTATTCTCTAGTTGAGAGGGAGAATAGTCAGCTGAACCCAACTTAAGTTGGCTTCAGCTCGCTGATCGGTCGAGTTTTGAGAGTCAAAAACTCAACTGATTGGTTCATTTTAGAACAGCTCTCGACCACGGATCGGTCAAGTTTTTCTTGGGGAATCTCGAACGATGGTCAACTTGACCTAAAACTATTAAACTTAATTTCTAGCCGTATGAATGCTAATTAAATTCATTTTTCAAGTCTATTATGTATATTGAACATACTTAGGAACATATCACTCATCATTGGGTACTATTTGGCGATAAAAACAAAAGATTCGAGAAATGCCCAAAAAAAGTGAAATTAAGCATGTCAACATCATCTGATAACATGTCAAAAAAAGTGAAATTAAGCAAGGCAAATTTCATAATTTAAGGCAAGCAAGGTGAGTAAAGCATGAGAAAGACATATAGGATAAAAGCAACTAGCTAGATAACATGTCAATATCATCTGAAGCAATAATGAGCAATTTAGATCTAATGAAGTTAAATTGCTCTCTAGCTAGAGGTTTAGTGAAAATGTCCGCCAACTGATTTTCCATGTCCACGTGTGTGATATAAATATCTTTCTTGGCAATGTGATCATGAAGAAAATGATGGCGAACCTCTATATGTTTAGCTCCACTATGCAATATAAGATTATAAGAAAGATTGAATGCACTAGTATTATCACAATAGATAGGTGAAGCATCAAAATTTATGTTAAAGTCTTGGAGCATTTGCTTCATCCATAGGACCTGGGCACAACAACTCCCAGCTGCAATGTACTCAGCATCGGTAGTTGATAATGCCATGGTGCTCTATTTCTTGGAAAACCAAGACACCAAGCATGGTCCTAGAAGGAAGCAAGTGCCACTTGTGCACTTTCTATCAACCAAATAACCCGTGTAATCAACATCACTATATTCTATAAGAGTAAAGTCCCTTGACTTAGGGTACCATAGACCAAAGTTTTGAGTTTTGGCTAAGTACCTCAAAATCCTCTTAACAACAATAAGATGTGATTTCCTAGGACTTGATTGAAAGCGAGCACACAAGCCAACACTAAATATAATATCAAGTCTAGAGGCAGTTAAATAAAGTAAACTTCCAATCATACCTCTATAGAGCTTCTCATATACCTTCTCACCTTCTTCATCTCTATCAAGTTTGGTTGTGTTGGACATGGGTGTGTCCATCGACTTCATGTTCTCCATTCCAAATCATTTGAGTATTTCATTTGTGTACTTGCCTTGGTTGATGAAGTTTCCATATTTGGTTTGCTTGATTTGGAAGCCGAGGAAGAAAGTCAACTCACCCATCATACTCATCTCGAACTCACTCTGCATAAGAGAAATAAACTCCTTGCAAAGTTCAAGATCAGTTCTGCCAAATATGATATCATCAACATAAATTTGAATGATAAGAAAATTGCTAGAAGTGTGTTTTAGAAATAGAGTATAATCGACTTTGCCCATGACATAGCCATTGTCTAACAAAAAGTTCTTTAATTTCTCATACCAAGCTCGAGGTACTTGTTTGAGTCCATAGAGAGCTTTTTGTAGCAAATAAACATGATTAGGTAGCTTGTCATTGTCAAAGCCCGGAGGTTGAGCAACAAATACTTCCTCCTCGATTGTACCATTCAAAAATGCACATTTAACATCCATTTGATATAGCAAGAAATTTTTATAACTAGCAAAGGCAAGTAGCATTCTAATAGATTCAATTCTAGAAACATGAGCATAAGTTTCATCAAAATCAATACCTTCTTGATGATTGTAGCCTTGTTCCACTAACCTTGATTTGTTCCTTACCACCTTGCCTTTTTCATCAAGCTTGTTGTGGTAGACCCACTTGGTGCCAATAATTTTTCTATCACTTGATCTTGGCACTAGAGTCCACACACGATTCTTCTCAAATTACTCTAGTTCCTACTGTATGGCTAGGATCCACTCGTCATCTCCAAGATCTTCCTTGATGTTCTTTGGCTCTAGCTATGAGATGAAGGCACTGTCTGCTTGTTCTTTGTTGTAGGCAGCTCATGTCTTCAATCTCTCAAATGGGTTGCCAATGATTAGCTCTTTGGGATGATTCTTTGCAAAGTGATGAGTGGGATCCTTCTTCTCTTCATCTTCTCTTCAACCACCTGCTTACCTTTGTTGTTGATGTTGAGATCTTTAAAGATAGGAATTAAGTCATTTGTAATATCATTATCAACAACACTCTTTCCAACAATAGGGTTAGTTTCAATAAACTTGACATTAATAGATTCTTCAATTTTAGACAGTTAAATTTTGAAAACTCTATAAGCCCTGCTTGTAGTGCTATAGCCTAGTAAAAAAGCCTTGTACAATTTTGAATCAAACTTGTCGAGAGAATCCTTCGCGTTTAAAATAAAACAAGGACATCCAAAAATGTGAAAGAAATCGATGGATGGCTTTCTACTGCGCCATAACTCATAGGGGTTTTCTTCAAAGAAGGATGTCTAAAAACTCATTTCTACACAAAGCAAGAGGTGCTAACGGCTTCAGCCCAAAACTTCTTAGGAATGTCATATTCAAGAAGCATGGTCCTAGCCATCTCCTGTAGCGACCTATTCTTTCTCTCTACTACCCCATTTTGTTGAGGTGTACGAGGAGAAGAGAATTTGTACGAGTAACCAGATGTTTCACAAAAACGCTCAAAAAGATCATTTTCAAACTCTCCCCCATGGTCACTACGGATAGAAACAATCCGAAAAAAGCTTCATTTTCAACTCATTTACAAAAACTTGAGAAAACTTCAAGAGTATCACTTTTAGAAATGAGAAAGAATGTCCAAGTATAACAAGAGAAATCATCGACAATCATAAGACAATACTTGGAACCACGAAGCATTTGAGTTCTCATAGGTCCGAATAGATCAATATGAAGAAGCTCAAGATCTCTATTGGTAAGGACTCCTTTGGATTTGAAGGAGTATTTGGTTTGCTTGCCTTGTGTACAAGGTTGGCATTCCTCATCCTTTTCAAAATCCAATTTGGGAAGTTCCCGAACCAATTCCTTTTTGCTCAATTTCTTCATTTGATGCGTATTCACATGACTCAATCGGTGATGCCAAAGAGAAATATCAATTTTATCCACAACCAAGCATCTATCAAGTACATGCTTTAGAGCATCAAGCACAATAACATATAGATTACCATTTCTAGTTCCCTTATATATGACATTGTAAGTGAGGGAATCTAGAAGCAAACATTCTAAAGAAGTAAATAGAACAAGATATCCATTATCACAAAGTTGGCTTACACTTATCAAATTGGGATGTAGGCCATCAACAAGCAAAATATTTTTGATACTTAGCTCGTTGCCTACATCACCCTCAGCTATTACCTTACCCTTTTTGTTGTCCCCAAAGGTCACCGATCCTCCTTTCTTTTTCATGAACTTGTTGAAATGGCTGATTTCACCTGTTATATGTTTTGAGCAGCCACTATCAACAATCCACCTTCTTTTGGCCTACATGAAAGAAGGATGTCAATACCCAACTCAAACTTTGGGATCCGGGTTAGCTTGGGGACCCATTTCATCTTTGGGTTGGTCCCCTTTGGCTTGTAAGGACAAAAAGTAGAGTAATGATCATCACATTTACAATGGGCGCATACCATTGGGTTCTTAGAGCCGGAAGTATCTCCATGAAAGAAAGGAGGTTCCACACTCTTCTTCTTACCCTTACTCTTGTTCTTGTTCTTACCCTTAGGAGCAGTCTCATCATATCCTATACCACTAGTACCAATTTGTTTGGTGGAGTGTTCTAGGACAACATTAAGGGATTTCTTTCCTGTAAGAAACTTTTGCAAAGAAGCTCTTAACTTAGAATTATCATCACTAAGGTTAATGATAGTAGAAGATAAACTAGCAAGATCATCTCTAGCATGCAATAGTTTGGACTCTAAATAGAGGGCTTTAGTATGAAAAGAATCACATTCTAGAGCAGTGCTAGCTACCTCATTACTTTGCAAAATAGGTCTAGATGATAGATCATTAACTTGAGCAAGCAACTTAGCAGTTTTAGATTTAAGCAAAAGAATTTCTTTTTGATAAGAATGAGTTTCTTGCTTCCTAGATTCATCGATGAGAGTAAGTTCTACATTTTCAGTTTTAAGAACGTCTACCTCATCTTGGCAGTTTTTGGTTTTCTTTCTTAAGATTAGCAATGGTCTTAAGGTAAACACCATTCTCAACTTCAACTCCATTGTATTGGAGCACAAGATCAAGAAATTGCCCTTGCAAGGTATCAATACTATCAAGGTGCAGCTTTTCATTTTAATCAAGAATCTCAATCTTAGCATAAAGATCATGTATTATCTTTCCTAACCTTTTCTTTTTAGATTTGCATTTAGTAAAATATGACCGGCAAGCATTAAGCATATCAATAAGAGTTTCTTTAGACAACTCATTCAAATTGACTTCACTTACCACACTTACCTCACCTACATCTTCACTTGTAGAGGTCATGAGAGCAAGGTGGCATTCTGCATCTTTGGAGCTAGAAGAACTTGAGGAAGACTCCTCCCAAGCTACATGAGATGCATCTTTAGTTCATCTTTCTTTCTTATACTCCTTGTCCTTCTTGTGGCTACTCTTTTGGTGGCTCTTCTTGGCCTTGGGGCAGTCACTCTTATAATGGCCCTTTTGGCCACACTCATAGCATCTAGGAGTTGATGAAGAAGGCTTCCCCTTGAAGTGTTTACCCTTGGAGTAGTTAGCTTCATTCTCATTTGGGCCTTCATCTTCACTTGAGGAAGGAGTAGGGGACTTGAGAGCAAGTTGTTATTGCCGAACCATTTTTTCAATTTGAGATTTGAAGGTTGTGTCCTTGATCTTCTTGGACTCCTTATCTTCTCTCTTTTCTTCTTCTTCTTGCTTATCAAGCCTTGGCTCATGAGCTTGAAGGCTGTCAACCAGCTCCTCGGTTGACAATTCACTAAGCTTGTACACTTCTTCAATAGATGTCACCTTGGGCTCCCATCTCTTTGGAAGAGATCTTAAGATCTTCGAGCTGATTATGCCTTTGTCCATCACACTACCAAGGGCTGCCAATCCATTGATGATCACATTAAGTCTTGTGTACATGTCTGCCACTCTTTCATTCTTGCCCATCTTGAAGTTCTCAAGTAGACCACCAAGCATGTAGATCTTGGCTTCCTTCACTTGCTATGTTCCTTCATAGGTGACACATAGCTTGTTCTAAATTTCATGTGCGGTGTCCTAAGAGGAGATTCGGTTGAACTCGGATGGAGTGAGGGATGCATAGTTGATGCTCATGGCTTTGGCATTGAGCTGAGCTTGCTTCATTTGGGCTTCCGTCCATGTGGAGATTTCCCCCTTTGGATCATCATACTTTAAATGCACCACCTTTCACATCTCATAGCTTACTCCTTGGAGATAGAACTGCATTCTTCTCTTCTAATAGAGGAAGTAAGTGTTGTCAAAGACCGGAGGTCGCATGGAGAAGCTTCCCTCCAAGTTGAGAGATCCAAGTGCTAAATCGCCCATCTTCTCCTATTTGTGGAAGTAGCTTGGAGAAGACATGCTCTGATACCACTTGTTGGATCAAGGGCTCTAGAGGGGGGGTGAATAGAGCTTCACAAGTCTCACAAAATGAATTAGACCACCCAATTATATTAAGTGCAGAAACTTAAACATTCAGCCAATTTGATATCCTAACTAACATGCATAGCAACTGTGAGAGACAAGGAAGAACATACACTTGGACAAAGTGGTTTAGAATGGTTCCACACTTCAAACTAGAAGTGAGTCAGTCCACTACCTAGAGGTGGTTAGGCTCTAGGACTTTGCAATCTTGATGCTCTTATATTCATTCATAAGACTACAAGACAACAACCACATTCATCTAAGGACTTAATACTTTAAGAAAGGATCTTCAACCTACCAAAGGAACTTACCCACTTGAACCATGGAGTCTTCAGCCTTCAACAAGGACTTACCCACTCCTTCTTCAAGTCTTTGGCCTTCAAGGAATTATCTATCCTTCTTGAACATCCACCTTGCCTATCTCCTGTACTTGGAGATCTGGAACACCATACTTTCTTCAACCTTGAAGAATAGCAACTCCTTGTCCTTCACTCGGAGAAGATCTTCAGCCTTTTCTTCAGGTAGGAATGGAGGTAGGAATATGGAGGTGGAGAGCTTTACATCGATACAAGGGATAGCTCTCTTGCAACAGAACCTATCTCACTCATACTCACATATTTGACTTGAAGGTAGAGAGAGAAAGAGGCTCAAAGGTGTGCAACACTCTCAACTAAGCAAGAACCAATCATATATGGAATGAGCAACCTTAGAATGAACTCTAAGTGGTCCTATTTATAGCTGGGGTGCCATTTTGAGTTGGGGTACACTTAGGGTCGAAAATACCCATTTTTACCCAAGGCAACAGATCTATTTTTGCCCATATAACTCACCAATGGTCATAATCACTTTTTCTACAATTTCCGTACAGTGCAATCAGTCGAGTTTCAATAAAGGTAACTCGACCGATAGGGTAAAAGACAAACTCAAATTTCAAACCATCAATCGAGTTTGTCCCGAGGAAACTCGATCGACCAATGAAAGTTGTGTTTGGTCAGTAATCCCATCGGTTGAGTTTTGTGAATGCACAACTCGACCGATGCACTCTTCAGAGAATTGATCTAGGTGGATCGGTCGAGATTGTGACTCGACCGATTGACCGCCCGTGATCAATTTTCTAAAGTGCAACAAAAGTGATTAGAACTTGGTTCTAAGTGTCCCAATCAATTTTCTCATCTTAGTTACAAGGCATATCATCAATACAAGTGATTACAAAAATCTTTTAAGGTTGTTTACATGGATTTCCTAAATTACACAATTGTATAACTTTTGACTTGAACTGTAGCAAATTAGGGCTTGAGTAATTTGATCCTTTTCATGTACCTAACACATGAAATCAATCTTGAATATGCATATTAGATACATATGAATGGAATGGTTAAGTCATTATCAAAATATGGACAATGTATAACCTCTAGGTCAACAGATTCCACCTGCTACCTTGCTACATAGTTGTAGCAAAGTTTCCCTGGCCACTGGCGCCACCCCCTTTCTCATCATTCTCATCCTCTCTTCACATGTCTCAGGCCCTCAGATCCGCGCCCAACGTCTGGGATGTCAGGAGTGGTTGGGCAAGGCAGGCTAGACACATGTAGCCTTCCCCTTTTTCCACCTCTAATGGTCGTCTACCCCTTCGCTCCCTAGACACCGCCACACTCATCCCTTGTGCCTATAAAACTCACCTTCCTCTTCACCAGCCTCCCCTCTTCTCTTTGTGTTTCATAGTCAAACCCCAAAATAGCTCCACCTAGCACCGTGTCACTACCTGCATGAAGACAGGGGAAGCCCAACATAAGGTTGGGGACGACGTGGTGGATGTCAAATCAAGCTTCAACGGCCCAACTTTCTTCCTCTTGTGCTCTTATTATCTCTCTCTCACGCCTGGGCCACGAACCCTCTCTCTATCCCTCTCCGAGCCTCGTTGGCATGCTCGACAAATTCGATCATGCCGCGTACACCTTGGACCTGCGCGTCCTCGCTCGCGTGGCGGTGCACCCAACCAGATCACTCAGGGGTTGCTTTAGGCCCCGTACAATAGCCTAGATCTATCCCCCAGCATTGCTCGCCATCCCCTGGAACCAAGCTAAGCCACCGGCCGATGCCCTCAGTCGCTCACCTACGTTGCAGACCGCTCGAGATCCATTCATCAATGACATGTCCTAGGAGGCGCACCCAGTGGACCGACCTGGGCCGACCTCCTTCACATCTGTTCCTCGGCCCACTAGGGTATTTCATCTTAAATCCCTTTTAGTGATGTCTAATCTTCCAAACCATGTAACTCATAGGTTGGTTAACCAAATAACATGATGTTATATACCATTTTGATAGAAAAATCTCACCTTGCTAGTGATGCTACTATTCCCTACTAGTTTAGTACTAGGACTCACTGTGTTGCTGAAAACGCATCCCTTGTTAGTCACCTTCTTTTATGCATAACATGGTCTTTTTGCATTCATTTATGGAGGGTTATTAACTTTCACTCATTGTGAATGTGAACAAATGTCTTGGATCTTTTTCATGTACCCTCATGTTCATCTTGACATATCATGACTAAATTTGATATAAATATGGCCCTTTATGTATTTAATTGATGCACTTGTGTGTGTGTGTGTGTGTGTCTATATATATATATATATATATATATATATATATATATATTGTACCATAATAAACACCAGAACTCGTCTCCGTCATCCTACTTTCCTAAAATGTTCAAACTCTTCATTAGTGTCTTAATTGCTCGTATTTAGACTCGTCTCTACCGGTGCATATCCTGAAAATTGTGGACTCTTCATTTAATTGTTATCTCCCCAATCCGCCAACCTTCCAACGCCACGGCGACCCTAAAGTTCTATAGTCGATTGTCTCCATTATCTTGTTTTCTTGATTTTTTGGGGTCTTCAGCTACTTCTTCTCCCCCGCACCGCACACCGTCTCATTTATTAGTATTCTCATGCACATATTTCGTTCTCCCCGCACCACACACCGTCTCATTTGTAAGTATTCTCATCTCTATTGTGCACATATTTTGATTGCTCCTCTTCTCCATCATCTTGGTTTTCTGTATTGTTTAGTCTTCATTTACATGTTGTCGCTGGACATCGTTTCGTTTTACATACACTCATCTCTATCGTGATTCGTGCATATCCTGAACTTGTGATTAGTTCATATCTTATTTTTGCCAATTCCCTGATTATTATGATTAATAGTAGCCTCGCAATTCAATGACCGTCCCATGACAACCACGATCTCAAAACTGTACCATCATCCAAATCACTCTGCAAACCATCCATCAGTTGTTTTGACTCTGGATGTTGGTGGTTGTTCGGTGACTAGCTACGTGAGGGATAAATTCAAACCATACTTGCTTCAGGTAAGCTTGGTTTCTATCTGCTTCATTAAGTGAATGCTCAGAGGTTTACGAATTTGACAATCAATGACGTTCACTTTTCTTGTTATCTAAGCATAATAAAACCTTAGAGAAAGAAAGACAATTAAGATGCTATGCATGAAATTCAAGAAACAATGTGCTGCATATGAAGAAATAAACAAGTAGCGCCTCCATGTACCTGAAATTGACAATTGACATCGATACTTTCATTTGACTAAATCGGCTATGGTTTTGAATTTTATGTACTAATTCTCATACATTGTTCTCTACCATATTTTTATAGATTGATTTTGATAGTTAACGCGGCTGCAAACGGTAGAACAAAGCAGCTTTGAAAAGGAAGTGAAGGTGTCATTTCTTTGGAGTATCAACCAATCACATGGTAATTTGAAAAAAAATGCACTGAGAACTAAATTACGGCTTGTTTCTCGCTTCATGTTTGCATTATTGAGACTGCACTTAAATGAGAACTTTAATTTCTTATTTTACGAAACAACACATGTTTTATTTGTCTATTTGTCAATATTAAACTTTGAAGAACTGAAATTCGATTCCCCCGTCCTTAGCATCATCATTTTTTACTTTAACGTAGTTGTGACAGTAGTGGTAGCCATTGACGTTATGTTTGACGTGTGATTTTTAATCTTATATTCTTTATGATATTGTTTGCTCACAATACTATTGAATAAATCTAAAAGACATATCAATGATACACTTTTTGTATTACTTGTTCCTATATTTTTATTGTCTTTGACCATGATGTTATCTATAGGATAAAGAAGAGGTTAGATGTCAAAGAAATTCGTGTGATTTAAAACTATGTTGAAAATTGTTTAATTTATAACTTAAAGAAGAATATTTTATTTATGAATGCTAAAATATTCCTTCAATTTTATTACACACATTTACTTTTTTGTAGTATTGCACATTTACAAATTTGATTTTGGAATAATCTTTGAAAGTTTTCTCATTGAAGAGGCTAACATGTTAGATATTAACAAGTGCATCTTCTTGAGGTAAATAATTTTATTTCGTAAGGTTGTTGTGACATTAATGGTAGCTATTGACGTTATGTTTGAGGTATGATTTTTAATCCTACATTCTTTTTTATATTTTTTGCTCACATGACTATTGAATAAAATCAAAAGACATGTCGATGACATATTTTTTATATTACTTGTTCCTATCATTTTTATTGTCTCTGACGATGATGTTATCTATATGGGATAAAGATGATGCCATATGTAAATAAAATTTTTGTGATTTAAAACTATGTCGAAAATTGTTTTATTAATAGAAAGAACAACATTTTATTTATGAATTTTTACATATTCCTTAAATTTTATTATACACATAATATTTTCTGTAGTATTGCAAATTTACAGACTCGATGTTGGGATAATCTTTAAAGTTTTCTCATTCAAGAAGCTAGCATGTTAGATATTAACAAGTACATCTTTTTGAGGTAAATCATTTTATCTCATAACGTAGTTGTGACATTAATGGTATCCATTGGCGTTATTTTTGACATGTGATCTTTAATCCTATATTCTTTGTGATGTTTTTTTCTTATATTACTATTGAATAAATTTAAAAGACATGTCAATATTACATTTCTTATGGTACTTGTTCCTATATTTTTATTGTCTTTGACAGTGATGTTATCTATGGGATAAAGATGAGCCCAGATGTCAAAAAAATTCTTGTGATTTTAAACTATGTTAAAAATTGTTTAATTTATAAGTTAAAGAACAACATTTAATTTATGAATGTTTACATATTCCTTCAATTTTATGACACACATATACTTTTCTGTAGTATTGTACATTTACAATTTTGATGTTGGGATAATCTTGAAATTTTTCTCATTCAAGAAGCTAACAAGTTAGATATTAACAAGTGCATCTTCTTGAGATAAACCATTTCATTTCACAATGTAGTTGTGACATTAATGGTACAAATTGACATTTTATTTGACGTGTGATTTTAATTCTGTATTCTTTATGTGATTTTTTCTCACATTACTATAGAATAAATTCAAAAGACATGTCAATGATACATTTTTTATATTATTTATTCCTATATTTTTATTATGTTATCTATGGGATAAAGAAAAGGCCAGATGCCAACAAAATTCTCATGATTATGTCAAAAATGTTTATTTTATAACTTAAAGAACATCATTTTATTTATGAATGCTTACATATTTCTTCAATTTTATTACACACATATACTTTTCTGTAGTATTCACATTTATAGATTTGATGTTGAGATAATTTTGAAAGTTTTCTCATTCAAGAAGCTAATATGTTAGATATAAACAAGTACATCTTCTTAAGGTAAATTATTTTATTTCTCTACACTTTGTAGTTTTTGTAAATCCTATACAAATCTAGAGATATATATTTTTAACAGTCCCCACAAAACTGTGTATCTCTTTGTTTTATATTTCAAAACGCATATCCATAGGAGCCATTTATTCTTCCTTATTTTTATCGTTCATGTATAATGTTCTCTACTTTTATGTTTTGACATAACTTAATCTAAGCATTCATGATCTACGTTTTTTTATACACCAAGCATAATTTTTTTTGTAACTTGGGGTCTACAACAAGAACTGATATACGATATGTACCAATCACTTGCAACAGTAATGGTATTGCATATTCAAAACATAGAACTTTCAAAGAAACTAACATATGTTTATTTCATAATTTTGTGCTAAATATAGGGAAATTTGGGTTGAGCTTTTTGATGTGCTAAAGAATGTTGCGGTTTTTATAAATAGCCACGAGCCTAAGCATAACTTTATCAATGTATTGGATGTTCCATTAGATATCTTCATAATTTTAATTTCTCACACTCTTTCTATGTATATGTCTATCTCGAATGCTTATCTATTAGATATAAGGCAATATTATTACTATCCATTTTAATGAAAATGAAGTTTTCTTACTATATCCAACATTTTTTAATCTAGGTCTTGTCAAATTGCCAACAATGCAAGTTTGATATAATGTGGTACTCTAATTACATAAGGATATAATGTTGAACGTCTAAGTCTCATTATGGTCCTTTTGTATTTTTTATAAGTTTTGACTAAAATCCAGTTAGTACCACTATATTGGTGAGCGCATTTGTCTATATGGATAATAGCAATTGTGATTGCATCATTATTTACATTCCTAATTTGGAATGCATGTCTTATTGAATGTTTGAATTACATTTCCTTTCAATTCATATCTTTTTCATGATATCTCAACACTTCAAATTTGATTTTCATAACTATTTAGTTTTGTATGCAAAATGAAATTATGTTTTGGTAAAATAAACCAGGGGTTTACTTTAAAGTTTTTTCATTTAGTTGTGTATGCATGTGTTCTTCAATATCTTTTCTTATTGGGCCTAAATAATATCGTGTGTATAACCCGAAAGTTAGCTAAAACCAACCATTCTTGATGAATATATTTCTTATATTTTCTGGCTTTTGTCTAATATTTAAAATTGTCAACAAGGCATTGGTTTTCTTAATAGTAATTAAATTGATAGTATATTGTTTTAATTATATGGGATATATTATGTATTTTTCTTCTACAACTGAAGATAGTGTTAGATCTAATTTTAAATGATGCAGTAGATGATTGGTTTGGTAATACTAAGATTACAACAAAAATTAGGTTTGGCTTTCTTATGTGTGACCTCATCACCAACCCATTGTTTTTAGTTTAAAAGGACATAAGTGATGTCTTGGTGTGTTTCATTCCTTCCTTCTAATTCATAATTATGTAGACATACTTTTTGTCCCTAAAAGTTTTAGTATTACAAGGTTCCAATTCAGTAACAATACTTCTTCAATGCAACATTTTCTAGATAATCCTTAATGGAAGGTTGATAGTGGAAATGCCTTCTAAAGGACACAAAATACTTGAAAATATACCCATAACCATGCAATGTAACTATGCAAGTGATCAAGCTGGATCTTAGGCATTCCTACTATGTAGTCTTCATCAAGCTTCTTTTGACATATATACTACAATGCATTAACGGATTCACGAAACATACTTGAAATATATATCCTTCTATTGCTCTATAATTCTTTATCTATTGCCCTGAAACATGAGGAAGAAGATAGAATTAAACTAGAAGCTCTTTGTTAGTAATGTATTGAAGTCAAACATTGTGATATGTAATGTCCTATATCATATCACTAATCTTCATGAACACTTATTTATGCATGTATCATATAAAAGAAATTAAATTATCATTTCCTGATGTAGATAACAAGTTATATTCATTGTAATTATATATAAATATCACCACATAAGATTTTATGATGTAATTTACCATTTTGTACCTCATTTACTCATTTAAAATATATTATTACAATTTGAATTGTCATACACTTCTATAAAAATTTCATCCAACTCATAGTATGGCATTTTAAAATGACGTCCAAGTTTTAATCTTAACCTACACAAATTTCATAATATAAAAGGCACAAAATCCTCATTCATTTAATTTATGTGATAGACAGTGTCATAGTTGTGTCAAATGTTTATGTATCAGTCAATAATGTCTAAGATTACTTACTTATCAAAAAAGTCATTTGTAACATTTATATCAATCACTCTTAATACATTTATCAATTTAGACAACTAAAGCATCCCTTTTTACGTGCAATGTTTCAACCTCCTATTTGGGGGCTCATAGGTTCATCCTAAACAATTCATGTCTAAGTTAAATGTTCTAGCATACAAAAGTTTTTCTTGAGTGACAAGCATTGCCATTCAAGTGAATTGTCCTGTTAGGAAGTCATGACTACCTAAAAGAACGTGTCATGTGACACTCATGAGAACAATGTACAATGGTTGAAGTAGAAGCATGGTTTAATATGGATGACAATTTAATAGTGAATTTAAATCTTAAATTGAGAAATAACAAATCACTACAATGATACTCATTAATCATACATTCATTTTCTTGTGTCACTGCTATTTTGATTCAATATGAATTACTTTTCACCATATTATGGAGATCTAGAATCTCTACATTAAGCATGGGGTCAAGATTTCATTAAATTGGCTTGTCTCTAGAACCATCATCTGTCCTCGTTTGCATTTACTATTTGTTAGTTTCCAAATAGTGTTTATAAATCTTGAACTACACAATCCATCTATGAATGGGTTGTGTAAATGATCTTTATTTTTGGTTCACTACGTTATCATTTTCTCATCATCTGATTATGAATTTTTAGGAGATATGATTTGGGTAACAGAATTGGGTTTCATTATGAATCATCATGGTTCTTTCTTTAAATGATGTTCTTTAAATCTTAAAGCTCTATACATCAATGGTTTCAAAGAGTAAATTATAATCATGTAATATATAAAGCTTTTAGTAAATGCAACCAAATTACCAATAATTCTTCATTTTATATCACATGGAGTAATTTCTATAGAACCATCATTTTTTTAATTTAATGCTTTGATCTTGATTTCATTTTTTGCATGATCTAAAAAGTATTAGCATCAAAACCTCTATTTTATTCTATATGGGAGAAAAGCATGAATAGAGTATCCTGCAACTTCTAAAAGATAGTAAATGCAGCAATTGAACATTTTGATGTATTTTGTATCCTTCCTAACTGTCAACAAACAAAATTATACTTTAAAACAAAATTTATATAAATCATATCATTAAAGAACTTTTAACAAAAATGGATCAAATCCATCCATTGCCCAGCAAAGAAAAAACATAAATGGTACTCATATATATTCACATTGAGATCTAAAGAAGAATCTAAAGTGGTTAATAAGTGAGTCCCTCATTTAGATGTAAAGAGAAAACATGAAGTGGCACATAAGTATCTGTTTGGATCTTGGAATATTTCTTCTTATTAGTGAATCCAAACATATCCAACATCCTACTTGATGTGCTTGGAAATATATAAGAAGACTTTTAAGAAGTCTTTAACAAAACTTGTATGGTATCTTCTCATAATCATAATGTTAATAGGTTTATGATGGATAGCATGGCACTAGGAGTAGAAAAACTTGGACTTCTATTAGATCTACATAAAATTTTAAGCTGATAAAATGTACATGAAATAAACCACCTCCATTTTGAGTGTTAACATTTGGAGTTCTTGGATAAAGCTTGTGTAAATGGAGAGACCTGAAAATGATATGAAGGTGATTCTTGCATTTTCCACATCATTTGAATAAACTTTGAGCTAATGATAATAATCACAATGTAATGTATATATAGCCGGAACACATTATGCATTAGGTTCATGTAGAATGTTGCTCCAATTGTCATGAAAATGTGCAACTTGGATGTGTGGACACAAGCATGGATTCAATTACTACTACCATCGAATCCATATGAAATTATATCAAATATCATACATGCACATAGATTGAACCTAGGTGAATATATATTAAATTTGTCAACTATTAATAGAAAGTAAGGAAAGTGTAGTATTGTAGGTATATTGTATTGTATGCCTGTTTCAATATTGGCTAAAATCCCAAACTAAAAGATGGTCTGGGAGAAGACAGAAAACTGAGTTCTATTATTGATGGTGGCTCTATAACATCTCTAACTATCAGGGACTCATCTATTGTCTGGTATTTGCAATCACATACATATCCAATAAGGATCATTGCTACTTCCCCAATCTTACTGGGTTCACATTATAAGCACCTTGGAATATTAGCCAAAATTCATACTAGACTATAGACTGTTCCCTCTAGATATGGAAGGCCAATGCAGCTCAAAGATACCTTATATATGCTTAAAAGGTATTCCATGGACGCCTTGTCACAAAGCTATTCCTAAAATCTAAAGGCTTCAATATAGCTTCAAGATATAGCCTATGTGAAAATGATGAAGGTAGATATAAACATATTATCTGGAGATTTTCCTTTGCAAAGTACCTATTAATTATGATGAGTACTAGATGGGTGACTGTTGTCACTAATGCCATGAATTTTCTTTTAGTGTAAGTAAAAAACACAAGCTCCTTGCTATTACCATTGCGCACCATGTGCGGTACTTAAGAAACCAGGCCCTTTTCAATGAGAAAAAACCTAATGCCAGTCAAGCTTGGAGATTTACTATTCATAATTGTGATAGTCACATTATGTATACATAGTTTTCTTTTCTTAAATCACTCTCATACATGTTTATCTTTACATTTTTTACAATAATCAAATAAGTCCCAAACTTAATGATTATCAAATACCTATTACTATATAAATTATGTAAGTTATATTTATAATATATTGAACTGTTGTGTACAATTACCTAATACAAAATTGGTTAACAATATGTGTTATCCTAATTTGAAGTACAATGTCATAAAAGTAGTTCTCTATAGTGACCTTATAATATTTTGTTTTATTTTTTATCTACCAATTATAAACTTGAGTTACGTGCAAAGCACGTGAATATACTAGTATATATATATATATATATAGATATATATATATATATATATATATATATATGTATATATGTATATATATGAGGCTTTGGCCTATCTACCATCATCCAATGATTGAACTTCTAAAACAGTAAACTCTTGTACCTTTTGAACCAATGGACCTACTTTGATATGTGCGACTTGATTCATGGCCTCAAGTTGTACCACATGCTACATGTTAACATAGTTCTGGACTTTTAGTAACAAAATCTTCAATCTTGTACAAGTGTTGATTAAGGAAGATTAAAAACCTATTTATGACTTCAAATTAGTAGAATCATCATGATAGAGCTCCACGTATTAACTTGATCTATCCTATGCTCTTAATGCTTTTATGACTTGGATATATGACTCTCTTGCATGAAACGAATCTTATATGGATAATTATGATCTTGGATGAATATACCATGATGATAACCTAAACCTCATGTACTTTATTCCTAAATCAGACATTATCTTTATCTTGTATTACTCATAATGTGGATGTATCACCTAGAACTAAGGTGTTGATGTGACCTATGAACTATGGTTGATTGATTGCATGCACGTATTGATCTTAGGGTAAGTTGTTATATTTGAAACCTAGATCTAGGGGAACATCCATATGAGTTATATCTTTTTCTTAATCAAACCTAGTGATATAAGACACTATATTGTTTATGTTTACATCCTAGGTCCATGTTGTATTGGGCCTTCTCTAGGTATCTTACTCAATAGTCATCACTCTTAAGGTACGCTTAATCTCTTGACCCTACTATGGTATTGGCTTGATTGTATGTATGCTCGTATGAATGCTTGGATAGATAATTACTTGTTTGAGCTACTTGTTCCCTATGATTAGTACGTTCATTTTGCTGGAAATATGTTGAATAAACCTTGAACATAACTGAACTTGTCCATTGTACAAACCTCTCGTACCTTCCTGTATTCTCTGGGTAAAAGCACAAGGTTGAGCACATTACTTGAGATGTCAAGATAAGGTGGACCATGTCAATAGTGGGTTGGCTAATCTTGGGCACTCTTTCGGACCCTTTGAATAAGAAGTTGGTCAATGGCCATGATATGTTGTTGAGCATAATGGAACTATACTTAAAACATGCTTTGTATAAAAGAATGTCGTTAGTGTTTCATGGATTTTTCTATTTCTTGCTTATTATGATGTTTCTACCCAAGCAACTTTTATGATACTCTTAAATTGTGGTTACATGTTTTTCAAATCGTACTCAATGCATTCACATTGATATATTTTGTTTATTGAATTTGTGGTTGCCCAATGAAGATCTATTGCACTCAAAATTCTAAGATTAGAAATGAGACACCAATGGGTATACTTGAATCTAGAAATGGGTACATATCTCTTATCTCCATGTTTCATATATTGTTATATCTTGTTGTTACTACTTTTACACACATATTATATATATATATATATATATATATATATATATATATATATATATATTTGCTATGTGAAATATTTGTGTCATTTTACAAACGAATGCCCAAGTCCGCTCACCTTTTGCTACGTAGCAATTAGGAGTGTGGACCTAGGGTAACAAACGGTTCCATGACAAATGGTATCAGAGCTATACACATAAGCCTCTATATATGTTTAAGGTATAACACTTCTTAAGAACCCAGGGAGGACTAAAATCCTTCCCTTAAAGTTTAAAGAGTCTTCTAGCATCTCAATTTTTGTTTAAGGACCACCTAAGCTACCTAGGTAGATTATGATTAGTTAGTCTTCTCATATCCCCATGTGATTCTTCTCTCATGACTATTAATCACATGATTTCTCAATTTTGGGTAGCTTGTGCATGGGAAAACTAAAATTCACTTGAAGTCGTGAATGTTGATTTAGATGATAATGTAATGATCTGATCTTATATTGAAAACCCTATTTGATGTATGCAGGTACTCTTGGAGTAATGTACTCATTTGTAGGTCAAGAAAACTCAACGTTGCCAGATCAGACATAAGTTCTTTCAATGTTTGAGGTAAATCCTTGCATTGGTGAGATAAGGTGGAACTCATGTTTTACACCTCATGTTTGATGAGGTACCTATTTATTAAACCTATGTTGCTCTATTGTTGATTCAACTTCAAACATAGTTAACCAAACTTCTCCCCTATTTGATATGTACCATGATCATGCCACAAAATGACCATGTCTTTGAAGCCCTAGATCATGATGTGAAGACTTGCTACAAGAGGAAAATCACCTATTGACCATTATTCCTCTTTGTAGGCTCAATTTGAATAATATGATAGAACTCGATCTCAATCTAGCACTAGTATTCTCAAACTCATGAGTTCTCAATTTGACTTCTCAATTTCTAAAATACACCCTTACCTTGATCATGAAAGGAAAGGGATTTCTATTATGACTTCAAACACACAAAATCTTGAAATATGGTTTCCCTATTAATGATCTTGAGGTTTGACTCGTGATCTTGTGAAATATGATTTTGTAGTTGATACTGCCCTAGTTGGATATGCTTGGTTACTCGTGATTGATATGCAATAATATGCTAGATTAGGATGGAAGTTGACTTATGACTCCCCGAACTTAGGTCACATCTCCATTATGTCTGCCTCTAAATTTTCATCTTGTTAATTATTTAGAGTTTTAGGAGGTAACCCCTTCCATCTAATTTTTATTTCTTGACCTAAGTCTCTAATAGGTATCAAATACTCGATCTTGAATCTCTATTTGATGACGACTTGGAAGTATGATGATGTTGACTATAGCTAGTGGTTTAGTCCCTAAAAAGATCTAGACCTAGATCATTCATCAACCATGAATACCATGAAAATGAACTCGATATTGATGCCAATGAATGTTTAAAAGTGCTCGAATTGTTGCCCAATTGTTGCTCGATTGTTGTATATGGATGAATGATCACCCCCAAGGTCTAAATAGGAACCTAAACCCTAGCTTCCAAATGTTTAGACCTATGACTTGGATGTCCGAACTTGAATCTTGAGATTGATTTATGAAATCTTGACTCGTGATTATTGATCTTGATATTTATTTGACTCCTATGATCACCCTATTTGGATCTTGAGGTTACCCTCGATATATGATTAATGACTTCCATGTTCCCAAATCTCAAAAATGTAAAACGACATTATGTTGACTCACTCGATTTATGACTTAGGGGTTAGCTCCATGTGGACTAGGGTGGGGCCTTCCATCTATTTTGAAACTACAATATTGAAATATGATGTTTGTCTCAAATTATTAAAATATAAATCTTGATCATGGATGTATAACCCCACCTAGGCCAATGTAGAAGCTAGGACGCTAAATGTTGGGAATAGAAATCATTCTTTACTCTTGATTCAAATATCTCTATTTGTTTGACTTAAAAATGTGATCTCTCCAAATTTGTGATCTATAGGATGATCTGTCTTGATTAGTGACTCATAAGATGATCTTACCAGTTCAATGATCTATGTGACTGTGTGTTAAGTATGATGTTTGGTTGCTCAATTTTGATGAGGTGTTGATGTTGAAGGAATGCAAAGTTGATGATGATATGGGATATGAAGACTCAATCTCAATTGATGACTTGATTTAATTTTGGGGACACAATTTCTTATAAGGTGGGGAGGATGTGATATAATGAATCTTTCTCTCTTTCCCCTTGGTATAAATTCTAAGCCCTACATTGCTCTATGTTCTTGTCCTACCTTCAATTTAATAATTGCATATGATTTGATGCATAATTGATAACCACTAAGTGCAATTGATACCTTGGTGAAACTCAATCTGAGCCTAATATAGTTTTCAAACCTATCACTAATCACCATCACTTCCCTTTATGTTGAACTAATTTTTTGACACATACCTACCTGGTTCTCATGATCAACTTGTAGAGCTTGTTCTCACAATTCCAACAATGTTGTTTTGTCAAAATCATGGCTATCATGAGCAAGTTATGCCCAATTGAAATGTTTTACCTAAAATCCTTTCTTTAACCTCATTTTCTGCCTTTTCGGGCCTCATTTTGCTTAACTGGACCCAAAACCCCAAGGGCATGCATGGCCCAACCGCTGGGCATGGTTTTCCTTCCCTTCTCATGCACTTCTCACAATCCACATTAGATGTTGTAGCAAATCATGTCCGTCGACTCCTCATGTCACAGATCCATGTCTAATTATATGGCCACGATCCCACCTTCTACCTTGTGACAGAGATGCAACAAAGCTGCCACGGGCGCTGGTGCCACCACCTTTCCCAACACCTCTTGGTCTCTCTTCACCTATCTTAGACCCCGAGATCCTTGTCCAATGCCTGGGATGTCAGGGTTGGTTGGGCAGGGCAGGCGAGACACATGTAGCCTTCCCCTTTTTCCACCTCAAATGGTCGTTGGCCCCCTTTTCCCTTACTCTGAAGAAATTATTTATTCTCAATCTTTGCCTCATTAATTTAGGTTTAGAAGGAAAAGACTTTACAATCACTTTCATCCTCCACAAGTTTTGACAGAATATCCTTGGCAACTCCAACCTTTTTGTCCTTCTCTGACCAAAAATAGGGGTCATACATAGCTCAAGAATGCATTTCTCACTCTTATCTCGAACCTTACCTTGAGAATGCATTTATCACTCTTATCTCGAACCTTACCTTGAGAGGATCAAACTATTGACACCTCGTTTTTTCTCACTCGACATAAATTCACAATTAATTTAATTCTCTAGGTAATGATGAAATATGCTCCACATCCTACCCAATTTTCACATTTTCCCATATTTTCCCACATATTTAATAATCCATAATGCCCACTTTCACCTAGTTCGGGCTCTTTTGCAAAGAAATCTTCTTTCAAACTGAAAGTACAATTTTCCATCAAATTTGCCTTAAATAGGATATTTTTTCATAACTTGCACAGTTGAATTGTTCAAAATTAAATATTTCCTTTTCAACTACCTTTTCTAGACAAATATGAGAGATGAGCCTGAATTATCTTTTTGTGCTAGTTTTCTTCAATTCTTGCCAGACCATTCCTAAATTCACTAGAAAATGAGGAAAATTCATTTTTCACCCAAGGACATCCAGGCGGATTAAAGGCATTCGCCAATGCCACGTGAGAGGATCACCTCAATCTGTGTGTCGTTGTTGACACATTAGAGCAATATGCCCCCTCTTCTAGAAGATTTTGTCCTGAATCCCAAACCCTAAACCAGTCTATAAATAGAACCCCATATCCAACGTATTCCATGCCCCTCTCATCTATCATGAAGCCAAAGCGATGACTACCTTTATATTTACTTTTTGTATTGCTTGTGATTATAAGATCATTCTTCTGACAACATCTTCTCTACTAGAGTCCAACTATTGTGCCTAACCATTGAATCTGTTATCTATTTAATTTCTGATCTATAACCGATGTATCTAATCTAATCTATTGTTACATCTGATCTGTTAGCTACTGTAACTATTTTGTTTCCCTTACAACTGTCATCTTTTTACTACTTCTGAAAGAATCTAATGTAGTTTTCTAAGCATACTTCTGTTAGTCATCCTCTAACATCCCACACATCAGTCCTAATCACCAATGATGGATCTCCATCGTGGGAGGTCCTGGGGTGATTAACACCACAACACACCTAAAATTTAAGACTTTTAGGGGCAAGGATAGGATTTCCACAAACATCTTCATCCCTGAAAGACTACCCACCATAAAAATCATTATTATCTCTTTTTATATTTTCATCAATTTAACCACCCTGAATTGCTCAATTTCCTCACAACCTGACAATGTCTTGATACCAGTTTACCGAGTGAGATGGGGATGTTAATCCTTCTTCGCTCGTAACTAGATATCCAGTTATGATCTTGGTTTTTCTTTTTTTTTTTAATCTAGAAAGGATAATCACTCAGACTAGACTGTGGTTATATGATATACCTTTTTCCTTTATTTTTACATAAAACATGGTGGTGAATCCAAATATTTGTTTATATATGTGATGTTTCACTATTGAAAAAGGATAGAACTTTATTCGCTGAATCTCTCTCTCTTTTTTCCTTTTTGTGTAGGGTGTGACACTACCATAGCACACAACACAAATTTGATTTCTTCTCATGTCTTACTCCTGGCTAGCTATAACTAAATCCATTTCAAGAGCATTTTTTGGTTCCTATGTTGAATCATAATTGTTGAAGATTTTTTTGATTTTTTTGTGGCACCACAATAACTAGCTTAGACTTGGATACAGAAAGTGATGAGGAAGTTTAGAGTATATTGAGTAATTTTTCGGTAATTTACAGTCCCACAATTGAGGCCTAATTCAAAAGATTAAGCTTGATCCAAGATAATTGAGATAAACCACTTGTGGAAAGGTAATATGTAAGATCCCTAACCTAGCTTAGTACTTGATTGTGCTTTCTTTTCTTAATGAGATTCTTAAACCTTAATTTGATCATATGATTCACCTTAATAACATGTGACAAGTATATGTTTTCAGTTTGGTCCTATTTGGTTGATGTTTGAGCTAGTTATGCTTATTTTGGACCAAGTTGCAATTTACCCATGTTGAGGGTCTATCTTGCAATTTGTCACATGTAGGTTGTGCCTTTTGTGCCTTAGCATCATGATAAAGAGAGTGATTCTTAGGGGTTCCTTGTTTGGACCTTGGTTGATGAGGTGGCATCATGTGTGTTGAGCTAGGGTTTCATGGATGTTGGGGCATCGACCATGTGAGTTTCTTGAGTGTAGCGACCTATGTGTATGAGTCTTCTTGTTATGTTTCGACCGAAGTTCTTCTTGGTTGTAATTTTTAGAGACCTTCGATGTCTTATTCTTTATGTTGGTCTCTAGGGTTGCTCATGTGGAGATGTGTTGTGACCTTGAATAATTGTGTTGCGGTCGATACCCAGGTTTTTCTTCGACCTTGAGGGTGTAGTGGACCTAAGTGGTCTCTACACTTTATTTTTTGTATCACCCTTTTATGCATGCATGCCTAAGAGTGCTTGCATGGGTGATCTTTTGAGGGACATTTGTCCTTTTGGTTCCCTCATATCTTGACACCTCATGATCTCCACCTCCCTCCTACCCTTGAGTATGTAAACCCTCTTTTCACATGCAACCATTCCCTTTAGCTATTCTTTCTCCCTTGTCCCTTAAGTTCGGCCTTGAGCTTGGTGGAGCTAGATAAGGTGGCGATCTTGGATCTTGGTGGATTATCACCTTTGCATATGGTGATCTTGGATCTTGGTGGCCGATCACCTTTTCATATGGTGATCTTGATCTTGATCATCTTCTTTGTGGTGGTTCTTGGTGATCTTCCTTATAGGTAAGTTGTTATCTTCCTTGATCTCATTTCCTTTGAACCCTATCTCTTTCTTTTCTTCTTCTTGGTTGTGAGACTATGGGTTAGCATGGTGGATATCTTGAGGAACTTCTCTCCAATAGAGGTTGAGATCCATGGTTTTCCATGGGAGTACCTAAGTGAGATGAATTTTCCTTCTTTCTTCTTTCTTCTCTCTTATTCTACCTAGGGTTTTTGTTTGCTTGTATGTTACTATTTTCGTCTCTAAAACATGATTCTAAGATGCTAGATGATGTTAAGATTTTGAAGTATTCTTGCATAGGATTACTCTTTTTCCTAAACCTTAATTTCTTATACCCGAAGATATGGTGATGATGGAGATGATGGTTCTTTTATGTATCTTGAATGTTGGTTTTATTACCATGCCTATGGTTCTGTTATTCTATATTGGATGGAGGCTTTAGGTTCCTATTTGCATGCGTTTGAAGTCTGGTTTCATCATTCATATCATGAGTTTCATGATTGATTCTTGTGGCGTTTGATCTTGGGTTTGATGTCCAACTTTGCATGGAGCTTTCCTCCTTTGATGATGCTTAGTTTTCTTGATGTTTATCATCTATTTTGATAGTGGTTCAACTTTGTTTTGAGGTCAGTTATGTTTTGTTTAGAGTATCTTGATCTTGAGGTCGCTACACTCATCTTGGTTCTAGTGGTCGCAACATGTTTGTTGTTGTGTTGCGGGCACAACAAACCCTAACCCTGGTTGGGTGGTCAATGCATGTGGTTTTCTTGGTCGCAACACTTGGTTCAATGGATTGGTTTCTACACATCACATACCTAGTTGGTCGTAAGTGTGAGATAAACCTAATGGTCGCTACACCTAGAGGTGGTGATGGTCTCTACCCATGATTAGGTGAGTGTTTGCTACAAGTAGCTATGTTTTGGTCGTTATCCACTCTGATTCTTGTTGCGGTCGAAGTGTTATGTCTTTGAGATGATCTCTACACATGATCTAGATTGGTTGGCAGCACTCATGTTTCCTTGTGTGGTCGCAACATTTAGGGTGTAGCCCTAATGGTCTCTACAGTGACTTATCTCCATTGTTGACACATGTTGTTTACATGTTTGTGATGTATGATCGGATGTGCTCCAAGAATGTGGGAATGATGTACCATGGTGTGTTATGATAAGTTCTACATGAGAACCCTAACCCTAATCAAGAATACATGATGTAACATTTATCTTGCTTGAATTATTTAGCATATGATGATGTTTCTCTCTCCTACTTGTGTAACCCTAATGTGTAGGTAGAATACACATCATAGCTTGTGAATGTCATGTCATCTCTTACATGATATAGGGTGATGATTATGAGCTTTTATGTGACATATTGAGATAAGTGATGATGTGATTTGGGTCTTATGACTTGGAAGAGGCTTTATGCCTAATGTGAGGTGATACACTCTAGTGGTGTGATACGGGATTGTTAGCCCCTAGTGATGTGATAAATTTAGTGTCCGTGTATTGTAGTGATATCAAGTGATAATGTGATAAGTTTATACCTCATATGTTTTATATCTTCTAGAGTTGTATCCTACTCACATCATTGTAGAGTTTGTTTAGGGTTTATACGTTGTAACTTGATTGATGCATTAAAAGATATCCAACTGGCATAACGAAAAAGGTGAAACTCTAATCATGTAGTGACTTGTTCCTTAGATCCATTCCAGAGTCCAAATTTTGCTGGATGGTGAAATAGGTATTCCCAAGGGAAACTTGGAGTACATACTATTGTGTATGCAAGGTGCAAGTGACTGTATATCCTTGACATCTTGATCTTAAGTGTTTTGAGAACGACTGCAGTTAGGTCTCGATGATGATGAGAATGCAACATGATGTGATAGAGGACAGTTGTGATTGTACCTCAGTGATTGGGTTATATACCCTAGTTTCTAGCGTGGTGACATGTATCAAGCAGGGCTAGGTGTTTACAGGACAATAGCTTTGAATATAAGTTTTTTGTATTGCAGTTTGACTATTATGTCATTGTGGTGTATACTCAAACTGACCGAGTAGTGTGGGAAGATCATGGAGTCTGACTCTTCCATAGATCTTATATGGCACTGATTTTGACTTAGTAGTGCTCAGTTGGATTTGGGTGGTACGACTCCAATCGTCAAGACAAAAAAATGATGTAATACAGTTGTGTAGTATATTTGCTTAGGGTCAAAATTTGATTCACATTGGATGACCTGTAACATACTGAAACTTGGACATATTCTCTTTATGGCCCTTTTCCAAGCTTTTCCTTTCCTTTCTTTCCTTTTTGGCCTTGATGTTTAAATTGTGAAATTTATTGTGGTTTGGTGAACAATTGTTCTATAATTATACCAACGGAAGGATTTATGCACAAATACCTTAGTGAAAGCTTATTTAAAGATCTAAATGAAAAATTACCACTTAAGTGGAATAATTGTAAATAAATTTATGCTAGAAGTGCAAGGCCCCAAACCTAACTTAATGTATTAAACAAGCTTCATTACCATAATTAAGTGCTCTAAACCTTAATATAAGTTTGTGATGTGTTTTGAATCATAAAATGATCCTAAGTTTCAAATTTGGTTCTATTCGGATGTTGTTTGTGCAAGTTATGCAATTTTAGGTACATTTTGGACTTTTATGCAATTTACCCAATTGGGAGGCTTTCTTTGCAAATTATCACATGAATTTTAATCCTGAGATATTCCCTTACCATTCTTGATATTTTGAACCATGAAGCACTTAGTTGCACCTTGATTTGAAGGTGTTTCTCTCCAATGTCATTTTAGGGATTACCCTCTTTATAAATGAGCTTTTCTTTAGAAGCTATCAACCAATGGGGTTATTTATTAAATTGAAGGTCGGTGGGGATAGCATAGAAGTCTCCAAGGGCTTTTAGAACCGACATTTGATATTCAAGAAGCCTCTATGAGCTGTCCTCTTGCATGGCTACGAAGCCCTAGGCTAAAGACACATGGAAAGTCCCATAGACACCTCATGCTTTCCCCCTTCTTTATAAAGCCATATCTACCCCTTCCCACCTCCCAATTCAAAATCTCTTACTCTCCTTATCTTTCCTCTAGCTTAGAGAATCATTCCTACTCTGTTTGTACATGAAGGTGATGTCCCAAGGTAAAAGAGGGTGCTTACCTTGGTGAAGAAGACTCCTAGGGTTCCAAATTTGCTCTATTTAGGATTTCTAAAGCTCCTTCTTGATGACTTTGACCAAAACTAGTAATTTTCCTCCTTTCCTCACACCTTCTTCTAGGTCATAACCATGGCCTTCCATGGTGAAACCCCACCTAGAGCCCTTAAACACCTCATCTTCATGTTCTTTTGCTAGGATTTTTCACCTCTAAAGTGGAGAATGTACTTCTTTCTTGAGATAGGAGCTTTGTTGGAGAAACAAGACTCTGTAGCTTGGGAACCTTGCTACTTGAACCTTTCCACCTTCCTAGAGGCAAGTTTTATAACTCGCTTCTCATATATTTCTTACTACATGCTTAAACTCATGCTTCTATGTTTAAAATCGATGATCTTCATCTCGATTTACCACATTATTCTAGGGTTTTGATTTCTTGCTATTTTACCCTCTCAAGAAGATCTAGTTTGGTTACCTATCAACTCCATCCCTAATCTTGGGTCAAATAGTATTTTCTCTCTCTCGAAGATTTTTGACTTGTCATTTCTTGATTGGTTCAAATTGAAAAATTCATATCTTTTAATCCACTTATCCAAAATTGACAAATAAATATATTTTAGAATCAGAAAATTAATCTATATCTAATAAAATATTCAAGGTCTGATTTTGGGGTTTGACGAAGTGTGATTTTTGTAAAATGAATTT
This sequence comes from Alisma plantago-aquatica, assembly GCA_963693085.1. NCBI lineage: Eukaryota > Viridiplantae > Streptophyta > Magnoliopsida > Alismatales > Alismataceae > Alisma > Alisma plantago-aquatica. The sequence continues at coordinate 555,895,875 of OY856411.1, forward strand.
AATGCATAAAATCTATAAAAATTACATTTTAATCATCATAACTCCAAAGCTAACATTAAAATATATTTTCTTGATCAGGAGAACCTAATAAGTTCATTGGTGAGTTTTTTAGAGTCTAAATCTAAGTTTTTCTAAATTGTTCTAAAATTAGGGCTTCTATACATTGATGTGCATTATGTACTCTAATACATGTTAATACATTGAAAATAGGCTAAGAGGAACATGAACTCGATTAAAGTGGTGAAAGTTAGTCATCGATATCAGTAAGAGAGGTATGTGCATTCTTACACCCTAAGTTGGGATATTTGAAAACCAAATCCTATATTTCCTAATGAGGCACTATATGAATCCTATTTTCTCTTTTCATGACTCTTTTGCTAATTGCCTCAAAAATTAGCTTTTATATTCTATTTCTAGGGTCTTGTACCCCAATGCCATATTCTAATTGGTATGATTCTCTTACTTGCCATGATTTATTTTCTAGCATGTTGAGTTTATGGACTATTTAGCTATAGTTGTGGTACTTATGTACAACTACCTATAGATAGGGCATGCATTAATTCGCCCTGGGGAATGTCTTATTCTCCCCCATAAAAATATGTGTAGGTGATTGTGAATGTATTAATTATCCCCTCACCTATAGGTTGAGGTCCGGTAGGTGCCTCAACCCTACTTAGTTAAGGTAGTCATAATTAATCATGCACGTAAAACTTTGTATTGCTTTCTTGATATGGCAAGCATCTATCTAATTATGCCTCATACTCTTGTTCTCTTCATCTTATGATGAAATATTAGCATTTACTTTCATGTTATTCCTAATATTTTGTTCTGTTCATTATTTGACACATATCTTATTTTTCTCTCTTGCTGGGTAATTTCCCAACCACCCAAGCTAGATCGAGGTGTTGAACATGATTAAGGAGAACATAGTTTCCAACATGGACTTAGATCTTGGAGATGTTGCTTGGAGACATATTGAAGTAGTTTAGACTTCCCCCTACTTAGATTCTTATATTGTATCATACATGTAAACCCTATGGGATATTATGATGTACTTTTGTAATCTTTTGTGAAAATTCAATATAGTCGCTTGTTTAATTCCGCTTCTACACTTTGGTTGTTTTGAATACCATTTATTGAAATTAAAAAAAAAATCACCTATTCCAACATACCTTTGAGTGTATTTGGAATGGATGTTTTATTCTTCAATTTTTTTTAGTAGGGAGTGGATCCCCTCTTAGGTCTCACTCCTTACAACATGGTATCAGAGCCATTGTAGTCGGAATTTGACTATTTCAAATTTGTC